>BSBN01000776.1:10877784-12338068 GCA_027924645.1 Cunninghamia lanceolata
GTCAAATCTGCCCTATTTAACAGGTTTTTGATGACTAACTTGGGTTTGTTGCATTACTTTCTCGGGATTGAGATCTTCCAGTCTGCTTCCGAGATCACCATCACACAGTCCAAGTATGCTCTAGATTTGCTCTTACGGTTTCATATGGTTGACCATAAGCCTTCTCTAACTCCCTTTCTTTCTAGAGCCAAACTTGAGGCTCAGTGTTCTTCACCATTTGTTGATGGCACTTTGTACCGACAACTTCTTGGGAGTCTCATTTATCTGACTCATAAGAGACCCGACATTTCATATGTTGTAGGCATGGTTTCTCGATTCATGTAGGAGCCCCATGAGCTACACTAGAAAGCAGCCAAGCGGATACTTCACTACCTTCAAGGTACTCACAATTTTGGGATTCACTATGCAGCAGGCATTGATCTTGACTTGGTGGGCTACATAGATTTAGATTGGGTAGGAAATTCTCAGGATCGCAAGTCTACTTCGGGCTACAACTTCTCACTTGGTTCAAGTCCTGTTTGTTGGTCGAGCAAGTAGTCTGCTATTGCTCTATCTTCTAATGAGGCCAAGTATTGGGGGGCTATGAATGCTTCCACTGAGGCCATTTGGCTTCAAAATCTTCTCACTAAGTTTGGTATCTAGATCAGACAGCCGTCAGTCATATTTTGTGACAACTAGAGTACCATTCAAATCTCATTAAATCTGGTCCATCATCAGCAGACCAAACACATTGAGATCCACATGCACTACATCTGGGAGCTCATCCATGGCTACATCATCGACTTTTGCTACTGTCTGACTTTCAAGCAAGTTGCTAATATCTTCACCGAACCCTTCATTGAGAGCAAGTTCCTTCATTTGTGAGCTTTTCTAGGGGTGCGGGAGGCTTCATTTTCTGGGGGGCTTCATCCTCTCACTCGGAGTCTTGACTCTCTCTACTCAGGGGGGTCTCTCCTCTCTATTTGGGGGGGCTATTCTCTCTTTTTTGGGGGGCTTCTTCTCTTTGAGGGGGAATTTTATGTACATGGGTACCTCATCAGGCTTGATTTGTCGGGACCCATCTTTTCATCCACCTAAGCTATGCTTAAGGGGGTGTTAGTGTAGGTTTTTATTTCCTAGTTGGGTTATTTTTTTTCCCTCTGGTCCTAGGTTTTTCCTACACCTTTTATTAATCTTGCTTAGGTTCATAGTTTAAAAACTCTACTAGGACTCTCCAAAACTCGGCGGACTCGTGAGTCCTAGGGCGAGTTGAGTCGACTCGGCTCAGACTCGCGAGTCAAGTTTTAAAGAGTCTAGGGTCGGGACTCCCAAGTCCTATCCTGGGACTCGCGTGAGTCCCAGGGTCGGACTCCCGAGTCTCGACCCTGGACTCTCGGTCTGTCACTTGAACGCTCAGAAACACTTAAAACTCTTTTTTTTTTGTTTTTTCTTCATTTTAACACTCTTTGAGGTACACAACAGGTCTGCATAGTGGATTAGAAGCTAGAGAAGAGAAGATTACGAGCTAAGGAGATCGAAAAATTGAGTTACATTAGGAGAGGAAAGAGGAAGATGTAGATTTTATTTGGTTGTTTTTCTCCTTTTGACATCATTATATGTAAACATTTATAAACTTATGATGTTGTTACTTGTTATACATTTGAAAGTTTGAAACTATGAGTATGAATCGTATGATTATGGTTCATGAATGATGAAATTTCAAATATTGAGTGTTTGAAGATCATATGACATGTGTAATGTTTGAATTATGGCTCTTATGTTCTCTAAATGCATTAATTTCTTTTTGTTTTTTTTGTAAAACTACGGTTTTCTTCTTTGCCGAGTCCTAGCTGAGTTTTTTGCCGAGTCCCGAGTCCGAGTCCTATTTTGGGCTGCCGAGTCTGCGGCGAGTCCGAGTTTTCCAACTATGCTTAGGTTAATAAAGCATGTTTAATTAGGTGAGTGGGTTATGAGATGTCACCCTCCTACAAGTGAGCATCCATTAGCTATCTTGGGAAGATACTTTGTTATCTTTAGTCCGGTAGATGATTTCTTCCTATTGGTTGGTGTTGCCACCTCCTCCCTCTCCTTTTTCTATATAAACATGCTACCTAGCTTGTATTAGGCATCTTTGCTTTTGCATTCTCATAATGCTATTCTGCTTCGAACATTTGCATTACTTTCGTGGAGACTTTGTGTTGCTATTTTGATTTTGAATCATTTGCTTTCACAGTTTAATATCTATTCGTTTGCACTAGTTTTTTGGGTTATTAATCTTTTTAGATTCTACCAGGTGCTTACAGAATTTACAAGCAGGGATTGGTGTCTCCAGTGGGTTGGTGCTCACATAAGAAGAATCATAAAAGAAGTGGGTCGGTGCTCACATAAAAAGAATTGTAAGAGAAGTGGATTGGTGCTCACATAAGAAGAATTGTAAGAGAAGTAGGTTGGTGCCTACAAAAGAAGAATCAATATATATAAGCAATATTTTGCCGTGGTTTTCTTCCGCAAGGCTTTCCATGTAAAATTGTGTGTTCTCTCTATGTACATAATTATTAGATCTTACATGTGTGATTTATTGTGATTGGTTTAAGTTTGGAAAAGTAAAAGATTGCTAGATACTGATTCACCTCCCCTCTCAGTATCACCATGTGCTCATCATTTTAGTCTCTTCTATTTGTGAAATGAGTGTAATTTGAGTGACTTTAAGCAAAATGAGTGAAATTTGAGCATTTTAAGGCAAAACCAGGTTAGTTAAGTGTTTTTTTGTTTTAATTTTTTTTATAAAATGTCCAAAATTATGCATTTTACTCTGGGTCCAACTTGGGTTCACCTAGGGTTCTGCCTGAACACTCCTTGTACGTTGTAGGTCCTTCTGTACTTGGGGTGCCCAAGCAGAACCTAGGGCAAACCCTAGGCTATCCCAGCCCAGAACCAAAAACCACACCAAAATTTTGATATTTGACACTTGTTTTTGAAGAACCTGGTAAATTAGGAGAAGATGCATGTATATTTTATGCACTAATTGACAAGTATGGTAGGTATCCATGAGCATATCTTTGTGCATTTGTGTGTGTGTGTGTGTGTGTGTGTGAGAGAGAGAGAGAGAGAGAGAGAGAGAGAGAGAGATCTTACATGTATGTAAGGGAAGAACTCATTTGTGAAGGAAGCTTCCCAGACAGATTATTATTTCCAAGAAACCTACAATTGATGCAATATGAGTTGTGTTCAAACAGGTCCACATTATCAACTACCCTAATTGGATTAGTAAGATAATTTTGGAATGCAAATACTTGTGAATATACCTATATGATTCAAACAAATAGAGTTTTTTAAAGGCAAGTCACTTACAAGAATATCAAAGAGCTCAAATTTTGAATTGAAGTAGGAAAGTCTCCTGTAAAATTATTAAAACTCAAGTCCCTGACACAACAAATAGTTCAAAATAAGTAGATATAGACAATAAGATCATTCACAAGACACATAAAATATGCATCATAAACTAGACTTTTTTTTTTCTAATTTCTAGCCTTTGAAGCTTTGCATATCAATAGTATTACTTATTAAATATTCTAAACTCAATCCCTACAAACATTGCTATGATGGTCTTGTGAAATTTCAGTCAATCAGTCACAAGATATCATAATTAAGAGTCGGCATGCATCATGGAACACCTAAAATTCCCAAAAGAATTTATTACAACCATAAATGATAAGCAACTGACATACAAACCAAGAGAAGATAATTTTTTTAATTATAACTAAGGAGATACCTATAAAATCACTTGATAATAAAAAAGAATAGAATGGAACCAATTCTCCAATTAGGAGTTAGATGCCATAATCTTATATAATTGATCATAAGAAATTCAAGTTTTGTGAAATGTCAAGCCATCTATAACTCAAATTTTGAACTTTAGTAGGAAAGTCTCCTGTAAAATTATTAAAACTCAAGTCCCTGACACAAAAAATAGTTCAGAATAAGTAGATATAGACAAATAAGATCATTCACAAGACACATCAAATATGTATCATAAACTATACTATATTTTTTTTCAAATTTCTGGCCCTTGAAGCTTTGCATAACAACACTATTACGTATTGAATATTCTAAAACTCAATCCCCACAATTATTGCTATAATGGCCTTGTGAAATTTCAGTCAATCAGTCACAAGATATCCTAATTAAGAGTCGGCATGCATCATAGAACACCTAAAATTCCCAAAAGAATTTATCACAGCCATAAATGATAAGCAATTGACATATAAATCAATAAATCAAACAAACAATTAAAGGCTATGAGGTGGAGATAACTAAATAAAGAAAATAAATATGGTAAGTTCTACACTATATAAGGAGATACCTATAAAAGGACTTGTTAATCAAAAATAATAGAATGGAACCAATTCTCCAATTAGGAGTAAGATACCAAAATCTTATATAATTGACCATAGGAAATTCAAGTTTTGTGAAATGTCAAGCCATCTATAACACACAATTTGATGAATTAAGTTATTCTGCATATGTTTCTATGGCTCTAAATAAATATAATTGAAATACATAGAAGCACAAGAGAGGCTTCTTTGGTATGTACAGTGTAATAAGATTAGATTATTTAGTTGCAACTAATTGTCTTTCAATTCTATATTTAATTACTCTTAATATCTTATTAGTTAGTTGTAGATAATTTTTTTAGATTATTTAGTGGGGTTCTATTGGGGCCCTTGCCCTTTGTAAAATTTTAATTCAGGCAACCGATGTCCTAATGTTCTTTGAAGAATTAATTTTTAACATTGCATCAATCGCACATCAATTAAAATCTCAAATAGTGAAAGCATAAACACATACACAGATATTACACCTTCAAATCAGCTTTTCATTTCTTCAAAGAACTTACAAGGAAACCTCTACAACTGTTCCTGACAGTTGCATGAAATTATATCATTGTGTTTGATCACAATTTAGTTTTCTTCTATCTTGCGCCTATCTTTATACTATTTAGCTAAAAATGTAATCTTCAAGAAAGCTCCTTATCTCTTTATAGGAGATGAGTTGGAAGATAAGTCTAAATCATTAATGTATATCTACACTTTATTAGACTTAATTAGCTAAATAAAAGAATTTCACTTTATCACTTAAGTGAAATGCAAAACAGAATAACTCAAACCACTTCCAACATGTTCACACTGAACTTGTGTAGAAGTTCCTCTTCGAGCTAAAAACTCAACACTTCCTCTTAGCAAGGAAAGAATTTTACACCAATCCAAGTTTTGTCTTTGAAAGCTTCAAACTTCCCTTTTGCTAAGGGCTTGGTCAAAATATCAACTACCTTCTAATCTGTGGAAATATACTAAAGCTTAACTGCTCCATTTTGAGTCCTGTATCAAATGAAGTGATATATGATCCCTATATGCTTGGACCTATCATGAAACACTAGATTCTCAAAGAGTTTGACACAACTCTAATTATCATAGTAAATGACCATGGGATCCAATTCTTGTTCAAAGAATCCTGCAAGTAATTTGTGAAGCCAAATACCTTCACAACTAGTAGTGCTTGTTAGAATCTTCAAAAGATGATAACCCAAAAACTAGTGTAAGAAATAAAAAATAATAAACTGCAAATACAAATGATTAAAGATCAAAATAACATTACAGAGTTAGAATCCAATGAGGTAATTACAAATGCTCAAGACAAAAAGATCTACAATAAGCAAAATAACATAAATGAAAAGCTCACAATAGCATGAATTGAATTAATTCAAGCTAGAGGATACATATATGGGCCTCTTGGATACATGAATCAAGGAGATGACATGCCCAAGAGGTGTGAGTTAACTCTCAATCACTCTCAATCAAGAGGCGAGTTAACTTAGCCTAACTAAGAAGTCAGGAGTTGAACTGTTAATCAGTGGATTAGTTCACTTAACTATGACAAATGTGGCCTTGACTAAATAGAGGTTGCACCTAACTACCACCAATCAAGGATTGATGAGATAATGGTGGCATTTGTGTACCTCAAGTCAATGGGTACACATGTCATTATTAGCTACCTAGGAGAATAAATAAATATCCCAATTATCCTAAGTAAACTTATTAAATAAGTGCAATATCACACTTAGGATATAATATATCGAAGGTGAATAAAATATTACACCAACACTGTAATATCCCTTGTAGTATTGTTAGCTCAAATCCTCTAAAAACTTTTGCACTCACTCAAATCCTATCTCTTTTTGATCACCAAGTTCCCAATATAGACAAGGTGAGAACATACGAAAACTAGAATGAGAACAATGGAAATTAAAAGCTAAATATTGGTGGCAAGCCGACCAATTTATAATAAAGCAGTCATAGAATCGATCAATGCCAAAATGGTGGATAGTGATTTGTATATTCCGATCAAGCCAAACTGGTTGAATACAAGACGAATTGCGTCAACGCCAAATTGACAGACTAATTCACCTGATCTGATTGATGCCATGCAATGCGAAATATTTATTGAAAATGAAAGAAGGATCCAGGGGATAAACTGACCAGGATCTGTTACAATGAAAACCAAATACAATCAGGCAGTATAACCTTCCATATTTTACAACTAATTTAAATTTTGATGTTTCACATACAACAACAAACTTATGAAAATATTTATATCAGCTTTTACTCACAACTACTGTCACTTAATCATCTCAATGAATGCATTAAGAAGTGCTTATCATCAAAGATATCAATGATTCAACCAATGAATTTCCAAATAATAATAATGATACTTACTGTTGATATTCCTAGGACTGTATGGCTACATTTTGTAAGATCCCTAATAAGACCTGCCCTAGAATTCTGATTTTTATTTCTGAATTACAAATAAATGTGGACAACGAACATATATGTGCCAAAATGCTCAAATAAACATGCCAATAATGAACCCTTATGATGATAACATCAACCATGAACTCAACCACAAGATATGTCCAATCAAATGCAAACAAAATGACAAACAATTCTGATTTCTGAATATATAAGTCTGCTGCTACAAATCTGAATATTCTGATTTGAAATTACATCAAATGTATAGGCTCAAACATGCCCAAACATAGCCCAGAATTCTGCCCTTACAAATCAGACCTAAACATAGGTTTATACATACCACAAATGGCGAATGAAGATGTCAAATATCAAACCCTAGATGGGCGAATTCCTCCAGCTAGGTGGCACTCCCTTAGAAATGGCAAAAGGCATGCAAAATGAGGGTGGTGGCAGCTAGGGCTTGGCTCCCACACTCCACAATGAAGTCGCCCTCCTTGGTGCTCAATCTAGGGTGCTCTAATTCTGATGGTGCTCTAAGTCTGATCTGAAAATCTGAAATATCCTTGATCTTCCAAATTGTATTTGGCACAAATCTCACAATTTGGCCTTAGGGTTTCTACAGAAACAAATATTTCTTTGTCACTCCTTTCCTTCCAAAAATCTAATGAAGCACAAATATGAACTCCATATGAGTCCACCTCCAAGATGAGATTGGGTTTTAATCCAATCCATCTATATTCCTAAGGGTTTTCATCCTTGGAATATGATGAACCAAAGTTGCAGCCAAAGAGATAAATCTCCAAATGAAAATGATATGAATGAATGATGAAAATGACGTCTCACTTGCCTTCTTTTATAGCCATCTCATCATGGCCAACCTCCCTTAGCAAAATATATTTTATTTTGTTTTCTACTTCTTCCAACTTGGCCAACCACCCTTAGCAATTTATTTTATATTTTTTAATCCTCAAATTGGTCGCCCACCTTCTTGGTAATTTTCTTTTATTTATTTTATTTCACCAAGAGGCTCACAAAAATAGTAAAAGTCATTAAACATCATAAATTGGTCCAGCAAAATTAGTTAAATATAAATAACCCGAAATGATTAGGATTACTTAGTAGTTAACTAATAGATTATTCCCTTGTACTTCCAACTTAGCCTATGGGAATAAAATAGGCTAGCCTTCTCCTATTGGGTGATCACTTGGAAAAATGGGACATTACACATTTTCAAACCGTTGTAGCATTTTCCTTCATAGTACAACTGACCAAACAATTCAAGTTCACCTCAATCTGTTGGGTCCCACCTAGCACTACATACATGCACCAATAAAGATCAAGTTTTGACACTAAAACTTCAGTGCTTCATACCCAAGATGGTATGACACCTCTTGTTCATTGTACAACTCCCGTTAAGACCCCAAAATACCAAAAAACTCTTCATTAATTTCCTTTAAAAAATGTGATTCCTTCCCAACATTAATTGCCCACTTTATTAAACTTGATTGGCATGCTAGGTCGGGAAGCCAACATTTTTGGCAATTATATGGACAACCACAAATACAATCAGTCAATGATACGGCTGTCTTAGAGGATGGTGCGGCTGGAAAAAAGATGAACTTTGTGTTCCAAACTAGCAACTCTTCATCAAAAAATCTTCGTGCCCCCTTTGTGCAGTGTACAGCCTCCAAATGAGCAGCGAGAAATGTACAACCAGATATTGGGAAAGAATGTAGCTTGGAAATAGATACGGTTGGTAGCATGAAATGAAATATCTTTCCTAGCAACAATATTAAGATTTGTAAACAAATATATTCGATAATCCTCCAAATCAGAAAATAACACAAAAAATGAAATCCAAAAACACCACAAATATTTTTTTTGTATTTTTTGAATAAATAAACACCCACAAACCAACAAACTGAAAACCACACAAAAACCCCAAAATCACACAATCAAGCTGAAACTCTGAAAATTTGGAAATCTTAATTTGCTGAAGCACAATGGCAATCCCTGTGTAGAACTGCACTAAAAAGCTATGAGGGTTTTTGTTCTCAAATTGGTGATTTGGTTCTCCTTTGGAATGCAAAATCAGAGGACAAGGGAAAGCATGGTAAGTTTGAACTGCTATGGATAGGCCCATATCAGATTGATGAAAAGGTTGGACAAGACACCTTTTACATCAGAAATATGGAAGGAGAACTTCTGGAGCTGCCTATTCATGGACATCATTTGAAACTTTACTTTTCGTAAGTAGTGTAGCCCTTTGAAGTTTTGTGATGAAATCTTATTATATCTGTTATATTTTGACCTCAAGCAGTCTTGACCACTGTTGGTCTTGATGGTGTTTGTGTTTCCATTCCCAGTGTGTTGTTTTTGGTTTTCCCCAGAGATCTATGATTCTCGTTGCGTCATTGCTTGGCACACGTCCTCAACCAGAGCCAATGTTGGCACCCAGATTTTCCATGCCTCAAAATTGCAACATCATGCCAAATTCATCAAAATTTTCTAAGGGGTCCCTATGCCTTTACCTTAATGTGTGTTGTTGAACCCCTGAATTTGGCTAACCCTGAAAAAGGCCCATTTCTACTTGCAGGCATGTGTTTCTGTTGATGTTATCACTAAACAAGCATATAGGCACTCAACACTACTCACCGTTGCTTCAAGGACTTTCATTACTACGTAGGTGCTCCTCAAAGGTAACTTTGTCACTTAAATTCTTCACATTTAACCAAGGCACTTCTACAGCAATTGGTGCCACTTGGAATTACCTAAACTGCCTATTCTTTGCATTGTTGCCACCAAATAGACCTTCTAACTGCTCCAAGGTGCCTTTATTTGCTATTTGAATGCTACAATGGCGAATTGAATGTGAAATAATAGAGTTTGATTGTGCATATTTTAGTGTTTTTTTGTTTTTTTGTTTTAGGAAAAGCAGGTCGGCCCTAATCAGTCAAAAGGACAAAAGACCTCCTTTTTTTAAAAATGTCTTAGGGGTGCAACAGACCCACTATTCCCATGAAATTTGTGATGAATATCACTCCTCTTTCTTTTGTATACTAGCAAGGCTTTGTAGAAGATCTTGTTGCTAATTTTCCATGGCTTGCAAGAGACCATATTCCCTTGCTTCTATATATTGGCTAGTCATGCCATGTTATGTGGACTCGACAAATCTATTTCCAAACTCATGTTTGTTCCAGCCCTTTAATTTTTACTTGAGTTATTTGACATTTCCGATGAAATAGAACATTTTGTGTCCTTGAATGGTTTGGTCTTCCTTCCACAATTGTTCTGTATTTTGTTTGAGTATAGGATGAGAAAACCACATCATTTGAAATTTGAACTATAACACTTTTTTGCACCAGAGATTTGGCTGTGATGACAAAAGAAATAGGCCAATGGTCAAATCAGTATTGCAGACTCTTGTTGCAACACATCCAGTTGCAGTAATCCATTGATCTGAAATCAAGATTCTGTCCAACTTTTCAGCTATATAGTTTCCGCCCTTTCCTCTATTACTTTGTGAATAGTCGAGTGAATTCAAGTTCCACCATGGAGGTGTCTATTTAAAACTGAATAAATGTCTATTTTGTACTCTGATTGAAACCCACCCCTAGTTTTTTCTCCTCTCTGGGGTCTTTATTGTATCGAATTCCCCCATTAGGTTTAGATTCTGTGGATTGGTATTGGTGTTGTTCTATTAGAGTGATTTGAAAATTACCATAAGACTAATATTACAAGTTGTCTATAATTCCTGTCCTTTCCTGTATTACTCTGTGTGAATAGTCAAGTGAATTCAAGTTTCACCATGGAGGTGTCTATTTAAAACAGAATGAATGCCTATTTTTTTCTATGATTTGAAACCCACCCCTAGTTTGTTCTCCTCTCTAGAGTCTTTATTGTAGTAATTCTCCCAATAGGCTTAGATTCAATGGATTGGTATTGGTGTTGTTCTATTAGAGTGATTCGAAAATTACCATAAGACTAATATTACAAGTTGTCACTTACACACTCACTCTGTCTCACACACACACAAATGAACAGACTAATATTCCTGAAGTTCATATGAAAATAAATTTACAAGTAAACCCCATGGAAATGATTGATACAAGTTGATAACATTTGTGGCTGGATCCCATTGGAACATTGTTCTTAATTGGACATAGTAGGGTCTGCTTGCAAGCCCAAATTCCCGATGATTTGATCTTTTTCAACATCCCTGCCCTGGTGTTTTCTTAAAGAAGGACCATGTATATTCTTTCTATTTTGACTCTTATCTTTGTGAAAGTGAAGTTTGTTGGTTATGTCTGGACCTCTAATGTTCCATGAGAAGATCCACACTATGTGGACTGAATGAGATCTGATCCACATACCCATGAATCATCACTTGGTTAGAAATCTTCAGCTCAAAAATCTGCTTCATCTATTCTATTGGTCCAGCCAAACTTGTCTGGTCAACTGATTTTACTGTATCAAGAGAGGGTAATCTGGGTATTCTTTTCTTTTTGACAACAGTCATAGCCTTGGGTCCCAGACCTGGGGATTCACTAGAGTAAGTTCCTCTTGGGGTTTATTTTTAGCTTTAGCCTTGTTTATCCTAGCAGATGACTTGGAAGTGTCGGCTATTGATGTGAACTTGATGGGATCTTGGACCTTACCCTTTCATTTTTACATATTTATTGTAGGATCTAAAGAGTCTAACTTCATTGGGGTGCTGGTATTTAGAGATCCTTGGACATACTCCACATCATCTACCCCTCTTTCGTCTATAGCTTCAAAAGGATTTGCTAAGATTATTTAACTTGCAATTTGTGATCCTTTTCCTTTTCTCAACTGTGCTCTTTGGAATTTGCTCTCGCCTTGTTGTTCATGACTGCTGTACTAGCTTTAGACCAGAGATGTTCTGCTATTTGATTTGTTTGTCAGCAGAAGTAGATTGATTCTCTTCCTGAGTTTGCTGCTGAGAATTTGGACCATTTGAGTTCTCTACTCATTCCTGAGTTCCTTGAGAGGGGTATGCCCTAGCCAGGTGACCATGTTCATGACAGATTCTCCACTAAATAGGGACATTTCAATAGTTTATTGGCTTCTGCCTTTCTATTCCACGTATTACACAACTATTGTATCAAGGAAGGGCTTTTCCAAGTCAACTTTACACAAATGCTTGCATAGATCAGCACTCCAAGGTTTTTGGTTAACTCCTAGGCAATAATGTATTCTTCAATGGCATTTCCCAGTTTCACCAAGGAAGATTCTTCCCAGTATTTATTTGCGAGCAGCGGGAGTTTGACCCAAACTAGGACCATATTTGGGAGATCTTCCGATTGGTTGGAAGCCAGAGACCAGTGTTTCATGAAAGACCAATATTTTTTCATGAACCATGGACCCTCTTGGAATTCTTGGTCCCTTTCCTACTTAGAGGAGAAGATAGCCATGAAGTAACCCTTGCGGATCATTGAGATCTCCACTGACCAAGAAGGTTTTCAATTCTTTTGAATCCGTATTCTGGACAGTCTGTCCTGGTGATTTACTCATGTGGGTAGCTGAGTATGTGTAATAATTTTCCCTACATCAGGTACACTTCAAGAAATCAGTCTAATTGTTCTTCTGAATGTAATGAATCTACAGTTACTGTGTCTGCAGACTCTGCACTATCTGATTTATCAGTAAACAAAATGGGTCATGAATCATGATAAATAAAGGATAAAAAGGAAGAACAGATAAAATAGTGGCATAATGCAACATTAGCTTACAAGTACTGCAATTCACTCAATTCCGCAACATATGAAGGGATTTCGCCAGAAATCTTGTTGTTTCTCAGGACTCTGCACAACACATAAAATGTTAGAAAATGCTATGTAATAAACAAATAACAAAACAAAAGACTCTCCATTTAGGTGCAAGTTATTTTACTTACAGTTGATTTAAATTCTTCAAGCCTCGTAAGAATGTCAATGACGTGACACCCGAAGTTAAGTCACTTAGTCTCCTGCTATAACAAAAATACACGAAATGGCTCAAAAATGGAGGTATGAGTCCAATTTATGATTTTATTTACTTCCTTGCATTTGAAGATCAAGGAAACAAAGACAAGATAAGCACAAACCAACACATACAGAGTTGTCAAAGAGGTTAAGTTGGAGAAGCTTGAAGGAATTGGACCCTCGAGAGCAGTTCCAGAAATCCTCCTGCATAAGTAATTGGTCAGCAGATATACCCAAATCTATAGAATAGAAAGAGATTGGACATCAAAATAGCAGGCAAGAGGAGAGAAAATTTCAACACCAATAATATACTCTGGTCAAAATCCATAAATGGAGGCGAGAAAAGTTTCTTTTATGTCCTCTTGTAGGAAGCCTTAATTTCAAAATGAAGTCCTCAGTATAATGTAAGAATGCAATTTTCTCATTCAGTTATATTGCTACCTCAATGACAGGAAATTGATCTACAATCCAGTTCTTCCATAAACTAAAGGCTCTAAATTATATGGGCAATAGAAATTTTAGTTAGGTTGTCACAAGATGCAGACAAAATGTTAGTTGTACTAACAAACCACCATTTTGAATAATACTTCCGTAATAATTTTTTTCTAATCAATGTAAGAAGTAGATAAATTTAAAGTCCCTTGGGCTAGATTCAAGAGGCACCACCAAGAAACCTTGTTTCACACAGTCATAGGGTATGCTTGCACGAGGTATGTTTGTACTATATAAGTTATATTAAGAATAATATGTGTTCAGGTTGTGGCATATGCAAAAGTAAATTAAAAAAGCATGGTATTTTAAAGTGTTTGGCACCCTCTGCCAGTTTTACATTACAGGAATTGCTAAGTTGGATCGTGCAGCAGAGAACAAGGTTCACAGTTACTGCACAAAAATCTCGTTAAGGAGAACTCTACAATCTATAAACAAATACTGATGAAGCTGTCACATCAAGGAACTAGTGTCCACAATCACACGCAAACAGATGCATAGATACACCTTTCTCTTTCTTTTTATGCATGTGTCATTTTATATATGTATCATACAATAGCAATTTTCTCTTGCAACATCAGGGCTATAACTTCTGTCCTGTTGCAACAGAGGTTACAAGGTCAATTTGATGTGATATGGTGGTTAAAACCAGACTACTGTGAACACACATGTGCACGCGCATACATATATTAAATGAAGATGTCTACCAATGAGTGTACAATGGACTGACACATTAGACTGATTTCAAAATGATCTACATCAACTTAAAACCATAAATTCTAAATTGTGCAGAAGAAGTATCTTACAAATCATTTAGATTAGTCCAGTTTCCAATGAAATCAGGTATTGCACCTGAAATTTGAGTATCATGCGCCCATCTGCAAGCCAAAACAAAAATAAGGATGTCTACCCTCCCAACAGGTGGAACATATTACGAAGTCTGTTAGTCTAACATAAAGAACACAGGCTGTGAAGATTTATAGTAGAATCTCACAATATCTTCAATTTCTGTAGATTTCTGAAAGTGCTCGGAATCTGTCCAGTTACTCCAGAACTCTGAATATACCTGTCCAGTCAACAAGTGTAATGAGTATTCTTAAAATCGAACATCTGCCACATGATCAAGAAACTCCTGCTAGAATATAGTAGACAAAATCTAGGAGTTAATGATAAAAAATATTTTTCCTTAAAAGGTATGAGTAGAGAAATGTTGTCATCGATCGAGATTCAACCTTGAGCACACATTTATACAGGAACGGACCTGGCAGTTATATTGTAATGACTACATTTTTTAAAATAATCCATATCAACATCAGTTTGGTTATGTCTACAATCAAGTTATGATATACCCGTCTTACAAGCCATGACTTTCTACGATGGCATAAGCCTGCACTATGCATACGTAGGAAAACTGAGGGATTTCCTGCATAGCTGTGCACTGTGTCGCAATAGTCAAAAATAAATTTCCTGCATATGTGTGCTCTACAACTCAATAATAAACCCTGTTTCCCACCTTCCAATTGGACATGAATTTTGATAGTTATGTGGATCTCCAAAAATATCTGTAGGACAAATGAAAAATTTCCCTTCCTTTGTATCACCGTCCCCCACATCCATAGCATTATAGAACTGAAGATAAGTGTTAGCTAAAGCTACTCGAGAACAACAAATTTTAATATTTGATATGATGGGGCAGAGAAAAATTATTGAATAAATAGCTTGAGCGGATATTAGAGAAGGAACAGCATTGCACTGGAATAATTTTGTTAAGACTGAAAGTACAACTCAATTACAGAAAGAGAGTAATGAACAGTGCACAGATTAATTAGAAAGCAAAAATAAAAGAGACACCAGATTTATCGTGGTTCACCAAACTTGGCTACATCCACACTGAGCAGAGGAATTATTATTGATAATGAATTGAGTTTTACAATGAGATGTCCAGCATATATAATGCTTCATCATACATCACACAAGGAATTTGAATAGACAAGCAATTGGCGGGAAAATAATGTGTCCGTTGGTCTTCATTTCCTTACAATCTCCCACTTGAAGGTCAACAGATGCTGCAACTTGCCAATCATCCCCTGCTCTAAACTTTCGGTTACTTCTCCTTAACCAGACCAAGAGAAGTCCTGGCACATTCGAATTTCTCTTTGGGAACAACCTTGCTGAAAATGTCTGCCGGATTGACCTTTGTGTCAATTTTTGCAACTTGTAACTTGCCCTCTTCAACCACATGACGAATGAAATGAGCATGTATGTCGATATGCTTAGAACGGCGCTGAGATGAATGATTGTGAGCCATAAAAATGGCGCTACGACTATCACAAAACATAACATCGTCACTTTGTTGACATCTCAAGTCACTAAACAATCGCTGTAACCAAAGCATCTCCCTAGCACCTTTGGAAAGAGCCATGTACTCAGCTTCGGTAGAAGAAAGAGAAACAGAATGTTGCAGCCTCGAGACCCAACTAATGGCAGCTCCAGCAAACATAAAAACATAGCTAGTAGTAGATCTTTGTTTATCTAAATCTCTGACAAGATCAGAATTAGTGAAACCTTGCAGTTGTACTTTATTGCCACCAAAATACAAAGCATAATCAGAAGTACCTTTAAGATACCTTAATATCCATTTGACAGCTTCCCAATGAGGCTTACCGAGATTTCTCATGAACCTGCTCACAACTCCCACTGCATGAGCAATATCGGGACGAGTGGAGACCATAGCATACATAATGCTACCAATAGCCGATGTATAGGGAACACCTTGCATAAACTCTTTATCCTCTTGTGTTTTTGGACACAAATCAGAAGATAAATGAAAATGGGCAGCAAGAGGAGTAGAAACAACCTTCGCATCAGCCATACCAAATCTGTCTACAACCTTGTCAATGTATGCCTTCTGTGACAACATGATCTCCTTCTTTTGTCTATCCCTATTGATGGTCATTCCAAGAATCTTCTTGGCAGGGCCTAAGTCTTTCATAGCAAATCTCTTAGCTAATTGTGACTTCAATTCAGAAACAATCCTCATACTTGTGCCGGCTACCAACATGTCATCAACGTAGAGCAAGAGAATGACAAACTCACCATTAGGAAGTCGCTTATAATAGACACAAGGATCCGATTCACATCTCAAGAAGTTTTTCTCAGTCATAAAGCGATCAAACTTGAGATACCATTGGTGCGGAGCTTGCTTGAGCCCATAAAAGCTATGCTTTATCCTGCAATAAAGATGTTTCAGTCCTTGTTTTTTAAATCCTTCCAGTTGTTCCATGTACAGTTCTTCATCAATGTCACCATGTAAAAATGTTGTCTTGACATCCAACTGATCAAGTTCAAGATCCCAAACTGCAACCAAACCCAAAACTGCCTGGATTGTGGTCATTCTCACAACTGGTGAGAAAATCTCATTAAAATCTATACCTTTCTGTTGATCATACCCTTTGACAACCAGTCTAGCACGATAGCGTTTGTTGCCCCCATCTTCCTCTTTCAACTTGTATACCCAACGATTCTTTAAGGGTCTTCGATTAGGTGGAAGTGGCACTAAATCCCAAGTGTTATTAGCCTACAATGAACTCATTTCATCTTGCATCGCCTCTTGCCATTTCAAAGAGTCAACTGCCTTGCAAGCCTGTTTATAGGTAGCTGGTTCAGGTTGATCAGAAATCAATAATTCAAGCTCTACCTCCTCTGAATACAATAACTCATAATCAGAAAATTTGGAAGGACGTCTCCTCTCTCGGGTAGACCTCCTTAATTGAGGACCCTCTTGTTGAAAATTTGAGTCATCCAAATTCATTTTTGCAACTGACTTTGAATGTTTACTATCTCATTTTGCAAATTACCTTTGTTCTGAGCAAGACTCTGCCTCTGTATTTCTACAGTCCCCTGTGCCTGCACATTTCCTTGTGCAATTTCTCCCATGTTCTGTCCTAGAGGCAGCGATTCACTTACAGAAGGCAGCGTTGCATATGCTAAAGGCTGCAAATGTATATGAGGAAGCGGCATATAGGTAAGAGGAGGCTGCGTGGGATTTATGGAGGGTAACAAAGACTGTGTTAAAGATCGCGTGATACTTCCCACTACTAAAGGTTGTGATGTATCAACCAAAAGAGGCTGCGTATTAGGAAGCAATGATGACACCAAAGGTTGCTGCATGGGAGTAGAGGAAGGCAGCGGTAGAACTAGAGATTGGTGTCCATTTTCAACTGGCAGTGTTTGACCAATTAAAGACTACGTTGGAATTAGAGGTAGCGTACTTATGTATGGGGGCAGCGAAATATCAAAGGGAGGCAGCGGGTGATTTAGTGAGGGCAGCGATCCATCACTTAGAGGCTGCGAATTCACAGTTGGGGGCAGCGTAATATCCAAAGGAGGTTGTGTAGAGTATGCAGCGGTCTGGGAGGTAATGAGAGGCTGTGTGGAGGTATGAGGAGGCAGCGAGCAAGTGGTAGGAGGCTGCATAGAGACACAAGAAGACTGGAAACTACCAGAAGAAATATTTCCTTGTTTCTGAACCATATCATTTCCATTATCAAACAAATCAACTGATATGTCATCTTTTGCAGATGTATTTACTTCGTGCAAACCTAGGAAAACTTTTTCGTTGAAGACGACATCCTGACTGCAAGTGACCTTTTTGGCGACGAGATCCCACAACCTGAATCCATATTGATCCTTGCCATATCCAACAAAAATACACTTCTACGATTTGGGATCCAATTTGGATCGTTTCTCATGAGGAATAAGAGCAAAGCTTCACATCCGAACACCCATAGATGATTATAAGAAATACACTTGCCCAACCACCTTTCCTCGGGCATGTCAAGATTTAACCGAGATGAGGGAGCTCGATTAATGAGGTAAATTGTTGTGTTGCAAGCTTCTACCCAGAACTCTTTTCCCAATCCAACATTGGAAAGCATACACCGTGCTTTTTCCAAAATCGTTCTATTTAGCCTCTCCACAACCCCATTTTCTTGTGGTGTAAAAGGAACAATTTTGATTCTTTGAATACCATTGTCAGTACAAAAACTATCAAACTCTAGTGAACAAAATTCGCCACCATTATCAGTTTGCAAACACTTGATATTATGCCCACTCTGATTTTCAACTAGAGCTTTAAAAATTTTGAACTTGCTGAACACTTCAAATTTTTTATTGAGCATAAAAATCCAAACTTTCCTAGTGCAGTCATCAAGGAAAGTCAAAAAATAATTAGAACCTCCAAGAGAAGTTACCTCGGTTGGCCCAAAAACATCCGAATAAACCAGCTCCAAGGGTGAGGTGTTCTTCTCATGACCTGTCTTTATGAAGCTAATCCTCTTTTGCTTGCCGTAGAGACAATGTTGGCAAAAATCCAAATCCATGGATTTCAACCCCGGTAATTGTTCGCTTTTGATCATGACTTCAAGACCTTTCCTACTCATATGTCCAAGCTGTTGGTGCCAAAGCTCGGTTTCGCTGTCCGTCACTGTCATAGCAGCTCCCACTTGAGAGTCATTTTCAAAAATATATAAACTGCCCTCTCTATTTCCTTTGGCAATCTGTAGGACACCTTTAGTAACCTTCCATGAATCTGGATAGAAGGTAGTATTGCAGCCTTGTGAGAACAATTGGGTTATAGAAATCAGATTCTTTTTCAATTTTGGGACATGCCTAACATCTTGCAAAAGCTATTTGCTTCCATTCTTGGATTGTAGGAGAACATCACCTTTACCAATGATGTCCAATGAATTGTTATCCCCCAAGTAGACCTTCCTGAACTATCCTCCTTGATAATTAGAGAAGGCATCCGTACAAGAGGTGGCATGAAAGGATGTACCCGAATCTAGAACCCATGAATCTGAAGTGGTTTCACTTACGGATAAAACCAAAATATTATCATCCTTGTCATAAACAGCATTGACCTCGCTGTCTTTAACCTTCTTTTGCGCCTTCTTATAGGAATAACAATTTTTCTTGGTGTGACCGGTCTTACCGCAAAACTAACAGTCGCCAACTCTACCTCTGGATTTTGACCTCTTCGCTGATTTTGATCTTCTTCTGTTATTGTCTTTGCTTCTATTCTGAGGCCTTCCTCTACTAACAGCAGTTAAGGATTCACCGGAAGATATTTCTTGGTTCTTTCTACGCATATCTTCACTAAGGAGTGTAGCTGCTATGTCATCAAAAACCAATTTTGTTTTGGCTGCAACTGAAGTACTTATGGCCATCACGACACCTTCCCAACTGTTGGGTAATGAGCATAGCAGCAAGATTGCTTTAATTTCATCTTCCAACTTTATCTCCACTGAAGTCAGTTGGATAAGTAAGGTATTAAACTCATTCAGATGGTTTGACATAATTCTGCCTTCTTTCATTTTCAGGTTATAAAGCTTTTTCATAATAAAAATTTTATTGGATGCTAAAGCCATCCCATACATTTTAGAGAGTTTATCCCACAACTCCTTCGAAGTCTTCTCTGCTGAGACATTAAACAATACATTGCTGGACAGCGAGAGAAAAATAGTAGCTCTTGCCTTCTTATCCATCTTGTCCCACTCTTCATCCGTCATTGAGCTTGGCTTCTTTGCTACCCCTTCAAGCATGAGTGAGAGGTCTTGTTTTATTAGCAAAGACTCCATTTGCACCTTCCACAGTCCAAAACTCTGACTGGAGAACTTCTCAATCTCCTGTTCCTCCATGACTCGAAAATCCAACACCGATTTTCGCAATCAGCTATACCATCACCGTACATCTCTGATACCAATTGTTAAGACTGAAAGTACAACTCAATTACAGAAAGAGAGTAATGAACAACGCACAGATTAATTAGAAAACAAAAATAAAAGAGACACCAGATTTATCGTGGTTCACCAAACTTGGCTACATCCACACTGAGCAGAGGAATTATTATTGATAATAAATTGAGTTTTACACTGAGATGTCCAGCATATATAATGCTTCATCATACATCACACAAGGAATATGAATAGACAAGCAATTGGCAGGAAAATAATGTGTCCGTTGGTCTTCATTTCCTTACAAATTTTTCATTCTACCAATCACTTCCTGAGAAACAATATTAGAACACTGTCCAAGTTAATCATAGGGCAAGGTGGAGCTATATATTTCTTCAACTGCCAGATGAAAGATGTGATTTTGAACCATAAACTGAACAGCAGCTTCCTCCATGCAAATTGTAGGTTACTAGAATAGACAATAATAATAGAACAGTGTAGCATAATAAACAAGCAATGTAGAAATAAGGAATAACATAATTAATTCATATGAAAGCCATGTACAATAGATGACAGTCATAAATCCATGGAGATGCATATGAAAGCAACATGGAATAGATGAGAATCAGAAATTCGCAGAGAATGCACGTGATGCTCCGTCTCTCTTCAAGACTTGAACATAAATATATGTCGGTTGCATGGGTGTGACTGTTGAACTAACCATTGCCAACTACCCAATCAACCGAGATTTAAATAGAAATTAATAGTGGTCCATACATTGCTTAACATAAAACCCAACTGAGGAAAATTTGCTCTTTTGCAACCATAAACAACTTATTGTTTGCCTTACGCCACTTTATTTATGACTGTAGCTGACTTAATGCTAAATGTCACTTCACTACAAGATTTCTGCCTAAGTACAAAATAGACCCTCCCATCAAACTAATCTTGACATTCAAGAAGATACTTGCAGGTGAAAAGTCCTAATGCCTTCAGGCAACTCTAGAAGTAACTTGGGAGTAGCAAGGTGCTCCATCTAGTCCAACCATGAAGTGTGAACTACTGATTCTATAGAGGAGCAAGCTAAAGCCTCCACCAAAACCTGTAGTCTCTTGGGCTTTGTTTGCAGACTCACCACTTCACTCTGCTTGCGTTTCAAGTCTTCTTCCTTAACTACTCTTGCTACATTACTCAAAATGACACTGTTGCAATTTTCTTGATACTTTGGTGATGTGCCAACTTAGTCACACTCCTCTATCGCTCCTCAACTATCAACTCTTGGAGTTCTAGCTCTTTCTGTTGTTTCTCAAGATTTGCTAACTGCCTCTCACAAGGCATGGTCTTCAGCATTCTTTATTTTTATCTGTTGGATTGCATCCTCTAATCATTGTCACTCATCCTGTTGGTTTTTCTTCTGAATCAGCATTAGGGTTTGCCACTTCTAATGCACAGGCAGATTCAGCCAACTAATACAAGAGGTTGCGTGAGCTCCTCCCCTTCACTTCTGGTTCTGCCGCACCAAGGGGGGTATCCCTATAACTCAAGATGTAACCTTGACTAGCTGAAAGATAGAAAGATCTAACTTGACAACAACAGGCAGAATACTCTCATGTATGGACCAAGATCTGTATGATAGATCACAAGGTGGGCAACGTTCTTGGACATATATGTCTGGTTAGGTATGAGAGCATGCAGGGGTTCCTACTTCTAATCCTACAACTAACAGGTGGAGGATGAGATGGTTTGAAATGGTGTTTGGATGCAAACTTGGACCTGGTGTATAACCTCAACACAGAGCTAGATTGGTGCCTATCCAGGGCTTGGAGTCGGTAGACATACACCTGTGAATGATCAACATGAATAGCTAAAACTAGATTTCAGGGGGATACACATGATACCTGCCTTACAGATATCTCCCAATACAGAGTGTTAAGCTGTCGATACTTATGGCATCCCTATTGCAGGAAGAAAGATACATGCAAAACTGGAGACAGAATCAGCATAACACATGCAAACATAGCATTATTCATATAAGATTAACCATGAAATCAGTGGATTCATGCCAAAACGTACAACAGGAGATACATAAACTCACAAGTTTTGCTACACAGAGCAACCAAAACTAGTTGTATCTTATTACAGAGCCAAAATGTCCAGTTTTCAACAACAAAAATGAGTAACACTTCCTGCTTATAACAGCCAGGTAGTGTACCACAGCAATTAATTACATGGTTGACCAAAAATCCCGCCAGATACACAGTATCATCAGATTGGCGCTCAAACATTCAATGCAACAGGTGGGAGAGGAGACAGGAAGAAATCTCGAGCCTTGCGCCGCCGCCTAGGGATCCACATCTTCAATCGGGTATTAGATCCGTCCACACCATCGCCCATACCTCTGCAACAATCGCCATTAATGGCGCACCAACCGGCGGCCTTGGGAAATGCAGAATACTGTGCGTTGCAACCGTTTCCCGCCAAGATACATCGTCATGATATTTGAAAATATGCAGGGTCGAATTATCCCCCATGCACCCCGCAGCAACCTCCTCATCACCTTATATACTAGGTCGCGAGCATATATGATGTCGGTGCTTTTGCTCCCGACGACACTAGTATAAACCTTCATCATCATCCCCCAGTAGCATGATATCCTGTTGCCTGAAATATCACCCTGACGCCAACATCATCATCGCAATATCACCTACATGATAATCGCCTTCATCGGCACAACCTGATGCATCGGAGGAAGATCCTCCTGCTTAGCCGATACCAAATGTCTGGCCGATGAACATCCTGATGACGTCACCGTCATATCTTGCTGACGTCATCAGCATATCTGCCTACTGCGCACCTCCTCATATCCGGATGACGTCATCGTCATATTCGCAACATTGGGGGATCTTCATAAGATGAGTAATGTTAGAAATATGACCCCCCGGACCTTGACGACGTCACCACCACATGTCGGCATCAGGATGATATTCGGAAGATAGCCGGATATTTGGAAATATCATCCTGATGCACAAATATCATGCTGCACTGTAGCTCCACTATAAGATCGGGGTGATGGATGAATATGCCAGATATTTGAAAAGATCACCCCCCACTAGATAATGCACGAAGCCGACAGGCGGATATCTCCCTCTCCTTCGGAAATATCATGATGCAGATAGGCAGAGAAATAGATATCACCCTGACATAAGAATGACGTCAGCATCATCAGGGTGATAAAACAATGAACATGAAGTGATACAACAACATCAGGATGATATCCACTAAGATCATCCTGACGTTCAAAATATGATGACCACGATGAATATCGGGTCGCACTTAGAACTTTACAGCAACATCATCAGGATGATCTTAACAAAGATCACCCGATGTTAAAATATCACCCCAGCGAAAGATCATGCAGGTAGACAATATGATGACCCTCGCAAGCAACACGGCGATAACCGGAAATATGATGATGATGATGACGACCCTTAAGAAAAAATAGGTCGGGTCGAACAACTTAGAAAATGACCCCTTCGGAAGATCGGGGCGACATCATCATCATATAAGGGCAGGGTGATAATTGGAAGATCACCAGATATTTGAAAAATCACCCCCCGCAAGAAAATTAAGGCACATTGTAGCTCATCAGCAGGATCGGGATGATATCCAAACATCACCCGATATTGAAACATGATGATCCTGATGAAAAACCGGTTGACAGAAAACATGATGATGCTGACCACCATCGAAGAAAACATGATGATGATGACCTCCTCAGGAAAATATGATGGTGCAGCTAACAAATGCTGAGGAGGTCCAACACTTAGAACATTTTTTGGATATTTAGGGAAAGTGCCTGCATGAAAATTGCTCAAAAACTGTCAGTCAATTCAGGCACTAACACTGGCTCTGTCTGGGGACGTGCAGGTGCAAGACTGCAGCGAGAACCCCAGATCTCTGGGATGCAGACTAGTCCCTTATCCATTGGGCACAGAGTCAAATACTGCACCGACCTGCATCACCAAACACACTTGATGGCCTAAGGCCACCAAGAAAAGAAAAAACATGTATCTCCCTTTGTCAAATATCTTATTTTCATCTGCATGCACTGGGTCAAGCTTGGAGATACTACAGAGATCCACCCACAAACAAATCTTGTCATCTGCATATTCAACCCTCTGATTTGGCTTGTCATTATCACCCCTGTGCAGATAACCTTCAACATCATGTGACATGTGGGTGCAGAATGTATCAGGCAATGCATACTCAAATGGTATAGAACACAGGTTATCATCTATATCATCATCATGCATTGCAACATGATCTCCTAGCTGGACTGCAAATAGGAAACACTCAGAGTCCACCACACAACTAGGAAGATCAGGGCTCATTGTATTATATGCTGGCACATCAAAAGAAAAGCTTTCAAAATCACAATTGTGCACATCATGTACACAACAATCAGCAGCACCAACTTGGAAAAGATCAGGCTCTGGCATCTCTTTCAAATTAGGCACATTTTCATAGTCACTTACCTGATGTATGTTGTTTCCTCTTTCATCAGGATGAGAAACAGAATCCAAACCAAAAACAATGTCTAGATCCTCACCATACTCAAATAGATCCTCATCACCATATGTGTCAAAGATGGGTGATCCAGGTGCATCAGCTTGATCATAGTATGCCATTTGTTCATAGGCAGCAGAGCATGCATCTTCATCACCAATGGATTCACTCTGTGGAGGAGTATCAGCCTGTGTGCTTATTTCTTCTCTATCCTGAGCACAATACTCACAATTATCTCCATAGGTCCATTCCAAAAATTGCTCACTGCTGTCCACAACCTCATTGTTGTTTTCATGGTCAGATGCCTCATCATTGCAATGGGAATCCTCATTAGTCCTTTCACTGGCATCCTCAACATTCATCTTTTCATCTTCACATGATGCCTTAATTATTTGGTCATTTGCAGCTTTACAACTATTATTCACACCAAAGCCTGGGGACAGGGGTTTCAGCAGGTGCACATTTCTGATTTTTTCTATCTTTTCTATGAACTTGTATGCCATCTGCATACTTGTCACCTTGAAATCCCTCAGTATTGCACTAAAGCCCTCCTCAAAAGCTTCAAAGAATATGCCAACACAGGCTGAAATATCAGGTCTGAAACTTTTAGGGACATGTGAAAGGGCTACTGCAAACCTATGACTGAAATCAACACATGGCTCTTCATCTTGTTTTCTGATGTTCATCAATTCTGCAACAAGATCAGCCGGTTCTCTTGCAAATTCTTCTTTGAAACAGTCAGCAAGCTCATCCCAACAGGCAAAAAATTTCTTTGGAAAGCTCAAATACCAGTCTTTTGTTTTTGCATCAAAGGACCTAACAAAAAACCTCATCCACATATCCTCATCTCTAAATGAATGTTTTCCCATGAAATTGTGAAAATTTTGGATATGTGCATTCCCATCACATACACTGTGACCACTAAATCTGGGCATCTGACAGTATATCCTAGCAGGCATAGTTTCTACTTTATAATCAACCCATGACAAATCCAGTTGGTCATACAAAGGATCAAAAGGGCTGAGAAGAGGTTTAGCCTTCTGACTAGCAGACACAACAGGGTTATTGCTTTTTAACCGGGCCTGCTCAGCCTCTAAGAATATCAACCTTTTTTTAATCTCTTCTATTCTTTTCTCCAACATTTCACCACTGAGTACGGGATAATTCATACTTGGATTCATAAAAAACTTACTCTTAGACATCCTTTGTCTGCCTAAGACCTAAGGCTTCCCCTGGCATCTAACTTATGCAGCAAAACAGCAAATATAAAGGGGAAGGAACAAGATACCTTTTCTCATACAAATACTGAAATATGAACAGCACATTTTTGTCACATCACATACATCCATCTTTCATGTGCATTCAGATCTTTTTTGCAGAGTCGCCACCTCTCCAGAGAGGACAAAATTTACAGCAGCTGAAAGCTATTTTTTCCAGGTTCATTCCACCAGCAGAGCATCATTTTTCACATGAAAGACTCCCCAGCAGAGTCGCCATTTTGTTGGTGACTCAGATGGGCCACAAATATATCATTTTTTTTTAGTCCATCCCCAGCAGAGTCGCCATTTTGTTGGTGACTCAGATGGGCCACAAATATATCATTTTTTTTTAGTCCATCCCCAGTAGAGTCGCCATTTTGTTGGTTTTTCTTCTGAATCAGCATTAGGGTTTGCCACTTCTAATGCACAGGCAGATTCAGCCAACTAATATAGGAGGTTGCGTGAGCTCCTCCCCTTCACTTCTGGTTCTGCCACACCAAGGGGGGTATCCCTATAACTCAAGATGTAACCTTGACTAGCCCAAAGATAGAAAGATCTAACTTGACAACAACAGGCAGAATACTCTCATGTATGGACCAAGATCTGTATGATAGATCACAAGGTGGGCAACGTTCTTGGACATATATGTCTGGTTAGGTATGAGAGCATGCAGGGGTTCCTACTTCTAATCCTACAACTAACAGGTGGAGGATGAGATGGTTTGAAATGGTGTTTGGATGCAAACCTGGACCTGGTGTATAACCTCAACACAGAGCTAGATTGGTGCCTATCCAGGGCTTGGAGTCGGTAGACATACACCTGTGAATGATCAGCATGAACAGCTAAAACTAGATTTCAGGGGGATACACATGATACCTGCCTTACAGATATCTCCCAATACAGAGTGTTAAGCTGTCGATACTTATGGCATCCCTATTGCAGGAAGAAAGATACATGCAAAACTGGAGACAGAATCAGCATAACACATGCAAACATAGCATTATTCATATAAGATTAACCATGAAATCAGTGGATTCATGCCAAAACATACAACAGGAGATACATAAACTCACAAGTTTTGCTACACAGAGCAACCAAAACTAGTTGTATCTTATTACAGAGCCAAAATGTCCAGTTTTCAACAACAAAAATGAGTAACACTTCCTGCTTATAATAGCCAGGTAGTGTACCACAGCAATTAATTACATGGTTGACCAAAAATCCCGCCAGATACACAGTATCATTAGATTGGCGCTCAAACATTCAATGCAGCAGGTGGGAGAGGAGACAGGAAGAAATCTCGAGCCTTGCGCCGCCGCCTAGGGATCCACATCTTCAATCGGGTACTAGATCCATCCACACCATCGCCCATACCTCTGCAACAATCGCCATTAATGGCGCACCAACCGGCGGCCTTGGGAAATGCAGAATACTGTGCATCGCAACCGTTTCCCGCCAAGATACATCGTCATGATATTTGAAAATATGCAGGGTCGAATTATCCCCCATGCACCCCGCAACAACCTCCTCATCACCTTATATACTAGGTCGCGAGCATATATGATGTCGGTGCTTTTGCTCCCGACGACACTAGTATAAACCTTCATCATCATCCCCCAGCAGCATGATATCCTGTTGCCTGAAATATCACCCTGACGCCAACATCATCATCGCAATATCACCTACATGATAATCGCCTTCATCGGCACAACCTGATGCATCGGAGGAAGATCCTCCTGCTTAGCCGATACCAAATGTCTGGCCGATGAACATCCTGATGACGTCACCATCATATCCTGCTGACGTCATCATCATATCTGCCTACTGCGCACCTCCTCATATCCGGATGACGTCATCGTCATATTCGCAACATTGGGGGATCTTCATAAGATGAGTAATGTTAGAAATATGACCCCCCGGACCTTGACGACGTCACCACCACATGTCGGCATCAGGATGATATTCGGAAGATAGCCGGATATTTGGAAATATCATCCTGATGCACAAATATCATGCTGCACTGTAGCTCCACTATAAGATCGGGGTGATGGATGAATATGCCAGATATTTGAAAAGATCACCCCCCACTAGATAATGCACGAAGCCGACAGGCGGATATCTCCCTCTCCTTCGGAAATATCATGATGCAGATAGGCAGAGAAATAGATATCACCCTGACATAAGAATGACGTCAGCATCATCAGGGTGATAAAACAATGAACATGAAGTGATACAACAACATCAGGATGATATTGACTAAGATCATCCTGACGTTCAAAATATGATGACCACGATGAATATCGGGTCGCACTTAGAACTTTACAGCAACATCATCAGGATGATCTTAACAAAGATCACCCGATGTTAAAATATCACCCCAGCGAAAGATCATGCAGGTAGACAATATGATGACCCTCGCAAGCAACACGGCGATAACCGGAAATATGATGATGATGATGACGACCCTTAAGAAAAAATAGGTCGGGTCGAACAACTTAGAAAATGACCCCTTCGGAAGATCGGGGCGACATCATCATCATATAAGGGCAGGGTGATAATTGGAAGATCACCAGATATTTGAAAAATCACCCCCCGCAAGAAAATTAAGGCACATTGTAGCTCATCAGCAGGATCGGGATGATATCCAAACATCACCCGATATTGAAACATGATGATCCTGATGAAAAACCGGTTGACAGAAAACATGATGATGCTGACCACCATCGAAGAAAACATGATGATGATGACCTCCTCAGGAAAATATGATGCTGCAGCTAACAAATGCTGAGGAGGTCCAACACTTAGAACATTTTTTGGATACTTAGGGAAAGTGCCTGCATGAAAATTGCTCAAAAACTGTCAGTCAATTCAGGCACTAACACATCCAAGAATGCCTCTTTCTCTAGCTGCCAATTATTTTTCTCTACAAGGAGTGCCTCTGTCTATCAACTAACTCTCTTGCCATGCACTCAAATCTTGTGTGAGTCAAATCCACACATCTGATTCAAGCCAATATGTGTCTATGCAAGTCTCTCTTCTGCATTTCAAGGCTGTATATACAAACCTATGCAATCCATGTTAAGGTATTGCAGCCAATGTATGGATGAACAGGTTGTCGGTGAGGTAAGGGGACCCAAAGATTCCAATGTTTAGCATGACTTATGACTTCCCAGTTTGCTTTGACAAATAAGCTAGAAAAATAAAACTCTTTGTTCTATGGCAAGCTGGTAGTGTGTGCTTATTTCAGCCATCAGCCTCTTTGTTTTCTACTTCCACTCATGCCAATCTATTCCATGCACTTATTTTCTCACCTCAAGTAAAGCACAGCCAAGTGTTACTATTCACTTAAAAATCTCGTGCAATGCATCATGTGGGTGGTGCCTATTGGCATGAGGAATATAAATATGAGTATAATACTCATCCTCTAACTCCTTGTCCTCTACCTCTTGTCTATATCTCTAATAAAGGCTCTACTCACCGCCTCATCCCTCTCCTCATCCTCCGTGTGCCCATATAAGGCCTATGGATCATGATCACCTACTTACTACCAATCACCCACATGTTCCACATCATCATGAGAGGCCTCCAGTTCTAGGTCAACATGGGCTTCAAATATGAATTGTGACTATTTCTCCCCGTACATCTATCTCAATTTCATGCCTTGTTTCCTTCAAAAATTCTAAATCGTCCAAAAAAGTGTCTTGATGGGTATTGCTGGAATATATGCACAAAAAGGAATAGTATAGGGCATTTTCTTGTTGGCAAGGAACATGAGTGTACCATTCCGATTCCGTTGGTAAACTAATCATGATTAACTAAACAAACGCTTGCAATTTTAGGGATGATGTAATCACAACCAACTCAAATGGTGAAGGTAAGTCCATAGGGCTAGATCCAATAACTAAACCAGTAACCAAGTGTCTACCAATTACACAAAAAAGTGTCAGAAACAACAACAAAAACATAGGGTTTTGTCCTTTGAGAAGAGACATTCTTTAAGGGATACTTGTGCATTGGGGGGTAAGTTGCAGTCATAGTCATGGATGCAATTCTCATTTGCAACCGCACATCTAAAATATTTTCCTTGTTTAATTTTATGTCCTCATTTTACTATGAATTACTTGCATATGTTAGTATAATTTGCACTTTTTAGTGCGACACAATATAGAACAGCATGTACAGTAAAACTATTCTTTGAATTAGAAGGGGAAGTTCCCTATAAACAAAAACTAACCTAAAACCCTATTCTAAACATTATGTACTTCCTATTTACAATTTGCATAGGCGTGTTTTCTGGAGTTTTTCACTCATAGCAAACAAAACAATTTAGAATTTCTATAGATATGTTTTTTGGGGTATTTCACGCATAGTGAACAAAACAAAAGGTGTGTTTTTAAGCATGCGATACAAACAAACTTAAAATAAAACCTATCTTTTTGGTTCTTAGGCTAGGGCACAAAACAATTAAGCACTTCTGCTCAAGGGGAGGGGTTTTTATGCTTTTTGAGTAAACAACCTAAATAGCTATCACTCTTTCTAGCTAAAACCAAAGATTGAAAAGATGTGCATGAAACACAAAGATTGAATAGGCTTAAAGACAAGGACACAAACATTTCAGTATATTGAATTAAGGAATCATGTAAAAAGCCACAATCTCTAACTTCAGGTAAACCTGCAATACCAAACTTGCAAACTCGCTAAAAACAATTTAATTTACCTCAGCACACAAGATGTTATAAGCTAAAAACAGTAGTTGTATTCAAAGCTATAATCTGTCCGTTCCCCTACAAAATTCATCTTTCATGCTCCTTTATGTCAAATGTGTCGTCAACCGATCTTTGAATTTGTGGTGTTCCAAGTCAGTTTACAAGATCATCTTGTCATGTTATATGTTTCAACTAACACTTTTTCCAAGGTATTGGTGATCGCTGCAAGCCCGATAAGGAGATAACAATGATGGCATTCACGAACAACATGCAAGAGTAGAGAATGATAGAGAAGATCAGCTAGATGAACGTGAAGAGCAGGTCAGCTAAATGAAGGTAACGAACATAACTACAAGCTCTGCCTTGGCATGGATGAACAAGTTTTCAGTCTCAAGGCATATGACAAAATGGTCCAAGAGGATAAAGTTTCCACCCAAACAAATGATATGCACCTTTTTGAAGGATTGTTGCCTCTTGTCCATGACAAACATCAGAAAAAATGATTGAGACTTGAGTATTCTGGGCTGAAGGCTAAATCAAAAAGTTTCAAGGGAGGGAGGCGCACTTTTTAGTGGCTTAGACCATGAAAAATTCCACCAAGGACAGAACACAAAGAAGTCACACCTTTTGACCGGCCAAACCATATGTTTTCTCTACCTAAGAGGTCCAAACTGGTTAAAGGGTTAGAGACTTCCACCAGAGTTTAAAGGGCGCACTTCAGGCACACTTTTTATATGGTTGAACCCATCAATTTCTCCTCTAGGCACACATTTAAAGTGGCAAAACCATGTCAGATTTCTACCCAAGCAATAAGTGATTAAAGCTGCGCCAAGAAGTGGCAAGGACTTAAATGATGTGCGCCAAAAGTGTGAGGAGGACTTCTACTAAGCTTGGCACACTTTTGATTGGTTTTATCCACCAAAAATTCTGCCTAAGGCTTTAAAACATTGGCAATTGCTTAAGTGATCCACGCCCATGGATAAATCAGCCAATTTCTTAAGACTCAGACGCACTTTATGCTTGGCCTAAGCATCGACTTTTTTCACCCTTGAACAATAAAGTGGCAGAAGTGTCATAAAATTTTATCGAACATGAAAGAATAGATTTTCAAAGAGGATTAGGTGCACTTTCATGATGGCATTGCCATCCATATTCTCCTTCCGTGCACATATCCATTGGCCCCTGCCTAACCACTAAAAAGTTCTGCCAAAGCATTGGAAGAGAAAAAGAAACAAATGAGGTGCACAACTCGGTTTAGCCATTGATTTCTTCTGCCTATCACAATCAAAACATGGCAAAGCTTTAAGTGAACTCCACCTAGCTGGAAGAGACTAAAAAATCAAGCATAGGCGCACAAATGTGATGGCTTTGGGATCTTGATGCAGGAGCATCAACATCCACGTGGTGGAGACCATTTTTGGCGTCAATTTCTTTTTAGTTATGCTCCTTTTAATTATGGTTTTACCTCAGCAGTCTCTGCCAGCGAATATTCAGCCACTCCCTTCTGTAGTCATGCTTGGAATAAAAAATGAACGTGGTGCTTTAAAGTTGTTTATTATTCCTTTGCTATTCCTATCTGTGTAGTGGTGGGCAGTTATGGCAGCGGTTATGACTGGCGACCATTAAAAAAAATACATATCTGTGGCAGCTTCCAGATGGCGGAGGCCATTATGGGAGTCTTAATTTTTGGCAGAGCCATTTTAAAACAGTAGCGGCAAAACGGTAGAAGAGGAGGCAATTTTTTTTTGGGGATTTCATTTGTCTATTGGAACTGAGGCAGGGGTCTCTCGGAGGAAGGGCGATACAGATCAGCAGGAGTTTGTTGTGGCAATTGGTGTTTTCTGTGACTATTTCACAGGAAGGAGAATAGAAGGGTGAAGAAAGAGTTTTCTTTCTTTGTTTTGATTTTGGAGAGGTTTTAGTGTGCAGGTTGTCTTGTTGTAGGTCTATGACCAAGACTATTACTATTTTTGTTTTGAAATTTTGTAATGAGAAGCCAATAAACTTGGCCATCCAATCTGTAAAATTGATTTTCAAGGCAATGAAATTTCCGTTAATTTGTTTTGCAATTGTTTTACTGTTGACTTCATTTAATTGGTGCTATTAAAGTGAGTAGTTTCTGTGGATCTTCTTTCTCTGTTGCATCAGATCCAAAAGTTCCTCCAGCACACTTTGAAGGTGGTTGAGCCACCTGAAAACTCCGCTCAATCAGCAAAAGCATGGTTAAAAGGCTCTCAGCATGCACCAAGGTAGAATTGGCGACAAAAATTAAAGTGAAAAAGACACATTTCTAATGGCTTAGACCCTCATTTTCTCTACCTGGTCAGTTTTGGATGGTGAAAACTCTAGTAATCTGCACCCAGCAATTTGAGGTCAGTTTTGTCATGTCCCCATTTCCGGCTTGATCAATATTGGACATGGATTAGCCTATTTATCATTCTCATGGGCTAATACCAATGATGAGGGAATGAATTTGGTTTTGACTAACTCAGTGTTGTAGTTTTGCAGGTACAAAGTCAAAACTATTCCAGCAATCTGTGGCAAATCCGGCGAAGTGGTTAAGTCCGGAGGCCAAAACTGGCAAGAACTTGACTCTTAGGGTCAAGGCGCACTTTTCCATCTGTAGAGCTCCAAACTTGTGCCTTGCAAAGAGAAGATCTTCAACAATAGATGAAGTGTCATTTTGATGTCATGTGAAGGAAAGAAATCTCCTAAATGCCTTGAGGCCTATTCAGTGAATTGAAACAGTTGAAGAACATGCTAAGTGATCTAGGCACACTTTCCACCAAAGTGCGCCTTGGCACGTATCCATTCAAACATGAATAGGAAGATAGCACTTGAGCGCTTCAATGATAAGTGGTTTCTAAACACTCAAACATGAGTTGGAGAACTTCAAAGTGCCAAGGGAACTAGCTAGAGGACTAAGGTGCTAACTCATGACTCTGGAACCTTGAAATTGTGCCTAAGTAAGGAGGAGTTCTTAAGAGTTGAAGTGATTAAAGTCATCAAAATAAGTCAAGGAGGACTTAAGGTGCAAGATTGCTACTATACAACTCCAAATATGCGCCTAAGAGTCAAGGCGCCACTTCTTGATCCTACCACCCAAAATGTGCGCCTAGGCGCTAGATCATGCCTCTGTAACCTTGAGATTGCACCTTAGCAAGGAAGTGAATTGGAAGGTTAAATTGATCATCAAAGGTTAAAGATTGTTCAAAAAATCATCCATTCAATTGAAATCATCATCTATGACAAGAGAAGTGTTATGAGAGTGAGGCGCACTTTTCCTCATCTTCAACCTCACATTTGCGCCTTCTCTAGAAAGCTCAATTTGTGCCTAAGGTGAGGATCTTGAGACATCATCATTGTTATTGGCAAACTTGCATTTGGAGAAGCCTTGGAGAAGCCTTGAATGTTTGAACTTAGTTGAAACTTACCTCAAGATGTTAGGTGCAATTTCATGACTCTAGAAACCTAAATATGTGCCTAAGTTAGAAATGGAATGGAAGTCACAATTTGATCATTCATCTTGTTTAGGAGGTAAAAACTTGTTTGAGGGATCATTCATCCAACTAAGATCTTAATCAAAGACAAGAAAACATCATGATGTTTGAGGCGCACTTTGCCTCTTGTTCAACCCTGGATATGCGCCTCACTTGGATCCCTCAATTGCGCCTTGAGAAGGACTCATCAACTTGCAAGGAAATTGTTTAAGTGTCAGAAGACAAGTCTTGATGTTGAGGCGCAAAAGTGCGCCTAGCTTAGGAGAGATGCCAATCTTGGTCTCTGCAATCTCCAATGTGCGCCTAAGCTTCATTGAGTATCGTGCAAGCAGTGGGTACCAGAATGACCTTGGATGGCGTGCCAAATAAGGCTCTCAATTCGAAGTAACTGACTTTGGGTAGCATGCTTGATAAGGCTTCCAACTCAGAAGTGAGTCATCCCAATAGAATATTCCTCTAGAATATGCTCATTGGAAAATGTGTCGTGGTTGCCTCTTGCTCTTGAGGAGCACTATAAAAGGAGGAGGGCGACTTCATTTGGACATCTTTGGGGTGATGCTCCCTCAACCTTGATAAGGTGATGCTCCCTTATCTTTGAGAGGTGATGCAAGATTGAAGTCGCTACTTGCAACTTGAAGTTACTTACATCTTGAAGACACTAGCAACTTGAAGACGAGATACTTGTAGTTTGAAGACAATCATTGTTCAATCTAGGCGCTAAGGCCTATCTTTTGAAATCATTGTGGTAAGATGAACATTGATGCTATTAAGCATCTATTGAATGTAATAAGAAGTTGTATTGACAATTGCAATAAGATATCTCAACTTCATTGTTTGTTCAATTCATGTTGATCTCATTTATGTTAGATGTTGATTAATTGAAGTAAGAAGAAAAAAAGTTAGCCAAAATTTACTTAAGTATAGTTGGGATATTTCAAGTTTTAAGTGATAAAAAAGTGCAGATAGTGAACTTACTAAGGTTATATGTCTGTTATGACAGCTATGAGCAGGGTTTCTATTGAAAAATATGATAGGACATGCTCAGAAACTATCTTTGGTTTCATGAATGCTCAGCAGATTAAGAACAGTTATTTCAGTCCCTTTAACGGCATATTTCCAATACATAGTTTGAAGTATCTTTCGAGCCAGCTTATTATCAGAGATTGAGGAGCTTTTGGGGTATTTTTTATTTTTTTCTAATAAAGGGTTGATGCTGTATCAGCAGAAGGGAGACTTTGCAAATTCAAGTCATCATTGTGATTGTTAGAGGTTTAGGGTTTCAAATTCAATTGCTTGGCCTATGATCATGCTGGGGTTTAAATGTTCATAAAAGATTTGCCAAGTTTGCAGAATGAAAGCTTCTATTTTTAGAAACTGCAAGTTTGCTCAGTGACTATTCTTGACATTCTATTTCCACTGAGAGCCTACTTTAGGCTTTTGTATTTTATTATTTGTTTTAAGATTAATTTGCTTTAAAGTTGTTTTCTTTCCACTTTTCCTCTAGTTAAGGATGGGTTTTCTTTTAAGCAAGTCATTTTCAGATATTTAATTATTATTTTTTAATTCCTAAAAGTTTTTTATTATAACTTATAAATAAGTGCATTGAGTTTGAGCATGTAAACTTTCAATGTTAGTTGCTGCTAAGGCTATGTTGCAAAAATTGATTTTCCATTGATTTCCCTGTGTTTGTAATTCCTTTAATTAAACTGAATTGAGTAATTTTGTTGAGCTTTGTATTGATGCTAGTTATTCACTAAGTAGTGGCTTTGTATACCACTTAGCAATTTATTTTCTAGAATTGTGTGTTATCCAATGTGTTTTCCATTCAAATATCTTGTTTACAGTTGAATACTGATCTCTATTTTAGCCAATAGGAAGTTGTGTTTGTTCATGCTTTAATAGTTCATTTTCCTTAATATCTGAAAATCTCATCTACAGGGCTTGACCGTTGATAGTTCGATGCATGCATCCATGGAAAAAACATAGGCACTTAGTCTTTTCATTTATGCAAAACTCTCCACTAAAATCTTGTATAGTGTGCATACTTGTATATTTTATCTCTAGTTTTAGTCTAGGGTTAGATCCAAGGGAGCTTCCCCTCACAATTTGAAGGATGGTTCTACTGTATACATTGTTCCATTTTGTGTTGTCTCGCAAGAGACATTAAAATGCTAACATAACAATATATGAATTGAAGGAGGTTCTCTATACAGTTTCTAGAGTTGATTCTGATGTCTATTTTATATCTGCAATAAACTCTGAGTTTGTAGACTTTCAACACAGCTAGCTATTCATAAAAATTGATTTGATCTGAATGTTATCTGAGATGGTGATTAGTGACAGTGTGCTGTAGCTATTACATTTCCTATAATTTTAAATTACAAATTTCAGTATCATTAGAGAGCTTGTATCAGCAGTTGGCATCATGGGAGTTGTTTAGCAATCAAATTTAGTTTCTTGTTTGTTCATAACCAAAAAATACAGAAAAAAAAATTCAAATATATATTCAATATCTTGAGTAGGACATAACACACACTAACATAAGCTTGTTTAGGTATTCAAACTTAAAACTTGTTCCATGTCTCTATAGGCACATTCCTATCAACAACAATGCACATTATTTTTAATCATAAAACACATTTTTCGTTCCCTGTAGCATGTGCCAGACTATACTCATGTTGCATTTAATGTCCTCACAACTTGCTACACACACTATGGCGTGCATTTATGATGGGCTTCTACAAATTTTGGTCAAAATTTGTGATTTCATATTATATGGAGTGCTTCAACAGGCATCTTTGCAGATTTTGACAACTTCAAACTCGCATCCATCCCTTGTGGCGCACTCCTACACATCCTCAAATGGATTTTAACTTGCTACCATAAAACCCTTATACAAGCATGCTAATGTACTACTCTGTTTTCAGGCTCTATAACCCTAGCTTACTAAAAGGTGTTAACAACTAACAACAGTCTCACAATCTTTCCCTAAATTAATTTCAGCATTTTTCATCACTTAAACTCATTTTTTTCCATAATGGATGCCTTTGGAAGGTCTTTTAATTTGCCCTATAAAGACACGCATGAAAGACAACAAGGAAGACCATGACAAAGTTTGGAAATATGAATTGTATTTTGATGGAAAGAAAGGAATTTAATTTGGAGTTTGGTACAATACCAAAAATTTCATATGGGTACAATAGGATACTCATTGTCCAAGACGGCAACTTCCATCAACATCTTCCAACTCTTGGACTTGAGTAGTGTTGAAGACAACTGATTAGGTGATGATATGTGTGTTTGTGAGGGCTTATCAACAAGAAAGGCCTTGATGCAGAGGCATCCACACTAAAACAGTAACACATAGCATAGATGTCTGCAGCCCATCATCATCATCATCCTATTTGACTTAACACTGTCAGCATCATCATATTACTGTGCCGACCGATATCCTCCTGATGACAAGCCCTCACCCGTTCGCATGTCAACAGCATCACCTTATTCGTTTATAGACAGCATCATCATGTTCGACCAGCGCGAACATCCTCCTGACGTCCACTGTTCACTTCAGCGACGACTTCTGTCTTCACTATCTTCAGCATCATGATATTCAACATCATGATAATCAACAGGATAAAGAACATCCGGTCCCTTCCATTTATCCTGATGATGACGATCCTTAACTCCTCGCACCGTCCCCTCGATGCTTGCGTCACCCCGATATCCTGATGACGTATATCCTGATGACGATGACGTCACATGCAGCTCCTCAATATCCTGCTGCTCCGAAATATCCTGATGAGGCCGTTTTAACGAATTTTCAACCTTAGCGGATTTTCACTATTCTGATCCGCCGAACCTCCTGGGATGACTCGATCCACTTCCAGGGTGATCTTCCACACTTTATCAGCTCGACCTAGCACATACCCATGCTAGGGTCTTCAACATCTCTCGACGGCGATCCTACACGCCTGCATGCAAACAAACAAACTAACACCTACCCTATTGTACATAACCATTCCACCGATCAGACGAATCAACCGGTGGAATGGATCAGTGAATCCATGAAACCACCCAAACCAACAAATCGATTACACAAAGGAGATCAAACAGAAGACGAAGACAACAGGATCTCTTATTCAATTTCAAAAGATGCTATTATAATATTCAGTCGCTCTCTCTCTCAGCAAAGCCTGATCGATGATATCTCTCTATCTATGCAATATCAACCGATCCTCATGCTTAAATAGATTTTCCTACGAGTACTACTGACCCTACTCCAAGCGGCTGGGAACTCTCCAGGCGGCTGGGAGGTCCTACCGAACATACATCATGACAGCTGTTCTAACAAACTAACTAAAAATAGCAAAGCCTGGTCAGCATCATCTTAATATGATCAGCATGACCTTATTACATGCATTTGGTCTTATCAGACCTTCTTGAAAACATAAACAAGACTCAAACTAACTAACTGCCTCATGGAGGCCAGCTGTCAGGTAGGTGCTCCTGCACCAGGCCTTACCTCTAAGTGAGGGCTTGAGGACTTATCATTCGATGAAGACTCAGCTTTTGTCTTAACTGACAATGTCATTCCCAAATGCTTCCACATGAAGACAATTAATAATATGTTATTCCACTATGGATCTAGTGTAGCTCTATTGAAACGTTGGACTTGGAAATATAGATCCCATCTAATAATAGCCCAACAGCATGTTGTGCCATAAAGAACCACAACTGCCTACAACACATGACGTTGTGAAAATGATCCACAAAAACCTCTAACCACTGATAGACAACTCCTTTTGAAATGAAATGAAAGTTTTTAATGACGTCCATGAGACCGGAACAGTCTATGGGACCTAGAAAAGCAACAGACCCCACAAACAGGCCGCCAATTAAACCTGACTGTTGTTCTCAACCTCCTTGATGATAGTCAGTCTTCTTGTATGGATTCTGTCCAAAAAATCAGCCACTCTCACAATCTTTGCTTCAACAAACAAGGCCGTTAAAGAAACAACATTCAAGACATCCTTGAATTTGAAACGAATGTCCTCATAGGCTTTGCACTCCATGATGTAATGTCATTCCGTTTCCACTAACCCCGACGAACAAAGATGGCAAATCCTATCCGTCCACTCTTCTTTGGGTGTCTTCCATCTTCCCGTTTCACACCTAAGATGGTGTGAGCTAGTTCTGAGCTGGGCCAATAACATTTTATATTTCCACTTGATATCCGCCATGATATAACACTTTTGTTCATGATCACATGTTGGGTTAAAATGAATGACATAATATTCTCTTTTTTTGCTCGAGTTGTTGAGACCACATGGCAGTTTTGACTTTCCCTCTGACAAACTTTTTGATTTCCACATTTGATCTTGGGCATTCTTGAATGTTGATGCCCCACTTGTGCAACCACTTGGCATTTTGTTGCATCCACGTATTCTTCCTTCTAGTAATCTTTTCCTCCACTGCAACTTTGGGCCAGCGGTGCCCCCCATGCTCTCAATTCTCTTCAAATACCCTAAAAGCCTGGTTATTGCCATCGCCTCAATAGGATAAGCACCCGCTTCAGCCAGGATAATCTCATATGGGACTGAGCTTTTTATTTTAAAGCTGCTTGTGATTAGATGTTTTTGTAGTCTTTCTATTTGCCTCCATTCCGAAGTCGATGTGTTGCTGCCCCAAACTTCGCAGCCATACAAAATCACCGGTACAACCAACAGCCCAAAGAGTTTATGCTTTGATTTCCAGTCCCAGAGCTCCGTAGATCTGCATCTATTTTGAAGCATGTACAATGCTTTCCATCCTCCTTGTATTCTTTTTGTCCTGCATGTCTCCCAACTGAGATTGCTACAAAAATCAAGACCCAGGTATTTTGCTAATCCTTTCATATTCTCTGTGAGCCACATTTGGATATCAACCTCGTTGATTACTATGGTCAACCAAGGACAAATCGAGCCCTCTATTAGGCACACCCATGTGTGCTTCCTACCATGTCCTAAATCTCTTATTAATGCTTATGTTTAGCTTGTTTCCAGGACCTATTTGGTAGATGGATTATTTTATTGATATATGTTTTGGATTTCTGATATGAGATGTCTATGTTTATGGTATGTGCTAACTAATACTTGGTATTGGTCACTGGTTCATGATTATATCCATACATTGATATATATGGTTTTAGAGCCATGCCTAGCTAATGTGATGCCATCTTGTGATTCATATGAGTTGATTAGAGTATCACTTGTACATTGTGTTTTGAGAGACTAATTGTGATTAGTGCTTTGCATTATTCCGTAATTGAGATTACATAAATTACAAATGATTTGTGTGATTATCATGCTTTGAGATGTTATACGTACCTTGCAATTCATATCTGAACATGTTGATATATTGGTCTAACTGTGCTTTGGCTATAATCTTTGTTATTGGATTTGATGTGCACCTTGAGTGTATAGGACATATACAAGTGTATGGCCAATGGAAGGCATGTGGATGAGAATGTCATGGATATTACTTAATTGTCTAAATTCGCCTAATGGAAACTTGAGAACTATTGTCATATTTTGCCCAGCCCAAAATATTCCAAAATCCCTCCTATCAGAAAAATTCGATCAAAGAAAGCCCAAATAGAAGGAGGTAAACCTGATATCTTTCAAAATTCAATGAATTTCCTTGCAAAAATCTGCATAAACCCTTGTGGAGAATCCTTGCAGAAAACCCAGAAAAACCTAGAAAAATCTAAGTTCTTACCTTAGTTTTTAGGTGTCTTTTGGCCTTTATTGGCAAAAGCCCAGGTTCGCGAACCAGCCAGTTCGCCGACTAGCCCATTCGCTGATAAAGGGAAGAAAACTTAAAATTTCACTAAGGCAAAAAGGAAGGCGGGTTCCACTTTGTCGGCGATTTTCCAAAGTCACGAACTTTTCAAAAGTTTGAAGTTTCATCAGTTTGTCGATTCAGCAATTCGCTGACAAAGGGCTAGGTGAGTGAGCTTCATCAAAAAATGGTGAAGACAAAGCCAACAAAGTTTGGCAAAATGGAATTTTGCTAATAAAGAGAAGAAAGATGGCTAAGTTCTGAAAGGAAGAAATTCACCGATAAAAGAAAGATCGGCCAAGGCAAAAGAAGAAAACACTGCCTTATCGGCAAAGTTCAATAGGTTCAAACTTTTCCCAAGTTTGAAAATTCCTTGGTTCACCGATTCAGTGAATCGTTGACAAAGGGAGACAAAGACTCTTCACTGGCTAAGTTCTGAAGATGCAAACTCTCCAAAGAGTTCTAAGTTTCAAGAGTTCGCTGACAGGCGATTTTGCCAACAAGGCAAAGAGAAGAAAGATGGCTAAGTTCCGAAAGGAAGAAATTTGCCAATAGAGGGAAAATCGGCTAAGGCTGAAATGGTTTGGGAAAGTGAAGTTTTCCCAACAAAGGAGGGACTTGCAAAGATTTGGCTAAGGCATTGTTGGTTCAGTAAATGCAGGTTTCGCCGACACAAGTTTTGCCGATAAGGCAGAAGGCATAGTGAAGACATCGGCAAAGCCAAAATGGTTCGGCAGGAGACACTTTTGCTGACAAAGCAAAATGAAGACTAAGCTTCCAGAGTTCAAGATGGAGCAATTTTGCCAAGCAAGCTTGGTTCATGGAAAAGGAACTTTGCCACTAAAGGCAAAAGAGACGAACACAGAAAAGTTCTAAAAAATCTAAGTTCGCCAATAAAGGAAGGAGACAAACAAGAATAGTTCATAAGATTGGGATTTTGCCGACATAGGCAAAAGATAGCCCAAAATGGTTCTGAAGGATGATATTTTGCCAATAAGGCAGAAAAGAGAGCCGAAAACAAAAAATTGCCAACTGAGGGTAGAGAAGATGCTGAAAAGAGACAGAAAAGTTCAGAAATCAGAGATATTGCCGATGGGAAAAATAAAAGAGAAAACTAATGAAAATGGATAATTCTCTAGATGAAAATAGGGGATTTAAAGTGTTGTAAAAGCTTGCAGATCCCTGAAATCATGCCATTTTCTCAGCAAGGAGGTACCCCAACATTCAATTTTATAGGACAAAGTCAAAGCAGGCAGCTGAAATAGTGGAAATCTTCAATGTTGTTGTACATATGCTGCCACAAAATGGATTTGTAGGGACAAAGCAGATTTGCAGGTCCTTCCCTCTTAAATATGCCTGGCACCCATGCGTGCAGGCAATCTTCTTCTGTAGGTTGCAAACCTGTCAGAGGCATGGCCCTTGTCCAATTCGTAGGTTTTGTAGCAGATCTTCTGAGTTAGAGAATTAAAGAAATATGGGCCTGTCATGGGTCAATTGACTAGCTCCAGCGCCACTATTGCAACTTGAAATGTTATATATACATTACAATGTAATGAATTGCTATTAGCTGTTCTTCTGGGCTATTATACAGGTTAGAGAGTTCTTGTGACTGAACCTTGTAACGCAGTTGCACAAACTAACTGGATTTGATGGACTGTGCTCTCCTGCTGAGCCTCTCACGTCTCTAATTTTGTTCACCAATGAATGTAATTAGTTATTATGTGTCTAATTTCTCTGCATGATTCTCTTTCTTTTGTAATGGCTATTTGGCCTCTATAATCAACACAAACTGATATTTTCTTCTTGCTCATTATTCTTGCACAGTGTCTATTTTTGATTAATGTGAGCTGTGTATTGTGGACAAAACGGTCCCTTCCATACCTCCATTTTTCTGTTCTGGCCTCTGTTAGGATTAATATGAGTCTGTGTGAGTTTCCTTCAGCTTTGAGATTATTACGGTGTTGAGTTGGCTGTAGTTAAACATCTTCAATATGGTGCATCACCTCTTTAATTTCAGTATCTCCTTCTCTCCCTTTTCCCCTGTAAGTTTTAGCACTAGATTTAGTTTAATTCTCTGAACCTTAAGCTCAAAAAGAGGAACCAACCTTCTCTGGAGGTCTGATCTCATCGGCAAGGACCCACACCTTGATATCAGTCCCACTGTGTCATTGAAGTGTTTGAACCAGCTTCAAATAGGGTGCAATTTCACATGACAATAGTATTTGGCATGCCCGGTGGGACACTCCGCTCTGAGTAGGAGCTGAGTTGATAATTCAGTGTTTTTCTCAGCTTATTCACTGGTGTGGAAGCATTCAAGCACCTGGCAACTTTGCTGGTCCAGTACTCATATCAAGCCAACATTACATGCCTAGAGTGCAGACAAGATCATCTTCTAGAGGTAATCCTCACTTTGTTGAACTTTCTTTTACTGAATCTAGAAGAAGTAGGTTGTTTAGGTCCCCTATGAAGGAAAATAGGAGTGCAAAATCATCTCCATCAAGAGCCCAGTCCACTCCCCCTCCAGCTAGATTTCAAGTTAGGTTCTAGTATTCTAGAACCTTCCACATACCTGGAATCAATTTAAACATCCAAACTATGGCAAGAAATCTTCCATTTGTTACTTTTAATGGGGGTAGCCCACTGGACCTAGCCCAATATGATGATATCCCCACTTTAGCCTTAAAGGCTATTCCATTCTTTACCAGAGAAAACTCCACCACCCTAGTTGAACACATCCAAAATATAGCCAATGTCTACTCTGTCTACAGCGTTACTATTGATAATGTGGCAGTAAGGCTCCTGGCCTCTTCATTCAAAGGAAAAGCCCTGCAATGGTATAGAGGTCTCACAGTCAACTCCATCCATAACTAGGATGAATTGGGCACTAAATTGTGCCAGCATTTTGAAGACAAAAGTGACCACCTGTCACTAATAGAGCAACTAGTTACAATCAAGAGAGCCCCCCATGAGTATATGGTGGACTTTAATTATAGATTCCAAAAGACATGGGACAGAATCCCATTGTTGGTAAAGCCCTCCCTGAATACAACATTTATTTACTATTTGAAATCATGGAATCCTGATATAGTTGTCATGATTCAATCCATGGGAGGAACTATACTACCTAATGCATATGATACAACAATTAGGGCAGAAAATTGCTTGATTCAGGCTGGAAAATCCACTCCAAGGCCACCAATGTCTTTATTTCCAGAGGCCCCTATTATTCAGCCTGCTGTGGCTCCAATTCCTACTACGGTTAGCCCCTCTTCTCCTCTAATTACACCTGCAATGGAGAAAGAAGATGAGAAGGATGCTCTAATCAGAAAATTGAGCAATGAGCTGGTGTTGGCAAGAAGACAGCCTACACAACCTAGCAGGCTATATCAACCCACTAATCAGACATATTAGCCATTCAATCAAAATTATCAGCAGAACAGACCACCATATTAGGGTAATGTACAAAGGCAAAATCAGCCTAGCTACATCAGACCATTAAATGTTGTGCATGCTAATGTTGCTAGTACATCTAGGCCTCTTGTGCCCATACAGAACAACCTGGCTCAGGATAATGACTGGTGTTATCCATGTTATCAGCCACATGATCAGAATTTGTGCCAAAGTGGACAGTTCAGTCAGGCTTTGACAGCACAAAACCAATCAGTTCCATCAGAGCAGCAGGCTAGTTCAAGTCAAGAAATGGTGGTAGGGCATGAACAAATGCAAAATAATGCTACTTTGATGAATTGGACACAGGATGATTTATATGGTGTTAATCAAAGTGCGGGCCCAATAGCACACAACACAAGGGCCAAAAGAAGAGCCATTGAGGATGTCACAATACCTGCATCGCTGCTACAGAAAACATCCTCTTCTCATATGTCTCAAATGGCAACGAATGAGGGGACAACAACTAGTATTCCTGTTGGGCGTGTAGATCGCTCTGTTGGGTAGAAAGTTTCAATGCCGCTCTAGCAAACTCAGTTCGAATAGCAAAATCAGGCCGACGTGCAAGAAAAAATTGTCCCTATTGTTCCCAAGGTGTCAATGAAGGGCAATCAAATTCCCTTCAGCATTGTTGACTAGATGAAAATGACAAATGTAAGTGTCACAATGTGGGACACTGTTGATTCCAACACAAAAAAAATTATTGAAGGAAGCTTTGACGAGCTTCAACCAACCTGCTGTAGAGGCAACAAAAGAAAAGGCCACGATCCGAACCAGCCTATGTTAGCCAGAAAAGGAGAAAGCGAGCACAAGCAAAACTAGTAAGCCCCCTCCATTCTATGTTTCCTTAATTATTGGTAACAAATTGTTACACAATTGTATGATAGATTATGGGGCGGGCACCTCTATCATGCCTAAGAATATAGCTAATAGGTTAGGTATAGTGTATGAGCCTGTGAATAAGGGGGTAGTGCAATTAGATGGTACTGCTGTTAACACAGTGGGTGTTATTAAAGATTTAAAACTCACTTTGCATGCATGCCCTGGTTGCTCTATTTCCCAAGATATTTCCGTCATTAATCTCCCAACCTACTTTGGCATATGTCTATCTAGAGACTTCACAGCCAAAATAGGTGGGTACCTATCCTATGATTGGTCCCATATGTTATTTAGAACTAGGTATGGCACCAAAGTAACCATCAAAGCTGAGCCTATTGCTAATGACCACATAGAGCCCTACTCCCCTAACCCACCAATATGAATTGTACAATCCATGAGTTAGAGGATGATAGCAGCAATAGGCATGAGGCTGCCACCCCAGTGGAAGAGATCCCTGACATATTACTTGATGAGTGGGCAGATTGTTTCTAGTTGGACACCCCTGCTTATGTAGAGGAAACAGGGTTGGGTACTTATTTTATCCATGAAGATGATGTCGTCATCCCTAATATTGAAAAGACAGCAACAGATCCAAGTGGGATATGGCAAATATTTTTTGATGGCTCCAGAAGCAAAAATGGAGTAGGTGCTAGGGTTGTACTGATTTCACCCCAAAAAGAGAGCTATTTCTCTTCATTCAGATTGCAGTTCAGTTGTACTAACAATGTAGCTGAGTATGAAGCTTTGATTCAGGGCATACAGCTGGCTAAAAAAAGAGGAATAAAAACTTTGCAAGTGTTTGGTGATAGCGAGCTAGTTGTTCACCAAATCAGACCGCTTAGTGCTTCAAGAAATGACTTGTTGAAGTCATACAAACACAGGGTCTGGGACTTGATTGAAGACTTGGATGCCTTCAATATTCAGATGGTTCCTAGGCAAAAAAACAAGGATGCTAATAGACTGGCCACGGTTGGTGCACAGTTTGACATTCCCCAAAATGTCAAACAAAATTCAGATCAACACAAAATTGTTATGAGGCCTGTTGTGCCTGATAATATTATAAGCTGGCAAGTATTTGAAAATGACCAGCAAATTGTGAATTTCTTGCAAGATGAGGCAGAGTATGCTACCAAGAACCAATTGATATTGCAAGAGCAATATGGTGATCAAATGATACAACTAAAGACCAACAAGCTGCCCAAGGGACTGGTCACCTTAGAAAGCATATTTGGTGCAGATAATCAGCCAAAGAAAGAAAAGATGAATATGACTGTCAAAAAAGAGGACTATGAGGACGTAGAAATTGCATAGGGCAGATTTCTTAAACATGGCAAGGTATGTGACCAAGCTGAAAGGCAAGGTTTTATTGAGCTTTGCAATGAATTTGATGATTTGATTGCTTGGGATTATATGGATTTGAAATGCTTCTATCCTGGATTAATCCAACATACCATTGATTTGGACCCTAATGCGAAACATGTCTACTAAAAGCAAAGGCCCATCAATCCCAAAATAGAACCATTGATGAGAAAAGAGTTGTCCAAGCTCATAGAGGCAAAGATTATTTATCCCATCAAACATTCCTCTTGGGTGGCCAACTTAGTTCTAGTTAGGAAAAAGAGTGGGAAAATAAGATTATGTGTGGACTTTAGACACTTGAATAGAGCCTCCCTTAAAGACCACTATCTGCTCCCTTCCATGGAACAGATCTTACAAACAGTAGCAAGAGTTGAAGGTTTTCACTCCTAGATGGCTACTCAGGCTACAATCAGATTCTTATAAAAGAATCAGACCAGTATAAAACAACCTTTACCACCAAATGGGGTACCTAGGCTTACTAAAAAATGCCTTTTGGGTTGACAAATGCTGGAGCAACCTTTCAAAGAGCAATGGATTTGGCCTTCAAAGCCCTGATTAATGATATTATTCTAGTGTATCTTGATGATTTGACCGTGTATTTTAAGCATGTAGCTGACCACTTGGGTCATTTAAGAAAGGTCTTTGAAAGATGCAGAGAATATGGGATATCATTAAATCCCCAAAAATATGTATTTGCTCTCCCAGAAGGCAGATTGTTGGGACATGTAGTCTCAAAAGAAGGACTGGCCATTGATTCCGAAAGGACAAGTGCCATTCTAGCTCTTCTTCTTCCCAATCATAAGAAAGGTCTATAGAGCTTCCTGGGAAAGATCAACTTTGTGAGAAGGTTCATTCCAAATTTTGCTTCAATAGCAAAACCTCTCACAGCTATTTTAAAGAAGAACGCTGCCTTCACATGGTCCAAAGAAGGCAGGGAGAGTTTTGAGGCTATCAAACAGGCCATCGCACAAGGTCCAACGCCGATAAATCCAAATTATGAGAAGGATTTTATCCTATATGCCTTTGGAGGCAAATAAGGTATATCAATAGTTCTAACACAACAGAATGAAGAAAAATTGGAACAACCAATTGCTTTCTTCAGCCAACCTATCAAAGACTATGAATTGAGGTATGATTTTGTTGAGAAATAGGTGTTTGCTATGGTGAAAGCACTAAAAAAGTTTAGACATATGCTTTCTAACAGCAAAATATAGTTAATCGTGAACCACCCCGGCATGAAAGAGTTCCTTTTGAGCAAGGACGTCAATGAGAAGAGAGCTGGGTGAATCACAAAAGTGATGGAATATGATGTCAACATCAACATTACCAAGCCAGTGAGAGGCAAAGGCTTGTGTGAGTAGATGGTAGCAGACGTTAAAGGCAAAGATGATGTTGTATGTGTTCAAGGGCAAGCACAACTAGTTGATTCCCATTCCCAGACCGACTGGTATGATGACATGGTTACATTTCTACAGTCAGGAAGATGCCTCGATGGACTAGATTCATCAAAAAGAAGGTATTTCAAACTTCAATCTGTCCCTTATGTTCTTGTGGATGGTGTTTTGTTTAGAAAGGACATCAATGGAGTTCTTCTTAGATGTATTACTCAATATTAGATCTCTAGGGTCTTAGAAGAATTTCATAATGGCCCTGCTAGTGGCCATTATTCTCCAAGAACAACTACTATTAAGATTATAAGGGTTGGTTACTACTGGCCTGATTTGTTTAGAGATGCCCATAAATGGGTAAGGACCTGCAAAGAATGTGCATTTTTTGCAGGCAAGCAGAGGCTGGCAGCTCTTCTTCATCCAATTCAAACTGACCAACCATTTTCCCAATGGGGTTTGGACTTCATTGGGATGATTAACTCACCTTCTAGTGCTGGCCACAAGTGGATTCTAGCAGCGACCGTTTACTTTACAAGGTGGACGGAGACAGTTGCATTGGAGGATGCCATGGAGGCCTCTGTTTTAGATTTTCTTGATGGTATAGTTACTACGTTTGTCATTCCATTCACCATTATTTCTGACAATGCTAAGGCCTTTGTAGGCACAAAAATTAGTGAATGAGCACTAAGCTATGGAATTTATTTGAAAACATCATCAAACTACTACCCCCAAGGGAATGGCTTGGCTGAGTCCACAAACAAAAATCTAATCAAAATCATTAAGAGGATAGTGGATGATAATCAAAGAACATGGCATTCCAAGTTGAAGACAGCTCTTTGGGCTGACAAAATCACTCTTAAGAGGGCCATTGGCAATTTACCCTTCATGCTAGTATATGGAAAGGAAGCAAGGCTTCCATTATCATCAGAATTACCATCCCTTGAGCTAGCCCAGCAGCAGGAATTGCTTGAAAATGATGCCATGACAGTCAGATTTGCTAAGTTGATGGAGATCGAAGAGAAGAGGAATGTTGCCATGAAAACCCTTGAAGCACACCAAGAGCAGGTCAAGAGGACATTTGACAGAAAATCAGTAGATAGAGTTTTCCAAGAGGGAGGTTTGGTGTTGAAATGAGATGAAGATAGGGCCAAGGTAGGAAGACATTCTAAATTTGACGCCATATGGAGCGGACCCTACATTATCACCAGTTGCAAGCAGGCCAATGCTTTTCAACTCTCTAAATTGATTGGTAAGCCACTTTTGATCCTAGTGAATGGGATTCATCTCAAACCATACTTCTGAGTTTGGTTTTGGGATCCATGTAAATAATTAGAGTAGATTTGTTTTCTGTTCTAGGTTTCCTTTTCTCCAAGTGCTATTGCATAGGCAACTTTCTCATTAGGAGAATGTTTGTCTTGTTTGTTTTGTTCTTATTTTTGTGGGGGCATTTTCGGTTGTTTTGGTCATGAGGCTACTTTTCGTTTGACCCTATGCCCAATGGACTATATAGGGCAGCTGGATCCCTATGTTTAGCAGGCAAACACCCCTACAAAGTCGCCAAAATGTTGTCATATTTTGCCCAACCCAAAATATTCCAGAATCCCTCCTATCAGAAAAATCCGATAAGAGAAAGCCCAAATAGAAGGAGGTAAACCTGATATCCTTCAAAATTCAATGAATTTCCTTGCAAAAATCCACAAAAACCCTTGTGGAGAATCCTTGCAGAAAACCCCAAAAAACCTAGAAAAATCTAAGGTCTTGCCTTAGTTTTTAGGCCCCTTTTGGCCTTTATTGGCAAAAGTCCAGGTTCATGAACCGACCAGTTCACCGACTGGCCGATTCGCCGATAAAGGGAAGAAAACTCAAAATTTCATTAAGGCAAGAAGGAAGGTGGGTTTCGCTTTGTCGGCGATTTTCCAAAGTTGCAAACTTTTCAAAAGTTTGAAGTTTCATCAGTTCACCGATTCAGCGATTCGCCGACAAAGGGCCAGGTGAGCGAGCTTCATCAAAAAATGGCTAAGGCAAAGGCGACAAAGTTTGACAAAATAGAATTTTGCTGATAAAGAGAAGAAAGATGGCCAAGTTCTGAAAGGAAGAAATTTGCCAATAAAAGAAAGATCGGCCAAGGCAAAAGTAGAAAAGACTGTCTTACTGGCAAAGTTCAATAGGTTCCTTGGTTCGCCTATTCGGCGAATCACCGACAAAGGGAGAGAAAGACTCTTCACTGGCTAAGTTCTGAAGATGCAAACTCTCCAAAGAGTTCTAAGTTTTAAAAGTTCACAAACAAGCGAATTTGTTGACAAGGCAAAGAGAAGAAAGATGGCCGAGTTCCGAAAGGAAGAATTTCGCTGATAGAGGGTGTTGGTTTTTCTTCTGAATCAGCATTAGGGTTTGCCACTTTTAATGCACAGGCAGATTCAGCCAACTGAATACAGGAGGTTGCGTGAGCTCCTCCCCTTCACTTCTGGTTCTGCTGCACCAAGGGGGGTGTCCCTATTTGATAAAAGTATAACCTTGACTAGCTCAATGACAGAAGGATTTAACTTGACGGCAATAGGCAGAATACTCTCATGTATGGACCAAGATTTGTGTAACAAATCATAAGGTTGGCAACATTCTTGGACATAATGTCTGGTTAGGTATGAGAGCATGCAGAGGTTCCTAATCCTAATCCTACAACTAACAGGTGGAAGTGATGAGATGGGTTGAAATGGTGTTTGGAGTGATGGGACTTTCCTAGACCCATTGAACAGACAAATTCCCAAACCAGTGCCTTATCTGGGCAGCAAAGTCATATCTAAGACTGTAAATGTCTCCCCATGACAACATAAATTCATATCTAGAGGACCTGAGAATAATGCTACTGCCTGACAGCAACATGTCCAAGAAAGAGTATCATTAATGATCATGCTTAACAGATCCTATGATGCAATCTATTTCCCTTTGTATCTGATCAAAATCCTATTTAACCACTCCTTGAGCAGACGCAATAAATCAGACACACAGTATGCATACACTGAAAAACTTGGAAGTCCTTGACAACCTTGTTTGAAAGGAAAACAAATGACATACAGGAGACAATCAGAAACAATACACACAGGTGTTTTTCATTTAAAATCAATCTACATAGAAGGTCATCACAGAGAAAATCATCATTTACAATCCAAGATAGATTAGTACACCAGACTAAGGACCGAGTCTGTAGCAAAAAATGCCTTTCAAAATGTGAACACCTTATGTTCAAAGTCAGAGCCGAAAGCCCAAAAAACCTCCAACCCCTAAAATGTAACACAGCCAGACCATTTATACAGAACCGTGTACATTCAGCAATTAATTACGTGGCCAGAAGTCAAAAATTTGCCAGATACATTCCTTCCATTTGAAAATGGCCTTCACAAATTAAATGCGACAGACAGGGGGGATCTCGAGCCCAGCGCCACCGTTGGAGAAATCGCTATGCCATAAAATGGGTACCTGACTGCTTGACCGTTTGCTCACATCTCTACACTGTCGCCATTGATGGCTCAACCACCCACAACCACCAAGAAAACCATCGCTGCGTTCAAATGGGGAGCCTCCCGCCAAAATGCATTTTCTGAAGGTTCAAATTATGTAGGAGAATTAGTCTCACATGCACGGTGCGAAGACAACCTTAGCATTTTAAAAACAAGGCCACCCACATACTAAGTGTCGAGCGCTTTTGCCACGCTCGACACACGCCTCTCAGCCCAAAGCCCATCGCCCAGACCTATACCATCGGCCCACTCCAAAAAACTCCTTCCGATCTCAACGGTCTCGCCGATGCCAAACAAAACACACCCTCCGTTGCTGTGACTCCCTCCATCGGAGCATCAAAAAATCCTCTGGCCGACCTCATGTGTTACACCGATGAAGCCCATCGCAATCCCTTGTCGGCCAGAGAAAGACCATCGGGCCAACACATTCCATCCCTGCTGACACAGCCAGTCACACCGACCACCACACCATACTCAGGTCTTCGGCGAGACACACGCCATCGGCACAACAAAAAAGACGCTCGCCGATACGTCGAGTCATACCGATGCACCAACGAGCCACACTCTGCTCCTCTATCGGCCAAACACTCTCCATCGGCGGACCACAAAGCACTACCCCCGATAGCCAAGGTCACTCCAATGACCGAACTCCTCGCTCCCATCGGCCAGACACACATCATCGGAGCAACTGAAAAAACACTGGCCGACACCCTTAGTCACATCGACGAACACCTCCCTAAAGCCGACGGAGATGGGAGGCCGATGTCTATCAGTGAGGCTAGTAAGATCGGCCAGAGGAATTTCAGGTTGGCCGATGGCGTGGGTCTAGCCGACGAAGGGGCAGGGCCTAGCCTGTTGATGTATCGGTGAGAGTTGGTCTGTCGATGAAGGAGCTTTTGGCTACGCCGATGGTTCTTCTCTGGCCGATGGGGATGTTGGAGGCCTTCAGGAGTTGTTCATCAGCGTGATTGGCTGTGTCGGCCGAGGGGTTTTTTGCTTGGCCGATGATATTGGTCTGGCCGATGGTGGTAGGATGGTAACTGCTAACAGGGTGCAAGCTGGTCATCGGAGAGACTCATACTATCGGTGGAGATCTGAAGAGTTGGCCCGATGGTGCATCTTTGGCCGATGGAGGGGATTGTAATGTAGCGGTCGGCAGGACAATTAAGGTCGGCAGGAGATTCGTGGGCTTGGCCAATGGTGTTGATCTCGGCGATGGGCTTTGGGTGGAGGAGCGTGTGTCGAGCGTGGCAAAAGCGCTCGACACCTATTATGCAAGTGACTATGCTTTTAAAATACTAAGGTAGTCTCCTCGCCGTGCATGTGGGACTAATCTCCCTGTATAATTTGAAACTGCGATAGAATGCGTTTTGGCGGGAATTTCTTTTTTGAAGTGCTGCGACGGTTTTCAAGCGGCCGCGGGTGGTTGAGCCATCAATGGTGACTGTAGCAGGGGCATGGGCAAGTTGTTGAATAGTCATGTACCTGATTTTTGGCGTGAGGACTTCCAGATGGTGGCACAGGGCTCGAGGCCACCATTGTCTACTTTCTGTCTCTGCAGCAATAAATTTTGAGCGCCATTCCTTTGAAGGATCTGTATCTGGCGAATTTTTTGTCAAAGCCATGTAATTAATGCTGAGTACGCTTCTTTGGCTGTTATAAGCAGGAAGTGTTACTCATTTTAAGTTGTTGAAAGTTGAACATTTGGCTCTGTAATACAATACAGCTGATTTGGTTGCTCTGTACAGCAAAACCTGTGAGTTTATGTATCTCTTGTACGTTTTTGCATGAATCCACTGATTTCATGGTTAATTTTATATGAGAAATGCTATGTTAGCATGTGTTTTGTTAATTCTGTCTCCAGTATTGCATGTATCTTTCTTCTGAGTCTGGATATTTAAGCAATGTTTGAGACTCTAGAACATAGAATTCCTGTGTTGAATGTCTGATCTCTTAACTTCTGCTCAAGGGGTAGATTAAATTGTTCTCAGATTGAACATTGGGAAGGGTATACTGCAGTAGGGATGCCATAAGTATAGATAGCTTAACACTCTGTATTGGGAGATATCTGTAAGGCAGGTATCATATGTGTCCCCCTGAAATCCAGTTTTAGTTGTTCATGCATATCATTCACAGGTGTATGTCTATTGACTCCAGGCCCTGGATAGGCACCAATCTAGCTTTGTCTTTGTGTTATATACCATGTCCATCTTTGCATCCAAATATAAAATCAAAATCAAAATCTAAAACAACCTTTAGGACATTACAATTAGTTTTAGGATCCTCAGTCCTCTGTCTACAACTGCAAATAGGCTCAAAGCTAGCCCCTTTGCTCTTATCTTTCAGTTTTGGTCTACTTACAGGAGGACTTATCTGCTTTCTGTCAGCATCCTAGCCTTGTATGTATATCCTCATGGATGTTGAGTAGGGAATCCCCCCCTAGGTTTTGCAGAGCCTGAAGAAGAGGAGGAGATAAAATATAGAGTCTATCTCCTACACTGTTGGCCCCTGGCCCAGAGATCCTGTTGATCATTGATGGCTACCTTGTAGGGAAATCTGGGAATAAGCATCCAGTCTGGGAAAAAACCAACAGAAATTGGCGACTCTACTGGGGATGGTGATTTGAAAATTGTTATTTTTGTCCTCCTTGGTGAAATATCTGTGTGCCCATCCGAGTCACCAACAGAAATTGGCGACTCTACTGGGGAGTTTGTGAAAGAACCCTAATTTTCAAAAGAAAACAGTTCCTAGTAATAGGTGGCGACTCCGAAGTAATCTCCCAACCGGTCAAAGTAAAATTTATATGCAGGGGAGAAGATCCCAACAAAATCCTTTATTTGAAGAGTTACCAGTAACAAGAAGAATGATGTACAGAAGAAAGGGAGCTGTCTCAGTCAGTCATGAGGGTTCCCCTAGAAAAAATGATGATATGCAAGATAACCCTAGGCCATCAGGACAGCATGTGCCTTACTTTTCAAATGCAGAAGCTGATATTCAGGGTGCATATGAGAGGCAACAGGGTGGTAGCGTGAGAATGAGGTCAGAGGTGTTCCAAGAACGCCCATTTCTAGACCCTAGTGAAAGGTTTGAAGAGGCAGAGTCTCTGAGGGATGATGAAGATGAAGATCAGAATATGGTAAAACCATCCTCCTCTAGGCCTAGCGAGGAAGAACTAGCTGATGAAATTAGGAGCTTAAGGGCCAAGTTTGAATATCAGTAGGCAATAACAATCAGAGATGACCTGAGGGAGAAAGTGCAAGCTTTAAGGGCTGCCCAAAATAATTCAATTCCAACCCTTGAGAATGCAAATGTGCAGAGACATCAACAAAGAAATGAAGTGCAACATCAGCATAATGATGAGAGACAAAATGTGAATGATGCTAGGATACCACTGAACAATGTAAGAAACCAGAATGCAAACAGAAATATTAATATTAATCAGTTTGACAGACAGCCCATGCAGTTAGATAGATTCAGACAGCTGGTATTTGATGGTATCCCTGGGTATCCTAACCCCATTGACAAGCATCTGAGGCTGTAGGTGCCTAAATTTTCAGGAAACAACACTGTGTCAGGAGAAGATCATCTAAAAGCTTTTCAAAATGTCATGGATAACTTTGAGGTTGAACATGAGGATGTTTTCATGAAGTCATTCATGCAATCTTTAGTAGATGAGGCAAGGGAATGGTATAAGAATCTGCCTGACCGGAGTATTTCATCATGGGATGATTTTAAAAGGATGTTCAAGGAGCAATATGGTGACAAAACTGACCCTAGCTTTTTTGTAAATGAGTTTACCAGTATCACTAAAGGGTCAAATGAGTAGGTTGCAGATTTTAATGCAAGATTTACTAAAGTGTTAAACAAATTGCCACATCACATGAGGCCAAATGAACCTATGTGCATAATATTGTATATCAACGCCTTTGATGCAAAAACTGCATATGGATTAAGAGATAAAAGTCTTGCTACTATCAAGGATGCTTTCAGAATTGCAGTAAATATTGAGAACAACAGGAAAGCATCAGGCAAGACTAACAGAAGGGATGATGTGAAAATTTTGCAGAATCCAAACAAGCCTCAGAACACTCAAGGTAATACATCTGCCCCTGAAGATAAGATAAACAAATTGGCAAATGTTGTTAAGGACCTAAGCTATAGACTAGCTAGAAGTGAAAAAGGGATAGGTCCTAATAGGCAAGTCTATCAAAGGCAGGAAAAGAGGCCATCATTGCATGATATGCCTTATAATACCAATTGGCATAATGGTAAGCCTATATTCCCACATAACAACACAAATCAGAGGACTCAACATGTCAAAGAAACTCCTGATCCTCTAAAGAAAGTTGTAAATATTGTTGATGATACTCCATGGTGTATAATTTGTCAGATGCCACATTCACAGTCACAGTGTATGATTGCTCAGTCCTTGTGTGATAATACTACATCTTGTAATGAATGCAATGAGCCACATTATGTGCAAGATGATGATGTTAATATGATGTCCACAAACAATGGATACCCCATTTATGATGCTGATGAGAGTACAGATGATAGAATTCGGGCCTGTCAATAGGACTTTTATGATGAAGGTAATGAAGAGAGCTATGTGTATGCTCAGAGCTCGCATAATTTTCTGAGTAACTTACAACGACCTTCTGATGAGGAAATTAGGGCCTTCACAGCTGCAGCAGTTGCTCAAGTCAAGAGTAACTACAATCTCAGAGGTAAAGCTCAGATAAGCAGCTTGCGTCAACCAGAGGATGTTTCTACAGGTCAGCCAGTGCATGGTCATAAGGGGATTGAATCACAAAAAAGGCAGTGGGGTAATAATAAACAGAATTTTAGAAATAGAACAGGTCATGAATCTCAAGGACCAGAAAACAGAATCCCTCAGGCTGAAGATCAAAGTAAAGGTTCCCAAGACAAGAATGATGATCAGGGAACTATGAAAGTAAAAGCTAAATCAGTTCAGGATAAAAACAAGATTGTGGAGCAAGCTACAACTGTTATACAAAATTATGCTCCATTTGATATAGCTCAAGTCCTCTCCCAGGTAAAAGTCTCTGTTCCACTTATGGAACTGATGAAGGTTGAAGAGATCAAGAATAGGACAGTATCCCTAATTTTAGGGGTGCCTTTTCAAGCTAAACAAAATGTTCAGACCCAGGGTGAGAAACATGTCATGTATAATGAAGAAGATGAGGCTCCTGAAGTCTATTTAGGAGTGACTATGACAAAGTGTCCTTCACAAGTGGAACCATTTTATGTATCCCTGGTTATAAATGGAAAAATAATTAGAAATTGTATGCTTGACTCTGGAGCATCTACAAATGTCATGCCTTTAGCCGTCATGCAACAAGTTGGATTGAAAATCGACAAGGCATGTGGAAAATGTTATGCTATGTGTTGGTTTTTTCCCAAACTGGATGCTTATTCCCAGATTTCCCTACAAGGTAGCCATCAATGATCAACAGGATCTCTGGGCCAGGGGCCAACAGTGTAGGAGATAGACTCTATATTTTATCTCCTCTTCTTCTTCAGGCTCTGCAAAACCTAGGGGGGTATTCCCTACTCAACATCCATGAGGATATACATACAAAGGCTGGGATGTTGACAGAAAGCAGATAAGTCCTCCTGTAAGTAGACCAAAATTGAAAGATAAGAGCAAAGGGGCTAGGTTTGGGCCTATTTATAGTTGTAGACAGAGGACTGAGGATCCTAAAACTAATTCTACTATCCTAATGGTTGTTTTAGAGTTTGATTTTGATTTTAAGTTTGGATGCAAAGTTGGACATGGTTGTAATACAAACACAAAGCAAGATTGGTGCCTATCCAGGGCCTGGAGTCAGTAGACATACACCTGTGAATGATATGCATGAACAACTAAAACTGGATTTCAGGGGATACATATGATACCTGCCTTACAGATATCTCCCAATACAGAGTGTTAAGCTATCTATACTTATGGCATCCCTATTACAGTATACCCTTCCCAATGTTCAATCTGAAAACAATTTAATCTACCCCTTAAGCAGAAGTTAAAAGATCAGACATTCAACACAGGAATTCTAGTTCTAGAGTCTCAAACATTGCTTAAATATCCAGGCTCAGAAGAAAGATACATGCAATACTAGAGACAGAATTAACAAAACACATGCTAACATAGCATTTCTCATATAGAATTAACCATGAAATCAGTGGATTCATGCAAAAACGTACAACAAGAGATACATAAACTCACAGGTTTTGCTGTACAGAGCAACCAAATCAGCTGTATTGTATTACAGAGCCAAATGTTCAACTTTCAACAACAAAAACAATGGTAACACAGTCTGCTTATATCAGCCAGAAAGTGTACCTCAGCAATTAATTACAAGGCTTTTACAAAAATCTGCCAGATATAGATCCTTCAAAGGAACGATGATCAAAATTTATTGCTGCAAAGACAGAAAGTAGACAATGGTGGCCTCGAGCCCTGTGCCACCATCTGGAAGTCCTCACGCCAAAAATTGGGTACATGACTGTTCAACAACTCGCCCATGCCCCTGCTACAGTCGCCATTGATGGCTCAACCACCCGCGGCCGCTAGGAAAAACATCGCAGTGCTCAAAAAGAATTTCTTGCCAAAACATGCTTCTATCACAGTTTCAAATTATACAGGGAGATTAGTCCCACATGCACGGTGAGGAGACTACCTTAGTAGTTTAAAAGCATAGTCACTTGCATAATAGGTGTCGAGCACTTTTGCCACGCTCGACACATGCTCCTTCACCCAAAGCCCATCGCCAAGATCAACACCATCAGCCAAGCCCATGAATCTCCTGCCGACCTCAATTGTCCTGCCAACCGCTACATTACAATCCCCTCCATCGGCCAGAGATGCACCATCGGGCCAACTCTTCAGATCTTTGCCGATAGTATGAGTCTCGCTGAAGACCACCTCCGTTGGTGTGACTTACACCATCGGAGCAACCAAAATCTCCCCAGCCGATCACAATAGTCTCGCCGATGCACCAACGAGCTACACTCTGCTCCTCCATCGGCCAGACACACACCAACGACTCCTCATTGGCCAAACCTCCCGTCATCAGCATAACTCAAAACACTCAGGCTGACAATACAGCTCTCGCCGATAACATATCCATCGGCCAAACATTGTATATCGGTGAACCCTCCAACGGTTAGCTCGATAGTCCATGTCACACCGAAACCAACCTTGCAAACCGCTAACCTTCCATCGGCCAGAGGCAAACCGTCAGGCCAACACTCCATCGTCCACCCGATGATGAATGTTACGCCGATAAGACCAAAATCATAAGGCTTTGAACCATTGAACCCTGAACTAGTTCAACCCAATGGTTGAAAAGAGAAGTTCAACCGAGAAGTTCAACATCGATAACACAGATGAACAAAGAATTCACTGACGGAAAAAGATGGAGCCTAAGCCCATGAACCGTTGAACCTTGAACCAAAAGGGTTCAACGCGATGGTTCAAAACGATGGTTCAAGCATAATCTGAGTACCCAAAAAGAAGTTTTGCCGATAGAGAAAATCACAGCGATGAACAAGGAAACTTAGGGCCCAAAAAGGAAAAAACCCTCCAAAATCCTATGCTCAGATCCAGACCAAAATTAGTGCTAACACTATGGATGCCAGAGAGGTACCAGTTATTGGAATCATGAAGGATGTAGATTTCAAACTGGCAGCATTTCCTAAGAAAAGATATAAAATGAATATAACAGTGGTTGACATCAAGCCACAGTATGGTATGTTGCTGTCAAGAAGATGGGCAGCACTAATTGGTGGAAGTATGCAGCTAGACCTGTCATATGCCATGATTCCAATGAATGGCAGGGATGTTAAGCTAATCAGAGAACAGAGATCATCAGAGATAGTGGAAGACCAAGAAGCAGAGGAACAGATATGCTTTGTAAACACTGACTGTGATAACTTCAAGGTTGTCTCAGATAATAGAGAAGATAAAAAGAAAAATGTCTGCATTAAAGAGCTGGACCAGCAAGGTTTATGGACCATGTATTTTGATGGAGCTTGTGCAAAAGAAGGCTCTGGAGCTGGAGTTGTTTTCCTGTCTCCAACTGGTAAGCTCCTCAAATTTTCTTTCTTGCCGAGGTTTGTTTGCACAAACAACATTGCAGAATATGAGGCCTTAATCTTAGGCCTAAATATAGCTCTCAAACATGGAATCAAAATTGTAAGAGTATTTGGAGATTCTGAGCTAATTGTATTCCAAATTAGAGATAGGTATGCTTCAAAAAATAAAAGATTGAAACAATACAAGCATGCTGTTTGGGATACCATTGAACTATTTGATGCATTTTCAATAGGCTGGGTAGAGAGATCAAAGAATGTTATGGCTGATTTCTTAGCTAATGTTGCAATAAGGCCAGATGACATCACTCTGTTAGATGTTACAAATGTAGAAGTTAAAATCAGGCCTGCAGTACCAGAAAATATATGCAGTTGGCAAGTGTTTAATGATGATAGGGATTTGTTAAAATTTTTGCACTACATAGATGAATATGAGAATCAAGAAATTGATTTCCAAGCTTTTGTAGAGACTATAGATGGAAAAGAAACTCTTGTGGGAAAAGAGATAATTCAATTGAAGACTAATAAAATCCCTAGAGGGTTAGTAGCTTTGGAAAGAGCTTTTGACAGTAGAGACAAATTGGTCACAGGGACATCTCCCACAAATAAGGAAGATTTAGAAGAGATAAATTTGGGGACATCTCAGGCCCCCAAGAAGGTATACATTGGTAAACAGCTTAAACCACACATCAGGAGTATGCTGATTGCATTACTAAAAAGGTATAAACATGTTTTTGCTTGGTCATATGAGGACCTAAAAGCCTATAGGGAAGATCTATTCCAGCATGAGATCCCATTGAAGCCTCGAGCTAAGCCATTCAGACAGAGGCAAAGACCTATTAATCCTACCTTAGCTCCAAAGATGCAAGAAGAACTTAAAAAGCTTAGGGAAGCTAGAATAATTGTGCCAATCAGACATTCAACTTGGATGTCTAACCTTGTCCCAGTCAGAAAAAAGAACGGTGATATTAGGCTTTGTGTTGATTTCAGGAACTTGAATGTATCCTCTTTAAAGGATAACTATCCACTGCCTAATATGGAAGCTATGTTGCAGAGAGTGACTAGTTGTGAACTCTTATCCATGATGGATGGATTTCCAGGTTATAATTAGGTGAAGGTAAAGGAATCAGAACAGTGTAAGACTGCCTTCACCACTCCATGGGGAATTTATGTGTATGTTAGAATGCCCTTCAGACTAACAAATGCAGGTGCTACATTTCAAAGAGCAATGGATGTTGCTTTTGCAGGTTGATTGATTCAATCCTGGCTGTATATCAGGATGACTTGACTGCATATTCAAAGAAGGAAGAGCAACATTGTTTGCATCTAGAGCAGATTTTCCTAAGAGCATTGGAGTATGGCATTTCTTTAAATCCAAAGAAGTGTGCTTTTGGGTTGGTTGAAGGAAAACTCCTAGGGCACATTGTTTCCAAGGATGGAGTCAGGATAGATCCAGAGAGAGTGGCTGCTATTGACAGAATTCAAATGCCAAAAACTATAAAAGGAGTTCAGTCCTTCTTTGGATAGATAAATTTTGTTAGAAGATTTGTTCCCAACTTTGCAGAAACTACAAGGAACATTTCCAAGATGATGAAGAAGGATGCAACTGTCAACTGGGAAAGTGAAGCAATAGAATCATTTCAGAGTATCAAAGAGGCAATCAAGATGGCCCCTGTTCTTAAATCTCCTGATTTTTCTAGGCCATTCCAAGTATTTTCATTTGCTTTCTTTCACACTGTTGCTGCATGTTTGCTATAGAAAAATGAAGATGGTTTTGAGCAGCCCATAGCTTTCTTTAGTATGTCCTTGCAGGCTTCTGAGTTGAAGTATGATATTATGGAAAAACAGGCATATGCACTAGTCAGAGCCATCAAAAGTTTCAGACCATACCTGGTAGGATCACATATAATTGCATATGTACCCCATGCAGTAGTCAAAGACATATTCACTCAACAGGAGGTGACTGGGAGAAGGTGTAGATGGATAAACAAACTGCAGGAGTTCAACATAGAGATACAAATTACCAAGTTGGTAAGAGGACAAGGATTAGCCAAGATGATGGCACAGTCAAACTTGGAAGCATGCCAAGTTAATGTAGTCCAAAATGAGAGTGTAAATGTATCAAGATCTGAATGGTACAAGGATATTATCTACTACTTGCAAAATCTGAATTGTCCTTCCCATTTCAGTGACAGTCAAAAGAGGACTTTAAAGTTACATGCAATCAGGTATGTTATTGTTCAAGGTGAGCTATACTGGAAAAACCTTGATGGTGTGCTGCTGAGATGTGTGGATGAGGATATGGTTAACAATGTTTTGATTGATATGCATAAAGGATTGTGTGGTGGACATTATACTGCCCAAACAACAGCTCATAAGACTCTCAGAACAGGATATTGGTGGCCCACTCTCTTTTCAGATGCACAAAGGTTAGTAAGGAAGTGTGACCCTTGCCAAAGATTCTCAGGAAAATTGAGATATGATGGTGCTTTACCTCTCAGAACTGTAACTGTGGATGCTCCATTTCAGCAATGGGGAATTGACTTCATAGGTGAAATTGCAGACAAGTCAAGTGGGGGACACAGTTGGATTTTAGTGGGAACTGATTACTTTACCAAATGGATTGAGGCCATTCCAACTAAGAGAGCTACAAGTAAGGTGGTGATGGATTTCATACTGGAAAATGTTATCATCAGGTTTGGAGTACCATTCAAGATAGTCACTGATAATGCTATGTGCTTCAGATCAGGTGAATTTGTTGATTTTTGCAATAGGTATGGGATAAATCTATCATATGCATCACCATACCACCCACAAGGAAATGGTCAAGCAGAATCAAGCAATAAAAGCATCATGAAAATTATCAAGAGGATACTGGACAAGAACAAGAGAGCATGGGACTCAAAATTAAAGTTAGCAATATGGGTTGACAGAGTGAAAGTAAAAAAGGCTATTGGAATGTCACCCTTTGAGCTAGTATATGGTGCATCAGCCAGATTGCCCATAAACAATCTCCTACCAGTTTACAGATTCATCCAGGAAAATGATGAGGAGATTGAAGGCTCCATGACAGAAAGGGTGAACCAGCTGGTTGCACTGGATGAAAATAGAAGGAAAGCACACCAGATCAACCTCAAGAGACAACAAGATGTGAAATATCAGTTTGACAGGAAAGCTACAAAAAGGAAGTTTCAAGTCAATGATCTAGTGCTCATCTGGAATGCAAAAAATTAGGACAAGGGTAAACAGGGTAAGTTTGAACCCTTATGGATGGGCCCATATCAGATTTGCAGTATTCATGGGGAGGATTCTTATTTCCTCCAGGCCCTAGATGGTGAATTTCTGGAATTTCCTGTGCATGGCCAATTCCTTAAGTTCTATTTTGCATAGATGACTAGTCGCTGTGCACATTTGTAAAAATATGTATATAGTGTAAATGTTCTATACAGTTCGTGCTTTTTTGGTTTTTTTTGCCTGGTCTGCCCGGAGATCTGGTTCTCGTTACAGGTTTTTCACCTGCACATCCCCATTCGGAGCCAGTGTTAGCACTAATTTTGGTCTGGATCTGAGCGCAAGATGTTGGAGGGTTTTTTCCTTTTTGGGCCCTAAGTTTCCTTGTTCATCGCTGTGATTTTCTCTATCGGCGAAACTTCTTTTTGGGTACTCAGATTTTGCTTGAACCATCGTTTTGAACCATCGCGTTGAACCTTTTTGGTTCAAGGTTGAACGGTTCATGGGCTTGGGCTCCATCTTTTTCCGTCAGTGAATTCTTTGTTCATCTGTGTTATCGGCGTTGAACTTCTTGGTTGAACTTCCCTTTTGAACCATCGGGTTGAACTGGTTCAGGGTTCAATGGTTCAAAGCCTTATGATTTTGGTCTTATCGGCGTAACGTTCATCATCGGGTGGACGGTGGAGTGTTGGCCCGACGGTTTGCCTCTGGCCGATGGAAGGCTAGCGGTTTGCAAGGTTGGTTTCGGTGTGACATGGACTATCGGGCTAACCGTTGGAGGGTTCACCGATATACAATGTTTGGCCGATGGATATGTTATCGGCGAGAGCTGTATTGTCAGCCTGAGCAGTTTCTTGTTCGGCCGACTGTGGATGTTTGGCCGATGAGGAGTCATCGGCGTGTGTTTGGCCGACGGAGATGGGAGGCCGATGTCTATCGGCGAGGCTAGTAAGATCGGCCAGAGGAATTTCAGGTTGGCCGATGGCGTGGGTCTAGCCGACGAAGGGGCAGGGCCTAGCCTGTTGATGTATCGGTGAGAGTTGGTCTGTCAGTGAAGGAGTTTTTGGCTAGGCCGATGGTTCTTCTCTGGCCGATGGGGATGTTGGAGGCTTTTAGGAGTTGTTCATCGGCGTGATTGGCTGTGTCGGCCGAGGGGTTTTTTGCTTGGCTGACGATATTGGTCTGGCCGATGGTGGTAGGATGGTAACTGCTAACGGGGTGCAAGCTGGTCATCAGAGAGACTCATACTATTGGTGGAGATCTGAAGAGTTGGCCCGATGGTGCATCTTTGGCCGATGGAGGGGATTGTAATGTAGTGGTCGGCAGGACAATTGAGGTCGGCAGGAGATTCGTGGGGCTTGGCCGATGGTGTTGATCTCGGCGATGGGCTTTGGGTGGAGGAGCGTGTGTCAAGCAGGGCAAAAGTGCTCGACACCTATTATGCAAGTGACTATGCTTTTAAACTACTAAGGTAGTCTCCTCACCGTGCATGTGGGACTAATCTCCCTGTATAATTTGAAACTACGATAGAATGCGTTTTGGCGGGAATTTCTTTTTTGAAGTGCTGCGATGGTTTTCAAGCGGTCGCGGGTGGTTGAGCCATCAATGGCGACTGTAGCAGGGGCATGGGCGAGTTGTTGAACAGTCATGTACCCGATTTTTGGCGTGAGGACTTCCAGATGGTGGCACAGGGCTCGAGGCCACCATTGTCTACTTTTTGTCTCTGCAGCAATAAATTTTGAGCGCCGTTCCTTTGAAGGATCTGTATCTGGCAAATTTTTTGTCAAAGCCATGTAATTAATGCCGAGTACGCTTCTTTGGCTGTTATAAGCAGGAAGTGTTACTCATTTTAAGTTGTTGAAAGTTGAACATTTGGCTCTGTAATACAATACAGCTGATTTGGTTGCTCTGTACAGTAAAACCTGTGAGTTTATGTATCTCTTGTTGTACGTTTTTGCATGAATCCACTGATTTCATGGTTAATTTTATATGAGAAATGCTATGTTAGCATGTGTTTTGTTAATTCTGTCTCTAGTATTGCATGTATCTTTCTTCTGAGTTTGGATATTTAAGCAATGTTTGAGACTCTAGAACATAGAATTCCTATGTTGAATGTCTGATCTCTTAACTTCTGCTCAAGGGGTAGATTAAATTGTTCTCAGATTGAACATTGGGAAGGGTATACTGCAGTAGGGATGCCATAAGTATAGATAGCTTAACACTCTGTATTGGGAGATATTTGTAAGGCAGGTATCATATGTGTCCCCCTGAAATCTAGTTTTAGTTGTTCATGCATATCATTCACAGGTGTATATCTATTGACTCCAGGCCCTGGATAGGCACCGATCTAGCTTTGTCTTTGTGTTATATACCATGTCCAGCTTTGCATCCAAATATAAAATCAAAATCAAAATCAAAATCTAAAACAACCTTTAGGACATTAGAATTAGTTTTAGGATCCTCAGTCCTCTGTCTACAACTGCAAATAGGCTCAAAGCTAGCCCCTTTGCTCTTATCTTTCAGTTTTGGTCTACTTACAGGAGGACTTATCTACTTTCTGTCAGCATCCCAGCCTTGTATGTATATCCTCATGGATGTTGAGTAGGGAATCCCCCCTAGGTTTTGTAGAGCCTGAAGAAGAAGAGGAGATAAAATATAGAGTCTATCTCCTACACTGTTGGCCCCTGGCCCAGAGATCCTGTTGATCATTGATGGCTACCTTGTAGGGAAATCTGGGAATAAGCATCCAGTCTGGGAAAAAACCAACAGGCATAGTGAAGACATCGACAAAGCCAAAATGGTTCGACAGGAGACACTTTTTCCAATAAAGCAAAATGAAGACTAAGCTTCCAGAGTTCGAGATGGAGCAATTTTGCCAAGCAGGCTTGGTTCATGGAAGAGGAACTTTGCCGATAAAGGCAAAAGAGGCGAACACAAAAAAGTTCTAAAAAGTCTAAGTTTGCCAATAAAGGAAGGAGACAAACAAGAATAGTTCATAAGATTGGGATTTTTCCGACATAGGCAAAAGATAGCCCAAAATGGTTCTAAAGGATGGCATTTTGCCGATAAGGCAAAAAAGAGAGTCAGAAACAATTCCAAAAACAAAAAATTGTTGACTAAGGGTAGAGAAGATGCTGAAAAGAGACAGAAAAGCTCATAAATCAGAGATATTGCCGATGGGAAAAATAAAAGAGAAAACTAATGAAACTGGATAATTCTCTAGAGGAAAATAGGGGATTTAAGGTGTCGTAAAAGCTTGCATACCCCTGAAATCATGCCATTTTCTCAGCAAGGAGGTACCCCAGCATTCAATTTTACAAGACAAAGTCAAAGCAAGCAGCTGAAGCAGTGGAAATCTTCAATGATGTTATACATATGCTGCCACAAAATGGATTTGCTGGCCCTTCCCTCTTAAATGTGCCTGGCACCCATGCGTGCAAGCGATCTTCTTATGTAGGTTGTAGACCTATCAAAGGCATGGCCCCTATCCAATTCACAGGTTTTGTAGTAGATCTTTTGGGTTAGGGAATTAAGGAAACATAGGCTTGTCCTGGGTCAATTGACCAGCTCCAGCACCACTGTTGCAGAGTTCTTGAAAATGTTATATATACATCAAAATGTAATGAATTGATATTAGCTATTCTTCTGGGCTATTATACAAGTTAGAGAGTTCTTATGACTGGACCTTGTAACACAATTGCACGAACTAACTAGATTTGATGGACTGTGCTCTCCTGCTGAGCCTCTCACGTCTCTAGTTTTGTTCACCAATGAATGTAATTAGTTATTTTGTGTCTAATTTCTCTACATGATTCTCTTTCTTTTGTAATGGCTATTTGGCCTCTATAATCAATACAAACTGATATTTTCACCTTTCTCATTATTCTTGCACTGTGTCTATTTTTGATTAATGTGAGTTGTGTATTGTGGACAAAATGATCCCTTTCATACCTCCATTTTTCTATTCTAGCCTCTGTTAGGATTAATATGAGTCTTTGTGAGTTTCCTTCAACTTTGAGATTATTACTGTGGTTAGTTAGCTGTAGCTAAACATCTTCAATCTGGTGCATCGCCTTTTTAATTTTAGTATCTCCTTCTCTCCTTTTTCCCCTGTAAGTTTTAGCACTAGATTTAGTTTAATTCTTTGAGCCTTAAGCTCAGAAAGAGGAACCAACCTTTTCTGGAGGTTTGATCTCATCAGCAAGGTCCAACACCTTGAGATCAGTCCCTTTATGTCATTGAAGCATTTGAACCGGCTGCAAACAAAGTACAATTTCACATGACAACAAGAACTTTGAGACCTTTTTTCATGTGTGGACTAGTTGGAGACTATATGACTCTTGTGAGTGTGTTTGGTTTGCATCTCCATAGTTTTGTCATCTATGTGTGTTTTTGGTGATTTCCACACTTCTTGGAGAAGGTTGGAAAGTATATGCTCTTTTATTTAATTCACTTTGAGTGAATTTTGGCATTTATGTTTCTTTAGTGATTTTATTTAATTTTTGAATTCTTAAATAAAAAGTTAAGTTTCATAAAATAGCGTTCAAGTGTCACTTTGGACACTATGAGTTTCTAGTCATGCCATTTGTTTGACTAATGCTCCTACCACTTTCCAGTCTTCCATGAATCAAGTATTCAAAAAATAATTGAGGAATTTTTTTTGGTATTCTTTAATGACATCCTTATCTATAGAAAAACATGGGAGGAGCATCTAAGATGTATAGATGAAGTTTTGGGTATCCTAGAAGCACAAGCACTATTTGCAAAGGAGTCCAAGTGTGAACTTGGAATGACTAAGATTTTGTATTTGGGGCATGTCATTAGCACTCATGGGGTTTAGGTATACCAAGAAAAAATTCAAGCCATCTTGGATTGGCCACCTCCGAAGACTTTGACACAATTGAGAGGATTCTTTGGTCTCTACAACTATTACAGAAGGTTTGTTAAGGGGTTTTCACAATTGGGAGCACCCTTTTAAACTAATTTGACTAAAAAGGGAGCCTTCACATGGACTAATGTAGCACAACAAGCTTTTGACAAACTCAAAGAAGTAATGAGTTTGTGTTCATGGCCTCCCTAAACTAGTTGATCCCTTACAGGCAAGTCACATGTTCTTACGTGAATCTTTAGACTTGAATGATATCTCCCTCAACAATGCTTGGAATCTACTAGACAACACCCTTTTCATTCAATTCAGGATTGCAAGAGAGCATTTGCAAGCTCTTCAGGCAAACAAGAAACTCTTTTCCCTTCCACAAAAAGATTATGTTGATGCAAATCTCACATGATCCTAGATGGAAAAGCTTTGAAAAACACGTATCCAGGTTGTTTCTACTAGGAAAAAAAATAAGTGGGTTTTTATCAGGGACTATAGGGTCATAATTCATTATTCTCCCACTCCTAGGTGGTCATGCCCTAGACTATCAATGTGATAGGGTCCTTAGGTCTCAGTGGGTGGCAATGACATCTCCATTATTTGTTGGAAATGTAATGGTGTTATATGGTTTTTTCCAGGGACTTTTCAAGATGTTATTGCTTCCCAAGATCTCATCTTCCTCACTAAAACCCATGAGATCCCTAAATGAGTTCTCCCTCCAATCACTAGTTATTTTTGAGTCTCACCTTTTTATCATGAGACTTGTAGATCTAGTGGCCTACCTCATTCATAATAACATCAAGTCTAGAGTTTCACCGATAGCCTCTAATGTCCACTCCAGATACATGTGGCTACAGATTCACTAGGGGCCTCTTCCTCTTCAATATGTCTTCATTGTCATGTGCTACTTTCCCCCCACATCATCTCCATTTGTCATTCACATCAATGGGGTACCATACTTGGACATCTATCCTAATATTTCCAAATACTCTACAACTAGTGATATCATTCTTTTGGGTGACATTAATGCCTATACTAGGACCCACCATACACCCATTCATGATCTTACAGAGGATGAGCTATGTCTGCATGAGATGGATCTAGAGGAGTTTGGTTTACAGAGAGTTTCTGCTGATGGGAATACTATTTTCATGGTCTATGGGAGACATCTTCTTTTATTAAGGGAGTCTCAGAGCCTCCATATTCTCAACGGACTCACTTCCTTAATTTTGATAGATTCACTTGTTTTCCTCATAGTGGTGGTGTGAGTGTCATGGACTATGTTCTTACTTGCAGATCCCACATCCATGGTTTCCTTATTTCCTATCAGCTTCCACTTGCTAATCATGCTGCAATGACCTTCACTCTTTTTGATAATTCTCACTCCTTACACCCACCCTCTCATGTCTCCTATCACTAGATATAACACGATCCACTTTGTTGGTGATTGTACCCTTGACTATTATGCCCATATCTCCCTTACTTTGACCAATTTCTACTCGCTCCCTCTTACCACCATTGATTCCATGCATGAATTACTTCGTCAAGACCTTTGGGATGTTTCTCTTGAATCTTGTCCCCACACTTTACATTATCCTTGACCTCCTCACCTTCACAAATTCTGCCCTATCAATTGGTGGTTTTATGATGAGTGCAAATCTATCCATCAAAGGCTCCAATTTTCACTAACACATGACCCTCCCTCCATGCCCTCCATCCATAGGGAATACTGATGTCTTCTCTGTCGCAAGAAGTAGAATTTCTTGCTTCTCGATGACGTTCCCTCCTTGTTTATCTTCACCATTCCCCCAAACACTTTTGGCACACTCTTCTCCCAAGAAAATCTATAAATATAGCCTGTAACATTAGCCTCAATGGTGGGTTTCCTATGGTAACTCTCTTTACGATATGCCCAACCAACCCGCCATCATGGTCCCCACTTCACCACCAACTTTTATCATTTTCTCCATAGGTAATATTAGGAGAGCTATTTTGAAGTTATGTACTAGTACGACAATGGATTGTGAAGGCCTCCAAGCTAAATTTATGAAATATGGTATGGATTCCCTGGCCTCCCCTTTGGCAAAGAATTTCAATGAGGTTGTTTGTTTAGGCTTTCCTTAGTCTTGGTCTCACCATTTAATTCATCCTATTCATAATTATGGGGTTCTCTCCAATCTTGGCAACTACAGGACTATCATGATTAGGCATTCATTTACCAAGCTTTATGCCACAGTGTTAGACATGCAATTTTCTGAGTACTTAGAGAAAGGTAATCTTTGAGTTCATGGGTAGGCCAACTTCAAGGGAGATTATCAAACCATTGACCACATCTTTACACTCTAGATTGTTATTGAGGAGGTTCACCATCAATTTTCCACATTCTTCTATTGTTTCATAGACTTCAACAAGGCCTTTGACTCAATTTTGAGACACCTACTTTTTTAGTGGATGTGCGATGTCAATATTTCTAATTCTCTCATTACTGCTACTTGGAGGCTTTATGAGATAATTATTGGGCAGTTTTGTACCTCTCATAATCTCTCTGACTTTGTGAGGAGTACCCTTAGGGCCAAACAATAGTGTCCTCTCTCCAATCCTCTTGGAGGGGTTTCTTTAGCAACATACTGATACAGATGATGGTTGCATTTTACATGAGGTGGTTATTGCCATTCTACTTTTTGCTAATGATGTCATTCTCCTCTCATTCTACCAAAGGGTTACAATGGCAACTTTATGCCCTTGCTCACTTTTTGTGAACTTTGCTAGCTTGTAGTCAACCTTAGTAAAACTAAGGTCATGATTTTCACTATTTCCAAACGTCTTCTTTCTAGATTCCAATTCTATTACAAGGGGGGAAGCCTTGGAGATCTCATCTACTTACATATACTTGGGGGTCCAATTTTTTTGTCCCTCCTTCAGCATGAATCCTACTTCACATTTACATCTTTCTAAGGGATATGCCTCTCTATCTTAGAACATTAGAGTTTGCAGATCCACTTCCAAGATATCCTTTCAAAGATACATCTTTTTGATACCATCATCAAGCCTATAGTTTTGTATGGCCCTGAGGTTTGGGAGCCTAGCTTGGAATCTATTGATTGGGCCTGTATTGAAAGGGTCCAAATTCTCATGCTACAATGCATTATCAAGTGCAAGCAACCTATTCGTCAAAGCATTGTCTAGACTGAGTCTGTTGATCAACCACTACATATTGAGACTATCCTCCAGCTTACTTTCTACATACACAAAATCCAATCCATGTGAGATTCAACTTTTGATCATGACAAATATTTGTACTTAGTTCTTAATTCTTCTAAGAGGATTGCTTCATTAGGCTTAGTTCACCGCCATCATTTTGGTACTCAGACTAGTTTGCTCCTTCAATTTGGCATCTCTATTAATAGGCTACCTACTTTCATGTATTCCTTGGACGCTCCTCCTCAACTCCTTCCTTCAAAGGAGACCATCACTAGAGTTGCTAGAAGAGACATCTACAAACAATACATCCAGGTAATTTGGACTCCCCTCCTGTGCCACTCAACCCAAAGCTTGCTTTTTACATTGAGCATTTCTTACAAGTGGAGGATGGTATATTATGTAGTCCTCACTATCTCTAGCATCATTGGTCACATGGCTTGAGGTTTCCCCTTGACCAAATGAAAGTGTGCTCCCATTAGCTATAGGTCAAGACAAACTATCATATTCCTTTTCCTAACCAGATCCATCATCTTTACTCCCTCTAGGAGGTGGAGACCGAGGATCATTTCATCTTTGGATGCCCCATTTACTATGAGATCAGGGGGTGATATTATTGCCTCTACAAGGACTCACATAACAATCTGTTAGCACTCATTTTGACCTAGGGGTTGATTTTTCATGTTTAGGGGGTTTCTTCATTTGAACCCTATATCTTCTTGCCCATTTTCCTAAGTGTTGGACCTCCTCAGTATTTTTTAGCTGCATCATCATATTTTCTTTGAGGAGGAGATCATCATCGTCATATTGTCTTCGATGATGGTCCGCATCATCATGTTTTCTGTCGACTTGTCTTTCATCAGGATCACCGTATTTCAATATCGGGTGATGTTTGGATATTCATCCCGATCCTGCTGATGAGCTACAGTGTGCCCTGATTTGCTTGCGGGGGTGATTTTTCAAGTATCTGGTGATTTTCCAAAATATCACCTTGCCCTTTTATGATGATGATGTCACCCTGATCTTCTGAAGGGGTTATTTTCTGAGTTGTTCGACCTGACTTGTTTTTTCTTAAGGGTCGTCATCATCATCATCATATTTCCGGTTATCACCGTGTTGCTTGCGAGGGTCATCATATTCTCTGCCTGCATGATCTTTCGCCGGGGTGATATTTTAACATCGGGTGATCTTTGTTAAGATCATCCTGATGATGTTGCTGTAAAGTTCTAAGTGTGACCCGATTTTTATCGTGGTCATCATTTTTTGGACGTCAGGATGATCTTAGTCAATATCATCCTGATGTTGTTGTATCATTTCATGTTCATTGTTTTATCACCCTGATGATGTTGACGTCACTCTTACGTCAGGGTGATATCCGGTTTTCTGCTTGTCTGCATCATGCTATTTCCGAAGGGAGATATCCGCTTGTCGGCTTCGTGCATTATCTAGTGGGGGGTGATCCTTTCAAATATCTGGCATATTCATCTATCACCCCAATCTTATAGTGGAGCTACAGTGCAGCATGATATTTGTGCATCAGGATGATATTTCCAAATATCCGGTTATCTTCCAAATATCATCCTGATGTCGATATGATGATGACGTCATCCGGATATGAGGAGGTGCGCAGTAGGCAGATATGCTGATGACATCAGCAGGATATGACGATGATGTCATCAGGATGTTCATCAGCCAGACTTTTGGTATCGGCTAAGCAGGAGGATCTTCCTCCGATGGATCAGGTTGTGCCGATGAAGGCGATTATCATGCAGGTGATATTGCGATGATGATGCTGATGTCAGGGTGATTTTTCAAGCAACAGGATATCATGCTGCTGGAGGATGATGATGAAGGTTTATACTAGTGTCGTCGGGAGCAAAAGCACCGACATCATATATGCTCGCGACCTAGTATATAAGGTGATGAAAAGGTCACCGCGGGGTGCATGTGGGATAATTCATACCCTGCATATTTGAAATATCATGACGATGTATCTTAGCGGGAAACGGTTGCGACGCACAGTATTCTGCATTTCCCGGGGCCGCGGGTTGGTGCGCCATTAATGGCGATTGTTGCAGAGGTATGGGCAATGGCGTGGACGGATCTAGTACCCGATTGAAGATCTAGATCCCTAGGCGGCGGCGCAAGGCTCGAGATTTCTTCCTGTCTCCTCTCCCACCTGCTACATTGAATGTTTGAGCGCCATTTTTCTGATACTGTGTATCTGGCGGGATTTTTGGTCAACCATGTAATTAATTGCTGTGGTACACTACCTGGCTATATATAGCAGGTTGTGTTGCTCATTTGGAGGTTGTTGAAAGTTGAATTTTGGCTCTGTAATTCAAAACAAGCTGATCTGGTTGCTCTGTACAGTTAAACCTGTGAGTCTATGTATCTCTTGTTGTATGTTTTGGCACGAACCCACTGATTTCATGATTAATCTTATATGAGAAATGCTATCTTAGCATGTGTTTTGTTAATTCTGTCTCCAGTATTGCATATATTCTTCTTCTGAATCTGGATATTTGGGTAATGTTTAGATTCTAGAGCATAGAATTCCTATGTTGAATGTCTGATCTTTTAACTTCTGCTCAAGGGGTAGATTAAACTGTTCTCAGGTTGAACATTGGGAAGGGTATACTGCAGTAGGGATGCCATAAGTAGAGATAACTTAACACTCTTTATTGGGAGATATCTGTAAGGCAGGTATCACATATATCCCCCTGAAATCTAGTTTTAGTTGTTCATGCTGATCATTCACAGGTGTATGTCTACTGACTCCAGGCCCTGGATAGGCACCAATCTTGCTTTGTGTTTGTGTTACAACCATGTCCAGCTTTGCATCCAAACTATAAATCAGAATCTAAATCTAAAACAATCTTTAGGACATTAGAATTAGTTTTAGGATCCTCAGTCCTCTGTCTACAACTGCAAATAGGCCCAAAGCTAGCCCCTTTGCTCTTATCTTTCAGTTTTGGTCTACTTACAGGAGGACTTATCTGCTTTCTGTCAGCATCCTAGCCTTGTATGCATATCCTCATGGATGTTGAGTAGGGAATACCCCCCTAGGTCTTGCAGAGCCTGAAGAAGAAGAGGAGATAAAATATAGAGTCTATCTCCTACACTGTTGGCCCCTGGCCCAGAGATCCTGTTGATCACTGATGGCTACCTTGTAGGGAAATCTGGGAATAAGCATCCAGTCTGGGAAAAAGACAACAGAAATTGGCGACTCCGCTGGGGATTGAGAAGTAAAAGTACTATCTAATCATCTCCAGTAATATATATGTGACCCATCCGAGTCACCAACAGAAATTGGCGACTCCACTGGGGATTGAGAAGTAAAAGTACTATCTAATCATCTCCAGTAATATATATGTGACCCATCCGAGTCACCAACAGAAATTGGCGACTCCGCTGGGGAACGGTGATTTGAAAATTGTTATTTGTGAAAGAACCCTGGTTTTCAAAGGAAAACAGTTCCTAGTAATAGGTGGCGACTCCGAAGTAATCTCCCAACCGGTCAAAGTAAAATTTATATGCAGGGGAGAAGATCCCAACAAAATCCTTTATTTAAAGAGTTACCAGTAACTAGAAGAATGATGTACAGAAGAAAGGGAGCTGTCTCAGTTAGTCATGAGGGTTCCCCCAGAAAAGGTGATGATATGCAAGATAACCCTAGGCCATCAGGACAGCATGTGCCTTACTTTTCAAATGCAGAAGCTGATATTCAAGGTGCACATGAGAGGCAACAGGGTGGTAGCATGAGAATGAGGTCAGAGGTGTTCCAAGAACGCCCATTTCTAGACCCTAGTGAAAGGTTTGAAGAGGCAGAGTCTCTGAGGGATGATGAAGATGATGACCAGAATGGTATGAGACCATCTACCTCCATGCCTAAGGATGAACAATTAGCTGAAGAAATCAGAAATCTAAGAGCAGAACTAGAATATCTACAGGCCATGAAAATCAGAGATGATATGAAGCAGAAAGTGCAAGCTTTAAGAACTGCCCAAAATGATTCAGTTCCTACCCTAGAGAATGCAAATGTGCAGAGACATTAGCAAAGAAATGAAGTGCAACATCAGCATAATGATGAGAGACAAAATGTGAATGATGCTAGGATACCACTGAACAATGTAAGAAACCAGAATGCAAACAGAAATGTCAATGTTAATCAGTTAAACAGACAGCCCATGCAGTTAGATAGATTCAGGCAGCTGGTGTTTGATAGTATTCCTGGGTATCCTAACCCCATTGATAAGCATCTGAGGCTGCAAGTGCCTAAATTTTCAGGAAACAACACAGTGTCAGGAGAAGATCATCTAAAAGCCTTTCAAAATGTCATGGATAACTTTGAGGTTGAACATGAGGATGTTTTCATGAAGTCATTCATGCAATCCTTAATAGATGAGGCAAGAGAATGGTACAAGAGTCTGCCTGACCGGAGTATTTCATCATGGGATGATTTTAAAAGGATGTTCAAGGAGCAATATGGTGACAAAACTGACCCTAGCTTTTTTGTAAATGAGTTCACCAGTATCACTAAAGGGTCAAATGAGCAGGTTGCAGATTTTAATGCAAGATTTACTAAAGTGTTAAACAAATTGCCACATCACATGAGGCCAAATGAACCAATGAGCATAATATTGTATATCAATGCCTTTGATGCAAAAACTGCATATGGATTAAGAGATAAAGGTCCTGCTACTCTCAGGGATGCTTTCAGAATTGCAGTGAATATTGAAAACAACAGGAAAGCATCGGGCAAGACAAATAGAAGGGATGATATAAAAATTCTGCAGAATCCAAACAAGCCTCAGAACACTCAAGGTAATACATCTGCCCCTGAAGATAAGATAGACAAATTGGCAAATGTTGTTAAGGACCTAAGCTATAGATTAGCTAGAAGTGAAAAAGGGATGGGTCCTGATAGGCAAGTCTATCAAAGGCAGGAAAAGAGGCCATCATTGCATGATATGCCTTATAATACCAATTGGCATGATGGTAAGCCTATTTTCCCACATAACCACACAAATCAGAGGGCCCAACATGTCAAAGAAACTCCTGATCCTCTAAAGAAAGCTATAAATATTGTTGATGATGCTCCGTGGTGTATAATTTGCCAGATGCCACATTCACAGTTACAGTGTATGATTGCTCAATCCTTGTATGATAATGCTACATCTTGTAATGAATGCAATGAGCCACATTATGTGCAGGATGATGATGTTAATATGATGTCCATAGGCAATGGATACACTCTTTATGATGCTGATGAGAATACAGATCATCAAATTCAGACCTGCCAACAATTCCCATATGATGAAGATAATGAAGATAACTATGTGTATGCTCAGAGCTCACACAATTTTCTGAGTAACTTACAACGACCTTCTGATGAGGAAATTAGAGCCTTCACAGCTGCAGTAGTTGCTCAAGTCAAGAGCAACTACAATCTCAGAGGTAAAAATCAAGTAGGCAGCCCACGTCAGCCAGAAGATATTTTTGCAGGTCAGCTAGTGCATGGTCATAAAGGAATTGAACCACAAAAAAGGCAGTGGGTAAATGATAAACAGAATTTTAGACATAGAACAGGTCATGAATCTCAAAGACCAGAAAACAAAATCCCTCAGGCTGAAGATCAAAGTAAAGGTTCCCAAGACAAGAATGATGATCAGGGAACTATGAAAGTAAAAGCTAAATCAGCTCAGGATAAAAACAAGATTGTGGAGCAAGCTACAGCTGTTACACAAAATTATGCTCCATTTGATATAGCTCAAGTCCTCTCTCAGGTAAAAGTCTCTGTTCCACTTATGGAACTGATGAAAGTGGAAGAAATCAAGAATAGGACAATATCCCTAATCTCAGGGGTACCTTTTCAAGCTAAACAAAATGTTCAGACCCAGGGTGAGAAACATGTCATGTGTAATGAAGAAGATGAGGCTCCTGAAGTCTATTTAGGAGTGACTATGACAAAGTGTCCTTCACAAGTGGAACCATTTTATGTTTCCCTGGTTATAAATGGAAAAATAATTAGAAATTGTATGCTTGACTCTGGAGCATCTACAAATGTCATGCCTTTGGCCATCATGCAACAAGCTGGATTGAAAATTGACAAGGCATGTGGAAAATGTTATGCTATGGATGCCAGAGAGGTACCAGTTATTGGAATCATGAAGGATGTAGATTTCAAACTGGCAGCATTTCCTGAAAAGAGATATAAAATGAATATAACAGTGGTTGACATCAAGCCACAGTATGGTATGTTGTTGTCAAGAAGATGGGCAGCACTAATTGGTGGAAGTATGCAGCTGGACCTGTCATATGCCATGATTCCAATGAATGGCAGGGATGTTAAGCTAATCAGAGAACAAAGATCATCAGAGATAGTGGAAGACCAAGAAGCAGAGGAACAGGTATGCTTTGTAGACACTGACTGTGATAACTTCAAGGTTGTCTCAGATGATACAGAAGATAAAAAGAAAAATGCCTGCATTGAAGAATTGGATCAGCGAGGTTTGTGGACCATGTTTTTTGATGGAGCTTGTGCAAAAGAAGGCTCTGGAGCTGGAGTTGTTTTCCTGTCTCCAACTGGTAAGCTCCTCAAATTCTCTTTCTTGCTGAGGTTTGATTGCACAAACAACATTGCAGAATATGAGGCTTTACTCTTAGGCCTAAATATTGCTCTCAAACATGGAATTAAAATGTTAAGAGTATTTGGGGATTCTGAGCTGATTGTATCCCAAATTAGAGATAAGTATGCTTCAAAAAACAAAAGATTGAAACAATACAAGCATGCTGTTTGGGATACCATTGAACTATTTGATGCATTTTCAATAAGCTGGGTAGAGAGGTCAAAGAATGTTATGGCTGATTTCTTAGCCAATGTTGCAATAAGGCCAGATGACATCACTCTGTCAGATGTTACAAATGTAGAAGTTAAAATTAGGCCTGCAGTACCAGAAAATATATGCAGTTGGCAAGTGTTTAATGATGATAGGGACTTGTTAAAATTTTTGCACTGCATAGATGAATATGAGAATCAAGAAATTGATTTCCAAGCTTTTGTAGAGACTATAGATGGAAAAGAAACTCTTGTGGGAAAAGAGGTAATTCAATTGAAGACTAATAAAATCCCTAGAGGGTTGGTAGCTTTGGAAAGAGCCTTTGACAGTAGAGACAAATTGGTCACAAGGACATCTCCCACGAATAAGGAAGATTTAGAAGAGATAAATTTGGGGACATCTCAGGCCCCTGAGAAGGTATACATTGGTAAACAGCTCAAACCACACATTAGGAGTATGCTGATTGCATTACTGAAAAGGTATAAACATGTTTTTGCTTGGTCATATGAGGACCTAAAAGCCTATAGGGAAGATTTATTCCAGCATGAGATCCCATTGAAGCCTGAAGCTAAGCCATTTAGACAAAAGCAAAGACCTATTAATCCTACCTTAGCTCCCAAGATGCAAGAAGAACTCAAAAGACTCAGGGAAGCTGGAATAATTGTGCCAATCAGGCATTCAACTTGGGTGTCTAACCTTGTCCCAGTCAGAAAAAAGAATGGTGATATTAGGCTTTGTGTTGACTTCAGGAACTTGAATGTATCCTCTTTAAAGGATAACTATCCACTGCCTAATATGGAAGCTATGTTGCAGAGAGTGACTGGTTGTGAACTCTTATCCATGATGGATGGATTTTCAGGTTATAATCAGGTGAAGGTAAAGGAATCAGAACAGTATAAGACCGCCTTTACCACTCCATGGGGAACTTATGTGTATGTTAGAATGCCCTTCGGACTAACTAATGCAGGTGCTACATTTCAAAGAGCAATGGATGTTGCTTTTGCAGGGTTGATTGATTCAATTCTGGCTGTATATCAGGATGACTTGACTGCTTACTCAAAGAAAGAAGAGCAGCATTGTTTGCATCTGGAGCAGATTTTCATAAGAGCACTAGAGTATGGTATTTCTTTAAATCCAAAGAAGTGTGCCTTTGGGGTAGTTGAAGGAAAGCTCCTGGGACATATTGTTTCCAAGGATGGAGTCAGGATAGATCCAGAGAGAGTGGCTGCTATTGACAGAATTCAAATGCCAAAAACTGTAAAAGGAGTTCAGTCCTTCTTTGGACAGATAAATTTTGTTAGGAGATTTGTTCCCAACTTTGCAGAAACCACAAGGAACATTTCCAAGATGATGAAGAAGGATGCCACTGTCCACTGGGAAAGTGAAGCAATAGAATCATTTCAGAGTATCAAAGAGGCAATCAAGATGGCCCCTATTCTTAAATCTCCTGACTTTTCTAGGCCATTCCAAGTATTTTCATTTGCTTCCTTTCATACTGTTGCTACTTGTTTGCTACAGAAAAATGAAGATGGTTTTGAACAGCCCATAGCTTTCTTCAGTATGTCCTTACAGGCCTCTGAGTTGAAGTATGATATTATGGAAAAACAGGCATATGCACTGGTCAGAGCCATCAAAAGTTTCAGACCTTACCTGGTAGGATCATATATAATTGCATATGTACCCCATGCAGCAGTCAAAGACATATTCACTCAGCAGGAGGTGACTGGAAGAAGGTGCAGGTGGATAAACAAACTGCAAGAGTTTAACATAGACATACAAGTTACCAAGTTGATAAGAGGACAAGGATTAGCCAGGATGATGGCACAATCAAACTTGGAAGCATGCCAAGTTCATGCAGTCCAAAATGAGAGTGTAAATTTATCAGGATCTGAATGGTACAAGGATATTATCTACTACTTGCAAAATCTGAATTGTCCTTCCCATTTCAGTGACAGTCAAAAGAGGACTTTAAAGTTACATGCAATCAGGTATGTTATTGTTCAAGGTGAGCTATACTGGAAAAACCCTGATGGTGTGCTATTGAGATGTGTGGATAAGGATATGGCTAACAATGTTTTGATTGATATGCATAAAGGATTGTGTGGTGGACATTATACTGCCCAAACAACAGCTCATAAAATTCTCAGAGCAGGATATTGGTGGCCCACTCTCTTTTCAGATGCACAAAAGTTAGTAAGGAAGTGTGACCCTTGCCAAAGATTTTCAGGAAAGCTGAAATATGATGGTGCTTTACCCCTCAGAACTGTAACTGTGGATGCTCCATTTCAGCAATGGGGAATTGACTTCATAGGGGAAATTGCAGACAAATCAAGTGGGGGACACAGTTGGATTTTGGTGGCAACTGATTACTTTACCAAATGGATTGAGGCCATTCCAACTAAGAGAGCTACAAGTAAGGTGGTGACAGATTTCATGCTAGAAAATATTATCATCAGGTTTGGAGTACCATTCAAGGTAGTCACTGATAATGCTATGTGCTTCAGATCAGGTGAATTTGTTGATTTTTGCAACAGGTATGGGATAAATCTATCATATACATCACCATATCACCCACAAGGGAATGGACAAGCAGAATCAAGCAATAAAAGCATCATGAAAATTGTCAAGAGGATACTGGACAAGAACAAGAGAGCTTGGGACTCAAAATTAAAGTTAGCCATATGGGCTGACAGAGTGACAGTAAAAAGGGCTATTGGAATGTCACCCTTTGAGCTAGTATATGGTGCATTAGCCAGATTGCCCATGAACAATCTCCTACCAGTTTACAGGTTCGTCCAAGAGAATGATGAGGAGATTGAAGATTCCATGACAGAAAGAGTGAACCAGCTGGTTGCACTGGATGAAAACAGAAGGAAAGCCCACCAGATTAATCTCAAGAGACAACAAGATATGAAATATCAGTTTGACAGGAGAGTTATAAAAAGGAAGTTTCAAGTCAATGATCTGGTGCTCACTTGGAATGCAAAGGGTCAAGAAAAGGGTAAACATGGTAAATTTGAACCCTTATGGATGGGCCCATATCAGATTTGCAGTGCTCATGGGGAGGATTCTTATTTCCTCCAGGCCCTAGATGGTGAAGTTCTGGAATTGCCTGTGCATGGCCAATTCCTTAAGTTCTATTTTGCATAAATGACTTGCCTCTGTGCACATGTGTAAAATAATGTATAAATTGTAAATGTCTTGTGCAGTTCGTGCTTTTTGGTTTTTTGCCTGGTCTGCCCGGAGATCTGGTTCTCGCTGCAGGTTTTCACCTGCACGTCCCCATTCGGAGCCAGTGTTAGCACTCATTTTGACCTGGGGGTTGATTTTTCATGTTTAGGGGGTTTCTTCATTTGAACCCTATATCTTCTTGCCCATTTTCCTAAGTGTTGGACCTCCTCAGTATTTTTCAGCTGCATCATCATATTTTCTTTGAGGAGGAGATCATCATCGTCATATTGTCTTCGATGATGGTCCGCATCATCATGTTTTCTGTCGACTTGTCTTTCATCAGGATCACCGTATTTCAATATCGGGTGATGTTTGGATATTCATCCCGATCCTGCTGATGAGCTACAGTGTGCCCTGATTTGCTTGCGGGGGTGATTTTTCAAGTATCTGGTGATTTTCCAAAATATCACCTTGCCCTTTTATGATGATGATGTCACCCCGATCTTCTGTAGGGGTTATTTTCTGAGTTGTTCGACCTGACTTGTTTTTTCTTAAGGGTCGTCATCATCATCATCATATTTCCGGTTATCACCGTGTTGCTTGCGAGGGTCATCATATTCTCTGCCTGCATGATCTTTCGCCGGGGTGATATTTTAACATCGGGTGATCTTTGTTAAGATCATCCTGATGATGTTGCTGTAAAGTTCTAAGTGTGACCCGATTTTTATCGTGGTCATCATTTTTTGGATGTCAGGATGATCTTAGTCAATATCATCCTGATGTTGTTGTATCATTTCATGTTCATTGTTTTATCACCCTGATGATGTTGACGTCATTCTTACGTCAGGGTGATATCCGGTTTTCTGCTTGTCTGCATCATGATATTTCCGAAGGGAGATATCCGCCTGTCGGCTTCGTGCATTATCTAGTGGGGGGTGATCCTTTCAAATATCTGGCATATTCATCTATCACCTCGATCTTATAGTGGTGCTACAGTGCATCATGATATTTGTGCATCAGGATGATATTTCCAAATATCTGATTATCTTCTGAATATCATCCTGATGTCGATATGATGATGACGTCATCCGGATATGAGGAGGTGCGCAGTAGGCAGATATGCTGATGACATCAGCAGGATATGATGATGTCATCAGGATGTTCATCGGCCAGACTTTTGGTATCGGCTAAGCAGGAGGATCTTCCTCCGATGGATCAGGTTGTGCCGATGAAGGCGATTATCATGCAGGTGATATTGCGATGATGATGCTGACGTCAGGGTGATTTTTCAAGCAACAGGATATCATGCTGCTGGAGGATGATGATGAAGGTTTATACTAGTGTCGTCGGGAGCAAAAGCACTGACATCATATATGCTCGCGACCTAGTATATAAGGTGATGAAAAGGTCACCGCGGGGTGCATGTGGGATAATTGATATCCTGCATATTTGAAATATCATGACGATGTATCTTGGCGGGAAACGGTTGCGACGCACAGTATTCTGCATTTCCCGGGGCCGCGGGTTGGTGCGCCATTAATGGCGATTGTTGCAGAGGTATGGGCGATGGCGTGGACAGATCTAGTACCCGATTGAAGATCTGGATCCCTAGGCGGCGGCGCAAGGCTCGAGATTTCTTCCTGTCTCCTCTCCCACCTGCTACATTGAATGTTTGAGCGCCATTTTTCTGATACTGTGTATCTGGCGGGATTTTTGGTCAACCATGTAATTAATTGCTGTGGTACACTACCTGGCTATATATAGCAGGTTGTGTTGCTCATTTGGAGGTTGTTGAAAGTTGAAGAATTTTGGCTCTGTAATTCAAAACAAGCTGATCTGGTTGCTCTGTACAGTTAAACTTGTGAGTCTATGTATCTCTTGTTGTATGTTTTGGCACGAACCCACTGATTTCATGATTAATCTTATATGAGAAATGCTATCTTAGCATGTGTTTTGTTAATTCTGTCTCCAGTATTGCATGTATTCTTCTTCTGAATCTGGATATTTGGGTAATGTTTAGATTCTAGAGCATAGAATTCCTATGTTAAATGTCTGATCTTTTAACTTCTGCTCAAGGGGTAGATTAAACTGTTCTCAGGTTGAACATTGGGAAGGGTATACTGCAGTAGGGATGCCATAAGTAGAGATAACTTAACACTCTTTATTGGGAGATATCTGTAAGGCAGGTATCACATATATCCCCCTGAAATCTAGTTTTAGTTGTTCATGCTGATCATTCACAGGTGTATGTCTACTGACTCCAGGCCCTGGATAGGCACCAATCTTGCTTTGTGTTTGTGTTACAACCATGTCCAGCTTTGCATCCAAACTATAAATCAAAATCTAAATCTAAAACAATCTTTAGGACATTAGAATTAGTTTTAGGATCCTCAGTCCTCTGTCTACAACTGCAAATAGGCCCAAAGCTAGCCCCTTTGCTCTTATCTTTCAGTTTTGGTCTACTTACAGGAGGACTTATCTGCTTTCTATCAGCATCCCAGCCTTGTATGCATATCCTCATGGATGTTGAGTAGGGAATACCCCCCTAGGTCTTGCAGAGCCTGAAGAAGAAGAGGAGATAAAATATAGAGTCTATCTCCTACACTGTTGACCCCTGGCCCAGAGATCCTATTGATCACTGATGGCTACCTTGTAGGGAAATCTGGGAATAAGCATCCAGTCTGGGAAAAAGACAACACAATCTATCTACTTTCTTTAGATATCTAGATTAGCAGTGTTTGTCTCTTTATCTTTGGAAGGCCATCACCCTTCAGTATAGATCCTTACATGAGGTCTCTCAAGATTCTAGAGTCCCTAGGTTGATCACCTCCTTCCAACACATCCAAGAGCCCAACAACTCTAAACAACCTTTGGATACCACTACATCTCTTATAGATGTAGATAGACCTATGAGATATTGTCTCTCATAGCTTTTGCCTCAACATGTTCCCCTCAGCATCATGGTCCTATTTCTTTCTGACGGTGTAGTTTAATCTCTTCTTGTCAGCAAAGATCTACTTCTCTCTGGCCACCCCCCAATCACAAGGGCAGATGCATACTATGAGCTTTTTCACTAATATAGGAGTTACTTTGGTCTTGAATGTTGGATGTGATCCTAGGGGAAGTATCTTTCTTAACCCTCCTAGCCCTCAGAACTCCCTAATGAGCATTATTAGATCTTGTATCAGTCCATTCATAGTGATCGATGATGGCACCAATGACTTCACCATGTCTGGTCTAGATAGTGATACTTGATAATCTCTAGTTTTCCTCAACGTTTACTCTTTGAGGTTCTTGTTCCCCCTCTTTGGCTATATGTACTAGTTTCTTGACCACTTGTGTTAGTGGTCCCTTCTTGTTTTGTATTTCTTTTCTTTTGTTCTTCCCCCTTGTGTGGCCTTTCTAGGTTTCTCTTCCTAGTACTTTCTATTGTAAACTGATGAACTCTTGAGTCACATTGACCTACTTTTGGTCATCCATCGACATTAATATAATTTTTTGATTTCTTTCTTTCCCCTATCCATTCAACCACGAGACATGATGGTGAAACCCTTCTTCCATATCTTATGCTTCTCATCAATAATGGACTTGACATCTGTCACCTTCTCATTCCAAAATAGGATTTTTATCTCTTCATTATTAGGGGCTTTCAACTTCACCCTACCAACAACAATAGCATCCATTAATTTTTTCCAACAAGGAGATCTAAAAATAAAAACAAATGAGTATTCTAAATTGTAAAAATAACCACTTTTAAAATTTAAGAGACATAAGTAAATAAAAAATTATATTTTTAAACAAAAATTAGAACTAATTACCTAACCACATGAAATGGAATCAAAGAATAAAACCAAAAAGCTCTAATTGCACTCCTTGTTGCTTAGTGTTTGTTTGTATTCCAATATTTTCTTAAGTGGTGGTTAGGAATGTAATGCATGATACAATCTAGGAATCCAATCTTGATTCATGTACTCTAGGACCAACACTAGTGCTCAACCTTGAAGAAAATGTAGGGAGTTCAGAAGTAAAAGTGTCTACTTGGCACTTAGCTGTCATCTCCTCTCTTTTTTTCTTCGTAAGGTTCTTCTTTTCCTCAAAGATCTATAACTAAGTTTGTACCTCTCACACAACATCAAGTAGGGCTTGTGTGCACAAAGAAGCATTTTGGCCAAGTCTATGGGCAAGGTGGAATCTTAAGCAATCAATGTCTCCTCCATTAAGTTTGCTTTTGCAATAATTGTAAATTAGTTCTCCTTTGTTAGCACTCGAGGTGACATTTTTCCAACAAGGATCCTTTCTTATTGGCACCAACATTATGACAATTTGCAATTACAATACAACAAAACAGGGAAAAAATTTGAAGATTTTCAAAAACTAAGAGATGGGAAAAAGAATGGATTTAGGGACAAGCTAAAAAGGAGGAAAAAAGAAGAGAACTTATTCTCCTCTTAATTTTTCCCTTTTTTAAATCTTGTCCCATAATGAAAACTTAAGAAAGAGAAAAAAAATGAAAATGGAATGGTAAATGACAAAAGGAAGAAAAAGACATAAATCTTCAAACTTGTTGCTTCAAATTCACTCTTTGATGCTCAAAATGTATTGAGTGTTGCACAAAATGAACCCTACACTATTCCAAAATCACCGCGGGCTGCTCCAAATTCATCAAATGTAATTTTTATGTATTTACTAATTTTTCTTTGAGTGTTGTTACAAAATCATGTTTATGTTTTTGTTTTTGCCTTGTGTGTTTGTTAGTGTGTGTGCTATCTCTTTTTCTTTGTGTCGAAGTTTTAAGTCATTTTTAGGATGTTTTGGTTCTGGGCCAAGTGAATCTCTCTAATGGGGCTCACCAATATTCCCAAAACAAACAAGTCTGCCAAACTCACTAGGTCTAAAAATAGGTAAGCAAGTTTTGTTTAGGCCTGCTTGATCGAGACTCACCAAACTCACTAGTTTTCTATCAAATATGATAACATAGCTTGAATGTACTCGAGCAAGATCCAAGATAATAGAAGAATCAAGTATGTACCAAGGACTACTCAAAGAAAAACCTGGATCAAAACCATACTAGTATAGGTGTAGGGGCTTCAGGGTAGTTCCCAATGACATTATATTTAATCCTTCTTATTTGATAATAATTTATCAAAGAGAACCACTTATCTGCAAATGTTATGACTTTATAAAGGACAATAATATATCAAATTAGCACACATGTAGCTAAGTTAGTGCCTAAAATGGCACATGAAAGATTAAATTGGGAAAATGGAACCACATTTTATGGTGAAAACACCCCATATAATGGCCAGGATGATACAAACTATAGATGCAAGACTCGCTAAGTACTCGGTGAGTCTTGAAAAACTCACGAGTTTTGAACTTTCTAGTGAGTCTTTGCAGTATTTACTAGCCAGAGAAACTCGCCAATTTTTCGCGAGTACTCGCTAGAAACTCAACCTCGAGTTTCTAGCGAGTAACCACTACAAATGAGCTTTGCCATACCCTGTTATATAAGATGTTTGCAGAGATGCATAGAAGATGAAGTGGTTTGTTTGTCTATGTAAAGATTTGTCTTTGATGGGTGTCTTTAAGACTTCAGATGGTTGCAATTGAGTCAGCCATGACTAGATGATAATGTTTTGGTCATTATGCATATACTTTTATCAACATGGAATAATAGACATTGATATCATGATCTATTGTTGTAGATTAACTATCCCATTGAATGATTTATCATTTGACAATTCCTCACTAGTAATTTACATTTTTCTTTGATTGATGAGTAGGCTATAGCTTCATGCTTTTTGAACGTGAATATAAGAAGATTGATCTCATGTTCTTCATTACAAAAAGAGAATGCTTTTTGTGTTTTTTATTGAATTTGCATTTCGTTTGCTTCATACTTCCTACATAATGTTGATATCTCAAACTGTTTTGTTTAAATCCAATGTTATCTCAAAAAATATTATCAGTATCAGCGCATTCCACACGAGGATGCCATTTTGTGCCCAATTTGCTTTCAAATCAATCAAATACAACTAGACTCAGCTTGTTTCTTTTATGTACTCATTTATTGACTCATTGGATGCATCTTATCATTGAATTTTGCAAAAAAAATGTGTTTTTAATAGAATTTAAGCAATTTTTTAAGTTGCCGAGTTTTTTGCCGAGTCATGTTTTTTGGGCTTGGCGAGTTTTTCAACTATGATACAAACCACCTTTCCACTACTCACAAACATACAAAATGGAAGCCTATACATAGTGACTAAATACAAGATACAAAGAAATGGTTAATAAGCATTATTCTACACACTCAAAAAAGTTTCATATGGTGTCGAATTCCAACTAAACCCTTATCTTTTCATGAATTATATGTTTCCGGATTTTGTTGTGTTTGTCTGTGTCATTGTCTATGGTTCATATCTTTGTAGGAGCAAAAATATAGTTTTTAAACACATTTTTAAAGATGAAGATTTAATTTTCAAATGATAGCTAGAAGACTAGCACATGCCAAAAGGGGAATACTTCATGGAGAGAATAGATCAGAAATCAGAAGATTGATTATGGAATCCATGGGCGCAATTATATTCACAAGATAGAGAAGATTGAATTCCACTTACAGTTGCATGCTTGGGCAAAAGGGCACCCCTCATCAAAGGCCAAAATTTACTTTCAAAATGAATGGCCAAAAGGAGAGGCATGCACCTCTACAAAGAAAAATTAATAATTTTCAAAAAATTCAAACTCAATGTTCAAGTGCACACCACAATGAAGAATGTCGTATTTACATGCCTTGTTCAGAGGTGTAGATTATCATATAGATACATGCTTGACAAATACAGTTTGGCTCTAATACAAAATGCACGAGTCTAGTTCACAGGCATGCACAAAAGGTGTAGGTGTGCACTTTTAAAAGGAAGGTTTAAAGACAAAATTTATGTTATTAGGGGCACGCACCTTAACGAAGGATAAATTTTGGGTTTCCAAAGTTCTAGAGAAGGCAATCTTGTGGTGTGCATGGCAAGAACAGGGTCGGGCCTTGTTATTATTAGTTTGAAATGCACTTAAGTCAATAAAAAAACCAATACACAGGTGTGCATTTGGGGTAAGGGCATGTAAGAGTGCACCTCAATAAAGGAAAAATCAAATGTTCAAATCCAATTATCAGGTGTGTCTGGGTGCAATTGTGCACCTCACCAAAGGGATATTTCAATTTTCAAAAATTATGTTCACAGGTGTGCACCTAATGATGAAGTGCACACCTATACAAAGGAAATCAAAAGTGCATGTTTGAAGTTTATTTTATAGGGTATTGGTGTGTGTAAAGCAAAAGTGTGTGCCTATCAAAAGAATTCAAAATATCAAAGTGGATTTTTCAAGGTTTTAGATGTCTTGAAAGGGTTAGCCATGATCATAAGAAAAGCTATAGAATCATCAAAGTCATCTAAAGCCGTCTATCTAAAAGTTTATTTTTAGTGCTCGTTAACTCACTATTTTTTGCCATCACGTTTTTCAAAGAAAAGAGCATATTCTAGGATTTGTTATTTTTAGCCAGAGTTATTTATAGTCTATGTTATTTTTAACAATCTCTATTTTTAACGTGAGGAGCTCGTGTTATTTTTAGTGTTTGCTATTTATAACCCAAAATTAACTATTTTTAGATCATCTATCTTTAAATTTCTTATCATGTGAAAGATGTGAGCATTAAGTCATAATTTGTAATAAATTCAATCTACAGCTTAACAAGAGGTTGTATGGTTTCAGTTTTAATATTAGAGAATAAGATTTTGTAATAGAAATTATATTTTATGCAATTAGTTATTCTTAGAGTAAAAGTAGTAGTTAACTTTTTTATTTATTTTCATGCAATAGCTTTGTAAACATTATAAATAAATGTTTTTTTGCACTTAGATTTTTAATGGTAATCCTCACACCTGTATATTGTTAAAGTTGCTATTCAGTGTTATTGTTAATCTAAAATTTTTTATATTTGTTCAATAAAATTTATTATGTCTATCTTATTTTTAAATTGCTATTGAAATGCACGTCATTTGTGCTAAGAGATTAAATTGTTTTAAACAAATTGCAAGATTTGTATTGTAAGTTTGCTTGAAACTGAAGATTGTGGCTTTGTGCCAATCTCATAATTTAATTTACCAAAGTGTTTGTGTCTTTATGTTTTAACCTGTCCAATCTTTATGTGCACTTGTAATCTTTATGTGCACTTGTATTGTTCAGTCTCTACTTTTAGGTGAATAGTACAAGCATGCAGTCATTGAATTTATTTTCAATCAAAAATCATAAAAATCATTTGCATTCGTTGAAGACTGTCTCAACCTTTTTCTCTAGATGAATTATAATGTCCCCTATTGGAACAATACTAATTTTACCCTAAAAATTTAAATCCCACAAGTTTAGGGTTAGGGTTTCTAATTCCTAGAACAAAATGGTTTGATAGGGTGCCCAAGAAACCCTCTACCCTAGGCCCAAGAGTGGGAGCTTCACCCCTCTTGGCCCTGTTGGTATTTTTCCCAAACTGGATGCTTGTTCCCAGTTATCCCTACAAGGTAGCCATCATTGATCAATAGGATTCTCGGGCCAGGGGCCAACAGTATAGGAGATAGACTCTATGAATATCTCCTCTTCTTTAGGCTCTGCAAAACCAAGGGGGTATTCCCTACTCAACACCCATGAAATATGACTATGAAATGACTGGGAAGTTGATACAAAGCAGATAAATTCTCCTTTATGTAGACCAAAACTGTGAAATAAGTGCGAAGGGGCTAGCTTTGGGCCTATGTTCAGTTGTGAGATAGAGGATTTTGGTCCTAAACTACTTCTAATGTCCTATGGATTTGGATTTGAAGTTTGAGTTTGATTTGGTGTTTGGATGCAAAACTAGGACCTTGAGTGTAACCTCAATACAAGACTAGACTAGTGCCTATCTAGGGCTCGGAGTCAGTAGACATACACATGTGAATGTACACATAAACTTGGACCAAAGGCTGGGTTTCAAGGGGATTGTTTAGTATCTGCCTTACAGATACTTCCCAAAATTTAGTATTCAGTTATCTCTGCTTAGAAACATCCTTACTGTAGTATATTCTTCCCATCACTTAACCTAAAACATTTAATCTGCTCCTTGAGCAGAGGTAAAAGGTCAAGCATTCAATACAGGTAACTTATATTCTAGAATCTTAGACACCCCTTAGCTGTTTAGATTCAGAAGAAGAACACACCCAATTTGGAGACAGATAACAGAACACATGCAATACAACATTACTCATTTAAATCAACATGAAACCAATAAATTTATGCATGAAACATACAACATGAGACTCATAAACTCACAAGACATCCAGAACAGGGCCACCAATGAAGTTGTATCTTATTACAACACCAAAATTTGTCCAGTTTTCAACAATAGCAAATGAGTAACACAGCCTGCTATATACAACAAGGAAGTGTACTCAACATTAATTACATGGCAATTCAAAATTTGCTAGATACAGTGCATCATGAGAAATGGCGCTCAACACATTGAATGCAGCAGGCAGAGGAGAAGGCAAGGAGTGGTTGGACTCAAGCCCTGCACCGCCGCCTAGGGAATTTCAACTTTAATTGGGTAGTTGATCCGTCCATGCCTTTGCCTATACCTCTGTAACATCCGCCATTAATGGCATACCAACCCGCGACCTTGGGAATGCAGTAGACTGTGTGTTTTGCAATTTTCCCGCCAAGATACAGATGCATGCACAAAGAAAACCCTCCGTTTGAACATGACTGTCGATTTATCTCCACCTACCAAGATCTGCAGTTTGAAATTGGACGGGCAACCGGTTGACCAATCAGATCATGCCATGCGGGCGTATCATGCTGACCGTTGACTTTTCAAATTATGTGAGAACTGATTATCCCACATTCACCTCGCAGTGACCTCTCCAATACTTTATAAGCAGGACCACACCGAAAGACAATAGTCGGTGATTTTTCTCCCAATGACGCCAGTTTAGACCTCATCAGGGTATCTCCAGCTATCAGAGAAACACTCCTCATCCACACCGATATTGCATGTTATACTGATGATCCTCTTGCATGATACCCTGATAGGCAATATCACCCTGACATCAGCGAACCTCCTGCTTGCTCACCCGATATGCAATATCACTCCGATGTGAAATATCACCCTCATGTGAAATGTCACCCTCATCGGTGAATTGTCATGCTGAAGACCATATGGTGCATCCTATCGAACTTAGATGATGTCATCGTCATGTTGCAACATGTTGGTGCCTGAATTCACTGTCAGTTAATTTAGCAATTTTCATGCAGGCACCATCCCAAAAAATCCAAAAAAGGTTCTAAGTTTTGGCACCCCTTCAGTGTTTTTCAGCATCTGCATCTCATTTCTTGAGGAGGGGTCTTCGTGTTTTCTCCATCGGCATGCGTTCATTTTTGTGTCTTCGACATTTCAGTTTGAACTTGAACCCTTTTTTCTCTAAGTTCAATGGTTCAGCGGTTCATAGTTCATTTCTCTTCTAGCGGTTCATATTATGCATTTGCCTTGCGCAAATATTGTATCGTTGAACCTCCCGCTTGAACCCTTTTCTCAACGGTTCAAGGTTCAATAGTTTGATGCTTTGAGTTTTTTGCTCTCGGCCGGAGTGTTTTGCAGATGGAGTATTATTTTTGATGTTTGAACCTCAGTGTTGAACCATCGGGTTGAACCGGTTCGTGGTTCAATGGTTCAACAGTTCAGTGCTTTGTGTTTTTGGTGTTCATCGGTGTAATACTCTTCATCGGTAGGGGAATTTCATGCTAGGCCGACAGTTGGGAGTCTGGCCGATGGTGAGGTTGGTGTTCGACATATCAGGGTGACGCGGGAGTGTGTCTTGGAGACGGAAAGACCGTCGGCGGGACTGTTGCTATCGGCAGAGGGGTTTTGGCCTCTGCCGATATCGTTACTCAGGCCGATGGGGATTTGGGCATATGTGTGGTCGCCAGGACTTTGATCTATCGGTGTAGTAATTTGTGGTCTTCCTGATAATTTTTGGTCATACCGATGGAGGAGGAGGGTGGATTGGTAACCACTAACGTAGTGTGTTTTGGTGGCCATCGGGGAGACGTGTATGGTTGGTGGGAGTCTGGGAAGTTAGCCCGACGGTCTTTCTTTGGCCGATGACAAGGAATATAGTGTAAGCGTCGGTGTGACTTTTGCCTATCGGCGAGGAGGCTTTTTGGTTGGCCGATGGTAGTAGTCTGGCCGACAGAGGATTGCGGTGGCTTCATCGGTGTAACTGATGAGATCGACGAAGGTTTGGAGGGTCGGCCCGACGGTCTTTCTCTGGCCGATGAAGGGGAACGCGAAGGTAGCGGTCGGCGAGACCGTTGAGATCGATGAGAGATTTGTGGGGTGAGCCGATGGCCTAGGTCTGGGCGATGGGCTTTGGGCTGAGAGGCATGTGTCGAGCGTGGCAAAAGCGCTCGACGCTTATTATGTTTGTGGCCCCGTTTATAAACTGCTGAAGGAGTCTCCGCGGCACCAATGTGGGATTAATTTCCTTGCACATTTGAAACTTCAGAAAATGCATTTTAGCAGGAAATTTCTTTTTGAACGCAGCGACAGTTTTCACGCGGCCGCGGGTGGTTGAGCCATCAATGGCGACTGTAGCAGGGGTAAGAGAAATGGTACACATGATCAGGTGGCCCGATTTATGGAGGAAGACTTCCTGATGGCGGCGCAGGGCTCGAGGCCACCATTGTCTACTTTCTGTCTCTGCAACAATAACTTCTGAGCGCCATTCCTTCTGTGGGATCTGTATCTGGCAGTTTTTTGTAATAGCCATGTAATTAATTACTGTGAGGTACACTTTCTGGCCAATATAGGCAGACTGTGTTACCATTTTTGAGGTTGTTGAAAACTGGACATTTTGGCTCTGTAATAAGATACAACTGGTTTTGGTTGCTCTGTACAGCAAAACTTGCGAGTTTATGTATCCCTTGTTGTACGTTTGTGCATGAATCCACTGATTTCATGGTCAATTTTATATGAATAATGCTATGTTTGCATGTGTTATGCTGATTCTGTCTCCAGTTTTGCATGTATCTTTCTTCTGAGTCCAGGCATTCAAGGAATGTCTGAGATTCTAGAACATAGAATTCCTGTGTTGAATGTTTAATCTTTTAACTTCTGCTCAAGGGGTAGATTAAACTATTTTTAGATTGAATATTGGGAAGGGTATACTGCAATAGGGATGCCATAAGTATAGACAGCTTAACACTCTGTATTGGGAGATATCTGTAAGGCAGATATCATGTATATCCCCCTAAAATCCAGTTTTAGTTGTTCATGCTGATCATTCACAGGTGTATGTCTACCGACTCCAAGCCCTGGATAGGCACCAATCTAGCTCTGTGTTGAGGTTATACACCAGGTCCAGGTTTGCATCCAAACATCAAATCAACTCATTTCATATCTTCCACCTGTTAGTTGTAGGAGTAGGATTAGGAACCCCCTGCATGCTCTCATACCCAACCAGACATCATGTCCAAGAATGTTGCCAACCTTGTGATTTGTTACACAAATCTTGGTCCTTACATGAGAGTATTCTGCCTGTTGCTGTCAAGTTATATCTTTCTGTCATTGAGCTAGTCAAGGTCATACTTTTATCAAATAGGGACACCCCCCTTGGTGCGGCAGAACCAGAAGTGAAGGGGAGGAGCTCACGCAACCTCCTGTATTTAGTTGGCTGAATTTGCCTGTGCATTAGAAGTGGCAAACCCTAATGCTGATTCAGAAGCAAAACCCAACACAACATCAGGGTAATCTTCGTAAGATGACTGATATTTGGAAATATGACCCCCCGCCTTTCAGAATATTAGGCTAGACTGAAAATTTGGAATATGACCCCCTTGGACTTAGATGACATCATCGTCATGTTGGCATAGGGTGATATTCGGCGGTAAGGGTGATATTTGTAAGATGACTGATATTTAGAAATATGACCCCCCGCAAGAATATCAGGCTGATATTTGAAATATGACCCTCCTCTTTCAGAATATCAGGCCCGACCGAAAATTTGACTTAGCAAAATTTTTTTGCTTGAAACCTAAACTTCATGTGGGCACCAATAGGCCCCATGTGGCCTCTTGCCATCCATATGGGGTGGGGTGCCTAGTGAGGCGTCCTATCACTGTTCCCCTTATCAGAACCATTCTGCTTCCTCTTATGATTCAATTAATTTCCATGATGGAAGATTAGGGGTGTAGCTATAGCAGGGTGTCCCAGAAATCATTCCTTCTAAGCCCAAGGGCAGCCTCTCATGCCCCCTTGGCTCACATGTGGTAGGCCTCAGCCATCCACCATGGGGTGGCATACTTAGAGGATGATCCCAATGCCGTTTCCCCTCATTGTAGGCCCTCAATTTCCTCAATCATGGTGGTTTATCACAATCAGATAATACAAATATTATTCCATATTGTAATCACATATTCTATTCTTACACAAAAATCAGTAACATACCCATTATGTCATATCAGCAATAATTTATAACTCAGATTTATGCAAATATATGATAACTCAGATTTATGATACTCAGAACTGCATTTAATGATATACATATATACATGATTGTACACCATAGTAACATACTATTAAAATAGTAAACACGAATTTCAAAATATACATACCTGCCTATCATAAATATAAACCAAACATAAAATAGACATACACTGTTTGGCTGCTGGGGACTATTCTTCCTCTTCTTTCTTCTTTAATGGTATGTTGTTTTTACTGATGCTGTGAATTTCTGTATCAGATCATTATTTTCTGATGTGTAATTTTGTATTCCATCTGCTGACTGTTGACTGGGGCTGATTATGTTTGACTTTACTTTCTGCTGTTTCTTAATAATATAAAGTATCTTGACTTATTTCCTTCTCATCGATGCCTCCATAACCCCTCCTGTTTCCTTCTTTTATATTCATAATGGGAAGCGATCCCTATGGGATCATGTCTATTTGAAGGCAATGGTTGCCCCTTCAAGTGTCCGCTGACCCTTTATTACAATTACATTCACTTTTATACTAATATAATCTGCATTCACATTTATATTAATAATAGAATATTTATATATTCACTCATATTTATAATAATAAAATATTAATATTAATATTAATATTGAATGTATATATATTAATATTAACATTAATTAAATGTACATATATATGTAATATATATTAGTATTAAATGCATACTAATTACTTCTCTTGAGTAACATTACTATTATCGATTTACAATTATAGCATTATTTATGATAATAGAATTGCAATTTTATATTTGTTTTTTGATATTCATTGAATTCCAATAATTTGTATTACAGGGACGTGACAATCGTCCCCTCCCAAATTTGCTTGTCCTCAAGCAACTATAATTATGATACCCTTAAAACCATCAGTCTCCTCGAAGAATTGTTGTTAGTATTCCTGTCTTAGCTCCACTATCCTCATTGTTCTTTAAGATCATAAGATTGATGATGCACCCTAAATGACAAATATTCTTTTGGTTCATGTGTTTGTATTTTCCAATCAACAAGCATTGGTAACTAATGATGTCTGTAACTTAAGATAAGTTTTTTCTTGTCCTCCAAAAGATATCTTGATCTTTGATTCCAAAATTCAATCTTGTACTTGTCATCTTGTAGTTCTACCCATTGATAAGTTATTGACCCCAAGAAGAGTCATGTCAAATCTAGTGATGGTAGGAAAAGATAACCATGTTTTGAGGAACAATTGATTATGTGATGTCATAGAGAGAAAATTTGTGTAAGTATTCAAACAAGGTTTTCGATAAGCTGATTTCTTTTGAGGAGTTTATAGGGTTTTGAATTACTTATCTTAGCCAAATATCGATTATACCTATATTGCTAAATGAAGGATGTACAATAGTTAGTCATTCTTTCAATCCTGTTGGGGTTTCATCCTCCTTTTTTCATATCTCTATATTTTGGTACTAAACTTATTTTGTCATATTTTGGGAAAGTATTTGTTTTATTGATTTAAGGGTTTGGTAAATGAGAATGATCCTTACATAAACTTGATGTGTATTAATGATATCCTTGACCTTTAATCATGAATGAAGGATTACTCTTAAAATAAGAGCCTCGGATGAAATGATCTACCCTAGATGTTACATGTAGAAAAATAAGACAAAGTTCACTATATCAATGTTATAGGTTACAAGGTAGATCATATGATATGGGTTGGATTGTTTCATCTTTGTTTCAATGAGTGAGTACATTTGATCTCATTTAAGTTCGATGAATATATCCTATTATAAATTTCCACATTTCTTTTAAGATCTTTCTCCCCATTTGTGGGTTCCTCATTGTCTTTATTATGTCCCCTCAAATTTGTTGTTTTGGATTTTAAGAGATTGACCCAACTAGGTTGATATGATACCTTAGTGGCCCTAAATCTCAATTGAATTCTTTAATGATGTTTTGGATATCTTTCTTAGATGAAATTCTCTTCCCTTTTTCACCTCAAGGTCGAATGGTGGTGAGTGATCTCCTCAGGATGTTAAATATAGAAGTGATTACACCAATTTGTAGGTTACATGCATTGCCATTTAATTACATAATAAAATTGAAGTAGACAACCAAGTAGCTCAAGCACGCAAGCAACTAGCTCAAGCAAGTAGGCAAGTAGCTCAAGTAGACAAGCAAGTAGATCAAGCACGCAAGCAACCAGCTCAAGCAAGTAGACAAGTAGCTCAAGCACATAGGCAACCAGCTCAAGCAAGTAGGCAAGTAGCTCAAGTAGACAAGCATGTAGCTCAAGCATGCAAGAAACCAGCTCAAGCAAGTAGGCAAGTGGCCCAAGTAGACAAGCACGTAGGCAACCAGCTCAAACAAGTAGGCAAGTAGCTCAAGTAGACAAGCAAGTAGCTCAAGCACGCAAGCAACTAGCTCAAGTAGGTAAGCAAGTAGTTCAAGCACATAGGCAACCAGCTCAAGCAAGTAGGAAAGTAGCTCAAGCACATAGACAACCAGCTCAAGCGGGTAGGCAAGTAGCTTAAGCACGCAACCAGGTAGCTCAAGCATGCAACCGAGTAGCTCAAACACACAACCGAGTAGCATGAGCCAATGGAAAGACAACATCTTTAACATTCTCATAGTTTTAAGCATAAAGTAATTATAAGAACACATCTTGTTGAAGATACATGAAGTAACACATCAATACATGTGATACATCAAGTATAAATAGAGTATATACCAGAAGCATGAAGCATATATGCGAATAATGTATGAGTACATCAAGTCACAAAGCATACATGTAAGTCGTAAAGTATACACTTAAATACATAAGTCGCATGAATACACATATACACGTAAGCCACAAGGTATACACCTGAATACACTCGAATACACATAAGCCACAATGTATACACTTGAATACACATAGGCCACAAGGTATATACTTGAACACACTCTAATACAAGTTATATACATGAATACACTTGAATACATAATTCACAAGGTATACACCTGAATACACTTGAATACATATAAGTCATGGAGTATACACAAGTCATGGAGTATACACAAGTCATAGAGTATACACTCAAATACATAGTCATGAAGTATACACTTGAATACAAATTCACAGAGTACAAATACAAAGTCATAGAGTATACATACGAATACATCATCATGAAGTATACACTTGAATACAAAGTCACAGAGTATACAAATACAAAGTCATATAGTATACACTTGAATACATCGTCATGAAGTATACACTTGAATACAAGGTCACAGAGTATACAAATACAAAGTCATATAGTATACACTCGAATACATCGTCATGAAGTATACACTTGAATACAAAGTCATAGAGTATACATTCGAATACAAATACAAGTCACAGAGTATACACTTGAATACAAATACAAAGTCATAGTGTATACACTCGAATATAAATACAAGTCATAAAGTATACACTCAAATACATACACTTGAATACAAAATCATAGAGTATACACTTGAATAAATACAAGTCATAGAGTAAACATTCAGATACATAGTTAAGTCAGAGTACACACTCGAATACAATTACAAAGTCATAGAGTATACACTTGAATACATAGTCAAGTCATAGAGTACATACTCAAATACAATTACAAAGTCATAGAGTATACACTCAAATACAATTACAAAGTCATGCAAATACAAGTCATAGAGTATGCACTCAAATACAAAGTCATAGAGTATACACTTGAATACAAGTACACTCGAATACATAGTCATGAAGTATACGATTGGACAATTGGGAAGGGGATTCGGTGGATCCCATACTACACCGTGGACCCGTCCACCATCCCAAGGTCATCAAGTATACACATGAGTATGAAGCATACACGCGAATACACACAATACACAGAGTATTCATATGAACATAAGTCACAAAGTATACCTTTGAATACACTCAGCTAGACATAAGCCACGAAGTTTACATTTGAATACACATAAATCACAAGGTATACACTTGAATACATTTGAATACACATAAAGCATACACAGGATGGCAGGAAAGATGCTCTAATACCACTTGTAATGTCCCCAATTGGAACAATACTAATTTTACCCTAAAAATTCAAATCCCACAAGTTTAGGGTTAGGGTTTCTAATTCCTAGAACAAAATGGTTTGATAAGGTGCCTAAGAAACCCTCTACCCTAGGCCCAAGAGCGGGTGCTTCACCCCTCTTGGCCCCATGTGGCCTCTTGCCATCCATATGGGGTGGCATGCCTAGTGAGGCGTCCTATCACCGTTCCCCTTATCAGAACCATTCTGCTTCCTCTTATGATTCAATTAATTTCCATGATGGAAGATTAGGGGTGCAACTACAACAAGGTGTCCCAGAAATCATTCCTTCTAAGCCCAAGGGTAGCCTCTCATGCCCCCTTGGCCCACATGTGGTAGGCCTCAGCCATCCACCATGGGGTGGCGTACTTAGAGGATGATCCCAATGTGGTTTCCCCTCGCTGTAGGCCCTCCATTTCCTTAATAATGGTGGTTTATCACAATCAGATAATACAAATATTATTCCATATTGTAATCACATATTCTATTCTACACAAAAATCAATAACATACCCATTATGTAATATCAACAATAATTTATAACTCAGATTTATGCAAATATATGATAACTCAGATTTATGATACTCAGAACTGCATTTAATGATATACATATATACAGGATTGTACACCATAGCAACATACTATTAAAATAGTAAACACGAATTTCAGAATATACATACCTGCCTATCATAAATATAAACCAAACATAAAATAGACATACACTGTTTGGCTGCTGGGGACTATTCTTCCTCTTCTTTCTTCTTTAATGGTATGTTGTTGTTTTTACTGATGCTGTGAATTTCTGTATCAGATCATTATTTTTTGATGTGTAATTATGTATTCCATCTGTTGACTGTTGACTAGGGCTGACTGTGTTTGACTTTACTTTTTGCTATTTCTTAATAATATAAAGTATCTTGACTTATTTCCTTCTCATCGATGCCTCCATAACCCCTCCTGTTTCCTTCTTTTATATTCATAATGGGAAGCGATCCCTATGGGATCATGTCTATTTGAAGGCAGTGGTTGCCCCTTCAAGTGTCCGCTGACCCTTTATTACAATTACATTCACTTTTATATTAATATAATCTGCATTCATATTTATATTAATAATAGAATATTTATATATTCACTCATATTTATAATAATAAAATATTAATATTGAATGTATATATATATATATATATATATATATTAACATTAATTGAATGTACATATATATGTAATATATATTAGTATTAAATGCATACTAATTACTTCTCTTGAGTAACATTACTATTATCGATTTACAATTATAGCATTATTTATGATAATAGAATTGCAATTTTATATTTGTTTTTTGATATTCATTGAATTCCAATAATTTGTATTACGGGGACATGACATGAATCCAAAAAGACACCTTTAATTTTATTCAGCATAAACATGAAACACCACAAATAATATTGTAAAGACTATAAATAACAAGTATATATTATGGAACTTCCCTTCTAATTCGAATAGCATTTCTACTACACATATATTTTGTTTTATGTCACACTGAAAAATGTGAATTAAAACACTAACAAAAATTCAGAGAGAAAATACAAGAGCTTAGCATATGGTGAATAGCATCACTAAACCTACCTACAAACAGGTGTCCCTTAGCATCATTGAATAATCTTCTTGGAATACTATGACGCATTTCATCTCACCCACCAACTCAACAATCTCAATTATCCATAAATAAGCAATACAATTCTCTAAGTCTAGTTTAAAGGCCCTTCGTATAAATTGACCTTAAGTTCCTTCTTAAGTAAAGGATATTAATTGCTTAACAAAATATTTAAGGGGAGAGAGACTACTTTGCTAAGTGGATCATAGGCAGTGATTTTAATAGGGTGGAGAATGATGATTATTCTTAAATATCATCCACTTCAATAGTCAAAGGTCAATTTTGGCCTATAAAAATAGGACAAATATTTACCACTTTTTGTTTTGAATGATGTGTAAAATTGCTATTGACTGTTTGACCATTGAAATGAATGATATTTAAGTAGAGTGAAGAATGATGATAAGAGCATGAAACTAGCCTTTCGCCCAAAGAATGATAAGTTTGAAACCATTGCAAAAGAATAATTACTATTTTTATGTTAACCGGGGGCAAAAGAGTCTGAATTAAGGTGATTAATATTCTTGGTCTCCTCACCAAGCAAGGAAAAATCAGATACAAGCCAGGATAGGTAGATTCTATGCAAGCTCTTATGGTGTGACACTTTCATCTTGCAGAAAGCACTCAATTCTCATGGACTCTTCGAATGCTCGTTCTAACCATTTTCCTTCTTCCACTCAATTGCTAATTGGTGATAACGATGTGATAAAAAAACAATCTTTCTTAAGAGTTAAACGTATACCTCCTCAAATCCAGAGGCTTATTGAAGTCTGTTGCTAGAATTTGGTCTGTGGTGCCTACAATGAGCGATGAAGAGAGATTATTTTGTGAGAGGTAGTTATTCAACACACTATCAAGTTTCTTTGAGGCTAGGATTAAACGATTGTTGGGGCACAGAAACAGAGAACAAGAATTTCGGTTTAAGCTTCAAAAATCAGACAAAGTCAAATCCTTTCCATGATAGTGAGATTCTCTCACTTGTTTCATAAGATGTGTGTTTTTTCCCAAAAGATCAAAGAGGATAGAGAAATCCAAACATAAGAGCACAAGAAATAGCCCTTGAAAGAAAGTGGATTGTAAGAGCAATGGAGAATACAAATCTCCTTGGCAGATCCTTATATGCCACAAATCTTTAATTCGTGCCATCTCCAAAACACTAGAGGGATCTTGCTGCGGTGTGACATGATTGGCAGCATAAGAGAATTTGGGCTGCTAGGCATATTCTCTTGGATTCGCTCCATCGGAAATCTAAAAGGCCTATGTGATCTATCTTTATGGCCTATTTCTACTTTCAAATTGCATCATGGTCAAGCTGAGATCAAAATGGTGGCAATGGAGGGCTTGTTTTGGTCAATAGTGGCACGATGGGCGAGATATAAACACAGATCAAGTATCAATATTAGTAGACAAGACAACTTTTAAAGAGCTCTAAAGGACGGTTTCTAAAATATTGTCTATTCAAATTGTAATTATCGAGTGAAGATTAGTATTAGAGGGATTGGAAGCGAAGCACTAGAAATCATTCTTCAATTATGACAAATGACCTTTATAATCTATAATCTAGTTAGAGTCTAATGATATTTCCCCCTCAATTGAACAAGCAATAGTGAGTAAGCCATTTGAAAAGAAAGAACCTCACTCAAGAGTGAGCTTTCGAAGCATGGTTAAATAAATAAAATGTGTATTGTAGATGAGTTTTGCATTATGTGGGAAAAGATGGTTAAATAAAATGTGTATTGTAGATGAGTTTTGCATTATGTGGGAAAAGAAGAAACACAAATGATATCTTCTTAATGTGTTTAAGAACTAGAAAGTTTGGGGATGGTTACATGCTGAATTCAATTTCCTTTTCACTACCCCTTTCTCTTGGAGAAGAGCTCTTATGGGGGACTCTTAATCGGTCAAGCACCATTGCATACAATTTGTTGATAGTAATCAATTTTCTTTGGGTCAAGCACTATTGCAAAATCCTATGGCATACAATTTGTTGATAGTAATCAATTTTCTTTGGGTCAAGCACCATTGCAAAATCCTATGACATACAATTTGTTGATAGTAATCAATTTTCTTTGGGGGACAAGATGCAAAGCCACTTTTAAGGAATATACTTCCTTTCTCAATATGGGAAAAGTGCAACCTTTTGGATGAGATTATACTTCCAAGGACAAGATACAAAGTTACTTTTAATTAAAATACTCTTTTAAATGAGATTTTACTTTGTTTTACTTTGACAGACAAGATATAAAGCTACTTTTCATGAAGATACCTCCTTTTTCTTTGGAAGACTATAACAACACCTATAGCTGTCAGAGCATTCTTTGCCCATGTTTTAGTATTTTTGGCTTGCCTATTTCCATAATTTTAAATCATGACCTTAAGTTCATTTTATATTTTTTGGAATTTATGTTTTATTTTTTACTTGACAATAAAGTTCACTGATCCATAGTTTTCCATCCATCAAGGGATGATGAAACCAAAGTGGTAGATAGCACCTTTCTTCATATCTTATATGTACATAATCATGATTATCATGCACTTGAGATGAAAGTTTGTCATTCATTAAACACTCTTACAATCATGCTTTGCATTTCTTCATTAGATATGGCCCATTTTGTAGATCTTATTTTCATCCCATTTCAAGTAGTGTATCATAAAATGTGATAATATTCGGAAAGCCAACATTATTCATAGTATTTTTATATTAAGTATATCACTAGCGAATTCAAAGGTAGAGGAAGAAAAGATACTGTCATATATTATTTCCTCGAGAATTTTAATGGAGATAAGTTATTCCTCCCATAATTATTATCTTTTAATTTATTTATGGTGGTTTGCTTCATATTTGCTAAATTGATTAGAGGATGATTTATGAATTGATTTGAACTGTGTTCCTCCCTTGTTCTTTTCTTTTCTTAAATATTCATGTTCAGAAGAATATTAAGAATGATACTTATTTTCAAAACTGTAGTGTGAAGTTGAACATCTGTAAAAAGGAAAATCTATTATGATATTATACACATCAGAAAAGTTCAAATCTTCAAAACTAAACTTAGGTGATAGATTTCCTTCTCAAATGAAGGATACAATTTGATGCTATTCAAACAAATTGTTGTATTCTAGTGTGCTAGAAAATATTGTAATTTTAATATTCCAAACGAAACCAAGCACAAAAATAATAAGAACCAAATATCAATATGAGAATAATCCTGCATGCACAGATTTTATGAAGCCTATGTTTGTTCACTGTTATATTTCAAAAGTAGAAGTTTCAAGGCGCAATACATCAAACTTACAGTTTTTCCAACAGAGTCAGATTACCAAGCTCTGGCGGTAATGTTCCAGTAAGTTTGTTTGTCGAAAGGCTCCTAAATTCGGAAAAAAACAATCATGAGAAATATTTGGAGACTTCCCCATTTAGATACTACTTTGAACAATTGTAAAGCTAATTGCTTATGAATGGCATGAACAGGATAAGCAAGCATACATTTAAATAAATAGTTCAACTTCAACAGACTGCACTTCGAAGTTTATTACATTTCTTCAGAAAGAACAGGGATATAATATATCCAATTCGCACAACGAAAAATTAGTTCGAATAAATGATCCAAATTGGATCCAGTTGTGATGTAATTTACTTCCCCATTGTTGTATCTGTATTGTTGAAGGAACTCTAAGAGGCTTTTATGATCCCTAGAGAATTGTCCTTACGTAATCTGATTACTTCTAACTTATATTAAACTGAGAAAGAATTGAAAGGGTAATTATAAAGTGTTGAAACAGGTGCAAAGTATCTAGGAAGTAGTAGAGAAGCTCAACAAAGTTTTCTGCAAATTCTGTTTTGAATTTTTATTTGAAAAAACAGGTCTTAGAGATGGTTCTGTGCTGGATGAACCCGTTCTAGTTAACCAATGATGGACTCAGTGATGATTAAACCTGTTGGACTGAAAACTAGCAATGCTTGTTCAGAATCCAAACTGTCCTGAATAAGACAGAAACTAAAACAATCATCCATATTGGAAGATAGACCAATTTGTAGGTTGTCTATTGGGTTGGTATGTTGTTTGGAAGTTTCTGTTATTCTTTCAGCGTGCTTTGGGTAAAAGAGAGTCTTGGAAAGGAATTTGAACAATTTTCTAGAGCTCGAGTTCGAGTTCGGAATTGCAGAGCATAGTGGAAATAGAGTAGATAGAACAAAGATTGTGAGATGCAGACCAAGGAAGATGGGTTGATTATTGTACGCTATAGCCTTGTGAGCTTATAAACTTGCATTCACTGGTGATAATGGATTGGAGACACCCACTTGCTAGTGTTTTCCAACACTAGGTTTCTCCAGGTTAGTAAATCTTGTGTGTTTACTTTTGTGGGTATGTTGTATATGTTTATTTTCCATGTCTACATATTTATTTCTCAGCATTTCATGTAATTTATGCAATTCAATCACATTATGAATTGATGTGTATGTGGGTATTAATAAATTTGTGTATAGTCAAAATTCAATTATAAGACTAATATTCACATTAATGATTTAAATCAAAGCAACAAAAAATTTTTGGGAACAAAATTGACAAACCAAAAGTATAAGATTTTTTCAAGAAAATGGGATTTAATTGGGAAAAATTTGGATTTAAAAAATGCAAAAAAGAGAAAAACCTACTAGTTTTTTAAGTTTAAAGGTTTTCAATAGCATAGAGATATAGAGAAAATAAAATTGAGAGTTTAGCCATGAATTGTGGAATACAGATTTTTGTCATTTATGTCCATATCCTGATTATATTGGATTGCACAATGCATACTTCATAGTGCAAAAATAATAACTAGATGTTAATGGTTTTCAAATTTTCAATTACAATCTACTTTGTATAAAGTCAACCTACAAACTAAGTACAAAGTTCCAAAAAATTAGATGTAGCCAATGACTATTGTTGATACAAAGTGAACTACACTAGAGGATTGCGAGTCTAGATGATGGAGCTCCTAGGTTAGAGCCTTGCTTAAGTCATTCAACCACATCACTATCATAGTTGCACTCCTTAAAGAGATCATAATCATCACCATTAAGGACATCATTATTTGCAATCCACTCAAAATCTAGATCAATGTCAATTGGCAGATCTTCCTCAACGATACTTGATTTTGTCCACATAGAAATTAGTTTGGGAAATTAAAATTTTAAAAAATATTTTGGTTGTCAACTCCTTAATCAACTATGTTGATCCATGAATATTCATATGTTAGTCTGTAAAAGAAACTATTTTCTTATACTAGTAATCTACCTATATTTTGGTTGGTCAAATGGGTGGAGGTTATGGAGAATAAGGTCTACAAATGAAAATCATCTTGCATGGAAGATTTACTCGAGTGCCAAAGAGATCAAAACAACACACTTTAGCTTGTAGTTCTAAGAAGACACTGTGTAGTTGTGTTGATTAAGGCTTACAATCCCTTGTTTGTATTTTGCTTATTTTTCATGGATTTGAAACAACACATCTAGAGGTCAATTTTAATCAAATGGAATTGTTATCACCTAGAATTGCACCCTGCTTGAAGCTTGTTCAAGCATTCTAATGACACAATGGGACTAATCTCAAGGTGTGGGACCTTGTAGATGAGATCAAACCTCCAGAGAGGGTTGATTCCTCATTCTGAACTTAAGGTTCGGAGAAAAATAACTAAACCTATGCCACTGATCACCAAGGAAAAGGGGAAGAAGGAATACAGAAAAAAAATGGCAATGCACCCAGATTTAGTGTTTAGTTGAACATGAATTAACACAACAATGATCTCAAAACTAAAACAGACTAACACAGACTCATAGAAGCTATCACAGAGGTTAGTGTAGAAGACCATAGCTGCAAAAGGGACCACTTTATCCATAGAATAAGCCTACCATCTTCAAATAAACACAGTGTAAAGCTTTAATAGAGAGAGGCAAAATAAAAGTTTATATTGATCATGAAGGCTAGAAATCCATTACAAAAGAAGAAAGATTCATTACACAAAAGATATAAACACAAAATGAGAACTCCCATTCATAGGTGAGTTGAAAATGGAGACATCAAAGGCTCATAATAGAGCACAATGTATGGAATCCACTCAATTCTGGAAGATATCTCAAGGTTTATTGTTGCAAAAGAATCCATCTACCCATGTGATGACCTAGGAGAACAATCAACCCCTACAATTGCATCTTTATATGCTTTTGTAACTTTTTCAAATCATTATGCAGTCCCTAGGCACTGTAACTTAGTCAACATGTTTCTCCCATGCTGCATTAAATTTAGCCTCAGGGCCCTGTCAGAAGACCTGTAAATTGGAAGGGCATCCATGCTCTGGTGTGTCTGCAAAACTTGCAGAGGATTGCCCAAAATTTTCAGGTACCTAGCGCATTGAAGAGGGAAGGTTTGAACTGCCACCTGTCCAAATTGCCCAGATTTCCCAGTAGTTCGAACCTTCCCTCTTCACTGCGCTAGACCTACCTAAAAATTCTGGGCAATCCTCCTCTACAAGTTTTACAAACACACCAGAGCATGGATGCCCTTCCAATCTACAAGTCTTTTGATAGGGCTCTGAGGCTGAATTTAATGCAACAAGGGCAAAATGTGTTGACTAAGTTTCAGCGCCTAGGGCTTGCATAACGATTTGAAAAAGTTATATAAGCATGTAAGATGCATTTGTAGGGGTTGGTTGTTCTCCTGGGTCATCACACGGGTAGAGGGATTCTTTTGCAGTAGCAAACCTTGTGATATCTTCCAAAACTAAGTGGATTTGATGCATTGTGCTCTATTCTGAGCCTTTGACATGTCCATTTTCATCTCACATATGAATGGGAGTTCTCATTTTGTGTTTATATCTTTTGTGTAATGAATCTTTCTTCTTTTGTAATGGCTTTCTAGCCTTCATAATCAATATAAATTATTTTTTTGCCTCTCTCTCAAGCTTTACACTATGTTTATTTGAAGATGGCAGGCTTATTCTGTGGATAAAGCAGTCCCTATTATAGCTATGGTCTTCTACACTAACCTTTGTGATAGCTTCTATGAGTCTGCGTGAGTTTGTTTCAGTTTTGAGATCATTGTTATGTTAATTTAGGTTCAACTAGACACTAAATTTGGGTGCATCACCATTTTCTTTTCTGTATTCCTTCTTCCCCTTTTCCTTGGTGATTAGTAGCATAGGTTTAGTTATTTTCTCTAAACCTTAAGTTTAGAATAAGGAACCATCATTCTTTGGAGGTCTGATATCATCTACAAGGTCCCACACCTTGAGATCATTCCCATTGTGTCATTGGAATGCTTGATTAGGCTTGAAGCAGGGTGCAATTCCAGGTGATAACAGTTTATGGCACACCATTGTTGCAGGATGAAGTAGGTGAATAACAGTGCCAAGAATTAATGTTGTAGACCAAAGTCAGAAGTGGGTGGTTGACACAGTGAAGATCTTTAATGTGCCAGTACAAAAGGAAGACAAAATGGATCAAACAGGTATTGCAGGTACTAGGAAACAAATTCAGGCCTTCCCTCATTAGTGTGTCAGGTACCTAAATGTGTGGGCAATCCTCCTTTGCAAGTTTTGTGGACATGCCAAGGCATGATCCACACTCAAATCATGCAAGTTCTAACAAGGCCATGGGCCAAATTTAATGCATCATGGGTAAGATGTGTTGACTGATTTTTAGCGCCTAGTATTGCACAGTGATTTGTAAATGCTATATATACATGTAATAGATGTATTAAAAAAGGTTGTTGTTTTCTTGCAGCTGAGACTCTGCATCAATTGTAATATTTTGCCTCTTTAATCAATATAGCAGTTGATTTATGCCTCTTCATCTTCTTAACTCTGTGTGATATTATGTTTGGATTACTATCTATGAACAGGTTGTTCCTCTAGCATTTCCTTCATTTCTTTACCTATGTTAGGATTGTATGTTCTGTGTGAGATTTCTCAGCTATTTAAAATTACCCTGTGCATCTAAAGTTGATGTTGTAGTCAAAACACTTTTAAATCTAGTGTATCAGGTCTCCTTTTCATTTTAGTTGTCTTTCTTCCCCTTTTCCTTAGTGATGTATAGCATTGGGTTTAGTCATTTTCTTTGAATCTTCAATTCAAAAAGAGGAACCAACCTTCTCTGGAGGTTTGGTCTCATTTGCAAGGTCCCACACCTTGAGACCACTCCCATGTTTCACTGAATTTGTTGGAACTGCCAAAAGCTTCAACAACAGAGTGCAAATTTAGGGGATAATATGAATCATGACACAGAGCCGATGTTATGGAAATGATGAGGAATTGTGTTCCAGAGATTACTTGAGATGCCCATTCATACACTAAGCTTGAGTGGAATTTATAAATAAGATGCATCAATTGAATGAAATTAATGATCAAAAAAGATTTCAAGGCACTCTTTAGTGCTTGGAATTTGCCTGATGACACTATTTGATGAAAAATTCATGAGTCTGATTTTCAAAGCAATGTTATTCAACATCTCTAATTGGTACTAGAGTTGCAACATAAATTGATGCCCTTGTATTTTTGCACATATGATACATTGGACCTACAAAGCAGTGTCATATTTTCAATTTAATGATTTAATAATTTATCACTAAATAGGGGTCTAGAAAGTAAACCTAAATTCATACTTTTACTATTTATTAAGGTGGATTGAACCTAACAATGCTCAGATATATGTTATAAAAATGAATATGTGTGGAAACAATCTCAAAAATGTAATAAGATCATGTTACTATATAAGAACCACATATTACTGAGTTGAACAATTTTATGTTTTGAATTAATGCTTAAGAACTGTTGCATTATCTATGTGTCCTATTCTATATTCAATTTTAAAATTTTGTTAAAAATAAAATTTTCTTCACAATATTGACCATCTTATTTGCAAACTTGTGCTTCATTTATGTGTGTCTTCTAATTATGGTTGTCTCTATTCATGACATTATCTTAAATTCAAATAATGGTTTATTTTCTTGTGTATGTCTGGTAAACTTTTCTTCTTTATAATAACTATATTGCATTTAGGTCTTATTTTATTTTATACACATCACCAATATCTACCCAAACCTGCATCCCTAACACACCTTCAAAATGCAAAAATAATGATGCCAAATCCATCCTACAAAATAATAAACGATATCAAAATCTTGATCACAAAGAAAAATCACATAACGGATTAGAAAATCATTGAAAATCATAGCATGCAATTTGAACACATGTAGATGGGAAGAAATTGGTTGATAAACATTAACCACGATTTTTTTGAAATGTGATTCTATCGAGGAAAAATGGCTAGCAATTGCATTTCGCAATTTTGGCAATTTCTTCTTCTATGATTTAAACATTAGTTTAACTAGTCTAATCACAACTCATAATAGTATCAAAGCTTTGTATGTAATTACATCAAGATTATTTGACTTTGGCAACCCCATAATGAAGTCCATTGATATTTCCTCCCAACGTTGTGTTGGAATGTCTAATGGTTGTAAGAGCCCTGGAGTCTTTATTGTTTCACCTTTATTTTTTGGGAGATCAAACATTCAACCACAAATTTCTTTACATACCTCTTAGGACCCTCCTAGAAGAAATCTTTCTTTATGATAGGTCTTTAAAAATCTTTAACATGTCGTATTGGTGAGTCATGCATTTGAGATAATATGCTAGCTTTCAATTGAGAATTTTTGCATAAAAAGAGCCTATCTTTGTACCATAAGGAATCTCCTTTCCAAACATACTTATCTAAAGAAGATGAGTCATTTTGAAGTTTTTGAATGAGCTTCTTTATTGGAGAATCATGTTGCCACTCTACTCATGCAACTTCTAACCATTCAGATTGTAATAAAGAAATGACACAAACCTTTGCTTCCTCTACTTCTTGTCAAGAAAGGGCATCAACTACAATATTCTCCTTACCTTTTTTGTAAATAATTTCAAAGTCATACCCTAACATCTTGGTAACACATTTTTATTGCTCTTCTGAAGATAGTTGTTGGTCCAAAAAATATTTTAGACTCTCATTCATCTATCTTGACTTTCAAATGCCTTCCCATTAAATATTGACGCCATTGTTTAACTGCATGAGTGATAGCTAACATTTATCTCTCATATGTGGGCCTTACTAAGTTATTTCCTTTGATTCGTCGACTCTCAAATGCTAAGGGGAAACCTTCTTGCATTGATATTGCCCCAATACCATGTCCAAAAGCATCACATTCTACCACAAATGTCTTAGAGAAGTTTGGGTTAGCTAAAATACAAGTGGAAGTAAGATCTTCTTTTAGTTGTTGAAATGCTTGGGTGGCTAGCTTTGACCATGAAAAGTAATCCTTCTTCAATAATTTTGTTAAAGGTACTGCTATAGGGCATAGTTATGAACAAATCTTCTATAGTATTAGACTCATAAATCCTCTCAAACCTTTGATATTTTCAGGTTTTGACCACTTTTTTACAACTGCAATCTTCTTAGGGTCCACCTTAACACCCTCATGTGACACCGGATGTCCTAAGTATTGCACTTCTTTCACCCTAAAGACACATTTGGATTGTTTTGTATAGAGTTGGTTATCTTCCAATACCTATAATATCTTCTTCACATGTTTCAAATGTTCTTCCCATGTTTTACTGTTTATGAGGATGTCATCAAAGAATACCAACACAAATTTTTGAAGAAATGGGTGGAACACTAAATTCATGAGGCTTTGAAAATGGTGTAGGAGCACCTAGAAAATCATGTTTTCTTTTGTAATAAGGTCTATTTGACTAATGCATTTTCATTTTAGTTTGTATCTAGGTTGATATTTTAAAGTCCCAAGTGACTTAGGACACTTGTCAAATTGTAATCACATAATGCCAAAATAGGGCAGTAGGGCAGTTGGAGGCTGTTTTAGACGGTTGACTCCCAGCCGCTTGGAATCAGTCTCCCAGCCGCTTGGAGTCAGTTCGGTACTACTCAAGGCAAGTTGATAAATACCCAAAGGAATGAACCAAATAATCGAATGTGTAATCAGATCGAAGAATGGTGTGAATGTGATTGTATTGTGCTTGAAATAAATAAAGCTATTCTGTTCTGTCAATTTGATTTTCGTTTCTTGTAATTACAAATTGTTTAGTTATAGATTTCCATTCTCTCTGTGTTTTCCATTTTGTTGCTGTATGTCATCGTGAAGCATTCCACTGGTGAGATTTTGGTCAAAATCAGTGGAATGGCTTCGTTGTATAAATATTTGTTTTGCATTTTGTTTTGTTCTTCCTGTTTGATAGGGTAGATGTTCCAGACTGAGGAGTATGCACAGTAGCATGCCCTAGCATCTCTATGTGCTAGGCGTAGGGTGTAGATCAGACTGTGTGAGAATTGAAAACCCTAATGGCGTATCACTGTGTTGGTTCATCAGCACATCGGCCAAGGGTTGCAAGTATTCGCCGATAGAGTAAGTCTCACCGAAGAAAAATAGTTATCGGTGTAAGTCAGACGACGGAGGGACTTTAGAAAGTCATCCCGATGGTGGTTGTCTGGCTGATGGAATCTTTTAGCGGTTCATTTGTTAGTTTTGCGAACTATGACTAAGTTGGGACCCGACCTGTAGAGTCTGCTGTGCGCTCCTCATCATATTGGTATTAGAGCCAGAAAAAAAAAATTTGGGTGGCAAGTCGAATTGAGGACTTGCAGGAGTGTTGGCATTTGGGTGTTGTCTGTGAATGTGTATGTCAGACAAAGAAAACGAGACAGAGGCGGAGAGGATGCCTCCCAAAAGTATGTTGCAGGACATCGTTAAGAAGTTGATCGAGGAGATGCTTGAATCCAAGTTGGGAGAGTTCAAGCAATCCAAGAGCAAAGATAGGGAAGATGAAAGTGACAGCAATGAAGGCGATACAGAGATTGAGGAAACCAATAAAAAGACAAAGGAGATACCAGCAGACCAGAGGGCATTTGTAAATGCATTGAATTCAGTCAAGAGGGACACCATAGATGGGTTACCTATGTATAGTGGAAGTATGGAAGCTAAAGAGGTGATTGATTGGATTGAGGCATTGAACAATCATTTCGAATACAAAGAAGCCCCTGATGATAAGAGGGTTAAGTTGGCAAAGGCAAGATTGAAGGGATTTGCTCTTGCATGGTGGAATTATGAGCAAGGAGAGAGAGTCAAGGAGGGAAAGAATATGATAACCTCCTGGGAAAGGATGAAGACCAAAATCAAGGGACAATTCTTACCCCTGGACTATGATGTGCAGATGTATAAGAAATTGCAGAACCTCAAACAGAGAGATCTTGATGTGAATGCATACACACAAGAGTTTCATAAACTCAGTCTCAGGTTAAAGAGATAAGAAGAAGAGTCAGAGAAGGTGGCCAGGTATTTGAATGGCCTAAGGATGAACATCCAAGATGAGATTAGCATCTTAGCACCAGAAACAGTGAACAAGTGTTTCCAAATGGCCTTAAGGGCTGAAAAGAAGATAAAGAGAAAGAGTGAGAAGAATAATAGAGGTAGAGGTGGAAGGAATTTCAAAGGTAGAGGCAATTTTGGAGGAAGAAGTCCTAACCAGAGGCCTAGTGGTGAGTCTAGCCAAGAAGAGCAAGTTGGAGACTCAAGTAGCAGAGGAGGCTACCGAGGAAGAAGGCCTAATAGAAGAGGTGGGACAAATGGATCAGGTAGAGGATCCAAATTCTCCAATATGAGATGTTATAACTACAATCAAAAAGGGCACCCGACATACAAGTGTCTAGAGAAGGCCTCAATTTCTCATGGTGGTGAGAAGAGAACCACTTTGATCCAAGAAGATGCAAGGAGTCTGACATCTCCTGAAGTGAATCTAGCATCCAAAATGGGAGAAAGTCTGATGCTCAAGAAGAAGCTGCTCAAGGAACTAGTGCAGACTGAACCATCGCAAAGAAGGGCTTTGTTTAGAATCAACTGCAAGCTCCAAGGTAAGGTTTGTAAAGTTATTATTGACTTTGGTTCTACTGATAACATTATATCTTTGGAAGCAGTGAATAAGTTGAAGTTAGAAAAGATACCCCATAGCAGTCCATATAAAGTCAGTTGGTTGAATAAGGGGTAGCACGTACTCATCAATGAACAAGCATGGGTAGAATTTAGTATTGGGGGGTATAGAGACAAGATTTTGTGTGACATCCTTCCCATGGATGCTTGCCATCTTCTGCTAGGCAGACCATGGCAATTTGACAGAAAGGGTCATCATGATGGAGAAAAGAATGCTTACTCATTCCAAAAGGATGGTGTGACTTATAGGATACAATCATTGGTAGAAGAGGATCCACAACATGTAGGGTCTAGTGTAATGTTGGTAGGAGAAAAAGAATTCATGGATACACTAAAGGAAGGTGATCGAGTAGGTTTTGCTTTGATTGTGAAGCCTAAGGGGGAAAAGAAGAAAAGTGTGAGAGAAGTAGGACCTAAGGAGGTCAGAGATTTGCTTGAGAGTTACAAAGGAGTGATTACAAAAGATATACCTAATTCCCTACCACCTGTCAGAGACATTAGCCATCAGATAGATCTCATACCAGGAGCAGTACTTCCTAATAAGGCAACATATAAAATGACCCCTCAGCAGAATGAAGAGATAGCAAACCAGATTCAAGAACTCCTAAACAAAGGGCTGATAAGGAAGAGCCTTAGCCCATGTGCAGTACCTACTGTTTTAGCCCCAAAGAAGGATGGGAAATGGAGACTGTGTACTGATTCTAGGGCAATAAATAGGATAACCATCAGGTATAGGTTTCCTATTCCTAGAATAGAAGATCTAATGGATTGTTTGGGAGGTGCTACCTATTTTTCTAAGATAGACTTGAAGAATGGGTACCATCAGATAAGGATAAGAGAAGGGGATGAGTGGAAGACAACTTTCAAAACCAATGAAGGGTTGTATGAGTGGCTTGTGATGCCATTTGGTCTTTCAAATGCCCTAGCACCTTTATGAGGCTGATGAATGAGGTGTTACGGGAATTCATAGGGAAATTTGTGGTAGTCTACCTTGATGATATCTTGGTGTTCAGTAAGAGCATGTTAGGGTTAGCCGGCAGAAGATATCAATTAAATGCAAATAAAGATTAAACAGAGAAATGGAAATACACAGAAATAATAATAGCGAGAGACAAGTTTTAACATGGTTCACCCAAACTCGGGCTACATCCACCAAACAGAGAGTCCAATATTATTATCCAGTAAATCAAACCGATTACAATCAGCAATCCCTGCAACTCAATACCGCTGCAAAATGCTACAATACAATACCAAAACCCTAACCCTTAGCCGCTTTTTATCAAGCTTTTTGTCGATTACAAAATAGGGTTTTCTTATGTCGGTCAATGAAAAAATTAACTCCTCGTGCATTATAAAATAATAAAAAACCGTGTGAGGTTTCGGGGGCGTTGCCCCTGAGCCCCCATGGGGGCACTGCCCCTCGACCCCGCCCTGTATCGTGACAGGGAATGCGCCAGGGGTGCTGCCCCTGGACCCCGCAAGGGGCGCTGCCCCTTGACCCCGTCTTGGGGGCGCTGCCCCCAAACCCCCGCAAGGGGCGCTGCCCCTTGACCCCGTAGGAATTTGGGGGGAAACCGCGCTAATAAAAGTGGGGTAAATATAACCTCCATGTCTGATTAGGCTCCATATAACAACAATCTCCCACTTGGAGACTGATCAAACTCCACACCATATCATCTCCCACTTGGAGACTGATCATAACACCACTGACCCTGTAGCTCCCACTGGAAATAAGCACCCTGGACTCTGCTGTTCTATTTTTGTTGTGTTCAGTCTAGAAGACCAACTGAAGCTGAAGAGGAGCTCAGCTTCACCCTTGTCACTGCCTTTGTCAACATATTTGCTGGATTGTCATCTGTATGTATCTTTGCCAGCTGTAACTGTCCATCATCCAACACTGACCGAATGAAGTGATACCTCAACTGTATGTGTTTGGTCTTTGAATGCAAGGCAGAATTCTTTGCAAGATGTATGGCACTCTGGCTGTCTGTAAACAAATAACTGTTAACCTGTTGTGTGCCCAATTCATTCATGAAAGATTGTAGCCATATCATCTCCGTACTTGCCTCTGTTGCAGCTACATATTCTGCCTCTGTGGTGGATAAAGCAACCACCTTTTGCAACCTGGAAAGCCAACTCACTGCTGTTCCACCTACAGTAAAGACATAACCTGTAGTACTCCGCCTGGTATCAATATCTCCTGCCAAATCTGAGTCTACATAACCTGCTAAATCAGTAGTAGAGCCCCCAAAACATAAGTGTTTATTAGATGTACCTCTCAAATATCTGAGAATCCATTTTACCGCATTCCAATGCTCTAATCCGGGATGACTCATATACCGGCTAACGACTCCTACAGCATGCGCAATATCTGGTCTCGTGCATACCATGGCATACATTAAACTACCTACAGCTGAAGCATATGGTACCTTGGACATTTTCTCTTCCTCCTCTTGTGTCTTAGGACACATGTCCTTAGTTAATTTCAAATGACTAGGCAAAGGTGTGCTGACAGCTTTTGCATTCTCCATGTGGAATCTCTGCAACACCTTTTCAACATAAGCAGCCTGAGATAGAGTTAAATTTTGGTTCTGCCTATCTCTGCAAATTTTCATACCAAGGATTTGTTTTGCTGCCCCCAAATCCTTCATATCAAATGATTTTGCCAACTGCTGTTTTAACTCTCTGATGTGATCCATGTTAGACCCAGCGACAAGCATGTCGTCAACATATAAACATAAAATAATGTAGCTGTCATTATCTAACCTCATAAAATAAACACAATGGTCAGAATTACACCTGCTGTAGCCTTGCTCAGCCATAAAACTATCAAATTTCAAATACCATTGCCGAGGTGCTTGTTTCAGGCCATACAAACTCTTCTTCAATCTGCACACTAGTTTCTCCTTACCTTTGACCTCAAATCCTTGGGGCTGTTCCATATAGATCTTCTCCTCCAAATCACCATGGAGAAAGGCAATTTTAACATCTAGCTGTTCCAAATGTAAATCTTCAGCAGCCACAATACTTAAAACAGTACAAATAGAAGTCATCTTGACAACCGGAGAAAATATCTCATCAAAATCAATGCCCTTTTTCTGTGCAAATCCTTTTACAACTAACCTGGCCTTAAATCTTTTCTTACCTCCATCTTCCTCTTTCAGCCTGTAAACCCATTTATTTGGTAAAGCCTTTTTTCCTGTAGGTAACTTACATAATTCCCAAGTCTAATTTTTCAGCAAGGAGTCCATTTCTTCTTTCATTGCAAGCTCCCACTGAACCTGTGTATCCACCTGCATAGCTTCATCATACCCTTCTAGTTCACCAGCATCTGTTAACAAAATAGAATACAAAGAGGGAGAAAACCTTTCAGGAGGTCTACTTATCCTTGTGGACCGTCTAACATTCACTGGAGTTTGTGGTATTTCTGGTTGCTGTTGCGGAGCATGAGGAACCACTGGAACATCACTATTTGGAGTATCATCTAGCACCACATAATCCTTTTCTTTCTTCTCATGCTGCTACAACTGATCTTTGTACAACACCTTCTCATTGAATATAACATCCCTGCTTCTCACAATTTTCTGATTTTCAAAATCCCAAAGCCTATAACCAAATTCATCAATGCCATATCCAACAAAGGTACACCTTTTTGATTTTGCATCCAGCTTGGTTCTATGTTCAGAATCTATATGTGCAAATGCTTCACAGCCGAAGGTTTTCAGAAAAGAATAACTCACCTTCTTGCCTGTCCATGCTTCCTCTGGAATACCACAGCCCAAAGGAACTGAAGGACCTCTGTTAATTAAATATACAGCAGTGTTGACAGCCTCTACCCACATGTTTAAAGGCAGCCCAGCATGCAATCTCATGGTCCTTGCACGCTCCATTATTGTCCGATTCATGCGTTCAGCCACTCCATTTTCCTATGGAGTCCTTGGAACCATTTTCTGCCTACGAATTCCATTAAAGGAACAATAATCTTCAAATTCTTTGCTGCAATACTCACCGCTATTATCAGATCTGAGACATTTTAATCTTTTACCTGTCTCATTCTCAACCAAGCTTCTCCATTTCTTAAATGTTTCAAATACATCAGATTTCTGTCTAAGAAAATAAATCCAGACCTTCCTAGTTGCATCATCTATGAATGTAACATAATACCGAGAGCCACCAAGAGAAGATACCTGAGCTGGTCCCCATACATTTGTATGCACAAGCTCCAACTTTTCACTTTTCTTTTGCTTCCCATCCTTAAGAAAACTGACTCTCTTTTGTTTTCCATACACACAACTTTCACAGAAATCCATATTAATACATTTCAGACCTGGTAAAACTTTCTTAGAATGAAGTACCTTCATACCTTTTTCACTCATATGCCCAAGTCTGTTATGCCACAGTGTTGTCTCAGAACCTGCAGCAACTTTTCCAGTCTCTTCCTGCAAACCTGCAGCAACTGTTCCTGAACCTGTTTGTTTTTTCTCTGTAACAGCTAAAGTAGAAGGAACAGTATGACCTGTACAAAGATATAAGGTGCCTACTTTCACACCTTTTGCTACTACTAAGGCACCTTTTGAAACCTTCCAATTTTTATCAGTAAATGTAACAGTGCAACCTTGTTCAGTTAGCTGCCCTGCTGAAATTAAATTCCTACTGAGCCTTGGAACATGCCTTACCTCTTGTAGTAGCCAATGATTCCCATTCTGCAACTTAATTTTGATTCTTCCCTTTCCAACAATCTGACAGGGTTCGTGATCTCCCAAATAAACCAGTCCAAAATCCCCTTGGACATAATCAAGGAAATAACTTCTATGGGGCGTAGCATGAAATGAGGCCCCTGAATCTAAAACCCATGAATCATCAGCATTATCTAGGGAAAGAATCAAAGCATCATCTTCAGACTTATTGCTTACCACATTTGTTTCCTTATTGCCTTCTTGTTTGTCTCCTTCTTTGTTTTTCCGAGACCAACAATCTTTCTTCAGATGACCTGGTTTTCCACAGTACCAGCAATCCTTCTGTCCTCTGGTTTGGGATCTTTTGTCCTTTGATTTTCCTTGTGACTTCCCATGACCTCCAGAACCTTTTCCTCTCTCCTTTGATCTGCCCATGCTTTCTGTATTCAAAACACTGCCTGATTTGGATCCACCTGAGCTTTTCTTACAAATTTCCTCACTCAGAATAACACCAACAACATCATCAAATTTTAGGGTATTTGAACCAGAAACAGAGTTACTAACCGCCATTACCAAACTATCCCAGCTTTCAGGCAATGAACATAATATCAAGAGAGCTCTAACTTCTTCATCAAATTTTACATTTACAGAAGTCAATTGACTGACAATCGTATTAAATTCATTTAAATGACCTGTCACAGATCCACCTTCAACCATTTTCAAATTAAACAACTGCTTCATGAGAAATACCTTATTTGAGGCTGAGGGTTTTTCACACAATTTTGCCAAAGCTTTCATCAAACCATCTGTTGTCTTTGCTTCTGTTATATTGAATGCCACCGACGGTGCCAGGCACAACCGAATGGTTCCCAGTGCCTTTCTGTCAAGAAGATTCCAATCCTCATCAGACATTGTTGCCGGTTTCTTGGCTACTCCTTCCAACGGCCTCCATAAATCCTTTTGATAGAGGTAATCCTCCATCTGCATCTTCCATAACTGATAGTTCTGCCCATTGAATTTATCAACCTTCGTTTTACCCTCGTCTGCCATTGCTCCCACTCAACCTGAGACTTTCTTGCAGATGATAATCGAACACAACCCACTCTGATACCACTTGTTAGGGTTAGCCGGCAGAAGATATCAATTAAATGCAAATAAAGATTAAATAGAGAAATGGAAATACACAGAAATAATAATAGCGAGAGACAAGTTTTAACATGGTTCACCCAAACTCGGGCTACATCCACCAAACAGAGACTCCAATATTATTATCCAGTAAATCAAACTGATTATAATCAGCAATCCCTGCAACTCAATACCACTGCAAAATGCTACAATACAATACCAAAACCCTAACCCTTAGCCGCTTTTTATCAAGCTTTTTGTCGGTTACAAAATAGGGTTTTCTTATGTCGGTCAATGAAAAAATTAACTCCCGGTGCATTATAAAATAATAAAAAACCGTGTGAGGTTTCGGGGGCATTGCCCCCGAGCCCCCACAGGGGCGCTGCCCCTCGACCCCACCCTGTATCGCGACAGAGAATGCGCCAGGGGCGCTGCCCCTGGACCCCACAAGAGGTGCTGCCCCTTGACCCCGTCTTGGGGGCGCTGCCCCCAAACCCCCGCAAGGGGCGCTACCCCTTGACCCCGTAGGAATTTGGGGGGAAACTGCGCTGATAAAAGTGGGGTAAATATAACCTCCGAGTCTGATTAGGCTCCATATAACAACAGAGCAAGGAAGAACACTTGAAACATTTGGCGATAGTCTTGAAGAGGCTGCAAGATCAGAAGCTACTGATAAACTTGGAAAAGTGTGACTTCATGAAACAAGAATTGGTGTACCTAGGTTTTGTCATCTCTAAGGGTGATTTGAAAATGGATCCTTTTGTTGGGGTTTTTCCCGAATCAGCAAAGGGTTTGCCTATTCCAATGCATAGGTAGATTTGACCAACAAATACAGGAGGTTATGTGAGCTTCCTCCCCTTCACTTCTAGTTCTGCCGCACCAAGGGGGGTATCCCTATAGCTAAAGATTTAACTTTGAGTCACCCAATGACAAAAAGATTTAGCTTTACAACAATAGGCAGAATACTCTCATATTTGGACCAAGATTTGCATGATAAATCACAAGTTTGGCAATGTTCTTGAACATATCTAATTGGTTAGGAATGAGAGTATGCAGGGGTCCTATTTCTACTCCTACAAACTAACAAGTTGGAATTATGAAATGATTTGTATTTATGTTTTGGATGTAAGATAGGGGGTTTTGGATCATAACTACTACACAAGGGCAGACCAGTGCCTATCTTAGGGCAAGGAGTCAACTAGACGTATACATGTGAATGATTTGCACAAACTCAATAGAGATTCAAGTTTCAAGGGGTTAGATTGGTGCTTGCCTTACAAATACCACCCAAGAATGAGTATTAAGCAATCTCTACTGACAAATATCCCTGCTGCCATACATTCTTCTTCATACTTAACCTAAAACAGTTTAATCCACTCCTTGAATGGAAGTTAGAGATCAAGCATGCAATACATAAATCTATATCCTAGAATCTTAGTAACCCTTAGCAACCAGATTCAAAAGAAGGAATGCATACAACCATGGAGACAAATAGCTAAACACATGCTATGAAGCATTTTTCATAGAAAAATAACATGAAACTGAACATATGTGCAACACGCATTCAGATGCAACTCATAAACTCACAAAATGAGACAGAACAACCTAGAAAGCTCTATTTTCGTCATTTCCTTCAAAAATTACCCAAGTCTTCAACCAACCGAAAAATGAGTGACACAGTCCTCTTATACACCAAGAACATGCACTCAACATTAATTACACTATCATCTCAAATCGCCCATAGATACACTGCACCATCAAAATGGCGCCAAGAACATTGAATGCACCAAGGGGAAGAAGAGGGAAGGAGCAGTTGAACTCAGGAGACGTGCAGCTGCCTGAAGATTTTCTCCTTTAAGATGCTAGTTGGCCTGTCAATCCATCGACCCATATCTCTACAATCTATCATTATGGACGACCTACCTATTTTGAAATGCAACAATTTGTGTGTTTTGAAATTCTTCCACTTGGAATGCAGCTGCAGACACGCAAAAATTCCTCCTGCAAAAATTTGAAACAAGGCCGTCGATTCCATCCTCTTCATCGCCAAGATCAATGGCTTCAATTTGATTTGGCAATCCAGTCACCAGCTTTGAAAAGTCATCAGCCAATGAAAACGTGCCACGTAGACAGTTTTTGCTCTTTTGACTTTTCGCAGCATGAAGATACATTTTACCCTTTTCGCCCATTTTTGCCTTTTCACCTTCAAATCTTTGTATATGCAAAAGCATGTACATACAAATGCTTTTGGACATGTGTTAGCATCTGATTGGTCCTCCATCGCTGAATATTTGCCTCTCCATCAGTCGTCGGAAAGACCCTGGAAGTGTCCGCCGATAGGCATTGTCCTGTCGACGGGCCACTGTATTCATTTTTGCTTTTGAAATTGTATGTGCAATTGTATATACATACAATTACCACATACAAGGGTGGACCCAAAAATGATTATTAACCATATTGTAACTTTGTAACAAGTCCAGCTTGTATCTCTTCTTCTTTGTATTTTGGCATATACAATGCACTTAACATATAAACTGCGGACCCCACCTTTGAGTTTGCCAATTTACATTTTCCGGTCGGGTCCGCTTTGTATATCCTCCCTTGCATGCTTCCTTTTTATCTTCATCGACCGATCAGAGAAACCTTGGACTTGGCCGCCGATAGACAAAGCTTTGCCGATGACACTTTGTATGTCTACCCCTTGTATCTTTTCCATTGCAAACTCATCGGCCTATCGGCGGGATCACGGAATGAGACGCCAATGTGCATTGTCTCGGTGATATGACTTTTGTTTCCTCCCTTTGTATCATTACTTTGTATCTTCACTTGTATGTCCAATTGTATATTGGGTACATACAATCCCAATTTACAACTACAGATTTTACCTGTTTCACAAATGCAGTTAACTTCCTTGCCGCGTCCGCTTTTGCACTCGTCCACTTGTACATTCCATTGTATATGCCAATGTACATGCACAGATACATACAACCCAATATACAAGGAAATGCCTTTGACTTTTCAACTTTGCCATTGTATCACCCCCGCCAGGTCCAATTTAATAACGTTTGAAATCTGGGGTTGTATGTTGTGCCTTGTATGTCAAATTGTATCTGTCACATACATACAATCCCCTTGATATAATCGTGGGCCTGACCACCATTTTAACCAAATTTGAATCCACCTTGAAGTCTTCTGTTGTATCTTGTCAATTGTATATCAAACATACATGCAAAATATACATACAATCCTTTACATACAAGCATGGAATCTGTGATGGAATATGCGATGTGCTACCACCTTTTCACTCTCAGAAATGTACCTGAATGCCATGTACAAACCCGAACGATGCATACAACTACTTTTTTCACCATTGCTGAAGCTGATTGAATTTTACTTCGGGTCCGCCAATGTACATTCGCGCTTGCACACACAAAGATACATGCAACAATGTAGAAGGCCGAGAGACTTAGAAAATTTTATGGGTTTGAATGAAAAATGCCTGCGGACTCAAATGCTCAAAACCCAAACCCAGGTGGGCACCACCACCTTCCAAGGTAGAAGCTATTTTGAATTGGTCTACACGCAGGATAGCAGGAGAGGTCAGAAGTTTCCATGGTTTGGCCACATTTTACAGGAAATTCATTAAGAACTACAGTGACATCTGTACACCTATGTTGGAGACCATCAAGGGTGGAGGTAAGATGAAGTTTGTGTGGACGAGAGAAGAAGATAGGAGTTTTGAGAGTCTGAAATAGAAAGTTGCTAAATTCCCTATTTTAGTGTTGATTTCAATAAGGTTTTCACAATTGAATGTGATGCAAGTGGGTTGGCCATAGGAGCAGTGTTGAGCCAAGAAGACAGACTAGTAGCCTTCTTCAGTGAAAAGTTAAATGAGGTCAAGAGGAAGTACTCCTCTTATGATTTAGAGTTGTATGCTATGGTACAAGCTCTGAAAAAATGGATGCACTACTTGCTTCCTAAAGAATTTATTGTATACACTGACAATCATGCTCTTAGTTTTTTGAATGGACAGGAAAAGCTCAGCCATAGACACATGAAATGGGTGGAAAGTCTTCAAGCATACACCTTCATCATCAAGCATAAGAAAGGAATAACCAATAAGGTTGCTGATGCTCTAAACAGAAGGGTGTTGATAGTGCAAGAAGTGCAGCTACAAAGCATGGGTGTTGAGTCACTCAAAGGATTGTATGAAGAGGACCAAGATTTCAAGGAGATTTACAGGGTATGCAGTGAGTTCGCCAATGCTTTCCATAGTGAATTTTTAGATTATACATTGCAGGATGGACTTTTGTTTAAAGGTAGTCAACTATGTCTCCCTAAGTGTTCAATGAGGGATAATATTGTGAAGGAAAAACATAGTGGTGGTTTAGGAGGACATTTTGGGCTCAATAAGACTTTAGATCTTGTAAGAAGGTTTTAATTTTGGTAGAAGATGCAATATGATATCAGAAGGTTTGTTGAGAGTTGTATGATTTGCCAGAAAGCAAAGGAAGTCTCGACCAATGCAGGACTATGCCAACCTTTGCCCATACCAAATAGACCTTGGGATAGTTTGAGTATGGATTTTGTGATGGGATTGCCCAAGACAAGGACAGGTTATGATAGTGTGTTTGTTGTGGTAAACAGGTTCAACAAGATGGCTCACTTTATTCCTTGTAAGACCACCAATGATGCTAGTTACATTGCAGGTTTGTTCTTTAAATAAATTGTCAGGATTCATGGGTTACCTTTGAGTGTTGTATTTGACCGAGATAACAAATTTGTGGGACATTTCTGGAGAACCTTGTGGAAAAGATTGGGTACAAATTTGTCTTTTAGTTCCGCCTATCATCCTCAGACTGATGGCCAAACTGAGGTTGTTAATCGGTCATTAGGCAATCTGCTGAGATGTTTGACAAGAGAACATGGCAGTAGTTGGGATGTGGTACTCCCACAAGCAGAGTATGCCTATATTGATTCTACAAACAGAAGTACAAGTCTAAGTCCTTTTGAAGTTGTCTATGGTAGTCATCTTAGAGGAATTTTTGAATTAAGAGATGTTCAAGGTTTGGACAAAAGGAGTGGACATGCTGATACATTTGCAGAGGCTATGAAAGAGATCCATCAACAAGTCAGAGATACTATACACCAGAATAGTCAAAAGATCAAGGCTAGAGTGGATCAAAGAAGAAGGGATGTACAGTACCAAATAGGAGATATGGTCATGGTTCATCTTAACAAGAATAGACTGCCCACAGGAAAACACAGCAAGTTGATGATGAGGAAAATTGGACCTTGTTGGATTATGGAGAAATATGGTCCTAATGCTTACAAAATTGAACTCCCTGATGATATTGCTATTTCACCTATATTCAATGTTGCTGATCTGACATTATATAGGAGTCCTGATATAGGAGAAGGTACAACAGATTCTATCCAAGACACTGCAGAGTGGGTGCAGCATTTACCACCAAAGGAACCACCAAAGATGGAGTGCATCTTGGATAGCAAGACAACCAAGAAGACAAGAAATCAGACCTATTTTGAGAATTTAGTCAAATGGCAAGGACTTCTAGACTCAGAAGCCACATGGATGCTGGAAGAAGCCATCAAAAAGCAGGGTGGTGATTTGCAGCAGTAAGTCTCTAAGAGGACTTGAGATAACTTTCACCCGGGTAGTATGGTGCAGGAGCACCTAGAAAATCATGTTTTCTTTTGTAATAAGGTCTATTTGACCAATGCATTTTCATTTCAGTTCGTATCTAGGTTCATTTTTGAAAGTCCCAAGTGACTTAGGACACTTGTCAAATTGTAATCACATAATGCCAAAATAGGGCAGTAGGGCAGTTGGAGGCTATTTTAGACGGTTGACTCCTAGCCGCTTGGAATCGGTCTCCCAGCCACTTGGATTGATCTCCCAGCCTCTTGGAGTCAGTTCAGTACTACTCAGGGCGAGTTGATAAATACCCAGAGGAATGAACCAAATGATAGAATGTGTAATCAGATTGAAGAAGGGTGTGAATGTGATTGTATTGTGCTCAAAAGAAATAAAGCTATTTTGTTCTGTCAATTCAATTTTCATTTCCTGTAATTACAAATTGTTTAGTTGTAGATTTCCATTCTCTCTGTGTTTTCCATTTTGTTGTTGTATGTCGTCGTGAAGCATTCCACTGGTGAGATTTCTGTCGAAATCAGTGGAATGGCTTCATTGTATAAATATTTGTTTTGCATTTTGTTTTGTTCTTCCTGTTTGATGGGGCAGATGTTCCAGACTGAGGACTATGCACAGTAGCATGCCGTAGCATCTCTATGTGCTAGGCGTAGGGTGTAGATCAGACTGTGTGAGAGTTGAAAACCCTAACAACGTATCGTTGTGTTGGTTCATTAGCGCATCGACCAAGGTTTGCAAGTGTTCGTCGATAGAGTAAGTCTCACCAAAGAAAGACATTTATCGATGTAAGTCAGACGACGGAGGGACTTTATAAAGTTGTCCCGACGGTGGCTGTCTGGAATCTTCTAGCGGTTCATTTGTTAGTTTTTCCAACTGTGACTAAGTTGGGACCCGACCTGTAGAGTCCGCTATGAGTTCCTCATCAGAAAAGTTGATGGGGCATTAGTGAGACCAAATGACATCACTAGGAATTCATAATGACCCTCATGTATTCTAAAGGCAATCTTATGTATATCCTCTTCCTTTATTCAAATTTGGTGATAACCTGAATGTAAATCTAACTTGGTAAATAAAATTATACCATTCAATTCATCTAATATTTCATCAATAACATGAATAGCAAACTTATCTTTACGAGTGAGCTTGTTGAGCTCCCTATAATCTGGGCACATTCTCCATGTAACAATAACCAGTAGAGATGAATAAGAACTTTTACTAGGATGAGCAATTCCTAAATCCAACATTTCATTGACTATTTTTTTTAATTTCTGCCTTCTGTTCATATAGATAGTGATAAGGTCTAATGTTAGGAGGAATACTTCCTAGTATTAATTCAATGGCATGATCATGGTCTCTAATTGGAGGTAGACCCTTAGCTTCTTGAAAAACTTGTTGATGGTGTTGAATGATCTTTTGTAGTTTTAGTGGATGTTGAGTTTTCACATCTTGTGCTTCTACAAAATGTAGTTGTGCCATTATGCCATAAGAACTTTGCTTAAGTAATTTTCCATCCTATGGGAGCTAATGATTTGACTTGGTTGTGATTTTACTCCTATAAGTTTATATTTTTATCTATTTACATTAAAAGTCATGAATAATTCCTAAAAAATTAAAGGACATTGTTCCCAATTGTTTAAACCATTGCACTTCTAAAACTATATCTGCTCCTCCAATTGGGATATCAAACATTTCCAAATCTAGTTGATAATCTCCCATTGATATTTTTATATGATAGCATTTACCACTACAAGAGAGTTGTTTCCCATCCGCTATCATGACTTGAAAATTAGAGATTGGATACACAAAATAATTGAGCTCATTAGTCAACTTCTATCAATAAAGCTATGTGTACTACTTGTATCAACCAATGCTGTCACCTTTCTCTTTTTTATATAACCAAACACCTTGAGTGTTGGTGGTGTACTTGTGTCATTCAATGCATGTAGGTAGATAGTAGCACTTTCTTCCTCCTCTCAATTTGCATGCTCAAGTTCCATATTTGGTTCCTCTATAGCTCCTTCTCCTTCTTCTTCAACCTCATTCTCAATTTAATCATTAATCTCTTTTCATTATTACCACACTTGTGACCCCTAGACCATTTTCTATCATAATGCCAACATAGACCTTTTTCTCTTTTCTTTGCCTCTTGTTGAGGAGAGAGATTAGTAATTTGTCTTGCGTTAAGGAAGCTGGCCAAATTTTTGTTAATAGGATTAGTCACATTTCTATCTTTCCATCATATAGTTTGACCTTGTGTGGATCTTTTGATGGTGAGGTTTGATTGCTCAATGTGTAATGCTTGTTGCATATATTTTCTAACTGTACAAAGTTCCAACAAATGACCAATCATGTTTAATTTGGTCATTAAGTCCATTGACGTAGAGTTACATAGCCTCTGATAAGGTGTTACTGTTGTCTCTCATATTTGCACCCTAGCTAAGTTGCAAAACTTAACATTATGGAGAAACATGGGATCTTTCGAGGCTTATGGGTCACCTATGATGGAAAGAACCTCCAAAGAAGGCTAGCTTCCTCTTGATACTCCACCTATAACTGCTTGTACTAATGCCTTTGCAGAGAAAAGGGTAAGAAGGATTGCATGAAAATGAAACCTACTATCTAAGGTGATACACCAAATGATTATCAGAGAGTACACAAATAACTAATACACGATAGAACCATCAATATTAAGGCTCTCATAGACAACCCAATAAATCACAATCTTTGCATCATCAATTTATAAGAAGGCTAAATAACCACAGTCCTTTAAAGGAGAAAGATGTTTTCTCACCACTTAAGACTGATTCTTATTACTAGCACATCTCACAACCTGCAAAAATGTATCTATTCCTGCATAAAGGCACCAACATGAAATACAATTCCAAGGATAAAGAACATCACAAGAATCTACACTAACACTAAGGACACACAATATCAGAAGTATGGGAAGGTATAAACTAGTTATTACTGCTATAAGGTGTTACAATGTTGTGCTACTCTGAAAATGAGTTACAAAAATGTCCACTTCTACAAAAGAACTCAAAAATTACAATATGCAGTGTAGTGAACAACCAGAACTCCTCAATAATGAACAAGGAAGAAGACTATATACTTCTCCAAACAGCTGTAACAAGATAAGCATGAGCAACCTCCATGGTCATGCATCTCATAAAAGTCCTCAAACTATCTACCTAAAGTCCTCCAAAGTGGGTTCCCAATGCAGAAAAAGTCAAGGCATGTCATCACTAATCATAAAAGCACCTGAAAATGCCTTTAAATGCTCTTTAAGGCCACTAAAAACAAGTCAAACCACCACAATAACTCCTCCATCAGTTGGCCAACCTCTCTTGCAACATCATAAATGTCTGATATTTGCACAATACATGACATAAATACACATTATTTTTTGCATCTAATTAACATTGACTAAGTGGTTTATAATTACACCACATAGTTAATGTTTTTACAATCCAAATTTAATACAAACCTATGCAGAAAATAATGGCATTTAGTACACAAATATTTAATTTCCTGATTTTGCATGGTTTAGGGACAAATTAAATATTGTGAAAGATTGACAAAGTAATCGACGAGACTTACTTTGCCATGTGTGATAAATTTGCCTATTATTGCCTTTTGCATTTTTATTACAAATGATGAAGTAATTCATAATTCATTACTTTATCATTTGTTTACAATGTCTAATCCATCTCCAGATTATGCAAAATTGGGATAAAAGACCTCGTAATCCTTAGGCAAAATATGACCTCCATACACATGCATCACCTCTCACATCTCATGGCTACATCAAAACACCTTACATCATTACTCACATATCTCTCCATGGTCTTGATACAAACATCATGTCGTATTACATTAGTCATACATCACATATTACAAGGCATCCTTATGACTCCATATGCAATATTTACAACTTCTTATATATACCATCACACTCACCTTGAAAATATACCAACCCCACATACCTTTACTCACCTTTGAAGAATATTTGAATACCTTATCACCATGCAAAAGATGAATAAGGCATCGAGCCTTTCCCTTATATGATTATATATTCTGACTTCATAAAAATAAAAAAAAGAGGAGACAATAGCCTCACGGGCCCCTTGCATCATGATTATGTTTTAAGAATTTTATAAGTCTTGACCACGTCCCGAATAGATATCAATGATTTTGTTTAAAACAAAAGTCAAAATACACAAATGCAAATTGGAGATTAGGTCTATTCGACCCAAAAGGAGGAAAAAACCTAAAAACATTTCATTTGCATTTCACCTTTTTGCTATTCAAGCTTGGTTTCCGCCATGCCTGTAGGGTTTGTGGGCAATCTCCATGATTTCTGAGGCGATTCTTGAATGTTTTCCTGCCAATTTTCAGAGCAAAATGCAAGGTAAGTGGTCCTTACTGAGATTTTAGCCTCTTCTTGTCGATTTTGAAAGTGATTTTGGGCCTCTGAGGCCTCAATTTTTTTACTGGTTTCTCATGCATCTTCTACTTTTTGTCACCTGGCTGACCATTCTGCTTTTATTGCATTTGAAGTTTTCCTAAGGATGGTCGTTTGAGGAAGAAACTGTGATTTTAACAAAGTAAACGGAAAAAAAAGAGGTAATTCCTTCTTACTGTCGATCTCTTCTTTTTTTGAGATTTTCACTTTACATCTCACTGCCAGAGGCGTGATTTTGAGGCATTCTAAGTATATTCTCTAAAATGGGTTTGAAAAACTTTCAATTTCTCAAACATCTACAATCTTTCTTCATTTTCTGAATTCCTTGCTGCATTTCACTGCCAGAGGCGCGACTGGATGGCATTCTGAGCACATTGTTCTTGAAAATCTACATTTGTTCTTTGTTGGTTGTAGCATGAGGCTCGAAAAAACTTCATTTTTTGTTATACTTGCAACCTTTCTTGCATTTCCTGAGTGTTGAGGCTCGACAAGGATAATGGCAGAGCCTATAACATTCTTTTGTGCTTTTAATATTTGCTTCAGTGCTTTTCATCTGGTATCAACAAGAATATTTGAGCGACTCATCCATATTTTCACATAATGTACAAGTTTTTTAGCTTAATATTTGGTACACATGAAAGGAAGACTTACAATTGAACTACATGGTCTATAACATTGGAGGTGTGTATCCCATGCTACTAAGGTCAACATACTGATATGCCACAAAAATCACCACTGTTACTGTTATCAAATATTCATACAACAGTAATAAACCATTAAATACTTAATACCTCAATGGAAATAAGATAAATATAAGTAAACTAAGATTATACCTTGTAAACCGATTTACCTTGTGTCTTCCATTGTTGTGTATCTCTCAATGATCTTGTGAATGATGTGTGCTCTCAGAAATGTGCTTCCTTGTATTTCAAGATGACAATGATCAGAATGGCTATGAAATAGATCATGCAATGCAACTACAATGCAACACTAAACTATAATGAGGATGTAATGGGATGAAGCCATGGATGATAATACAATGATAATGATAATATGCAAGTGATCGGAGCCAAAGGCACGCTATGGTTGAATTTCTGCAGCATAAGTTTGCAAAATTGTGTGGATGTCTAAATGAAAGAATGAGGGTTCCTTTTATAGACCAAGGATAGGACAATTCCAAGTGTCACAATCTCAACGGTATAGAAGAAGTATTGTGATGTGTATGGTTTAGATTTGGTTGGTTAGGATGAGAGAGAAATATGGAGAATGTTTTTCTCATGTTGAGATAAATATGGAGAATGTTCTTCTCATGTTGAGAGAAATATGGAGAATGTTTTTCTCATGTTGAGAGAAATATGGAGAATGTTTTTCTCATGATTGAGAGGAATATGGAGAATGTTTCTCTCATGTTGAGAGAAATATGGAGAATGTCTTTCTCATGTTGAGATAAATATGGAGAATGTTCTTCTCGTGTTGAGATAAATATGGAGAATGTTCTTCTTGTGTTGAGAGAAATATGGAGAATGTTTTTCTCGTGTTGAGAGAAATATGGAGAATGTCTTTCTCATGTTGAGAGAAATATGGAGAATGAATTTCTCATGTTGAGAGAAATATGGTGAATGTTTCTCTCATGTTGAGAGAAATATGGAGAAGAAATAGGAATGGTTAGAGACATGTGGGTGAGATGTTAATAGATAATTAAATATTTAAAATATTTAATTATGTATGCAACATAATGGGGTGGATTATGAAGTGGAAAGTGTGACAAGGATAATGATGTGGAACTTATGGAGTGGGGACTTTAGGATATGATGAATTAAATGATTTAGAATTATTTAATTAGGGATCACATTAGAAGAATTGATAAATGATTTTTTATAGAATTATGATAATATGAATCAAATAAATATATTATTGAATTTATTCATTGATAGAGGAATAGGAATTAAATAAATAATAAATATTTATTTAATTTGTCTTTGTCACTTTTAGGTGTATACAGTTACAACTGTGCCTGGATGTCTTTCCATCTTCCCCTGATTTGCTTGATTCCCAGACTGGATAATTTGAAGTCTGATTGGTTCCTGCTACTCTTTTCTTAATTATTGAGGCACTTTTCCAGTTCTCATCCTTTGAAACATTGGATCCACATCACTTTTCCAACTGCCAGTACTATTGATTCCACCTGTAGTTTCAACTTTTGTCTTCCAAACTGAATCATTTGGGATGCTACTTTCTTGCAAATCAACCTCCCACTCGCTCTTCTAATCATGACATTTTTTGCTATTAATGAATACCTCCATTGATGAAAACTATGTATTAGATAACTGTCCCTCTGTAAGTCATCTTGATGTCACTAATGGATGTCAAGCATTTAGATGTTCTCCCTTGCTCACTGCTGCTCTCCATTACATCGAGACTGCACTTTTACTCTACTTCTGGTTCCTCTTATATGTAAGCCAGTTGATCATGGAATGACATCTGGTACAGGGTTGTTTCTTTCATGGTGGCTTATCAAATTGCCTTGATGGTTTATATTGCCAATATACATTTGTGACATGATTGTCATTGCACTATGCTTCTTGATCACCTTTCTTTCTTGTCTCTTGTGTCTATGTGCTATGACTGTTATTCTTTGAGTTTGGACTGTCCATTATCATGGTTGTCACTCTTACATGACGGTATCATATATATGTTCTTCATTCACAACAAAATGATAAGTACCTATCCTATTGCTTTGTGGTATTTAGTCATTCTTTAAGGATGCATATGGTTGTAGCATAAGTTGTTCAACATTCATGTAGTCTTGTAGTAATCAATCTGTATCTTTTGCATATCAAACAGAAGATAGTCACTTCATACATTGTTGTTATAATTGTCTCTTTTAATGTGTTGTTATACTATTCAATTGTTCTATTTGCTTTTGACTTGGGGTATGCTAGTGATGACATTTTCATTGTATAGCTTGGTAACATTCAAAATAGTTTGAATCACTAAAGATAAAACATTATACATCTATACTTCACCTTTCTCTTGCTATCCTCTCTGTGTATGAATATACTATATTTCATTTGGCATGGTTGTACCTTTTGTACTTGTTGTTGTCCATTGCCATATGGCTGCCCTTTTTGACATGATATAAGGTTGTTACATGCATTCAAAAGTAATTTGACACTTCAATCATGACACAAATGAAAAAGGTACCCGTTCCATGAATGTATGGTTGTACTTGTTTGTCTCTTTGCATGTCATCTCTCTTTTGGTTGTCCCATACATGACTGGCTTTGACTTGAATTTGAATAAAGACTATAACATGTGATATTTAATGATAAATTGTTCTTCATGATGTTCTATTATATAGTTGTTCTATCTTCAAGGTATATCTGGACATTAAAATCATACTTCAATCACAACTAAGAGATGGAAAAGTACCTTCTATTGATCGCTGTACCTTTTAATGTATTTGCACTTGACACCTCTTGGATGTGACATTTCTTTTATCAATTCAGTATACTTGTCCAGGTATTTCCTACCATAGCATTCTGACTTCTTCCTCTTGACATATGATAGTGATGATATTGCATTGCTTACTTTATGATCTTTTTGATGACACAATGGATTCACTATGGCTGTACCACATGGTATTTGACTTGGCTGTCCCACATGGCATTTTATGATATAGCTGCTCTCTCCATCTGTACTTGTTCATTTATGAGATATGGCAGCAACAAGAATGTAATGTAACATATAACAAATGTCATTGGTAGCTCTGGTACTTGGTGTTCATGATGCAAGTCACTCTACTACTATGCTTTATATCCTTTAATGTACTTGACTTACATGGACTGTCTTGAACTGTTTAATAATATCACACTTCACTCATGACAAAGAATGGAAAAGTACCTGTCATCTTTACATGCCTTGGCCATTTTTCATAATGTGACTATTCTATTTGCTGCACCTATGATTGATCGTTTATTATGGCTGAAAAAAGTCAAGAATCTTGGATATTTCTGCATTAACGTCATTGTTCTGAGCATGCTGGGCTCGACCCTTATGGGAGCCCATTTTCTCCACATGCTTATTTTATAAAAGATGAATCGACAAACTAATTTTCTCATACATCTGCACATGAAGCAAACATGTTAGATAAAAATGTACCTTTGTTTATGATGTGATGTGACTTGTATGATCTATCTCTTTCTGATGTAGCACTTATGTCTGCTCGTTCTGACTTCTCTTATGCTGATATCTGATGACTGATGTTGCTGCTACATAAAAGTAGATAGTACTTTTGAAGCTCTGATTGTGTATGAAAAGATTTGAGACCCCGAGCATTAACAAAAAACTATTTTCCAGGTACATCAGAGCTCAAATGGATGGAGGAAGACAGTAGCCAGATCGACCACGGGATTTGTCATTCGCAAGCAATGACGGGTCCCCTCTCTTTTCCTATGCAATTTGTTTCTTTTCAAAAGTAATATTTACTTTTATGTAGCCTATTTAGTTACTCCTATGGCTTGTGTGGGAGCATTTCATTTGACATTTATGAATAATGAAAAAGCCTTTCAAAATCTGTAATGTTGCATGTTTTCTTCTTGATGGTAAACAATTGCATTTAATTGAAGTTCTTTTATGGCATTTTTCTCTTGGCAAAACACTTACTAATAATGGACATGCACCCCTCAAAAATTATAAAACTCAACCAGCTCCACTTGATTGAGCTAGAAAATAAAAATTGGTAACATTTCTGGCGACATCTGCATGGTGCTTGCCTGCTAAGTACCCAGACTAGCTGCCTAAAACTATCTGTTGGGCATAGAGTCACTCATACTTGACAAAAACTTGAAAAACATTTCTTTCCATTGTTGCAACCTACTTCGGACTGCAACCCCTTCTAATCTATCAAGTGCATGGGTATGGTTGATGATAGTGAACCAACAAAAATCACTGTCATTAATGATATCCATCTACTTGATGGGGTTAGAAGGGAAATCAACAAGAACGCCTCCTCAGCAAACTGTTGTAATTTATTACAGCTCTATGAGGGAGATAGGTATGATGTGTGATAGTGAATACATGTATTCACTATCTCATATGATGGCTGTCTATACATACAAATGTAGTACATTACAATAGTTTGAAACCTTGTGCACAACCAGACCTAGGAACAACTAACAACTGTGTAGAAACACACTTAGGGAAATGAAATATGCATCTAATCTACTGTGCAGCGGCACTTATTTAACATCAAAACTGAACCTACCCTACATCTAACCAGTAGAGGTGCTACTCAAACTTGACCATTTACTGGTTCTTTAAAATAGCTTCCCATCCTCAACAATTTACAATATATCACATGCTCATGAGCAACCTCAAGGAGGTGGATAATAGACAAAAGTATAACCAACTGCTTGTTGGAAAGAGACACGTTGTGGCTTCATGAGTGTTGTCATTGATGGCAACAAAGTCCATCCCACACATCCGCAGGACATGGTATGACCACACCGGAAGATAGACTGAAGTGTATCTTGGTCCGGTAAGAAAGAACAGAGCATGTAGCAAGGTCTGACAGTCAAGTCCGAATCTCTTAGAGGAAGTATCTCAGTAAAGTGCAGACTTGGGAAAGTCAAGAGGAGTACCATGACTAATATATTCTAGAGATTGAGCCTCCAGTGATGTAAGAGTGAAAAGATATGAACACCTAAGTGTTGGGTTCCTGTTTGGCAAAGTAGACTGAGGAAGAATTGACCGACAGAGCTTCAGACCTTAATCCGGATGAGATATTGATGGTAATAAAGTTTCTTAAGGGATCATTCATGATTGGCTGATATGATTGATGAATTCTATAAGCATCTCTTTGATACGCATCACTTGGTAAGCAAGGATTCAACCGACAGACCAAAGTTTGGGAAAATATTGAGTATTCCGGATGCCGACTAGAAAGATGTTGAAATCCTTTGTGTGGATATATATACTAGATGGGTTTCAATGAGAAGGTGTGTGTGGTGTATTGTGAAGTGCGAATAAAAGTAGAGAGAAGATTGGAAGAAGTAACACAGGTCTGGTATGTGACAAGACAACAACACTAAAGGAGAAGAAGAATGAAGTGCAGTAGATCAGTGTATTGAGCCTAAACTGGAACTAAACTTCAGCATATGTGGATGCTTCTCATCAGTTCAAGTATCTTGTTGCTTTCTTTATAACTTGTAGATAGTGAGTCTCTTGTAGGCAGTGAGCCTCTTGTGAGCAGTGTGCTTGGGCAGTGAGCCCTAATTGGTAAGTGCCATTTTGTACTTCTGTTCTTTTAATAGAGAATACAATCTTGGGTTAGTCACCTCGTGGTTTTTCTCTTAACAGGGTTTTCCATGTCAAAATCATTGTGTTATGTATATTGAGTTTATTTCTTCTTTCATGGTTATGCATGCATATTTAATTTGATGCTGCACTAGTTGTTAAAGAAGAACAAAAAGTTAAAATAATCAAGATAACTGATTCACCCCCCCTCTCAGTTATCAACACTGCTGTAATGAGATTTGGAGAAAGACAACAAGTCCACCTACCTCATGATTTTGATCATGCTTGTTGTTGTTCTAAGGCATATAGGTAGATTGGACATGTTGCTCCTCAGTTTCAATCTTCTCCTCAAGTGCGAGCATGATTGAAAATACCTTGTTAGGCTTGATTTGAGCTAGATGTTAGATAGGACATCTATTTGAACTGATGAACCTTAATCTCTCTTTGCTGGCTTCTTGCTCATGTATTATCGATTCCTCATCTTGCTAATTGGAATGTCTCATTTCTATATCTATAATTGCTCTTGAAAATGAACCATCAAGATGTTCAACCTCTTGATCAAGAGGCTAATACCCCTACTGGATAACTGAGAAAAGGTCCTCAATCTGCTGCTCATTTGGTTTCCCCTCCATTCTAGAATGCAACTCTTCATCAATAAATTGTGGGAGCTCTTCAAAATAGTTCATGTTGTCCTCTTCTATAGATTGTAAGGCATTTTCTTCTACAACTTTTCCTGAATGAAGGATGCAACCTTCATCCTTGGAACAATTAAAAGAGGGTCCATCTTTGTCAAAAGGAGACAAAGGCCAATCCAAAAAAGCAAACAACTCTTCCTTTTCAGTCCCATCACCAATTTGTTTGAAAGCTCATTGTTTCAAATGTCCAGGATTTTCCTCCTCCAAAGGTGTTGTTTCACCTTCTGATTGTGAAAAAGATAACTCAAAGTTATACTCAAACTAGTCCTCTTTGTAGCAGCCCTCTTGAGGAAACAAAACATGAATGTGTTCCTCATGTTTGTAGCATTCTGTATTTTTCAAAGGTGGCTTGACATCAAGGTTAGCACAAAACTCCTCCATACCATTCCAAAAACAAACTTCATCATGATCCTCTTGAGGAATGTTGGCCTCTTGAATATGCTTGAAGCCTTTGGGCTTCCCTTCAAGGTTTGAAATCTTTTTGGTTGGGGTACCTTATTTAACCTCAAGAACAAGGTCATCCTTTTCAAAGTACTTCTCCAAAGTGTTGTCTTCTTGCTGATTCAATGAAATATCTCCGCTATCTTGAAGAAGCTCCTCTTCATAAGGCTAAGTTGAGACATCAGCTTGTTCCTCTTCTAGGTCAAGAAAACATGATAGCTACTGAAACAACATATTTGTCACCCCTTCATCACTTTCAAGTACTGGTTGCTTCTGTGGCATAAGACAGACACTTTCCTCTTCCTTTTGCTTTCTGACTTCCCATGAAGAAGACCACACAATAGGCCCTCCTTTGAAGAGACAAATAGTATCTGGACAAGATGGTATAGGCTGTTTTATCTCCTCTTCTTCTGCTTGCTGGATGCTAGAGCATGGTTCCATTTGTATGTTTGGTGGAGGGACTTCACAGAGTGAAAAAGATGGCCCTTTCCAACTTGGAACCTTCAAGGTAGAAGGCTGCTTGAAACTTGGAATTTCAAACATTGGAGAAGGCTCACTGCTAGGCTCAGCTTGACTTATAGTATGGATTTGCATGAGATTAGGAAGAGGAGAAGGGTTTTGGACCTTAGGCTCTTGAACTTGAGCTATTAATTTCCTTATTTGCTCTTCCTTGGCAGCAATCTGCCTACTCAAGAATTCCTCTTCACACATTATTTCCCTTTCCACCTCCTTCTAATGACAAAAAGCTTGGTAGGATTGCTTCTCTTCCTGTATATTATACTCCTGCTCCTTTGTGACAGCCTCAAGTTTCTTTTGCAAGTCTAATGCTACCTCCCTGATACTCATGTTGTTAACATTTTGAGGCTGATTCAGAGGGTAGTTATGTTGGTCATGAGCAAAATGATCTTCTTGCAAATGATTGTAGGCATGGATAGGTTGCCAGGAAAGCTGAGCAAGGGTGGGAGGGTGGCAAGCATGATGATTATGCTTATAATCTACTGTTGGTGGGTTATTTGGGACAAAATCAGCAACATATTCTGCTTGGTATGACTAGTAATAAGTGGCATAAGTAGGATTTTCATGGAATGGAGGGTTATAAAACCTATCTTCATTAAAAGAAAACATTATGCAGCATCAAATCAACTAAAAATTCATGAAATGTTCACAAGGAAACAATCAGGTCTAATTTTTTAGTAAAATAAGTACATACTAGCACTTGTCTTCTTGAAACTAGTGGTTATTTCTTTCTAGAGTTGCCAGGTATGTGATGAAAATACCTCCAAAAGGCTGAAACTACTGTTGTACACACCAAACAACAGCAACAAAATGTATAAACTGGACTGAGAATCCATTTCACAATCCCACTAGGCGTGCCAAAAATTGTTGTCTCTCAGATTTGTACGTTGGCTAAGTTGCAAAACTTAGCATTCTGGAGAAACATGGGATCTTTCAAGGCTTGTGGGTCACCTATGATGGAAAGAACCTCCGGAGAAGGCCGGCTTCCTCTTGATACTCCACCAATAACTGCTTGTACTAATGCCTTTGTAGAGAAAAGGGTAAGAAGGATTGCATGAAAATGAAACCTACTATCTAAGGTGATGTACCAAATGATTATCAAAGACAACACAAATAACTAACACATGATAGAACTAGCAATATTAAGGCTCTCATACACAACCCAATAAATCAAAATCTTTGCATCATCAATTTATAAGAAGGCTAAATAACCACAGTCCTTTAAAGGAGAAAGATGTTTTCTCACCACTTAAGACTGATTCTTATTACTAGTACATCTCACAACCTACAAAAATGTATGTATTCCTACATAAAGGCACCAACATGAAATACAGTTCCAAGGACAAAGAACATCATAACAATCTACAATAACACTAAGGACACACAATATCAGAAGTATGGGAAGGTATAAACTGGTTATTACTGTTAAAAGGTGTTACAATGCTGTGTTACTCTAAAAATGAGTTACAAAAATGTCCACTTCTACAAAAGAACTCAAAAATTACAATATGCAGTGTAGTGAACAGCCAGAACCCCTCAATAATGAACAAGGAAGAAGACTATATACTTCTCCAAACAGTTGTAACAAGATAAGCATGATCAACCTCCATGGTCATGCATCTCATAAAAGCCCTCAAAATATCTGCCTAAAGTCCTCCAAAGTGGGTTCCCAATGCAGAAAAAGTCAAGGTATGTCATCACTAATCATAAAAGCACCTGAAAATACCTTTAAATGCTCTTTAAGGCCACTAAAAACAAGTCAAACCACAACAATAACTCCATCAGTTGGCCAACCTCTCCTGCAGCATCATAAATGTCTGATATTTGCACAATAAATGACATAAATACACATTATTTTTGCATTTAATTAACATTGACTAAGTGGTTTATAATTACACCACTTAGTTAATGTTTTTACAATCCAAATTTATTACAAACCTATGAAGAAAATAATGGCATTTATGACACAAATATTTAATTTCCCGATTTTGCATGGTTTAGGGACAAATTAAATATTGTGAAAGAATGACAAAGTAATCAACGAGACTTACTTTGCCATGTGTGATAAATTTGCCTATTATTGCCTTTTGCATTTTTATTACAAATGATGAAGTAATTCATAATTCATTACTTTATCATTTGTTTACAATGTCTAATCTATATCTAGATTATGCAAAATTGGGATAAAACACCTCGTAATCCTTAGGCAAAATATGACCTCCATACACATGCATCACCTCTTGCATCTCATGGCTACATCAAAACACCTTTCATCAATACTCACATCTCTCTCCATGGTATTGATACAAACATCATGCTGTATTACATTAGTCATACATCACATATTACAAGGCATCCTTATGACTCCATATGCAATATTTACAACTCCTTATATATACCATCACACTCACCTTGAAAATATACCAACCCCACATACCTTTACTCACCTTTGAAGGATATTTGAATACATTATCACCATACAAAAGATGAACAAGACATCGAGCCTTTCCCTTATATGATTATATATTCTGACTTCATAAAAATAAAAAAAAGAGGAGACAATAGCCTCACAGGCCCCTTGCATCATGATTATGTTTTAAGACTTTTATAAGTCTTGACCATGTCCCGAATAGATATCAATGATTTTGTTTAAAACAAAAGTCAAAATACATAAATGCAAATTGGAGATTAGGTCTATTCGACCCAAAAGGAGGAAAAAACCTAAAAACATTTCATTTGCATTTCACCTTTCTACTGTTCGAGCTTGGTCGCCACCATGCCTGTAGGGTTTGTGGGCATTCTCCATGATTTCTGAGGCAATTCTTGAATGTTTTCCTACCAATTTTTAGAGCAAAATGCAAGGTAAGTGGTCCTTACTGAGATTTTAGCCCCTTGTCAATTTTGAAAGTGATTTTGGGCCTCTGAGGCCTCAATTTTTTTACTAGTTTCTCATGCATCTTCTGGTTTTTGTCACCTGGCCGACCATTCTACTTTTACTGTGTCTGAAGTTTTCCTGAGGATGGTCATTTGAGGAAGAAACTTTGATTTTAACAAAGTAAATGGTAGAAAAAAGAGAGGTAATTCTTTCTTACCGTCGATCTCTTCTTTTTCTAATATTTTCACTTTACATCTCGTTGCCAGAGGCACGATTTTGAGGCATTCTAAGTATATTGTTTGAAATGGATTTAAAAAACTTTTGATTTCTCAAACATCTGCAATCTTTCTTCATTTTCTAAATTCCTTGCTGCATTTCACTGCCAGAGGCGCGACTAGATGGCATTCTAAGCATATTGTTCTTGAAAATCTGCATTTGTTCTTTGTTGGTTGTAGCATGAGGCTTGAAAAAACTTCATTTTCTGTTATACCTGCAACCTTTCTTGCATTTCCTGAGTGTTGAGGCTCGACAAGGATAATGGCAGAGCCTATAACATTCTTTTGTGCTTTTAATATTTGCTTGAGTGCTTTTCGTCTGGTATCAACAAGAATATTTGAGCGACTCATCCATATTTTCACATAATGTACAAGTTTTCTAGCTTAATATTTGGTACACATGAAAGGAAGACTTACAATTGAACTACACGGTTTATAACATTAGAGGTGTGTATCCCATGCTACTAAGGTCAACATACTGATATGTGACCTTTATGTTTCTACTCAGTCTAATAGATGCCACAAAGGCACATATTATAAATGCCACAAAAATCACCATTGTTACAACTATGCCTGGATGTCTTTCCATCTTCCCCTGATTTGCTTGATTCTCAGACTGGATAATTTGAAGTCTGATTGGTTCGTTCTGCTCTTTTCTTAATTATTGAGGCACTTTTCCAGTTCTCATCCTTTGAAACATTGGAATCCACATTACTTTTCCAACTGTCAGTATTATTGATTCCACCTGTAGTTTCAACTTTTGTCTTCCAAACTAAATCATTTGGGATGCTACTTTCTTGCAAATCATCCTCCCACTCACTCTTTTGATCATGGCATTTTTTGCTATTACTGAATACCTCCATTGATGAAAACTATGTATTAGATAGCTGCCCCTCAATAAGTCATCTTGATGTCACTAATCGATGTCAAGCATTTAGATGTTCTCCCTTGCTCACTGCTGCTCTCCATTACATTGGGACCGCACTTTTACTCTACTTCTAGTTCCTCTTATATGTAATCCAGTTGATCATGGCATGACATCTAGTACAGGGTTGTTTCTTTCATGGTGGCTTATCAAATTGCCTTGATGGTTTATATTGCCAATATACATTTGTGACATGATTGTCACTGCACTTTGCTTCTTGATCACCTTTCTTGCTTGTCTCTTGTGTTTGTATGCTATGACTGTTACTCTTTGAGTTTGGACTGTCCATTATCATGATGTCACTCTTACATGGTTGTATCATATATATGTTCTTCATTCACAACAAAATGATAAGTACCTGTCCTATTGCTTTGTGGTATTCAGTCATTCTTTAAGGATGCATATGGCTGTAGCATAACTTGTTCAACATTCATGTAGTCTTGTAGCAATCAATCTATATCTTTTGCATATCAAACAGAAGACTGTCACTTCATACATTGTTGTTATAACTATCTCTTTTAATGTGTTGCTGTTATACTATTCAACTGTTCTATCTGCTTTTGACTTGGGGTATGCTAGTGATGGCATTTTCATTGTATAGCTTGGTAACATTCAAAATAGTTTGAATCACTGAAGATAAAACATTATACATCTATACTTCACATTTCTCTTGTTGTCCTCTCTGTGTATGAATATACTATTTCATTTGGCATGGATGTACCTTTTGTACTTGCTATTGTCCATTGCCATATGACTACCCTTTTTGACATGATATAAGGTTGTTACATGCATTCAAAAGTAATTTGACACTTCAATCATGACACAAATGAAAAAGGTACCCATTCCATGAATGTATGGCTATACTTGTTTATCTCTTTGTATGTCATCTCTCTTTTGGTTGTCCCATACATGACTGGCTTTGACTTGAATTTGAATAAAGACTATAACATGTGATATTTAATGATAAATTGTTCTTCATGATGTTCTATTATATAGTTGTTCTATCTTCAAGGTATATCTGGACATTAAAATCATACTTCAATCACAACTAAGAGATGGAAAAGTACCTTCTATTGATCACTGTACCTTTTAATGTATTTGCACTTGACACCTCTTGGATGTGACATTTCTTTGATCAATTTAGTATACTTGTCAAGGTATTTCCTACCATAGCATTCTGAATTCTTCCTCTTAACATATGATAGTGATGATATTGCATATGCTTACGTTATGATCTTTTTGATGACACAATGGATTCACTATGGCTACACCACATGGTATTTGACCTGGCTGTCCCACATGGCATTTTATGATATACCTGCTCTCTCCATCTGTACTTGTTCATTTATGAGATATGGCAGCAACAAGAATGTAATGTAACATATAACAAATGTCATTGGTAGCTCTAGTACTTGGTGTTCATGATGCAAGTCACTCTACTACTGTGCTTTATATCCTTCAATGTACTTGACTTACATGGACTATCTTGAACTATTTAATAATATCACACTTCACTCATGACAAAGAATGGAAAAGTACATGTCATCTTTACATGCCTTGGCTATTTTTCATAACATGAATGTTCTATTTGCTGCACCTATGATTGATCGTTCATTATGGCTGAAAAAATTCACGCATCTTGGATATTTCTGCATGAACGTCATTGTTTTGAGCATGCTGGGCTCGACCCTTATGGGAGCCCATTTTCTCCACATGCTTATTTTATAAAAGATGAATCAGCAAACTAATTTTCTCATACATATGCACAAGAAGCAAACATGTTAGATAAAAATGTAGCTTTGTTTATGATGTGATGTGACTTGTATGATCTATCTCTTTCTAATGTAGAACTTATGTCTACTCGTTCTGACTTCTCTTATGTTGATATTCGATGACTGATGTTGCTGCTACATAAAAGTAGATAGTAATTTTGAAGCTCTGATTGTCTATGAAAAGATTTGAGACCCTGAGCATTAACAAAAAACTATTTTCCAGGTACATCAGAGCTCAAACAGATGGAGGAAGATAGCAGTCGGATCGACCATGGGATTCATCATTCGCAGGCAATGACTAGTCCCCTCTCTTTTCCTATGCAATTTGTTTCTTTTCAAAAGTAATATTTACTGTTATATAGCCTATTTCAGTTACTCCTATGGCTTGTGTGGGAGCATTTCATTTGACATTTATGAATAAGGAAAAAGTCTTTCAAAATCTGTAATGTTGCATGTTTTCTTCTTGATGGTAAACAATTGCATTTAATTAATGTTCTTTTATGGCATTTTTCTCTTGGCAAAACAATTACTAATAATAGACATGCACCCCTCAAAAATTATAAAACTCAACCAGCTCCACTTAATTGAGCTGGAAAATAAAAGTGGGTAATAGTTACATCTTGAGTTCGAATTACTAATCTCATATGCTTAGTATTATATTCAACTATAAACCCTATTTGTTTTAAATTTGTCAGTTGGGTAAAATAGATTCCCTTCCATGGTTTCTCATAATGGGCTACTACGTCATTTGTAAATTCTTTCCAACTAAGCATTTGCTCTTGATTTTCACTGATCATCCATTGGTACCATTGATAAGGCTCAGATTCTAAATATAGTGAGGTTGTGTCAACCATTGCATTGTTTTTTATATTATGAAGTTTAAAATATTGTTCCATGAGACTTATCAATGAATTTACATCTGTACCATCAAACTTACAGATGTCTATTTTGGGTAGGTTTAATTTTGGACCTTGAAAAGGATGTCTTAACCCTTAATTTTGTCTATTAGGGTTGTACCCACCTTGATGGTTTTGTTGGGGCTTTAATTCTCACAATATGTCTTCTTTGAACTTATTGAAACCCTCATTTAAAGATGTTACAAATGGGTCAAATAAATTATCCTTAATAAAATGTACCACTGTTTCACATCCTAGTGGAATTGTTTTCTTAATTTTAGGTAGTGGACAATAAAGCGAGTCTTTAGATTCAATAATTGTAGAAAAGTCCTCTGATCCTAAAGATGACATGGTTTTTGATGTGTTTGTATTTTGAACTCTAGATTTTTCTTTATTAAGTAATGGAGGATACTATCTAGTGCGAGTTATAACTATAAAATTTTAGAACATGGGTTATGACTAAATTTAATGTTCGTCTTTTTGACCAAAAATTTGACCACTAAATTATAGATTTTTTTTTTGTAATAAAATTTTATAAAGAAATAAACCTACCTAATTTTTCAATATCTTTCCAAAAATTCATAAAAAATCAATAAAAATAAAAAATTGTAACCTATAGAGTAGAATAATAAAATATTTTGACTTAACTTTGACCATTAAATTACAGAATATATTTTGTCTAATAATAAATTACAAAGAACTGACCTAACCTAATTTTTAATAATATTTCCAAAAAAGTATTTTTTTTTTAAATTACACAATTTGCGGCATGTAGAGCCAATTAATGAAAAAACATAAAATAAAATAATTTGCACAAAACGTATGATAGAAATCTGATTTTTTACTTGGAACCTTATTTACCACATACCTCAGAACCCAAAAAAATTAAGTCAAAATTCACAATGGTTTGAAAGTTATGGTGGAAACAAAAATCTTGGCCCAAATCGTAGCTTTGATACCACTTGTTATGGTATTTCTTGGAAATAAATGTAAAAATCAATAAAATATTAGACCACTTTGAGGGGTAACCTTCGATAATCAAAAAATAATATGTAAATTATATATTATAAGATATGATGGTTTGGGAGAGTCTCTCTCTCTTCCTTATTTATATGCATAACTATGTAGGGACGCACCCCTTCATCCTAACTAAGAGGAATTAAGTAATTAACTAAAACTAATAAATGAAGTATTAAGGTTAAGCATACCACAAGTGCTTAACCTTATTATATTTAGAAGGATAGAATATTAGGAACCTAATGCAAGGACATTCAAGCCAAATATGAAGAAACTTAAAAGTCAGCTCTATGGAAGAACTATTCGAAGAAAACATATTAAAATATTTGGGAGAACTACTAATCCAAATTAGTAAGAGCAGTAGCCTTCTAAAGGCACCACTTATCCCATGAATCTTTGGGTGGTTGGAGTGGTCGATACAATGTGGTCCCATAGACTAGTTTGGTCTTGTGGACATACTTAAAATCATTTCATTTCATGTGACTATATCTCCTATTATCCCACATTGGTTATAAATTCAAATATCTTGGTGGAGTATCCTATATATATCCACTTGGATCACTCTTGAGAATCCTTGTAAATACATTGTATTGCATCCATATTGGAATAATAGTCATATTGTATTTTTTCAATCTTCAACTGTACTTTTGCTATTGTGGCTTGTTCTTGTCATCAAATTCTAGGAGGTTTGCTCCATCAAAAAATATTACATGGTATTAGAGTAGTTGGTGACTCAAGGCTTACCTATCTCTATTGAGGATAGTAGATCTTTCTTATAGACCTAGTATGCTCTTCTTTTGCATCTTTAGATGATTTGGAAAATGATAATTTAGTTAGAGAGAAAGATTGGGATCATGGGCTTCCTTTCATGGCATCATTTTGTAGGCACATCTAGTGAATGGTGGAGCAACTCATTGAGCACATCAATTTGTCCAAAGGATCTAATATTGCTAGTCTTGCCTTTGATTTTATCAAGATTGGGCTCCAATGGTGAATCACAAGGGTTTGAAAGGAGGGTTTTAATTTTGGCATCCATAATCACTCATCATTCAAAACATTTTAGCCCAAATTTGACCTTGTAATTATATCAAGAAGGCCAAAGAATCCTAGGATCAACTATCCATACATTGATTTTTGACAACTTTGCCTAGAGGCCTCTAAATATTTTCCTTCCCTAATCACATGGATTGTCTATCAAAGAATATTTTTGCAAAATTAATTTTTTCGCAAGCATTGGCAAATCTATCGGTGTCATATTCTACATAGGCATCAATGGTTGTATAGGAAGTAAAAATAAAAAATATATTTTTTACAGGTTTGAAAAAAGTTTTATTAATTCAATTTTTTGTAATTTTTTGATGTGGTATGCTAGTACCCCATACCTACAACCCCTATATAGAGTGATATAGGTGAGGAGCCCCACACCACCCTATATCAATGGGGTTTAAACCCCTTGCCAATGACCATTTAGGCTTTGCCATTGGCAACCTCATATCCTACCATCAATAATACATTCCACTGCCTAGCCTATAAACCTTCTAATTAATGGTCAAATAGTGAATACCATCTCTACCCTCCTATCATGGTTTTCCATGATCTGTACAATGGTTATAGGTTAAAACAAGGTGGTTTTAGGGAAACAATGAATGGTTTTAGAATCTTGCAAAGATTCTAAATAATATTTCATCAAGTTGCTTGAAGGTAGTTTTACATTGAGGGATTTTTGGTCATAAGTGGTTTCATGGCAACAAAGGTAGTCTAGTAGGCCTGCTGATGTTAGCACTGCATCAATAAACCTTCCTCTCAACCTACCCTCTCTTCATTACAGTTTTAATTTTGGAAAGCTCCATTCTCAGTCATACTAACTCTACTTTTTGAGCATTTTTATTATTATTTGAGCTAATTTTTTTTGAGCTTCATAGTGGTGTAGAAAACTCATGATTTTGGTGTTTATTTTTTTTTAGAAATTGTAATTTCTAAGAGGTGTTGTTACTTCATTCTCATTTTGGGAACTTATGAGGCTTCGCTTGGGCTCCTAGGGCTCCTTTTCAATCATTTTTTGAAGTGCATGATTTTTCATGTACTTCATAGTTGTCACCTTGTTTTCTCCTATTCTACATTAGAATTGTAGTTTTAGTATTTTGGCCTCTTGTGGCATCTGTATACATTGTGATCAAGTCCACTATTGTGCAATTGACAAGTGGCAACTATAAATGCACTAAGTATAAAGTGCCAGAATCATATTTTGTTGGGGGATTTCTTGATTGAGTAATTTTGAGGGGTTGTGCATTGTGTTTTGAATGTTTTTGGGAATTCATTATGCATTCTCATCATTGTACATGCTGTTATGTTATTTTGGATCAAAAGAACTATGAGTCCTGGAAAGAAGAGTTCATGGATCACTGCAACATGCATGGTCTAGTGCCCTATCTTCATGGACTTGTGCTTGATCCAAGTGATGTAGATTTAAAGAAAGAATGGTTTAACAACAAGGATCATTTTCTTGGAATCATTTGTATCTTTTCTGACTATATTTTATATAGAATAGAGCAATTTGAGTGCCTTTTCACTACTTGGACATACATTAAGCAACTAATGGAGATCTAGAATCCCCACCTAAAAGTGATGCTTTTGATTGGAGACACCTTCACATATGCTTAATATTGAGAGACCTATAGATGCCCCTTCTACAATTGTTCATACTAAGGTATTTGGTGTCGACACAATAGTGTGGGATGAGCAATGTAGTCCAATGAAATGCACTAAGATTTCACCTCCACTTATTGCTTCTATAGAGTTCAAAGTCACTTCTTTGAGGGCTTCTATTGATTCTTTACATTAGGATCATAGTTTTCTTCTTAATCATCAATATGTCTACTTATCTAACATACATATGTTATTTGTAAATTCCATATTCAGGATATTGATGACACCATTGAGGACTTGAGATTCCTCTTTAATGCTAATTTTATGAAAGAAAATGTCAAGCTAGTGTCAAACACTCAAGATCTAGCAATGGCTAATTTTGATATTGTAGAGTACATGATAAAGAATAAATTTCAAATTTATCAACTCAAGTACTTCCACGATCATTCTAATCAACTTGATAGGATTGTCAAGTATGTGCTCGAAAAGATACTACTTGTATACAACCAACTATTCTTGAGTCTTTAGTATCAATAGAAGAAAATCCAAAGTCTTTTAATATATCATTATATATTGGTGGCTATAAATTGAGTAATTGCATCATTGATTTAAGAGCTTGAGATAACATCATGCCACTTCAAGTAATGAATGCCCTAAAGTTATCTTGTATGAAGACTTTTATTAAGTGTTACTTGAATCAAAATTAGTGCCATTTGTTGGCCAATTGAAGGATGCTCAAGTAGCTCTTGTCATGTATCTAGATAAGTGCATCATGATGACTATATTGGTAGCAACTATACTAGCTAGTTATGGGATGTTTCTTAGTTGTAGGTTCTACAAATATCTAGGTGAAGAAATCCCATTTGATTGGCCATTGGCAACCATACTGGTCAAAGACAGAAAGATCAAGTCAGAATCATAACAAAAGTCACAGATCTTAAAGCTAAAAATTTGTATCAAGAGGGTCATGACACTTATATTATGATGGATGATGAATAAATCAATGAAAATGATATCATTTGTTCTAGAACAAAAGAAGAACTGAGTTTCTGGACTATACAGTTTGATGGAAGTTGCTCTATTGCAAGTTCTAGAGTTAGAGTTACATTGATATTCTTAAAAGGTAAGTTGTACCCCTTCACTTATCATTTAAAATTTGATTGTACCAACAATACCTTAGAGTATCTTAGGAATGCTCATGATATGAGAATAAAATTTAAAAATTGAAGGAGATGTAGAATTGATTGTCAAAAAAATAAAGGAACAATTCTAGGTCAAGAAGGATCACCTTCGACATTACATAGACCAAGTTTGGGATGCAATACAATTAGTTGATGCCTTTTATATTGAATATATTCCATATATTGAGAATAACAGAGATAGCACTCTTATTGTTTCAACTTCTTTATTCATGCCAGAAAAGTGCATTTACAATTAAGTTGATCTATCGGTTGAAAGTACCAGACAATTCATAGAATTGATAGGTTTTCAATGATGATCTTCATATCATTACTTTCCTAGAAATTAATGATCACTTCAGTAGTCTATTCTTTGAAGGAAGTTATCCTTATTGAGAATTAGTGGTGGACGTTTAGGAAGAAGGTGAAACTAAGGTTAATGTTGAAACTAGAATTATTCAATTATAGGATAACAAAATTCCAAAGGGCTTAGTGTCCTTGGAGAATATTTTTTATAGGCATGACCGATATATTTATGATCAAGTTAGTTCTCAATCCAAGATGTCAGCTGAATATGACCAAATGAATATTGGTACTACTGAGGAGCCTCAATTGGTCAATTTAGGGGTGTTGTTCTCTTGAAGAAAGAAAGAAAGTTCATAACATTTTTTTAGCAATACAAATATGTATTTGCACAGTCTTATGAGGATTTGAAAGTCTTCTCTCCAAAGTAATTATCTCATACAATTCCTCTCAAAATAGAAGTCGAGCCATTCAAACAGAAACAACACCACTACAATCCATGGACACAAGGAACTATCTACGCAAAAGTTTAGAAAATGTTGGTAGAAAGGATCATTTTTCCAATTGTTATGTCAAAAAAGTAACCTTGGGGGCTTTTTCCTCTTAAGATTTCACTCCCGGGTCCTTTAGAATGCATTTAGAGCATTTTGCATGATTTTGATGACTCCCGATGAGAAAACCCTGAAGTTTTATGGCAAATAGGACTTAAGGGGCACATTTATGATGAATCCTACCTTAGATAGGGGGGAGGACTTGGGCGCTCGCGCCCTAGTCCTGTCCTATTTTAGGTCAGGACCTATTTCAAAGTGTCAGTTTATGACTGTTACTTAGGTCTTATGCCAACATGATAAGTTTGAATTATGAAATTGTTAGCGGGAATATTTGTAGTTGCATATATAAGCATGATTAGTGATTCATTTGTAAACTAGATGGACATTTTGATTGAGAAGCTTATGTGAAAGCGATTCAAGACATTCATTGTGTGGCAAAGAAAAATTTTGTGTTGTTATTGTGTTTGTATTTGTAGATTTGACATCCATCTCCTCATGGCATGAAGAGCTTCTTCCTTCCATGAGATTACTACAAGCTGATATCAATTGTGTGTTCTATCATTTATCATTTGGATTTTTCCTCTATCATGTAGGGATACACACTCTTTATCTAACAATGGTGTTCATAAGACTTGAATGTCTCTCCGAGGCTTGACTGAGGCAAGCCTCTAAACACCACAACCCCTAACCCACTTTTCTGTGATTGCAGGGTATAGGCTGTGAAAGTGAAAGAAGTGGAGTTGCAGGAGAGTAGTGCAGACTATTAGAATTGCATATCAAAGAAGAAAATAGGGACTTGGACGCCCACTCATTAGTCCACTGGATCCTACAACTGTAAAATCTCTAAAACAGCAGGAATAGGTTGCAGACAACATTCCCAGATCCTGACAAAAGTTGTGGCATTGGACTAGGGTGCCCGGTCATTACTCTCTAAATTTTCCAAACACTAAACTTTGAAATTTGGTACGCATTTGATTGTCATTTGATATCTCTGTGTGCGATCATTTTCTGTAATTTGTCCGTTTATTTACGATTTTACGAAATTAGGGTTTTAAGCATAATTGGGCTTAATTGAATAACAAAATCACACAATTCCAATCTTCCCCTATGTTCCAAGTGATAGGAGATCTGTAGTAGAGTTCTCTACTTGGTTGAATGTTCTTGAATGTTTAGTGGTGAAAGGAGGATCAATACAAACCATTAAAATCAATTCTCTTCATTTTTAACCCTAAACATTTTGGTGAACCTGTATTTTTGGACTTTCTTGCACCTTATTGAGTGTTGTACTTCAGATTTACATTCATTTTATTCATTCATATCATTTTTCATCTTATTGCATTTGAAAAATTACAAAAATAATTTAAAATTTTAAAATTTTAGAAAAACAAATTGGTATTTTTAGCTTGCATTTTCAAATAATTTGAAGTAGTTGGAATTTAATTTCAATAAATTTTTTTCATTATCATCAGATCTAATTTAAAATATAGAAAATTTTCATTCATCATTTATTTACATTGCATTTTCATGCTTAAATTAATAAAAATTGCTTGAAATTCTGCATTTCTCCATATAACCTAGTTTTGCATTAGCTAGGGTTTGTAGTCAAAATCTTGTTTCAAATTTTACTACCCTTTTAAAAAACTCATAAGGACTGATTTCTAACTGTAGTGTTGCATCATAGTGGTTTTCTTGCAAAATTTCATGCCTAGGGTTTGAAAACCTTGTTTTTCACTAGATTTTGACCTTATCGTCTCTCTAGATTTGCATCATAGGTGTGTTGTGTTGACATTCCTTCTGAATCAGCATTAGGGTTTGCCACTTCTAATGCACAGGCAGATTCAGGCCAACTGAATACAAGAGGTTGCGTGAGCTCCTCCCCTTCACTTCTGGTTCTGCCGCACCAAGGGGGGTATCCCTATAACTTAAGATGTAACCTTGACTGGCTCAAAGATAGAAAGATCTGACTTGACAACAGCAGGCAGAATGCTCTCATGTATGGACCAAGATCTGTATGATAGATCACAAGGCTGGCAACATTCTTGGACATGATGTCTGGTTGGGTATGAGAGCATGCAGGGGGTTCCTAATCCTACTCCTACAACTAACAGGTGGAAGTATGAAGTGTTTTGATATGAATTTGGATGCAAAGTTGGACATGGTGTATAACACAAGAACACAGCATGACTGGTGCCTATCCAGGGCTTGGAGTCGGTAGACATACACCTGTGAATGATCAGCATAAATAGCTAAAACTGGATTTCAGGGGGATACACATGATATCTGCCTTACAGATATCTCCCAATATAGAGTGTCGAGCTATCTCTACTTATGGCATCCCTACTGCAGTATACCCTTCCCAATGTTCAACCTGAAAACAGTTTAATCTGCCCCTTGAGCAGAGGTCAAAAGATCAGACATTCAACATAGGAATTCTATGCTCTAGAATCTAAACATAAGCAAACATCCAGATCCAGAAGAAGGATACATGCAATACTGGAGACAGAATTAACACAACACATGCTAAGGTAGCATTACTCATATAAGATCAACCATGAAACCAATGGATTCATGCCAAGTCCTACAACAGGAGATACATAAACTCACAAGAAAAACTGTACAGAGCAACCAGATCAGCTGGTTTTGGATTACAGAGCCAAAAATCTACAACTTTCAACAACCTCAAATGAATAACACCCTCTGCATTATATAGCAGGAAGGTGCCTTCAGCATTAACTACCAGGTTGACCAAAATTCCTGCCAGATATACCGTACCATAGAAATGGCGCTCAAACTTGAATGCAGCAGGTAGGGGAGGAGACAGGAAGATTTTTCGAGCCTTGCGCCGCCGCCTAGGGATTCAGATCTTCAATCAGGTACAACATTCGTCCACGCCATCGCCCATACCTCTGCAACAATCGCCATTGATGGCGCACCAACCCGCGGCCTCGGGAAGAACATCAGACAAACAGTCGCAACCGCTTCCCGCCGAGATTCATCATCATGATGTTTCGAAAATGCAGGATAACATTATCCCACATGCACCCCGCAGCAACCTCCTTTGCACTTAATATACTAGGTCATGAGCATATATCATGTCGGTACTTTTGCTCCTGACGACACTAGTATAGACTTCATCATCATCATCTTCCAGCAGCATGATATCCTGTTGTTCGAAATATCACCCTGACGTCATCATGATATTTGAAATATAACCTTCATGATAATCGGCACAACCTGATCCTTCGGAGGAACATCCTCCTGCTGAGCTTATAACAAAAATCTGGCCGATGAACATCCTGATGACGTCATCATCATATCCTGCTGACGTCATCATCATATCTGCCTACTGCACACCTCCTCATATCCGGATGACGTCATCATCATGTTTGCAAATATCAGGAGGTCTCTTCAAGATGATCAGTTGTTAGAAATATGACCCCCGCGGACCTTGATGACGTCATCATCATATTAACATCATCATGATATTCGGAAGACAACCGGATATTTGGAAATATCCTCCTGATGTTCAAATATCAGGTTGCACTGTAGCTCCTCTGTAAGATCGGGGCGAAAACTGAATATGATGATGCTGCTTGAAAAGATCACCCCCAGTAGATAATGCGCGAAGCCAGCAGGCGGATATCTCCCTGATATCAGCATCATCATGATGCTCGAGCAAACATATATCCAGGTGATATGAAAATATCACCCCCTCCTTCGGAATATCATGATGCAGATAGGCAGAAAGAAAAATATCACCCTGATATACGGATGACGTCAGCATCATCAGGATGAGAAACAAAGAACAAGAAGTGATACAACATCATCAGGATGATATTGACTAAGATCATCCTGACGTTCGAAATATGATGACCCTAGTGAATATCGGGTCGCACTTAGAACTCTTCAACAACATCATCAGGATGATCATAACCAAGATCACCCGATGATAAAAATATCACCCCGGCGAAATATCATGAAGGCAGAAAATATGATGACCTCCGCAAGCAGCAGGATGATAACTGGAAATATGATGATGATGAACACGATCCTTAGGAAAAACAAGTTAGGTCGAGCAACTCAAAGAATAGGCAACATCATCATCATGCTCGCGCAAGGTGATAAATGGAAGATCACCGGAGACTTTGAAACATCACCCTCGCAAGCAGATGAGGGCGCACTGTAGCTCGGCAGCATCATCATGATAAAAACCAAACATCACCCGATGACTGAATATGATGATGACGATGAGAAACCGGTCGAAGGAGAACATGATGATGCTGACCTTCATCGAAACAAACATGATGATGATGACCTCCTCCTCAAGAAAATATGATGATGCAGCTGAAAAATACTGAGGAGGTCCGTTACTTAGAGCATTTTTTGGATACTTAGGGAGAGTGCCTGAATGAAAATTGCTCAGAAAACCACCAGTCAATTCAGGTGTCAACAGTGGCTCTGTCTGGGGACGTGCAGGTGAAAGACTGCAGCGAGAACCCCAGATCTCTGGGATGCAGACCAGTCCCTTATCCATTGGGCACAGAGTCAAATACTGCACTGACCTGCATCACCAAACACACTTGATGGCCTAAGGCCACCAAGAAAAGAAAAGCATGTATCTCCCTTTGTCAAATATCTTGTTTTCATCTGCATGCACTGGGTCAAGCTTGGAGATACTGTCAGGATCCACCCACAAACAAATCTTGTCATCTGCATATTCAATCCTCTGGTTTGGCTTGTCATTATCACCCCTGTGCAGATAACCTTCAACATCATGTGCCATGTGGGTGTAGAATTTATCAAGCAATGCATACTCAAATGGTATAGAACACAGGTTATCATCTGTATCATCATCATGCATCGCAACATGATCTCCTAGCTGGACTGCAAATAGGAAACACTCAGAGTCCACCACACAACTAGGAAGATCAGGGCTCATTGTGTTATATGCTGGCATATCAAAAGAAAAGCTTTCAAAATCACAATTGTGCACATCATGTACACAACCATCTGGTACACCAGGCTGGAAAAGATCAGGCTCTGACACCTCTTTACAATCAGGCACATTTTTACAATCACTTACCTGATGTATGTTGTTTCCTCTTTCATCAGGATGAGAAACAGAATCCAAGCCAAAAATAGTGTCTAGATCTTCACCATACTCAGGCAGATCCTCATCACCACATGTGTCATAAATGGGTGGCCCAGGTACATCAGCTTCATCATAGTATGCCATTTGTTCATGGGCAGCAGAGCATACCTCTTCATCACCAATGGATTCATTCTGTGGAGGAGTATCAGCCTGTGTATCATAAGCAAAACAACCATCAAATGAAAAACAGTCATGCTCTGAACTAGCACTTATTTCAATTTTTGACTGCTCTTCATGATCTCCATGTGTTTGAAAGATAGGCAATGGGTCACACATAGGACTGCTTCTCTGTTTGCTTATATCTTCTCTGTCTTGAGTACAATACTCACAATTTTCTCCACAGATCCATTCTAAAAATTGCTCATTGCTGTCCACAACCTCATTGTTGTCTTCATGGTCAGATGCCTCATGATTGCAATGGGAATCCTCATTAGTCCTTTCACTGGCATCCTCAACATTCATCTTTTCATCTTCACATGATGCCTTCATGACTTGGTCATTTGCAGCTTCATAACCATTTTTCACACCAAGGCCTGGGGAGAGGGGTTTCAGCAGGAGCATATTTCTCATTTCTTCTACATTCTCAATGAACCTGTATGCCATCTGCATACTTGTCACCTTGAAATCCCTCAGTAATGCACTAGAGCCCTCCTCAAAAGCTTCAAAGAATATGCCAACACAGGCTGAAATATCAGGTCTGAAACTTTCAGGGACATGTGAAAGGGCTACTGCAAACCTATGACTGAAATCAACACATGGCTCTTCATCTTGTTTTCTGATTCTCATCAATTCTGCAACAAGATCAGCCGGTTCTTTTGCAAATTCTTCCTTGAAACAGTCAGCAAGCTCATCCCAACAGGCAAAGGACTTCTTTGGAAAGCTCAAATACCAGTCTTTTGCTTTTGCATCAAAGGACCTAACAAGAAACCTCATCCACATATCCTCATCTCTGAATGAATATTTTCCCATAAAACTTTGAAAATTTTGGATATGTGCATTCCCATCACATACATTGTGACCACTAAATCTAGGCATCTGACAGTATATCCTAGCAGGCATAGTTTCTACTTTATAATCCACCCATGACAAATCCAGTTGGTCATACAAAGGATCAAAAGGGCTGACAGGAGGTTTAGCTTTCTGACAGGCAGACACAACAGGGTTACTGCTTCTTAACTGGGCCTGCTCAGCCTCTAAGAGTATCAACCTATTTCTTATCTCTTCAATCCCTTTATCCAACATTTTACCACTGAGTGTGGGATAACTCATACTTGGATTCACAAAAATCTTACTCTTAGACATTGTTTGTCTGTCTAAGACCTAAGGCTTCCCCTGGCATCTAAACTATGCAGTAAAACAGCAAATAAAGGGGAAGGAACAAGGTACCTTTTCTCATACAGATGCAGAAATATGTACATCTTTCAACCAATAACATACATCTATCTTTCATGTGCATTTAGATCTTTTTTGCAGAGTCGCCACCTCTCCAGAGAGGACAAAATTTTCAATAGCTGAAAGCTACTTTTCCAGGTTCATTCCACCAGCAGAGCATCATTTTGTTAGTGACTCAGATGGGTCACAAGTATTATTCTTTATTTTATCAATCCTTCCCCAGCAGAGTCGCCAATTTGTTGACATTCCTTCTGAATCAGCATTAGGGTTTGCCACTTCTAATGCACAGGCAGATTCAGGCCAACTGAATACAGGAGGTTGCGTGAGCTCCTCCCCTTCACTTCTGGTTCTGCCGCACCAAGGGGGGTATCCCTATAACTTAAGATGTAACCTTGACTGGCTCAAAGATAGAAAGATCTGACTTGACAACAGCAGGCAGAATGCTCTCATGTATGGACCAAGATCTGTATGATAGATCACAAGGCTGGCAACATTCTTGGACATGATGTCTGGTTGGGTATGAGAGCATGCAGGGGGTTCCTAATCCTACTCCTACAACTAACAGGTGGAAGTATGAAGTGTTTTGATATGAATTTGGATGCAAAGTTGGACATGGTGTATAACACAAGAACACAGCATGACTGGTGCCTATCCAGGGCTTGGAGTCGGTAGACATACACCTGTGAATGATCAGCATAAATAGCTAAAACTGGATTTCAGGGGGATACACATGATATCTGCCTTACAGATATCTCCCAATATAGAGTGTCGAGCTATCTCTACTTATGGCATCCCTACTGCAGTATACCCTTCCCAATGTTCAACCTGAAAATAGTTTAATCTGCCCCTTGAGCAGAGGTCAAAAGATCAGACATTCAACATAGGAATTCTATGCTCTAGAATCTAAACATAAGCAAACATCCAGATCCAGAAGAAGGATACATGCAATACTGGAGACAGAATTAACACAACACATGCTAAGGTAGCATTACTCATATAAGATCAACCATGAAACCAATGGATTCATGCCAAGTCCTACAACAGGAGATACATAAACTCACAAGAAAAACTGTACAGAGCAACCAGATCAGCTGGTTTTGGATTACAGAGCCAAAAATCTACAACTTTCAACAACCTCAAATGAATAACACCCTCTGCATTATATAGCAGGAAGGTGCCTTCAGCATTAACTACCAGGTTGACCAAAATTCCCGCCAGATATACCGTACCATAGAAATGGCGCTCAAACTTGAATGCAGCAGGTAGGGGAGGAGACAGGAAGATTTTTCGAGCCTTGCGCCGCCGCCTAGGGATTCAGATCTTCAATTAGGTACAACATTCGTCCACGCCATCGCCCATACCTCTGCAACAATCGCCATTGATGGCGCACCAACCCGCGGCCTCGGGAAGAACATCAGACAAACAGTCGCAACCGCTTCCCGCCGAGATTCATCATCATGATGTTTCGAAAATGCAGGATAACATTATCCCACATGCACCCCGCAGCAACCTCCTTTGCACTTAATATACTAGGTCATGAGCATATATCATGTCGGTACTTTTGCTCCTGACGACACTAGTATAGACTTCATCATCATCATCTTCCAGCAGCATGATATCCTGTTGTTCGAAATATCACCCTGACGTCATCATGATATTTGAAATATAACCTTCATGATAATCGGCACAACCTGATCCTTCGGAGGAACATCCTCCTGCTGAGCTTATAACAAAAATCTGGCCGATGAACATCCTGATGACGTCATCATCATATCCTGCTGACGTCATCATCATATCTGCCTACTGCACACCTCCTCATATCCGGATGACGTCATCATCATGTTTGCAAATATCAGGAGGTCTCTTCAAGATGATCAGTTGTTAGAAATATGACCCCCGCAGACCTTGATGACGTCATCATCATATTAACATCATCATGATATTCGGAAGACAACCGGATATTTGGAAATATCCTCCTGATGTTCAAATATCAGGTTGCACTGTAGCTCCTCTGTAAGATCGGGGCGAAAACTGAATATGATGATGCTGCTTGAAAAGATCACCCCCAGTAGATAATGCGCGAAGCCAGCAGGCGGATATCTCCCTGATATCAGCATCATCATGATGCTCGAGCAAACATATATCCGGGTGATATGAAAATATCACCCCCTCCTTCGGAATATCATGATGTAGATAGGCAGAAAGAAAAATATCACCCTGATATACGGATGACGTCAGCATCATCAGGATGAGAAACAAAGAACAAGAAGTGATACAACATCATCAGGATGATATTGACTAAGATCATCCTGACGTTCGAAATATGATGACCCTAGTGAATATCGGGTCGCACTTAGAACTCTTCAACAACATCATCAGGATGATCATAACCAAGATCACCCGATGATAAAAATATCACCCCGGCGAAATATCATGAAGGCAGAAAATATGATGACCTCCGCAAGCAGCAGGATGATAACTGGAAATATGATGATGATGAACACGATCCTTAGGAAAAACAAGTTAGGTCGAGCAACTCAAAGAATAGGCAACATCATCATCATGCTCGCGCAAGGTGATAAATGGAAGATCACCGGAGACTTTGAAACATCACCCTCGCAAGCAGATGAGGGCGCACTGTAGCTCGGCAGCATCATCATGATAAAAACCAAACATCACCCGATGACTGAATATGATGATGACGATGAGAAACCGGTCGAAGGAGAACATGATGATGCTGACCTTCATGGAAACAAACATGATGATGATGACCTCCTCCTCAAGAAAATATGATGATGCAGCTGAAAAATACTGAGGAGGTCCGTTACTTAGAGCATTTTTTGGATACTTAGGGAGAGTGCCTGAATGAAAATTGCTCAGAAAACCACCAGTCAATTCAGGCGTCAACATGTTGTAAAGGATTTTTCTGCACTAATTGACTATTATCAGGGTTATTATATGCTTCCCCTCCTCAAATTCCTTACAACACCCTTTCTTTTGGGTCTTTGCATTTAAAATTGGTGAAAATTTGCATATTTTAGTGTACTTTCACTAGGTTTTGACTTGTCATTATTACAAGATTGCACTAAAGGTGTGTTTTGAAGGATATTATTGCTTTATTGGACTGATATTGGACATATTACTTTCTGCCTCTGATCAATTTCCTTACAACATCTTTCACTTATTTGCATTGAAAAAAGTTGAAAAATCAAGCATTTTAGGTCATTTTTACACAGTTTTGCACTTGTTTCTTGCATAACTTTTGAAAAGATTTTAAAATATGATTTTACATTGATTTGAAAACATATACACATGGATTCTAATCATAAAAATAACAATAGGTTCCCTCCTAGGCCTTACATGAAAAGAAAGGTCCCCGAACCTGAAATTGTATTTACACCTCATGATAGAACAATTGGAGATACTAAAGGACCTCTTTATATCACTGTGAAGATAATGGGAAATCTTGTGGATAGAACCCTTATTGATCCTAATTGCATGACTAATGTGGAAACAAAAGAATTCATTTACTCACATGGTTTGATACAAGGCTTTTATGATCCTTCAGATATGATGATCAAGACACATAAGGGAACCTTTATAAACACTTATGGGAAGTTATCTTTATTGGTTACTGTATTTGAGAAATCTGTAGAACAATGGTTTGATGTTGTCCCCATTTCTGATCTTTTTTGCATCAAACTAGGACACCCATGGTTAAAGGTTATGAAAGTTGTCCCTTGAACAATTTATAACTATGTAAAATTTCCTTTGAATGGACAAGTGCATATTATCCCTCGCAATAGGTATAAACTTTTGTTTACAAGACAACACTTTACCCTTGATTACTTTTGGGAAAGATCTAAAGTGGAACTAGAGCCATGGATAGATTTTAACTTCATGAGCTATAGAAACTACAAAACAAAACTATTACATCAAGTGGCCGGTCCTTCTATTCAAGAAACAACAAGAGACGAACAACCCACATTTAAAGAGAATCCTAGACCAAAAGGAAAAGGACCCTATGCTGAGGTTCCTCCCTCACCATCCTTACAAGGATCGGGAGGTAGTTGTCAACAGCAAAACATTCCACCTAGACAAATGAGATTTGATCCTGGTGCTTCCTCTAAAACACAAAAACCTACGAAAGAGCAAAACACTATCTTACAAGAGATAAGTGGTAAGACAAAAAGAAATATACAAGCAAGAGAAAGGAGGAGATGACAATCTTATGCCCAACGAAACACATCTCAACAAGAAAACATCTGACCAAACATTGAATCAAACCAAGAAGATCTTAAGAATGGATAACTTGAAGACAAGAATAAGAGTTGGGCTATGGTACCTTATGTCCCACTTTCCTCTAACATTTGGGAGTGGGAAGATGATGATGATTTGCTCGATGACAACCCTTAGTTTGGTTGTCCCTATAGGTAAGTATTTCTAACCCTTTACCTCCATGTTGTGTTTCCCCCGTGATGTGTTATATGTTATTTAGGCCTCCTGGGATGATCCTTGATACTCTTGTAAGGTCAAGGATACTGGGAGACCACCTCTGTTGTGACCTTCTGTTTGTATCATCACTCTTCTATATTGTTTCTCCTCTATCTTCACTATTGTGTGTTGTGTCTTATGGACATAGCGTTGCGGTTGGCGACTTGGGGACACCTTCCTACGTGACTATCCCTAAGGCATTTGTTTCTCCTCTCTTGATTTATTGTTTTCATTCCTCTAGTGTTTGTATCTAGAGGGCGGATGACGAAAAACATATTATACTGATACAGACCTAGTGTCCCTTTAGTGAGAAATAAAAAAATGGACCAAGTCCATACATGACGACAGGGTTGATATATATTATCCGATGATTGGCTAGTAGAATCACTCCATGTGATCTTGATGTTGTCTTATCGCACTTACAAACCATAGCAATACTACTGCTCTGTGCACTTTTTTATCTTTGAATCTTGCCTTGGTTAGACTCAGTTTTGAGATTTCTGCGGTATAGCCCCACGGTTATACTTGGTCTCTAAATCCATAATATAACCTCGGCTATTTGTGTGAATGATCGTATGCATTGTTGTTTATCATGATTATATGGACACTAACACTTTTCTTGCAGGAATGTGTTTGTGGGAACATTTGGTCAATGTAAAGTACATGCCACCTCCAGGGGGCATGGGCTTTGCGAGAGCTCGTATTCCCTTGTGTGTTTTCTTCCTACCTTAAAGTGCTTGATACGGATACATGATATCAACCACCTTAAGGTGGGGGCATATATAAGGCAAGCTGTCTGATTTAGATACTAGCAAAGTGTGTTTGTTCTCAAGTGCATTTTAAAGATGGTGGCGATGAGTCCCTCCTACACTCTAAGATTTGTTTGTGAATCTTGAAATCTATTGCAATCATCTAAGTCCTCTGTAGAGGCTGGATATCACACATATCCTTTTTTATCTTAAGTCCTCTGCAGAGATGGGGATGGTGCATTTCTCGAAGAGAGTACACATCCTATCATTTTCAAAAAGTCCTTTGCGGAGGCGGGGAGCAGATCTGTGACTATCCAAACTCTTAAGCGTGTCTTCGGCGATTGTTGTGGTGAATCCCAATCATTGGTGTGTGCCTATAATGTACCTAAGATGGTGATGAACCTTGAAATAGGTACACTCCATCACTTGTATGTCATGTTTTCTCCATTTCTTCCATGTGTGTGTGTATTGCGTGTTTGTTCCCAAGCATAGTCTTAAAGACTAGTGGCGATGAGTCCTTCCTATGCTTTGGGATTTGTATGGTGTGCTTGATTTGTATGGCATTTTTGTTCTCAAGTGCAGTCTTAAAGACTGGTGGCAATGAGTCCCTCCTGCACTCTGAGATTTGTTTTGCATGTTTGTTGCCTCATATGTAGTTTAAAGACTGGTGGCAATGAGTCCCTCCTACATTTTGGGTTGTGTGTTTACTTTCCTTGTACTTGCATCTATATTTTCATATATGAGAAAAAGAAAAAAGAAAATCATCATTGCATTCACTGCATTCACTATGTTTTGTGTGTCTTCAATACTATCTTCTCCATGTTTTGCATGCCTATTACTGTCTTCATTGTGATTGGCATGTCTTCTCTGCGCCTGGCATGTTTGTTGTGTTCGTTGATCGTACTTTAATGCATGTATTGGCCTTGTATTTATACATACATTAAAGTGGGGGCTAAATGTTATGTCAGAAAAAGTAACCTTGAGGGCTTTTTCCTCTTAAGGTTTAGCTCTTGGGTCCTTTAGAATGCATTTAGAGCATCTTGCATGATTTTGATGACTCCCGATGAGAAAACCTTGAAGTTTCATGGCAAATGGGACCTAAGGGGCAAATTTATGATGAATCCTGCCTTAAATAGGGGGAGAGGACTTGGGCACCCATGCCCTAGTCTTGCCCTATTTTAGGTCAGGACCTATTTCAAAGTGTCGGTTTATGACCATTACTTAGGTCTTATGCTGACATGGTAAGTTTAAATTATGAAATTCTTAGCGGGAATGTTTGTAGTTGCATATATAAGCATGATTAGTGATTCATTTGTAAACTAGGTGGACATTTTGATTGAGAATCTTATGTGAAAGTGATTCAAGGCATTCATTGTGTGGCAGAGAAGAATTTTGTTTTGTTATTGTATTTGTATTTGTAGATTTGGCATCCATCTCCTCATGGAATGAAGAGCTTCTTCCTTCCATGAGATCTTCACTACAAGGTGATATCAATTATGTTTTCTATCATTTATCATTTGGATTTTGCCTCTATCTTGCAAGGATACGCACTCTTTATCTGACAACAGTGTTAAGAAGACTTGAATGTCTCTCCGGGGATTGACTGAGGCAAGCCACTAAACACCACAACCCCCAACCCACTTTTATGTGATTGCAGGTTACAAGTTGCGAAAGTGAAAGAAGTGGAGTTGCAGGAGAGCAATGCAGATTGTCAGAATTGCATATCAAAGAAGAAAACAGGGACCTAGATTCAGGCACCCACTCATTAGTCCTCCGGATCCTGCAATTGTAAAATCTCCAAAACAACAGGAACAGGTTGTAGACAACATTCCCAGATCCTAATAAAAATTGTGGCACTGGACTAGGGTGCCCACTCATTAGTCCTTGACTTTTCCACACACTGAACTTCAAAATCTGGTACACATTTGATTGTCATTTGATATCTCTGTGTGCGATCATTTTTCATAATTTGTCCATTTGTTTACGATTTTACAAAATTATTGTTTTGAGCATAATTCGGTTTAATTGAATAATAAAATCACATAGTTCCAATCTTCCCCTATGTTCCAAGTGATAGGAGATATGTAGTAGAGTTCTCTACTTGGTTGAATATCCTTGAATGTTTAGTGGTGAAAGAAGGATCAATACAAACCATTAAAATCAATTCTCTTCATTTTTAACCCTAAACACCAATACACCATTCTACATGGGTATCAAACATCATTCTTGTTCACAAGAAGAATGGAGAGATTAAGATCTGAGTAGGTTCTCAAATTTTGAATCAAGCTTCCCTAGAGGATAATTATCCTCTACAAATTATGGACCATACTCTTCAAATAGTGATAGGCTCAAAGATGTTGTCACTATTTAATGGATATTCAAGATACAATTAGACTATAGTTGTAGTTGAAGATCAATACAAGACAACATTCACTACTCCCTGGGGTACCTTTGCTTACGAATGGATGTCATTTGGTCTTATCAATGTAGGTGCCACTTTCCAATGAGCAATGGATTTAGAATTTAGTGACTTAAAAGATAAGACAATTGTAGTGTACTTGCACGATCTTATAGTCTTTTCAAAAAGATGCAGTGATCATTTTTAGCACTTGGCAAGCATGTTCAAAAGATTCAAGGTTCATGGTATTTCCTTAAATCCAAACAAATCTATGTTTAAAGTAACTAAAGGAAAGTTATTATCCTACATAGTCTCTGAAGAAGGTACAAAAATTGATCCTCATAGGGTTGATACTATTTTTAATCTATCTTTTCCAACCAATAAAACTAGTGTATATTCCATTTTTAGTAAAGCTAATTTTTTGCGAAGGTTTGTACCTAATTTTCTAGAGCTCACAAAGGACATATCATCCATGATGAAGAACACCATGGTTTTCAATTGGAAAAATGAAGGGAAAAAGGCTTTCATATAGATCAAAGAAACTATTAGCAAAGCCCCAGTATTGTTACATCCAAACTTTGATAAGAATTTCATACTCTATTATTATGCTTCAGAGCATACCATGTCAGCCATTCTCATGCAAAAGCTACAAGAAAATATAGAACCTCCCATTGCTTTCATGAGAAGCAATTTCAAGGGCCATGAGATGCAATATTCATAAATGGAAAAGCATACCTATGTCATGGTTAGAGGAGTCAACAACTTTAGGTTCTATATCTTGAATTATCACACCAACATTTTCATGCCAGGTTCATTAGTGAAAACAATTCTCAGTGAAAAGAGATGGATCGAAATGAGGAAATTGGATTGCGAAGGTTTAGGAATATGATATTGAAATCAAGCCTACATGGCTGATATGTCAGAGAGGATTGTGTCAACTAATAGCTAAAGATAGAGGTAAGGACAACGAAGACATCCCTTTCGGTATTGCTCATCAATTCTATAGATGAGTGGTATACAAACATAACATATTACTTGATGTATGGATATTGTCCAAGCCACATGGGTAAGCAGCAAAGAACTTTGAAATTAAGAGCTTTCAAGTATCTATTATGGAAGGATTTATTGTACAAATGGAGTCTTGATGGTACCTTCTTGAAGTGCATGAGCAAAGAGCAACAATGAAATTTGTTGGATGGATTTCATGACAAAGCTTGTGGCGGCCACTTTTCATCATGGATCATGACTTTAGAGATATTGAGAGCACAATACTGTTGGCCAATCATGTTTCATGATGCATACAACTGGGTGGAAAAATGTCAAGTTTGTTAGCAATTCATTGGAAAACCTAAGCTAGCAGCCATTCCACTCAAACTGGTCATTATTGAAGCCCCTTTTCAAGAATGGGGGTTAGACTTCATCATGTCTCTTAATTCAAATTCTACTATGTTCCCTGAGGACACACCCCCAAGATTTTTTTCTCTGTCCCCATATTGGGGATGTTCTAGGGACACGGGGACGCCTTGGAAACATCCCCTTGTTGTCTCCAATTACAAAAACTTCCCTGACCATCCCAAAAATGTGGGGACTTCGTGGGGATGACCAAACATCTGCAAGATGGTTGGGGAGGTCCAATCATCCCCATGTAAAAACACTCAATTTTTTTAAAAATACCCAAAATCAATTAAAAATTATTTTAATATTTTTTGTCACTATTTCAATAGATTTTTAGTCATTCTAAGGAAAGATATCAATTGTTATAACAAATTTGTGGAGGTATTTTTTTTTCTTTTTTACTGAAATAAACATTGGACAATAACATTCTTGACATTAGTTTTGTGATAGTCATAAAAGAGTTTGCTCAACAATTTGATCACTTCATATACAAAACAACAACTCTTCATATATCCTAGGGTTTCAAATGTGCAATTTCATTTTCAAACTATGGATATTCCAACAATTTTGGTGAAAAATACTCTAAAATCAAAGACTAGTCTAGGACATGAAAGTGCAAGTATTGGAATTGGAGGAGAAGATAAAAAATAGGAGTAAAATAGCAAAAAGGTTATGGACTAGTAGCCTCATGAAGCAGTCTTTTTTCATGTCTCCATTCAAAAGTCACGAATTTGTCCTTGAATGTGTCAAGCTCTATGGCCCTAAAAAGGAAGATATCAATGAGTGATCAAGTACTTTGCAAACCTGATCCAGATATAATTGAAAGTGCCTCCACTTTTCCATTTTATGAAGAGACTCAAAAGATTGATCTAAGAGAATGTGAGAAGGTTTAGTAGAAGAATCTTATTGAATGTCAAAAACACATTGGCAAGAATTGTTTGAAAGAGTATTCTTTAATGAAAGCAATTAAATTTTGTTAATTTGTTTGACTCTCATGTGAACTCTCAATTCAACTCTAATGTATATGATGAATGCCTTGTCAATGTTATGATAGGAATATTTAAAATATCCCTATATTTAAAAAAAAAATTCTATTCTTTAATAGCCATCCCCTTTGCCATCCTTTGTCGTCCCCTAAAATGACCTCAAAAAAATCCATCCTTGAAACATGTCCCCCATCCCCTATTGTCCCCATCTTAGAAACTTGGTGGGACATAGGAATTCTAGTGAACGACATATATGTGTTGGAGTAGCCAAGATCACTTGCAAGAAACCAAGAACTTCCACAAATTTGAATTGCATAAATAACAAACCAAATAACTATCATATAATGATCAAAATATGAAGCATACAAAAGTCCAATTGCATATAAAGGCAAGGATAAGGAGGTGAGATGGTAGGATTGAAAGTCTAACTACCCCTCCAAAGGTGTGACACATGTGGACTCACTTGAGACAAGTGTGAGGACACATGTTGTGTGCATATGAGGTGAGACAAAAGCCTAAATAACCTTTAAGTGAGCTTAATTGTAGTGTGAATAGGACCTAGTCAAGCTAGATAGGTAAAATAACTTTTCACACTAACACCCCCCTTAAGTGATACTTAAAGATAAAGCTAAACACAAAATGTAAAGATGCATAGATGGGTTCCAGAAACAAGGCTTGATGAGGTACCCATGTACAAAAGATCTCTAAGAAATAGAGAAAAAGAGAAAACCCAGTGGGAAATAAAACTCCTCTCCAAAAGAGAGAATGAAAAGGACAAATAAACCTCCTCAAGGATGTCCTTGAAAGATAGGAACATGTCAAACTCCTGAAGCATGTAGATGTTGTAAACTGATGTAGGAGCATCTGGGTCCACAGGCGATCCTGCATCACCCAAAAAGATTTGCTTTACTTTCTTATAGTTTGTTTTGTTGTAGGAGTTGCTACAGGAGTTGATTGATCAATTTCGAAGAATTTTCCTAAAAGATTTTGGCCAAGTGATGAATTGATCTTGAAGAAGGCCCAAATGGGTGTCTACATTTCAAATTTAGTGAAGATCTGATCAAAATCGAAGAAGTTAGGCCTCAACGAAGTTTTTTCCTATCACCGGATCTGCATATTCTGTGACCTTCATTTTGTCCGCTAAGCTGCTTGTGCCGCTTGGCACTAAAATGACTCTGCACTAGATATATCGCCTGGCGCTAAAATCATCCTTCACCAGATGTTGCGCTAAATTTGCTCTTCACCAGATTTGCACCAAAATCAAGCTTTACCGGACATGTTCGACAGACACCATAATCCCCACTAGTCCAGTGACAACGGATTTCCCCGTTGGAGAATTAAATAGGTGTTAACGCTATAAGTTGACTTCACTGGATTAGCATGAAAAGGGACCCTCACAGGACATATCCACTAAATGACAAAATCCCTGCCGATCCAGTGTAGGGTGAAAATCCTACCGGAAGTGTTAGAAGAGCCTAGCGCTAAAATGGAGCCTCACTGCACATATCCTATGAACCCTCAAAACCCCGCATATCCACCGACGTGAATTTTCCCTGCTTAGACTATCATGACTCCTTGCGCTAACTTCACTTGACACCAGATATATCTAGTGAAGCACAAATTCCCTGCTATGTCTTGAGAGGCACGAAAACCCCGCTTTATGTGGTCATGGCCCAAAAGCCCACATCCGATGACACCCAATATCCCCACAAAACACATAGGAAGTGACAAAATCAGTTTTAACCACTTGTATGGCAAGTTTTGGAGTGAATGAGGACCAGCCACGTGTCATGTGCATTAAATGAAGTCGGTGGCTGCCTCAGGGATCTATAAATACATGGATTTTGTACTTTGAAGGGGAGATTCTCCTGGGCTGATAATCGATAGTACGTTTTGGGGTTTCTAGATTGCAAGATCTGTTTGATCTGGATCTTGAAATGTTGTAAGGCTAAGGCCAATGCATGTGTAATGCCAATTGTGCTCCTATTGTAATTCTTCTCTTGCATATGAATAAAGAAGCATTTGTTTTGTTGTTTTGTGTTAATCATTCTCGCTGCTTGATTAGCTTGACAAAGCCCCTGGATCTTGAGCTGCATCATAAACTCTGCCAAAGAAGAACCGATGTCTACTAGAATCAATGGACCCTCCAAGAATGTAGATCAGGATGAGAGAAACACAAAATATTACACGAGTGCCCTCAATAACATTACTCAACTATATATGCACAGATAGAAACAAAGGCAAAATAATATGTGAAGTTGAAAGTATAAATGGAACAATGATCAAAGAGACACAAATAACACTGCATGAGTGACTATGAAATGACACTACTCAATGTGCAAGTGGTGCTCTAGAAAGATACTAGAGTCTCGCGAATACTGATCAATTGAAAATGAGAGAGATGATGTGTCCAATACTTCACTAAAAAAGAAACATTAACAAAACCATATGATACCCTCCATAATGTTGATAGGAAGAGGTATTGGTAGATTAACTGAAATGTGTGTAAGTAGATGGAGATACAGCATAAGGTTTAATGTGGTGTACAAGCAATTGGAAAAGGGTGTGCAAAAAACAAGGCACACACATATGAGGCTAGAATGTTATCATGGAGGTACACTCACTAGACAAGATTGTGATGGAAAATAATGATGCACTGACCACAACCCCCCATGGCACTTTATAAATTAGTGCATGTTGTAATAACACACCCCTATTTTTTGAAAGATTAATGATACAACTAACATTGAACATTAGTAAATTCCAAAATGCAACTTACCCATCCAACCAATTGTTGTTAAAGTGAGTTTCCAATGATAAAGATGTGTATACAGTCAAACAAGAGAGATTGCACAAACACCCAGATGGTCAAATCGATAGATAATCACTTATTTCATATTCTCATATGCAACTAATGTATCTATAGGTCTGATATCCAATTACAACAAGTATAATGGATGTTCATTGCCCAAAATTGTATAACATAACAAATTTAATGACATTGATGTTTAAAACCAAATACCCAATTGATCAAATCAATATTTTAATAATATTGGAACATACCCAGAAGCCGTGAATAGGTACAGGTCTGCAACAAAGTCTTCAATAGAAAAATGGAGCATCCCAAATGATATTAAATGCCTTCAAATATGTAATTCACCCTACAGTGAACAATGGCAATGAAATGGGGTCACTTTGGCACCTCCAAACCAACATAGAAACCTTCAAAACCATAAGCGATCAAGCCTAGGATTTCCCATGCCCTGCTACAAAAACCTTGTATGGTCATAAGTGGTTGTTTTTAGCTTAAACATCAGTTACAAACTCTTTTGATATGCCTTTGTAACCTCCCTTCACCCAGGTGCCAAGTAAATAAGCTTTCACAACCAAAATGGAGAGCAAACAATCACCAAATCGCACCCCAAACATGTGAAAACTGGTATAACTAGCCAAGGAAGTGGTATGGCCAACAAAGGGGTCCCAAAGTTGTTTTAATCACCCTCAAAATTCTGCAAAAAACTCTAAATTTTCTCTATCAATCTACCTTTCAAAATATTATTTGAAAAATCTCAATATTTTGCTTTATAAACCCTTCGCGACAATATGCAAATCACTACAATGAAGCTCAAGCATAGTTCCTGTGTGAAACCACCTTCAAATCAACCAACGAGGATCTTTCACCATTGCAGTTGATGTTCTCCACAAAGGTTTTTTTCCTCACAAAGATCTTGGATGAACAGAGTTCAAACCAACAACATATCATTCCTTCAATATCAATGCATAATGAAAATGAGCTCCAAGAATCACTTATATATTTCCCCAAATCCCAACACCTCCTTTAGGGTTCAATAAACTTTATATTTAATCAAATATTCCTCCTCCAACTTGGGCGCCTATTTCTGAGGGGTCTAAGTTACCCCTTTATTTTAAATAAAACACTTAGCTTTTTTATTAAAAACCAACCTTATAACTTAAGTGTTTGTTGTCCTGTTCTGCCTTTCATCCAAATAACCCAAGAATCTATGAAATTTCTAAGTGTTTCCCTTATGAAGTGCAAGTAAAAAGCCCCCAAAATGGATAAGTCCAAAATCCTAAGTTTTTCCTTGTGTTTCTTGCCTTTTCGGAGTTTCATAGTTTGAGGTTCTCCTCTTCGTCATGACATTCTTATCAGTGTCGAGGTCCGCCTTGTTTCCTTTGGAAATCTATCTAAGTGTTTTGAGCACTGGGGATTGGAAGGTTTGTCTTCCTCCTTCTTTTTTTGAAAGCGGAAGATGGAAGGCCCGAAGCCCAAAGTCCGTTGAACCTTTTAAATCAACTAAGTTATTCGAGTAGCAGCAGGCAAAAGTTTCCTTCTTCCTCTTTTCTCTTGGAAGAAGGAAGGCAGAAGGCCCAACGCCTGAAGTCCGCCAAGCTCATAATTTTTTCTAAATGTTGTGGATCTCAAGGAGCAGGGTTCTCTTCTTCCTCTTTCTTTTGGAAGGCATAAGACGAAAGGTTTGAGGCCTGATCTCTGACAACTTCTTAAATTCTCCTAAGTACTTTGGAGTCAGGAATCAAGCATTTCTCCTTCCTAGCACAATGAGACTGCTCAGTGATCTTCCTGGTTGCCATTATGTTTCTTCAAGGCCAAGGCATGAAATTTTTTTCTTCTAAGACAAAGAGAGAAGTGGAAAAGTTGTCGACAAAAGACTAAGTCAGTGAGTGAGCATTCAATGTAGTTCTTCAGCTACTCAATCCTTCAGATATTTTTATAGTTATTATTGCGAATCAAATCAAGGATATCTTCTTCAAAATTGATGCATACAACCATTCCTTTGCAAAAATATCTCTGATGGGATCATGGGGCAAAGTTATTGCAGTAGGTAAATGTGCTTTAATGTAAAATGATATATATACATGTAAATCAGATGTATTTTGTTGGCTGTTGGTCTAAAAACCACATCTTGTATCAACTGTAATCTTGCCTCCATGATAAATAAACAATAGATTTTACCTTCTCATATGATTCTTTTGTACTGTGTAGCATGGTTGTTTGAATCTTCATTTGTGAATGTTTCTTTCCTTTTGGGTTTTAATTAGTTTCCTTTACCTCTGTAGATAGTTTATGAGTTGTGTATGCACATCTATTGTTTGATATTGTTATGTGCATAAATGGTTGATCTAAGAGCTAAACACGTTAAACCTAGTGTATGCCCTTTTCCTTTTCAGTTTCTCCTTCCCTTTTCCCAACGGTGTTAGATTAGGTTTAATTCATAGTTTTCTTTGAATCTCATATTCAGAAAGAGGAACCAGCCTTCTCTAGAGGTTTGATTTCACTTGCAGGTCCCACACCTTGAAATCACTCCAATGTTTCACTGGATTGTTGCAGAAAATGGGTTTCAACACAGGGTGCAAATCCAAGTGACAACAGTTTCTGGCATGCCCGGTGGGACTCCTTTAGTTTGAGTTAAGAGTTAAGTTGAGAAATTGGTGTTGTTCTTAGTATTCTGTGGTTTGGTAGACAATTTTATGCACTTGGTCGCTCTATAGGCTCATGGTTTCAGATCAGTCCAACATTATATGACTAGAGTGCATACAAGAGCTTCTTCAAGAGGTGAGAATTATCAATTCATTGAATTACCTTTTGTTGCTTCAAAGAGAAGAACTAGGTTATCTAGGTCTCCTATGAGAGGAAATAACAGTATTGTTCCATCACATCCTAGAGCTCAATCTACACCTCCTCTTGTTAGGTTTCAATATTCAAGAAAGGGCTTGCACATACCTAGAATAAATTTGAATATCCCCAATATGGCAAGAAACCTGCCCTTTGTAACCTTCAATGGAGGTAGCCCTTTAGCTCTAGCTACACATAATGATATACCTGCCTTGGCCCTAAAGAGTATCCCACTCTTTAAGGGTGATGGTTCCACTACTCCTACTAAACATATTAAAGACATATCAAATGTATGCACAGTTCACCATATTCAATATAAGGATGTGGCTATTAGGCCCTTGGTTCATCCTTCAAGGGAAGAGCTCTTCGATGGTTTAGGGGTTTATCCCCTGCTTCAATAAATGATTGGGATGAGCTAGGACAAGTAATCTAGAAGTAGTTCAGAGAGAGCACAATGTCTCTCTGCTGGAACAATTGACAACCATAAAGAGGGCTCCCAACGAGATGATGGTTGATTTCAACTTCAGATTTCAAAGGACATGGGAAAGGATTCCAACTCTCCTCAGACCATCTCCACAAGGTGCTTTCTTGTATTTTTTGAGAGCTTTAAATTCTGATATAGTTGTTATGATGCAATATATGGGTGTTGAAACCTTACCAGATGCATATGAGATAGCTTTGAGAGATAAAAATTGTTTAATATAGGCTAGGGAAATTACCCCAAGACCTCTTGTACCTATCTTCCTAGAATTGCCTTCACAAGTTGAACAACCCACTATTGCTCCCATCCTAGAGCCTAAAGCCTCTACATCTTCTCTTAAACAAGAAGAGAATGATTTTAAAACCCTAGTAACCAACCTCGATAACAAGGTCAATACCATAGCCATCCAAACTGCCCCTAAACCCCATCAAAATTATAACTAGGGATAGTCTTCAAACCAAAACTGGAATCAAGGTTATCAACCAAATAGATACCAAAATAATAATCCTATTCAGCCTTTGCAAACGATTAGACCCATTCAACAAATATAGTTGTTAACCCAGTTAGGACCTTGGTTCATATCCAAAATAATCTGGCCCAAGAGGCAAATTGGTGTTATCCTTGCAATCAACCTCATAATCAGTCCACTTGTGCATTTGGAGTGTAAGAATGAGTAGTAATGGTGCAAAATTTTTACACTCAGCAAGCATCATTGGTAGAAGTAGTTAACAGCAACCCTGAGGTACCAAATGAGGCTGCTTTTAATTCCAATTTAATACTCCTGAGGACTTTTGTGCTATTAATCAACCTATGGATAGTGTGATCATGCCTGCAAACAGTGTTGCAGACAACACAAGATCCAAAAAGAGACAGTTAGAGGATAACCTCACGCCTACTATATCACAAAAGGAACCTATATTAAAGGCAAAAAGTGTTAGTACTACAAATTTAACTTAGAACAACAGGCCTGTTACTGCAAGGTTCCATCATGTCCAAAATTGCTTGAACAAGCCATAGAACATTTAAAGAGAGGGATGTGGATTCCTCCCATGCACACACCAGTAGCATTTTCTCTAAATATTATGGAGCAAATGAAAAGGACAAACCTGAATGTGTCTATGTGGGATGTATTATCAATTCCCTCTCAAAGGGATTTGTTGCAAGATGCTTTAAGGTAATTCCCAACAGTTGACTCAGCAGTCTAGAAGGAAAAGGGCCCAGTCAGTCTTGTACAACCAAGTGAAGAATAGGTAAGTCCAGAAAAGAATATATCCCCATTCTACTTGTCTCTAATCATTGGGTAGTTCCTGGTGAATAATTGCATGATAGACTCAGGGGCTAGTATTTCAGTTATGCTAAAGAAGAGTGTGTTGCAACTGGATGGTGCTTCTGTTAACACTATTGGAGTGATCAAAGGACTAGATTTGACCTTACATGCTTGTCCAAACTTGAATATTAGTCAAAATATTTCAGTCATTGATCTTCCTCCTTTCTTTGCTATTTGCTTGTCAAGAGACTTCACAGCTAAGATGGGTGGTTACCTCTCTTCTGATTGGTCTCACATGCTTTTGAGGACAAGATATGTAACAAGGTTCACCATTAAGGCTGAACTAGTTTCAAGTTATCATGTGGAGAATTATGATCATTTCCTGGTGAACCCTCATTGCATGATTTAGGGTGAGGAAGTGAATGATTCGAGATCTCTTGAGGTAGTATCTTCACCCCTTCCAACCCTAGACATTTTTTCTTAATGAGTGGGTGAAAGATCATTTTGATTTTGATCCCTATGACACCACTGAGATGACTGGGCTAGGAACCTACATGATTCATGAGGGAAATTCCTATGTCCCCTATATACTCAAACCATATGATGATTCTAATGGCCATGGAAAATGTTCTTTGATGGTGAAAAGAGCAGAAATGGAGTTGGTGCAAGATTATTATTGATCTCCTCGACTGGTAAGAAGCTGTATATTGCTCACAGACTGCATTTTTCCTACACAAATGATGTTGCAAAGTATGAAGCATTGGTCCATGGTCTATTGATAGTTGAAAAGAAGAAAATCAAACATCTAGAGATCTTCAAAGACACTAAGCTAGTGGTCAACTAGGTCAGGGAAGGATGTGCAACAAAAAATTAGCTCCTAAGAGTTTATAGACCCAGAGTTTGGGGTTTGTTTGAGAGTTTTGATGCTCTCAACCTACAGGTGATCCCAAGGAAATTAAATGTTGATGTAGACCAATTGGCAACAGTTGGTGCTCAGTTTTCTCCTCTCACATACCTCTTCCAAGGACCTGATTAGCATGTCAAAATAGTGGTTAGGCCCTTAATCCCTGATAATGATGTGAAATGATAGATATTTGACAACAATGAGTAGATTGTAAACTTCATCCAAAATGAAGCTGAATTCTCATCAAGTGCACAATACATACTGCAAGAAGGGTATGACGATCAAGTTATACCACTAAACACAAACAAGCTACCCAAAGGTTTGGTCACTCTTGAGGCTATTTTTAGTCATTATGATGAATTCAAGGGCGAGAAGAAGAACATCACATTCAAAAAGGAGGACTATCAAAATATTACTATCGCCTAGGACAAAGATTTATTGCTGGGAAAGGTATAGTGCGATGATGAACAACAAAATTTTATTCACCTTTCTCAGAAATATAGTGATGTTTTTGCATGGAATTATGAGGATCTAGAGGGTTTTGACCCTAATGTTGCCCAACATGCCATAAACCTTGATCCAAATACTAAACCTGTTCGCCAAAGACAGTGGCTTGTAAATCCCAAAATCGAGCCTTTGATGAGGAAAGAGCTTGCAAAGCTCATTTAGGCTAGAATCATTTTCCCCATCAAGTTCCACCTGGGTAGCTAATTTAGTGCCAGTGAGGAAGAAAAATAGTGAGATAAGGTTGTGCGTGGATTTTTGTGATCTGAATCGAGCTTCCCTGAAAGATCATTACCTGTTGTCATATTTTTCTCAACCCAAAATATTCTAGAAATCTTTTACTTCCATCAAAGAAAGCCCAAATAGAAGGAGGTTTCCCTTAGCAAAAAATAAAAAAATCCCTAAGGAAATCCTTGCAAAAAACCCAAAAAAACCTAGAAAAATCCTCAAAAAATTCTAAGTTTTTGCTTGTCTTTTTACCTTTGTTGGCAAAAATACAGTTTGGTGAACCTTTGGTTTGGCGGTTCAGCAGTTCAGTAGTTCACTGATTCGCCGATTTGCCGACAAGGGTGAAATCGGCTAAGGCAACGTAGCAAATAAGCAAACAGAAAGAAAACAAGTTTGCCTTGTTGGCAAAATATTGGTTCAGCGAACCTTTGGTTCGTCGATTGGCAAGTTCGCTAATCAGCAACTTCGTTGATCGGCAAATTCACCAATTGAAGAAAAATGAAGGCGGCAGCGGTGGGTGTTCTCTTCAAGAAGCAAAGGAAAGAAGAAAATGTTTGCCTTTGTCGGCAAACTTATGGTTCGACAAACCTTAATTTCACTGATCGACATGTTTGTTGACAAAGGGAAGAGATGATGCTGCAGTGAAGGCCATGGTTTGTGAGGAGACATTTTTACCGACAATTGAAAAAGGATAAGGTGAAGAAGAAGCAAAATGGATTGTCTTGGGTATCTAAGTGGGCCAATCTACGGACAAGGCGACTAGCAAGACCAAGTTTGGGGCAGAGAGTCCAAAATAGGAGTCCAAATTGGAGGCCGGATATGGGCTAGGTGGGGTGGCCTTTTGGAACTCAGAGTCCAAATGGGACTAAATGGCCAAAAAATCCAAAGGGAGCAGGGGTCGTGTGGTCACAAATAGGGCTAAAGTCCAAAAAGAGTTGGTGAGCCTTGGGGCAAGATGGATGACCAAATGGGCTAGAATAGGTGCAAAGTGGTCAAGTGAGGCCCATTTTGGATGGAGCCAATGGGCCGATGAGATTGCTTGATGGGGCCTTATGTCCAAGAAGGTTTACAGATAGAGAGTCCCAAACAAGAGTTTCATTCTAGGAGCAAGTTGGGATGATCCTAGATGGAGTTGTGCAAAGGTTAGAAATGGAGCTCAAGAGCCCAAAAACTGGGCTGAACTTGGAACTCAAGCAAAAAAGATCCTGAGCCATGAAGAATGAATGGAGGTCTAGAAACTTCACAGTTAACAAGGCTAGAAATTTGGTCCAGAATGGGCCTGCAAAGGCCAAGTGGAGTTGGAGGCTCGGCCTTAGAACACACTCAGATTGAAATGGAGCAAGCCAAGTCCAGAAACAGAATGCCAAAATGTCTCTGCAAGAGTGACCAAGAACTCATAGAGAGCAGGATCGTCGGAGTTGGGTCAGGCAACCAGGCCAATGCTAGGTTTAGAACACCCACAAAAATGACCAAGGGTCCAAAATAGGGTTTGATTGAGGTTAATTGGCCTAAAACAAGTCTGAGGAGATCTATAGAGGGGTCAAGTGGGCTTGAGACTTGGAACTCGACCAAAAGCTCGAACCAGAACCAGAAGCAGCCAAAAAATAGGCCCTTAGAGACCACAAATGGCAAAAAAACACCTGTAAACACCAAAAATGACCAAATATGGGGCTGAGTTCATACTACAAGTGTAAAGGCCAATTGAGCCTAAATAAGGTCCAATCGCGGCCTAGAAGATCCAGAGAGTGGGTCGAGGACGGCCAAAAAGAGGTCAAGGCGGCTTGAAGGGCTTAAATGAGTTGAGGTCAAGAAGAGAGGGGTTGTTGGGCATGTAAAAACACTAAATCAAAGCCAAATGCAATGTGAAGACACCAAAGCATCCTAGGAGGCTAAAAATGGGGTTGAGGATGCCATGAAACAAGGCCACAGGTTGTAGAAAATCAACCTAATTAGGTCTAAAAAATGTGTAAGTGGCGAAACAAGCAAAGTAGGAGACTAAGTAGGGCCAAAACCAAACATGAACTTGCACAACCAAAAAAAATATTGACTCAACAATAGCAGAGGGTGGTTAAATAGATGCCCCCTCTATCACTTGCAAGACACAAATTTTTATGACCCAACAAATTGAAAAACTTTTGCAGGGGGCCAAAGCGCCATTTACAAAAAAAATCAGTACAGGCCGTATGATGCAAGTATAGGGCTCCAAAAAACTAGAAAAATTCTTTGTGTCCAAAATTGATTTTTGGACAGTCGATCTTTATAGATTTGGACCTTTCTGACTCAACGATGAGATTCATTAGGCTCCACGATACATTGTTAATAGAGCTAGGTTTCGAATTCAACAAAAATTGGGAAGGGACTTGCAAGCTCACTTTGATACCATGTTGGAGCAGCCAGGATCACTTGTAAGAAGCCAAGAACTTCCACAAAGTTGACTTACACAAATAACAAGCCAAATAACTATCATACAATGATCAAAATATGGAGCATACAAAAGTACAATAGAGAACTTACATATAAAGGCAAGGATGAGGAGGTGAGATGGTAGGACTGAAAGTCTAACTACCCCTCCAAATGTGTGACACATGTGGACTCACTTGAGACAAGTGTGAGAACACATGTGTGCATATGAGGTGAGACAAAAGTCTAAATAACCTCTAAGTTAGCTTAAGTGTAGTGTGAATAGGACCTACTTCCACAAAGACGAATTGCACAAATAACAAGCCAAATAACCACATAGAGAATTACGTGCCTTCTTTGGGGTCTTTAGGGTGTCAATAACTAAAGTTTAGGAAATACATTGTGTTATATTAATAATTGAAATATTATTAATAATTATAATCACTAGTTATTATTATCAAGGAAGTAATAGTTATAATTATCATTTAAAAATAATATCATACAATGATGAAAATGTGGAGCATACAAATGTACAATAGAAACCTTGCATATAAAGGCAAGGATGAGGAGGTGAGATGGTAGGACTGAAAGTCTGACTACCCCTCCAAAGGTGTGACACGTGTGGACTCACTTGAGACAAGTGTGAGGACATATGTGGTGTGCATATAAGGTGAGACAAAAGTCTAAATAACCTCCAAGTGAGCTTAAGCATAGTGTGAATAGGACCTAGTCAAGCTAGATAGGTAAAATCACTTTTCATGGTAACACTCCCTAAATGATACTTAAGGAGTAAGCTAAACACTGAAAAAATGCAAAGATGCATAGATGGGTCCTGGCAACAAGGCCTGATAAGGTACCCATGTACAAAAGATCTCTCATAAATAGAGAAAAGGAGAAACCCCAGTGGGAAATAAAACTCCTCTCCAAAAGAGAGAATGAGGAGGACAAATAAACCTCCTCAAGGATGTCCTTGAAAGATAGGAACATGACAAACTCCTAAAGCATGTCAAAGTTGTAAACTCTGTCGAAGTAGCATTGGTGTCTACTGGAATCAAAAACCCTCCAAAGGTGTATATCAAGATGAGAGAGCCACAAAACTCTACATGAGTGCCCTCAATAACACTACTCAACTATATATGCACAACTAGCAACAAAGGAAAAACAATCTGTGAAGTTGAAAGTATAAATGGTACAATGATCAAAGAGGCTGGAGCAGCTAAGATCACTTGCAAGAAGCCAAAAACTTCCACAAAGCTGAATTGCACAAATAACAAGCCAAATAACTATCAAACAATGATCAAAATGTGTAGCATACAAAAGTACAATAGAGACCTTACATATAAAGGCAAGGATGAGGAGCTAAGATGGTAGGCCTGAAAGTCTAACTACCCCTCCAAAGGTGTGACATATGTGGACTCACTTGAGAGAAGTGGGAGGACACATGTTGTGTGCATATGAGGTGACACAAAAGTCTAAATAACCTCTACGTGAGCTTAAGTGTAGTGTGAATAGGACCTAGACAAGCTAAATAGGTAAAAACACTTTTCACACTAACAATATGTACCGTTATGGATTATTTCACAAAGTGGGTTGAAGCCATTCCTACAAAGTGAACTCTTGTGTGATATTTTAAAAAAGAATATTCTTTAATGCTTTGAGGTGCCTCGCAAGATTTTGATAGATAATGTTTCCCAAGGAATATAGGATTGCATTGCCTCACTCATTGGATTATTACCCCCAAGGTAATGGGCAAGTTGAATCTTCTTATAAGAATATCATCGCAATCATTCAAAAACTAGTAGACACCAATCAATGCACTTGGCATAAGAAGTTATATGATGCCTTCTAGGCAAGCATGATTACTCCTAAGAGAGCCATCAACACATCATTGTTTTATGTATGGGACATAAGTAGTATTGTCAATCACTTTAGAGATATTAGTATTATAGCTAGCCATGACGATTGAAGATAATGAATTCAAGGACCCTATTGGGAAACAAATAATGTATTTAACCAAACTTGAAGAAGATAGAGAAAAAGTGGTTGATAGCTTCACTAATCACCGGGCGCGAGTAAAGAAAATCTTTGATAGGAAGGCTCGTTAGAGAGGTTTCGAGGTGGGTGATCTTGTTCAAGTTTGGGATAAGAGACATAAGCCAAAAGCAATGCATAACAAATTCTATTCTTTATGGAAAGGACCTTTCAAGATTCATCAACTCAGTGGAGACAATACTTACTTTATTTCCATAAGATTATCTCCCCTAAATTGAGTTCCCCTAATAATTAAATATTTAATCAATTTATAAAAAAAATATATTTTGTCAAAAAATGTTTTCTTTTTATAAAAAAATATTTTTTGTTGTAAAAATATGTTTTATCATACTTTAAAAAAAAATAGTAATCATTTTAGAATGGAAAAAATTGGGTTAATGTGAGTTAAATATTATTAAAATATAATAAAAATATTAAAATTTTTATAGCAAGTTAGAGTTAGAGAATGAACTTTCTTTTGTTTTTTAAACTTTACTTCACCTTTTTTTTTTTAATAAAAAAAAAATTAAAAACAAAAGAAAACTGAAGTAGAGTTAAGAAAGTCCATTCTCCAACTTCAACTTCTTGTTATACTAAGAGAAGTAACTATAGTGGCAACAAGGGTGGAGTGTAATGGTGTGAGCGTGTTAATAAAAAATGTTAACACAAACTATTAATGAGCCAACATAAAAAAATAATAAAAACTAAAACATAGCTCACATATATTTGAAAAAAATTAAAACTATTAAATAACAGTTAAGTAAATAAAAATAAAAATAACCCTTAAGTAAACAAGTGCCACGTAGTGGCTAGTAATTGCCTTGTAGTGTTGTAATAATAGTATATGTTTTGAGTCTCTTTTTCATTTATTATAGAATTTTACTACTTGCTATTATTACGATGACACAAATATATATGATACAGAAACTTCTAGAAGTCATAACTTTTGATCCGAGGGTCTGTTTGAGCTGAAATTTGGTGGGAAGATGCGTCTTGAGGAGTTGATTGAAAATCCCACCAAACTGACAAGTTCGGTGTGATGTCCTGATATTTAGGCATTGTTTAAATTAAAGATTTTAACATCATGATAAAAATGGTGAAGTGCTTTTGTGAAATGTGATGTTTAGTTTGAATGGTAGAGATATATAATATTATTATTATATATATTGTTTAATAAATAATTAAAATATAATATATTCATTTTAGTTGAAAAGATATACTATTATATTTATAAGTGATAAATATAAATATAAATATAAGTATACATATAAATATAATTATTAAATATTATTATTATTATATAATAATATGAATTTATAATACTAGGAGTGGCCAAAGTATTTATTAAAGGTTAATAAGACAAGGCACGAATTATAGAAGTGCTTAAGGAAAGTGTAATCTTAAGGTGGCCGACCAAAGTCCAAATCAATATAACACAAAGAGAATATCATATATGAAGTAATATGATTCATTAACAAGGCACAATTTATAATAGTTAATATGGCAAGGTGCAATTTATCTTAAAGAAGAGTTGCACCCGTTGATATGAAGTCACACTCTCTCAAGAGGAACAGAGGATATAAGATGTCGAAAACATTTGAGAGGAAGGGAAAAATTCATGGGATATATCTGGAGGAAGATAAAAACATATTGATAGCAGATTTAGATATGTAAATATATATACATAAAGGAATGATATATAGACATATATAATTCTATGTTTGAAAGGAATAATTCTGATATACATATATATGTTGAACACTAGGGAAGAATCAGAGAAGACATATATATATGGATCAACAATCAAGATATATGTGTAGGAAAGGCATCAAACTGTGGTAGGATCTATACAAGAATATAATGTAGGTATGATCATGCATATTGTGATATCATCTTCATGATTCATTTTGTATGGCTAATAGAATTATTTGCAAATATGAAACTGATATAAGATCTTTCATAATTTTTTATGAATGTCATGGTTACTATGATGGATGAAATGTGGTGCACGAAGGGTATGACGATGGGGCACTCTTCTAGGTACACCACCCCTCTAGGGGGGATTGAATAATCCCATTGGGGCCAAGGGGGTACAAAGGGTACAAAGGGTATTGCCCTTGGGCTTAGAAGAGATGGCTTCCAGGGCACCTTTTAGTGATCTCATTCTCCTATCATAGACATGCAAATTCAAAGGAACCAATCATAGAGAAAGGGAAAGGATATGATAAGATGAGGGGGTAATGGGATAATAGATACCTTACTAGGTAGACCACCTCATATGGATGGAATGGGCCACATGAGGCCAAGGGGGATGGTATATCTGCTCTTGGGCCTAGGGTATTCAGGACACCCTATTGAAGTCACGTTCCTCAACTTTCTTATGGTTGAGCCTCCTAGATAGTTATATTTAGTTGGATTAATAATGTCATTGTTAGTTTGTTGATTATGTTAACTTGACTATGAGAAATATTATTGTAAGTATTTTCCAACTTGATTGTAGGAATTAAATCAAGCCAAGGTACTCTCTAAATCTTTGTTTTCTTGGAAATTGATAATTTAGGGTAAAATTAGTATTGTTCCTATCAGGGACATTACAAGTGGTATCAGAGCATCTTTCCTACTATCCTGTGTATGTTTTATGTGTATTCAAGTGTATACTTCGTGACTTATATGTATCCAAGTGTATTCAAGTGTATACTTTGTGACTTAGATGTATCCAAGTGTATTCAAGTGTATACTTTGTGACTTATGTGTATTCAAGTGTATACTTTGTGGCCTATATGTATTTGAGTGTCTATTATATGACTTTGTATTCGAGTGTATACTCTATGACCTTGTATTCAAGTGCATACTTCATGACTATGTATTCGAGTGTATACTCTATGACTTTGTATTTGTATTCGAGTGTATACTTTATGACTTTGTATTCAAGTGCATACTTCATTTGAGTGTATACTCCATGACTTGGTGTATTCAATTGTATACTTTATGACTTCATGTATTTGAGTCTATACTCCATGACTTTGTATATTCAAGTGTATACTACATGACTGTGTATGTTATTGATGTTATGGATAATGATCTGAATATGGCAATAATTGATCAAGGAAAGGGTGAGGTAGGACTGCAAGGAGGGGGAATGGTGAATGAGCCCTCACTAGGTATGCCACCTCATGATGATGGTTAAGGACCATCAGTTAAGGACCACATGAGACCAATGAAGGATTTAAGATCCTACTATTGGGCCTAGGGTTGAGGATCTAGGACACCCTATTGCAACCTCTGAGACTATTCCCACTTGAATCAATTATTGAAATAAATGAAAAGGAGGATCTTCAATCATAAGAGGAAAGGATGGTGTGATGGAGGGGAACGGCATAAAGCCCTCACTAGGTATGCCTCCTCACAATGATGGTTAAGGACCACATGAGGCCAACAGAGGATAAGGTCTTGTTGTTGGGCCTAGGGTAGAGGAAACTTGGGACACCTCATCATGTTCCACTCCCCCCTCTTTATGGTTGAACCCACATAGTCCTTGAGACTTGTTACATTGTTATATATGATCTTTCTTATATTTAGAATTAAATATATTTTATAATGTGGTTGTAGGTTTCCATGAACAGATTTATATACCTCTTACATGATTTGAATAGATAATTTATTATACATGTTTTGATCTAATGAATTGTTATTACAATTCATTAGATCAAAAAATCCTCTAATATTTTTTAAGGTCATTTTTAAGGATGAACTTAAAAATATTTTTGACTTGGAGTCAAACAGGCCTATTTTTGGCAATCTTTTGGTCAAACACCTTGAGATGAGGAGTTATTTCCAATATTATCTAACATGATTATAGGGCCTAAACTAGGATTTATTTTGCTTACAAAGTCATTGGATTGGTAGGTTGTAACCCTAACTTTTGATTCTAGGGCAAGATTTAGGGATTCTATGGCTTGTGTGGACTATTATTAGAGGACATAATAAAGTCAACTCAACTATTTAGGAGCCCACAAATGGGGAGAAAGATCTTAAAAGAAATGTGGAAATTTATAATAAGATATATTCATCAAACTTAATTATTCTCTCCATTTAGAATAAGATCAAGTGTAGAAACAAGCGATCTATCCCTCACTCATTGAAACAATGACGAAATAATCCAGTCCATATCATATAATCTACCTTGTAACTTACTACATTGATCTAGTGAACTTTATCTTATTTTTCCTACATGTGATACCTAGGGTAGATCATTTCATCCAAGGGTCTTCTTCTCTTAAGCTCTTTAGAGTAACCCTTCATTCATGATTAAAGATCAAGGATATCAGTATTAGGTTCATAAGTTATACCAAATTTGTTACGTAAGGATCATTCTCATTTTTCAAACCCTAAATTAATTGATATTGTCTAAATAAAACAAATACTTTCCCAAAATATGAGGAAACAAATGTAAATAGAGGAGGATAAATCCCCAATGAAATTGAAAGATAGGACATAATTGAATATTAGAGTAAACCTATAGAGGTAAGTCCTATTACTTGCTAAGGAATGACTAACTATTGTACATCTTTCATTTAGCAATTTGTACATATAGGTATAATAGATATTTGGCTAAGATAAGTAATTCAAAACCCTATAAACTCCTCATAAGAAATCAACTTATCACAAACCTTATTTGAATACTTATACAAATTTTCTCTCTATGACATCATATAATCAATTATTCCTCAAAACATGGTTATCTTTTCCTACCATCATTAGATTTACAAGATTGAATTTTAGGATCAAAGATCAAAATGTCTTTTAGGTCCTTCTCTCTAAGGACAAGAGAAAACTTATCTTAAGTTACAGACATCATTAGTTACCAATGCTTGTTGTTGAGAGATATAGGAAAATACAAACACATGAAACAAAAGAATATTTGTCATTTAGGGAACATCATCAACCTTATGATCTTAAAGAATAATAAGGTGTTGGAACTACAGTAAGTATACTAACAACAATCCCTCAAGGGAATTGAATTGGAATCTTGGGTGGGGTGGACTGTGATGTCCCAATATTTAGGCATTGTTTAAACTAAAGATTTAAACATCATGATAAAAATGGTGAAGTGCTTTTGTGAAATGTGATGTTTAGTTTGAATGGTAGAGATATATAATATTATTAATATATATTGTTTAATAAATAATATTAAATAATATTATTATATAAATAATTAAAATATAATATATTCATTTTAGTTGACAAGATATACTATTATATTTATAAGTGATAAATATAAATACAATTATTAAATATTATTATTCTTATATAATAATATGAATTTATAGTACTAGCAGCAGCCAAAATATTTATTAAGAGGAGGCATGGATTATAGTAGAACTTAAGGAAAGTTCAATCTTAAGGTGGCCGACCAAAGTCCAAATCAATATAAGACAAAGAGAATATCATATATGAAGTAATACGATTCATTAACAAGGCACGATTTGTAATAGTTAATATGGAAAGGTGCGATTTATCTTAAAGAAGAGTTTCACCCATTGATATGAAGTCACACTCTCTCAAGAGGAATAGAGGATATAAGATGTGGAAAACATTTGAGAGGAAGGGGAAAATTCATGGGATATATCTAGAGGAAGATAAAAACATATTGATAGTAGATTTAGATCTGCAAATATATATACATAAAGGAATGATATATATATATATATATATATATACATATATAATTTTGAGTTTGAAAGGAATATTTTTTATATACATATATATGTTGAACAATAGGGAAGAATCAAGAGAAGACATATATACAGATCATCAATCAAGATATATATACGAAAGGCATCAAACTGTGGTAGGATCTATAAAGGAATATAATGTAGATATGATCATGCATATTGTGATATCATCTTCATGATTCATTTTGTATGGCTGATAGAATTATTTGCAAATATGAAAATGATAAGATCTTTCATAATTTTGTATGAATGTCATGGTTACTATGATGGATGAAATGTGGTGCAAGAAGGGTACGACAATGGGGCACTCTTCTAGGTACACCACCTCTTTAGGGGGGATTGAATAATCCCATTGGGGCCAAGGGGGTACAAAAGGTACAAAGGGTATTGCCCTTGGGCTTAGAAGAGATGGCTTTTGCGAAACCTTTTTGTGATCTCATTCTCCTATCATAGACATGCAAATTCAAAGGAACCAATCATAGAGAAAGGGAAAGGAAATGATAAGATGAGGGGGTAATGGGATAACAGATACCTTACTAGGTAGACCACCTCATATGGATGGCATGGGCCACATGAGGCCAAGGAGGATGGTATATTCGCTCTTGGGCCTAGGGTATTTAAGACACCCTATCAAAGTCACGTTCCTCAACTCTCTTATGGTTGACTCTCATAGATAGTTAGATTTAGTTGGATTAATAATGTCATTGTGAGTTTGTTGATTATGATAAGTTGACTATGATAAATATTATTGTAAGTATTTTCTAACTTGATTGCAGGAATTAAATTAAGCCAAGGTACTCTCTAAATCTTTGTTTGCTTGGAAATTGATAATTTAGGGTAAAATTAGTATTGTTTCTATAAGGGACATTACATTCGGTAGGTCGCCATTTTGACACTTTTTCAAGATCTTTTTCAATCATCTAGGGCCTCAAAATGAGGATTTAATGATTTTTCAAGATTTTTCCAAGTTTTTTCTAATTATTTTTTGAACTTTAAATGCAATTAGATTAGAAAGTTGACAATTAGTCCTCTTTTAGTTAGTTTTAAATAATTGACAATTTTCATGACCATACGGATATGGATGCGAAGTTACCAAAAATGATAATTTTAGAAAGTTGCTAAAATATGCCAAAAAGAGTAATTATCATTTTTGTATAAATTTGATATTTATTTTTAGTTGGAGGAGGATGGAACGGAATGAGAAGGATAATAGTATTGAAGCTTATGGTTACATCAATATATCAATATTTCATTTTACTGTAATATAACATAAATTTATAAATACATTATAATGCTAATTCTATTTATTCAAGTATAATCAAGAATTTAAAATTAAACAATCATATTAATATGAATATTATACAATATAATATATTAATATTTAATATTTATACAAAAAAATATAATGGCCTATATGAATTATAATATTGATATTTTAAATATCAATGGGGTGAAATGGTGTGTAGCAAATTTAAAAAATAATTAAATAGTTGACATATTAAAATAAATAATCATAAGCATTACAAAAAATATAGCCCACAAATGCAACATTTATAATTAAAACATATATAAAACATAAATGTTTGAAAGTCTCCAATACCAAAAACAACCAAAAATAAAATCACTAATTATAGAAGCCAGAAGCACAAAATAAAAATCAAGAAGTGACAAAAAAATCAAAATCAAGAATCATTGAAAAGAATTTCACGATGGAATAATAGTGTTAATCTTGTATGCATAAATCATTTCATATTGCTAGAATATTAAAAAATTTAAATTAATTGTTAAAATATTAAAAAAATAAATCTATGCTGCAACATTAAAAAATTAAAATTAAAATTAAAATCAACGTGAAAAAATAAAAGCAATAAAAATAAAACATAGATATAGCCGTATACAAAAATTCGATCCTAAAATATTAAAAAAAAACTGTGCTCAACATTAAAAAATTAAAATTAAAACTAAAATCAACATGAAAAAATAAAAGAAATATATTTTTTTTTAGGGTTTGGTTTTGTTTTTGTAAACTTTAGTTACTATTAAAAGAGTTATTTATGAAAATTTTGTGTTGTATAATATGTAATTTAATTTAGTTAGGGTTTGAATTTTTTTTCCTATTTAGTTAGGGTTTTATTAACTAATCCTTTCATTTTTAATATAGATTAAGACTTATTTTAAAAATATATTTTTAATAAAATATAGTTATAAACTGATAAAAAAATATAGTTATAAAATAAATTATTCTAGCCTAAATAAATAACATAAACCCTAATAAAATATAAAAGAAATAAATTAAATTTTATTATGTAGAAAATTAAATTAAATTAAATTGATGTCTCCATAGTAAAATCTATAAAATTTAACATCTCCCATTGTTGATTATTGAATATACTTTGCTCCTTTTTTATTACATGATAAAACCCTAATAAAATAACATATTAATTGATTGTGTAGAAAACAAAACAAAACCCTAATAAAATATAGTGACACTTTATTTTTATAAATAAATAAAATTTAAATTAAATTTTATTATACTATATTTTATTAGGGTTTTATCACACGAAATAAAAAGGAGCAAAGTATATTCAACAATCTTATTCCAATGGTAAGTGCATTATATTTTATAGATTTTATTATAGAGTTATCAATTTAATTTTCTTTTCTTTTTGGCCTAATAAATTTAATATATTTATTTTTTAAAAATAAACTATATTTTAAAAAGAAATATATTATTTTACTAGCATAGATATTAAATACATAGATACATTAGATAGATATCTTAAATACATCTATCTAAAAGATGCCGAGATATCAGGAGGCGCCAATTTATTCTCAATAACATTTTCAATATAAGCACCTCTCGATGTCTTTTAGATAGATGTATTTAAGATATCTATGCTAGTTAATATTAATTTTATAATAAAATTTATTATAACATAGTAAAATGAAATATTTATTTGTTTATAAAAATTAAATATTAATACGAGGATGTCAATTTTTTGCTCTGCATGTCGAGCTAGGGCATTCGTGCCCTAGCCCGATCCTCTAGTTTTTTCTTAGTCGTGCGAAGTGTGGGGAGTGCATGCATTTTGGGGAGGTCTGGGGTTGTGATTTTTATCAGTGCAAAGTTTTTTCATCTGCATCAGTGTTTCTTTCTCCCTGAGCGTGTAGGGGTTTTTGTGCCTGGTTGGAGGCCGCAGGTGGGGTTTTTGTGCTTGGTTGGAGGCCGCGGGTGGGGTTTTTGTGCCTGGTTGGTTTGGGTCTGTAGTTCGAAGGTAGTGTTGGGTGGTGGATTGGTTAAACCCTAGTGGTGGTTCTTTTTTCTCAGGGGCCTGCATGCCCGCCTTGGGTCTTGTTTAGTTTCAATGCCGATCGGGAATTCTTCAGGGGCTAGTCCCAAGATGGATTTTTGCTCAGTAGCAGTTGGTACGAATTCTCCTTTGCATGCTTCGAAGGTTTTTAATAATAACTTGTTCTCACCAGATCTGGGGTTGGTTGGTTCGGGTTTGTCTGGTGGTACACGGATTACGAAGATCAATGGATGTCTTGAACATTGTGAGGAGAGGCCAAAATTGGTTATCCCACTGGAGGATGATTGCGGAAGATATTGACTATTATTCGAAGCATGCATTGCTATGCAAGTTTATGGACATGCGTGTTTCATTACAATTTCTTGAATCGTGGGCCCAATAGACTTAGATGCCGGAGGGAGAAATGGAGGTTATGCTTTTAGCAAATAACTATTTCATGGTTTCATTCAATTGCTTGGCGGATCGCAACAAGGCCTTTGAACGAGGCCCCTATTTTCATAATCAGATTGGGTTATTTATTAAACCTTAGCATGCGAGCTTCAATCCTGCTAAAGAGCTTCTGAACCAGGTTCCGGTGTGGGTTCAGCTTCTGAGGTTTCCTGTGGAATGTTGGCAGGATGATGTTTTACACTTCAGGGTAAGAAACTTTTGTGGTCCCATATCCGGTTTGTCCGAAGCATGGTTCCTTTCCATCCATGGATTATGGTTGGAGACTTCAATGTTATTTCTGAGTTGGCTGAGAAGCGGGGTGGTATTGTGAGGCTTGAGCCTTCTACATTGCTACTTCAGGATAACATCTCAGCTTTAAATCTTGTTGATATCAAGTCCATTAATGGCCAATTTACTTGGAACAATCAGAGGATTGGGAATAACTGCATTGTAGAACGACTTGACCACTTTCTAGTTTCTTGCTACTGGGTTGGTGGGTTGTGGTCTTCTAGCTCTAAAATTTTGGATTGGAGGGGCTTAGATCATTGGCCTATCAAGCTGGCTATTTCTTCAGCTCGTGTGCCTCGGTCTCCTTCTTTCAAGTTCCAGCTTATGTGGTTGCATGACTCCTCTCTCCATGACTATGTTGCTGAGTGGTGGAGGTATGGTAGACTTGCTTATGGTACAGCAATGTATACTTTTGCTAAGTTACTTCAATTTGTCAAGTATCAGCTTAAACGTTGGAATCGGCAATGTTTTGGAAACATTTTCCATGCTAAGACTACTGCCCAGGCTGAGTTGGATGGTATTATGAGGTTGATTAGGGAGGATGGAGTGACTAAGGACCTGCTGCGGGAAGAGACTAGGGCTTTGAAAGCACTAGAAGAGTGTGAGCTATGAGAGGAAGTTTTTTGGAAACAAAAGGCTCGGATTGAGTGGCTTCAAGAAGGGGATAAAAATACTACTTTTTTCTTCAACTCGATGAAAGCCAAGAGACATGGCAATTCTATTTCTACTCTGGTGAATGACAGGGGTGAAACTCTCTTCTTTTCATGAAATCACAAGTGAAGCTATGTAATATTTTGCTTCATTATTCAGGGAGGACTCGCAGGGGGGTTCTGATGCGGAAGCTCAAGTCCTTTCTTGTATCCCTTCTTTGGTATCTAGGGTGATGAATGAACATCTTATGAGTGATATTTTGATTGAGGAGCTAGAGGGGATTGTGTTTCAAATGAAGAGGAGGAAAGCTCCTAGCCCAGATGGTTTCCTGATTGAGTTCTTTCAAGAATTCTGGGAGATTATCAAGTTGGACTTGTTGGCAGTTGTTCAGGAGTCTCATAAGAATAAACAGATGTTATGGGCTTTGAATTCTACCTTCCTTGCTCTCATCCCAAAGTGTGATGGGGCGGATAGGTTAAGTCAATTTCATACTATCTCTCTTTGCAATGTGATATATAAAATTATCTCTAAATTGATTGTTGATAGGTTGAAAAAGTGGCTTAAAGTGCTGATCTCTAAGGAACAGAGTAGTTTTGTGGTGGGACGGTAGATTCTGGATGGGGTTGTTATCACAACTGAAACCATTCACTCTATGGCCAATTCCAAAGATAAGGTGATGTTCATCAAGCTTGATATGGCTAAGGCTTATGACCGAGTTCGGTGGTCCTTCCTTCGGAAGGTTCTTGGTGCTTTTAGTTTTGGGGATGAGTGGATTTATTGGGTTATGAGTTGTGTTACTTCGGTCTCCTTCTCTGTGTTATTAAATGGTGAGCACTCTGAGCTTTTTGGTGCCTCTTAGGGTTTGTGGCAGGGTGACCCCCTCTCTCCTTACTTGTTTGTTCTTCTTGTTGAAGGTTTGGGACGTTTGATAAGAAGGAATGTGGAGTTAGGTTTCATTCACGGGTGGGGATGGGGAGGTGGTTTACCTCCACAGTCTCACTTGTAGTTTGTAGATGACACTGCTTTGATGGGTATGGCTACAATTAGGGAAGCTTCAAATTTGTGTAAGGTGTTGGATATTTATCTTGTAGCTTCGGGCCAACTAATTAATGAAGATAAGTCTTCCATCTTTTTCTTCAATACTCTGGGTTCCATTCAGAGGTGAATTGCTCATATCTTGAGATTTCAGACTGGGGTTCTCCCTTTGACCTATCTTGGTATTCCCATCTCTGTTGGAAGACTACCCAGGGAGTCTTGGCAGAATATTTTGGATAAATTTCGTGTGAAAGTTAATCATTGGACCCATTGTTGGTTGTCGTTTGCGAGTCATGTTCAGTTGCTCAAGTCTGTGGTGCAGGCCCTCCCCATTTATAGATGTATGATTCAGGTGGCCCCTTTGGGTTTTGTTAGGGAATTGGATTCCTTAGCAAGATAGTTTTTATGGGTTGGTAGCTTATTGTCCTCTAAATGGAGCCTTGTCAGATGGGACATTGTTTGTAGCCCAAAGCAGTTTGGCGGCCTTGGGTTAAGGCAGTCGTCATTGTCAGGGATGGCGTTGGCTGTTAAATTGTATTGGCGGTGGTGTGTGGAGCAAGATGGGATCTGGACCAGGATATTAACACAAATACTTCCCAAGGATCCCTCAGATTGATATTCCTCATTATCCTCTGGTGGGGAAAGGCTCGGTGATTTGAAGTACGCTCAAGAAAGGGGTTGCTCTGGTCAAGGATGGCTTATTTTGGATTTGTAAAAGAGGGACAAAAGCTCATTTTTGGTCTGATTCTTGGGATGGTTTTCCTCCCATTGTTTCTCAGTTTCCTAATTTGGTGACTTTGTGCCAGAGGTTCTGTGAGGCAAGATGGTCAAGGGTGAGTGACTTCAAGACCTTTTCTTCTCATGGGCAGTTGGTTGTGGCAAGATGGAAGAATCCTGATGAGTGGCTTGTTGTTGGTATGGAAGAGGATTGTGTTGAGCTTCAGAGTATCCTTTCTCATAGATGTTGTAGCTCCCTCCAGGAAGGGGATGTTCTTTCTTGGTCTCTTAATCCTAAGGGTGTCTATACTGTTGCTTCTAGATATCAGGTGTTGTTATCTAACCAGCTGGATGGGGTAGAGGTTCACTGGTGGAAGAAAGTGTGGAATAATCTTTCTTGGCCGAAGTGTAACTACTTGATTTGGACTTTGTCTTGGAATAGGTGCTTGACATGGGATAATATTTGGAAGCGAGGTTTTCAGGGTCCTTCTATGTGTGTTTGATGTGGATGTGGAGAGGAGGACTCCTCTCGCTTATTTTTCCGTTGTCCCTTGACTTTGCAGATTTGGCATTTTTGGTGGGAAGTTTGGAAAAGCCCCTGTGTTCATGCTTCCTCCCTGGTGGATTTTTGGAGTAGTCTGGGTAGACCTCCTTCTATGGCCTCTTTCTTGCAAGATGTGTGGTATGTTGGGCCTTCCTTCATACTATGGCAGATTTGGTTGGAACAGAATCGTAGAATATTTCGAGGTGAGAAGCTATTGATTCAACAAGTTTGGCACAAAATTATGGGTATGATTCAGGAGATGGTGGAAGCTAAGTGTGATGTGGTGTTCCCTTTGGAGAAAGGGGATGCTGAGATGGTGGATAGATTGGGTATTCAGGGGTTGTCTCCAACTTTTTCTTGTGTTAGGAGAGGAAGGCGGGTGAAAAAGAAAGTTCAAAGTGTGGGGAGTTGGCTACCCCCTCCGACTGGCATTCTGAAGCTCAATACTGATGGTTCTTCAAGGGGCAATCCTGGGTCTGTTGGGATTGGTGGGGCTGGCAGGGATTTTTTGGGATCGGTGGTTTTTTTCTTTTCTATTCATGAAGGATTGCAGACTATCAACCTTACGGAAGGTTTGGGGATCCTCTACGCTTTGGAGAGGGCTTATGCTTTGGGATGGCACAAGGTTATTTGTGAGTCTGATTCACAAGTTTTGATTAATTTGCTGAATAAACAGAAGGTATCTGATGTTAGTTGGTAATTGGCTATGATGGTGTAGCAGATTATGTAGATAAGTTCTTTGATGGAGATGGTGTCTTTTGTCCATATTCCAAGGGAGTGGAATAGGGCAGCAAATTGTTTGGTTAAGTGGGCTTCTGAGCATTTAGATGGCTAGAAGATTGATGAGTGGGAGTAGGTTCCTCAGGAGCTCTGACATGACTTGGAGAAGATTCTTGCCGAGGATGGGAATGGTATTGGTGAAGGATGATGTTGTTTCATGCTTTGTATGGTTGTTTCTTATGGATTCCCGGGGCCTTGGCCCTTTGATGTTTTGTAATGCTCTTTTCTGAATTTCAATAAAGTTTTTACTCCTTTTATAAAAAAAAAATTAAATATTAATATATTATAGTGAAAGAAATATTAATTCAATGGAAATTTATCAAACTCATAATGTCTCTAGGTCTATGAAGTAGAAAAACTTGTGAGTTCTTATATGCTTGTTTACTGGTTTTGGGAACAGGTATTGGAGCAGGAGAGATCATGGGAGCATGGGCTTCTGAGTTGGAATGGGTGATCCCCTTGGAACATATCAAAAGAAGGTCGGCCAATGAAGATTGGCGTGGAAACTAGTGTTTGAATGGAAGGCATGATATGTAGAACAATGAGGCAACAGTCTATCAATCCAAATGGAATGGGAAGTCTAGGTATGAATCCAAACAGAATTTCCCCACAGGGGCTCGAGGGAACCAGGTAGTATTTTATGGCAAGGGCAATGAGACCGGGAGGACCTTCAACAGGCAAGGAAATTTTTGAAAGGAGCCACAAAATTTGATTCCTCTTCACGCAACTGGGGTGAATATCATACCCTTGGGTAATAAGAGAAACAAGAATCGATGATGGAGAATGAAGTTCAAAAGAGATGCTAGGGGCCCCAAGAGGAAGGAAGAGGCTAGATGTAGACTAAACAATAAATCTATGGTGATTCAAGCTAGCATCATGCGCCTAAATATACAGTGCTTGGAATTGCTTGAACTATTGATCAAATGGTATGGAAGAGACCTCAATTGGGATAGGTTGATCAATTGGTGGAGGGATCAATGGGGAAAGGAAATGCAAATAAAACCCTTAGCGAACAGTTACTTCATAGTAATCTGTCTATCCCAAAAAATAAGGGAAGAAATTGAAAATAGAATATGGATAATGGAAGGATGTGGCTTCTACATTTGTAGATGGAAGCCTAGATTTGATCCATATCGACACAACATGGAGCAAGTTTAGGACTGGCTTAAACTCCTTGATTTACTTGTAGAATATTAGGAACTTGAAGTGCTAGAAGAAATTGGAAATTAGTTGGGAAACTTCATCCATGCGAAAGAAAGGTCAAACCCTAGCGGCATTGGATCCTATGTTAGGATCTGTGTAGAAAATAAACCTAATAGCCCATAGTGGAGGGAACTGGAAATAATTACGGAATGGGGAGATTGGAGGCAGACCCTAATTTTTGACATGTGCCCTAATAGCAATTGGTTAAGGGTTTTGGGCTTTAGGAACAAGACACAGAATTCGAAAGATGTCTACGCAAATCTAAAGGGATCACCCTTTGATGGAGGGAGATTGGAAGCCCTGTAGAAGAAGATACAGAGCTGAGGGCAAACCAAATAAGGGAGGAGTTTCAAGTTAAGGATCTAGAGGAAAAGCAAAACATGGATGTGTTAGCTCAGAAGGAGGAAAAAAGTGAGCAAAGGACTGATTTGAATGTGAAACTATCAAAAGTCTTGGAGTTGATCAGTGATAACTTCAAAGAAGAAAACATTGACTCCCTAATTGAAGTAGGTAGTGAACTACTCGAGCTAGCTAAGGAAGCCAAAAAAGGGGTGATGAAGGATAACTTTTTCACAAAAGGATTGGAAGAAGCATGGGAGCCTGGCCCAACATTGGAGGAGATAGGCTTGGACATTGAAGAAGGGGAACTCTCTCCTTCCTCAGCAAAGAAATCAAAATTTTCAACATTACCTCAGATAGAGGTTGAAAAATTGGGCATCGCGTTAAGGGAGGCAACGAAGATAATGCATGATTGTGGAGATTGCAAAAAGAGAGGTAGGATCTAAAACCAAGAAAAATGGAAACTAGATGGAGAAGCCTCTGAGCATAAGAAAATCAATGAAATGCTTAGGACAGGGAAGGGGGAATCCCTTCTTGAGGAACTATGAAGATATTTTCTTGGAATGTTAGGGGATTGAATGCTCCTAACAAAAAGAGTTTGGTCCAGCACCAACTAGAGGTGTCCTAGGCTGATATATTTCTAATCCAGGAAACAAAATTAACTCAAGCAAAGGTGAAGTGTTTTTGTGATAAGCTGAAGCTATGGCAAATATCGGTAGTATATGCAAATGGCCCTTTAGGTGGGATCATAACACTCTGGAGACCACAAAAAGTCCTTGTGGAGGAGTTGGTTGCGAGTAGACATTGGATCGCTAGCAAGGTTAGGAGCCTAACTTATGATTTATGCTTTCTTTTATCTAATGTTTATGGGTCAAATTCTTGTATATAGAAGAGAGAGGTATGGAGGGAAATAAAAATAGTTTGTAGTAACTCAGCCTCTAAGTTTTGCATTTTGGGGGGGGGGGGGATTTCAATGGTATCCTAAGGGCAGAGGATAAATTGGGGGGAGTGAACAAAACACTTCAATCTCAGATTGATTTTGAAAACTTTGTAGAAATAAACATGCTTATGGAAATATAGATGGGGAATGGGATTTACACCTGGACTAACAGACGGAAAGGGTTCTACAAAATAGCGGAATAGTTGGATAGATTCTTGTTTAAGGGTGATTTGGGGAAACTTTCCTTCTCCTTGGTTAGCAACATAATAGCCTTTTCAGGCTCAGACCATTTCCCAATCAACCTTGAAATCCTAGGTGAAAGAAAACCGATTAGATGTCCTTTCAAATTTGAAAACATTTGGTTCAAAGATCTAAAATTCTTAGACTTGATAAGGATCTGGTGAGGTGAGGTTCACCCAGGTGGTTCCAAGATGTTCAACATAGTCACCAAGTTGAAAGTGATTAAGTAACAATTGAAATTGTGGAATAGAAATAGTTTCAAAAACATCTTTGAGGAAAAAAGGAAGATTGAAGAGATTTTGTAGGCTGTGAATGAAATAGTAATAAACAGTGGAATGACCAATGAAAGGTATGAAGTGTGGAGAAGGAATTTCTCAACAAGTTAGAGGATATTTTGTCAAAGGAAAAAATATTCTAGAGACAGAAGTCCAGAGAGCTCTGGCTAAATTCTGGGGACAAAAATAAAAAATATTTTCATAATGCCACGAGAGCTAGAAGGGAAATAAATAGAATTACATGCATCAAGTCTTCAAATGGAAGAACTCTTGATAAGCTAGAGGAAATCATTTCAAAAACTATAGATTTCTTTCAAAATCTGTTGAATAATTGGAATGGGTCAAGATGGCAAGAACAACATATTCTATCTAATATCCCTAGACTGGTTATAGAGGCTCAAAATGAGATGCTAATGGAAAAGTTCTCCGAAGAAGAGATTAAGGAAGCACATTTCCAACTTCACCCTAACAAAGCACCTGGCCTTGATGGATTCTTTGTAGTCTTCTTTCAAAAATGCTAGGATATCATTGGTGGTGAAGTGGCTGAGGTGATTGAGGACTCAAGGAGCTCTAGCAAGGTATTATAGGAGAATAATAACACATTTATAGTGCTTATTCCAAAAAAGGAGAAGCCTGAATCTCTAGAGGAATTCAGGCCAATTGCGCTCTACAATACTTTATATAAGATTATTTCCAAGGTTGTAAATAGGATAAAAAGAATCCCCCTGGATATAATTTTAGAAGAACAAACTGGTTTTGTGCTTGGGATATCAATCTTGGATGGGGTAATTATAGCCCAAGAGGCCATTCATTCAATTCAAGCAGTCAAGAAACATAATATGCTGATAAAACTAGACATCAAAAAAGCATATGATAGAGTAGATTGGCGCTTTGTCTTCAAGGTGTTAGAAGCTTTCAGATTTTAGAGAGAATGGTTGGATTGGATCTTTAATTATGTTGCAAGTCCAAGATACTCTATTCTCATAAATGGATCTTCGGAAGGATATTTTGGGGCCTCAAGAGGCTTAAGGCAAGGGGATCCGCTGTCCCCATTTCTATTCATAATCATGGTAGAGGCTCTAGAAAGGACCTTGAATAAAGCTTTATTCGATGGCAGGATTGCAGGGATTCAAATAACCAGGGAGTTACCGGCCATCTCTCACCAGCAATTTGCTGATGACACAATGTTGTTTGGAGAAGCTAAGGTGAGAGAAGCTAGGAGCTTCAAGGAAATCTTGGATAATTACTCAGTTGCCTCTGGGCAAGAGGTAAGCAGAGAAAAATAAAGAGTCTTCTTATTTTTTACTAAGCCAAGGCAGGAGAATCAGATTTTAAGGGTACTAAATTTTAAGAAGGGTTCTCTCCCAAGCAAGTACATGGGGCTACCTTTAGCTACAGGGCTACAATCAAGTAAACTTTGGGATTTGTTAGTCTCGAAGGTAGAGAAAGAATTGGCCTCATGGAAAGGTAGATGGCTCTCTTGGGCATGTAGAACTATGATGTTAAAGGTTGTAATTGCTACCATTCCTATATATATGATGGCATGTCTCCCATTACCTATCAGTGCCTGTCAAAAAATTAATCAGAGAATGAAAAAAAAATTGGCAAGGGAATTTGGAGCAGAAGAAATTTCCCCTCATCAGCTGGGATAAGATATGCAAATCAAAATCTACAGCTAGTGTGGGGTTGAGGAATCTTCCTCTTCAAAATAAAGCTCTTGGTGTAAAACTATGAAGCTGCCCTTAAGGAAAGAATGGTGTTTGTAAGAGAGGGTAGTGACCTATTGTCACATAGATTTGCTAAATCCTATGAAGCTGCCCTTAAGGAAAGAATGGTATTTGTAAGAGAGGGTAGTGACCTATTGTCATATAGATTTGCACCCAGTGTTGAAGGATTTTAGCGCTCCAACAATCTAGTGAAACATTGATATGACCTCCAGGTGTGGGACCCTATAGGGAGGCCAAATCTGCAGAGAGAGGCTGGTTCCTTTGCTGAATGGTAGATTCAATGATCCTAAGACTAAACCTAATCTATCCATCTATTTATGAAAAGAGTAAGAGGGATGAAACTAAAATTAAAGGGGAGGTGATACACCAAGTTTGAATATAAAAGCTCTCACAGAACTGAGAAAATGCACAACATAACCAGATATAACGGATAAGTACACACATATTTAATTGATCCTAATAGACGTAAGGAGCAAGCAATGGTTGAGAGGAATGCAGTATTCACAGACAAACCATCCTTAGATTTACACAGAGTTAAAAAGTAGCACAAAGAGGTGAGAATAACCAGCATATATTCAATTAGAAGGCATAGTTACAGTAGAGAAGGGCTAACAACCCTTATTAAATCTTACATTCATGCATATATAGCATCTGATTCCAAATGACCTAATTAGGCTACAATAAATTGCCCCATGGGCTCTGTTAGAAAATATCTCCGCCAAAAGGAATGCCAGCCTGCACGAATTCATTACAAAAAATATCTGAAGCCTGGGCAGATGGGAGATATTTTGGGACTTCAATGTGAGCTGTTGAATCACCGATCTACAACCATAAATGCAACAAATATCTACATCTAGAAAGTCCTCACAACACATTAAATTAGTCGTTGACATGTCTTGTCGGCCAAGATTGCATATCCTTCCTCATTCGGCAACTATCCTGATATCTGGATGTGCACATCTGGATCATGAAATTTGGATCATATTTTGAAAGTGAGAATATCCCCGCCTCAAAAAAAAGCCCGCCAAATGAAAGAGGAGGAAATTCTAAGCAATTTTTCCTTTTGGATCATGTAGAAATTCTTCAGGATGAGGGAGATATCCACGATCAAAGTTGCGGTCAACTGGCATATGGGTATCCACGTGTCATCACCTTGCAGCCGCGTAGTGGGAACATGACATCAGCTTCAATGGACTATGGGCATGTGATATCATGAATATCCCTCAAGGTCTACATATTCGCAAATATTTGGATGATATACCCGGATCGAACACAAGAGCCTTCACAATCTCGATATTCGGATATGCACCCATCAATTTTTTCTTCGCAGCATGGAGAAACCGTCATCCACATGGATATTAACTTTTAGTAACTAGGCACTAACTTAGGATCCAGATGCCTTTTGAATATCCTGATGATGTCATCATCTTAAGGAACTTCTTTGAAGAGGGGATTTGGATCACGTCATCAGGATATTCGTAAGGGTCATGGATATTTAAGAAGGATTGGGATATTAGTAAATATTCGGATGACATCATCATCATATTCACAAGGGTCTGCACATTCACAAAGGACCTGGATATTATTTAAGATCTGGATGTTTAGAAAACATTTGGATATTAACTAAGGTCTGAATATGAAGGGGATATCAGAACCTTAGCTAAGCTCTGGGATATTAAGATAATAGTTGGGATGTTAGCTAAGATCCGGATGATGTCACCAGGATATTTGTGCCAAAATGACTAAGTATGAAGATGGGAAATCCTTGCGAAGGAAGGCATTTGAAGATTAAGGATTTCTAGGTTTTTCTGGGTTTTTGCAAAGATTATTTAGATGGGATTTAGGGATTTTTTGCAAGCAAAGCATGAGGATTTGGAGGGATCAAGGCCTGCAAGGGTAAATCCCAAGGGATATCCAGGAGATATTCAAGGTGAATTGTTTGACTCTGGATGAAGGAAAATAGGTCTACATTTTGGCGACCTCTTAGGGATGTTTTCCTGCTAAACAAATAGATCAGTGGCCTTACACATCCATTGGGCATAGAGTCAAAAGAGGAATGAAGTAGGTCAAGACAACTGAAACTTGCCTCTTAAAACACACAAGAAAAGAGGCCCGCATTCTCCTAATGACAATGCAGCCTGTGTAAGAGCACTTAGGGAAAGGGAAACCTAAAACTGAAATGAACTAAAACAATATATACAAGACCTCATACCAACCTTAATGGTAAGGTTTGAGATGGATCCCATTCACCGAGATCGGTAGAACTTCACCATCCAACCCTGAAAGAATGAAGGCATTTGCTTGCTTGTAGCTGATGATGACATAAGGCCCACTCCAAAGTGCATCAAACTTAGTGTGGCCTCCAGGTTTGGCTTGGCCAGCATCCCATTTTAGGACAAGATCACCTTCTTTGAAGGTCTGGACCTTGGCCCTTTTGTCAAAATACTTTTTGGTCTGCATCTGATGTCCTTCTAATGTGATCATGGCTATCTATCTTTTCTCTTCTAATTAAATTAATTCATCCATCCTGACAGACCTTGCATCCTCTCCATCTAATGCCAACTGATGAGCCAGATCTAGTGCAAGAAATTCTAAGGATATAGGCAATCTAGCCTCTCTTCCATACACCAGAACAAAAGGATAGTTCCCAATGGCTCTCTTGTATGTGATCCTATCAGCCCAAAGAGCTAATCTGATCTTATTGTGCCATTGCCTCTGGTTTGTCTCCATGGTCTTTTTCAAGATCTTGATCAGGTTCTTGTTAGCAGACTCAACTAGCCTATTACCTTGGGGGTAATAGTTAGATGAAGTCTTTAAAAACACATTGTACTTTAGAGCCCAATCAACAATCCTGAAACTAGTAAATGCTTTCACATTATCAGAAATAATAGTATGAGGAGTTCCAAACCTTGTCATGATTTCTTCCAAGAAATCCATGATAGATGAATCAGTGACCTCCTTGAGTGGGACTGTTTCAACCCACCTGGTGAAGTAATCCGTTGCAGTCAAAACCCACCTGTGACCACCACTGGAAGAGGGGTTTATCATGCCGATGAAGTCTAATCCCCATTGTGAGAAGGGTTGATCAACCTAAATAGGATGGAGTGGAAGTGCTGGTAATCTTTCCTTTCCTACAAAGAGAGCACACTCTTTGCATCTTCTTACCCATAGATGGGCATCATTGAATAATGTGGGCCAACAGTAACCTACCCTCATTATTTTCATTGTTGTAGCTCTAGCATAGAAATGGCCACCAGTTGGGCCAACATGAAACTCACCAAGAAGTCTATCAACCTGATCTTCTTCTATGCATCTCAGTAAGACTCCATCTAGGTTTCTCTTAAGAGAACACCATCTACCAAAGCATAAGAGATAGACTGTAGCCTGAAATGTTTTCTTTTGGCTCTATCTAATCTAGAGGGATACTCACCAGTGGATAGGAAACTAGCCATATCTGCTATCCAAGAACTCACAACCAATGGCTCAGCTGTAGGTTCTGTTGGTTTTTTCCCTGACTGGATGCTCATTCCCAGATTTCCCTACAAGGTAGCCATCAGTGATCAACAGGATCTCTGGGCCAGGGGCCAATAGTGTAGGAGATAGACTCTATTTTTATCTCCTCTTCTTCTTCAGGCTCTGCAAAACCTAGGGGGGTGTTGGTTTTTTCCCAGACTGGATGCTTATTCCCAGATTTCCCTACAAGGTAGCCATCAATGATCAACAGGATATCTGGGCTAGGGGCCAACAGTGTAGGAGATAGACTCTATATTTTATCTCCTCTTCTTCTTCAGGCTCTGCAAAACCTAGGGGGTATTCCCTACTCAACATCCATGAGGATATACATACAAGGCTGGGATGCTGACAGAAAGCAGATAAGTTCTCCTGTAAGTAGACCAAAACTATAAGATAAGAGCAAAGGGGCTAGCTTTGGGCCTATTTGCAGTTGTAGACAGAGGACTTGGATCCTAAAACTAATTCTACTGTCCTAATGGTTGTTTTAGAGTTTGATTTTAATTTTAAGTTTGGATGCAAAGATGGACATGGTTGTAACACAAACACAAAGCAATATTGGTGCCTATCCAGGGCCTGGAGTCAGTAGACATACACCTGTGAATGATATGCATGAACAACTAAAACTAGATTTCAGGGGGATACATATGATACCTGCCTTATAGATATCTCCCAATACAGAGTGTTAAGCTATCTATACTTATGGCATCCCTATTACAGTATACCCTTTCCAATGTTCAATCTGAAAATAGTTTAATCTACCCCTTGAGCAGAAGTTAAAAGATCAAACATTCAACACAGGAATTCTATGTTCTCGAATCTTAGACATTCCTTGAATACCTAGACTCAGAAGAAAGATACATGCAAAATTAGAGACAGAATTAGCATAACACATGCAAACATAGCATTATTCATATAAAATTGACCATGAAATCAATGGATTCATGCAAAAACATACAACAGGAGATACATAAACTCACAAGTTTTGCTGCACAGAGCAACCAAATCAGCTGTATTGTATTACAGAGCCAAATGTTCAACTTTCAACAACCAAAACAATGGTAACACAGTCTGCCTATATCGGCCAGAAAGTGTACCCACAACAATTAATTACAGATTTTTACAAAAAACTGCTAGATACAGCCCATGAGAGATGGCGCCCATAAGTTATCAATGCAGTAGGCAGGAGAGTTGACAGGGGTGGCCTCGAGCCCTGTGCCACCATCTGGAAGTCTTCATGCTAAAAATTGGGTAGTTTAATCACTTGTACTGTCGCCCACACCCCTGCTACAATCGCCATTGATGGCTCAACCACCTGCGGCCTACTTGGAAACTGTCACACTGTTCAAAATGGAGCTTCTCGCCAAGAAGCGCTTCCTCGCAGGTTCAAAATAATGTAGGGAGATTAATCCCACATGCATAGTGAGAAGACGACTTCAACGTTTTATAAACATGGCCACAAACATACTAAGTGTCGAGCGCTTTTGCTGCGCTCAACACACAAGCCCTCACCCAAAGCTAAGCCATCGGCTTGCCCCAAAAAACTCTCGCCGATCTATCAAGTCTCTCCGATGGCAAACAAAACACACCCTCCGTCGCCGTCACTCCCTCCATCGAAGCATCCAAAAATCCTCTGGCTGACCTCATGTGTTACACCGATGAAGCCCATCGCAATCCCCTGTCGGCCAGACCAATCCCATCGGCCAACCTGAAACTCCTCTGACCGACCTCAATAGTCTCACCGATGCCATTGCAAACTCCATATTTCCCATCATCGGCCAGAGATAGACCATCGGGCCAACTTCCATCGACTAGGCCGATAAAACAAGTCTCACCGATGGCCAAGCAAAAAACACCCGTCGCCAAGACAAAAACCATCGGCCAACACAAAAGCAATGCTCGCCGACAACAAAAGTCACGCCGATGGCAACTTGGCTTCCCATCTCCGTCGGTGTGACTTAGACCATCGGAGCAAGACCACAAACCTATGTCGATAGCTGCCATCACGCCGATGAAACCAAAAAATAAAGCTTTGAACCATTGAACCGGTTCAAACAGATGGTTCAATGGCGAGGTTCAACACTGAGGTTCACCGGTGAGGTTCAAACTGAAAGTTCAAAGACACAATCGGAGCACTCAAAAAAACAAAACTTTCGCTGATGGAACAAACATGATGACCCCTTCCTCAGGAAAGATGAAGGGGAGCCAAAACTCAAAACCTTTTGGATTTTTTGGGAAGGTGCCTGCATGAAAAATTGCTCAAAAACTGATAGTCAATTCAGGCACCAACAGGGGTATTCCCTATTCAACACCCATGAGAATATGCTTGTGGGCTGGCTTAGGATGTTGATACAAAGCAGATAGATCCTCCTGTATGAAGACCAAAACTGTGGGATAAGTGCAAAGGGGCTAGCTTTGGGCTTATGTTCAGTTGTGAATCAGAGGATTTTGGTCCTAAACTACTTCTAAGGTCCTAATGGTTGTTTTTGGAAGTATGAGTTTGATTTTATATTTGGATGCAAACCTGGACCTGGTGTATAACCTCAACACAGAGCTAGACTGGTGCCTATCCAGGGCTTGGAGTCAGTAAACATACACCTGTGAATGATTAGTATGAACACACCAAAACTGGATTTCAAGGGGATTTGTGTGATATCTGCCTTATAGATACCTCCCAATATAGAGTGTTAAGTTATCTCTAGTTATGGCATCTCTATTGCAGTATATCCTTCCCAACACTTAATCTGAAAACAATTTAATCTACCCCTTGAGCAGAAGTTGAAAGATCAAGCATTCAATACAGGAATTATATATTCTAGAACACCAGACACCCCTTAGATATCTAGATTCAAAAGGACACATGCAATACTGGAGATAGAATTAACAAAACACATGCAAATACAACATTACTCTTGAAATCAATCATGAAATCAGTAGATTCATGCATGAGACATACAACAAGAGATAAATAAACTCACAAAATCATCTGCACAGAGCAACCAGAAACAATTGTATCTTATTACAGAGCCAGATATGTCCAGTTTTCAACAACCTCCAAATGAGCAACACAACCTACTAAATATAGTAGGAAGGTCCTCAGCATTAATTACATGGCAAAAGTCAAAATTCGTCAGATACAGCACATTGAGAAAATGGCGCTCATCGCATTGAATGTAGCAGGTAGGGGGGAGACAGGAAGAGATCTCGAGCCTTGCACCGCCGCCCATGGATGTACAACTTCAATTGGGTACCAGATCCATCCACACCATCACCCATACCCTGTAAGATCCACCATTAATGGCGCACCAACTCGCGGCCTTGGGAAAAACATCATACTATGCATCGCAAACTTTTCCCGCCAAAATACCTCATCCTGATATTTCAAATCATGCAGGATCAAATTATCCCACATGCACCCCACGGCAACCTTCTTAACACTTTATATACTAGGTTGTGAGCATATATGATGTCGGTGATTTTGCTCCCGACGGCACCTAGTATAAGACCATCATCATCATCCTCCAGCATGATATCCTGTTGCTCGAAATATCACCCTGACGTCAGCATCATCATCTGCTGATCTCACCCTACTAATTCACATCACCCTGATGTGAAATATCACCCCACAGAAAATATCACCCTGTGGGAAAGTATCATGCCGTCCGCATCACCAGATAAAAAATATCACCCTGATGTATGAATATCAGCATGATGACCAACCCTGCCTTCAAGTGAAAAATTGCTCGCATGATAATTGCCTTCATCGGCACAACTTGATGCATCGGAGGAAGATCCTCCTGCTTAGCCGATATCAAATGTTTAGCCGATGAACATCCTGATGACGTCACCGTCATATCCTGCTGACGTCATTAGCATATCTGCAAACCGTGCATCTCCTCATATTCGGATGATGTCATCGTCATATTCGCAACATCGGGGGATCTCCATAAGATGACTGATGTTAAAAATATGACCCCCCTCGGATCTTGATGACGTCATCATCATATTGGCGCCGGGGTGATATTTGTAAGATCACCCGATATTTCAAAATATCACCCCCCGCAGAAATATCAGGGTGCACTGAAGACTGGATGATGATGATGACCTCTTCAACTCAAGAAATATCAGGTCAGATTGAACAACTTAGAAAATGACCCCTTTGAAAGATCGGGGTGACATCATCATCATATTAGGGCAGGGTGATATTTGGAAGATCACCGGATGTTTGAAATATCACCCCCTGCAAGAATATCGGGTAGCACTATAGCTCCATGAAACATCAGGGTGATGTTAGAACATACCTGATATTTGGAAATATCACCCCATCCTTAGAAAATGATGAAGCTGAAAGACATCGCCCCGACAATGAAAATCCTGATGACATCATCGTCACATTCAGGACTAGGGTGATATTCATAAAATAACCTGATATTCGGAATATCACCCCGACAATTGAAAATCATGCTGCTGATAAATAAAAGATGAAGGCAAAGGTCGAGTGGATATCACCCCCATAGAAACATGACCTCAGCAGCATCCTAATGTTGAACAAACATAAGGTGACGAAATAACATCAGGGTGATCTTAACAAAGATTACCCGATATTCAAATATGATGACCCCGATGAAAAGTGGGTCATACTTAGAAATTTCATAGTGCCAACATCAGGATGATCTTGACTAAGATCACCCGATGTTAAAATATCACCCCACAGAAGATCATGCTGACAGAAAATATGATGACCCTCGCAAGCAACATCAGGGTGATGACCGGAAACATGATGATGATGACCTCCTCCAAAGAAAATATGATGCTGCAATTGAAAAATGCTGAGGAGGCCCAGAGACTTAGAATTTTTTTTGGATTTTTAGGGAAGGCGCCTGCATGATACCCCAAACATAAATTATTACTAACATAGGCTCTGTCTGGGGACGCATACCTCCTGCAGGCATGGCGAGAACCATAGAACTCTGGGATGCAGACCAGTCCTTATCCATTGGGCAATAGAGTCATGAAGCTATACCAATCTGCATCACCAAACACATTATAAACATAATCATGGTGGCCCAGGGCCACCAAAAAGGAAAAACCAGAGTTTTCCTTTGTCAAACACTTGATTTTCTTTTGATTTCTTCAAATGAAGCCTAAAAGCATTTAACTGTCTATAGTAAGCCCCTTGGCAATTGTTTGTGTTGCTGCTCATTTCTTTTTCTTCAACAAATCTACAACTAGCTTCATTAGCATACATTATTATCAGTTGTAGAATATCATCATCATATGAGTCACTGATGTTGCTTGGAAAAATAACAGACTCACATGAAACAAATGAATCCACATCAGAATTTTACCCTTCCTCAAAAAATAAGAGCTCCTCTGTATCAAACATGCAATATTCAGGCACAAGCAACATCTCATAATCAAATTTATTTTGATGAACATATAGATATCCATCATCATCATGCTCAATAGTTTTCTCACTAAGGTCCACCTGAAATGTCTCAAGAGAAGGCAGAAATAACTCAGAATGCAGCCCTACACTGAAAGCTTCATAGTTACCCATGCAATCAACACTATCCCCAACTGTATGAGCACACACATCTGTAACTTGCCCATTCACCTCTGAATAGTGACCCTATCTTTCCTCTTCACCAATGCATTGATAATCAAAAACAAAATTTTCAATCTCTACACCGTGAAGGTGGTCAGAATCTTCAAGGAAACATTCATACTTAGCATCCAAATATATTTCATCATCTGAAAGGCTCACACATGCATATGAATGCTGACAATCACTAGCATATTCACTGCCATCCCTTGAATCAATGTTTTCTATATTCAAAGTGAAGCTCTGCATATCCACCTCATATAAATAATCAGGAATAACCGGGATATGCCTATCACTACAGGATGCAACTTCATGTATATCTTTCATTTCATCATCTGAAGAGCATTTTGCATCTGCAGGCTTTTCTTCTAGAGGCAGACTATAATCTTTGTTTTCATCATTATAGGATGTGCTTACATTTTCTACAATATTTTCTTCATGCATCACATCAGGGCTGCACACATTATTCTGAAATATATTTCCTTCTGCAAAATCATCTTTTAATGCACATACTAGGAGAGCTGAAATATATTCACTTTGATAACCGCTTTGACAACTTGCAGCCATGAAACCTACTGGCATTCCATATTTCTCATTGTTTTCTATGTCCATAGCAAATTGGAAAGCCTGGTGAAGTGTGACTGGTTCTTTATCTCTCAACAGATAACTCATTTCTTCATCAAATGCAGCCAAATAAATTGTCAAGCATAATGCATTATTGGGTCTCATATATTTAGGAATTTACCTGAGCAACTTAATAAACCTAAGATTAAAGGCTGGAACCAGCTCCTCATCTTCCCTTTGGATATTCATAAAATGTATGATCAATGAGGCCACATCAAACCTTTCACCAAACTGCCCTAGGAATGCAACTTCTAAATCTATCCATGAAGAAACTGAACAAACAGGCAGGTCTGAAAACCATATCCTAGCATCATCTTCTAATGACTGAACAAAGAGTCTCATTACTACATCTTCATCCTCTACCTCATAATCTTCTATTAAATTACAAAACCTTTGTAGATGTTTGTTTGCCGATTCAGAATCTGATCCACTATATTTTGGCAAACATTTTCTAATTTTATTAGGAATAACATTTGGGTAGCCATATATCCCTGTGAAACTTAGGGCTTTATATCTTTCAATAAAAAATGGTCTTCTCTGAGAGCACAACCAGGCTTGTTGTTCTAAACTCAACATTTTAAATCAAAGATGAATACCTGGATATATGTTGCAGCACTGATAAGTTCTTTCAACAGAGTCGCCACCTCTCAGAGAGAGGACAAAATGTCAGCAAGGCACTTTTGTTTTCTAGATTCATCACCCCAGCAGAGCACCACATGGTTCCTTTTTGTTGTAACAACTTCACTAGAAACTAGATTTTCCAGCCCTCAGGTTACTTGACTCTCTCTTCCCCAGCAGAGTCGCCAAATCTATTGGTGACTCGGATGGGCCACAAATACATTCTTTTTTCATCAATCCTTCCCCAGTAGAGTTGCCAAATCTGTTAGTTTTTTCCTTGACTGGATGCTCATTCCTAGATTTCCCTACAAGGTAGCCATCAGTGATCAACAGGATGTCTGGGCTAGGGGCCAACAGTGTAGGAGATAGACTCTATTTTTATCTCCTCTTCTTCTTCAGGCTCTGCAAAAACCTAGGGGGGTATTCCCTATTCAACACCCATGAGAATATGCTTGTGGGCTGGCTTAGGATGTTGATACAAAGCAGATAGATCCTCCTGTATGAAGACCAAAACTGTGGGATAAGTGCAAAGGGGCTAGCTTTGGGCTTATGTTTAGTTGTGAATCAGAGGATCTTGGTCCTAAACTACTTCTAAGGTTCTAATGGTTGTTTTTGGAAGTATGAGTTTGATTTTATGTTTGGATGCAAACCTGGACCTGGTGTATAACCTCAACACAGAGCTAGACTGGTTCCTATCCAGGGCTTGGAGTCAGTAGACATACACCTATGAATGATCAGCATAAACACACCAAAATTAGATTTCAAGGGGATTTGTGTAATATCTGCCTTACAAATACCTCCCAATACAGAGTGTTAAGTTATCTCTACTTATGGCATCCCTATTGCAGCATATCCTTCCCAACACTTAATTTGAAAACAATTTAATCTACCCCTTGAGCAGAAGTTGAAAGATCAAGCATTCAATACAGAATTCTATATTCTAGAACACCAGACACCCCTTAGATATCTAGATTCAAAAGAAGGACACATGCAATACTGGAGACAGAATTAACAAAACATATGCAAATACAACATTACTCATATAAAATCAATCATGAAATCAGTAGATTCATGCATGAGACATACAACAAGATATACATAAACTCGCAAAATCATCTACACAGAGCAACCAGAAATAGTTGTATCTTATTACAGAGCCAGATATGTCAAGTTTTCAACAACCTCCAAATGAGCAACACAACCTGCTAAATATAGCAGGAAGGTCCTCAGCATTAATTACATGGCAAAAGTCAAAATTTGCCAGATACAACACATTGAGAAAATGGCACTCATCGCATTGAATGCAGTAGGTAGGGGGGAGACAGGAAGAGATCTCGAGCCTTGCGCCGCCGCCTATGAATGTACAACTTCAATCAGGTACCAGATCCTTCCACGCCATCACCCATACCCTATAAGATCCACCATTAATGGCACACCAACTCGTGGCCTTGGGAAAAACATCATACTGTGCATCACAAACTTTTCCCCCCAAAATACCTCATCCCGATATTTCAAATCATGCAGGATCAAATTATCCCACATGCACCCCGCGGCAACTTTCTTACACACTTTATATACTAGGTCGTGAGCATATATGATGTCGGTGATTTTGCTCCTGACGGCACCTAGTATAAGACCTTCATCATCATCATCCTCCAGCATGATATCTTGTTGCTCGAAATATCACCCTGATGTCAGCATCATCATCTGCTGATCTCACCCTGATAGTTCACATCACCCTGATGTGAAATATCACCCTGCAGAAAATATCACCCTGCGGGAAAGTATCATGCTGTCCACATCACCAGATAAAAAATATCACCCTAATGTATGAATAACAGTTTGATGACCAACCCTGCCTTCATGTGAAAAATCGCCCGCATGATAATCGCCTTCATCGGCACAACCTGATGCATCGGAGGAAGATCCTCCTGCTTAGCCGATACCAAATGTCTGGCCGATGAACATCTTGATGATGTCACCTTCATATCCTGCTGACGTCATCAGCATATCTGTAAACCGTGCATCTCCTCATATCCGGATGACATCATCGTCATATTCGCAACATCGGGGGATCTCCATAAGATGACTTATGTTAAAAATATGACCCCCCTCGGATCCTGATGATGTCATCATCATATTGGCGCCGGGGTGATATTCGTAAGATCACCCGATATTTCAGAATATCACCCCCCGCAGAAATATCAGGGTGCACTGAAGACTGGATGATGATGACCTCTTCAACTCAAGAAATATCAGGTCGGATTGAACAACTTAGAAAATGACCCCTTCGAAAGATCGGGGTGACATCATCATCATATTGGGGCAGGGTGATATTTGGAAGATCATCGGATGTTTGAAATATCACCCCCCGCAAGAATATCGGGTAGCATTGTAGCTCCATGAAACATCAGGGGGATGTTAGAACATACCTGATATTTGGAAATATCACCCCATCCTTAGAAAATGATGAAGCTGAAAGACATATCGCCCTGACAATGAAAATCCTGATGACGTCATCGTCACATTCAAGACTAGGGTGATATTCATAAAATAACCTGATATTCGGAATATCACCCCGACAATTGAAAATCATGTTGCTGATAAGAAAAAGATGAAGGCAAAGGTCGAATGGATATGACCCTCGCAGAAACATGACCTCAACAGCATCTTGATGTTGAACAAACATAAGGTGACAAAATAACATCGGGGTGATCTTAACAAAGATCACCTGATATTCAAATATGATGACCCTGATGAAAAGTGGGTCATACTTAGAAATTTCATAGCGCCAACATCAGGATGATCTTGACTAAGATCACCTGATGTTAAAATATCACCCCGCGGAAGATCATGCTGACAGAAAATATGATGACCCTCACAAGCAACATCAGGGTGATGACCGGAAACATGATGATGATGACCTCCTCCAAAGAAAATATGATGTTGCAGTTGAAAAACGCTGAGGAGGCCCAAAGACTTAGAAATTTTTTTGGATTTTTAGGGAAGGTGCCTGCATGATACCCCGAACATAAATTATTACTAACAAGTTCCTCCTCATTCAAATGGTAAGATGAATTTGCTTCATCTATTGATGTCCAAGCTAGCTATTCACACAATCCTCTGCCTCTAATCAACTTAGTGGCTTTGATGATCACATCATATTCCAGGATCTTGGTGACCCAGCTGGCTCGCTTTTCACTAATCTCTATCCTCATGTAATCTCTCACACTAGGATGAGAAACTAAAACTTTACTATGATTATTTGCCAGCATATATCTGAATTTCTAGCCACTTTGCCATATATTCTTTTAGAAAACAACATCATACCTCCAACTACCTCCCTCCCACCAACCCTAGTTTTTAGGGGGGAATTTATATGGCGTTTGGCCACCCGGGGCACGGATATGAATATGGGGGTCCGAGAAGGGACTTCAGAGCAGCGGCTTCTTGTTCGTTGTGTCCAGCAAGCACTCGATCAATAGAAGAGAGACATTCGTTATTATAGCAGGTGGGGTATAGCAGGACTCAGATCTGTGACCGACCTGATGCTCCACCAACTAAGCCATACACATGCCCATTTAGTTCAGTAGAACATAGGTCTGATGTTGTAGCTTGGATTCAGAGTGCAAAGTATTTCTCCAAGTGTTGTGGGCGAGGACAGATCATCCCCTACCATCCTTCTCGAGACGGGAGGGAAATTTATTCCATCCATTTCCTCCATTCCCCGAATATAGGGATGGGTGCCCTATTATTTCTTTAGGCAATCTTCACACATGTTTTTCTTTATCCCAAATAGCGAGCTTTTCTTTATATTGTTGGGGTAAGGGATCGCCTTCAACCGGCGGGTAGGTATAGATGGGCTTGCTGACTAAGGACAAGGTATAGGCTAGGGAGTGTGCGATGAGTAGGTCCCCTCAGAAATCACATAATTCAGAAGTTGAAGTGAGTGGGGGGTGAGATGCAAAAGAAGCCCACTTGACTTGAGCTCGTGTAGATTGTCCTGGTCCTGATCAGTCGATACCGACCACTCTACTTAAATATCATCCACTTCAATGGTCAAACAGCCAATAACAGTTTTACACCTCATTCACAACAAAAAGTGGTCAATATTTGTCCTATTTTTATTGGCCAAAATTGACCTTTGACTGTTGCAGTGGATGATATTTAAGAACAGCCCCGATCGACTGGTCAATGATTGAATACAATAGATGCCCCATGGTTGATAGTAGTGCCCACCTACTGTTCGGTCTAGAGGCCTCGCCTTGGCGTCCGGGGTGAATAGCTCGTAGTTTTTTCCAGATCCTCACCCTCACTGTAGTTTGGATGAGGGCTCACCAAGTGTATTGCCTAAAGAAACTACAGGTGTGAAGCATCGATTCAATAAGTGCAACACTCCAACATCAGTAAGCGCTCACTGCTTAAGACCCATTCTTTGAATCGATGTATCTCTATGCTAGCCGCTGTTCTACAAAAAGGAGGAAATCTGAGGATTCTACGCAGGCTGAACCTACATGTTCTGTTAACAAATAGGCCTGAGTTATTCCCAGTTCGATGTTTTTCCACCCCGCGAACCCCCTATTGTTTTTTTAGGCATTTATGCACTCGCTTTAAATCAGTGATGGGGAAAGGGAGGGATTTGAAAGCGGTTGGGGCCCTCTCTTTGAAGGCATTAATTCTGGATTGGGAGTAGCAGCGGGCAATGCATAGTAGTGAGCAATAGGCCCAACTGACCCATAGATGGTTATGATCTTGGAACAACTCCCACTGTATCTCAATGAAGCGGCATACGTTCGATAAGCGTGCAACCCCCTCGCATTATATTATTGTACGACTTGCATGTGTCAAGCATATAGCTAGCGTTCGGATTACCTATCATTGCCGGGATCAACCTCTAAATGCAATAAATAACGATACTTTGAGTTGCATTTCATCATTCCCTTTAAGGTGTCTATTGTATACGTTAGAGCAACTGGGGGACTGAGAACAACAATTTGTGGATTGGTAGGGAGAACAGAGACCACCAGGGTGCGTCGAAACTAAAGGTCCTCTTTTTAAATACACACATGCTCTACTGACTAATGGAATATCCAAGGTTGTGTAGCTATCGGTGACAAACAAAACGGATTGAGGACTATCGAGGAGATTCATACTGATCGAAATAGGCCAGGCTTGCTTGCTTGTCAAATAGTGGAGGTTGGCTCTGTAGCTTTAGAGATAGAGGGGCTAACTCAATTTTTGGATAGTTGATGGGTTGTTAATGTTATAAGCACCTAACTTTGATTATTCTCATTCAGAGATGGAAATCTGGGTGGGCTATTCTGGATCTTGGGATCAACACTTTTAAAGTTCTAACAATGGAAAATACTTGTTTATCCATGGGGCTATACCTGACCTCATAGTCCTTCAAGGTCTGATTGAAGAAGGCCAGGGGCTGCTCTAGTCCATGTTCATTTTATTGCATCAGGACAACAACAACACTATTCTCTCCTCCATGTGGATAAAGGACAAAGTCCTTCTCATAATTTGGATTCATGAGAGTAGGTGCCCGGGCAATCTCTTCCTTGATCTTTTCAAAACCATCCTTCCCCTCCTTAGTCCATCTAAAGACTACATCTTTCTTAAGCATAAGGGTTAGAGGCTTCACTAAGCCAACACAGTTAGGAATGAACTTCCTAACAAAGTTGATCTGCCCTAGAAATGATTGTAAATCTTTTTTGTGAGCAGGCAAGGGAAGAGAAAGGAGGGCAGATGTTCTATCTGGATCTATGGATATCCCATCCTCAAACACTATGTGGCCCAAAAGCTTACCTTAGGCAACAACAAAAATACATTTCCTAGGGTTCAGAGACACCCCAAACTCCCTGCATCTCTGTAAAACCTTTTCCAGATGCTCCATATGGTTCTCCCCTTCTTGGAGAAAACTGTGATGTCATCCAGATAAATCAGAATAAACCTATTTATAAATCCTTTGAAGGCAATAACCATTGCCCTTTGAAATGTGGCACCAACATTAGACAAACCAAAGGGCATCTTTGCATATGCCATGATTTCTCATTTGGTTGTGAATGTCATCTTAAATCTATCCTCCTCTCTGACAATGATATGGTTATACCCAGAGAAGCCATCCAATAATGAAAACCTCTCTGCCCCCACAACTATTTGGAAAATTTGATCTATAGAGGGTAGAGGGTAATGATCCTTTAGATAGGCTCGATTCAGGTCCCTGAAGTCTACATAGAGCCTAATCTCTCCATTTTTCTTTCTCACAGGCACTAGATTAGCCACCCAAGTAGAATACTTGATAGGGAAGACAATCCTTTATTGTATGAGCATAGCAAGCTCTTTCCTCATGAGTGGCTCAATTTATGGATTTATGAGCCATTGTTTTTGGTGAACTGACTTGTAATTAGGATCCCGATTGATGGCATGTTGAGCCACCTCTGGATTAAATCCTTTAAGATCTTCATATGTCCATGCCAAGACATCGTTATATTTCTGGGCAAGCTTTATGAATTCTTGTTCTTCTACATCGCCACATACTTTTCCTAGCAGCAACTCCTTGTCTTGGGTGACGGTTACCTTCTGGTAATCCTCTCTCTTGAAGGTCATGTTATTCCTTTCGCCCCTGAACTCATCATCACGACTGAAGATGACCTCAAGGGTGAATAGACCCTTGGGCAACTTGTTTGATTTGAGCTAGATGATCTGATCACCATAGCATTCTTGCAACCTAGGCTGCACTATGGAGGAAAACTCTGCTTCATTCTGGATGAAGCTCACAATCTGCTCATTGTTATCAAAGACCTACCAATGGATATCATTATCAGGAATAGATGGTCTGACAACAATCTTCACATGCTGATCAGGACCTTGGAATAAGTTTGTAGGTGGAGAAAATTGATCCCCTACCGTCGCCAATTGATCAACATTAGCATTCAGTTTTCTTGGGATCACCTACAGGTTGAGGGTGTCAAAAATCTCAAATAGGTCCCAAATTCTGTCTATAAGATCTTAAAAGCTAGTTTTTCATTGCACATCTCCCTCTGATTTGGTTAACCACCAATTCAGTATCACCAAAGATCTCCAGATGCCTAATTTTATTCTTTTCTACTATCAATAGGCCATGGACCAATGCCTCATACTCTGGTACATTATTCATACAAGAAAAATGTAGCCTATGAGCAAAATGCAACTTCTTACCAGTCGGAGAGACTAGAAAAACACATGCACCAGCTCCATTTTTGCTCTTTACGCCATCAAAGAACATCTTCCATGGGCCAATGGGGTTGTCATCTGGTTTAAGTACCGAAGGGACTGAAGAATGCCCTTTGTGGATCATGTAGTTGCCCAAGTCAGTTGCCTCAGTGGTATCATAAGGGTCAAATTTTTCATGATCCCTTGCCCATTCATCAATAAATAGATCAGGGATAGGAAGAGGTGAAGATTCTACCTCAGCAAGTTCTTGATCATACACTTCCTCACCCTGAATCATCACATGTGGATTCACCATGTTGTGGTCATAATTCTCCACATGATAATCTGAAATTGGTTCAGCCTTAATGATGAACGGCGTACGATATCTGGTCATCAGTAACCTATGAGACTAGTTAGAAGAAAGGTAGCCACCTACCTTGGCTGTGAAGTCCCTTGACAAACAAATAGCGAAGAAAGGAGGAAGATCAATGACTAAATTGTCTTGTTTGAAAGTTAGGTTAGGACATGCATGTAGAGTCAAGTCCAGTCGCCTGATCACCCCTACAGTGTTCACTGAGGTGCCATCATGTTGCAATACTCCTGATGAAACAGGGGTATACCTGATGCCTAATGCATCTACTATCTTCTTGGGCATTACTGAAACACTAGCCCCTGAATCAATCATGCAGTTGTGTACTAAAAATTTGCCAATGATCAAAGACAAGTAGAAAGGGGATGGTTTCTTGACTGTACTTACTTGTCCTTCACTTGGTTGCACAAGACTGGTAGGCGCCCTTTCTTTTTGCCTAGTTGATGGATCCGATGCTGCTAACTCAACAGATGGGAAGTGCCTTAAGGCTTCTTGCAAAAGATCCCTTTGGGAAGGGATATACATTACTTCCCACATGGAAACATTGATATTTGTTTTCTTCATCTATTCCACAATATTTATGGAACAGTGGTTGCCTTGTGCATGGAGGGGATCCATGATCCCCTTTTTGATTTTTCTATAGCTAGATCAAGCACTTTTAAGCCCAATGGAATTTCTTTTGTAGCAGCAGATTTGCTGCTCTGAATTGGAATTGTGGCACTAGCCACTTTTGCCTTTGGAACAGGCTCTTTTTGCAATACAGTAGGCATGGGACTAGCCTCCAACTGCCTCTTCTTTGACCTGATGTTGTCTGCAATGGACATAACAATATTGTCCATAGGCTGATTGACAATGCAAAAATCCTCTGAAGTCCATAGCATCATACCAGCATCAGGAGTAGTTTCTTTTGATGTTTCAGGATTGTTGTTTGATGCCTCTGATAATGATGCCTGCTGAGAATGAAATTTTTGCACCATTAAAGCCCTTTCTTGTGCTCCAAAAGCACAAGTGGACTGATTATGAGTTTGGTTGCAAGAGTAACACCAATCTGCCTCTTGGGTCAGATTATTCTGAGTAGGGACTAAAGCCCTAACTAGGTTCACAGCAGGTATCTATTGGATAGGCCTAATAGTTTGTAAAGACTATGTAGGGTTAGGATTTTAGTATCTATTTTGTTGGTAACCCCAGTTCCAGTTCTAATTTCTATTAGGATTATACTCTTGATTCTAATTTTAATTAGATGTCTGCCCTTGGTCATAGTTTCGATAGGGTTTGGGAGCAGTTTGAATAGCTATACTATTCACCTTGTTGGTTAAATTGGACATTAGGGTCTTAAGGTCACTCTCTTCTTGAGAAAGAGAGGATGTTGAAGCTTTAGGCTCTGGGATGGGAGCAATAATGGGCTACTGGGATGAGGAAGGCAGCTCTTGAAAAAGTGGAACGGGAGGCCTAGGAGCAATTTTCCCAGCCTGTATTAAACAATTTTCATCCTTCAAAGTTGTCTCATAGCCATCTGGTAGGGTTTCAGGACCCATTGATTGCATCATCATTGCAATGTCAGAATTCAAAGCTCTTAGATAATACAAGAGAGCACCTTGTGGGGATGGCATAAGGGTAGCTAGAATTCTCTCCCACATCCTCTGGAATCTGAAGTTAAAATCTGCCAGCATCTCACTTGGAGCCCTCTTGATAGTCGTCAACTGCTCAAGCAATGAAACATTGTCTGCCCTCTCTCCAAACTATTTATAGAGGGCCTCTCCCAGTTCGTCCCAAGTATGTATAGAAGCATGGGTTAGGCTTCCGAACCATTGAAGAGATCTCCCTTGAAAGATGAGACCATGAGACGAACTACAACATCTTCATGTTGTATATGATGGACTGAGCATACGTTAGATATATCTTTGATATGCTTAGCAGGGGTTATAGAACCATCACCTGTGAAGGGTGAAACACTTTTCAGGGCTGCATCAGGTATGTCATTGTATGTAGCCAAATCTAAAGGACTTCCTCCATTGAAGGTCACAAAAGGCAAATTCCTTGCCATCTTAGGAATATTCAGATTCAGTCTAGGGATATGCAAGCTTCTTCTATTATACTGAAACCTAATAGGAGAGGGTGTAGATTGAGCCGTTGAAAGAGGTAAAGTGAGATTGTTGTTCCTTCTCATAGGAGACCTAGACAACCTAGACCTTCTCCTTGAAGCAATAGCAGATAATTCAGTGAACTAGAATTACCCCTAGAAGATGCCCTGGTTTGCACAGGCATAAAAGATGGCACTGATCAGAACCAGTAGCTTGTAGAGTCGTCATGTGCATGAAATGTCTATCAAGATACAGAATACTAAGAAGAACACCAAATTCTCAGCTTGATTCTTTGATTGCTTATGCTTAGCATCCCACTAGGCATGCCAGAAACTATTGTCACATAGATTTGTACCCAGTGTTGAAGGTTTTTAGGGCTCCAACAATTTAGTGAAACATTGAGATGACCTCCAGGTGTGGGACCCTATAGGGAGGCCAAATCTCCAGAGAGAAGCTGGTTCCTTTGCTAAATGATAGATTCAGCAATCCTAAGACTAAACCTAATCTATCCACTTGTTTATGAAAAGAGTAAGAGGGATGAAACTAAAATTAAAGGGGAGGTGATACGCCAAGTTTGAATATAAAAGCTCTCACAGAACTAAGAAAATGCACAACATAACCAGCTATAACTGATAAGTACACACAGATTTAACTGATCCTAATAGAGGTAAGGAGCAAGCAATGGCTGAGAGGAACGAAGTATTCATAGACAAACCATCCTTAGATTTACACAGAGTTAAAAAAAATAGCACAAAGAGGTGAGAATAACCAGCATATATTCAATTAGAAGGCGCAATTACAGTAGAGAAGGGCTCTGTTTGAATACAGAATGAACAAGTATTCAACCCTTATTACATCTTACATTCATGCATATATAGCATCTGATTCAAAATGACCTAATTAGGTTACAATAAATTGCCCCATGGGCTCTGTCAGAAAATATCTCTGCCAAAAGGAATGTTGACCTGTAAGAATTCATTGCAAAAAATATCTGGAGCATGGGTAGATGGGAAATATTTTGGGACTTCAATGCGAGCTACTAAGTCACCAATCTGCAACCATAAATGCAACAAATATCTACATTTGGAAAGTCCTCACAACACATTAAATCGGTCGCTGAGATGTCTTGTTGGCCAAGCCCGCATATCCTTCCTCAGTTGGCAATTATCTTGATATCCAGATGTGCACATCCAGATCATGAAATTTGGATCATATTTTGAAAGTGAGAATATCCTCCCCAAAAAGCCCACCAAATGAAAGAGGAGGAAATTCTAAGCAATTTTTCCTTTTGGATCATGTAGAAATTCCTCATGATGAGGGAGATATTCATAGTCAAAGTTACAGTCAACCAGCATATGGATATCCGCGTGTCATCACCTCACAGCCACGCAGTGGGAACATGACGTCAGCTTCAGCAGACTATGGGCATGCGATATCATGAATTTCCCTCAAGGTCTGCACATATTCACAAATATCCAGATGATATATCTGGATCGAACACAAGAGCCTTCACAATCCTGATATCTAGATATGCACCCATCAAATTTTTCTTTGCATTATGGAGAAACCATCATCTGCATGGATATTATCCAGGTGCTAACTTAAGATCTGGATGCCTTTTGAATATCCTAATGATGTCATCAGCTTAAGGAACTTCTTTGAAGAGGAGATCTAGATGACGTCATCAGGATATTCACAAGGGTCATGGATATTTAAGAAGGATCTGGATATTAGGAAATATTCGGATGACATCATCATCATATTCACAAGGGTCTGCATATTCGTAAAGGACCTAGATATTAGTTAACATTTGGATGTTTAGAAAACATCTAGATATTAGTTAAGATTCGAATGTTTAGAAAACATCCGTATATTAACTAATGTCTGAATATGAAGGGGATATCGGAACCTTAGCTAAGGTTCGGGATATTAAGATAATATCTTGGATGTTAGCTAAGATCTGGATGAGGTCACTAGGATATTCATGCCAAAATGACTAAGTATGAAGATTGGAAATCCCTGCGAAGGAAGGCATTTGAAGATAAAGGATTTCTGGGTTTTTCTGGGTTTTTGTAAAGATTCTCCAGACGGGATTTAGGGATTTTGGCAGGTAGAGCATGAGGATTTGGAGGGATCAAGGCCTGCAGGGCTAAATCCCAAGGGATATCCAGGAGATATTCAAGGTGAACTATTTGACTCTGGATGGAGGAAAATATGTCAACATGACCTTCTAAGGTGGAATGGCTCAAAATCAGGCAACTACAATGCCAAAGAAGGCTACAAAATATCGGTGAAAAACTTAGAGGCAACCTCACAATTACCCATCAATCTTTGTTGGAACAAAAATTGCACCCCTAAGGCTAGGATTTTCACTTTGGCAATGTTGCAAAACAGAGTCCTGACTACAGATAGATTTGCCAAGATGGGCTATCTAGGTCCTTCAAGATGTGTTCTATGTAAACAAGATGAGGAAACAGGTAATCATCTGCTTTTGAATTGCCCCTTCACCCTCAAATGTTGGCAATGGCTTTGTGCAAAACTGAATTGGAAGAGTGTTTTCCCCAATGACATTCTCAGTCTTTTTAAGGCATGGCCACTTTTAAACAAATAAGCAATATTCTCAAACCTGTGGATAATAAGCCCTTCTTTGTACTGGTATGGGAGGTTTGGAAAGAAAGGAAAAGAAGGTTGTTCCAAGATACAAAGATGCCTTTGATATCTCTAATTAATAAGTTGGAGTCCGCCATTGTGGAAGTGGTCAACAGTAGGGTTGGGGATCAAAACTTGAAGAATTCAAATTTCTCATAATGGGATGCTTTAATGAGGAAGCAATGGCATGGCCTTAAGATTCCCCCTTTCATAGGGGAAGGAGGAAAGAAGACACAAGAGAACAGAAGTAAAGTAACCTGGCAACCTCCTGAATATGGATGGCACAAGTTGAATTTCGATGGTGTAACTAGAGGAAACCCTGGCATCTCTGGGGTTAGCTGCATCATTAGGGATTGGCAAGGAAGGTCGGTGGGCAGACTAGCTATGCCACTCTCAGTAGGCATGAATAATGCATCAGAGATGCAAGCTTTAATCTTGGGCCTTAATTTATGCCTCGAGCTTAAACTAAAAAAAGTAGTGGTAGAAGGGGGTTCTGCTTTGATTATTAACACTCTAAGGTCTGGGAAAATGCTAAATTGGAAGCTAGGGGAGATGTTAGAAATAGCATCTAAGCTTTTGAAAGACTTGGATCAGACCATGATAAACCACACATTTCATGAAGGCAACAAGGAGGCCAATGAGCTGGCAAACAAAGGTGCAGATGGGGTTTCTATTAAAGAATTGGTAACTTTATCATGAGTGGTCGATCGAATTCTAAGAGTCTAGCTTGTTCAAAAAAGACTTGATTAGCATTCACCCCTCCAACACTATTGAAGGCATGTTTTAATTTTCCTTTTTTCAAGCATGATTGTTCAAGTGACTAAGAAAAACACATGTAGCTTTAAAGCTCCATGTCAGCGTGTCCTTGGTCCCTCCTGGATCTTCTTCCTTCAACCCACCTTCTATAATAATGATTAGTTGAGCTATGAAAACATCATTTCAAGTTACTCAAAATAAATAATAATGGATTTTAATGTCCCGAGGCGTTTGGTTACGCAGATGTAAGAAGGAAAGGACATGGATATGAAAGATAAGACTCTCTAGAGAGGCGATCAGTAAAGAGAGAACTATTCACATGTGGGAAAGTTGAACAGAATGAGCGCCACCCCAAATTGGTAAGGGGGTGATGAGAAGGGTTTATAAAAAGTAGAGCATTGGTCTCTTTCCTCACACCTCTTGCAGTATACTTTTGGCTATGTGTATTGCAGAACTTTCTAAGTTCATAGCACACATGTCCACTGATTGCATAGTGTGCCGGAGGATGGATACGATGATCAAACTAACCAGAACTATGCATCAAATGGCATTTTTAAGGGACGTGACTGATCTTCGGTTGAAACATATTCTTCTAGAATCAGATTTTCTATCCATCAGAGCTATGAAACTGATGATGGAGAAGTATTTCCTAGCAAATGGAGAGAGATACAGGGTGGATTGAGACATTGTATCTAGATTTCTTACGGTGTTGTTGGATTTGAAATTACCAAAATCAGAGGTGGTGACAATTATGCATAAGATGTTCAAGGCAGAGCTTCTAGGTGAGCTTGAAGAGACAATGGAAGCTACATCTTTGGGGCTGGGTATCCCCAAGCCTCGTGACATGGAATTGCTTAAGACTTTAGGTGAGGTGGTTATGTTTTTTCCCTTTTTGTTGGACATCAAAGGAGCGGCTATGTTGGTTCATTGTGAGAGGGCTGCCGTTGGAGCGAATTTCCTGAAGAAGATGCTGCACATTATGATGGTCCAAGACTTCGACTAGATTCAAGACTTCATTAGTTATGTGCAAGAGGTGGGAGACATGTAATCTGACATGGTTAGTTTAGTTTATTTTTTATGATGCAGTCTGTAATAGTTGGGTGGGAGTGGGATTAGATATCTTTGTTCGGGCTTGGGAGCCTTTTTCATTAGTCAGCAATATGTGAAGGACCCAGAGTGGTAATTTTGTCTATATTTCAATGGATGATGGGGATAGTTAGGGTTTTTTATTTTCTGCCCTAAAATTTTGGTAGTTCTTGTAATGGATGTAAGAAAGCCTGTTGGCAAACACTTGTAAATTTTATTATATCAATATAAATCTATAAAAAAAAAAAAATTTTGTTATAATATTTGCATAGAGATAAAAGAAAAAAATATTATTTGTTTAACATTAAAAAAATTATTTGTTAGTATTGCGAGCTACTTCCCTCCCACCATATTTTTCTCCTTGATTGTAGTGTGTTTGTTTTACTCAAAATAGTATTTCCGCAAAATCCCTCCTTAAGAGCTCAAATTGTAGTGTGTTTGTTTTACTCAAAATAGTGTTTCCGCAAAATCCCTCTTAAGAGCTCAAATTTATTGCGAGCTACTTCCCTCCCACCATATTTTTCTCCTTGATTTTAGTGTGTTTGTTTTACTTTGTTTTGATTGGTTTACTCCATATAGATTAATCACTATATAAAAAAACTCATTGCAATAGTACTGAGTCTAATTTTTAAATGTAAAAAATTAATATCAATAAAATTATTGTTATATTAAAATTTAAAAGATAATAATAGAATTATAATCTAAAAAGTAATTAGCAAATAGTTTTTAAATGTAAAAAATTTAAGTTATTTCTTAAATTTTAATATAACAATAATTTTATTGATATTAATATTTAGATCACTATAATATTTCAATATTTAATATTTATACACAAATATATATTAATATTTCATTTCTATAATATAACATAAATATAAATATAATGATAATTCTACTAATTTGTATAATCAATAATTTAATATACATTCTATTATTAATATATAATTAATTATATGGCTTCATTAATATTTAAAATATCAAATTTATAAATAATATATACAATGAATCAAAATTAAATAATCACATTAATATGAATATTATATTAATATAGATATTAGAATTTTTGTTATAATATTTGCATAGAGGTTAATTTAGCCACTCAGAATTTAATTAAACAGCTACTTCCTTCCCACTTTATTTAATAACCAAATTCCCCACAAGAATTTAGCCATTCAAAATTTAATTAAACAAGTTAATCTATTAGTATTGCCAACTACTTCCCTCCCACCTTTTACTCAAGGCAAAATCCAAGGTCAAATTTTGAGCCAATCACAACATAGATAAATGGTTTTTTGATTTTTTAAAAAATTTTCTCATGTTAAAATTTATTTAACTTGAAAAATAATACTCTGTTTTGATTGGTTTATTCCAGATAGATTAATCACTAGATAAAAAAACTCTGCTACTAATAAAAGTAAATAAAATAATTTTAAAAATAACGGTAGATAAGGGCATGGTTCGGTGGTCAAGTTGCACAATCCACATTACTCCAACAATTTTTTTTTTAAATAACTCTTTTAAGTAAATAGAAATAACCCTTGGAATAAAATGAACATTGTTCTTATAATATAATATAATATTCTTTTAAGTTATATAAAAATAAGATTGGATGAGATTAAAGATGCTTCTATATCTTAAAATTTATTTTAAATTAACACTTAGGGTAACTAAAATAAACTCATATTATTATAATAATGCCCATTTCTCTCTCTCTCTCTCTAACACACAAAAATCTCTATATTATAAATATATAAACCTCTATATGTATGTATATAAAACCCCTCTTTATATAATCCTCTATATATATGTAGAGGATTATATATATAAAGGATGGATGAGATTAAGGATGCTTATATTTTATTTTTTAAGGCAAATATGTATTTAAAGTAAAATAAAATAACTCTTTATTAAATAAAATAAAGTGATATTAGTATAATATATAAAAGTGCATTTGTATATTATAGTATTATATAATAATATGTATTTATTTTAGTCTCTTTATATATTGTATTATTACTTACACATATTTATACTTAAATATATACATTTATACTTTTTTATATAAGTATATATAATGGGTTATTGCTTACAATTTCTCTCACACACACATACATATATAAATCTACTAGCATACTTATCTTTAGAAAATCTATGTAAAAGAAGTCTAGAGATAATCACAAATCCAATAAGAAAATAGGCACCTTGACAATGATATCTCTTATGGTCTTTTACTATGCTAGTAAAATAAAATAAATGAATAAATAAATTAATATGTATTAATTTGTAAATAAAACAAACATATATATAAAATATATAAATATGTGCATTTTTTAATTTTATATTATATAAATAAATAAATATATACACATTATTTTTTTTAATTTATAAATACGGTTAAGGGAACTGTTCCCATAAAAGAGCATAAGAAAGCATGCCCTATATAGATAGGGGTGCACACTAGTCAGTGTCTTGGGGCAGGGAGGGGGGTAGAAACCCCTAATTATTCGGAAGGGAGCTGAAAATCTCATCTTTGGTTTGTCCACGTGCATAATCTGCTAAGAAATCTGTATCTGTGTTTGCCTCTCTATAATAGTGGGCAATGGAATAATTAGTTAACCCAGATAGGCAACTCCATATGGGCTCCACAATGTTCCTGAGTTTCCAGTTTGGGATAGTCTTCGTTCTAATGGCATTAACACAGATCTACGAGTCACCTTCAATATCCAGACCTATGATTCGGTTTTCTTTGCACTTTTGAAGGCCAACCAGGAGGGCCTGGAATTCGACTTCGTTATTTGTTCCAATTCCCAGTTGTTTGGAGAGTGCCCAGATGAAATTTCCCTGATCATCTCTGAGGATGCATCCTGCACCAGTGGTACCATATTTTCCTTTGGATGCTCCGTCAAAATTTAACTTTAGCCTACTCAAGGGTGGCAGATTCCACTTCACTTTTTCCCTTTTGATCCGCTTTGTTGAGTGCGGTCCGCCAATAGAGAAGGAAGGAGGGGCCTTCAATAGCTTCCACTTCTTCATAATAAGATCATCCCAACTCGTGAACGGCTTGGAGTTTGAGTGGCCCAACTTCACCAAAACCGTTTCACAAATACTCATCTCGATCTTCCTTTGGACATTCGTGGGTGACAACTCTGAATCTCTGAAGATCCTGTTGTTCCATTCATGCCAAAGGTGCCATATCACAAGGGAAGGGGAAGCAACCCAAATGCCTTCCCAGAGGGAGTTCCTGAAACATGGCCAGGAATGAAATAGATCCAACAAGTCCATAGGGAGAGCACCGGACCAGCCCAAAGAATTGATTAGCCACGTCCAACAATCTTTGGTGAAGTCATAGTTGAGCAGCAGTGATCCATTGATTCCTCCTCCCACTTGCAAAGAACACACCGTGAGGGACTCGTAATCCCTATTGTTTTCAACTTGTCGCCTATCAATAGTCTTTGTGAAGAGTCATACAGGCGAAGGCACCTACCTTAGGGAGGCACCACTTGTTCCAATAGAGCTCTGTCGGCCAGTCAGGTTTACCATAGATTGTTTGTTGGATTTTATAGCCTAATTTTGTCGTGTGTTCTCCAGATTTAGCCACGGTCCAAACAAGGCGGTCATCTTTCAGATTTATAAATATTCTCTTTTCCAAGAAGAGTCGTTTAAGAAGATCTTTCTGTTCGTCCAGCGCAGGAATGTTATCAAGTGCCTTCCATCGCCAAGTGCTCCAATTGATCTGGGGAGGAACAATATAATCAATTACCTTTGTGCCCCAAGTGCAGGAGTGGCCCTAATGTCCTGTAACCTCAGATCATTTGCAAGTAGAGGATATGCATTCCACGAATCATCCCAAAAGCTTGTTGTGTGACTGTTATTTATGGTCCATGAGAGGTGGTCCGTGATAATGAATATGCATTGGATAAGAAAATTCCAAATATGGGAGCCCCGAGGTGGGTTGGGTGTTGTAAGAATGTGTAAAGGATCCGTGCTATCTAGGTATTTGAGTCGTAGAATCCTACACCATCGAGTGTTCGGGTCTCTGAACAATTTCCAAACTAATTTGGCTCCAAGGGCAAGATTTTGTTGTTTGATTTTCCTCAAGCCCAGGTCTTCTTCTTCTTTTCTCTTACAGGCAATTTCCCAAACAATTAGTGGAATGCACTTGTTATGTTATGAGCCTTCCCATAGGAACTTCTTGAGGATTCCTTCCAAAAACCCATTGGCTTTCCCCATAATATGAGTGCTTGAGAGAAGATAGGTAGGTATTACTAAAACGACGGCTCTAATCATAGTTATTTTCCTAGCCATTGAGAGCCACTTGCCTTTCCAAGCAGATGCTTTGCCTCGACATTTCTCTATCGTTGCCTCCTAGAGATTGATTCTCATTGCACCTTTGAAGAGAGGTACCCAAGATACTTGCTAGGTAAGGTCTCAGTATTGAATCCTAAGATGTCAACGATTCTTCTTTTCATGCTTCATTTGGTATTAAAGAAAAAATGCAAGATTTCTTGATGTTGATGCATTGGCCTGAGGCATGTGTGTACCTATCCAGTGTGGTCTTAATAACACAAGCTTCCTCCAAGCTCGAGATTCACCGTAGAGGATTGTATCATCCATGAATTGTTGGTGAGTCAGGGCAGGAAAATTGTCTGCTATGTGAATACCCTTTCCATTTGTTATCTTCTGCTTGTGCTCTAATCACCTGTCCAATTATATCAGCCAAGATTACAAAGAGGAATGGGGAGAGAGGGTCCCCCTGACGGAGGCCCCGTGCTGGTTCAAAGAATCCCATGAGACTACCATTTACCCGCACTGAGTACGTTACTGTAGAGATGTAATTGTATACCCAGGTAAGCCAATTATTGCAGAACCCTAATTTCTTCATGATTGATAGAAGGAATCTCCAATCAACCTTGTCATAGGCTTTACTTATGTCAAGTTTGATGGCCATACACGATTGGTTAGCCACATGGATGGAATGAATAGCCTCGTGTTCTATAATAAGGTTGTTTGCGATGGAGTGCCTGGGAGTGAAGCCGCATTAATCTTTAGCTATGATCCTTGGGACGATGCTCTTCAGTCTATTCGCCATCACCTTTGAGATGTTTTTATAAATCATGTTACAGAGAGATGGGTTGAAAGTCAGTGAGGGCCTCCACATTGTTTACTTTCAAGATAAGGGTGATTAGAGTTGTATTGATATCCTTCACAAATTTCCCTGAAGTTCGAGATTCCTCCAGCATTTCCCACACATCCTTGCCCAAGATCTCCCAGAAGTGCTGGAAGAAGTCAGCAGGAAAGTTGTCGGGCCCAGGAGCTTTATCGGCTTGTATTTGGAATACAACACTTTTAACTTCTTCCAGTGTGGTACTTTTACAAAGTAATTCATTTTCTTCATCCTCGAGCAATCTTGGTGTAATGTCTAGAAAGTAATTCTAGCTCTGTAAGTTCAAAGCATCCAAGCAGGTAAGGAGATTCTTGAAATGATCAACCATAGCCTGCTGAATCAATATTGGGTCTGTGATGGTGTCACCATTCTCTTTTTTCAGTTGAGAGATTTTATTGTGCATCCTTCAGGCTTTGGTAGAATTGTGGAAGAACTTCATGTTCAAATGTCCACCTTGAAGCCAAGTTTCCCTTGATTTTGAACGCCAAAATATTTCTTCCCTTCTTAGGATCTCTTGATGCTCCAGAAGCAACTCCTTTTCTATCTCATACTTAGCTTGTCCCATCCTGTTCACTAATATGGATTCATTTAGTGACAGTAGGTCCGCTTCCAATCTCTCCTTCTCCATCAAGATGTGTTTGAATGTGGACACATTCCACTCCTTCAAATGATTTTTGATTGCGATAAGTTTCTTTGCCATCATAAACATTTTTGAGTCCCATTGTATCTGGGAGCTCGTCCACCATTTTTTCATCAAACGAGGGAGGGATTCATGGTGCAACCACATGCTCTCAAATTTGAAGGGGCACCGTGTTGGGGCTTGATCGTTGGCAATAGAGATGGTTACCGGGTAATGATCTGAGCCAGAGATAGGTGCAATGTTGGATTCCAACAAAACAGGTTTCTTAAGCCAATATGTGTTAAGAAGGAACCGGTCAAGCCTTTCAGCTATATTAGTGAAATCTTGTCTCCGATTTGTCCATGTGAAGGATCTATTCTTTGGGGCCGGGTCCACGAGGCTGAGGTTGTTGACAAAATCTTGGAAATCTCGCTGCGTCCTGCTAACATGAGTTCGGTCTCCTCTTTTTTCCTCATTTGAGAGAACAATATGGAAGTCTCCTCCAAGTATAAGTAACTTTATGTTTGTAGAAGACACAAAATTCGACACCAATTCCCATAGATGTTTCTTATCTTCCATCTTCGTCGACCCATAAATATTGATAATGTAGAACAATAGTCCTGATTGTAGACACTGAGATCTAGCCACTAACCAGTTTGGATCCTCTCTTACCACTTCAACTCTTAAACCATTAGGTTTCCAAATGAAACCTAGTCCACCAGAAGCATCAGTGGCCAGGGAAAAGTGCCCATTCCATCCAAAGCAGTGGGATAGAAAAACCTTCGCTTCCTTCTTAAGTTTGGTTTCCTAAAAAAGAATAAGATTGCTTTTCAAGAGCTCTATTTGACGCTTGATCAAGCATCGTTTGTTAGGAGCATTGAGGCCCCCAACATTCCAGGTGGAGATCCTCATGGCTCCCCAAGGGAGGAGTAACCTCCCTTGTGATTCAAAAACTTTTTAATGGATGTCTGACCCTTGGCTCCCGCCACCATATCTCTTTTGTCCTTACTCGTTGGTCGGCCTTTCTTCTTCTTTGGATGGATGTTTGGTTTGTCAATCTGAGAAGCAAATTGCTCGATGTAGCGATTTTCAATAATGCCAAGATCATCATCTGTCGATGATTCGTCACCATGAGCCAAGATATTACAGAGCAAATCCGAATCTAGAGCTACTTCTTCTGCAAGGTCGATCGACAGGTTTACTGGGGTGTAAGGCAATTCAGACTTCTTCTTCGGAGGAAAATTTAAATTTGAATTCGCACCCTGCTTTTTTTACAGTGGTGAGCCATTTTTATTTCGCTTTCCCATATCAATATATATACACATATATTTATATATATTAATGTGTGTATATATCAATATAAAAAGAAAATAAAAATTAAGACTGTATGTAAAAAATATAAATTAAAAAGTTGCAATAAATATTCTTTTCTTTAATTTTTATTTATTTTTATATTACAGTTAATATAAAAATAAATGAAAATTAACATTATTATATTGTAGCTGCATATAAAATAAATGAAATTTTTTATATGCCCTTATATATTAAAAAATAAAAAATGAAAATAAATAGAGTAAATGGCGCTGAGATTTTTTAATTTTTATTTATTTTATATTCAATACCCCCATTGCCGTTTGTTTAATTTTTATTTATTTTGTTGCTTCTTTAATATATTTTATATAATTTAGAATTAATATACATATATTATTTACAATTTTTTTAAATTATAAATAATATATATTGAATTATTTTTTAAAATTTTAGAAACATTCATTTTTTATAATTTTTTTTTGTATTCATTATAGTTGAAAGATACATAAGTGTATAACAGTAAGGCAAGGTAGAGAGCAATAAATAGGAAGTGGCATTTGCAAAGCAGTGGCTGTACCATAGAGAGAACCACAACCCTGAGAAGAGTGGATAACTGAACAGCAGATCCCAAGATTCCAAAAGAAATGCTAATAAAAGGAAAGAGAAAGAAGACTAGAAGGAGGGACATTTCTGCCCCTCCCATTTTTTGTATAAAGTTTTATATATATACAGTTGTAACATCATTTTTGTATCAAGTAGACTATAGAAGTGAAGACATTATAGAAAATAGCAAATATGTAGAGGACTGAAGTGATAGTTTGAAATACTATAATTTAATTTTAAAAAAGCAAACTGTTTTTTTAGTGTTGTTAATAATTACTTTTTTCTTGACTCTGCACATTTTAAAAGATAATTGATGAAATATTTATATTTTTTGGTTTAAGGTTAATTTTTTTAAATAGAAGTTTTGGGGTGGAAAAACCTTTACACATTTGCCATTGTCCTATAGTGGAGAATATCTGAAACACTTCATTCCTTAGGGATTGGAGGGAGTTCCCCATTATTTGTATTTCATATTCTTTTTTTCTATTCATAATGTATAATGTATTGGTAATGTTGTATTGTATTTTCCCTTTGTGTGTTGTGTAATGTTGTGTCTCATTAGGCAAATCCAAATTTCCATCTTTACATGATTTAGGAATACTCCCACTCTATTGTCCAATTGATAAACACCAATCTACTGTTAAAAAAAAATAGATTATTTTGTAGTTCTACATATCAAGTATACACTCTAATCCCTGGAGCCAATTGTTGTACTAAATTTCATATTTTATCAAACTTATAAATTAAAATCTTCATTTACCTACACTTGATATGTTTTAGAATCGTATCTACTTGCCACCATCTATCAGCAGCAATCCAATTTTTTTTGACCTTTATCAGCAGGAGCAGCAAGGTTTTGCTTATCAGCAGGAGCAACAAGGTTTTGATAGCAAAAACAACATTCAAGAGCAATATTTTTTGCAGAATTTGATATCATAACAACAGAATTCCACTCAATTACAGTAGGTACAACAGAATTATATCAAGAAATTATGTTTTTGCAGCCCTTTATCAGCATGAATAGTAGTTGTAGGTCATTTTTGAAGAAAAATCATCATAACAGGAGCAGAAAAGGCACTAAATTAAAATAAAGATAAAAAGACAAGGTTTTTACATGGAAAGCTCAATACTCATGCCTTATGAGGATTTTAGATGAAGCTTCATCTATTCTTATTGAGCAGAAGAACAATTTATTTCAGGTTGAAAGATTTGTTTTTGGATTTATAGTACAAACTCCATGTAAATATACTAATGATGAGGGAATCATCCATGACTTGGATGAAGTTCAAAGGGAATTCTCCCAGTTAACAGGGGAAAATTTTGGAAAGGACCAGCAAGTAGACCAGATGTATATTTTGGTGGCATCGCGGTTCACTTCCAGAAGGTAGAAAAGGATTCAGAAGACTTCAAGAAATTGATTTTCCAAGCCCAGTTTGTTCTCCAAACTTGAATTGTGCACCTAGATTCAGTATCGGTACTAGGGGAAGTCAGAGTAGATCAGTTCCTTCAGAATTTGCAAAAGGTTTCAGCACTAGGAAATTCTAGTGGAGATGTTGGGTAGTTTTTTTTTGGCTATCTTTATTTTTAGCCTAGTCAACTATTCCAGGAAGATCTATTTGAGAAATTCCTATTTTTAAGGCAAATCATTTTTGGATTTCCTTTCATGTAAATATTGTCAAACTCTGGATAATTTTTTATTGATTTTGTAATAAACTCAACTATGGGTTTAGTTGTTACTTTGCATGTTTTAGATTTATTTTTAGTGGCTAGGATTTAATTCTTAATAAGGCTTGCATTTATGTCAAGCTATTCTTAGAATAGAAGTAGCAATTAAATTTTTTTATTTATTCTCTTGAAATTTCTTATAAGCAATATAAACTAGCACTTGCATCCATAGAAGGTTCAAGGAATACGTCGATAGGAACAACCGGCGAGTTTAGAAAATTTTCCGGCTGGAATTTTTTTTACTGCGTGAGACAATTCCAAGCACTATAATGCTCACATATAAAAGCCCATCGGTTAATAAGTGCCTTTGCACTTAGATTTCTAATGGTAATTTTCAAGCTTGCTTATTGCTGAAATTGTTGTTCATAGAGTTATTGTCTTTGCAACTGTTTGTGTTACGAGTTGGGTGTTTTCAATAGCTTTAATGAGCTTTGTATTGTTAAAGTTATTGGAAGAAGTATTGTGGCTTTGTATAGAATCCTTCATACTTTATTTATAATTTGTGTTTACGTCTTTGCGTTTCTTCACTAAATCTTACTTCATCCAATTTATGATTTTCAATCTCTGCATTTAATTAGAAATCTGAACATCTTTAATCGTGTTAGTTTATTTTTTGTAATAGATTGATTTATACCAACAAACTTCTTATCTAATGTAGATATGTTGAAAATGCTTTGTGCTCTAGACTGAGAAATAAAAATAATGTTTAAATTCAATTTATTTATTTTGCATACTTGAAAAATCTTTTAAATTTTAAGACAAGGGGAGCTTCCGCTACTAATTTGAAGAACAGTTTCAGCTTGGAGGAAGCCCTATCCACTAGAGAATTAGGAATCCACTGAACAAGACTCTTTGGAATGGTCAAAACATTAGTAAAATGCAAATGTATGTCTATTGGACTAAGACAAAAGATGAGGTTTCTAAGTTCATAGTGGGATGTGTGTTATGTAGTAGAAGTAAACAAAACAATAGAAAGTTGAGGTTGTATATGCCTTCATTAGTTCCTTCTAATATATGGAAGAGCATCTCCATAGATTTTGAGGGAAAGTTTTCTCTATCAAAGAAAGGGCATGACTACCTTGTTATATTTGACCGACTTACTAAATGTGCATTCTTATTCTAAGTTTAAAAAAGTCAAGGAGCACAAATCATCTAAATTAGTTTTTCACTATTGTTAGTGTGCATTTTATTTTTCCTAATTCCACTGTTTTTGATAGACATAAAAAGTTTTTTTGGCAGGTTTTGGACCACTTTGTGGGAAAAGATGTACACCAAGTTACAGAGGTCTAAAATGTTTCATTGACAAACTAGTGGTCTTACCAAAGTGGTGAATAGGACACTGGCATATCTCTTGAGAGGTTATAATAGGATGCATCCAAGGATATATTCAACATTTCTATAATAGGTATGGCACAGCCAAGAGGGAAAAAATAAGGGGAAGATTTAGAAATTCAAAGAGTCTCAATGTTTAGTTAGAAACTGAGGCAAATCCACTTGCAAGTGTAAGAGAAACTCTAGTCATAAGCAAGTTACAAGGCAAGAAAGGCATAATAAGCATAGGACTGAGAATAAGTTCTAAGTTGGGGACCAAGTATGGTTGTATATGAGCAAAGATAAACTCCAAGGACAGGCAAGACAGCTTCACCCCTTATGGTATGTTCCTTTGAGATTCACAAGTGAGAAAATTTTTTCAGATTAGACTTGTATCCATTCATGAGGATGTATATCACTATTAACTTAGAAAAATTATGCGTTTTTTATCATTCTATGTTAGATGAAGAAGAAATGAGTCTCATGGCACCTAAACTTGAATAACTGATATTTTGGAGATCAAGAGCCTCTTAATTAAGGTGTGATCCAAATCCACTTGTAATGTAACTCATATCACATTGTTAAATCTATGTTTTTTAAGAACTCATAGTCTTGTTTGACCCTTAAAGCATCATTCTTGTGTAATTTGACAACTTCAAGGCTTGTAATATGCTAAGGCAGAATTTCACATGTATATGGAATGTGTTGAAATAGGCTGCAAAGTATCTAGAAAGGGGTTGGGAGGCCTAAGAAAGCTTTCAAAACATTTGAAAAAAAAAACATCAAAGATGGGATTGTACTAGACTGAACCTATCATGAGTAACACATGATAGATTTGGTCATGACCAGAACTGCACATGAAAGTGTATGTGTGTGACCGAACTCATCATGAGAATGCTAGCAATGGGTTCCTCTAACTTGGAAGATAGATTGATTGGTATATCATCTATTGGGTTGGTATGTTGCTTGGAGGTTTTTGTTAGCTGTGAATTGTTATGCTACCAAGAATATTCCTTGTAGGAGGAAATTGTAGTCACATAACATAAGCAATGAATAGAATACTAAAGAATAGAGAGAAAAATGACTACATTTCAAAAGTAGCGTTCAATACAATGCTTTTGTTTGGTACAGGGAGGAATTGTCACAATAACACCCCTACCCTAACATTGGACATCCTATTTATAGGACCTTCATAACTACAATTGAGTTACACTACCCAAGCTGACAATTAATTTACAACAAACCAAGTCAGCTAAAAAAGACAATTTATTAATGACAACACAACATGATAACAGTCTACAATTCTTCTTGTTGTTTTCCTTCGCGTACTCTGAAGATTGCTCAAGGATCCTTGCTGGTCCTTGGTTTCTTGGGCCAAATGGTCTTTGCCTACAAAGATGGTCACCGTGCTTCAACCCTTTAGTGGCTTGCAAGAAGTTGTTTCTAGTTTGGGTTAGGTTGCTAGGTCTCCCATTGGAATATTGGGACGAGGAGATTTTTTTGGGTATTGCCAATTCCTTTGGGCAATTTGCTGGGGTTGATTCGGTTATGAAATTTAAAAGACGCCTTCTGTTTGCTAGATTTTGTGTGTTTGTGGATGCTGATAAGGTACTCCCTTTCAGGATCACCTTATTATCCAAGTTTGGTAGTTGGGTTCAGCAGATTGAGTTTGAACATTCTCACGTTATTTGCTTTAGCTGCCACAAAGCTGGTCATTTTGACATTGCTTGTCCTAGTAGAAAGAAGCAGCAAGCTGTTTGGAGGAGAAAGGAGTGTACACCCCCCTTTGTGGATGCACCTATGATGGAAAACAGGGAAATTTCTGAAGATAATAGTACTGAAAAGAGGACTCCTTCGGCTAATATGTTAGATAATGGGAATAGAGAAAATGGAGATGTGTTGGAAACTCCTTTGGCTGAGATGCAATGTGACACTGGTACTTCGAGTGGCCCTTTGGATTGTCCTAGATCCAAAAGGATGAGATCTGAAGGTAAGTTTAAAATGTGTACTCAGAGCTCTTTGGAGAAATTTGGTTTCAAACCACCCTGATTTTTTCTTGGGTTGCTTGGGGTCCTTGACCCTTTGTCTGTTTGTCCCGTTGCTGGACTAGTCCTGCGTTGCTCTGTGGTTTGTTGTTCTTTCTAGTTTTGCTGGGCTTCATTGCTGTATCTTGTCTCTTGTACAAGGGTCTGGGCCCTTTCAAAACCCTTACTTATCTTTATCAAAAACAGTCTACAATTCTGTGTTAGTTTTCAATACGCTTTGGTTAGAAAGAATCTTCAGGGGAACTGAACAGTCATCTACGGTTTGAATTCAGTATTACAGTGCTTATAGGAATAAGACCAATAAAGAACAGATTGAGGATGTTATCTTGAAAGATGGGTCTTTCGTTGTATGTAGTAGTGTTGTGAGCTTCTAATCTTGCATTCACTGGATTGTAGGGGCAATCCTACTTGCTAGATTTTTTCATCACTTGGTTTCTCCGGGGTAATCTGTGTTACTCTTATGTGTGTATTGTACATGTTTCTTTTCCACATTTACAAGTCCATTTTTCAGTTCTTCATGTAATTCGTGCAATGTGGCCAGTCTAGGAATTTATGTAAATAGTCATAGTACTAAAATATGCACATAATCACATCATACGATCATAAGGCTATGATTTGTGTAAAGGAATTAGACATCAGTCTAAGCGGGCCAATTATGAATCTAAAATATACAAAAGTATGAATGAAAAGATTAGTTCAAAAGTTGTTACCCTTTTCCTGCTTGTTTTTCTATTTTGAATGATTACAGAGCAGCTTGCACTCTCCTTAAGTAAATATGATATAGATAGATAGATAGATTACAAAGTAGCTTGCACTCTCCTCAAGTAAATATGCAATATCTATAGATAGATAGAGAAAGCTTACAATGATATTAGCTTCCAAAGATTTCCAATCTCCTTTGGTATAGGTCCAGAAAAGTTATTCTGGGCAAGGGCCCTGAAAAAGTGAATGTTTTTGAACATTGTACAGTGCAAGATATCTTGAGATGTAATTTAAGGTTCTGCTAGGAAAGAAATTTGAATGGGCTGACCCATATGACATGAATGAATCAAAGAAATTTAACTAATCAACATGATTTTGATTTGATGCATTAAACTAACACAAGTAGAAAATTAGAGGAAGAGGAAGAGCTCACAAGTATTTCATCTCGGTGAGTTTCCCCAAGAAAGCAGGAATGCGCCCATGAAAATAGTTCTTGTTCAGGTTCCTACCAACAAAATCCACAGATCCATCTCACAGGATAAGAGAGAGAACAACAAAAATCTAACAAAGTATTACTCTTTGAAATGACATCAAAAGAACAAGGTAATCTATAATCAATTTATGTATCTTATTTTTTCTGATAGGGGATTTTAATCTGTCCTTCAGTAAGTTAATATCTCCATATGGGGAATATCATGTTTATTATCCAAACAAGTGCAACATAAACTTACTAACAAACAAGCTTTAAACTTACAGATCCCAGAGGTAAGTCAGATTTGCCAGTTCTTCTGGAAGCTCTCCTGTTTTGTCTAATGCAAAGACCTTCCTGAAAGAAGAAAGGTTCCCGATGCCTTAGTTTTGAGCACACTTCAAATTCTCCATTCCACTTTGTAAAAAGTTCTCAACCTTACTCTAGAAAAATTAGGGTAAATAACGACTAACTAACCATTAATCTTCAACTTTTAACTGCATAGTGTTGACGAAAATTTTCAAGTGTAAGTAAATTCAACAAATCTGAACAGAAATTTGAAGATTTTTCAAGTCGAAGTAAATTGAAATGTTTGAGGAATTTTCAAGATTGAAACAAATTTAACACAGCTGAGCTGATGTAAGAGGATGTTTATCAAGATGAACTGATATTTCACCAATTCTTAACCTGTCTGAGGATTCAATCTAGAAAAATTGAGGTAACTTACTATGGTTTATAGTGTGGGAACATATTTAAATCTTTTTACTCCAGTGCAAACAGAAGATTAACTTGATTCTTGGATACAAAAAAATCTAGTTGCTGACTATATGGAGACTTGGAAGGTTGTTTTTAAAAATACCAATGTATCAAGATTTATACAACTTTTTACAAAAATTGTTAAGGTATTGCAGTTTAAAGCGCAGTAATCATGTCAAACACTAACTGAATGTGACTCGATTCATCTGACAGACTGACACTGAAAGGTGGCCCTTATTATGCCTAAGGCCTTTTTCACACAGCCCTACGTCTTCAAGCTAAATAAATATTACAAAGATTCATTTCCTTACGTTAAGAAAAAGATTTTTTTGGAGACAACTGTGTATGAAAAGAAATAAAATTGATGTTTCGGTTCTCCTTCAAGATCCATTATTGAGATGAGAACCAGTTATTCCCAGATAGATTGAACTATTCCAACTCTGTATATAAACTTTAAAGCTCTCCAATGTTAAACTAACAAACTAATTCAGCCAATATTTGAAAAATAAAAGAACTGCTCATTTTGCTTTTGATCTTCAGTTAAATCATTAGAAAGCCACACTTAGATGGAATAAATGCTGATAATAGTCAAAAGAAAAATAATCAATTCATTCTTTTTTCTTGTAGAATAGAATAGAATAATTTTAACATCCATGAGGCCAAAGACAGCATATGTTGGCTGCATTAGTTTGTAAAGTATAATATTGGAGACAGGACAGGATTCTGCATCAGGAGATTTCTTAAGAGATTGACTTGGCTGCAGATCCCCTAACCCTCTTTGAAGTATTAACCATGTGGTGAGGTTGCTGAATAATATATAAGATAAATGAAAAACAATTTTTTTTAATTCCACAAAGAAGTCTCAGACACCAAGTCAGCCCCCTTGGTTGGCGCTGAGACGTTACCTAAAACCCCATTTTCACCTTTTAGCCTTCCAACCTCACGATTTCCCAAATAAAACATTAGGTACATATGATCTATGCTGCTTTAAGAGTTGGGAAAACACTTGCTTTGTTGGAAGAAAAAGGGACCAGGAGAGCCTCATCATCCGAATAGGAGGTCCTAGGTAAGTTTCAGTTGGTCCATGGAAAATAAATTATATAATTAGTAATACAATCCATTGAACAAGAAGGTTACTGTAGGTATTACATTCGTGTAACATGGCAGAAGGTTCCTGGACATTCACACTTCATGATAAGACTTAGTTGGTCAATATATGCAGTAGAATTGGCTATGCCAGAGCATGGATCTGTGCGGTTCCATGTTGCAGATGACTCAATACTCCACTTATCAGAAATTGACCTTATTGCAGCAACTGTTAAATTCAAACAACACAACATGGCAGAAAGTTAAGGAATTGTCAATAAACAACATGCTACTAAACAAAACAAAATCTTGCATAAGCTAAACTTGCCTTCAACGGGATCTGTGACTGCTACTACTTGAGCTGCCTGTAGCAAACATCCAATGCTGTAAACAATACAGAGAAACCAAACTGATGAAGCTGGAACTTCAATCTTTGACATGGAGGCAAAATTAATGTTGAGTTTTAGTGCTTCCCAAGATATCAAATCTTGTATAAACTCCCCAATCCTTGAATTATATGAACTGAATTCATGAAGGGAAACCTAATGCAGACTATGAGATGAAACTGAATTCAGATTTGTAAGCATGACTAATCACATAATTTGATGTTTTAGTTTTATCTCCTTGCTGACAAAATTTGATGGGAAAGTCAAAAGAGTTAAATTCCATCCCTGTGCTTTTCAAAAACCTTTCGAAGTCTGGGTAATGTGTCTGGGGCCATCACAAGTTGACAAGTCGGGAGGAGTGTGGAAAGCGTTGAATGCTATTCAAAAAAGATGTAGAGAGGTAGAATTATGGGACTGGAAAACTATTCAGATTCTTTTTGGACTTTTAGTGCTTATGATGGTTCTTTACGGGTGTGAGCTGTGGGCTAGCAGCACCTCAGATTTAAAGTGGAAACATATTGAGAGAATTCAAAAGTACTTGATCACAAACAAATTCAAAATAAAAGGTTCGGTTTCCTATGAGATTATGCTGAGTGAAACAGGAGCAGCTCCTATTGAAGGAATCACTATGGTGCATCTCATAAGATATCTAAAAAGAATTGAACAAATGGAAGTAGGTAGATGGGTTAAGGTTGTTTTTAATGATATCATGAGCGAAAGAAAGAAGACATGAATGAAGAAAAACGGCAAATGGATGAGCAAATGGAGTATCTACTTGAATGCATGTCCTACAAATAACAAAGAAATGAAGGCATTTGTCATGGACAAGTTCGGCAAGCATATGTGGGGTAAAGTGCTAGGGATAAAGAAGAAATATTATCTTGAGGAATTCAACCCCACATGTGATCATCAACAAAAAAACTTACATATGGGCTAGTATTCCTTGGCGTGTAAAGATTCTTATTGCTCAGTTAAGAACTAACTCTCATCAACTCCGGTGTGAAACGGGGTGGTGGAAAAGACCAAAACAGGCATGGGAAGAAAGGGTGTGTATTTTTTGCACTACCAGGGCAGTGGAAAAACACTTTATTCTTGAGTGTGATGCCTTCAAGAACATCTGGGTCAAATATGCTAGTATCTTGACAATTGTTTCTTGGTACAGTTTATTCAACAAAGGCGCAGTTGAGAAAATGGGTGAGCTCATCATCACCTTGAAAAGGAAAAGAAGTGAAATGCAGAAAACAAAAATGACAAGGTTGCTTGTCCCATAAGCTATTTTTAGCCTCATAGATGTTAAAAGTTATTCTATTCTATTCTTTAGTATGATAAGGTTCCATTAATTTTTATATTTTACTCAATCTTTATTATTAGTACCTGCCTAGCTATTATTATGTTCAAAATTTCTGATTTTTGTTTTTTCAAGAAGCTTCATTCTTTTCCTTGAAAGTCTAGATTAATTTTTGCTAATATAATCTTTTGTAGACTAGTTACAGCTGTTCTTTCAGTTCAATCTTTTGTATGTATACTGTTTGTTGCTGTTCTGTTTGTTGGATAGTGGGCAGCTGTTCCTTTTGTTCTGCTGATGTCTGTTTGACCAGCTGTTTGTTTCCTTTTATGCTTATTTCAATATATATATCATACAAATTTTTAACCAGAAACACTAAATAAACTTATTATTATCCATAATTTTACTGGCCAAAAACTTGGAGGCTTTATTATACCTTAGGAATGAATGTCAGAATAAATTACAAGCACAAGCACTAAACTGCATATTATAATTATTATTATAATAATAATAATAAATCACTGTTTGCCTTTTAATTATAAATGTAAAACACTGTTCATGAAATTAATTTATTATTATACTGGACAAAATTAATGGCCTTTTAATTGGAACTCATTGTCAATGGGATTTTGAAAGGGCTCAATCCCCTGTACAACTGAACCAGCTAGAACCAGAAGGAACAAGCCCAACACAAACAAGGAACACCAAAAAAACAAACCTAAAGACAAGCATACACTCGATATCTTAATTATTTGTAGAAAAAAGAATTACAAATATTTTCATATAATAAATTATTGTAAACATTAAAGAAAAAAACTAACAATCAGTAATGAATTGAAACTTGTCACAAAGCAAACATGGTTATATATTTTATTAATGTTATAATGAAAAACAATGGATGGAGATACTTTCCTGTGTAGGCAACAACAAAGTGCAAGTCCCAGAAATACAGATAGACATTAATGACACCAATATCTCTGGACATTGCAAACTGAGATTTTGTAGATTTGGGAATTTTATTTTCACATAAAATCCCTATAACATGAACTTAAAATAAATTGTGTTAAGAAGCTTTTACTACTCTTTTTAAATTTTCACTGGCAACATTCCATTATCATTTCAGCCTGTTGCAATTTTGAGGGTTGTAAGTGTGAATCCTAAAATTAAAACAAGTTTAACACCTAAAAGTAAGGCTGTAACATTGGTATTTGCAGTCTTCATGGCTGCTTTATTTTTATGTACAACCTTTTGTTTTGATGAATACAAAAGAAAAATTAAGTTAACATTTGATTTTGCAAACGAGTACAAATTATTGTCCAAACATAACGTGAGCTTTATGGAGGGAGTTATGGCACTGCAATTTAACTCTTTAACATTCTTCTAAATTGATTTCATATTTAGGAAATAATAAATGTTAAAAAATTAATATAGATATCTTATTTAAAAAATATTTGATTTTGAATTATTTTATTTACTATATATATAAAAAAATTAATTTTTATTTAAGAATTATTTTATTTTATTAGATTGTTTACTTTATGGATTTTGGCTCGAATGAAGCAGAGCGTGTGGATGGGCCTGCGTGCGGGCTAGGGCTCGGCCCTTCCCCGTGTCTTTTTCTGCATTTCTCTTTCTTTTTGTCATTTTTCTCCTTTTCTTCTGGTTTTTGATCGCTGCAGGGTTGCTTTCGGTGGGGTCTGCTGTGATTCTCGATGTGGGTTTCAGTTGGGGTTTGCGGACATGGATGCTCAAGGAGGCTCCAACTCTCTGGTTGTTGCTGGCGCTGCGGCCCCGCATGGTGGTTTTTCTTCGGATAATCATGCACAGCCGTCTAACTCTTTTTATGCAGGCGAGGGTTCTAGACTTAAGAAAGTCAATGGGTGTTTGCTGCGAAGTCAAGATCGTCCTGTTCTGGTTATTTCTCCTGAATCGGTTATGGAGGATATCTTACTGGAGCCAACATTTTTTGATTTGCAAGTTCCTTGGAATTCATATTTCTCTATCGGCTTTGGATTCTTCAATTTGACGGTCCTAGCAGATTTAGGGAGATATGGACATTATGCTGGCCGCGAATGGTTATTTCTTGGTAGATTTTTCTTGCATCTCAGATCAGAATTGAGTTTTTGAGGGAGGGCCCTACTTTTACAATCATGTAGGTTTGTTCATTAAGCTCTGGCATGTGAGATTTAATTCTGCAGAAGAATTACCCTCAAGGGTTCCTGTTTGGGTCTGCCTGCCACGGCTTCCTTTGGAGTTTTGGAGAGAGGATATTTTGCAACAGATTGCAGCGTTGTTGGGGAAGCCGACTGCCATTGCACAAAATACCCTCGATAAAAAAGATTTTTTCTTATGCTTGTATCTGTGTTGAGATTGATCTAAGTAATTCGCTGCTGGATTCTTTGAAAATATGTCTTGGCTCTACATCTTGGGTTCAGTAGTTAGATTATGAGTCCCTTCCTTTTCGATGTCGGCTCTATCATGAGTATGGACACCTTCAGCGCCAATGTCCTAGGGTTAACAAATCTACTGGGGTTTCTTCTTCTCCTTCCTCGGTTCTTGTATGCTCGAAATCGTGACTCTAGTTGCCTGAGGGCTGTCGGGTCAGTTTTCGGCACACACATGAACCCTTCCCTCCTTGCCACAAGGCGATCCGCCACGTCACTCTCACTCACGTGGAATTAGCTAGTTGAGAGGAGGCGAGACATGGTGGGGGTCTGGCTTGTTGGAAAGCTGGACTTCGCGGAGAGGGGTCGGCAAGTTCTATGGCCTTTGTTGTTGTGCATTTTGTTGTATGTTTCATTCGATTGTTGTTGTAGTTGAGATAACCCTATGACCCGAAGGGTCACTAGTTTCTCTTCTTCTGTTTGGATTTCTTAAATTCCACCTTTGTGTGGGTAAACCATTGTTTTTGTTGATGGCTTCTGCTATTTCTATGTCTCTGAGAAATGCTTTGTGCAGTTGTAATTGCCTAGTTCTTTCTAACAACAAGAGGACAAATGGGTCTCCTTGTGGTAGAACAAACATCTGTTGCTGTGGTCATAGATGGATCTCCTCAATCTCGTCACAGATAGCCCTCACCCACTCTCTTCTCACTCCTAAGTACATTCATGAATCAGAAGAGAGGTATATGAGTGATTACTAACCTTAACCAAATCTAGGGTTTTGACCTAGGCTTTGACTTGTGTTATTGACTTTGTTTTTACCTTGTGATGAAATCAAGGGTTTGTTTGGAATCGTTTGAACCGTGATTACCTCGTGATGGAATCGAGGGTTTGCAATTTTGTCTATTCTAGGGTATCTATATGCATGCAAGCTAAATGATATGCAAAACGTCTTTTTGGTATTTTTTTGGAGTATTTTTGGGAATAAAAATGCTTCTACTATATGAAAAGGAAATTTGTATGCAATCCTATATGTCTTTTCCGATGCAATGTTAATCTATGTTTTTTGGGTTTTTGGTGTTTTCAATGCAATCTAATCTAATGGAAAGGGAAAATGCTTCTTCTAACAATGTAGATTTAGAAATATGAAAGCGATTAATCTAACATGCAAGATCTAATCTATCAAGGAAAAAGCAATGTGTTAATATTCCCAAGAGCAAATGTGATTATCTAATTACTATGAAAGCAATGAAAAAACCTGAAAGAGATGAAGATTTGTTGACTCCACTACCCTCAGTAATCCTTGTGTAGGTAACCTCGAATCCTTTTGTGGCAGCAGGTGATCCTCTTGACAACAAAATGACCCAAAGAAGTAAAAAGAAGCTTTGATGAAGCTTGTATGAGCTTGGATTGAGCACAATGGCATAGATTGAAGTAGCATAGCATTGTTTGGTTGAACAATAAAAGCAAAAGGCACCTTCATCCTATAAGAGCATTTGAATGCTAAGTCAGAGAGCAAAATTGGCAAGAGCTGTGCGCACAATGAATTTGCCTCCCTTTGTGCTTGGGGGAGGGGGGTATTTATAGGTTTAGAAGAAGGGATTGATTGAAGAGTTAACTCATTTGATTGATGAGTTAACAAGAATAGATTGGGGAGTTAACAAGGTTGATTGCACAGTGAACTCAGCTAATTAGAGAGTGATGAAGCAATGATGGCTTATCACTGAAGAGAAAATGAAGGTGAGGAAATGCATGAGATTGATTAGAGAGTTAATTTGAGATCAAATAGAGTTAATTATGCATGTGTGGGTGCATGAAATAGTTAACTCTATATCAAGGATCAAAAATCATGCAAACAAAAAGAAAAACAGGTGAAAACAAAGCAAAAACGAGAGAGAAACTCAATTTTTTTGCGGGTCCAAAAATGGCAGGGTTGCCCCTTTCGCCAGTAGGGTCACCCGGGGAGATCCGGGCTAGACAGGGTCAAATGCAGAAAAGTAGGCTGGGAGATGGTAGAAGAGAGGAAAAGGATGAGTTTTGCATCAAGAAAAAGGTCAGTCATGTGGAAGAATCCAAATCTCCACTTGCGTCTGCAGGATCTCCAGGGGAGATTTGGAAATAATAGGGGGAGATTTGGATTGGTTGATCGAAAATGAAAACTGTCAGTGGGAGATGGATCAGGGGACCTCTAGAAGGCTTCTATGAGGTGCACAAGATGAAATACAAAGGGGAGAGGTGAAAACTCACCTACAAGACACTCACAAGGCTTAGGATAAAGTTTGAAAGCTAGAAAACACAAGTCGATAAGTGTTGCAACAAGTGTCGAAAAGCATCGCAAACGAGGAGAGAGGGAAATCGACAAGGAAGAAACAACACAAGACAAGAAAAGAGGACATGTCATCAAGAGGCCTAGTGCTCAAAGGATTTATTTTCATGCTTACATGTACGTGACAAGGATTTGAATCATCATAGGGGTCCTTATGGAGGCAGTGCGTGATTTTTGTGCTTACATATTTGCCCCCTCGGGGACGGTAGTCTACATAAAAGGTAGGTACCATTCCCGAACTAGGCCTTACCTGTTGTCAAATTTTTCCGTAATTTGTACCTGCAATAACTAGTATTAGTTCGACATTTAAATGAATCAAAATGAATAATGAAACTTGAAATGACGAACTTACCATGGATCGTTTGAGTTCAACTAGTTGCTTGCTTTTGTTGGTTCAGACCTGTAGGTATGAGAGAACGCAAAACAATGCACAAAACAAATGCATAAAAGCAAAGAACTAATCTAAAATGCATAAATGAAACTAACCTAAGGGCAAACAAAGAGAGCCAGATTGTGAGATCGGTGTGAAACAACGACAGAATTGTTCGCGTGAGCAGTTGATAGAGAGGTATCATCAAGGAGATTGTAGGGATGGCCGCCTCTTCTTCAACCACGGAGAATCGGGTATGCAATCAGTGAAAAACTCTTCTCTAAACCCTAGGTTGTATTTTGCGAAAAATCTCTTAAAATTGTCTATTTTTGGTGATTTTTCCTGTCACATTGTGTTCGTCTCATCGTTTAGAGTGAGATTGATCTTTCATTTTCTGAAATCGGTCGAGAAATGAGGTTTTTAGAGTGATTTTTGCTCGAGGGGCTCGCTCCTAGGGTCGCCCCTTTTGTCAGGCAGGGTCACCCAGGGAGATCATGTTTGACAACAAGGTCGCTTGGGGAGATCCTGAAAAACACTTGGGTCGCCCAGGGGGCAACCCTATTGGACTGATTTCTGACTTCATTTGAAGTTGTTTAACGCTTGTTTTACTCTAATCTGACATGATTTGTTCACTAAATCTGCTTGTTTATTGCAATTTTGAAGGTTTATACGATTTTTTTGTGTAAGGTTTTCTACAATTTTATGAGTTTTAGGGATTTTTGCGAGTTTACAAGATCTAATCTAAAGTCTCTTTTGATTTTGTAGGAGATGTGTATTCGATGGAATGCCTTCTGAGATCAACAGTGGCTCTCAGGGATGTTTGCTTCACTGAGTACAGAGGATCGTGCCATACTGAAGAGGGCAGGTCTTGCTAGAGTTTGCCATGTTCCCGTGATCCATCCTGTATCCCGTATATGCTGTGATATCTTGACTTACTAGGATGCAGACATGAATACATTCAGGTTCCCGCAGATTTCAGGAGAGTGGACTATCACTCTATATGATGTATACCGTATATTTGGGGGTCCTGTGAGGGGACAACCTCTATTTCTTCCTATTAGCGAGTCCTTTGAGGAGAAGGCTTCCTGGGCTGCATTCATGGGGGTTAATCACCCTAGGGACCAGACAGGAGTTCATCTTACTTCTGTGCCGCAACTCCGCATCCCACTTCTAAGGAGGTTTCTGATTGACTTGATTGCTTCAAGGCTATCGAGAGATTGCTTCGAGGCTGTCGGGAGACAAGGCCTCGGCTCGTCTGAGATGGTGTTGGGCACCCATTATTCGAGGGTTAGAGGAAGGTACAGTTTATGCATGGGGACTTGATATCCTAGCGATGGTCTATAGAGATTTTTATTGGATCTCTCAGCGAGGGGCTCTAGCCTTTAGCCACTCTTCTCTGATTATGACATGGGTTTTTGAGCACATGAGGCATTATCAGAAGCTTATTCCTCTTCCAGACAGGTGACTACCAAGAGCAGTGAGGTGGGCACATATTGGTCATTTTGATGCTACTCTTCCCACTATTGCTATCCTTACTGACGATGACATGATTTCTGATCCTTATCATGACATGGAGGGGACATGGGCCCGAGATGACGAAATGAGAGTGTACTACCGTGAGGTTTCAGAGATCACAGACCATAATGGTCAGGTTGAGGCTCATCAAGTGGACCGTGTTGTGCAATAGTTCGGCAAGGATGTCCCTGAGGACTTGCCCCCAGTGTCTACTTGTTACAGGACCGTTTAGGAGATGGGGGAGATTGGATAGAGGAACGTTGTTTGGACACCTTTGACTCCCGACATCTTTATCACTAGGGTCTTTAGAGGAGGATAGAGGGGAGCGAGAGGGACTCCCTCTCAATCTCTGGTTGTGATAGTTGACTTAGAGTCCACTGACGAGGACTATGTTCCTAATAGTGATGATTCGTCAGATGAGGCCCCTCTCGAGGATGAGGATTTTGATGACACTGGTGTTTCAGATGAGGTTCCTGACATCCCCAAGGGTCCTGTTGTTCCTTGACCTCCTCATTTAGATGAGGTGATGTGTCAGCTTGACCCTGACTAGCAGTCTGGAGATCCACGTAAGTTTTGTCTATTTGTTTTCACTTAACTTTGTCCTTTCTCTTTTCATGTGGCATTGACTTGGTCTTGTCTTGATTTGGCATTTCAGGCAATGTCAGAGAGTGGAGGGACTTGGTTCGTGAGGTTAATGTTGGATTGACCTTTCCCTTTGCTAGGATGACCCACGATCGTCTTTTGGATGATCCTGGTGTGCCCCCTGCCATGGGACGACACACTGACATTTTCGCTCCTATCTACCATGGGTGTCAGATGATTACAGAGTTGAAGACCCAGGTTGACATGCTTCAGGGTGAGAACAAAGTACTTTGGGAGATGACTCGCCTTAATTTTGGGCGTCTCGATACTAGTATGGCGAGGCCTTCACAGTCGCATGCCCACATGAGAGCACATCATTCTCACAGATCTCATGGAGCGACGAGTGGTACTCGTAGATGGAGGAGCTGAAGCCCTGAGGGTTCTGTTGGAGGGAACCATCCTTGACTTGCTTTTCTTGAAATTCGTGCCCCCTTGCATGGGGAGCCTCTACTGCTCTCGAGAGCATTTTGCCTTAGCTCTCTGATACCATTGTATATGTAAACTTCAGATGTATCTATGAAAGTTTATCTTTTTCTATGGTTTTTCTCTTGTCGAATTCTTTACTCATCTCTTGTGCATGTTTGGAAGTTTTTAGGAATTTTTTCATTATGTTTGACCCTTTCAACTCTTTTAACAAATGCAAGTATGACAACGATGATATGTTTTTGTAGTTTTGTAGGACATATATATGATATGTAGTTTACGATATGATAATGCAAGAACATAAGAAATGATGTAAATGAGACTATAACACTCACTGAATGTCATGAGATATGACATTTAACTTTATTGCTTTGAGACTCTTTTTTTGATTTTGGCATGAATGCAATGTGGAACAAACAATGTGATTGCTCTTAAATACAATTTTCAATTTAGGGGATTGCGAGTTGTCTTGATATAAGAGATCTATTCAAGGCTGTGAGATAGGATTTAGGGAAAGTCAAGTGGGGAGTGGAAATGAATATGGAGCGTTTTTGATTTCTAGATTTTGCTAAAGGTTAAACACTGATCCTTATCTAGATAAGACAAATTGACAAGATTTCAACTTAGACAAGCAGCAAATTTTATTGGTGTTCGCTAGACTTAGATCATAGATGGCAAGCAAAGTAGACCCGGGGTAAAGGATAAATGGGAAAGAACAAGGGTTCCTAGATAGAAGATGATCCTAGAGATTACTAGACTCTTTGGTTTTTCTCAGCTAGTGCGTGTGTGTACTTAGTACCTTTCTTTCTTTGTTAGAATGTCACCCTTGAGGCTTCGAGCTTAGACTGATCTCCACCCAAGAGTACAAACATTCAACAATCTTCTCTCTTTCACTCTTTTTTTGTATCTCTTTTTTTGCTTTTCACTTTTTTTTTGTATTTTCCTCACTTGAGTTTTTCTCTTTTTTTTGGATTTTTTGACTTTTCGAGAAATGAATGCTTTTGGAGCTTTTGCTATGCAATAATCTGATCTCTCAATTCTCATTTTTTGACTCTTATTTTGATCACTCATTTTTTTATTTATTCACTCGAATTTTAGATTGCTTCCTTCAGAGTTTTAATCTTCCTGACATTTTTTGCCAAGAAAGATAAGGGGCTGAGCGCCACCTAAAGTCTTTGTAATCTGGTTGGACTTCTCTACTACTAGGGAAGAATTAGGGAGGTCTACTTGCAAGATTCCTTTGAACATTGTAGGTTTGAATACTGACTTTGTTTAGACCTAACATCTTGATGCATTAAGACTGGGATCAATGTAAAGCTAAGAGCTAGGTTTTGATTAGAATCACTGGGAATGCAAGGGGATAACGACGATTGTGAAAAATAGGGATCTCTAGGTCCTGAAAGGATAACGTATATCTAGGCAACATTAGACTCCTTACTAAAGGGAAAATAGTACAAGAGCAAGTCACAAACTTTAATGCAAGATGAACAGAATGATGTAGAAATGCAAGAAACAAATTATTTTTAACATTTTTGATTTTATAATTTTTTTTATTTTTTTATGTTTTATGATTTTTTGGTCTTTTAGACATAATATTTCTTGAGGTGAAAGGCATCGACTGTTTCACCAAATTCCTCTCCCTCCATTGTGCACAAGAGATAAGCATCATTTTCGATATCTTCTTTAACCATGTAGGGGCATATCTAGTTGGGTCTAAATTTTCATCCTTCACCCGCTCTTTTATTGATTAGATTGTCTACCCTGAGCACTAGGTCTCCTACTTGAAAGGGCCTTGGGATGACCTTCTTGTTGTACTATTTTTTCATCCTTGCTAAATAAGAGTCATGTCTTTGAATGACTCTTAGGCATGTTTCGTCTATCATTTCTAATTCGGCCAACCTGACTGCCCTGTATTCCTCATTGTCCAATAATCCTTGTAATGATACCCTCAGACTAGGCAATTCTACTTCTAATGGTAGCACTGCTTCCAACCCAAAAGTAAAGGTGTAGGGGGTGGTTCCAATTGGAGTCCTGACACTTATTCTGTAAGCCCATAGAGTCAGATATAGTTGTAAATGCCAGTCTCTCTTAGAATCTTTTACGATTTTGACCAATATTGACTTCAAAGTTTTATTGGTAGCCTCTACTTGTTCATTTCCTTGAGGGTAATAGACCGAAGGGGAGTTGTGATTGATGTGAAATATTTCACGTAACTCTCTCACTTGTGGGTTTTTGAAGGATGAGGCATTATCTGTCACTATCACTTGAGGGATTCCAAACCGACAAATGATTTGGTTCAATATGAATTTAGTGATTACGGCTCTTGACACTGTGGTAAGAGACATGGCCTCTACCCACTTTGTGAAATATTCTATCACAGTTATGATGAACAGATGTCCATCTGTTGATGGGGGATATCTTTCCTACCAGGTCTAATCGCCATGTGGAGAAGGGCCAAGGTGTGACAATTGGTTGCAAATCTCTCGTTGGTGTATGGTGAACATGCGCGTAAACTTAGCATTTTGGGCTCCTCTTTACAAATTTAATTGCATCTCCTTGTAAACAAGGCCAGAAGTATCCCATTCTGTGTATCTTTCTTGCTGTGGCATGACCGCCAAAGTGTCCACCACAGATTTCACTATGACATTCTTCCAATACCATACGTGCTTCTTCCTTGTCAACACATTGAAGCAATATTCCATCCAGAGCTCTTCGATTGAGCACATCGTCTATCAAGACATATCTTGCAGTGAGGATGCGTAATTGTCTTTTTCCCAATTGGGTCATGTTTTTTGGGTAAGTCTTGTTTGTAAGATAGTTTACATTGTCTCGGTACCAATACAAGGCGACATATTTCTCAAGATCTACCATGCAAATCTCTTCGTCAAGGAAATATTCATTCACAGGTTCTTCTTGGGGGAGCGGATTATCTACTAACTAGTCTACTATTATTGGTCCTTTGACTACTTCTTGGTTGATGTAAGTTAGCTCAAATTCACCTAACAGGGTTATGAACTAACTGGCTCTTCTTGAGAGCATAGGCTGATTCATAAAGGTTCTCAATTGCTTGGATCGTATCATGACTTTAGTTTCTTGATTTAGCATGTAGTGTCATAGCCTTCGAGTTGCAAAGATTATTGCCAGACACTCTTTTTCAGCGTGAGTGCAATTCTTTTCATATTCCAATAAGGTTCGACTTATGAAATAGATGGCTCTTTCTCTTCCACCCTCATCCTCTTGAGCTAGCATGCATGCTACGGAGATATCGGTGGCTCTGAAGTATAGGATGAAGGGTTTTTCTGTGAGGTCTATTTATTTCACTCCCTTATTTTGCTTATTTCACAGTTACAGTTGATGACATTTAGACATTTGGGGACTGTTGATCCCGATATGCAGATATTCTAGACTATATTCCTTTATTTTGGTTAGCTATGCTTAGTATGTTGTGATGAGACTATATCCTGATTTTGATCCACTGATGATGATTAGACATGTGATATGCACTTTGATGATATTAGAGATGTTAGTTGTGAAATTTTTATATGGATTTACTATGCGATTTTTATCTGGAGATAGTATATAGAAATGCAATTATGAATCTTAATTATGATGTGATTTTTATAATGTTTAAATGAATTATGCGATGGTGTGAGTGTATGCATTTCCTTGCTTCGTCTATGATATATATATATATATATATATATATATATATATTGGATTAATCTGTTTGTTTAAGTGCGCAGGTGATTTTCTAGGCCACAGAAAATCAGAGATCGATCTCACACCTGTGTTTCCCGTGTTAGACCGATCCATTCCCAAGAGGGACAAGGATCATGTGTGATTGTATGATGTTTTCATAAATGTTTGCATTTTATTATTTGGCCTAGTTTCACCCTTTTATTTTATTTAATTGATGTGTTGTAAAATATGTGTTTTAATTTGCACCACTTGGTGTCTTTTAATTTTAGTGGCCATTTTATGTGAATTTTTACCTCCTTAAGTGTTTACTAGGGGCTAAATATAACCCTAGGTAGTACCCCTAGGGTCTAGGGCCCATTTGAGCTTGCCAAACCCTAGGGTTACCCTTGTCTAGTCACCTTAATCTTAGGTTAAAGAAAAGTGGCGAAAATTCAAATTGGATAAGTGTGGGAGATGAGTCATGCCTTGAAAGAAGACCCATCTCCCTTTCCAAGGCATGAAAATCCACCACCTTGAAGACTTGGGGAGTCTTCAAGACCCCCAAATGTGTGGAACCTTCCTCCAATGCTCTCACACATGTGTGAGAGCACCTTGGAGTGAAGGGGCTCCCTTTAGAGAATAAGGTGATGACATGTGTCATCCCTTATCCTCTTGGAGCCCATATGGAGAGATGCCACCTCTCCACATTTGCTCTCAAACATGTGTGAGAGCACATGTGGAGAGGGTGAGGTCTGAATGGATGGGAGGGTGACACATGTCACCCACACATTCCTTTTCCCTTGCAAGTGGGATGGGAAGAGGAAGGAGAAGGTGACATGTGTCACCTTCTCATTCCTCAAGGGCTTTGGAAGGAAGCCTATTTGTTGGGTGAATATTTTGTCTTCAACTAACTGAAGGCAAAATGATTATATCAACCACAGTGTAATGAGATAAATCTCTCCTCTCAGCAAGGGGAGGTTCCCTATCAACTATCACAAACTTATTTACACTAAATACTAACTTAGGGGTGAGACCATATAATCCATTTCTCTTTTTTCAGAAATGATGTTTACAAAATGAAAGAGCACTTTCTTAATACAAATTTGAATAACCAAGAAACCCACGAGAGCACAAAGCCTATCATTGCTCCTTTTATTGATTTATAATTTAGAAATAAGTAGGATAAGATGCAGCTCAAAGTCTTCACCGAATGCTATGATAAAACATATGATCACAAAAGATAATAGCAGCTCAAAGTCTTTCCAATATCTTTTACTTCAAAACACAAAATCACAAACTAAAGATAATTGTTGTAGCACAAAGTCTTCACAATCAGCTTTAGAACATCTACTAGATTATTCACACTCACACTATAGTTTGATCAAGCAGATAAGATAGTATTAGGAAAAGGACATAAGAACAATTTCCAATATGCCACAAGTTATTCCAACACAAAGATTGAACAATCACTTGCTTTTCTATTCACTTGATAAAATTTGATTTACAATTTGAACACAAAGTCTCAAAATGCTCTTTAATTTGGCAGAGTTTCGCTTCAATAATTAAAAGATAATATTTACAATGGGGGTCCTCTTTATTTATAAGAGAAACTGAGAGCGAAAATAGGAAAATCCTAACTACTTTGACTTATTCAAACAGAAGAGTCCTATTTGACTTAGGACTTCCTTTGCCTCACATGTAATTACATTTTGGAAAATTACATATGAGTATGTCCACAACAAAATTCAAATTACATATACAAGAATAAAATAAACCAAGGTATCAACTTCCTCCATCATTCTTCTTTATAAAATTTTGATACATGGCCTGTATAGCTGCCATTTCACATGCATCTGGTTTAGCTGTATTTTCTGAGATAGTGCGGGCCCGAAGAATTGCATCTTTTACTGCCTTTATTGCCTTCTCATGCTTTTCGAGGTTATCCTTTAGGTTCTCAAAAGTCGAATGCTGATCATAGAGGTTGTCCATGGAAAGTACTGAGGGTACTTCATCTTCAATTTTTTGTTGAACCATCTTCTCGAAGGAGCTTATCATTTCATCTGCTGAAAAGAACTTATGATCTTCATCTGTGAGGATGCATGGGAGTTCTTCTAGCCTGTACAGAAGCGTGACATCGTTGTCCTCACTGGTTTCACGAGCTTGACATAAGTCCTCAAGCAAGCCTTTTATTATATGGATGTAATGAACTAGAGATTCCTTAGTCTTAAGATATGATTCGCTATTTGCGATGACCCCGATGGTGATCAGATTCTTTATCTTAATCTTTTTCATCTCTATCCATTCCTCCAAGGTCTCTTCCTGATCCTACAGTTCTTGGGAGAGTAAGTCAACCATGTTATCAAGCTCGGCTTTGGCTTTATCCATCTTTTCTTTCCTTTCTACAGTGATCTTCAGTAGAATTCGCCCTTGAGCTAGCAAACGTTCCACAATATCTCCTACCACCCTTCCTCTGGCCTGAGCTTTTTCAACCTTCTAGATCAAAGGATCTTCCACAGTCACTGCCATGGGTTCCACAATTTCAGATGACTTTACTATTTTTTGAAGAACAATAACAAGTTGTTCTACCTTAGCTTTATACTGTTCTTTCTCTTTTTTGATTTCATCATATTTTTTGAGCAAGGTGCTGGCAGTTGTTTGAAAATCTACTTTTATGCCTTCATGAGTTAGCTTACCTAACTCAACCCTTGAAACGATAATCATTCATGTCAAAATTGTCAATAGTAGCATCTTCTAGTGGCTTAGCAATCTCTGCATATCTGATTTCTTTCTCATTGATAAGCCTAGAAACAGTCTTAGGCTTTTTCTTTAGGGTTTTTGATTTCACAGGTAACAACTTCTCTATATCAATTTCATCTGGTGAAATAGCTTGCTTCTTTCTCTTGGGAGTATATGCAGACAACCATGGAGGGAGCACAGAAGCACTAATAATCAGAGATGAGTCCACTACTTGTTTTTCCAGATCCATATTTATACCTGTTATGGTCACAATAGGACTGGTGTTGGTAAAAACTACACCTGTATCAACAACCTTCTCTGAACCATCCAGAAGATTTTCTAAAACAGATTGTTCACCAATGTCAAAAGATGGAGAAGATAAACTTGGGATAGAACCGGAAGAATCAAACATGGTCCCAGAACTGGTTCTTATAGAAGTAGGGGTATTATTAGAAGAAACAATGAAAATAGGTGAAAGAGGAACACTTGAAACTACTGGAAAACTACCAGAAATAGGAGCATGAGGAAGGGGTGTAGAAACTTGTGATTCAGTGGGAAGATCTTTCTTAGGGGACTGATGTGGATCACCAAGTTGTTCCTTTTCTGCATTCTCATCCTTGCCTTCTTTAGTTTCATCATCCTCAACCTCCATTTTCTCAACATTTGTATCTTCAGCACCTGATTCAGTGACATTGGAGGTTTTTGTAACTTCTTTCTTCTTCCCTCCCTTGGATACAAACTTAATTTTTGGTTTTCGTATTTTGGAGGAAGAAGGGGTGTCACTCTTATTCTTGGTCCTGTTTTCTACTTTCTTGCTCGTTTGCTCTTGTGCTTCAGTCTTTGACCCTATGAGAAATTCCTTCAATTTGATCCCTTTGCTTTCCAACCATATATTTGTCTTAGCTAGGATCGATTGAAATCTTTTCCTTATGGAAGTTTCCTCTTTAACTGACCATTTCACCTTTGAAAGAGGTGAGACTTCAACATTCTCAGTGTTGTAGTTGGGATCTAGAACATCCCCATCATCTTCCATTCCATCTGGAATATCAGCGAGGCCCAGCTCTTCTATCTGACTCAAATGAAGTTTGCAGTAGTCTAACTTCCTGATCTCATTTTGTTTCTTGAGATCAGCCCAGATATCTTCCACCATAGGCACATGGAAAGTTGACTTCCTTTTGATTTTGTCTTGTACTCTCCTAAAGTCAAATGGTCCCTTTTCTTGAAAGTTTTCATGGTGACCAACTGCAATTCAGAATCAATTATTTTTGCCTTGTTAGCTGACTGAACTAAATACCTTCCAATTTCCACAAGAAACTTTATCCCTGACTTCTTCAACTCCATTTGTTTATTATGTACCACAATCAGCTGCCTACATAATTCCATGAGGACAATATGGTCACTAGGATATCATGGAAGAATATAAGGGTAGCCGGGATAATACCTTACTTTGAGATATGTGAAAGTGGGGAATTGTAAGAACAAGCAACCAAAAGAATTCACAACTTCCCAGGTTTTATCTGAAACCCTCTTCTGAACAAGTTCATTGTCCCATAAGCACATGAATACTGAAAAGAAATCATCATTCACCCTTTGGAAATGATGTATTGATCCCTTCAGAGTAATTTGAGGATAATACTCATACACAGGAACCAGTCTCCTGTCACCAACCTAAGTCAGACCAGGAAAGCTCCTCATGCTAGCAGCACCATATACAAGATATGAGGTCATATAGAATTTGAATGTTGTGTTGACCCTCACCAGTTGTTCATGCAATGCATTACTAATCTACTCTCCCCAGAATATTCTCTGTGTGCCCCGAAGAATCACCTTGATGTATGTGTACATCCATTCTTGAAACTTGGAGGAAGAAGGGAGTCCTTTGATACAACTCAAAAGAGTGATAAAATCACAAACTTCCTCTACAAAGTCACTCCTAGGCAGATCCTTCGGCCATTTGGTTAGATTACTTCGAGGAAGTTTTAACCATTTATTGTTTATGTACCTTCTTGCAGCTTCCACATCTGTATCAGTCTTTTTGTCCTTGAGCAAAATCAATCTATCCAATGTTTACAATAGGTGGACACATGAAGATTTTATCAAGGAATTCTACATCCAACCTCATGATCACATTTCCTTGGGAATCTGTCACAACCCTAGTGTCCCTGTTGTAATGGCTAGCCACCTGAAGAATGAACTCGGGGTTATGGGTAGAAACTAGAAATGAGGCAACCAAGTGAATGTTGCTATTAATGATCTTTTGCATGTGTCTGGAAGGGTTTGTTTGTTTAGTTCTATCCACAAATTCTGCCATATCCACATGTCCTATTTCTGTATCTCTAATTTCATCAACATTTGACTGTACTGAAGTGACAGGAAAGACACCTTGGTACTTGTACTTCATGATTTTGGCTTTGGATGGAGACGGCTTTGACATCAGCTCTGGAGAGAAATCTGGAAGAGATATCTACCATGGATGCTTGTTGAGGACTATAAAAGGCCATGATCTCACAGTGAGGGGAAAAATGGATAAACTGGGAAACTGCATCTCGATGATCATGATCACAAGGAAAGCATGCATTGAAGGGCTTGAGTGCACGCAAATCGAGATAAAGGGTGAAAGCAGGTTAACAGGTCTTGAAAGGCAAATTTTCCCAGTGTTAGGAAAAATTTAGGAAAATGTGCACGAGCGCTCAAAATGACCACTCCTGCATGAAGGATCATCTATATATGTAAAGTTGGTCATTTTGACTGCTATTACATGTGTATAGGAAGGGTTGTTACAACTCTTGTGCAAAGTCGGTGAAAAATACCGCCTTAACATGTATTTGGAAAAATATAAGTTTTAGATGTAGGGGTGGTCAAAATGACCGCCCTTACATCAGGGTAAAAATTTGAGTCTTCGAAGCACATGCAAAGTCATCGGAATGGACCACCACTGCATCTATTTTTGGAAAATCTGAGTTGTGTAAAGGTGGTAGTTTCAACCGCTATTACATGTTGGAAAGATTCCATAAGGCTCATGTAAGGGTGGTGGTTTTAACTGCCCTTACATGTGGGAAAGACTTAACACATGAAGGATGTGACGACGGGGGAAAACTCTGCTAATACAAGTTAAAGTCAAAACATGTTAGGTTTAGGTGAGAGTGGCAAGAAATACTGCCAGTGCATGTAGGAAACTACAACCCAAGTTTAACAAGACGATGAAGTAGGGCATGACGACTTTGCCGCTAATCGAACAAAGAAATGGTGAGAACACACAAGCATTCTACGTAGGGTTTCAAGCTACATTCAAACGTGCAAAATGATGACCCAAAGCAAAAAACATTTACATAAATCTCAAAATGAAAAATCTTAAATAAAACCCTAACAGAAAGAAGAAAAAACAACGAAAACATAAGAAACCTCATCCTACCTAGAAATAGTAATGAGAAACCCTAGTCGCAAAATCGGCACAATCCATGAGCTCCACAGTTTGATCGTCTTCGCAGGGTGTTAAATGGCTATTCCGAGAAGTTTGAGGATGAAAACTAAAAAGAATAGTGACCGAAATGCTTTAAGAAGGGTTAAAAGCAAGGTATTAATGGCCACATGAATGCCATCAATGGAACTCGTAGTTTAAGATTTGGAGAGATCTGTCAAGGCGATGAAAAAGCTTGCTCATACACATGAAGGTTTAACGCGCATCAGCGGTAATAACAATTGCCTTTACATGTTGAACTTTTTCAGGGAACATGCACAGGCGGCGGTTAGGACCGCTTATGCATGTTAAAAGAAACTTTAATAAAATATGTAAAAGTGGCCAAAAGAACCGTCTTTACACATAAAACAACAAAACACATGTAATAATAGTTATTTGGACCACTATTGCATGTAAATACAAAAACTTTTCTAACACCCCAAAATATTCAATAATTGATATTTTGGCAAGCTTACGACCAAAACAAGCTTCATGATTCTCGAGGAATCATCATAAGGAAATGTCAAACTCTTCTAGGATGTCAGATGACTTCGCATGAGATCAAGATTACTTGTCTCGTTTTGCGAACTTAGAGTGTAGGCTACGAAACAGACAAGTTTTGTAGGGTTTGTCTACAAAAACGAGCGTAGCTGATTTTGAGAACAACACTATTTTAATTCCTCTTTGAGAGGGGAATGAGGTTCTTGTTTTTGCTAAATTTTTCTATCTTTGGAGGGATTTTAGGGAGTTAGAGAGATTTTGGAGGATTAGAGGCTTGGAGAAAGATTGTGGGCTCTTCTTCAACTTTCATCCATTGTTGTGCTCTTAAGGTAAGCGTCAAGGCATTTTAGGCTTCATTATGCTTTGTTAATTTTGGTTATGTGCTTGAAATGGTTTTGTGTGTTCGTTTCTTCTTTGTTGTGGGGTTTTGGGGTGTTTTGAGATGAGACTACCAAGTTTGGTGTGTCCATCCATGTGTGGGGTGGGGGAGGAGTGAACCTCCTCGACGTCACCCTCCTGGTATTGGTATTTTTGTGGCCTTGAGGGCAAGATGTTGGAGTATGGAGTATTTTTTTTGGCATGAGTGCCATGGTGAAATTCATATATTTGTGGAGTTATCATTTTGGGCTTGAGGCCTTATTTTGTGTTGAGACTTTGGGATTTTTGTGGAGTGATCCTCATGAGTCGAGTGATGTCCACTCCCCTACCCCCTTCAAATCCATTTCTATGGGTTTTGTGATGTGTAATATTATGGGTGTTCTTCTTGATTTGTGTGGTTTACTTATTATTGTGTGTGGTTTGAGACCCATGTGAAGATCGATCTCTCAGCTCAGGGGTGACCCACTTGCGGGTGTATGGTAGGGAGGAGAGCATTTTTTGGTGGCTTGGTTGTTCCTCCTTTGTTTTAGTTTCTTGCAGGTTTATTTGGTGACCCTTGGAGCTTGGGAAGAATGGTCACTATTGCTATGGTTTGGTTATCTTGTTGGCTATTTGAGAGCCTTGGTCTATGTGACCTTATTGTATTTGGTTGTGAGAATGAACTCTCATTGTTGTATTTGTGAATTGAAATTGTCCCTTTGTAATCAAGTAATTTTTCCACTTTATAATGCATCTATGTTTGCTGATGTAAATCTTTATGCTGTCCTAATGTAGATATAAATTTCTGGTTAGTATATTGCTCTGCATTTGGATAGAAAGGAAAGAGAAGATTCAATAAGAAATATATGTTGCTGGTTTTACTTTTATGTAGTATGGTTGTAGACTGGAAAAATGGGTTGCATTACTTAAAGAAGCATTCAAATGAAATTTTTATGTTGCTGGTTATGTTCAATATATATATATATATATAGAAACTATTGTATTTGTTTTACAAAGAGAAAGTGGTAAAATAGATTCTCTTTTTCAAAAAGAAAAGTTGGTTTTAATTCTGTCATTTTATTCTTCTATGACAGCAAGTAGAATACTTTAGAGGTTAAATCTTTTACATTGTTCAAGGAGGAAATATATATATATACCTATTTATTTTCATTACAAATAGATAGATTAGACCCAACTGTACTTTTATAAAAGAAAGATATTTATAGTGTAATTGTGAGAACTATATATATATATATATATATATATATATATATATATATATATATATATATATATATATATATATATATATATATACCATTGCTCAAAAATTACTAAATGTAATAAACAAAAAAAAATCATAAATGAAAATTATTTCAGTCAAACGCCAAACCCTAGCTGCAAATTAGGTTAGCAGCGGCATTTTTTTTGTGTTTAAGTTTCAATGTAAACAAAAGGGGGACGGATCCCCCACCCACTCCCCACCATACGGTGGGGGGTGGGTGGGAGGTCCACCCCCCACCAACCTTGAATCCCCTAAATTTCATTCACAGCGGATAAGGAGGTCTACGGTACCGTGATAGGCCATCGGCCCTTTTAAAATATGAATCGGCCTTTGGCCACCTTTCTCACTGTGTATGGGCTTTGATCCTTAACCTGCAATCTGATATATATATATATATATATATATCCTCTCTTATGCGCAACAAATATAATAATAAAGAAAAAAATAAATAAATAAACTCTCCTGTGTTTTACATATACATTCTAGGTTTCAACACAGGGATACACACACACACATATATATTCCGCAAAAAAAAGCTCCTCCAAACAAGAGTATACACAGTGAATATACCTCACTGTGGTAAGCCCTCCATGGCTGCCTCCACCTTTAACCTGAGACAAAAGAAAATAGAAAAGAAGAGAGAATGAGAGGAGAGAAAGAAACTAGGGTAAAATGAGAGGATAGAAAAGATAAAATATGATTAGGGTTTCCTCTCATAGGGAAACTATTATTTTAATGTGAGAGCTTTTAGGGCTTGGAAAGGGGATTTAAAATTGCCTTTTCCATGTGAACATGGAATTAATTTTCCCTCTCCCCTTTTGACTTATTAATTAATTCTTATCCCTTGGGTGAAAATTATTAAAGGGGTGTAACTTCTTCTACCTCTAGGGTATTTTGTTATTTTATTTAAACTTTTATGAGGGTTTGATTTATATGACTTAAGCACTTTAGTTTCTTAGGTAAATTAAGTTTATATTTGGGTTGTATAGATGACAATTTAATATTTTTGGGGAACTTTATATAAAATATTTAATAGTGGCATGGGGATACTTATTATACCTTAGAATATTATTTTAGATGTGAGCCTTAATAATGATGTTATTTAATTAATTTAATTTAACCTAGGTGACTATTATTATGACTTTTGGTGGGGCAATTTTTAATGAATCAATTGTAGTTGAAATTTAATTAATTCTAATTAAAATTTGGGAAACTCTTGGTAGGAAATTTAATTTAAAAATAAATTCCCATGTATGCCCAAGAGGCATTATGCTACTGGATTTTTTCAGGAATTAGAGATTAATTATTTATACGATTTAATCTTTGCTTGTTAGCACTTTAATGTCTTTGCAAAATAGTTGTGTTGATGAACTTTTATTTAATTCTTTTATGCTTAGCATTAGGGTTTTGATTTCGACACATGTCGAAATCATGCCGCTCATCTAGGAAACTTGGGGTTTGAATCAAATCGATTCTAACCCTAATGGCAATGCTCCTCATGTCGTATAAACCCCCTTAGTAGGTTACCATCGCGTAGGGGTTGCAATAGATACTCGCAATACCCGCCTTTGATTGACATGGTTACGCCTTATGCGTATTGCCACCGAGCACGCTGAAGTGTGTAAGGGGGTTTCTAGGGATACGTAGAAAAGTTTTTGATATTTCATGTCATGACCACATGAGAAATGTGGACATGACACGTGTATTGTGTGTCATGACCGCATGGAAAATGTGGGCATGACATTTGGTATTAGAGCCCAAGTTTAAACACTGGGCTGTTTGGGCACATTATATATTCTATATTTTTTATTGATTTGTAAATACCTTTTTCTTGTAGGATGCCTCCCAGAATGAGGCGAGCGCGTTCATGCGCCACTGTGTCCATGGAGATACATAGCGAGTCATCAACCGAGGGTCAGGGACCACCAGCACCACAGGGACCACAGGCACCACAGGCACCACCAGCACCTGATTTAGGGCCACAGATTCTTCAGGCTTTACAGGCAGTCTTAGAGAGGTTACCACTGGCCATAGCAGGGCAACGTGTCGAGCCGCATGTCGAGCCCCGCGTTGTGCTGCGAGAGGTGCCACATGATGAGCCTTGTGTAGAGCCACGTGTCGAGCCCCGTGTAGAGCCATGAGTGGAGCCATTTGTTGAGCCATGCATGGAGCCACGTATTGAGCTGCATATAGAGATACCTGACACCACAGTAGAGGAGGTCAGTTCAGCATACAAAGCTCGTAGCAAGAGTCCTATGTGTCATACGTGGCGAGAGGAGGCTGTGAGGATAGAGCAGGTATACCACGAACCTTATGACTATGGACGGTGAGAGGAGGTGGATGAGCATTTTAGAGGACACAGAGACTAAGGGGACCCCATTAGGGATTTACTTAGGCTGAATCCACCCACCTTCACAGGGACCACAGAGGGAGCTAAAGGCTTGGCTCATCAGCTTAGATAGGTGCTTTGTGTTGCATCCCTATGGGAGCAAAACAAAGGAATGCGTGGTAGTTCATCTTTTGAGAGACACAGCGGTGACATGGTGGCGCACTGAGGAGTGCAAGCACCACCTATCACTGGATACTCTTACATGGGACACCTACATTGAGTGCTTTAATGTGCATTATCTCTCAGATCACTACAGATAGCATTGGATTGACGAGTTCCATGACTTGCAACAGTGAGGTTCTACTGTAGCACAATATGACAGCAGGTTCATTGAACTGTCACGGTATGCAGAGTACCTCCATGATGAAAAAATTCTCGTTCACAAATTTATCAGAGGTTTGAATCATGGGATATCAGGACCAGTGCACATGGCAAACCCCCAGACCATGAGTGAGGCTGCCAAGAAGGCGTACATCGTAGAGGAGATTCAGGGGCGGGGTCAAAGTTCACGTCCTCAATATTAGGACCATATCCAGCAGTAGCATCAGGGCTTCCGCCGACCACCACCACCACCTCAGAGGGGAGGATTTAGTTCTACACCGTTACCTCCTAGACCTCCACAACAGCAACAGCATCAACAGAGGTCCAGGCCACAACAGAGGGCACATGAGGGTCATAATCACAGTTGGCAGTAGCAGGGCCCACATAGGGATTAGTGACAACAAGGACCATCTGCGGGGCCCTCTTGATCATAGTAGTCATTCAGAGGCTCATAGGGTTCCAGGAGTTGACCTGGGTAGCAGCAGTCGAGTAGGACACAGTCAGTACAGGTGCAGGCTCGGGGACCATGTTATGTTTGTGATGGAGCAGGTCATTTAGCTAGAGAGTGCCCACAGGGCTATACGGCAGGGGGACAACCTCGTTCAGGTGGATCCGAGCAGGCAGGTGGGGATGTGGGTAGGTCCCACCGTATGTTTGTAGCGGTTGATAACCACTAGGCGGACTTCCAGGCCTCAGTGATCGATACCGCAGGTATGATTGGGGATGTCCCCATTACTATTTTATTTGATTATGGTGCTACTGATTCCTTTATATCTCCATCATTACTGGAGCATTGCAGGCTAGTGGCCTCTAGGCAGGGCGATAGGTGGGAGGTTGAGTTGGCCACAGGGACTAAGATGGAAGTGGATGCTTTGGTTCATGACTATGAGATATCTTTGGGGGCCTTCACTACATTATGCCACCTTAGGGTTATGCCCTTAGGATCTTATGGTGTAGTTTTAGGCATGGATTGGCTTGCAGCTCATAGAGCCAAGCTAGATTGTTGCTGAAAGGTGATTAGCTGCTTAGATGATCATGGCACGATAGTAGAGATAGTGGGCATTCAGAAGCCCATGATAGTTCATATGATATCTGCTTAGTAGCTTAAGCGCTGCATGCGGAAGGGATGCCAGATATTTGCCATCACTATTAGTGACAGGTTAGAGGATGAGCCAAAGGCATCATTAGATGATCATCCCATCTTGAGAGAGTTTGCCAATGTTTTCCCACTGGAGTTACCAACGATGCCACCTCACAGAGAGGTAGACTTCCACATTGATCTTGTGCTGGGTGTCGAGCCAGTGTCTCGTGCACCCTACAGGATGACTACCCATGAGCTCACGGAGCACAAGTTATAGTTAGAGGAGTTGCTCGAGAAGGGACACATTCAACCTAGCGTTTCACCTTGGGGCACACCGGTCATCTTCATGAAGAAGAAGGATGGGTCTCTTCATCTGTGCATGGATTATAGGTAGCTTAATAAGGTGACGGTGAAGAACCGTTATCCTCTGCCTAGAATTGATGATCTTTTTGACTAGATGTAGGGAGCTAGAGTGTTCTCTAAGATAGACCTAAAGTCTGGTTATCACCAGTTATGCATCACAGAGGTGGACATCTATAAGACTGCCTTCCAGACTCGATACGACTATTATGAGTTCACTGTGGTACCCTTCAGCTTGACGAATGCCCCTACAGTGTTCATGAGTCTCATGAATGGGGTGTTCCATACTTACTTGGATCGGTTCGTGATTATATTCTTTGATGATATTTTGATCTATTCATAGACCGAGGAGGAGCATGAGGAGCACTTATGTTAGGTTTGGCAGTGTTTGAGAGAGCATCATCTATATGGCAACTTGGCAAAGTGTGCCTTTTTCATATTAGAGGTGTAGTATTTGGGCCACATCCTATCTGGTGATGGTATCTTCATAGATCCATTGAAGATTAGGGCTATCAGAGATTGGCCAGCATCCACTAGCGTGGCAGAGGTCAGGAGTTTCATGGGGTTAGCTAGGTATTACTGCAGATTTGTTGAGGGCTTCTCTAGGATAGCACACCCCATCACTTCCCTTCAGTGGAAACGAAAGAGTTTCACTTGGGATGAGTAGTGTGAGAGGGCTTTTGGGGTCCTCAAGTAGCGTCTTACTAGTGCTCCCATCTTAGCAGTTCCTGATCCAACAATAGATTTCATGGTTTGTACTGAAGCATCACTAGAGGGATTAGGAGCTGTACTTATGAAGGGTGGTAGAGTGATCGCATATGAGTCGCGAAAGCTCAAGACCCATGAGCTGAACTACCCCACACATGATTTATAACTCGCAATAGTGGTTCATGCTCTTATTTGTAGGAGGTACTTCCTTTTGGGTCATTGTTTCGAGCTTCATTTAGATCATCACAATCTATAGTACAAATTCATGTAGCTGAATCTAAACGCCTGCTAACAGCATTGGATGGAGTTCCTTTGTGAGTATGACTTTGATGTCCACTACATCAAAGGAAAGGAGAATGTGGTTGCCGATGCATTGAATTTGAGGCACCACGAGATCCTGACCTTGACACTGAGTGTGGACTTGAGAGGATGTATCATACAACATCTGCTTGAGGATGACTAGTTTCTTGAGGTGCAGCAGGAGATCTAGTCACAAAGGGCCCTTGTGGGCAAGTTTATAGGATATTCCCTAGAGGCAGATGGACTACTTAGACATCGACAACACATCTATGTACCCTGTGCAGGCGACCTATGTGTAGTAGTGTTATCAAAGGCTCATAGAGCACCTTATGTAGCACACCCAGGGGTGAAGAAGATGCATGCCAACTTGAGACAACTATACCATTGGGCAGGTATGAGACAAGATATTGCAGAGTTCGTTGCCCGATGCCTTGAGTCCTAGAGGGTCAAGGCCGAGCATCAGCATCCAGCAGGTCTTTTATACCCTCACAAGATACCTGAGTGGAAATGGAACACCATTTCCATGGATTTCATTGTTGGTCTACCTATGTCATCTCGTCACCATGATGACATCATGGTGACGATTGATAAGTTGACCAAGGTGGCATATTTCTCACCTGTACGCATGACATACAGTGCACCGGTAGTGGCAAGAGTATTCTTAGATGACATTGTGAGATTACATGGGGTACCTCGCTGCATTATTTTTGATAGGGACTCAGTGTTCACATCAGCCTTTTGGAGGGCACTGCAGTAGGCGTTGGGCACTCATCTCAACTTCAATTTGGCTTATCATCCCAAGACAGATGGTCAGATGGAGAGGCTGAATCAAGTGTTAGAGGATATTCTCCGCATGTATGTTATGGACCACTAGTCAAGATGAGAGGAGTATTTGTATCTAGTTGAGTTTGCCTACAATAATGGGCATCATAGCTCGTTGGGTATGCCTCCTTATCAGGCCTTGTACGACAGACCTTGCAGGACACCATTGAGTTGGGACCGTATAGAGGATAGGGTTGCCATTGGGCCAGAGATGGTATAGGATAAGGAGCAATAGGTGATGTTGATTAGATAGAGACTTCAGGAGGCGTAGGATCGATAGAAAAAGTATGTCGATGCTAAGAGACTAGATCGGAGCTTCTCAGTCGATGACAGAGTATTCTTGAGAGTGCGGCCGCATAAGAGTCCAATCTATTATGGAAAGGGTTCTAAGCTCGCACCATGGTTCATTGGGCCTTTTGAGATCTTAGAGTGGATAGGACTCATAGCCTACCATCTAGCCTTGCCACCTAGCCTAACGCGCATCCACGATGTATTTCATGTGTCTGTTGTGCGGCGATATATATCTGATTTATCTCATGTATTGAACTGGAGTGCTCTACAGGTAGAGGTGGATGGGTAGTTGGGTTCAGAGCCAATTTGCATATTGGCTTGTCAGATGTTGGGCCTTTGAGGTCGAGAGCTAGACCAGCTTAGGGTTCAGTGGGACAGGTATGATGAGGTCACGGCAACATGGGAGGATGTAGCTAGATTGATGACACTTTATCCTCACCTCTTTGATGACTTCCAGGAAGAAGTTTAGTCTTAGGGGGGAGGATTTGAGGCCTATTTATTTCACTCCCTTATTTTTATTATTTCACAGTTATAGTTGATGACATTTAGACATTTGGGGATTGTTTATCCTGATATGCAGATTTTCTAGACTATATTCCTTTATTTTGGTTAGCTATGCTTAGTATGTTGTGATGAGACTATATCCTGATTTTGATCCACTGATGATAATTAGACATGTGATATGCACTTTGATGTTATTAGAGATGTTAGTTATGAAATCTTTATATGGATTTACTATGTGATTTTTATCTGGAGATAGTATATAGAATTGCAATTATGAATCTTAATTATGATGTGATTTTTATAATGTTTAAATGAATTATGCAATGGCGTGAGTGTATGCATTTCCTTGCTTTAGCTATGATATATATATGTTGGATTAATCTATTTATTCAAGTACGCAGGTGATTTTCTAGGCCACGAAAAATTAGAGATTGATCTCACACCTATGTGTTTCTCGTGTTAGACCAATCCATTCCCAAGAAGGACAAGGATCATGTGTGATTGTATGATGTTTTCGTAAATGTCTGCATTTTATTATTTGGCTTAGTTTCACCCTTTTATTTTATTTAATTGATGTGTTGTAAAATATGTGTTTTAATTTGCACCACTTGGTGTCTTTTAATTTTAGTGGCCATTTTATGTGAATTTTTACCTCCTTAAGTGTTTACTAGGGGCTAAAATTAATCCTAGGTGGTACCCCTAGGGTCTATGGCCCATTTGAGCTTGCCAAACCCTAGGGTTACCCCTGTCTAGTCACCTTAATCTTAGGTTAAAGAAAAGTGGCGAAAATTCAAATTCGATAAGTGTGGGAGATGAGTCATGCCTTGAAAGAAGACCCATCTCCCTTTCCAAGGCATGGAATTCCACCACGTTGAAGACTTGGGGAGTCTTCAAGACCCCAAGTGTGTGGAACCTTCCTCCAATGCTCTCCCATATGTGTGAGAGCATCTTGGAGTGAAGGGGCTCCCTTTGGAGAATAAGGTGATGACATGTGTCATCCCTTATCCTCTTGGAGCGCATATGGAGAGATGCCACCTCTTCATCTTTGCTCTCACACATGTGTGAGAACACATGTGGAGAGGGTGAGGTTTGAATGGATGGGAGGGTGACACATGTCACCCTCACATTCCTTTTCCCTTGCAAGTGAGATGGGAAGAGGAAGGAGAAGGTGATATGTGTCACCTTCTCATTCCTCAAGGGATTTAGAAGGAAGCCTATTTTAATTCCTCTTTGAGAGGGGAATGGGGTTTTTGTTTTTGCTAAATTTTTCCATCTTTGGAGGGATTTTGAGGAGTTAGAGAGAATTTGGAGGATTGGAGAAAGATTGTGGGCTCTTCTTCAATTTTCATCCATTGTGAAAGGAAGCAAGGTACGCGGAACACACTTCCTATGCTAATCTAATGAGGGAAGTAGAGTGCAAATTCTTTCAAATCCTTACAATTACAGTGTTATCAACCCAATAACAGACATATTGCAACAAACAACATACACATAGAATGACACAAAAGAAGAGAGAGACAAGATTTAACGTGGGGAAAACCCTTTCGGGAGAAAAACCCCACACTCTAAAACCCGCACAATGTATTAACAAATCTAAATGTTGTTTACAATACACTTGCAATGCAAGCTCTCAGGAGTCTTTGACACTTGTATCTGGAGGTATTCCGGTAGCATAGTAGTACCTGTCAATCACATAATACATCTCCTCAAAGCACCTATTTATATAGAAAATACAAGGCAAAATTGCCTCTACCTTAGAATGGGCGTCCAACTTGGCATCATGGCCCAAAACCCACACCTATGGACACTTGGTCAACATTGTAAGATGCTTTTGACACTTGTCCACACACCCCATCTGAAATAGGTCACCTATTTCCAAAATGGGCTATGACAGATGCTCTTACGACCGTCATAGAATCTGTCATAGCTGTCATAACTTACAACTGTAAGAGAATCTGTCATACATAGGCTATAAATAGCATATTCTCTTAAAACATGTCATAGTCCACCTTGGGGTGCCCAAAGATGCCTTTTTCAAAGATGCTCTTTGACACATGTCTTCACCTGTCATAGAATCTCCTATTTCTGACTCTTACATATCATAACTTCGTCATAGGAATCTGTCATGACCGTTTCAGTCAATATTCCCTTACACAACATCCAAGATGCCGACACATGGCAAAATATTCCTACCACAAAGTGGGACACCTATCTCCTCATATGAGGACAAAATTACAAGTTGTCATCTTCCATGTAGGATGACACATCACCGTGCCACATCCCACAAGATGACAATATGAATTTACAACATAGGCAATAAATAAATAAATACAATGAAAATAATACAAGGAATTACCAAGGTTGAGACACCTTAATTCCCAACATTCTCCCACTTGTTGAACATCTTGTAAGAGCCAATATAATTAATAGGATTTAACTTCTATAGGCCGAGAGGCCCATAGACTCCGAACACCATATGAACCTCTCTGTACCCACTGGCTTCGTCAATGCATCTGTAACATTATTCAAAGTATCTACCTTCTTTAAATTTACCTTTCCATCCTCTACCATGTCTTGCACAAAGTGAAACTGTACATCAATATGCTTTGTTTTGGCATGAAAAGTTGGATTCTTTGCAAGGCAAATCGCACTCTGACTGTCACAACAAATCGTAATCTGTCCTATATCAACACCAATATCTAAACACAATCTCTTAAGCCGAATGACTTCCTTGCAAGCATGAGTTGCTACCATGTACTCAACTTCTGTCATGGACAAAGAAACCATAGGCTATCGCTTACTCATCCAACTAATAGCACCACCAAACATAGTGAACACATAAGCACTGGTGGATCTCCTACTGTCAATGTCACCCACCCAATCAGAATCCACAAATCCACGAATACAAACTGAATGCATAGGTCCTGTAGCATTACCATGATAGCATATGGAATACTTAGAAGTACCCCTCAAATATCTAAACACTCGCTTAACTACATCCCAATGTACTAGTCTAGGATTAACCATAAATCGACTAAGGACTCCCATTGCCTGGGCAATGTCTGGTCTTGTACAGACCATAGCATACATCAAATTGCCAACAACACTAGCATAAGGTACTCTGCTCATGTCCTCCACCTTAGTAGGAGATTTTGGGCAATCATTAACAGACAACTTTGTCCCCAAATAAACAGGAACACACAATGGTCTACAATCTGCCATGCTGAACCTATCCAACACGGTCTTCACATACTTACTCTGGCTTAACCAAAGTTTTCTGTTAATTCTGCCTCTTCTAATTTCCATTCCTAGAATGTACCTGGCTGCCCCTAAATCTTTCATTTCAAACTGTGTTGCCAACTGAGACTTAAAATCAGAAATCATATTCTTACCCTTCCCAATCAACAACATATCATCAACATATAATGCAACAACGAGAATATGATCATTGTCTAACTTGTAGTACACACAATGATCCAATTTCGATCTCAGAAAGACAATTGACAACACAAAGGCATCAAACTTCAAGTACCACATCCTAGGAGGCTACTTCAAACCAGACAAAGACTTTTTCAACTTGCAAACCAAATTTTCTTTACCTTTCACTATGTAATGCTCTGGCGGTGACATGTAAATCTCTTCCTCCAAATCACCATGAAGGAAAGCTATCTTCACATCCATCTGTTCTACCTCTAAGTCATAAGTAGCTACAAGAGATAAAAAATGAATGGATGTCAGCTTTGCAATGGGAGAGAAAATTTTACCATAATCAATTCCCTCCACTTGTGAGTACCCCTTCACAACCAATCTGGCCTTGTACTTTTCAACACTACCATCTGCACCAAATTTGATCTTGAACACCCATTTGTATCCAACAGGTTTCTGTCCTTCAGGCAAAGGCACCAAGTCCCATGTTTTATTCTTTTCCAAAGAAGCCATCTTATCTTCCATGGCCTCCTTCTAGGAACCTGCATCTTTCATACCCATAGCCTTTGACACAGTTCTAGGTTCATCAGTGTTAGCAAGTAAAGCAAAAACACAACTAGAATCAAGCAATGAATAACCAAACCTATCAGGTTGCTTTATTGTTCATGTAAACCTCCTTAATGGCTAAGGTTGAGGTTCTGCTTCTTCTGAGCTTTCAGAGTTGCTAGAGCTCTCCTCATCATCAGGTCTCATAGGGTCTGTCTGTTCAGTCTTCTCAGGGGTAGAAGGAAACTGAACTGCATCCTCTTTCTTTTTTGTCTGTTTTGGCTATAAAACAACAGAAGAAGGTGTTATCTCTTTGAAGATAACACTTCTTCTAAACAACACTTTTCAGCCACAGGATCCCAAAGCTTGTATCCTTTCACACCAACACCATAGCCAATGAAAATATATTTGACAGCATTGTATCCTTTCACACCAACACCATAGCCAATTTAGACCGTTTCTCCCTAGGCACTTGTGCATATGCCTCCCAACCAAAAACATGAAGATGTCTAACTGAAGGCTTCTTACCAGACCACACCTCCATAGGTGTTTTACCAACAAAAGCTGATGTAGGAGATCTGTTTTGTAGATAGCAAGTAGTGGCTACAGCTTCAGCCCAAAACTTTTGTTCGAGGATTGCTCCACTAAGTATACTCCTAGCCTTCTCCATCAGTGTCCTGTTCATCCTCTCTGCAACTCCATTTTGCTGCGGGGTATAAGGAGTTGTCTTATGTCTTTCAATCCCTTTCTCTTTATAGAACTTCTCGAACTCTGTCGAACAAAACTCACCACCGCTATCAGTTCTCAAACACTTAATCTTTTTAATACTCTGATTCTCAACAAAAGCTTTAAACTCTTTGAACCGACTAAAGACTTCAGATTTGCTTCTGAGAAAATAAACCCATGTCCTTCTACTATAGTCATCTATGAAACATACAAAATATACAGATTTGGAAATAAAAGGAACATTAACAGGACCAAACACATCAGAATGAATAAGATCCAATAAACCAGAAGACTTGTGAGAACTAGAGTAAAATTGAACACGGTTTTGCTTTCCATAAATGCAATGTTTGTAAAAGTCAAACTTGAGATTACAATCATTTAATCCCTCAACGATGTTTTTTATTTTTTAGGGTACGTAGACCCTTCTCACCAATGTGGCCATATCTCAAATGCCATAACATAGTCTTTTCAACAGGAAGCTTAACTTCCAAAGCATATGCACTACCATCAGAACTAGTTACAATAGATTTCTTCACTGCTCGTTCAGATGGTGGAGACGAAGTGACTGCAACTCTTTTCTTCAAACCAGAAAAACTATTGCACTATGAAGTGCATGCCTCCAACTGAAACAGAGTACCTCTTCGAGTACCCTTAGCAAGCACCATAGATCCTCTAGTCATCTTGCATCCATCCTTTGAAAAGACAACTTGCACACCTGCATAATTCAACATACTTATAGAAAGAAGGTTCCGTGCTAGGCCTGGGATGTGCATAACCCCAGTGATCCCCTTCACTCATCCATCAGGGAATCAGATTAAGACTCTTCCATGACCGACAATCTTCAGATGAGAATCGTCACCCAGGTACACCCTTCCACCATTGAAATCTTCATACTTTGTAAACTAGCTTCGATGCGAGGTCATGTGGAATGATGCACCAGAATCTATCAACCACACATCATCAGATGCATGGGTGGCCAGGGCTGTGATGAAGGCATCACCATCATCTTGTGACTTGTCAAAATTTGAATCAAGAGCATTCTTCTTTTTCTTTTTCTTCTCCTCTTTGCATTCCTTTCAGAAATGCCTAGTTTTTCCATAGTTCCAATAGAGAGCCTTAGATTTTCTAGGAGATTTGGATCTTCCACGGGATTTGGATCTACCCTTTTCTTTTTCTTGTCCTTCTTTTTCTTCCCTTTCTCCTTGAGTCTTCCATGAACCGTAAGAGCCTCTTTGGCTGCCTCAGAAAACTTTCTCTGCATCTCTTCAAACAACAACAAAGATACCACTTCATCCATTTTGAATGTGGAAATGGTGCTTCAAATAGCCATAACAAGATGGTCCCACGAGTCTGGTAAAGAACACAGTAGGGTCATACAACGATCCTCCTCCTCCATCTTTACACCAACGGATGTTAATTGTGCAACTAACATGTTGAAAGCATTCAGGGGATCTGCAACCGATCCTCCATCCTCCATCCTCAGAGAATACAACTTCTTTCTTACAAAAAGTTTGTTCACCAGGAATTTGGCCTGATAAACATCACCCAACTTCTTCCAAAGGTCTTTTGTGCTCTTCTCCTCATGGACATTCAACGGGACAAAATCAGATAGATTGAGTCTTGTGAGACCCTTAGCCATCCGATCTTTGAGATCCCAATCTGCTTGTGACATTGTGGTTAGTTTCACACCGAATACAGTTTCCCATAGGTCACGATCAACAAGTAGGTCTTCCATCTTGAGTTTCCACAACTCAAAATTAGTGCCATTAAATTTCTCCACCTCAATTCTTCTGGATGTGCCTGCCATCTCTTTTCGTACAACAAGATTGCAGAATACTCTGCACATGACTCCCACTCAAACTAAGATCACATCAAAAAACCCCTACCCAACAACTAGGACCAAAGGTGATCAAGCTCTGATACCAACTTAAAGGAAGCAAGGTACGTGGAACACACTTCCTACACTAATCTAATGAGGGATGTAGAGTGAAAATTCTTTCAAATCCTTACAATAATAGTGTTATCAACCCAATAATAGAGTTATTGCAGCAAACAACATAAACATAGAATGACACAGAAGAAGAGAAAAACAAGATTTAACGTGGGGAAAACCCTTTCAGGAGAAAAACCCCACACTCCAAAACCTGTACAATGTATTAACAAATCTAAATGTTGTTTACAATACACTTGCAATGCAAGCTCTTAGGAGTCTTTGACACTCATATCTAGAGGTATTCTGGAAGCATAATAGTACTTGTCAATCACATAATACATCTCCTCCTCAAAGCACCTATTTATATAGAAAATACAAGGCAAAATTGCCTCTATCTTGGAATGGACGTCCAACTTGGCCTCATGGCCCAAAACCCACCCTTATGGACACTTGGTCAACATTGTAAGATGCTTTTGACACTTGTCCACACACCCCATCCCAAAGAGGTTGCCTATTTCTAAAATGGGCTATGACAGATGCTCTTATGACTCTTACGACCATCATAGAATCTGTCATAGTTGTCATAACATACAGCTGTAAGAGAATCTGTCATACATAGGCTATAAATAGCATATTCTCTTACAAAATGTCATAGTCCACCTTGGGGCACCCAAAGGTTCCTTTTTCAAAGATGCTCTTCAACACATGTCTTCACTTGTCATAGAATCTTCTATTTCTGACTCTTACATGTCATAACTTCGTCATAGGAATCTGTCATGATCGTTTCAGTCAATATTTCCTTACACAACATCCAAGATGTCGACACATGAAAAAATATTCCTACCACAAAGTGGGATGCCTATCTCCTCATATGAGGACAAAATTACAAGTTGTCATCTTCCATGTAGGATGACACATCACCATGCCACATCCCAAAAGATGACAATATGAATTTACAATTTAATTTACAACATAGGCAATAAATAAATAAATACAGTGAAAATAATATAAGGAATTACCAAGGTTGAGACACCTTAATTCCCAACACATTGTTGGGCTCTTAAGGTAAGCCTCAAGGCATTTTAGCCTTCCTTATGCTTTGTTAATTTTGGTTATGTGCTTGAAATGCTTTGGTGTGTTTGTTTCTTCTTTGTTGTGGGTTTTTTGGGTGTTTTGGGATGAGACTACCAAGTTTGGTGTGTCCATCCATGTGTGGGGTGGGGGAGGAGTGAACCTCCTTGAGATCACCCTCCTGGTATTGGTATTTTTGTGGACTTGAGGTCAAGATGTTGGAGTATGGATTATTTTTGTTTGGCATGAGTGCCATGGTGAAATTCATATATTTGTGGAGCTATCATTTTGGGCTTGAGGCCTTATTTTGTGTTGAGACTTTGGGATTTTTGAGAGCCTTTGTAATCAAGTAATTTTTCCACTTTATAATGCATCTATGTTTGCTGATGTAAATCTTTATGCTGTCCTAATGTAGATATACATTTTTGGTTAGTATATTGCTATGCATTTGGATAGAAAGGAAAGAGAAGATTCAATAAGAAATATATGTTGCTAGTTTTACTTTTATGTAGTATCGTTCTAGAGTTGAAAAATGGGTTGCATTACTTAAAGAAGCATTCAAATGAAATTTTTATGTTGTTGGTTATGTTCAATATATATATATATATATATATAGAAGCTGTTGTATTTGTTTCACAAAGAGAAAGTGGTAAAATAGATTCTCTTTTTCAAAAAGAAAAGGTTTTAATTCTATCATTTTATTCTTCTATGTCAGCAAGTAGAATAGCTTAGAGGTTAAATCTTTTACACTGTTCAAGGAGGAAAATATATAAATGTATATATTTATATATATGAATATATATATATATATATATATATATATATATATATATATATATATATATAAAAGTATATATTTATATATATGAATACATACCTATTCATTTTCATTACAAACAAATAGATTAGACCCAACTGTACTTTTGCAAAAGAAAGATGTTTATAGTGTAATTGTGAGAACTATATATATATATATATATATATATATATATATATATATATATATATATAGAGAGAGAGAGAGAGAGAGAGAGAGAGAGAGAGAGAGATATCTATATATATATAAATATATATATTTATATTATATATACTTTTACTTTTATACTGGAAGAATGTTTTATTATATATATATATATATACCATTGCTCAAAAATTACTGAATGTAATAAACAAAAAAAAATCATAAATGAAAATTATTTCAGTCGAACGCCAAACCCTAGCTGTGAATTAGGTTAGTAGCAACATTTTTTTTGTGTTTAAGTTTCAATCTAGAAAAAAAAAAGGATTTGGGGGCGACGACCTGGCCGCCACCCCTGCAGTCTGCAACATAGAATGGAGGGGTGGGGGATGGATCCCCCACCCACTCCCCACCATACGGTGGGGGGTGGGTGGGAGGTCCACCCCCTACCAACCTTGAATCCCCTTTAACTTTCATTCCCAGTGGATAAGGAGGTTTGTGGTGCTGTGATAGGCCGTCGACCCTTTTGAAATATGATTCTGCCTTTGGCCATCTTTCTCACTGTGTATGGGCTTCGATCCTTAACCTACAATCTAATATATATATATACACTGTAAATCCTCTCTTGTGTGCAACAAATATAATAATAAAGAATAAATAAATAAATAAATAAACTCTCTTGTGTTTTACATATGCATTCTAGTTTTCAACACAGGGATACACACACACACATATATAAATATATTCCACAAAAAAAAACCTCCTCCAAACAAGAGTATACATAGTGAATATACCTCACTGTGGTAAGCCCTCCATGGCTGCCTCCACCTTTAACTTGAAACAAAACAAAATAGGAAAGAAGAGAGAATGAGAGGAGAGAAAGAAACTAGGGTAAAATGAGAGGATAGAAAAGATAAAATATGATTAGGGTTTCCTCTCATAGGGAAACTATTATTTTAATGTGAGCTTTAAGGGGTTGGAAAGAGAATTTTAAATTGGGATTTAAAATTGCCTTTTCCATGTGAACATGGAATTAATTTTCCCTCTCCCCTTTTGACTTATTAATTGATTCTTATCCCTTGGGTGAAAATTATTAAAGGGGTGTAACTTCTTCTACCCCTAGGGTATTTTGTTATTTTATTTAAACTTTTATGAGGGTTTGATTTATATGACTTAAGCACTTTAGTTTCTTAGGTAAATTAAGTTTATATTTGGGTTGTATAGATGATAATTTAATATTTTGGGGAACTTTATATAAAATATTTAATAGTGGCATGGGGATACTTTTTAGACTTTAGAACATTATTATTTTAGATGTAAGCCTTAATGATGATGTTATTTAATTAATTTAATTTAACCTAGGTGACTATTATTATGACTTTTAGTGGGGCAATTTTTAATGAATCAAGTGTAGTTGAAATTTAATTAATTCTAATTAAATTTTGGGAAACTCTTGGTAGGACATTTAATGTAAAAATAAATTCCCATGTATGCCCAAGAGGCGTTATGCTGCTGGATTTTTCCAAGAATTAGGGATTAATTATTATATGATTTAATCTTTGCTTGTTAGCACTTTAATGTCTTTGCAAAATAGTTATGTGTTGATGAGCTTTTAATTAATTCTTTTATGCTTAGCATTCGACACATGTTGAAATCACGCTGCTCATCTAGGAAACTTGGGGTTTGAATCAAATCAATTTTAACCCTAATGGCAATGCTCCTCGTATCGCATAAACCCCCTTAGTAGGCTACCATCGCATAGGGGTTGTGATAGATGCTTGCAATACCCGCCTTTGATTGACATGGTTACGCCTTATACGTATTGCCACCGAGCACGCTAAAGCATGCGAGGAGGTTTCTAGGGATATGTAGAAAAGTTTTTGATATTTTGTGTCATGACCACATGAAAAATGTGGACATGACATGTGTATTGCGTGTCGTGACCGCATGGAAAATGTGGGCATGACATTTCGTATCAGAGCCCAAGTTTAAACACTGGGTTCTTTAGGCACATTATATATTCCACATTTTTGATTGATTTGTAAATACCTTGTTCTTATAGGATGCCTCCCAGAATGAGGTGAGCGCGTTCACGTGCCACTACATCCATGGAGATACGTAGTGTGTCATCAGCCGAGGGTCAAGGACCACCAACAAAATAGGCACTAGAGGAACCACATGCACCTGATTTAGGGCCATAGATTCTTTAGGCTTTATAGGTAGTCTTAGAGAGGTTACCACCGGTCGCAGCATGGCCACGTGTTGAACTGCGTGTCAAGTCCTGCATTGAGCCGCGAGAGGCGCCATGTGATGAGCCATATGCTGAGTCGCGTGTAGAGCTGCGTGCTGAGTCGCATGTAGAGCCATGTGTCGAGCCTCATGTAGAGCCACGAGTGGAGCCACGTGTTGAGTCGTGTATGGAGCCACATATTGAGCCGCATATAGAGATACCTGACACCACAGTAGAGGAGGTTGATTCAGCGTACATAGATCATAGTAGGAGTCCTCTGCGTCATGCATGGCGAGAGGAGGCTGTGAGGATAGAGCAGGTATACCACGGACCTTATGACTATGGACGGCGAGAGGAGGTGGATGATCCTTTCAGAGGACACAGAGATCGAGGGGACCCCATTAGGGATTTACTTAGGCTGAATCCACCCACCTTCGCAGGGACCGCAAAGGGAGCTAAAGGCTTGGCTCGTCAGCTTAGATAGGTGCTTTGTGTTGCATCCCTATGGGAGCAACACAAATGGATGCATGACAGTTCATCTTTTGAGAGACGTAGCGGTGACACAGAGGTGCACTGAGGAGTGTAAGTGCCACCTATCATTGGATACTCTTACATGGGACACCTTCATTGAGCGCTTTAATGCGCGTTATCTCTCAAATCACTACAGACAGTGTCATATTGACGAGTTCCATGACTTGTAGCAGCGAGGTTCTATTGTAGCACAATATGAGAGCAGGTTCATTGAGCTATCATGGTATGCAGAGTACCTCCATGATGAAAAACTTCTAGTTCATAAATTTATCAGAGGTTTGAATCATTTAATATTAGGACCAGTGCGCATGGTAGACCCCTAGACCAGGAGTGAGGTTGCCGAGAAGGCATACATTGTAGAGGAGATTTAGGGGCGGGGTCAGAGTTCACATCCTCAGTATCAGGGCCATCGCCAGTAGCAACATCAAGGCTTCCGCCGACCACCACCACCACCTTAGAGGGGAGGATTTAGTTCTGCATCATTACCTCCTAGACCTCCACAACAATAGCAACAACATCAGCAGAGGTCCAAGCCACAACAGAGGGCACATGGGGGTAATAATCGCAGTTGGCAGCAGCAGGGCCCACGTAGGGATTAGTGACAATAGGGACCATCTACGGGGCCCGCTAGATCACAACAGTCATTCAGAGGCTCACAGGGTTCCATGAGTCGACCTGGGCACCAGTAGTCGAGTAGGACACAGTCAGTATAGGAGCAGGCTCGGGGACCATGTTATGTTTGTGGTGGAGTAGGTCATTTAGCCAGAGAGTGCCCATAGGGCTATATGGCAGGGGGACATCCTTGTGCAGGTGGATCTGAATAGACAGTTGGAGATGTGGGTAGGTCCCACCTTATGTTTGCAGTGGTTGATAACTGCCAGGCTGACTTCTAGGCCTCAATGATTGAGACCGCAGGTATGATTGGAGATGTCCCCATTGGTATTTCATTTGATTTTGGTGCTACTGATTCCTTTATATCTCCATCATTAGTGGACCATTGCAGGCTAGTGGCCTCTAGGCAGAGTGATAGGTGGGAGGTTGAGTTGGCCATAGGAACCAAGATGGCAGTGGATGCTTTGGTTCACGACTGTGAGATATCTTTGGTGGCCTTCACTACATTATGCGACCTTAGGGTTATGCCCTTAAGATCTTATGGTGTGGTTTTAGGCATGGATTGGCTTGAAGCTCACAGAGCCAAGCTAGATTGTCGTCGAAAGGCGATTAGCTGCTTAGACGATCATGGCACGACAGTCAAGATAGTGGGAATTCAGAAGCCCATGATAGTTCGTATGTTATCCGCTTAGTAGCTTAAGCGGAAGGGTGCCAGATGTTTGCCATCACTGTTAGTGATAGGTTAGAGGATGAGCCAGAGGCATCATTAGATGATCATCCCATCTTGAGAGAGTTTGCCGATGTTTTCCCACCGGAGTTGCCAAGGATGCCACCTCACAGAGAGGTATCCACATTGATTTTGTACCGGGTACCGAGCCAATGTCTCGTGTACCCTACGAGATGACTACCCATGAGCTCACAAAGCTCAAGTTATAATTAGAGGAGTTTCTTAAGAAGGGGTACATCTGACCTAGCATTTCACCTTGGGGTGCACCGATCATCTTCGTGAAGAAGAAGGATGGGTCTTTTCATCTGTGCATGGATTATAGGTACCTTAATAAGGTGATAGTGAAGAAACTTTATCCTCTACCTAGGATTGATGATCTTTTTTATCAGATGCAAGGAGCTAGAGTGTTCTCTAAGATAGACCTGAAGTCTGATCATCACCAGTTGCCATCATAGAGGCAGACATCCATAAGACCACCTTCCAGACTCAATAGGCCATTATGAGTTCACTGTGGTACCCTTCGGCTTGACGAACGCCCCTGTAATGTTCACGAGTCTCATGAACGGGGTGTTCCGTACTTACTTGGATTAATTCGTGATTATATTCCTTGATGATATTTTGATCTATTCATAGATTGAGGAGGAGCATGAGGAGCACTTACGTTAGGTTTTGCAGTGCTTGAGAGAGAAACATCTATATGGTAACTTGGCAAAGTGTGCCTTTTTCATATCAGAGGTGCAGTATTTGGGGCACATCCTATCTAGCGATGGTATCTCCATAGATCCATCGAAGATTAGGGCTATCAGAGATTGGCCAGCACCCACTAGCATGACAGAGGTTAGGAGTTTCATGGGGTTAGCTGGGTATTATCGCAGATTCATTGAGGGCTTCTCTAGGATAGCACACCCCATCACTTCCCTTCAGTGGAAAGGGAAGAGTTTCACTTGGGCTGAGCAGTGCAAGAGGGCCTTTGGGGTCCTTAAGGAGCATCTTACCAGCATTCCTATCTTAGCGGTTCCTAATCCAACAACAGATTTCATGGTTTGTACTGATGCATCACTAGAGGGATTAGGAGCCATACTTATGTAGGGTGGTAAAGAGATTGCGTATGAGTCATGAAAGCTCAAAACCCATGAGCTGAACTACCCCACATGATTTAGAATTCGCAGTGGTGGTTCATGCTCTTGTTCATTGGAGGCACTTTCTTCTGGGTCATCATTTTGAGCTTCATTCAAATCATCACAGTCTACAGTACATATTCACACAGCCGAATCTAAACGCCCGCCAACGGCGTTGGATGGAGTTCCTTTGCGAGTACGACTTTGATGTCCACTACATCAAAGGGAAGGAGAACATGGTTGCTGATGCATTGATTCGGAGGAACCACGAAATCCTGACCTTGACACTGAGTGTAGGCTTGAGAGGATGCATCATACCATTGGGCGGGTATGAGATGGCATATTGCAGAGTTCGTTGCTCGATGCCTTGAGTGCTAGAGGGTCAAGGCTAAGAATTAGCATCCAACAGGTCTTTTATACCCTCATGAGATACCTAAGTAGAAATGGGACACCATTTCCATGGATTTCATTGTTGGTCTTCTTATGTTATCTCATCGCCATGATGCCATCATGGTGACGGTTGACAAGTTGACTAAGGTGGCACATTTCTCACCTGTACGCACAACGTAGAATGCAACGATAGTGGCGAGAGTATTCTTAGATGACATTGTGAGATTACATGGGGTACCTCACTGCATTATTTCTGACAGGGACTCAGTATTCACATCAGCCTTTTTAAGGGCATTGTAGTAGGCGTTGGGCACTTAGCTCAACTTGAGTTCTGCTTATCACCCCAAGATAGATGGTCAAATGGTGAGGGTGAATCAAGCATTAGAGGATATGCTCCACATGTACATTATGGACCACCAGTCTAGATGGGATGAGTATCTATATTTGGTTGAGTTTGCTTACAATAATGGGCATCACAGCTCATTGTGTATGCCTCCTTATCAGGCCTTGTACGACAAACCTTGCAGGACATTGTTGAGTTGGGACCGTATAAAGGACAGGGTTTCCATTGGACCAAAGATGGTATAGGATATGGAGTAGCAGGTGACCTTGATTAGACAGAGACTTCAGGAGACACAGGATTGACAGAAGTATGCTGATGCTAAGAGACTAGATCAGAGCTTCTCAGTCGGTGATAGAGTATTCTTGAGAGTGCGGCCACATAAGACTCCAATCTATTATAGAAAGGGCTCTAAGATCACACCATGATTCATTGGGCCTTTTGAGATCTTGGACCGGATAGGACCTGTAGCCTACCATCTAGCCTTGCCACCTAGCCTGTTGCGCATCCACGATGTATTTCATGTGTCTGTTTTGCGGTGATATATATCTGATTTATCTCATTTATTAGACTGGAGTGCTCTATAGGTAGAGGCAGATGGATAGTTGGCTTTGGAGCCAATTCGTATAGTGGCTCATCAGACGCTAGGCCTTCGAGGTCGAGAGCTAGACTAAGTTAGGGTTCAGTGGGACAGGTATGACGAGGTCACGGCGACATGGGTGGATGCAGCTAGATTGAGGACACTTTATCCTCACCTCTTTGATGACTTCCAAGAGGAAGTTTAGTCTTAGGGGGGAGGATGTGAGACCTATTTATTTCACTCCCTTATTTTGCTTATTTCACAATGACAGTTGATGACATTTAGACATTTGGGGACTATTGATCCCGATATGCATATTTTCTAGACTATATTCCTTTATTTTGGTTAGCTATGCTTAGTATGTTGTGATGAGACTATATTCTGATTTTGATCCAGTGATAATGATTAGACATGTGATATGCACTTTGATGATATTAGAGATGTTAGTTGTGAAATATTTATATGGATTTACTATGCGATTTGTATCTGGAGATAGTATATAGAAATGTAATTATGAATCTTAATTATGATGTGATTTTTATAATGTTTAAATCAATTATGCGATGACGTGAGTGTATGTATTTCCTTTCTTCGGCTATGATATATATATGTTGGATTAATCTGTTTGTTCAAGTGCACAGGTGATTTTCCAGACCATGGAAAATCAGAGATCGATCTAACACCTATGTGTTTCACATGTTAGATTGATCCATTCCCAAGAGGGACAAGGATCATGTGTGATTGTATAATATTTTCGTAAATGTCTGCATTTTATTATTTGGCCTAATTTTACCCTTTTATTTTATTTAATTGATGTGTTGTAAAATATGTGTTTTAATTTGCACCACTTGGTGTCTTTTAATTTTAGTGGCCATTTTATGTGAATTTTTACCTCCTTATGTGTTTACTAGGGGCTAAAATTAACCCTAGGTGGTACCCCTACGGTCTAGGGCCCATTTGAGCTTGCCAAACCCTAGGGTTACCCCTGTCTAGTCACCTTAATCTTAGGTTAAAGAAAAGTGGCGAAAATTCAAATTGGATAAGTGTGGGAGATGAGTCATGCCTTGAAAGAAGACCCATCTCCCTTTCCAAGGCATGGAATTCCACCACCTTGAAGACTTGGGGAGTCTTCAAGACCCCCAAGTGTGTGGAACCTTCCTCCAATGCTCTCACACATGTGTGAGAGCGTCTTGGAGTGAAGGGGCTCCCTTTGGAGAATAAGGTGATGACATGTGTTATCCCTTATCCTCTTGGAGCCCATATGGAGAGATGCCACCTCTCCACCTTTTCTCTCACATGTGTGAGAGCACATATGGAGAGGGTGAGGTTTGAATAGATGGGAGGGTGACACATGTCACCCTCACATTCCTTTCCCTTGCAAGTGGGATGTGAAGAAGAAGGAGAAGGTGACATGTGTCACCTTCTCATTCCTCAAGGGGTTTGGAAGGAAGCCTATTTTAATTCCTCTTTGAGAGGGGAATGGGGTTCTTGTTTTTGCTAAATTTTTCTATCTTTGGAGGGATTTTGGGGAGTTAGGGAGATTTTGGAGGATTGGAGGCTTGGAGAAAGATTGTGGGCTCTTCTTCAACTTTCATCCATTGTTGTGCTCTTAAGTTAAGCCTCAAGGCATTTTAGCCTTCCTTATGCTTTGTTAATTTTGGTTATGTGCTTGAAATGCTTTGGTGTGTTTTGTTCTTCTTTGTTGTGGGGTTTTTGGGTGTTTTGGGATGAGACTACAAAGTTTGGTGTGTCCATCCATGTGTGGGGTGGGGGAGAAGTGAACCTCCTTGAGATCACCCTCCTGGTATTGGTATTTTTGTGGCCTTGAGGGCAAGATGTTGGAGTATGGGGTATTTTTGTTTGGCATTAGTGCCATGTTGAAATTCATATATTTGTGGAGTTATCATTTTGGGCTTGAGGCCTTATTTTGTGTTAAGACTTTGGTATTTTTGTGGAGTGATCCTCTTGAGTCGAGTGATGTCCACTCCCCTACCCCCTTCAAATCCATTTCTATGGATTTTGTGATGTGTAAGCTTATGGGTGTTCTTCTTGATTTGTGTGGTTTGCTTATTTTTGTGTTGTGGTTTGAGACCTGTGTGAAGATCGATCTCCCAGCTCGGGGGTGACCCACTTGCTGGTGTATGGTAGGGAGGAGAGTGTTTTTTGGTGGCTTGGTTGTTCCTCCTTTGTTTTAGTTTCTTGCAGGTTTATTTGGTGACCCTCAGAGCTTGGGAAGAATGGTCACTATTGTTGTGGTTTGGTTACCTTGTTGGTTGTTTGAGAGTCTTGGTCTATGTGACCTTATTGTATTTGGTTGTGAGAATGAACTCTCATTGTTGTATTTGTGAACTGAAATTATCCCTATGTAATCAAGTAATTTTTCCACTTTATAATACATCTATGTTTGCTGATGTAAATCTTTATGTTGTCCTAATGTAGATATAAATTTCTAGTTTGTATATTGTTGTGCATTTGGATAGAAAGGAAAGAGAAGATTTATCCCCCCTCTCCGAGAAAACTAGGGTGGGTGGGAGGCTATAGTTGACCCCCCGCTTCAACCCCCCCCAGATTATTGTTGTTGTTGGGGGGGGGGGGGGGGGGCGTCATTTTTGGGGGGAGATATAGGGTGGGGGGTTGCTAGTTTTACTTTTATGTAGTATGGTTGTAGAGTGGAAAAATGGGTTGAATTACTTAAAGAAGCATTCAAATGAAATTTTAATGTTGTTGGTTATGTTCAATATATATAGAAGCTATTGTATTTATTTTACAAAGAGAAAGTGGTAAAATAGATTCTCTTTTTCAAAAGTTGGTTTTAATTCTGTCATTTTATTCTTCTATGACAACAAGTAGAATAGCTTAGAGGTTAAATCTTTTACACTATTCCAGGAGGAAAATTTATAAATGTATATATATATATATATATATATATATATATATATATATATATATATATATATAAATACATACTTGTTCATTTTCATTACAAACAGATAGATTAGACCCAACTGTACTTTTACAAAAGAAAGATATTTATAGTGTAATTGTGAGAATAATATATATATATATATATATATACTTTTACTTTTATACTGGAAGAATGTTTTATTTTATATATATATACCATTGCTAAAAAATTATTGAATGTAATAAACAAAAAAAAATCATAAACGAAAATTATTTCAGTCGAACGCCAAATCCTAGCTAGGAATTAGGTTAGCAGCGACTTTTTTTTTGTGTTTAAGTTTTAATGTAAAAAAAGGGGGATTTGGGCCGTCACCCCCATAGTCTGCAACATAGAACGGAGGGGTGGGGGATGGATCCCCCACCCACTCCCCACCATACGGTGGGGGGTGGGTGGGAGGTCTGCCCCCCACCAACCTTGAATCCCTTTTAACTTTCATTCGCAGCGAATAAGGAGGTCTGCGGTGCCGTGACAGGCCATCGGCCCTTTTAAAATATGATTCGGCCTTTGGCGACCTTTCTCACTGTGTATGGGCTTCGATCCTTAACCTGCAATCTGATATATATATATATATATAGTAAATCCTCTCTTGTGTGCAGCAAATATAATAGTAAAGAAAAAAATAAATAAATAAACTCTCCTGTGTTTTACATATGCATTCTAGTTTTCAACATAGGGGGATATATATATATATTCCACAAAAAAATCTCCTCCAAACAAGAGTATACACAGTGAATATACCTCACTGTGGTAAGCCTTCCATGGCTGCCTCCACCTTTAACCTGAAACAAAACAAAATAGGAAAGAAGAGAGAATGAGAGGAGAGAAAGAAACTAGGGTAAAATGAGAGGATGGAAAAGATAAAATATGATTAGGGTTTCCTCTCATAGATAAACTATTATTTTAATGTGAGAGCTTTTAGGGCTTGGAAAGGGAATTTTAAATTGGGATTTAAAATTGCCTTTTCCATGTGAACGTGGAGTTAATTTTCCCTCTCCCCTTTTGACTTATTAATTGATTCTTATCCCTTGGGTGAAAATTATTAAAGGGGTGTAACTTCTTCTACCCCTAGGGTATTTTGTTATTTTATTTAAACTTTTATGAGGGTTTGATTTATATGACTTAAGCACTTTAGTTTCTTAGGTAAATTAATTTTATATTTGGGTTGTATAGATGACAATATAATATTTTTGGGGAACTTTATATAAAATATTTAATCATGGCATGGGGATACTTATTAGACCTTAGAACATTATTATTTTAGATGTAAGCCTTAATGATGATATTATTTAATTAATTTAATTTAACCTAGGCGACTATTATTATGACTTTTGGTGGGGCAATTTTTAATGAATCAAGTGTAGTTGAAATTTAATTAATTCTAATTAAAGTTTGGGAAACTCTTGGTAGGAAATTTAATTTAAAAATAAATTCCCATGTACGCCCAAGAAGTGTTATGCTACCGGATTTTTCTGGGAATTAGGGATTAATTATTTATATGATTTAATCTTTGCTTGTTAGCACTTTAATGTCTTCGCAAAATAGTTGTGTTGATGAGCTTTTATTTACTTCTTTTATGCTTAGCATTAGGGTTTTAATTTTGACACATGTCGAAATCACACTGCTCATCTAGGAAACTTGGGGTTTGAATCAAATCGATTCTAACCCTAATGGTGACGCTCCTCATGTCGCATAAACCCCCCTAGTAGGCTACCATCGCGTAGGGGCTGCGATAGATACTTGCAATAGCCGCCTTTGATTGACATGGTTACGCCTTATGCGTATTTCCACTGAGCACACTGAAGTGTGTGAGGGGGTTTCTAGGGATACATAGAAATGTTTTTGATATTTTGTGTCATGACCACATGACAAATGTGGACATGACACGTGCATTGTGTGTCGTGACCGCATGGGAAATGTGGGCACGACATTGTCATGCTTTGGTGGCATCAACGTGTGTGGTGTTAACAAGAATCTCTTTACTTGTTCAAATGCATTTTGACAATCTATAGTCCAAGTAATGCCAACTTGTTTCTTCACTAATTGGTTGATCAGATGGATTTTGAAAGTCATATCAGGTATGAATCACTTGATTGCGCCTAGCTGTCCTAAGAAGGCTCTTATTGTTCTCTCGTTTGTTGGTGGGGTTGCATTTAGGACTGCTTTGACTTTGGTTGGGTCAACATCAATACCTCTTCATGAGATGATGAATCCCAACAATTTTCCTACCATGACCCCAAAGACACATTTTTCAGGGTTTAACCTTACTTCATATTCTCGGAGCCTATTAAAGATTTTGCGTAGATACTCCACATGCTTCCCCCTTTGCTCTGATTTGGCTAGAAGATCATTGATGTAGGTTTCAACTATCTTGTGTATATAATCATGGAAGATATGTGTCATTTCCCATTGGTATGTTGCTCCAGCATTTTTCAACCTGAAGGGCATGACTATATAACAGAAAGTTCCCCAAGAGGTAGTGAATGTTGTTTTGTTTTGGTCAACTTCTGCGATCTTGATCTGGTTATATCCTAAAAATCCATCCATCAGAGAGAGAACTTCATAACCTGCCATTGAATTGACAATTTGATCGATGGATGGTAATGGGAAGTCATCTTTTGGACAAGCCTAATTGATGTCTCTAAAATCGAGACATATCTGAATTTTTCCATTTTTTTTAGGACTGGAACAATGTTTGACACCCAATTGGAATAATCAATTGGTTTGATGAATCCAACATTTAATAACTTTTTGAGTTCTTCTTTCACCATTTCGGCTACTTGTGGTTTTATGGGCCTTGGTTTCTGTTTTACAGGTTTGGCATCTGGTTTCATTACTAGATTGTGCACCACAACCTTTGGATCTAACCCTGGCATATTTGAGTATACCCATGTGAATATGTCAAAGTATTCAATTAGGAACTTTGTGTATTCTTCCAATTCTTCATCATTTAGTTATCCTCCTAGTTTTAACATCCTAGGTTTTTCGGGTGTACCAATGTTGATTTCGATCGTATCTCCTATCAGGGATGGGTGTCCTTCAAACTCCTAAGGAGTAGGTGGTAAATCTGAGTTTGCTTCAATCTAAAGGATTTCTTTTTCATTTCCAAAATAGTCCTCAGGATGAGGGAGGAGTAGGTATCCTTTTTTATGGTGGACTCTTGGAAGCCCATCATATCCGTGTAGATATTCCAGGATGGTTTCATCATTCTCAACATAGTCTTAGGTTGGTCGTTCTTCTTGACCCATGGCATAATTTAGGATATCTGGTAATTCTTCGCTATCTAATAATGGCTCTCCGCGTACAAAAACAATGTATTCTAAGTTTTGTAATTGAGCATGCGACGAGAATAATGCGGTCGTTGTAGCCATTGAGTCTGCTACCTGATTTTCTTCTCTGGGTATGGCTTTGATGGAGAAGAAATCAAAGAATTGAACTAATTTCCTGATGGTCTCTTTATAAGGTCGTAATGGTTCAGATTTTGTTTCATAATTGTCCACAATTTGGTTGATTATCAATTGAGAATCTCCAAAGGTAGAGATTCTTCTAACTCCCATTCTCATGACTAGCATGATTCCTAGAGATAGGGCTTCATACTTAGCGATGTTGTTGGTGCAAAAGAAATCTAGTCTAAAGGCAAAGGGGAGAATTTTTCCTTTGGGGGATGTTAAGATTATCCCTGTTCTTGCCCCCGTCTTACAACTAGCCCCATCAAAATGTAGGGTCCATAAACTTTCATGGTTCTGTGAATGAGATGTCTCTCCAAATTCATAAGTGGAAGTTCATTTTTCTTCTTTTTGATCTCCTTTAATGATATCGATTGTTCCAACCAATAGGTTTTTGATATCCCATTCATTGACACATGGAATGGATTCTAAGACAAATGGTGCATGGGATTTAGTGGTATGTGGATCAAAGGGGAATTCTCTAAGATCATCCATTCTTTGATAGGATATGTTGTGAGCGCTTGCACTCATTTGAACATCCCGAGTTTCCTCTTTCTGTTTCTCTTGCATTTTCAACTTCCTATCTTTTTCTTCCTGTTCCTTTCTATAAACACTAAAAGGATCAGGGTCTGCCTTGACTATGATTACCTTTCCCAAATGATGGAAATGTATTTCTTGGAATAACGTAGAGGAAATGGTTTTCATGGCATGAATCCAGGGTCTTCCGAGGATCATGTTGTAATTGGTTTCTCGGTTATGACATAGAAGTCAATAGAGATAGTTTTTCCCATCAAATTGAGTGGTAGGCTGATTTTTCCAATTGTTTGGATGCCATGATTGTCGTAAATTCTTAGCATGGTAGTTTGTTGCTTGATTCTTGTTTTTTTGTATCCCATCCATCATAGAAATGATATTGGCAAAAGATAGACTATCAATCCTTCATCTACCACCACCTTGTTTATAGTGACCTATTCAACTTGAACTTGTATGTATAGAGGTGAGTCCTTTTTCTTACTTCATTTTGGGGTAGTTTAGAAACATGGAAGGTAAGAGGAGGTGATTCCCCTTGTGAGGAACATTTGACTTCCAATACTTCTAGGAACGTCTTGCGATGCGAGGGAGATGCTTTCAACAAATTTATCACTTGTGAGAAGACGTTCTCCGTTTGGTCTATTTGTTCCTCTTCATGGATCATGAACACCTCCTAGTCTAGTTCTATGTTATTGGTATGGTTTTGGTTGGCCTTTCCTTTCTCAACTTGAGGTTCCTTCTCCTTTCTTTGAGATTGGAGAAGTTTGAGGAAATTCTTCTGTTGATCCGGCGTAAGTTTGGAGATAGCTTTATTATAACCATAACAGGTTTTTGTTTCATGACCCTTTGTTCCATGGAACCAACAATAAGTATTAGGGTCATATGAAGGTTAGTTTGATCCTTGATTTCCTTTTTGTCGCCATTTGTCATTTCTTGGATTGTTTTTCACGATGTTGACATCTTTTTCCTGAGGCGCATTAGCTATAGTCTTTTTTGCTCCTTTGAATGTTCTAAGCTTTCCACAAGCATCGTAAGTTTTCCTACGACTATCAATGGTGGATTCATCAATTCTTAAAGTACTTTCCAATGCTTCTTCATAGGATTTGTATGGCAGTTTCTGAACATCTTCTCTCATGTCATTGTTAAGGGCATGCAAGAAGAGGCTGCATAGTTCTTGGTGGTCCATATTCAGAGCACTGGTTGAAGAATAGAGCACTTGCCTCCATTGGGTGACGAAATGTGCTATAGATTCGTTCGGTTCTTGTTTCATTGTAAGGGATTCTCTAATCCCTATTTTTACGAGTTTGTTCATGTCAAACGCCATGACAAAATTTATGATTAGTTGTCTGAATGAATGGATTAAAGCTTCTGGGAAATGATAATACCAATCCAAGGTGATGACTTCAATCATTTTTAGGAAAAATTTTGTGACAACCCCATCCCAAGGAAGGAGCTCTCTTATGGCTGTGGTGTAGGCTTTGATGTGCGAATTTGGTTCTCCTTCTCCTTTGAACTTTGGGAGATCTGGTAATGGCCGAGGTAGTTGCACATTTCTTATGTTTTGGTCTAGAGGCTCTTTCAAATATTTGAGATACATTCCTAAGATGGCACTCTGAGATTGCGGGGTTGTTAATAATAACCCTGTAGGTGGGTTTTGGTAACCCATTATTAGGTTCGTTAGATTGTTCTGAATAGGAGGGTTCCCATTCATACAAGTGTCATTACTAGCATGTCATGAATAGTAATTAAGGTAAGGGGATTTTGAGATGCCCCCCGATCCTATTCGTGAGACTTTGGTCTTCTCTCTGGAGCAGCTTGTTCTGCTTCCATGATCTTGATTCTTTGCACTAGAGTTGCAATTAAATCTATCAGAGTTGCAGCTCTAGGGGTTTCTTCACTTCTGGGATGTTCTTTTCGACTATTTTCATAGTGATGGGCTTCCTCTCGTGCGGATTTTGCTTTTTGTTCTTCTTCTAAGGTAATCCTCAATGCCTCTTGAGCATCTTTGGTTTCTTGTAGACGCCTTTCCAACCTTCTAACCTCTTCATCAAGGTGAGTGTTTGATGTACTTGTGGAAGGTTGTTCTAGTCAATGTACTTCTGATCTTATCCTTCTAGCTTTATGTGGCACATTTGGCATGGCCAAGTCATTTCCCAAGCTGGGTTATTGAAGGATAGATAACGCCTAGACTCTTTTGGACCATGTTCATAGTTAGAGTCTTCATAGTCATAACAATTGTTAATAAATGCATCAGGATGAGTTGGCACATACCTATCAAAGGAAGGGGTTTCAGGTTCAGTTGAGGGAATGTTCCCCTAGTTCAAGTTTAGTTCCGTCATATTCAGGGGTGCCATAGACACGACATGATAAATGGAATGGATGATGGCATAGATGATGGAAGTCAAAGTGGCTATGAAAAGCAAAGAAAGAATGCTTTGAAGTTTTTAATGAGATCCAAATAATGGGAATGTGAACAACACAAAAAAAGTTTTTTCTCTTCACGTCGGGTTCACCAAAATATGTATTCTTGAAATCATGACTTCGGTTGCCTGAGGGCTATCAGGTTAGATTTTGGCACACACACAGACCCTTCCCTCCTTGCCACGGGGTGATCCGCCATGCCACTCTCGCTCATGTGGAATTAGCCAGTCAAGAGGAGGTGAGACACGGTGGGGGTCTAGCTCGTTGGAGAGCTAGACTTCATGAAGAGGGGTCAGCAAGTTCGGTGGCCTTTGTTGTTGTGTGTTTTGTTGTATGTTTCGTTTGATTGTTGTTGTAGTTGAGATAACCCTATGACCCGAAGGCTCACTAGTTTCTCTTCTTCTATTGGGATTCCTTAAATTCCACCTTTGTGTGGGTAAACGGTTGTTTTTCATTGATGGCTTCTTCTATTTCTGTCTCTGAAAAATGCTCTATGCAGTTGTAATTGCCTAGTTCTTTCTATCAACAAGAGGACAAATGGGTCTCCTTGTGGTAGAACAAAGGTCTGTTGCTGTGGTCGTGGATGGATCTCCTCGATCTCATCACGGATAGCCCTCACCCACTCTCCTCTCACTCCTAAGCACATTAGTGAATTAGAAGAGAGGTATATGAGTGATTACTAACCTTAACTAGATCTAGGGTTTTGACCTAGGGTTTGACTTGTGTTTTGACTTTATTTTTACCTTATGATGAAATCAAGGGTTTGTTTGGAATCGTTTGAACCGTGATTACCTCGTGATGGAATCAAGGGTTTACTATTTTGTTTATTCTAGGGTATCTATATGCATGCAAGATAAATGATATGCAAAATGTCTTTTTGGTATTTTTTAAGAGTATATTTGGGAATAAAAATGCTTCTAATCTATGAAAAGGAAATTTGTATGCAATCCTATATGTATTTTCTAATGCAATGTTAATCTATGTGTTACTATTCCCAAGAGCAAATGTGATTATCTAATTAGTATGAAAGCAATGAAAGAACCTGAAAGAGATGAAGATTTGTTAACTCCACTACCCTCAGTAATCCTTGTGTAGGCAACCTCAAATCCTTCTGTGGCAGCAGATGATCCTCTTGACAACAAAATGACCCAAAGAAGCAAAAAGAAGCTTTGATGAAGCTTGTATGAGCTTGGATTGAGCACAATGGCATAGATTGAAGTAGCGTAGCATTGCTTGGTTGAACAATAAAAGTAAAAGGTACCTTCATCCTATAAGAGCATTCGAATGCTAAGTTGGAGAGCAAAATTGGCAAGAGCTGTGTGCACAATGAATTTGCCTCCCTTTGTGCTTGGGGGAGGGGGGTATTTATAGGTTTAGAAGAAGGGATTGATTGAAGAGTTAACTCATTTGATTGATGAGTTAACAAGAATAGATTGGGGAGTTAACAAGGTTGATTGCACAGTGAATTCAACTAATTAGAGAGTGATGAAGCAATGATAGCTTATCACTGAAGAGGAAATAAAGGTGAGGGAATGCATGAGATTGATTAGAGAGTTAAATTAAGATCAAATAGAGTTAAATATGCATGTGTGGGTGCATGAAATAGTTAACTCTATATCAAGGATCAAAAATCATGTAAATAGAAAGAAAAACAGGTGAAAATAGAGAAAAAACGAGAGAGAAACTCGAGTTTTTCTGCGAGTCCAAAAATGGTAGGGTCACCCCTTTTGCCAGCAGGGTTGCCCCTTTTGCTAGGGGGGACCCTAGGTCGCTCGAGGAGATCCAGGTTGGATAGGGTTAGATGTAGAAAAGCAGGCTGGGAGATGGTAGAAGAGAGGAAAAGGGTGAGTTTTGCATCAAGAAATAGGTCAGTCATGTGGAAGAATCCAAATCTCCACTTGCATCTGCAAGATCTCCAGGGGAGATCTAGAAATAATAGGGGAAGATTTGGATTGGTTGGTCAAAAACAAAAAATGTTAGTGGGAGATGGATCAGGGGACCTCTAGAAGTCTTCTATGAGGTGCAGAAGATGAAATACAAAGGGGGGAGGTGAAAACTCACCTACAAGACACTCACAAGGCTTAGGATAAAGTTTGAAAGCCAAAAAATGCAAGTCGACAAGTGTCAAAAAGCATCGCAAGTGGGGAAAGAGGGAAATCAACAAGGAAGAAATGATAAAAGATAAGAAAAGAGGACACATCATCAAGAGGCCTACTGCTCAAAGGATTTATTTTCACGCTTACATGTACATGACAAGGATTTGAATCATCATAGGGGTCCTCATGGAGGCAGTGTGTGATTTTTGTGCTTACAGTTCCTATGGCGGATAAGGGGGATAAAGGTAAGGCTCCTATGAAAGATGGTGGGCCTGATAAGGAGGGTTTTATGCCTGTTAAGTCGCGGGCTAAAGGGAGAGGTCAGAAGCGGTCCTATAAGGATCGACAGAGTGAAGAGGGTTTCAACCATTTTGAGGTTTTGGATAATTTGGCTATGGAGGAGGGGATTCCTGTGGAGGTTTCTTCTAGGGCCACTACTATGGGTATAGATATGGTGCAGGAGTAGTAGATTGGTGTTAAGGATATGACTAAGGTGCATGTGCAAGGGGTTGTTCGTAGTTCCCAATCCCCACAGGGCCTTGATTTGGGACCTTTTGGAGACTCTGCTAAGGTGCAGGATGATATTGTTTTGGCAGATTTGGCTAAGGAGGTGTGGCCTTCATGTAAAGGAAGAGGGTCTTCTCAGGCTATTGGTGTGCTTCAACGCCCCCTGAAGAAAGGTCCATTTGACAATTCCTCTAAAGTTGGTTGTAAGAAGGATCTAGACTGGGGATTGGTTGGTGGAATCTGGATCTATTAAACCCATTGGTGTTTGTTGGAATAAGGTACCATTAACCTTGTAAATCCCAATATTGTATTTATTCCATTTACTATATGTAATTTTTAATTATCCATGAGGAGATGTATTAGTTTCACTGACAGGGGTAATTTCAGAGTAATCAGAGGTAATTAGGGAGTGACTTTTAATGTTGGCAAATGTAAAAACTCAAAGTAAATGAGGGTAGCTGTGCTCCCTTGAGGAATCTACTATTTTTGGCATGTATAACAACTATCATAATGTTTGGTAAGTGAATCTATGACAGCTGTAAGTTGTCATAAGATTGTGTGATTCTATGACGCATATGACATATATGTTAGTTGTACATTTGCTATATTTAGCCCAAGGTTCGTATCTTGGAAAGATACTCTTTTGTGGAATCTATGATGGTTATGATGCCTCATAAGATGTTGTAAGAGGCCAGATTTAGTCTTGGGCACCCAACCTTTGCATGGTTGTTTTTAGACAAGTGTAAGATGCTTGTAAGATGGTAATTAATGTTTACAGGTTGGAGAATCTTAGGAGAGAGAAGGTGAAATCCTAGGATGAGTTGGAAAACTTTTCTATAAGTATTTTCCATGTATTTGTTTCTGAAATACAAATTTTAGGTACTCAGGTGCTACAAGAATGTTGTTGGATTGAAGACTTGTGGAGAGAGTTGTGTAGTTGATGTATTGTACAGATCTTTTACAGATTAATACAAACTTGTGCCTCTTTCCTGGTGGAATTTTTTTACCCACAAGGGTTTTCTCCACATAAACACTGTGTCATTGTGTTGAGTTCTTCATGTTTGACATCTTTTCTGTAGTGGGTTTTATGTTTTGTTACAATATCCATTGTTAATGCACTCTTAAAGATTGCTGAAATTTATCTTGAATTAGATTTCCATTGAATTAGTGTTGCTTTCATTTCTAACATTTGGTATCAAAGCCTGGCCAGCTTTGACTCTTGGGTGGTAGTGTGGAAGCTGTAGTTGCAGTGGGAGATTTGGTTGTGTTTGTTTTGCAAATCTTGTGTTGTTATTATGGCTCCATCCACCGTTGGAACGGGGTATGAGTTGTGGAAACTGAAAATGGAAGATTTTTTGGAAGAAAGAAACCAATGGTTGGCTATCCAAAAAGAGAAGAAACCTGACGATGTCTCTCAAGATGAGTGGGATAGACTGGATAAGAAGGCATGGGGAACCATCTGGTTGTGTCTTTCAGACTCTATCCTGTTGAATGTCACAAAGGACGAGACTGCACACAAGTTGTGGAATCAGTTGGGTGAGATCTATCAAGCCAAGAGTATGGTAAATAAACTTTATTCAAAAGGAATTTTTTTTTCCATGAAAATGCAAGAAGGTGAATCAGTTGCAAAACATTTAAATTCTTTTAATTTGTTATTGAGTCATCTTGATTCAGTAGATGTTGAGGTTAGTGAGGAAGATAAATGTATCTTACTTCTTTGTTCTTTACCTAAGTCTTGGGAGAATGTCATCCTTTCTATCACTGTTAACCTTGTGGATTTGAAGTTGGATGCTCTTATTTCAGTGCTACTAGCATAGGAATTGAGGAAGAAGAGTTCAGATAGTTTAGGTGATCCTCTCAGTGTCAGAGGAAGGTCTAAGGAAAGAGGACCAAAGGGAGATCAGAAAGGGGCTAAGGATAAGTCCAAGGCCTGGTCTAAGACTCCTAGTAAAAGGAATAGAGTTAAGTGTCAGAACTATGGTAAAAGGGGACATGTGAAGAAGGAGTGTAGAAACCCAAGAAACAGTGGGAGAGTGCTTCAGATAAGTCCTCGAATGCAGGTGAAGATGTTTTACTTTCTGCATGCAATGTTGTTTCTAATGATCATTGGTTAGTTGACTCAGGATGCTCATTTCATATGACCCTACATAAGAATGGTTCTCCACATATGAAGAATATGATGGAGGTAATATCTACCTTGGTGACAACTCTTCATATCTGATTGTCGGGAAAGGAAAGGTATTGTTGTGTTTTAGTGATGGGAGGATTAAAACCCTCCCTAGTATTTTGCATGTTCCTGGATTAGTTAGAAATCTGATTTCAGTTTCAAAGTTGAATGATTTGGGAATGCATGTGACATTTGACAAGCATGGCTACAGATTGGTGAGAGGGAACTTGGTGGTAGTGAAAAGGAAAAGATTTGGGAACTTGTTTAAACTTGAAGCCACTATAGTTTGTAATGCCTCTTATGTTTCTAAGGCTTCTGGAAACACTTGTATGTTGTGGCACTGTAGATTGGGCCACACAAGCAATAATGTATTAAAAACTATTAAGAATAAAAATTTGTTGGATGGTTTCTCCCATTCTGATGAGCACTTTGATTTCTGTGAGCATTGTGTGTTTGGTAAACAAAATAGAAAATCATTTCCTTCAGGAAGCAATAGAGCAAAAGAGAAGTTAGAAATTATTCATACGGATGTGTTTGGACCTGTGGATAATGAATCTATTGAAAAATCTTGTTATTTTGTAACCTTCATCGATGATGTTGTTGGAAATAAGGTAGATAACTGAGAGGGGGGGTGAATCAGTTATCTTAAATATTTTGATTTTCTTTTCTTCTTTAATATTAGTGCAACATCAAAACATAAGAGCATACATAATCAAGAGAGCAGAAATAAAATCAACACACATAACACAAGAATTTTTACGTGAAAAATCCTGTTAAGGAAAAAACCACGGGGTGACTAACCCAAGATTGTATTCTTTGTTAAAAGAATAAGAAGTACAAAAATGACACTTACCAATTAGGGCTCATTGCCTGAGTACACTACTCACAAGAGGCTCACTGCCTATAAGAGACTCACTGTCTACAAAGTTATGGAAGGTAACCAGGTGTTTGAACTAATGAGAAGCATCTGCTAATGCTGAGGTTTAGTTCCAGTTAGCCTCAATATACTGATCTAATGCACTTCATTCTTCCTCTGCTTTAGTGTTATTGTTCTCTCACATACCAGACTTGTATTGTTGCTTCCACACTGCTCTCTACCTTTCCTCACACACTATATCAACACACACTCAACTTCATACCAAAATCCATCTGGTATATATATCCGCACCAAGGATTTAAACATCTTTCTAGTCAGCAATCGAAATACTCAAGATATTTCCAAGACACTGATCTGTCAGCTAAATCCATGCTTAATATGTGATGCGTATCAAAGACATAGACCTGGAAGTCATCAAACATGTTGGCTAACCATGAATGATCCTTGAAAAATCTTGATCACCATCAGTTTCTCATCCGGATTAAAGTCTAATGCTATACCGATTAGTTCTTCCTCAGTCTACTCTGCCTGTCAGGAACCCAACACTTAGATGCTCATATCTTTTCACTCATTCATCAGCGGATGTTCAATCTCTGGAATGTAGTAGTCATGGTACTCCTCTTGACTTGTCCAAGTTTGCAACTTGCTGAGTTAAACCATCTGAGAGATTTGGACCTGATTGTCAGACCTTGCTACACGCTCTATTCTTGCTCATCGGACCAAAACACTCTTTAGTCTGTCTTCCAGTATAGACATACTATGTGCTGCGGATGTGTGGGATGGACTTTGTTGCCATCAATGACAACACTCATGAAGCCACATAGTGTCTCTTGCCAACAATCTCCCCCTTTGGCATTGATGGCAACACTTAGTGAAAAATGACTAAGTGTCGTAACAAACTCCCCCTTTTGCTGATGCTCTGTCTTATGTACACTTTTACCGGAGCTCCCCCTTAGCTGGATTCCACATTTTTCACTACTCCTCACTCCCCCTTTGACATCAATGACAAAGGGTGAAATCCACACACCAAAATTTGCAAAAATCAACATATACATTACCGCATAAGTATATATACATGTTATACTTACATATACTTAAGGATATCCGCAAAGGTGGTCTTCAATTGTACAAATTTGGTCGCCCAACTCTGCTTCATCCTACCCAAAATTGAAATGTGACCACTCAACAAAAATGCAAAAGCTTCTCCCCTTCTTAAGTCTGTCAGATCACTGGTCTGGGCTATAGTCTGAGCATCAGTTAAGGCCTCATGCATGCCCTCTAACATAGGGATAATTATCCCTCTAAGTTCACTCATCCTGCTTATTATAGTCTTTTTCTCCTTTTCGAGCCTCTTTATTTCATTTATAGTGGCAATAGCTTGGCACTCTTGATTCATTATGGATGTGGTGAGAGGATCAAAATTCTGAGATAAACTTGACAGTTTACCTTCTTGTTCTTTCACCTTCTTTTCAATATCCTCTTTCACTTTAGACCAGGATAGACAAAATTTATACACTTCTCCACCATCTTTAAGAGCATTTTCTAGGCTCTTTATTCCAATATCTAAGGTCCTCCTATCATTAGCTATGAGTCCCTATACTTCAGAGAATCTCTTTCCCAAAAAATCTTTCCGAACTTTCTCTTCTGCTGATTTCTCCAAAGAATCAAAATGAGTGCTAATAGAATTAACAAGAGATTTCAAGTTACTGGATGGAGAGGTTGAAAGATCCTTTTGGAAGGATGGCATGATCTTCTCCAGCATCCCAGATGTAATTTCTTTAAGCTCAGTCTTCCATGTGAAACTTCAGAAGCTTTTCTTTTGCTTTAGCTTGGGCAAAAGATGATATCTTCATTGTCTGAACTAGAGAGAGGAAATCAAAATTGAGTGGTACTTGGAATAGTTCCAGTTCATCTATCTCCATCATTTCTTTGGTCAAGAAATTCTTCATTGCTTCTGCAATGTCTCTTGCCAGAGACTTCTTTCCTTTTGCAACCTTAGAACTGTCATCAGAGATCTTCTCTGTTTGTTATTCTTCTCTTCCCCTTTTCTCCTCTTCTTGACTTACTTTCTCCACTCTTTCTACTTTCTCTCTGTTTGCATCAACTGCCTCTTTTGATATGCCATATCTTTTGGCAATTTCCTCTACCTCCCTTCTCACTTTTCTTTTTATCTCTGGTTGTCTCAATTCAACATGTATCTTTACACTTAATTCTTCAAAGGTTCCAAACCTTTTTGCCTCAAGGTCCTTAGGCTGACTCAGCAAGTGTTGGACATGTAGTTCCAAGATTTTCTCATCAACCTCATATCCCATTGGCATAATCCAAATTGTTCTGGGCTCAACTACCTCCATTAGGCATTGATCAGTATCTACCATGAAGCATACTGTATTCTTATATTTCTCAACTATTGTTTGATGAATTCTCTCTCTGGACTACATCATGCCTTGAAAGTTCTTGAAATATCCCCAAAGTGATGTGCTTTGAGCCTTGGCATCACCAAGCCATACATGTAGTCTCTGATTTGTATGGCAACCAGTTTGTCATTTTTCAATGCCCAACCACTTGATCTAGGTAGCTCATTCATATAGTAAAAGAATAAACATAGTATTAATCCACCATACTTGAATGAGTTTTTCTTGTTCTTGATTTTCTGCAAGTTTTCCAACAGTTGGTTTAGGAGAAGGTCGCATAGATCATAATCTGCATTTTCTCTTAGCATCTAATATGCAGTATATATTACAGTTCCAGACATAGAGTTCTCCCTGCTGAAATGATATATTTTATAGCCAATTATCATAGAGGCAAATTTGATATCCAGATCTGTGATATCTTCTATTGTCATTACTCTTTTGTCAAACTTTGATCCTGTAGCATCACTTACTGTCTAGTTCTTGACAGATTTGAGAGCAGGCAACCCACCGGATGAGTGCAATCTGGTTACTTCCCTAATGGCATATTTTGTTATCTTGAAGGGCTTCATCAACCACATGAAGTTGTCATGTATTCTGCTAAGAACATACTGGACCCATTCATCTTCTGCAAAATAGGGAAAGTGGATGCAATGTCCAAAATGCTTATCCTGGATGGCCTTGTATTGAGGTTTGAGTTCAAATGTTTCATCTATCAATTGTTTATGATAGATATCCATTAGCTTGGATTCCCCAAATTCCTCAATATTTGTGTGTATGTACACCCTAACATCTTCTATGTGTAGAACCCCATGCGGAATGCTAGAGAAGGCGCCTAAAGGATCAACTTCTAGGGATTTGTAGGGGTGTTTCTTGAACTTTGGGTGCAGTCTAGCAGTGATCTTAACAACATTTGGAGTAGCCATCTTGTAAAAGATTCAGAGAGAGATATTCAAGAATGGAAATACCTTTTTATGCTTCTAGGGTTCACAATATGAGCAGGAAGAGATTGCTCGTTGAATCAGATTCTGCGGTTGATCTTTGAGAGGGTCAAAACAATCTTGATGCAGAGCTCTTCCTTTCTTCTTCTTGAATGCAAATGTGCAAATGATGAATAAAAGAAACCCTTTTATCTCTGTGCAAACTCTAATTTCCTATTACAATAAATGCACAACTTAAGTTATTCTAGTTCCCTTGTTCTTCTTTGTTCTGAGAGAGATCTTTCCAAATCACTGAGGTGCACTTGGAATCAATTTTAGTGATGATTGACAATGTATCTCCTTTTCTCCAATCATGCCATTTATTTGCAGGTCAAGATATTTCAATTTTGAATCATACTGGATCTAACTATGAGAATCCTGCTTTTACCGGATGGCTATCAAACTGGATCAATCTTGGATGATTAAACTCTTCAAAATTTCTTGTGGATCTTTCATATTTTTACAGAGGGTTATTTAGATATTTCTCTGAGAACCCTTTAATCCGTAACATTCCATGTGCCAAATTTAGGCACCAATTGATTGGTTGGGGGAATTTATTTTTCCTTTGTGACTCCCCCTAAGCTAGAGTTCATCTGTTTAGTTTTCAGAGGAAATATCAGCACCAGATTCTGGTGCGGATCCATCCCCAACATTTTCTATATTCCTCTTCACCCAAATCTTGTTCATCTCCCTTTGAACTTCATCCACATTCACTTTGCCTTTTCCTTTACCTTGATTTTGATTATGATGCACCGGACCTTTTTTATCCTGATTCTTACTTCTGCATAATTTGGTAATATGACCGGATCTATTGCAAGTGTAGCAAACAACAGTTCTTTGCATATTTGACTGATATCCTCTTGATCTGCATTGATTAGCCATATGTCCCATTCTATTGCAAGCAAAGCATCTACCATTGAATGAATTGTTTATTTGCATATTTCTGCATTCATGAGATTTGTGACCATACCTTTTGCAATTGAAACATTGTCTAGAGAAGGATGGATTAGTTTGATTCATTTTTCTTCTGCACTGAGTTTCTTTATGACCAAAGTTGTTGCAATTGTAGCAGTATCCATTGAAGGATGGATATCTTTGAGCATTTGGTTGCCTTATCAGAGGTCTTCTAGGCCTGTTTCTTTGATTTCCTGATCTAGAGTTCTTCTGACCGGATCTGGAGCTTTCACCTTTCTCATAACCCAAACCACGCTTGTCATCTACCCTCTTTTGGCTTTCAAGAAGAACTTCAAGTTGAGCTGAGCTTATCTTGAATTTCTCTTTGTATTCATTTGCTGTTTGAAGATCTTGTTTAAGAGTGTCTATCTGATTCTCAAGTTGTTCTTCAATATCTCTAGCTTCTTCAAGATCAGATTCCAGATGCCTGATTATTCTATACATTTTGTGGCAGTCATCTGACTTCTCCTTGAAAGATTATTTTAGATTATCTCCATTTTTTCTTTTCTCTTCAATTTCTTGGGTGAATCTCATAACCCCTGATTCCATTTCATGCCTTACCATAATGACCTTTTTCATATCTTCTCACATAGCTTGTTTTTCTCATTCAAATCTTCATTAGTATCATTGGATTCACTTTGACTTGCTAATTGTTGAAGTAGTTCCTTTCTCTTTTTCACAGAGATACTCAGTTTTCATTTTAGCTCATTTATGAAATCATCAGCTTGTTTGAGTCTTTCTCTCAAGTTATTGACTTTAGAGTGAGATTGCTCAAGATCATCTAGGGTAGACTGAAGTTGTTCCTTCATACCATACATATCCATTAAGATTCCCAGATCTTCCTCAAGCTATTAGGCTCTGTTTAGAGGAACTCAGCTCTGATACCAATTGTTGGAAACAAGGTAGATAACTGAGAAGGGGGGTGAATCAGTTATCTTAAATATTTTGATTTTCTTTTCTTCTTTAATATTAGTGTAGCATCAAAACATAAGAGCATACATAATCATGAGAGCAGAAATAAATTCGACACACATAACACAAAGATTTTTACTTGGAAAACCCTATTAAGGGAAAAACCACGGGGTGACTAACCCAAGATTGTATTCTCTGTTAAAAGAATAAGAAGTACAAAAATGGCACTTGCCAATTAGGGCTCACTGCCTGAGCACACTGCTCACAAGAGGCTCACTGCCTACAAGAGACTCACTATCTACAAAGTTATGGAAGGTAACCAGGTGTTTGAACTGATGAGAAGCATCTGCTAATGTTGAGGTTCAATTCTAGTTAGGCTCAATATACTGATCTACTGCACTTCATTCTTCCTCTGCTTTAGTGTTGCTATTCTGTCACATACTGGACTTGTATTGCTGCTTCCTCTCTGCCTTTCCTCATACACTATATCAACACACACTCAACTTCATACCAAAATCCATTTGGTATATATATTCGCACCAAGGATTTAAACATCTTTCTAGTCAGCAACTGGAATACTCAAGATATTTCCAAGACACTGATTTGTCAGTTGAATCCATGCTTAATATGTGATGTGTATCAAAGACATAGACCTGGAAGTCATCAAACATGTCAGCCAACCATGAATGATCCCTCAAAAATCTTGATCACCATCAGTTTCTCATCTGGATTAAAGTCTGATGCTCTACTGGTTAGTTCTTCCTCAGTCTACTCTGCTTGTTAGGAACCCAACACTTAGATGCTCATATATTTTCACTCATTCATCACCGGAAGCTCAATCTCTAGAATGTAATAGTCATGGTACTCCTCTTGACTTATCTAAGTCCACAACTTGCTGAGTTATACCATTTGAGAGATCCAGACCTGATTGTCGGACCTTGCTACATGCTCTGTTCTTTCTCACTGGACCAAAACACTCTTCAGTCTGTCTTTCAGTATAGACATACTATGTGCTGTAGATGTGTGGGATGGACTTTGTTGCCATCAATGACAACACTCATGAAGCCACACAGTGTCTCTGGCCAACAGATGTATCCATATTTAGATGGAATTATTTTATGAAGCATAAATCTAAAGTTTTCACTAACTTTAAGGAATTCAAAGTCTTAGTAGAGAACCAATTAGGTTTAAAGATTAAAATATTAAGATTTGAAAATGGAGGGGAATATTTGTCTAAGGAATTTGATGAGTTTTGCAAGCATGCAGGTATAATCAGACAAAAGACAACTCTGTATACACCACAACAGAATGGTGTTGCAGAAAGGATGAACCAAACAATTATGGAAAGAGCTAGAAGTATGCTTAGTGATGCACAGTTGGATAAATACTTTTAGGTAGAGGCTGTGTGTACTGCTTGCTACTTGATAAACAAATCTCCTTGTAAGGGTCTTGATTCGACTCCTTATGAAGTGTGGATAGGTAAGAAACCTTCTATTTCATATTTAAGGGTTTTTAGCTAAGGCTTTTGTTCATGTGCCTAAGGAAAAGCAATCTAAGTTGGATCCAAAGGATGAGAAGTGTACATTCATTGGATATGGTGATAATGTCAAAGGTTATAAGCTTTGGAATCCACTAACCCACAAGATTATCTTTTCTAGAGATGTTATTTTCAGTGAACTTAGAGCTATTTCTAAACCTGAGCAACCAAAAGAAAAAGAAGAAAAGGTAAAGAAGGTGCACTTTGGGTTAGAGAAGCAGGATGCGCCTCAAGAAGAACATAATGATGGATTGGGGGATGAAGAAGAAGAAGATGATTTGAGTAGTTCTGATGAAGATGAGTCTATTGTTATAGAAGAAGTTGGTGCAGATGATCATGCAGAAGAATGAGTAGAGTCTCTTACTCCACCCTTGAGGAGATCCACAAGACAACATAATCTAGTTGACAAGTATAGCCCACCAGATTTTCATTGTGTATATGCTTTATTGAGTACTAACAATGAACCTAGATCCTACAGGGAAGCTATTTTTGTAGATGATAGTGAGTCTTAGCAGTTAGCCATGCAGGAGGAGATGATAGCTTTAGACTCTTGTAACACCTGGGATGTTGTTCATTTTCCCAAAAGAAGAAAGGCCATAGGCTGTAAGTGGGTCTTCAAGAAGAAGTTTGGAGTAGACGAGTCATTAGAAACTACAAGGCTAGACTGGTAGCCAAGGGCTACTCCCAGAGAGAGGGAGTTGATTTTGGTGATATATTCTCTCTTGTTCCTAAATTGACTTCTATTAGATTTATTTTATCCATTGCTTTAGTTTATGATTGGGAGATTGAGAAAATGGATGTTAAGACTATGTTCTTGTATGGAGATCTTGAAGAAGAAATTTATATGCAACAACCTATAGGTTTTAAGGTAAAAGGAAAAGAACATTGGGTTTGCAGCTTAAAGAGGTCTCTTTATGGTCTAAAACAATCCCCCAGAATGTGGTATCAAAAGTTTGACTCATTTGTTTTGAAATTGGGTTTTATTAGAAGCGAGGAGGATCACTGTGTTTACATTTATTGTGTTGATTCTATACTAGTTATTGCATTGTATGTTGATGACATGTTATTTTTCAACAATACTAAGGGTAGGATCAGTGAGCTTAAAGCCCAACTTTCAGGTGCATTTGAGATGAAGGATCTTGGTGCTGCAAGGTATATTTTGGGAATGGAGATCAGGAGGGACAGACTTAACAGAAAGCTTTGGTTGTCACAAAGTAAGTATGTGAATACTATTTTGCAGAGGTTTAGTTTGCAGGACTGCAACCTAGTTAGAGTTCCTTTACCCATTAGTACTAAGATTTCATTAGATATGTGTCCAAAGATTGAGGATGATCTTGAGGATATGTCTAATGTGCCATATGCTAGTGCTATAGGAAGTTTGACGTATGCAATGGTTTGCACTAGACCAGATATTGCCCAAGCAGTGGGAGTTTTGAGCAGATTTATTTCTAACCTTGGTAGACAAAATTGGAACTATGCGAAGAGGGTGTTTAAATATCTTGCAGGTACTCCTGATCATTGTTTGGTTTATTCTGGTACTGATAGTGCTGATAAATCTTTGGACATACAGGGTTTTGTTGATGCAGATTGGGTAGGTGACTTGGATAGTCAAAGGTCCACTAGTGGCTATGTGTTTACTCTGTTTGGAGGTGCAGTGAGTTGGATGAGTAAGAGACTGCCCACAATTGCTTTGTCCACCATAGAAGTAGAGTATATGGCTGCTACTCATGTCTCTAAGGAGGCAATTTGGTTGAGGAGACTATGTATAGGTATTGGTTTTTATTGCAGGATCATTCAAATTGGTTGTGATAGCCAGAGTGCTATCTGTTTGGCCAAGAATCCCATGTATCATGCTCAGACTAAGCATGTTGATGTTCAGTATCACTTTGTTTGAGAGTTGGTTGCAAATGGAGAGATTGAGCTGAAGAAGATAGACACTCAGGAGAATGTTGCAGATTCATTGACCAAGCCTGTGAGCATAGAGAAGTTTGTATGGTGCAGAGAGGCCATGGGCCTTGTTTTTAGTGCCTGATTATTTTCATTTGATTTCCTATGGGTTGATTTACAATGTATAATGTCAAGTGGGAGAATGTTGGAATAAGGTGCCATTAACCTTGTCAATCCCAATATTGTATTTATTCCATTTATTATATGTAATTTGTAATTATCCATGAGGAGATGTACTAGTTTCACTGACAGGGGTAATTTCAGAGTAACTAGAGGTAATTACGGAGTGACTTTTACTGTTGGCAAATGTAAAAACTCAAAGTAAATGAGGGTAGGTGTGCTCCCTTAAGGAATCTACTATTTTTGGTATGTATGACAACTATCATAATGTTTGGTAAGTGAATCTATGATAGCTGCAAGTTGTCATAAGATTGTGTGATTCTATGACGCATATGACGGATATGGTAGTTGTATATTTGCTATATTTAGCCCAAGGTTCGTATCTTGGAAAGATACTCTTTTGTGGAATCTATGATGGTTATAACACATCATAAGATGGTGTAAGAGGCCAGATTTAGTCTTGGGCACGCAACCTTTGCATGGTTGTTTTTGGACAAGTGTAAGATTCTTGTAAGATGGTAATTAATGTTTACAGGTTGGAGAATCTTAGGAGAGAGAAGGTGAATGCCTAGGATGAGTTGGAAAACTTTTCTATAAGTATTTGCCATGTATTTGTTGCTGAAATACATATTTTAGGTACTCAGGTGCTATAGGAATGCTGTCGGATTGAAGACTTGTGGAGAGAGTTGTGTAGTTGATGTATTGTAGATATCTTTTACAGATTAATATAAACTTGTACCTCTTTCCTGGTGGAGTTTTTAACCCACAAGGGTTTTCTTCATGTAAACATTGTGTCATTGTGTTGAGTTCTTCATGTTTGACATCTTTTCTATAGTGGGTTTTTTGTTTTGTTACAATATCCATTGTTAATGCACACTTAAAGATTGCTGAAATTTATCTTGAATTAGATTTCCATTGAATTAGTGTTGCTTTCATTTCTAACAATGTTCACTTTTCCCAACCCCCTCCATGATTATTCTCTCATGGAATGTAAGGGGGTTGAATAGCACCTCCTATCAAAAGGCTATTCATGACTTGGTTGCTGTTCATTTTCCTGACATTTTTGTGTTCAAGAGACTAAGCTTTCAGTTGATTTCATGCTTTAGTACACTTCTCGTATCTGATTTGTTGGTCAGTGTTAGTGTATTGGTTCTTAGGGAAATTATGGAGGTTTGGAACTTTTTAGGAATCCTTGAAAGATTGTTCCTCTCTAGTGGATTTCTAGCCATTCTTCTATTTCCATGGTTTCTTTTGCTTTAGAAACTGGTGAGACTATTTTGGTCACTAATGTTTATGCTCTGATTGATATCTATGGTAAAATTCACCTTTGGGCTCATATAAGGTATATCCAATCATGTGTTCCTTATCTTCCTTGGGTCTTAGCTGGTGATTTCAATTATGTGTTGAGTTTGGAGGAGAAAAGGAGGGGGCTGCCTAGGCTTGACCCTGCATTTGATCTTTTTCAGGTAAATGTGGATTCTCTTTCTTTAGTTGATGTTAATCCTTCTAATGGGATTTTTACTTGGAATAATAGATGAAGTGGGCAGGATGCAATCTCTGAATGGTTGGATATATTTCTTGTCTCTAGTTTTTGGGTGGGAGGTAGTTTTGTTACTTGTTCTGAGATTCTTGTTTGGTGGGGTTCTGACCATTGGCCAATTAAGTTTTCAGCTTCTTCTTTTTTAGCTCCAAAGACCCCTCCCTTTAAATTTCATCTTATGTGGCTTCAAGACTCTTCCCTGCATGATCTTGTGGCCCAGTGGTGGAGAGATGGGGGCCCTGCTTATGGTTCAACTATGTATTCTTTTGTTAAGAAGCTTCAATATGTTAAATATCACCTTAAGAGATGGAATGGGTTATGTTTTGGCAACCTTCAGGCCAAGAAAAGGGAAGCTGATGATCGCCTTGATGTGATTACCCACCAAATTTGGGACTCTAGATTCATAGATGTGCTTGGAAAAGCTAAATCCCAGGCTGTGTGTGATGTGGAGGAGTGGGAGCTTCATGGGGAGATTTTTTTGAAACAGAAGGCTCAGATTGAGTGGCTTCAGGAAGGGGATAGGAATACTACTTTATTCCATCATTCTGTGCAAGATTGCTGTAATAGGAGTTATATTTCCTCTTTGGTTAATTCTAAGGGTCTTCAGATATCTTCCCTGTAGGCTTTGTCTCGAGAGGCTCGTCAGTTTTACTCTACTCTTTTTGTTGAAGATTCACTTCTAACTGAAGCTGAGGAGAATTTGATCCTAGATTGCATTCCCTCTTTGATCACCAATGAGATGAATGATTCTCTCATTCATCTAATTTCTATGCCTAAATTGGAAGAGGTTGTGTTTGGGATGAACAAAGATAAAGCTCCAGGCCTAGATGGTTTCCTAGTTGAATTTTTTTAGGAATTTTGGGATATTATTAATATGGATTTATTGGAGGTTGTTTGGGAATCTCTTCGCAGTAAACAAATGCTTCGAGCATTGAATTCTACTTTTATGGTTCTCATTCCTAAAAAGGAAGGTGTTGATAAGCTTGACTCCTTTAGACCTATTGCTCTTTGTAATGTGGTGTATAAGATTATTACTAAATTGATTGCAGAGAGGCTCAAATCTTTTCTTCCCATTGTCATCTTTGAGGAGCAAGGTGGATTTGTGGCTGGTAGACAAATTTTGGATAGGGTGGTGGTGGCTTCTGAAGTTATTCACTCTATGGCGAATTTTAAGGAAAAATCTATATTCATCAAGTTGGACATGGCCAAAGCTTATGATAGAGTTAAGTGATGAAAGTTGTTTGTCATTGATGTCAAAAAGGTATTGAGGGTGTTGAATTAGTGTGCATCTTCACAAGGTATCATCAGCACTTGCACTATTGACATAGGTTGTTCAAGATCATGTCTTTATAAGTTGTTCACTCTATTAGGAACATCAATCAGGAGTTGTTTATTTGGACATGATAAGTGTGTTGATTATGTCTTCAATAAGGATGTTGTCAGTTGAGTTGTTTACCATTGATGGTTTGAGTTGTTGATGCTCATGGATTTATTTCAGGAGTTTACTTGATTCATTCTTTGATGTTGGTCAGGGCATCAGGAGGTCAATGCTCCTTGTGTTTTTGTGTTTGGGCTTCATATGATAGATTTGTTCATATTGACATAGATTGCTTTCATATTCCTGGATATTGATGATTGTTTTCATAATGAGGTCATCACAGATTGCTTTCATATTCCTGGATGTTGATGATTTTTTTCATAATGAGGTCACTTCATGGTCTTCATTGTTCATGGGGTTCTTGCTTCATACATCATCATACTTCAGAGTTGAGTAGGTTGATGCTTGATCTTTGTGATGTTGATACTTGACAAGCTCAATGTTTTTCAAATTAGTGAGTTGGTGGTTGGTTGATCTCAGTGGGAGTTGCTTTCATTTGATGATTCAGAGCAGGTTATACTACTTAAAGCAACTTGCTAGAGGGTTTTAATTCATGGCACCTACTGGCCCCTTCATATTCTATTTACCATTTGAATTTGGTTGAATATCCTTATTTAATTTATGGAGAGCTTGATTTAAAAAAAAAGCATCGAATATCATTTATATTAGAAAGTCTTATTTAAAGATCTTATATTAAAAGGGGAGCATGACAAGGTTTCAAATGACTTTTTATAAAACTTTCAATATAAAATAGTTCAAAAAAAAAAGCATTGAATATGATTTAAGAGGGGAATGTGAATAAGCCATTTCATGGCTTTATTTAAATATAGAACCTTTTTCTTTTATCTCCTAATTTATAGCCCCCTAAATGTCTCCCTTTTATGACATAAAAAAGGGTGGATTTTTTTAAGACATTTACGAGGAGATAATAAGATTTATTTCTTTTTAGAGCCCTATTCGTGAGAAAATGGAGTTTATTTTCAAAGGGGAAATTTTTTTTGCAAGGAGATTTTTTATTTTCAAAGCAATTTTTTAGGGTTTTTTTATAGAAGATTTCTAAAAAATGATTTTATTCTATCCTCATGGAAATTGTTAAGAGGAAAGTTTTTTTTTGTGATAATCTTTTTGTGAAGAGGATGAGGGCAGAGAATATGAAGAGAACATTTTCAGAAAGATTTTTGAGAAGAAGTTGAAGGGATTTTGTAGAGAGGAGAAGAAGAAAATAAATGACATATTGAAGATTTATTTTTGATTATGCAAATGAATTTTTATGTTGCAGGTGATTGAATTTCTTTTGCAGGGAGAGGAATATGAAAGGTTTTATGGACAGTGAAATTCATTTGTAGGACAAAGAATTTGAAGAGACCATTTTATTTGCAAATACAAGAATATCAAGGATTGAAATGATATTTTCATGTCAAGACAATTTGATGTTATTTTGTAGATTGAATTCATGAAGAAGAATGAAGATTATTTTGAAAGAAAATTTTGAAGTGATTTTTTAATGGATATGAAGGATCATGCAATGAAGGTGAAAGTAAATTCACAGAGGAATTTGAAGAGTTATCATTTTATTTTTGACAAGGGCAAAATGATTGAATTTAATTGAAGTTTTTTTTTGGAGATATATTTTTGCTAAATGTTTTATGCAGGGATAATATTGAATACAAAAATTGTCCAAATTGAAATGTCAAAGAATATGAAAGGTCATGGATTTATTACATAGAAGATGAAAATGATTATACAGATTGTGGAAGGTCATCTGATATTAAATGGTATTACAGGTGCTTTGATGGAGTTGTTGTGTAGATAAATGATGAAGATAATTTGATGATACAGTTGTAATGGATGTGAACCAATATAAAGACAACTTGTATGACACAGTTTGAATCAAATCGAGTATGAAGACAATATGCAATTGAATGTGCAAAGATAATCTAAATTAGGTGAATTGATTGAGCATCAGATGTAGGTTGAAGACATACACATGGAGAAATTACAAGTGGAGTTTGTATTATGCAGAGATATGATAATGAATTGAATGGAAATAGAATAACCCTCTAATTTTGTTTATCTTTTCTATTGGTGATTGTGTTTACCAGTGAGACACAATATGCCAGTGAGGCTTGTAGGTCAGTGAGACCTTACATTTGTCAGTGAGACACATATTGTAGCCAGTGAGGCTTGCCTAGGTAGTGAGACCTATATATGTAGCCAGTGAGGCATGTTTTTCAGTTAAGCCAGTGAGGCAGTTTCGGAGTGGTTTTTCTACCCTAGGAGGGTTTTCCACTCATACAAAAACTTGTGTCATGATTCATGTTGTTTTCATCTGTATCTATGTATGTTAATATTTTGCTCATGAGTTTTTTTGTTCACTCCTTACATTCTTAGTTATGTGCATATATGTAACAAATCATTAATGACTTTCTCTCTTTGTGTCTTGAAAGTTAAGAAATACAAAAAGGTTTCAAAATTTATACAACACTAATTCACCCCCCCTCTTAGTGTTGTTCTGGACTCCAACAAAGTGGAGTTTTCTTTAGAAGATTCTTTTAGCCTTTGGTTTTAGTCCTGATTGGGTGAGTTGGACTATGAGTTGTGTTACTTCTTCATCTTTCTTGGTTATTATGAATGGAGATCTTTCTGAGCTTTTTGGAGCATCCAGGAGCCTCTGCCAAGGTGATCCTCTTTCTCCTTATTTGTTTATTATTATGGCTAAGGGGCTGGGCCAATTTCTAAAGTTTCAGGTTTCTCAAAGCTTGATTCATGGTTGGTAATGGGGCAATGGATTGCCAAAGCTTTCTCATCTCCAATTTGTGGATGACACCTCTCTTATGGGGATGGCTCATCTTTGGGAAGCCAAATCATTTAGGTAGGCTTTGGATACCTACCTTGCTGCTTTAGGTCAGAAATTCAATGAGCATAAGTCATCTAATTCTTTTTTAATACTCCTCAGGCCATTCAAAGGCAAATTGAGAATATTTTGAGGTTTCAGATTGGGTCTCTTCCCTTTGTCTACCTAGTTATTCCTCTTGCTGTTGGCAGACTTCCCATGTCTTCCTAGCAGATATTGCTTGATAAGATGTGTAGGAAGGTCACTCATTGGACGCATCGTTGGTTATCTACTGCTACTATAGTAACTCTTCTTAAGTCTGTTATTTAGGCTCTCCCTATTTACAGGTGTTTTGTTTAGGCAGCCCCTATGTATTTCCTTAAGGAATTTGATGCTCTCTCACGACAATTTCTTTGGACTGGTAACTTATCGACTGCTAAGTGGAGCCTTGTTAAGTGGGAAACTATGTGCAGACCAAAGAAAGAGGGAGGTTTGGGTTTATGCTCTGTTATTTTGAATGGGTAGGTTCTTGTAGCTAAGTTATATTGGCATTGGTGTACTAGTTAGCATCAGTTATGGGCCCATATTCTCACTCATAAGTATCTTAAAGATGTTAATTCTTTTGATATTCCTCACTTTCCTTTAGAGGGAAGGGGTTCTATGATCTAGAAAACTCTGAAAATGGGGGCTAAGTTGGTTAAGAATGGGCTTTTTAGGATCTATCATTCGGGGTCTCAGGCTCTTCTTTGGCTGGATTCTTGGGATGGTCATCCTTCTATCCTTTCTTCTTTTCCTCACCTCCAGTCCCTTTGCAATATTTTTACTGCTGCAGGCTGGGACATTATTGAACATTATAAGGTTGCACAAAATTGTGTGTTGGTTGTTAGTTTTAGATGGAAGCTCTCTTCTGAATGGCCATCAGGAGGGTCTGAGGAGGATAGACAAGAGTTGCCTTAGATTCTTTCTTCACATGAATGCAATACTTTGGTGGGGCATGATGTTTTGGCTTAGGCTTGCAGTGATTTGTCTAGGAAGTGCTCTATTTCTGCTGGTTATGTGCAACTTGTTAAGAAGATGTTTGGAGACACTGAGGTTCCTTGGTGGAAGAAAGTTTGGCACAAATTTTTGTGGCCCAAGTGCAACTTATTCATGTGGTTGGTGGTTCATAATCAGTGTCTTACGTAGGATAATCTGAGTAAGTGTGGTTTTCAGGGTCCCTCGATGTGTGTTTTGTGCCGTAATAGTGAGGAAAGTGCTTCTCATCTCTTTTTCCAATGTTCTTTCTCTAGGGAGATTTGGCATTTTTGGTGGTAGGTTTAGAACCAGGCCTGTTGGCATGTCTCCTCTTTGGCTGAGTTTTTTGATCGTTGGGGCAAGGCCCCTGTTAAAACCTCATTTCTACAAGTTACTTGGGCTCTTGGCCCTTCCTTTATTATTTGGCATATATGGTTGGAAAGGAATCATAGGATTTTTCAAGATGTGATTTTAGTGGCCCATCATTTGTGGTGGAAAATTCTTCATTCTTTGGGAGAAACTATTTCGGCAAAGTGTGACTTGGCGAAAGCAGTGGATCCTCAAGATGTTGATTACTGCATTCGTCTTCATCTTCCTCCTCAACAAGGTTGATTCATGAGAAATAAATGTTGACACCCTCTTCGAATGATAAATAGGGAGGGGCATTGGACTCCTCCTCCTCAGGGATTTTTGAAAATCAACACAGATGGTTCTTCTCAGGGGAACCCTGGTCATGCTAGTATTGATGGAGTTGGTCGGGATAGTTCTAGGTCTGTGCAGTTTATTTTTTCTATTTATAAAGGTCTTGATTCTAACAATTTGATGGAGGATCTTGCCATTTTATATGCTGTGGAGTGCAATTGTCATCTTGGATGGAGAAGGATCATTTGTGAGGCTGATTCCCAAGTGGTGGTGAATTTGTTGAATAGACAACATTTAGATGATGTTAGCTGGCATTTAGCTTTGGTTGTTAAATAGATTCTTAATCTGTGTGATTCTTTGGATTCAGTTCCTTTTAAGCATATTCCTCAGGAATAGAACGGAGTAGCAGATTGTTTGGCCAAATGGGCCTCCGATCACATGCAAAATTAGAACATTGTGGATTGGGGTCAATTACCCCTGAATTTGTCTCAAAAGTTGGATCACTTAGTGGAGCTTGACAGGGCTGTGTAATGCCCTTGCTTTGTTCTTCTTCAGTTTTGAATAAATTTTTACCCCTCTTTTAGTTTAAAAAAGATTGTTTACTTTATTTTTATTTAAAGAGTTTTTTTTTCTTTTGTATATAAATTTTAATTTTATTTTTCAAAAACCACTTTTCATTATTTTGGTAATTTTTTCCATTCATTATTTTGATAATTTGTTTTGTTTTGTTTTTATTTTTTTTATACTTATATGTTACTTTTTAAAAGAAAATTAATAATTTGTTTTTTAAATAGATGTTGATTGAGTTTTGATTTTTATGTACACAGTCACAACATGATGCTTCGAGCCTTGTTGTCACCACCTCTTGTTATAATAATACATCAATTGCACCTGTGAAGTGTAGAGGTTAGGGCTTCGTCAATTACACCTGTGAAGTGTAGAGGCCAGGGCTTAAATTTGATAATTGTATAGTTGTATTTAAAGATTTTAATTATAAAATACAATAAAAATAAATATTTAATTGTATTAACATACATGCAATTTATTTTAAAAACTGTAAAAAAAATAATTAATATGAAATATATATATATATATATATATATATATATATATATATATAATTCTTTAATATAAACTTCTATGTTTTAATAGAAATTTCTATTATTTAAAAAAAAATCCCAAACTTTTAGATTTTTTTTTAAAATTCTCAATATTTAAGTTATATATATATATATATATATATATATATATAATTTTTTAATTCTTTAATAGAAACTTCTATTATTTAAAAAAATCCCAAATTTACAATATTTTTATATTCATTCCACCCTCCACGCTTTTCTAACACATTAAACAATTAAATTTTGTATTGAAGGATAAGGGCCAGTTATAAAAAAATATAAAGAACTACATACATTATTTGAAATACCTTGGTATGAATACATTAAAACCATTTATAATTTTTTTAAATATTTTTTATATAAAATTTAACTTGCATTAAAAAGAAATAATTGATAAAATTTGACTTGCATTAAAAAGAATTAATTGTCATTGTGAAAGGCAATAATGAAGACTAAACTATAGGAACAAAATTTCTTGACAGGCAAGGTGGATTGTCAAATTTAAGCCTTGGTAGATGTGTAAGGAAATAAAATCTCTTTTACATAGATTTAGGTTAATTAAAAATAAATATAATTATTAAAGTATAAATTAAGTGGATTAAATAGAGTTGGGAGTTTTAAATAATTATAATAAATATGACAAAGTTATATGCAAGATAGTACTTAGCTTTAAAATTGATGGTAAATTGATGATGGAAGAATGATGCGAATGTTACGTTGAATTGATTTATCATTGTTATATAATTGATTGGCACTATTTGGTGATTGTTTCAGGTTTTGTGTCATCTCAAAAGACTATAGTTTATTACCTAGTGCTATAAGCTCAATCCCAAGTGCCATGAACTTGATCTGCTACATAGATTTGATCCATGGTATGTGAGATCAATTTGACATAATATGCCCTTCAAAACCTATTCACCTTTGTCTTCTATATAGCTAAACTTGTTAGAATAGTCTTGTCATATTTTGCCTAGCCCCAAAATATTCCTGTCCCCCTCTTTCTATCAAAGAAATCCGATCAGAGAAAGCCTAAATAGAAAGAGGAAAGTCTTAAATCCTACTTTTCCCCATGCTGTGCTTTGCAAAATTTCCTAAAATCTCACTTTGAGAATCCTTGTAGAAAACCTAGAAATCCTTAAGCTTCAAGTATCTTCCATCGCAGGGATTTCTTAGTTTCATGCTTAGTCTCTTTGTATGTATCTTTATATGCAATTTTGTATGTATATTCGCATATACATTCATAGATACAAGTGCATATACAAAGGCAGATACAAAAGTCACATACAAAGGATTTTCGGTGAGACAGGCCTTATCGGCAGCTCAATTTGAGGTCTCCTCGACAGTCTGATGTATATGCATATACAAGGCAGGATGCACAAGTGAATATGCAAGTTTGGACTTGAAAGAGTATACTATTTGGTTTAGAAAGGCAGATGTGGTTGTATGCATCTTTGTTTGTATATTCACATTATATATACTATATACAAAAGGTGGACGCAAATGAAGAATCAAATGTGGCAGATTTCAAGTTGGGGTCCGCCTATTGTATGTATATGCGATTGTATCATCCCATATATAATCCTATATACAATTGCATATACAAAAGTTAGATACAACATGGATATACAATGTGGACCCGACTGGGAAATTAAAATTGGCAAACTTAGCAATGGGCTCCATAGTTGTATGTTGAAGTGCATATATATGCCAATATGCAAAAAACAAAGATACAAGGCCAAACCTATTCTAAAGTTCCATTCTGGTTGATAATCCATTGAGTTCCACAGTTGTATGTACATGCGATTGTATAATGGATTTTTAGCGAGACAATGTGTATTGGTGGCTCAGTTTAAGGTCTTTTCGATGGCCAATAAGGAGGATGCAGCGGTGGGTCCTAGGTTCAGCTCAACGACCAATGGAGTGATGACACGTGGCAAGGGAAGATATACAAAAGGTGATACAAAAGTTAAGGTCCAGTTTTGTATGTTGGCCATTGTATTGTATATACAATTGCACATACAAAAGCATATACAAAGGGAGATTCAAATACATGCAAAGCAATTTGATATGCAAAATGCAAAAAGTGAAGAAATCGTATAAGTACAAAATTAAAGGATTTGAAGGACCCGATGGCATGATGACATCATCCAGGCCTTTTCTTTGCCCAAGTTCTATATGATGTTGATGTCATCATGGTTTTTTTTACAGTGTATCCATTTTTGTATGTCTGTATGCATACAAATGATGGTTCTCTTGGTAGCAAGGATAAAATTGACGGCCGCTAACTTAGAAGCCAAAAATGCAAGTTTGGTCAAACAGGGAAAATTCAAAGGCCGATTATATGGATACAGAGCCCGATTGTGTAGATGATCTCAACGAGTGAGGATGCAGAAATTTAAATGAACAAGGATTTAAAGTGTTGTAAAAGCTTTGTCAAGGGGCGATTTGTCCCATCCACCATAAATGCAAATCTAATCTCTCAATTGCCATGCTTCAGATATTTTATGTATTCATTGTTGAAGATAGATGATTGAGCTACTCACATTCAAGGCCCAAAATATCTTCCACCTGCCCTGTTCCAGATATTTTATTCCATAACTTCTTGCAAGTGGACATCCCTTTTGGCGATGATATTTTTTGACAGAGCCCATGGGGAGAATTCATTGTAATCGACTTAGGTCAAATGCAACATGCTATATATGCATAAACATGACATTGTAACTTCAATGTAAAAGGGGTTTGGGAGATTTAGTAATATATGCTTTTGATTCCAAACAGAGCATTCCTCTAATGTAACCTTGCCTTCTGATTAAATACATGCTAGTTATTTTACCTCTTCATGCTATTTTGACTCTGTGTGATCTAAGAATGATGTGTTTGTGAATGTTTAATTCCTTCTAATCATCTCTTCCTCCTTGCCTCTACTAAAATCAGCTTGGGTTGTATCTAGTCATTTTGTGCATTTTCTCAGTTCTGTGAGGGTTCTTTTATTCAACCTGGTGTATCACCTATTTTCTATTTATGTTTCCTTCTACCCCTTTTCCCCTGCAGCATTAGCACTAGGTTTAGATATATTCCTCTAAGCATTAGGCTTAGAAATAGGAAGCTGACCTTCTTTGGAGGTCTGATCTCAGTTCACAAGGTCCCACACTTTGAGATCATTCCCATTGTGTCATTACAATGCTTGGACTCTCTCCAAGTAGGGTGCAATTCTATGTGACAACAAGTAGTGTTTATGAAAATTGTTTAGAAGTTTGCCAGCTCAATAGGTGAATGGATTCTCTTAGGTCAAACCCATTTGGTGGCTAGATTAATGGAAATGAGTGATATCAAAGATTGCATACACAAGCATTCAAATGACCCATATAATGATGATGTGGATTTGATAATGGGCCAATGTGTGCTTGTTTTACCATTTACATTTTTTGGAAAGTATGTTTAGGCCACTAGTATGTTTAGTACCCCCCCACCCCTTGCCCCCTCCCACACCCCATGCTCTAATGTGGAGCAAGATTCTATGGAAAAAAGCATATTTAGAGAAGCTTAAAGCAACTAGGGTGTTAAAATAAAAGTTGTGTGCATTTTTTAAAAAATAGGTATTCTTGGTATAACAGTCTACCATGATCTCTACTTCTTAATAGTGAATGATTATTATATTTTTAATGTGTAAGGTGTAGATTACCTTCTAAGAATTTGGAGTGCATTTCAAAATAGCTGGAGTGCATTTCAAAGTAGTTGGAGTGCTTTTACACCATCACATACAATAATTCATGCTATATATTATGTTTCATTTTTATTTGTCACGGTTAAATGGCTACTTTGTTCACACAATATTATAGAAAAATAATATAGTTTTATAAGTAGTGAGGAAGGGACAAGCTCTTTGAGGGACCATTTGGAAAGGAGAAGTTCTTTTAGTTTCCTAATTGTTTTAGATGATATTGATCATGTGGAGTAGTTAGATGCCCTATTTGTCATGGACATATTAAATAAGTTTGGTAATAATCTTGTAATTATTACAACCTGAGATGTAGGGGTCCTTGTAAGTGTAATAATTGACATTTGTCATCATTTAAAAGGATTGGATATAGAAGATGTGAGAGAGTTATTTTGTTGGTGTGATTTCCACCAATCCAATCCATGTAGTAGATATGAGGATCTAGTTTAGGCCTTAGTTAACATGTGTTGAGGCCAACATGTTTCTAGTGCAACTGAGTGTTATTAGCAGGACAAATTGAAAAAGTTAATAATATTGTGCCTAGAGATATAATACAAGACTGAATATAAGCTTTGATACATTAGCCACCAATAGCAATGCATAATGACTAAATTATTAAGCCACCCTATAAAATTTAGCACTTTATGTTGTAGTTACTATCATCTCCTATGGTCATAGTTCGCACATCTTATTTATGCATTCACTTGTTGCATATGTGTCTACTAGGGTAGTTGCAACTACAATATATGAGAAAAGTCCTCTATCCTTTATGCTTTGATGAATGTCCATATTATTTCCTACCAAGATGTGAGAGAGTTATTTTGTTGGTGTGATTTCCACCAATCCAATCCATGTAGTAGATATGAGGATCTAGTTTAGGCCTTAGTTAACATGTGTTGAGGCCAACATGTTTCTAGTGCAACTGAGTGTTATTAGTAGGACAAATTGAAAAAGTTAATAATATTGTGCCTAGAGATATAATACAAGACTGAATATAAGCTTTGATACATTAGCCACCAATAGCAATGCATAATGACTAAATTATTAAGCCACCCTATAAAATTTAGCACTTTATGTTGTAGTTACTATCATCTCCTATGGTCACAGTTCGCACATCTTATTTATGCATTCACTTGTTGCATATGTGTCTACTAGGGTAGTTGCAACTACAATATATGAGAAAAGTCCTCTATCCTTTATGCTTTGACGAATGTCCATATTATTTCCTACCAAGATGTGAGAGAGTTATTTTGTTGGTGTGATTTCCACCAATCCAATCCATGTAGTAGATATGAGGATCTAGTTTAGGCCTTAGTTAACATGTGTTGAGGCCAACATGTTTCTAGTGCAACTGAGTGTTATTAGGAGGACAAATTGAAAAAGTTAATAATATTGTGCCTAGAGATATAATACAAGACTGAATATAAGCTTTGATACATTAGCCACCAATAGCAATGCATAATGACTAAATTATTAAGCCACCCTATAAAATTTAGCACTTTATGTTGTAGTTACTATCATCTCCTATGGTCACAGTTCGCACATCTTATTTATGCATTCACTTGTTGCATATGTGTCTACTAGGGTAGTTGCAACTACAATATATGAGAAAAGTCCTCTATCCTTTATGCTTTGATGAATGTCCATATTATTTCCTACCAAGATGTGAGAGAGTTATTTTGTTGGTGTGATTTCCACCAATCCAATCCATGTAGTAGATATGAGGATCTAGTTTAGGCCTTAGTTAACATGTGTTGAGGCCAACATGTTTCTAGTGCAACTGAGTGTTATTAGGAGGACAAATTGAAAAAGTTAATAATATTGTGCCTAGAGATATAATACAAGACTGAATATAAGCTTTGATACATTAGCCACCAATAGCAATGCATAATGACTAAATTATTAAGCCACCCTATAAAATTTAGCACTTTATGTTGTAGTTACTATCATCTCCTATGGTCACAGTTCGCACATCTTATTTATGCATTCACTTGTTGCATATGTGTCTACTAGGGTAGTTGCAACTACAATATATGAGAAAAGTCCTCTATCCTTTATGCTTTGATGAATGTCCATATTATTTCCTACCAAGATGTGAGAGAGTTATTTTGTTGGTGTGATTTCCACCAATCCAATCCATGTAGTAGATATGAGGATCTAGTTTAGGCCTTAGTTAACATGTGTTGAGGCCAACATGTTTCTAGTGCAACTGAGTGTTATTAGCAGGACAAATTGAAAAAGTTAATAATATTGTGCCTAGAGATATAATACAAGACTGAATATAAGCTTTGATACATTAGCCACCAATAGCAATGCATAATGACTAAATTATTAAGCCACCCTATAAAATTTAGCACTTTATGTTGTAGTTACTATCATCTCCTGTGTATGAGGAAAAATCGATTAAATCTAAACTAATAAAACCAAAAACCCAATAACATAAAGAAAACAAGTTTAAATAAAAGCCATGACAAATAATCAATGAAATAGAGACTTTTACCGAAATCTATATTGTTTCCTTTTGGATTGAATGTGGATTGCTCAATGAAGTTGCGAAGCCATAGCTGCAACAAGCAAGTAGTGTGCTCAAGAGATCAATGTCAAAAGATCGTGGGAGTACTCAATCGATGCATTTTGTATGCTCAAAGCTCTGTTAAGTATGCCTGAGAATACGATTGAAGAGAGAGACTCAATGAAGGAGATGAGGGGGGTTTATATAGATTTCAAGGAAGTTCTATCAATGGTCCAGATAATTCAGAAGAATCAACGGAGGAGATAAGTTGAGGAATGTGCAACGAATGAGAAGAAGACATGTGTCTTGCTTTCTTTTGCATGAGAGGAGTTATCAAGAATAGAAGAATAAGTTAACTGAAGAGATAAATCAATTAAAAGAATAAAACAATCAGTTAAGTGATTTAAAACAAGAAGAATAGATTTGCATGAGAAAAGAAGATATTTTGCTTTATTAAATATAGAAAACTTGAGTTATTTTAGAGATAACTCAAATTAGAAGAAAAAGCAATTTAAATAAATAATTAATTTATTTAAATTTAGAGAAGATATTATTGGAAGAAATAATTAAATAATTGGTATTATTTAATTTAGAAGATTTGAAAGCAAATTAAATAAATAAATTTATTTAATTGTTTGTGCATGATTTTGGAAAAACAGATGATTATAAATAAAATATTTGATTTTATTTATTTTTAGAGGATTGAGATAATTTAAATAAATTTGCATGATTTATTTAAATTTAGAAGAACAATTGATTTAATTAAATAATTTAAGAATTATTTAATTGTAGAAAAGAGGAAATTTGTTGAATTAATTAAATAATTAGGTTTATTTAATTAATGTGGATTTGATTTTTGGAAAGAAGATAATGATTTAATTAAATAATTTAAAATTATTTAATCGTGGAAGAATAACAGAGGAATTTAGTTTGATTAATTAAATAAAGAGAATTTATTTAATTAATGTGTGAAATGCAGGTGATTAGGAAGAAATGGCGAGATGCGAGCAGTGTGACGACTTGGTCATTTTAGGGTGTCTACATTTTGCCCCTCTTTGATGCAATGTAGTTTATAGCGTTGCGTCAAAGAAATCGATTGTTGAAGACGATACAAAAAAATGTTTTATGCCCCAGTGTAGGTAGTTGCCCCAGCGGATGCCCCCTTGAGCGGGAAGACGGGGAAGCGGCAGAAGAACAGTGTTGACGCTCGACTAGAAGAGTGCATGACCAGGAAGAAGAAAAAGTAGAAGAATGGGTGGGAAAGAAAAACTAAGGGGGGGGGACACTATAAATAGGTCCCATGGGGACCACAATCCTCATTTGCACCCTTGGAGACTCTAAATTTAGAGAGGAGAGAATTCAAACCTAGTTGGAGTGAGGTGAGTAGCCAGCGAGGAGAGATGCCGATTCCAGCACATAGTCATCGGGCAGAGTTGGTGCGGACCTACAGGAGGCTAGCAGGAGCTCCGACAGTGGTAAGTGATCGAAAACCCCCTTTGCATTTGTCGTTTAGGGTGGTTTTAGGGCTAGGTTTAGGGGGGTCAGTTAGGTCAGCCAAAAGCGCTTTAGGATTGCGTGGCGCATATGGTAGTCGTTTTAGGCGCATTTGGCGCGCCGCAGCACGTTTGGTAGGCGGCAGTAGCGCGGTTGGCAAAATCGCATCGCTTTTGGTTAAGTCGGTAGCGCCGCAGCGCCTTTGGCAAATCCCGCAGCGCATCTGGCTAGGCAGGGCAGCGCGCTTGGTAGAGTAGGTTAGCGCGACTGGTAAGTAGGTGTAAAAATGACATTGCGTATGGGAGTGCAGAGTGGCGCTATTGGCAGGAGGGTGTCGCGCTTGTAGAAAACAAGGCACACTTGGAAGAAAAAGCGTAGCATGGATGGACAGACAGTGGAGCACAGTTGGCGGGGAGACATAGCACGGTTGCATATAACAAAGCACTTGTGGTTAGATAGAAGAAAAGTTAGGGTGTAGGAGAATGGGGGTGCTTAGAAGAAGAACGCCTAGCCTAGCTAACAAGAGGGAAAAGGGATGGTTGGGGGCTACAGAGCATAGCATAGGGGTAGAGAGGATTTTGAGGGATTTGGTTATAGAAGAACTGACACGTGATTTGCTATGGATGTAGAGGATTTTGCCACCACTGATGTCGTGAGAGTGACATCACGCGATTGCACACGAGGTAGTACAGTTGACATGGGAGGAGGACACATTCTTAGAGCATGCGGGACTGTGGCATGTGGCCCACTTGACACACATTAAGGTGAATCTCGCCCTAGTGACTGCAGTTGTAGAGAGATACCACAGTGAGACTTTGTCGTTCCACTTTCTGATGGGGGAGGCTACAGTGACACTGGAGGATGTATACCGCATCCTGAGGATTCAGATAGATGGGGAGATCGTGGACTTTGACTCGACACGGGGCGAGGCAGGCTTGGAGGAGGTCTTCTGCACAGATGACCTGTGGATTGATGACGGGGAGATCCGATGGGCAGACGTCCCGAGACTCTGCGACCGGATCAGATGGATCGTGGCATCACTGATTGGTGGCTTCCTGTGTCCAGATAGGAGATCTAGAGGTCTATCGGTTGGCTGGGGGACAGTGCTATCAGGGATGTTCACCCATGGCAGACAGTATGCGTGGGGACCCTGCGTGCTAGGTTAGCTATATCACGATATGCATCATTGTGTTTACAGGAGAGGCAGGAACCTCTTAGCAGGGGTGACTTTACTACAGGTATGGGCGTGGGAGCACATTCCAGTTATCCGACCCATGGCACAGCGCCACCGAGGCAGAGGCGAGCCCTATGCGTTTTTATACGACGGGGTGATGACACATTAGAGGATGGGGTCTGTTAGCTACTAGAGGCGATAGATTAATGAGATGGACCTATTCATATGGAGGCCCTGGTTACTATGTGAGGAGTGGGCTGACGAGCATGAGCAGCTCATGTACTGCAGATAGGCTCGCTATCTATTCGGTAGACGGATAGATATGATAGAGAGATACCTTCCAGAGTGAGTTCTCAGGCAGTTTGGATTGCCGCAGGGACTACCCGTGGGGGAGGCCACACATGTCAGGACACGGAGGGAGGTTGGAGATTGGGATGTCGAGATCCCAATGGCGACAGCATTGGCAGAGGTATGGGGACTTGTCCCCGTGAGATGGGATTGGGACTCTGGGTTGGCAGACCCAAGGACGCTGCCAGAGTATGATCAATACTAGCAAACACATAGGCCGATGAGACTGACTACACCAGGTGTAGCAGGGGCAGTGGGAGAGGTATTGGTCCTTGGAGGGGAGGCCAAGATGAGATGACAGGCTAGGGCAGCCAGGCAGCAGGCAGGTGGAGAGGGTAGCGGCTAGCAGGCCGATGTGGAGATGGCAGAGGTAGTGGGCCCGGTCGTAGAGACTGATTTACAGAGAGCGGAGCGACTGCTGCAAGAGGAGATAGCCCAGAGGACTCATTTAGAGCTCTGGATGGCACGCCTGAGGAGAGACAGGGATGCAACGCAGGCGGATGCGAGGCAGGCAGAGGCCACAGCCCAGGCACAGACACAGGCAGCCTCAGCAGCACAGACAACCCTGGCACAGGTACAGGCGCAGCTACAGGCACAGGTGCAGGCCTACAGATAGCTACAGGCCCAGATACATGCACAGGCACAGGTACAGGTGCAGCCACCAGCCACACCAGCAGCAGATGCCGAGGAGCTGGCACAGGCCAGGAGAGAGAGAGAGAGACGCAGAGGTGCAGTTGCGGTTGACTGCAGAGGCCACACTCTTTAGAGTGAGGTAGGAGAGAGAGGAGGCCACCGTGCACTGGGTGCAGACCAGAGGACTTTATATAGCGAGCTCGTCTGAGTGCAGGGTGAGCTAGTATCAGCCAGCAGGGAGGCAGAGTACTATAGGGGTCTGTATGTGGGTGCGGTGCCGGCAGCTCAGTAGGCACTGAGCTACAGAGACAGGAGCAGGTCGGGGGCATCTGGATCCCGGAGGACAGGGCAGTTAGTGTCCTTAGTTAGAGGGCCACTTTTACTGCCAGGGGGAGGAGGAGGACCATCAGGGGGACCTCCACCGAGCATAGGGGGAGGACAGGGGCCACAGCAGGAGGGCAGCTCTACCCACTAGGGCACATACACTGTGTATATTGTATCATATTGTATCATTTTGGATAGATGCCTGCGTGCATTCTAATGTATATTTTGCGGGCTCTTGATAGCCTTGATGTACTATATTGATGTATATTTGGATGTATACACACTTTGTATTATTGATGTAGACACAGACATTTTGTATTATGATGACCATTACATGATGTATATGATGATCTATTCAGCTCACTGTTGTTCATGCTTTTGTGTATGCATTCCTTGATGTCATGGATGTGATGATATGTATGTATGATTATGGATTCACGTGATGACATATGTTGCGTATATGATGCTTATAGATGTATGATCATAGAGATATATGATGATATAGATGTGATGACTAGTGATATCTGACATGTGGGTTTTGCAGAGATGCACTAGAGAGAAGAATAGGAGGAGATGGAGATAGGGACTGTTGATCGATTACTGCAATGAAAACGATATAAAGGTTGGTGGGAATGGATGAAAGGTGAGCTTGTTTGCAATGGTTTCGCATTTGTATATAATGAGCAATCCTTATTTTGATATAGCACGTAGATAGTTCGCCACCGAGGTATAGAAGACCAAGGTGCAGTAATATCCAAGTGCGTGGACGTTGACTCTGCAAGCAAACGGTTTGAACTTAGATCCTTTAGACATAATATAACCTTGTTGGAACATGTGAATAAGCCATAGTCTTGAACATAAAATAAACTTCAATACATGTAAATGCAAGAAGAATTATTAATATGTAAGATGCTAGGTCCTAACACACACAAGATAAATAGAATGCCAAGAAAGATACTAAAGATCATTCCTCAAACACAGCACACAGAAAGCAATGACTATGCCCCCAATCCATATTGCATCGCAATGTACCAAGATTATAGATAAATCAAGGTAGCTTTGAATAGGTAATGGAAAAGGAACAAAAGATAAACCATAAACACAAAGTGACTGACTTACAAAGTAAACATACAGCCAACATATTCTCTTGCCAAAGAGGTTGCTCAGGATAGATTGGATAGGAAAGATAACAGCCTTATCATAGGAACTCTGTGTCCATTAAAGGGTGCTATCTACCTACAAAAGACAATGTCTTGCTGCAGGAAATGTCACATGTCGCAGGAGACGCGTTCGTTGGTCTCAACAATGGAACACTTCGCAGGAGACAAGCTTGTGGATCTAGGGCTTGGTTAAGTGGTACTTAGCTGATGTTGGCAATCGGTATGCAGGATAGTAGTTGACTCTGGAAGGAAGCTACTTTGCTTTAGGTTTGTTCAGGACTTTTGCTTTGAAAGGATGCGCTAGCTTGTTGCTTGAGTTAGTCAAGTTGAGGCGAAATGGATTTGGACAAATGGAAGACTAGAAGGATGAAGTGCAACTGGATTGAGATGGGCGGAGAATGATGGATTGTGTGTGCCTAAGTACTGGATATATCCTTCGTATTCCAGACTGCCTACATACCCTGTATCCACGGGATCAAGGCACACGACGATGAAAGATGAGAAATGATATGTAGTTCTGGATAGAGTGATGAGATGGGTCAAGGTGGAAGGGGGAGATCTTATGTACCTAAGTATTGGAAATGTCCTTCGTATTCCAGACTGCCTACATACCCATATCCATGGGATCAAGGTACCTTAAGATTAAGAAGATGATAATATGTAGTTCTAGTTGGCGTGATGATGTGGATCGAGGTGAAAAGAGGGGATCTTATGTACCTAAGTACTGGATACGTCCTTCATAATCCCAACTACCTACGTACCCATATCCATGGGATCAAGGTACCTTAGATTGAGAAGATGATAATATGTAGTTCTGTTTGGTGTGATGATGTGGGAAAAGAGTGTTTTGAGAAGATAACATCCTTATCGTAGGAGCGAGGTGTCCGTTAAAGGGTGTTACCTGTGAACAATGAGCAGGAGATTGACGTATGCGTTGCGAACCACGAACAAGGAACCTCCCCTAGACCTAAGTTAAGGAAAGAGTTGCCCCCATTCTGGTAGAGGAAAATGTGCGGGCGACTGCCGAAGAAGACACCGAAAGCTTTGACCTAGGGAAAGACAGTGTTAACTGTAGACACAGATCAAGACATGGGGAGATGATGATGGACATTGACAAATTTCCAAGCTATACTAGATAGGGAGATGGAAATGCAAACAAAGTCAATGGTTTTTATTATGGATGGATGGAAAGTGCGCTGCGAAATGAACAAGGAGTGGCCAGGACTCGACAGACAATGGATGCTGACTCTACGCATAGCGCCTGTTTGCCAGGTTTTCACTATGGTACTTATCCAAGGCGCCTGTTTGCCAGGTTGTCACCAGAGGACAGATTTTTTTTTTTTTTGGAATACTCTGAGGATTAGGCATAGAACTTCTTGAGATGGACACTGTTAAGTGGCTCATCTAGAGGAATGTCGTCAGGTGTAGCTAAAGTATAAGCTCCTGATCTATATGCCACTGTCACAATGAAGGGACATAACCAGTTAGGCTCAAACTTGCCCTTCTTTTCTCGATCTGCTTGATTTCTCTGATTCTCCTTAAGTACAAGATCACCAACTTGAAATCGTCTTTCTTTGATCTTTTTGTTGTAATTACACCGGAGGCGGTTTTGATAGACATGGAGATGATTAAGTGCGGCAAGGCGTCTCTCATCTAGTAGTTCAAGCTCAGCTAATCTGGAAATGCGATACTCATCTCTGCCGATCAGGTCCTGCATGGAAACTCTGAGGGATGGGATCTCGACCTCTATAGGTAGGATGGCTTCAAAGCCAAAAACCAAGGCATATGGTGTGGCACCAGTTGGTGTTCTGATACTAGTGCGGTAGGCCCAGAGGGCGGGATTGAGTTGCAAGTGCCAATCACGACCAGCTTCATTGACTATTTTCTTGAGGATCTTGAGAATGGTCTTATTGGAAGCCTTAGCTTGGTTGTTACTCTACGGATAGTAGGGAGTTGAAAAGCGATGTTGGATATTGTATTGTGTGCACAAGGCATGGACATCTTGGTTCTTGAATGGTCTCCCATTATCAGTGACAATGGCTTGGGGAATACCATACCGGCATATGAGGTAGTTTAGGATAAACTTGGCTATTTGCTTACTGGTGATATAGGTCATAGGAATGGCTTCCACCCACTTCGTGAAATACTTAGTGGCGGTAATGATAAACTTGTGGCCATTTGAAGAGGATGGGTGGATTTGTCCTACGATGTCGAGACCCCATTGAGAAAAAGGCCATGGAGTTGTCACAGGTTGCAATTCATGAGTCGGTGCGTGAATCAGATCTCCATGCTGCTAACATTGTAGACACTTCTTAGCAAACTATGCAGCATCTTGCTCTATTGTAGGCCAGTAATAACCTATTCTGAGTATTTTCTTAGCAAGATTAGGACCGGTAGAATGCGCGCCACAGACACCTTTGTGTATGTCTCGTAAGGTAGCTTCGGCTTCTTCCACATTAAGACATCGTAAGATGATACCATCGAGACTCCGGCGATATAGTGTATCACCCAAAATGATGTAACGAGAGGATCGACGGATAAAGGTTTTGCGTTGGGTGGATGATAGGTCAGGGGGAAAGGTTTTGTTCTTGAGGTATTCATAGATATCTTCATACCATGGGGAATTGGGACCAACAAGTTTGCAGATGATTTCAATAATGGGAACATCGACGGCGGGTATCAACAATTGCTCGATCAAGAATTCACATTTCTGTGTGTTAGCAGGCATGTCAATCAGTGACCCTACAGAAGCCATAGAATCTGTAGCTTTGTTATTCTCTCTTGGAATTTGCTCAAATGTGATGCTAGAAAAGTGTGGTTTGTAGGCATCCACTAGTAGCTTGTAGGGGACCAACTTTTCATCCTTTGTTTGGTATTCATCTGTGACTTGGTGAATGACTAGCTGTGAGTCTCCATATACTTGTAATTCTGTGATGTCCCATTGAACTGCTGTATTGAGACCTATAAGGAGTGCTTCATACTCGGAAATGTTGTTGGTGCAAGAGAATGCAAGCCGATATGATTTAGGAGTATAGTCATTCTGAGGTGTAACAAATAAGATGCTGGCTTCTGATCCATGCTATGTGTAAGAACCGTCAAAGTATAATTTCCACATTATGGAGTTGGAAAGAGTGAAGAGATTCTCATCTGGAAAGTCAGCTACCATAGGATGTGTATCTTTCATAGGTGCTTCTGCTAGTTGATCCGCAAGGGCTTGTCCTTTGATTGCTTTACGATTCGTGTACTCAATATCGAACTCACTAATTATCATGACCCACTTAGCTAGTCTGCCTGTGAGAGCTGCTTTTGCTAGTAGATATTTCAAGGGATCAATCTTGGCTATCAGATTTGTGTGTTGGTTCAGCATGTAATGCCGCAACTTTTGGGAGGCAAACACTACTGCTAAACAAGCCCTTTCCATTGGCGAATAATTGAGCTCATATCCCACCAAGGTTCTACTGATGTAATAAATTGCATGCTCCTTTCCTGAGTCATCATTTTGTGCTAGCAGGGCCCCTAGGGCCAAGTTTGTGGTAGAGATGTATAATATCAAAGGTTTGTCCGCAACTGGTGGAACCAATACAGGAGGTGTAGCTAGATACTCTTTAAGTTGATCAAATGCTGCCTGACACTTGTTGTCCCATCAAAATGAGACGTCCTTTTGGAGCAAGTGTTGAAAGGGTTGACATTTATCTGCTAGCTGTGATATGAAACGCCAAATGGACTGCAACCTTCCTTGAAGGCTCCTTAGTGCTTTAAGGTTCTTGGGTGGAGGCATCTCCACTATAGCCTTTACTTTTGCTGGATCTACTTCGATGCCTCGACGAGATACAATGTGTCCCAATAGCTTTCCTGATGTTACACCGAATACACACTTCTTTGGATTGAGTCTTACTTGGTATTTTTCAAGCCTGTCGAAGATCTGTCCTAGGACCCATATGTGCTCCACCCTAGAAGATTTAGCCAATATATCATCAACAAAGTTTTCCATGATGTGATGAAACAGATCGTGGAAGATCACTGTCATTGCTCTCTGATAGGTTGCTCCTGCATTCTTCAGACCAAACGGCATGACACACCAACAATAATTGCCCCAAGGACAAGTAAAGGTTGTCTTATGTTGATCTTCTTCAGCTATCCTTATCTGATTGTAACCAAAGAATCCGTCCATGAGAGAAAGCATCTCGTGACCTACTGTCAAGTCCACTATAATGTCAATGTTTGGTAGTGGAAAGTCATCTTTAGGACATGCCTTGTTGAGATCTCTGAAATCATTACACATGCGGATGCACCCATTGGGTTTAGACACAGGTACAATGTTTGAGACCCAATCTGAATAGTCAATGGGTCGTATAAACTTGGCATCTAACAGCTTTTGTATTTCCACCTTCACCAAGAGAGCTATCTGTGGGTGCATCTTTCTCAACTTTTGCTTGACTGGCTTCACTTTGGGATCAACTGTGAGGTAATGAACTACCAGCTTAGGGTCTAGCCCTGGCATATCTGCATAGGTCCATGCAAAGTTGATGGTTCATTGCAAGAAGAGGTTGTTAAGATTTCTATGCTCTGTTTCAAATAATGATGCTGCTAGGAATGTGGTCTTTGGATTTTGTTCTGTGCCCAGATTTATTCCTGTAGAATCTTCCACTAAGAGAGCTGATTTCTCTTGATACTTAGATGGTAGGGGAAGGTCAAATCCTCCATCCTCAGGTGCCACAGTTGGGTTTTCACCTTTGGATACGTCCTTTATTTTTACTATTTTGTGATCAGGAGGTGCCACAGTGTGGTTTTCACCTAGAGATCTTTCTTTATTTGTACTTTTGCAACTGGAGGATTTGGCATTCTCACCAAAATAAGCCATGGGCTCTAGTTCCATTACAAAACCTGCTTTGTGATTGCCAAGAGGGATACCTTCCCAAAGTCCCATGAACTCAGCTAAAGCTTCGTCATTCTAAAATACATCTATAACGGGGGTCCCTTGTTGGTCCCAATCGATAAGTTCAGGGTAGACAAGTGTGACATTCTAGGTGCTGGTGGTGGAAGTTAAGGATATGGAGGATAGTGTAAAAATGGAGGATTCTACGAATAGATTGGTCATGTGGAGGGAAGAGTCATCGATGATATCCTCTATAGACGTCGAATCAGCGGGAAAAGTGTCAGCTACCTTGTCGAGGATATACTCGATGTCCGAGGCGCGTGGTACCTTCTTACCAAATCCTAATCCTTTCTTGTCTAGCTTCTTTGTTACAACAATGGGTTCCATAGTTCCTTGATTTTGTTTCCCAAGGCCACCTTTGCCTTTATAGCCCATGTTTTTTACTATTCTTAAGCCATTGCCATATTGCTTGACTGGTATTGTGACTGGTTCTTTCTCCTTATAGAGCCAAGAAGAAATGTCCTCAATAGTTTCCTCTTCCAATAACCGTCCATGTTGGAATTGGGTTAGGAATGTTGGGGGAGGAATAGCTGCTTTTTTGGTTGCTTTGGCAATGGGTGGTTGGCCATAAGATTTTGGAGAGAGCGGCATCCGCCCTACACAACAATATTCTGAGATATCATAAGTGCCAAAGCCTATATCTCGGATGCGAGCTGTGATTTTGGGGAGGGGTAAAGATTCACTTGTAGAGGCTTGCGTGAGAGTTTCAGGATCAACATAAAGAGGGGATTCAAGGGCTTTGTCATTTTTAGGCACTTGGTTGCAATTCTTATAGCTTCCTTGCAAGACACAGCAAAATTCAAAAGGATTAGGATCTCCTGGGATGGTGATCTCCGTACCATTGTATGGGAACTTTAGAGACTGATGGTACGTGGAGGGAACAACTTTCATTGCATGGATCCATGGGCGGCCTAGGATAATGTTGTAAGGTAGCTCAATATCAAGGACTTGACACTTGGTTTCAAGCATAATAGGGCCCAGTTGTATAGGCAAGTGGATAACACCTTCTGAACGGCATTCTGCATCATCATATCCCTTGATTGTAATACTATGATCAGTGTTGACATGATCCTCAGAGTATCCCAATTGCTTTAGTAACTTCAAAGAATAGATGTTGAGACCAACACCACCATCTATGAGTATACGTTTGATTTTGCGCTTATGGATGAGAACTTCAATATGAAGGGCATCGTTGTGACAAGGATCATGGGAGGGGAAGTCTTTCTTAGAGAAGACCACATTGTAGGGCGACGCAATGTTACCGACGATAGCTTGGAAATCTGCAACTACTATGTTGTTAGGAACGGAAGACTCTTGGAGGGCTTTTTCTAGCACCACTCTATGTGCAGGTGATGACTGTAGAAGGTCCAAAATAGAGATCTGTGCTGGTGTTCTCCCTAGATGTTCGACAAGATTATAATCAGACTGAACCGGAAGCCTAGGTGTAGGTGCACGGATGGTGACATGACCTCGACGAGTAGTAACAGCACAATCCATAGATTTGCCTTTGATTGTGAGGGTAGACACTCGACTCTCTTCAAAACGACCTACAATGGAATCGAAGGACGTGGAAGCCTGATTGATACCTTTACCTCTATCCTGAGGAGGAGGTGGACCATGATGAGGGAATGGCTCCTTGTACATATCTAGATCCTTGTTCGTGTGTTGCGCTGGTGATTCATCATCAAAAGTGATTTGATTACCGTCGATGAGGTTTTGGATGAGGTGCTTAAGTTTCATGCAAGATGCGGTTCGATGGCCTTTGCTTCTATGGAACTCACAATATTCATTGTCTCTGTAACGTGCCATTTTGTAGACAGGTTCTCCATATGGGGGAGCATCAGGTAAGGTGATAGCCTTTTCTGCAAAGCTTGCTATAAGACCAATTCGATGGGCACTCCCAAGGGAGTGAATTGACGTCGCGGAGGGTGATCTTGTTGGGGCCGCTCTTGTTATCGTTGCTGTTGGTTTGGATAAGGCTGCCTTTGTTACTGCTGTTGTTGAGGTGGAGCTTGACTTGGTTTGGAGAGTTGCAGCGGTGTTTGCAATGTTTGGACATGCTTAGTATCGACCACCCCATCGTTGACCACGTTCTTATTTTTGTTCCAATACTTGGGTTTATCCTTCGATTGTTGATGAGAAGTGCTATCTTTCATTTTCTTAAAGATTTTGACCACACCCTTAGTAATGAGGGCCTTCTCAATATTGATCCCCTTGTATGTGATTTCATCGAAGGTTGTAGCACTAAGAATTTGCAAATGGAAACCTAACTCTTGGTTGAGGTTCTGCACAAATATGCTAACAAGCTGTTTCTCTGGAATCTTGAAAGGGAATTTGCTAGCCATTTGTCTCCATCGTTGAAGAAAAGAAATGAAAGTTTCACCATTTTTCTGTTTATTGTTGCATAGATTAGTCATGGAAATCTCATGCTCCGCGTTGTAAGAAAAATGGGTGGCAAACTTCTCTGCTAGCTCGTTGAAAGACTTGATACCCGTGGGTAAGTGTGAGAACCATTCTATTGCTTGAAGTCCAAGACTGCGAGGAAAGAGATGCATAAGATATGTGTCATTGTGTGAGACCTTGAAGCAAGCAAGATAGAATTCCCTAAGATGGTCTTTTGGGTCACCTTTTCCTTTATATTTATCGAACTTGGGAATAGTGAAATTTTGAGGAAAAGGGATCATTGGTAATGACCGATCAAAAGGATAAGGACACACTTCCTCTAGGGAGAAGGTCTTTTTGGTGTGGCCAAACGTAAGATCAGATAGCTGTTGTTGCACCTCTGCAATCTTTAGTTCCATAGTCGTGGGAGGGGTTGGTAAAATCTCCTGTTGTCCAAAAAGTGGTTGTTGATGCCCATACGGAAGATTATAATGTAAGCCATGCACACTGGTGTTATAAGGGTCGTAAGATTGATTGGAAACATACGGGTTGTATGTTTGGTTCAGATTGGGTTGGAATTGGAGGTTTTGGTTTGGCAGAGGTGGAGGTGGCGCTAGGTAAGAATGTTGGCTTTGGGATGGTTGAAGAAAAGAATTGGGTGGAGGAAAGCTAAAGTGCGTTTGATTAGGTTGTGGTTGCGGCACATAGCTTTGGGAAACCTAATGTTGGGAGTGTTGAGAGTGGCTAGGCAATGTGTGAAAGAAGTTGAGCGAGGATGATCATTGTGGAGGAGGGACATAGGTAGACGTGATTTGCGACGGTTGGGGTTGATTGAGGATGCGAGTAGAAGAATGCTGTGGTTGGGGTTGCTTAAGGACGAGAGTAGAAGAATGTTGTGGTTGAGGTTGCATGACTCTAATTGGTTGAGAGACATGAAGGTGTGATGATATAGGAGGTGGCATTTGTTGAGACCCTTGTTGCATGGCTACATAATTGTTCCCCGGATTGTAATTGGGTGGGAAACCTATTCGTGATGGGGTAACCAAGATTCCACTTGCGATTGGGGTGGACACTTTAGGAGGTGGTTGCATATTCGATCGAGCTAAGGTGGCTTGCTTAGCTAACTCTGCTTGACGTTGGAGAGTTTCTTGTTAGTTTTTATAGATCTCCATAGGAGTCAAAAGCGGTGATATGGGTCTCTCCTCTGTTGGATTTTGAAAAAGGGGATTTTGATACTGCGAGCCTTGTGTAGGTAAGGGCGTAGTCACCGTGGACATGGTTTGCACCGCTTGTATGGTATCTTGGGCATTGCTGTTCTCCTTGAGAGTGGATAAATCAAAATCTTGAGGTAACTTGGCACCTTGCTCTGCAAGCAAGCGAAAGAAGTGGTCTTGGTTCTCACTAAGGATTTTGTCAAAAGCTGCCACAACTCTAGGCTCTTGTATGATTTCATCTAGATCTTGCCCATCTACTCGAGAGGATTGACCTATTTCAAAGTGTCGCTCTTCTTGAGATGGGACTAAATCTACAGTATAACCTTGAGGGACAAAATCCGGAGGCAAGCCCGTGGTGTATTGAGGTGCATTCATCAAAGGGATCCTATCCTCTTGAGGTGGGTTTTGCTCAATAGTATATCCTTGTGGCACAAAATCCAAAGGCAAGCCGGTGGTATATTGAGGTGTTCTTACCGAAGGGACCCTACCCTCTTGAGGATTGCTTGGTTCATCAATGTGCGGCATGTTCAGAGAGCTGATTGGTCTTGCCGTGGGGGTACTAGGAGTAACCTTGAGAGTAATGTTGAGACGACCTGATTGTGGTGTGCGAGGGGGTGACTTGCGCTTCTTAGGGGCAACTTGCTTGGACTTCATAGTTTGCTGCAACCTAGTGGTTACCATGGGATACACTAGGACAAAAGGTAATGCTGGGTTTTTGTGAGATGCTTTTAAGAAAACGGACAAACTCCGATGCACAAAGTACTGGACCAAAGGCGCTATACTGTTTGACCAAAGGCGCGGGACTATGCTACCAAAAGCGTGCTACTGTGGACTAGAGGCGACGGACTGAGCTACCAATAGCAAGTGACTACTATGCCAAAGGTGAGCTGCAGTGACCAAAAGTGAGCTACTGTTATACCAAGGGCGCTGAAGTAGAGTTTTGCCAGAGGTGGGTTACTGCTATACCAAAGGTGAGCTGCTGTAATACCAAGGGCGCTGAAGTAGTGTCTGATGTTTTTTAAAGGCAAAATTTTGGTAGATTGTTTATGTTTCTGATTGGATTGGTTTGGCAAGAGAAAAACACAGCAAACAAGTGGTCAAAAATAAGGGACTGACACAACAAATAGTGTATGTTCAAGGCTCCAAACAAGCCCAATGTTTCCACAGGTCTAAGACAATTGCAATCAATAACAAGCACTTTTTATCCCTAGAGACAAGGTTTCATTGCAGTAGATCAGCTCACAGCTTAATACTTCGTCGATAAAAATATCATTCCATAAAGGTGTCAGATATTTAGTATCTTTGCGAGAGACGATAGGTAGGGATATCTCACCCTCCCCTTGGAAAGCTCAAGTAGGTCACAAGAGCTTTATGTCCAAGGGAATACTATCTCTTCTCAAGGGAGCCAATGGTGAGTATCTTAAGGGTTTAAATCGATTTCCCTTGCACTGATGATTACCGCAATGTTCAGAGGTAGGTCGGGTAGTCTCTATCTAGAAATGGTTCTTAGTGACTTTGAGGGACCAACGCCTTACGAGCAATGCGACAAGCTACTAAAAGCTTTAACCAAGCCTACTAAGAGTTTCAAACACTTCGCTCAATGTGAAAATCGTTTCCACAAAGAGCTAGTACACCTCTTTTCAGTTTGGCACCACAAGGTAAGGCTGACGTTGGTTAGGACTTGGATTTCGCCTTATCCCTTTTATATAGCTGTTCAAAGGAAAACTCTGCTTAGGGTTGTCCCTTTTGGATGAAGTGCAATCCAAAAGCAGGCCCTTCTAAAGGAAGTACAGAAAAGTAAGAGCAAGCACGTCAAACAAAGGTTCAATTGTCCCATTATAATAAAAATAAGGTGCAACTAAACTAGGCACACACACGGTTGTAGTTGTAAATTGTCCCTTATGAAATGAAGTGTTTGGCATTCATGTCCATTATCCTTTAGAAAATTGAGGTGTTTGTTCATACATGTCCATTGTCCCTTAGGAAAGGCAGTATGTTCCTAAGACTTAGATTGCAAGAAAAGATTTGTTCAATTATCCTTTTAAGCATGCAATGTGTTTCTAAGACTTAGTGAGATAAATCAAGAGGTCTTCAATGCTCGTCCTGCATGAATATGTTAAAAACACCTATTGGCTCTGTGTGAGTAATAAGAAGCTGCAACAAGTGAGTTAGTTCCACCAAAAATTCACAAGTTAGCAAAAACCAAATCAACTTTGACCAAAAGCGCTGCACAATCTTACCAGAAGTGACTACTGTTTTCGAAACGCACTGTAAGACAGACCAGAAGCGATGTAGAATATGACCAAAAGTGTTGAAAAATAACCAGAAGCACTGTACTGTGCATCTAGGAGCGCAACACTGTTCTGCCAAAAGTGATGTCGTATATAGCGGAAGCGCTGTAGGATGCCACCAGAAGCGCTGAAAAATAACCAGACGCGCTGTATTGTTATGCCAAATGCACCACATGGTCTCAGATCATGGAAAGATTAGCTTTTGTCAAAAAGGACCAGATCAAAATGGGATTTCATGTTTAATCTAATACTCTGAACAATAATATCTGATAGATCTGAATAGTGAAATCTAGAAAGCTCAAAAAGTGTAGCAATACAATAGATTAATGCAACTACCGAAGATACTCCTAAATGAAATAGCTTAGGATGTATCAAAAGTAGGTTTGAAAGACAAATACAATAGCTTGTCAAACAAATCTACTGATATGAAATGAGAAAAACCCTGCAAAAACCCCGAATGCGGTCAAGACCTAATTAAGCCAGAAGCGCTTCACAAGACTGTCGGTCGTGCTTTTTTGTGCTACCGAAAGCACTGCTCTGTGGTACCAGAAGCACGGCAGTGCCCCCAAGGGCGCTGAACTGTGCCTCCAAGAGCACCGAAAGATACTGCCAGAAGTGCTATGAAATATCGTTTGCGCTGTGCCGTACTGTGACTTCAAAAAAAACAAATTTCTCAAAGAAACAAAGGGATTAGTGGGTCCCACCGAGTGTGCCAGAATGTGTATGAGGAAAAATTGATTAAATCTAAACTAATAAAACCAAAAACCCAATAACATAAAGAAAACAAGTTTAAATAAAAGCCATGACAAATAATCAATGAAATAGAGACTTTTACCAAAATCTGTATTGTTTCCTTTTGGATTGAATGTGGATTGCTCAATGAAGTTGCAAAGCCATAGCTGCAACAAGCAAGTAGTGTGTTCAAGAGATCAATGTCAAAAGATCGTGGGAGTACTCAATCGACGCATTTTGTATGCTCAAAGCTCTGTTAAGTATGCCTGAGAATACGATCGAAGAGAGAGACTCAATGAAGGAGATGAGGGGGGTTTATATAGATTTCAAGGAAGATTGATCAACGGTCCAGATAATTCAGAAGAATCAACGGAGGAGATAAGTTGAGGAATGTGCAACGAATGAGAAGAAGACATGTGTCTTGCTTTCTTTTGCATGAGAGGAGTTATCAAGAATAGAAGAATAAGTTAACTAAAGAGATAAATCAATTAAAAGAATAAAACAATCAGTTAAGTGATTTAAAACAAGAAGAATAGATTTGCATGAGAAAAGAAGATATTTTGCTTTATTAAATATAGAAAACTTGAGTTATTTTAGAGATAACTCAAATTAGAAGAAAAAGCAATTTAAATAAATAATTGATTTATTTAAATTTAGAGAAGATATTATTGGAAGAAATAATTAAATAATTGGTATTATTTAATTTAGAAGATTTGAAAGCAAATTAAATAAATAAATTTATTTAATTGTTTGTGCATGATTTTGGAAAAACAGACGATTATAAATAAAATATTTGATTTTATTTATTTTTAGAGGATTGAGATAATTTAAATAAATTTGCATGATTTATTTAAATTTAGAAGAAAAATTGATTTAATTAAATAATTTAAGAATTATTTAATTGTAGAAAAGAGGAAATTTGTTGAATTAATTAAATAATTAGGTTTATTTAATTAATGTGGATTTGATTTTTGGAAAGAGGATAATGATTTAATTAAATAATTTAAAATTATTTAATCGTGGAAGAATAACAGAGGAATTTAATTTGATTAATTAAATAAAGAGAATTTATTTAATTAATGTCGAAAGTACGTAATTTAGAAGAATTTGATGATTTTAATTAAATAATTAGATTATTTAATTAATGTGTGAAATGCAGGTGATTAGGAAGAAATGGCGAGATGCCAGCAGTGTGACGACTTGGTCATTTTAGGGTGTCTACATCTCCTATGGTCACAGTTCACACATCTTATTTATGCATTCACTTGTTGCATATGTGTCTACTAGGGTAGTTGCAACTACAATATATGAGAAAAGTCCTCTATCCTTTATGCTTTGATGAATGTCCATATTATTTCCTACAATTTTTGCCTAAGCCTCTTCAAAACAAAATTGGTTCGCCTTTGCCTAGTTGTGTTCAACCTTAGTCAAAGTTTGATGGACATGAAATTTAAAAAACTTTGAGGTTCCCATATTTTTAAGTTCTTTTCTTCCCCAATGATTATTTTAAGTTTTATGGAACCTTGTTGGCATTTTCGTGATTTATTTAACTCTTTGAAACCCCCAAAAGCCTCTTCCTCAAGTGTTTGTTAACACTTTCTCAAGTTCTCTGACTATCTAAATCTTCTATAGTTATCCTTCCTTTCACCTATCTCCCTTTTGAAAAGTTTATGAATTTGCAAAACCTCCAACAAACAAAAACGTCAGTGATTCTAAAGGTTTATGAACCTTAGAATTCTTTGACAAGGTTCACAAAAGTTATAATCTCTGATTCAAATTGCAAAGGATTTACATATATTAGTGAGTTCATAGGTTTTCAAAATCTTTGAAATTCCAACAAACTTAAATTCAAAATAAACAAAAGGAGCAAAGATAACACACAAGATTTCAGCAAGTTTGTGAGTTCACGAAATCACTAAAATGTTGACAAGGGTTTCAAATGATCAAAAAAATCTTCAAAAGTCATTTGTTGATGAGCTCAAAGTTTCTCAAAATTGATGAAATTTTTTTGAAGTTTCTAAAAACACTGACAATTGTTGAAGAAAGGTACAATTCTTGACCAAGGCAAAATGGATAGCACATTTTGAAGTTAACAAACCCTTCATAAAGTCAATAGAGTTCAACAAAGGGAAAAAAACTTTGACAAAAGGAAATTTAAGCCATAAAAGGGGTTGTCATTATTCATTAATGACTACTAAGTTTTCCAATGCTATAGGAGCTATGCTGCCTGCCATAGTTCACATTGTTGCTACAGATTTTATGGTAAAGTTCCCATCAATCCACTCCTCAATAATCCTAGTCTGTGTTGTGATGTAAGTGTTATCATATTTTTGCCCAGCCTAAAATAGCCCAAAGTTTCCCCTAAATCTTATACTTCTTCCATCAAAAATATCTAATCTGAGAAAGCCTAAATGGAAGGAAGTTCCCCTTAGAAAAATACTAAATTTCCTAAGTGTTTTTCCTTAGCCTGTTTTGCAGTGTCGACAAACTTGAAGGTTCGTAAACCTCTTGGCTCACTGACCGACAAGTTCATCCATCAGTGAAATCACTAACAAAGAAAGAAGTTTTAAGGAAAAGGCAAGGCAAAAAGTGGCGAAGGTTGCCTTTATTGACAAAATTTGAGTTTGGCGAACCTAAAGCTTGCTGACATACAAGTTCGCCGATCGGTGAAATCATCCACGAAGAAAGAAAGTGCTAAGTCAAAGGGAGAGAAGAAAAACCAAATGATTGGCAAACTAAATGGTTTACAAACTAAGAAGTTCACCGACCGATTAGTTCATCGGTTGGTCAATTCATTGATAGGGTGACCCACCTGCAGAGAGAAAGTAAGAAAGACATAGATGAGGATGGTTTGTAAAATGGAAATTTCACTGATAGAAAAGAAAAGAGACTAAAGGTGAAAGCAAGGCAAAGACAGAAAAAGACTTGAGTAGAAATTGGTGAATTGATGAAATCACAACTCACCGATCAGTTTGTGATTTCTCAAGTTCATAGATAAGGTAATTTGCTAACAAAGAAGCCCAAGAGCAAGAGAGAAGAGTTTGACAAAGGGAACTTTCATCAACAAAGGGGATAAGAAAAAGAAAAGAAGATAAGGAGAAAGAGAGTTGGCCAAAAGGATGGTTCGCGAACCTTATGGTTTGCTGACTAAGGGGTTCGGAGACAAACAAAGTTGGAGATAAAAGAGAAATACAAAGGGCGCCAAAGTAAAGTGAAATTCAAACATCAAAGGACGCTAAAGGGAGAATTAAAATAAAACACTTTTAAAATGTTGTAGAAGCTTTTAAAAGGCACAATTTTCTAGGTGCCATAAAACACACTTCCAAGGACACAATGGTTGTAGAATGAATTAAATACAAACAGAGAGAACAGTGCCTAAAGGACAATGTTGTAGATTAGTCAGTTACAGGTAGTTGAAGAAGTGAAAATCTTCAATGCAAAAGGACCAAAATTAAATGTAAGGATGAAGTGTCTCAACAACAAAATCCTTTTATAGGTACTTTCATTCTAGAAGGATGCCAAGGCATGGGTATTTTCAAATCCGTAGATCTTCTGATAGGGCCCTAAGGCCAAATTTAAGCAGCATGGGAAAAACGTGTTGATTGAGTTTTAATGCCCAAAGCTACACAGTGAGTGGAAAAAATCTATATAAGCATGTAACAATGTATTTTTGTTGTGGGTTGTCTAGGTCATTTTCATAGGTAGAGGATTCATTTGCAAGATCAAACCTTGTGATTTTCTCTAGAACTGAGCAAATTTGATGGATTGTGTTCTTCTCCGAGCCTCTCACATCTCTGTATCAATTCAATAATGAAGGAGACCCTTTCATTTTGTGTCCTTTTTGACAGTAATGAGTCTATCTTCTCTTTGTAATGGATATTTAGCCCCTATGATAAATATAAATAGATGTTTTGCCTCTCTCATTGTTCTTGTAGTATGTTTATTTGATAGATGTAAGATGTGTATTGTGGATAAAATAGTCCCTTTCATACTTTCATCTCTCTACCTTAACCTCTATTTGAACCTACATGAGTTTGTGTGAGTTCCTTTCAACATTTGAGTTCATTACCGTGCTATGTTGGTTGCAGTTAAACACTCTAAATCTAGTGCATCACCTCTTTGTTATTTTCATTTTCTCTCTTCCCCTTTTCTTTGTGACTGCTAGCATTAGATTTAGCCATTTTCTCTGAGCCTTAAGCTTAGAAAGAGGAACCAACCTTCTCTGGAGGTCTTATCTCATCTACAAGGTCCCACACCTTGAGATTAGTCCCATTGTGTCATTGGAATGCTTGAACAGGCTTCAAGAAGGGTGCAATTCTAGGTGATAACAGTTTTTGGCAAACCCTATGGGGCTCTGTGCTCTGATTAAGAGCTGAATTAAGAAGATTTGGTGTTGTTCTTAATTCATGTACAGTTGTGAAAGCATTCAACAAGCACCATGGCTACTCTGCTGGACAAATCTACTGGTGTATCCAATTCAAGCACTTAAAGAACTTTAAAGATCATGATTTCGGTGGTATTTCTGGTCTAACTTGCTTTCAGAAGCATTTTAATCACCTAGAGACTCCCTGGTATGAGCTCATTTCTCTAAAGAGTAGATCTATTTGTTCTTATTTCATGATTGTTTGAATGATTTCTGATTTTTAATGCTCCATTATGTCAAACTATTATGGAAGCTATGGTTATTCCCTACCACCTAGTCAAAACACGAGTCATTGGCTTACATACCAGCAATTTCAAGCTCAAAATGCCTCTATTTTTATGCCATATACACCCGCTGCAGAATATCAACATCCTCATGATGCTCACCTCCCACCCACCCCTGCTCAATGCTCTTGTCAATCTAATAATGTTTATTATCAAACCCAAGAAGACTACCTTTCTCCTAATCAGTATAATTACCCTTCTAGTCATCCCCAAAATGTTGACAATGGTCTCACAAACAGGCTGCTAGAGCTTAAGGGGCATTTGGATGATATTAAAAGAAATATGGGGTATAATTAGCCTCAACGAGGTTGTAGTCTTAACATCAGGAATGTTAGTGATCTAAAGGAGCTGATCCTAGACTACCAAAGGGAGTGGGATGAAGTTCAGGGAATGATGGAGTATGACCATCAATAAGAGGAGCTTGCTTATCAGGCCCATCTTCAATAACAACAAATGGAGGTAGAGGAAAGAGCTTACTGGGAGCAAATTTCTATGTACCTTGCAACCTTATCTGAGGAACAGTTAAGGCAATTTCTTGCCCATACAAAGAGACGGGAAGCCCAATCAATCCCCTCCATTCCTAGTTTCAAGAAACCCCTCCCTTCCACACAAGTTTAGCCTGTGGTAGAAATAATTCCCAAATTCAAAATTCCAAGCTTCAGGTAGGGGAAACCCTCTGAGCCTCTAAGACCACCTTCCAATTTCAAAATCCCAAGTTTTAGAGGCCCTCAACCTTCATGGGAGCATGTTCCTACACAAGTGCATCTTATTATTCCTCAGGAACAACCCTCTCAAGAAGTCATTCCAGTCCCTATCCCATGTCACCCCTCTTGTTCTAACACTATTTCACTTTTCAAAGGTGGACCTGTTATTTATTGGGCTAATTAGAGGGATGAGCCAGGGAGGGAGATGCCTGTAACTAGGGAGGACCCACATGTCGATAATGAGCCCTCATGTACTATCTCACTCTTAAAGGACATACCAGTTGTTTGACAAGATTGTGGGTCTATGAGCCAAAAAGGGAGATGTTTGAGGTAGCTGTGGAGCAGCCTACTATTTGTGAACCCTCACATGCCATTAAAACCGAAGAATCAAACCTACTGCAAGAATAAGTTAAACCATGTCATTTAGACCAGTAATAGTGCATCAAGCATGTTGTTAATGCTAATTCAAGTGCAGGGTTGAATCCTCTAGACTTTGGCTCATTTGAGGAGTTTTCTCATGCTTTGAACAAGACGAATGAAACCAAAATGCAGAGGAAGTATGGTGAAGAGGTCTAGTTGTAGAGGCAACTCAAACAAAATCCAATGGAGCTATAGTCAAAGGATAAGGACACTGAGGAGGAAGTTTTTTCAATTGGTCCAAAAGTGGATGATGCCACTCCATTTCATGAGATGCCCAGCTACATTGAAGATGAAGAAGGCATGTAGAAGCCAACATTAATAGTAGTTCTGGAGCAGCATGGGGACATGAAAAATGGTGGCAAGTTGCTGGCATGTGGGAATGAACATAACAATGAGGTTCTAGCTCATGAAGAAGAGCATGTATATAGCTTTGTTCTGGAAAGTGTAGAAATTAATGAAGCCAAGGTGGATCTTCTCATACCCATGTTCTTTGAAGAGCTTGAAGATCTCTTTTGGGATGAGATAGATTTTTTCTACTCAAAATGTGACATCAAACTAGCATTCCCTGAGGAAGATTTCACCACTGATTAGGCTCAAGGCTTCTTTTCAAAGCCTATTTCAGATGGTCACCTTGAACAACATGATCACAAGGTGGAGGTCTAGCCATATTTCCATTTTAGCCACAAGAGCTAGAGCTTTCAAACCAGCAAGAAGAGAAAGAAACAGAGCAGGGGAATGAGATCAACTCTGTTGATTTGCATGTCATTTCAAGGAGATGTCCTATCAGACATCTACCCTAGTTGGAGATAGACCATGAGGAGTCACCACCTTTCATGCTTACTTCAAAGCATGAGGTTGAGCATCAAGAAGGGCTAGATCAACCCATTTATCCACTTCTAGGCATCTACATTTCTAATTAGTGCAGGTGGATCAGTGAGTTTTTCTTTGTCCTTGGGGAGGCAATTCACCACTTTGTTGTATGGCTATCCCTTTCCCACCTCCTTTTAACTGCTCATAGACATGTGAAGCATTGTAAATTGTTGAGAAAGGGTAGTTACTTTGAAATACCAGTTAATAGCTTCGTTTGAGGTCATTTTCTTTTTGTTAGTTAGGTTTAGATTAGTTCTATTTTTGTTTTAGGTTTCCTTTCAATAAGTTCTCTTGCACAGGAAGAATCCTCATTAGGAGGTTGTCTGCCTTATTGTTTTGGTGTATTTTGTGTTCTTTTGTCCCTGGAGGCATGTTTAGTTTGTGTTGGTCTGGCCCATCTTAGCTTCAAAAATGTTGCAGTGCCCCTTTTGACTCTGTGCCCAATGGATGGATAAGGCCACTAGATCCTTGTGTTTAGTAGGTAAACACCTCTGCATAGTTGCCAAAATGTTGTCATATTTTTGCCCAGGCCAAAATAGCCCAAAGTTTCCCTTAAATCCTACACTTCTTCCATCAAAAACATATGATCTGAGAAAGCCTAAATGGAAGGAAGTTCCCCTTAGAAAAATCCTAAAATTCCTAAGTGTTTTGCCTTAACTTATTTTGCAGTGTCAACAAACTTGAAGGTTTGCAAACCTCTTGGTTCGTTGACCAGCAAGTTCATTAATCGATGAAATCATTGACAAAGAAAGAAGTTTTAAGGAAAAGGTGAGGTAAAAAAGTGGTGAAGGTTGCCTTTATTAGAAAAATTTGAGTTTGACAAACCTAAAGTTTACCGACCAGCAAGTTTGCTGATCAGTAAAATCACCGACGAAGAAAGAAAGTGCCAAGTCAAAGGGAGAGAAGAAAGACTAAATGGTCAGTAAACTAAATGGTTTGTGAACTGAGAAGTTTTCTGACCAAGTAGTTCACTGGTTGGTCAATTCGCCGATAGGGTGACCCGCCTGTAGAGAGAAAGCAAGCAAGACAGAGATGAGGATGGTTCACAAAATGGAAATTTCGCCGATAGAGAAGAAAAGAGACTAAAGATGAAAGCAAGGCAAAGATAGAGAAAAGACAAGGAGAAATTTGTGGATCAGCGAAATCACAACTTGCCAATTAGTTCATGATTTCTCAAGTTCACCGATAAGGTGGTTTACCAACAAAGAAGCCCAAGAGCAAGAGAGAAGAGTTCAAAAAAGTGCAATTTCATCGACAAAGAGGATAAGAAAAAGAAAAGAAGATAAGGAGAAAGAGAGTTGGCCAAAAGGATGGTTCATGAACCTGATGGTTTGTTGATAGGCAAACTTAGCAATAAAAGAGAAATACAAAGGGCGCCAAAGTAAAGTGAAATTCAAAAATCAAAGGGCACCAAAGGGAGAATTAAAATAAAACACTTTTAAAGTGTTGTAAAAGATTTTAAAAGGCGTTATTTTCTCAGTGCCTTAAAACACGCTTCCAAGGGCACCATGGTTGTAGAACAAATCAAATATAGATAGAGGGAACATTGCCTGAAGGATAATGTTGTAGATTAGTCAGTTGTAGGTAGTTGAAACAATGAAAATCTTTAATGCAAAAGGACCAGAATTAAATGTAAGGATGAATTGTCTCAACAACAAAAACCTTTTGCATGTACTTTCATTCTAGAAGGACACTAGGGCATGGGTATTTTTAGATCTGTAGATCTTCTGATAGGGCCCTAAGGCTAAATTTAAGCATCATGGGCAAAATGTGTTGAATAAGTTTCAACGCTCAAGGCTGCACACTGAGTGGAAAAAGGCTATATAAGCATGTAAGAATGCATTTTTGTGGTGGGTTGGCTACTCTGGGTCATTTTCATAGGCAGAGGATTCATTTGTAGGCTCAAACCTTGTGATTTTCTCTAGAACTGAGTGGATTTGATGGACTGTGTCTTTTCTGAGCCTCTCACATCTCTGTATCGATTAAATAATGAAGGAGACCCTATCATTTTGTGTACTTTTCACATGTAATGAGTCTGTCTTCTCTTTGTAATGGCTATCTAGCCTCTAAGATCAATATAAATTGATGTTTTGCTTCTCTCATTATTCTTACACTATGTTTATTTGATAGATGTAAGCTATGTATTGTGGATAAAATGGTCCCTTTCATACTTTCATCTCTCTACCTTAACCTCTATTTGAACTTGCATGAGTTTGTGTGAGTTTCCTTTAGTGTTTGATATTATTACTATGCTATGTCAGTTGTAGTTAAACACTCTAAATGTGGTGCATCACCTCTTTTTTAATTTTAGTTTCTCTCTTCCCATTTTCTTTGTTATCGGTAGCATTAGATTTAGCCATTTTCTCTAAGCCTTAAGCTTAGAAAGAGGAACCAACCTTCTTTGGAGGCCTGATCTCATTTGCAATGTCCCACACCTTGAGATTAGTCCTATTGTGTCATTGAAATGCTTGAACAGGCTTCAAGCAGGGTGCAATTCCAGGTGATAATAGTAAGCACTAAGTTTTCCCACAAAATAACTATAAATCTATTGCATTTGTTTAGTCAAATTCAATCCAACATCTACATGCTGAAATTGAGAAGTTTTCCCCAATTTTCTATCTACGTAAATTCATGAACTGTACCTACCCTATCTTTTCCAGTATTCAAGATAGAATTCCATCTCTTGTTGTTCACCAAAACCTCCTACAAACCCTAGCTCATTTGATATCATTGTTATTTAAACCATATAAAATGAAGTTTGAGTAGCAGGGCTATGAGCACACTACAATTTTGGATAATTCACTTTGAAAGGTATGGGACATCAAATTAGGGCATGTGAGTTTGGGTGAATTCTAGAACTGCATGAGAAAAAACCCTAGATCTCCCATGGTAGAAGCAACTTTTCAAAGTGGTCTGGTCCATGCCGGAGGTTTCCCTACCTTAGTGCAATGTGCAAACTTAGTCCTTGCATGTGTGAGGCACTATATTTAGATACCAAAGAAATAAGAAGTGTGGATGATCAATTAATTGCTAGATTAGATGGTCCCTCTCTTGGCATTACCCTCAGATTGCCACAATGGGAATAATATACAATATGAACAAAGATAAAGCAACTTTTTACTTCAAAGATAAGAAGACATCTACCTAACCAACAATGCCAAATATTGACTAAAGGTACCCAAGAAGAGAAAATCCCAAATTCCAAAGAACTTGTAGAGATCTCACTTCCAAGAAGACATTTCTAACATAATCACCTTATTGAATAGAGTAATGGGGAACAAAGAAGCATGTGTCTTTGAGTATTAGATGTGTCAATTCATTACAGTCAATGGTTATAATTCACAACATATTGATTACTAAGTGATAATTTACACTATCAATTAGTGAACTTTCAAATAATTTAGTGGTTTTACATGTCTTCCTATCTTTTCTATGCAATAGAAAGCATGAAGCCATGGCTATGGCTATAGTCAGTCGGGGTGTATTACAAAATAATCCAAATTTATGACTTCTACCTATAGCTATAGCTAGATATCGACAATAAGAATTTCAAATGTCTCGACACTTGCACCATGTTAGTAGTTGGGGAACTTGATGGGTGTGTTGGATTGAGGATTTCCCCTGAAGCTGTGAATTTGATCAATCAATATGGAATCTATTATATTCAATTCCCAAGGTTTTCATATATCAAAATAGGAGACCGTTTAATGACTATCCTTACAAGCTACCTTGCTATGTGAGTGATCATCTTGTTCTTATTAAGGTATGCAAGTAGATGGGATCCATGAATAAAAGGTGTAAAGACAAGAAGGTTGAGTACACATTCCCTATGGATTTGAGTTACTACACTTGTCATTCATTTATAAATGCAAAAATGTGGAGAGGTCACTTGCCAAAGTGTAGATGTATTTTTATGAATTGAGATTTTCTTTTGATAGAAAAAATTATGTTCAGGATAATTTACACCTTGGGCCCGAGTATCTACACCAACCTTGATTGGAGGATTATTGGGCAGACTGTGAGGATGATTTTGAAATAAGAAAGGGATTGGTCTAGAATGATAATTGAACAAATTGAGGCTTTTGAGATAGGCTAGGTTATTGAAGGCATTGATGATGGTAGTGATATGGTAGATCCTATCTTCACATCAATATTATAGTTGCAACCTCTCACACCTATTAATTGGATAGATAAGGAGATGAAGGACATAAGAGATAGGTCTCTTTTTGTTATTCAAAATACTAAGAAGTGGTTAGATGCACAAATTGCCAATCATAATGCCACTAAACTACATGGCACCCTGAGGAAGAATAAGCAAGCAGTGAAACAAACTAGGGCATTTGGGTCTCATCAACCTACAATAGTGTATTCCATGAGGTCCAAAGAAAACATTATTGGAGTTGGAGGAGATGAAGAGGATCTAAAGAAAGGGGTTGATACGAAGATCACTTGTACTCAAGGGGATACAAAGCCAAGAAAGAAGCTTGAAGTTAAAAGACCCTCAGCTACCCAAAATACATAGCAAATTCTCAAGTGCCTGGAGATGCAAACTAGCAACCTCCAACTTTTGATGCCAACCCTTCATCCTCTTAGCTTCCTCCTCCTCCCTCTTCCAAACTTTATCCCCCACATTCACCTCTATGTTTTCCTTCAAAAAACTAGTCCCCTCTTCTTTCACCTTCACAAAACAATATAGGGATTGATGATTGCCTAAGTCCACTCTGCTACCCATTATCCTCTCTTGCACTTTTGGCCCCAAGAAAAAACCTATCACTTCCCCTTCTCCTTGGCTGAAAGAACTGGTTCAAAAGAAGAGGAAACATGCACAAGTGGTAGATCCTAGATTTGATGCCATGCCCAAATTACTTTAGATGACACCTCGAATGAAGAATGCCCATACCACTTCTAGGTTGATGGTTGATTCTTCTTTTGGTAGCTCGTATGTAGAGATAGTAGTGTTGAACACCCAGAATACTAAGAGGGGGGTGAATCAATACTCTCTTAAACCATTTACCCTTCAAAATTTTAATCCATTTAACATAAAGAATTGTAGTGAAGGAAATTAAGCATAACACAAACAACCACAACTCATAACACATGAACACCAGGATTTTTACGTGGAAAACCCAAAAAGGGAAAAACCATGGTGAGGATTAGCTCACAATATATATTAATAAGACAACCAGTTAAGGTTGATACAATAGGTGGACTCACTATCCATGAATTCTCACTACATGTGACTCATTACCAAAGGATTTACTGTTTTGAAAGAAAGAGATAGAAGAAGTGGCTCACTACCAAGATTTGAACTGTTATAATTGCATTTGACATATGCATGGAGTACAGTTCCAATGAAGCACAAGTTACAACACACTATTCTAAAATACCACACTGCTCTGTATTCACTCACTTCACATCTATAAGCACCTTTCACATCACACAGATTACATCACACTTACTTTCTACTAAAACATCGAAAACAATCCTTCATATATCCACTTCTTTCACAACAACATCAATTAGGTCAGCCTAATTGGATGTAATGTGCAAAATATGCCAAATAGCACTTGTCGGCCCCAAATCCTCACACACACGCTTCGCACCAAGATTAAAATTTTAACATGGGTCAGCATGTACCTAAAATAGCTCCCACTTACTCTGCAAAACATATTTACTCTTCGCACAACATCAACATCTTCAGGTCAACTTCACTAGCAAGACACAAACAATATAAGCTATCTGTCATTTTCACAAAACTATATGCGAAACTCCAAATTGCTTAAAACTTGGAATTATAACATGCTACAAACATTCATTATCTTATTCTCAAATCTACCTAGCAAACCATTCACTTGCGGTGAAGTGTAAAGTATCTCAAATCGTCACTAGCATTGTCAATGCACTGTCTATACAGAGTGCAATAATTTGTTAACTCTAACTCTCATTCCGGAGGACTCCAGGACCTAAAACTTTGGATTTGGACTCTCTGAATATTCACTATCAACACCTTACAATCACAAAGAAAGATATTTCATGCCAGATAAATGCGGATCCATTTGCTTACATGTGTTGCTCTAGAAACAACTATACTCTGATAGTCTGGACTTCTGTTGTTCACATCTTTCACACCGGAGATCATGAGAAGGAAAAAATTTGGATTTAGGTGTATCCAATGGCCAATAACCATATGTTAGAACTACATAGCAAGATCTTCAATAGTAGACCAATGTGGACCAAATTACTGGAACTCTGTTAGACTGACACTTAGCCAAATTTTAGAACATATCTTCTTACTAGATCAAATATTCTTACACAGTGGTCTTCTATGAAGAGTAAAGTCATCTTGTGAAAAAGAGGATCAAATCATCTTGTAAAAATTATCAATTAAATTGATCTGCACACCAGTCTCCTTATCCTTATGCCTGGTTATCACTTTCTAGACCACTGTATCTTTACTCTTTGAGACCAACCTTTATCCTTATCTCTGCTCAACTAGTTGACAGTAATGACAACATCATAATAACATGTTGACATCAATGACAACACTACTTGCAGCAACTACACATACTTGTAACAATCTCCCCCTTTGTCATTGATGGCAACATGTGATGTGAAAAACCATCAAGACAAAATTCTGCCACAAACTCACTCTCCCCCTTTCTTTTACACATCTTACTTTCTCCCAAAGCATCTTTTTCACATTGCTTTCTCTCCCCCTTTGACATCAATGGCAAAGGGATTATTTCCAAATCAAAAACTTCTTTAACTTTTCTTTACATGGCACTCCCCCTTACTATCTTATTTCTATACCAAAATATCAAAATTATTTCCTTCTAACCATCCGCATATGTACAAGAGATCAGAAACTTACTGATTTGTAGGAAAGATATCTTTGTAGATGTTCTTCAATTGGATCGCAGCTGAGTCCCATGCACCTTTGTAGAGTATAATATTTGTATTTGTCCATTTATCTACAAGAGTAATTCTTCTTATTTGTCCACTGTTGCAGGGGCATCAGTCAACTTTCCAACCTTATCAGCCTCTTTTAACATGTCAATCAAAGAAGCCATTTTAAAGCTTACTATCTCTCTCATCCAACCCATTTGATGTTTTATTGACTCCTTTTGGTTCTACAATTTCTTTATTATGGCATGAGTCTTCTCTACTTCTACTCTTAGATCTCCATTTGCATATTTCAAGGGATCATAGGTTCTGGAGATTTTTAGCAATTGTGTCTCAAGCCCTTCAATTCTATCTTTTATTTCTTTAGTAGTTATGGGCTAGGATAAACAAAATTGATATAAAGCATTGGCATCACTTAAAACATTGTGAACACTTTTTATACTATTGTCTAGCAAAATGTGTGCCTTGGAGGACTTATCTATTAATTCTACTAACCTCTTATTATCTATTTCTTCTCTTACTTTCTTCTCAGTTGCCTTTTCAAAGGACTCAAAGTGACTGTTGACTGTCTCCATTAATTTCCTCATTTGTAACACAGGGGCTAGAGAGACTTCTCTTTTAATATTAGGCAGTATCTTTTCAAAAATTTCCATGACCTCTCCTGAAATTTCATTCCCTTCTATATGAGATTGTAGGATTTCTTCCTATGCAGATGCTTGAAATATTGTTCTCAACTGAAGCTTTTGCAAAGGAGATATGCTAGACAAGTTAATCTGTCCATCCAAGGATTGTACCTTCACTAGTTGTGATGAAGACATGGTTTGGATTTGTCTTTGTCCTGCCAAGAACTCTTTAATGGAGTCTATCAGAGAAACTCTAGAGCCTTCACCAATAATATCCTTTTTCTCCTCTTCAGAAGTCAATCTGGAATCAAAGGTTTCTAGAGGCTAGCTTCCATCAAATACTTATTCTTCAACATTCTTCTTGATCTCTCTCTCTTTGTACTTAAGATGTACCTCAGTAGATTTTTCTTCATAGGTTCCAAGTCTTTCTTTAGATGTGTCTTTAGGCTTACCCAACATTCTAGGTCTGCAAGACCTACAATGATATCTTCAGACACTTCATATCCCATTTCTAGAATCTAGACCGTCCTAGGTTCTACTACCTCCATGTAGCATCCATATTTTCTTACCATAAAGAGTATGTCATCTTTGTATTTCTCCACAACTTTCTTAGGGTTCCTTTCCCTAGCATTCAACTTCTCCTAAAATACTTTAAAGTAAGCCCATAGTGTAGTATTTTGAGCTTGAATATTCCCAATTCTTCTCAAATGGTCTCTAATCTGGGTGGCTATTGAAATGTGTCCTAACCACATGATGTTTTGTGCACTTGAAACTTCCTTGAGGAAATAGAACAATAAACAAATGACCAAACTACCAAAATTGAAAGGATATTTTGAATCCTTTGTCTTCTACAAGTTTTCAAGTAATTGTTGTCTTAGCAACTCACACAAGTCATAATCCATACCCTTTTTGACCATCTCATATGCAATGTATATTGCAATAGCTGAGACTGAATTTTCCCTGTTTGAGAAACATATCTTGTAACCTATCATCATAGATGCATATTTTACTACCAGATCTTTAATATCATTCACAGTCAAAGTTCTCTTGTCAAATTTGGCTCCTGTGAGTTTCATTACAACATAATTTTAAACAAATTTAAGTGCTAGAACAGCTCCGGTGGAGCACAATCCTGTTATAGCCCTAATGGATTCCTTGTTTATCATGTGTGGAAGGTCCAATGACATGAATCTATCATAAATGCGGCTCAATACATACCTTACCCATGCATCTTCATAACACAAATTGGGAGAATTATTCTAAAGGTCCAACTTTTTCTCGATTAGGGCACTATATTCATGCTTCAAATCAAAATTGTCATCTGTTAACTCATTAACCCAAATATCTCCTAGTTTTGCATGGTTGTATTCTTCCATCTTTGTATGTATATACATTCTTACATCCTCTGTATGTAGGACACCATATGGTATATCTGAGAAAGCACCATCTGGATCCCTTTCCATGGATTTGAAGGGGTGTTTCTTGAATTTAGGTCATGGGCACTTAGTAACCTTTACTACTTATAGTGTATCCATTGCAAGTGAATTCAAAACTTCAATGCACAGTACAAAGTGAAATAGGGCAAACCAGAAAATACCTTTTCTTCGCTTTTGCCAGACTAGGGTTTGTATGCAGTAAACTATGAATCACCTTGATCTCTTCTTTTGCTCAACTCAACTCTTGATTTTCTCTTCGAATGCTTTTGTGAATGATTTTGCTAAGTAAGATTCATTTTAGTCCCTTTAAATCTAACCTAATTCACATTTAATTCTTCAAATAGTAAAGTTGTCAAACCTTTCTCTATATACACAATCACCTTCAAATGCTCCACAAACTTCTGCAATAGGAGATTTTCTACTGTAGTCTTCACCAAATGATTAAGCATTTCAATCTTCATCTCATATCTTCGTGATAAAGCATCAACACCATTCCTTTGGCAAGGGAGAAAATATTTTCAATGAAGCTCCCACTGAGCCAAATCTCTAATCTTAGTTCCCAGAGGGAACATCTGTGCTGGATACTGGTATAGGCTCATCCTTAATCTCTATTACATCCTTCTTTATCTAGATCTTATTCATTTCCTTCTTTTGTGGAGCAACATCGATGGGTTCCTTATACCTTTGAGAGTATCTTGCTTCATTGCACTCAAAATAGTTGCACATGTCTTGCTAAGCATTTCCACTTCTTCTTGCCTTTGATCTGTAGTTAGATGCTTTGTGGCCAAACTTATTACATGTATGGTAGTATCTATAAAATGGTTGAGCATTATTAATGTTATACCTTGGTATTTTGTTTTTGCACTCATTTCCCCTGTGTCCCATTTTATTTCATGCAAAACACCTAATAGAGTTTTGACTCACTTTACTTCTGCATTCAACAACTCTATGACCAACTTTATTGCATGTAAAGCATTGACCAGAGAAAGATGGAAAATTTTGATTCCTTCTACTTCTACATTCTATTTCTTTGTGTCCATACTTATTGCAAAAATGACAAAAATCATTGAAGGATGGGTACCTCTGAGCATTTGGTTACTTGACCAGTGGTCTTTTAACTTTATTCCTTTGATTTTGGAACTACTTGTCATAGTTCTTCTTTTTTTCAATATGTGATGTCTGACTTGATTTTAAACTTTCACCTTTTTCAAATCCTAAACCCTCTTTATCATTTGGACCTTTCTGATTTGCAAGCATTTCATCAAGCTTTGTAGAGCTCATCTTGAATTTTTCTTCATGAATCCTTGCCTTCTTTGGATCTGATTTCAGAGTCACAACTTCTTGTTCAAGTCTTGAAAATTCTTCAGATTTTCCTTTCATCATCAAATTCAAACATTCCTCAATTATTGTCTTCTCCTCAACTTGCACTTTCAGACCACTGATAGACTCATTTGCACGCTTCAATTGTTCACTAACTTCCTTATGCCTTTCTTTAAATTTTTTAACTTGTTCTCTCAATTTTTTGATGCATTCATCCGCTTCTCTAACATTTTCTTTCAAATCTTTGATTTCACCTTCAGTCCTTTCAAGATCTTCAAGAGCAACATTAAGTTCTCCAACTTTGTCAAGTATGCAGTCTTCTCCAATGTATTTAGTAGCAGAAATCTCTTATGGAGGAATAGGTAATCTTTTAGCACCCATGTGTTCAATCTCCAAGATCTTCCTTGAGTGGTTAAGCTTCTTCCAAAGGACTTGGCTCTAATACCAATTGTATAAGCACCTATCGCATCACATAGATTACATGCTTTCTACTAAAACATCAAAAACAATCCTTCATATATATCCACTTCTTTCACAAAAACATCAATTAGGTCGGCCTAATTGGATGTAACATGCAAAACATGTCAAATAGCACTTGTTTGCCCCAAATCTTCACAAACATGCTTTGTGCCATGATTCAAACTTTGAGATAGGTCAGCAGGGACCTAAAATAGCTCCCACTTAACTCTGTAAAACATATTTACTCTCCACACAACATCAACATCTTCAGGTCAGCGTCACTAGTAGGACAACAACAATATAAGCTATCTGTCATTTCACAAAACTATATGTAGACCTCCAAATTGATTAAAAATTGGAATATACATGCTACAAACATTCATTATCTTATTCTCAAATCATCCTAGCAAACCATTCACTTGCAGTGAAATGTGGAGTATCTCAAATCGTCATTGGCACTGTCAATGCACTATCTATATAGAGTGTGATACTTTGTTAACTCTAACTCTCATTAGAGGACTCCAGGACCTGAAACTTTAGATTTGGACTCTCTGAATATTCACTATCAATACCTTACAACTGCAAAGAAAGATATTTCATGTTGGAGAAATGTGGATCCATTTGCTTACATGCTTTGCTCCAAAAATAACTATACTTTGATAGTCTGGACTTTTGTTGTTCACGTTTTTCACAATGGAGATCATGAGAAGGAAAAATTCTAGATTTAGGTGTATCCAATGACTAATAACCATATGCAAGAACTACAGAGCAAGATCTTCAACAATGGACCAATGCAGACCAAATTACTAGAACTCTTTCAGACTGACACTTAGCCAAATTTTAGAACATGTCTTCTTATCGGATCAAATCTTCTTGCACAGTACTCTTCTATGAAGAGTAAAGTCATCTTGTGAGTAAGAGTATCAAACCCTCTTGCAAAATTATCAATTAAACTGATCTGCACACCTATCTCCTTATCCTTATGCTTGGTTATCACTTTTTGGACCACTGTATCTTTACTCTTTGAGACCAACCTTTATCCTTATATTTTCTCAATCAGTTGACACTAATTACGACATCAAACTAACATGTTGATATCAATGACACCACTACCTATAGCAACTGCATATACTTGCATCAAGTAGAGCCAACTAGAGATAATGATGAGGAAGATATGATAGAGGCTAACTACGAAGTCTCTCAGGTTGAACTTGGCCCAACTACGCACGAAAGTGATATCCATAACTTCCAAGTTAGTAGATAGAATTGAAAAGGAAAAAGGGACTAGAGAGCAATTGAAGGAGCAATTCAGAGTGTTGACCTCTTATATCAAATCTATAGTTGACACTTTTGCTCAACTGTTGAAGATATCTATGATCCCTACCATCTTAGTGGGAGAAGTCAATAGGGACACTATCAAAAAGATAAGTAAATATTAAGCATATGGTAAAGCGGTCGATTCATGGGTGAAGCAGGTTACCCTTGATGGCCTTAATTTTATTGAAGAGGCAATAAAACAATATCAAAAATCCAATACAAAATGAAAGAACTACATGCCAAGATTAGTTCAACAAAGAAGGAAGATATTAGATGGCAAGGTGTGACTAGGGATCTAGATGAGATCAAGATGGCCAAATACGATGTCAATACATTAATATATAAGAAAGTTGTGGTCAAAGTCGATGAATATGATTATGTGGATTGGTCCAAAAACATTGAATGGAAACTAATGATTTTGAAATAAACCATTTTTGAATTAAAGAAATTAGTGAAATTATGTGATCAAATTAAGTCTAATGGCATTGTAGATTGGTTAGCTTTTGAGGTGGATATCAAGGGAGAAGATGATTCAAAAATAGAAGATGTGCATATAATCAAGAAAAAGTTAAAAGATATGATCTTTGAAGAAATCACTATCAATGAGAACACATTGAGAAAGATGGGATCCATGTCATCCATCATAATTGGCTATCAAAAAGACACTTTGATATTTCTTGAGCAGATGAAAGAAGTGGATGAAACACTGGCAACTTGGAAGCTGTGATTGCTTAACATCATCATCCTGGGAGAAAATTAATTGCCCTAATAGTCAAATAGTTCATAATTTTCAAGGTGAAATCTTCTTTAGAGTGGTCACAATCACCCAAGTCCAAGGCCTCAAAAGAGAAAATTTCAAATCAAGAAGGCTAAAGACTTAGCTTTTATTTCTCCTCTATTGTTTTTCAAAAGTTGTAAATTAGGTCACTTTTATATGACTTAATAAAGATACTTTATGTTTATAACTTGAGGTTAGAAAAAGTGTTACCTCTCTTGATGTACTTTTAAGTTATAAACTAAAAGTAGTTGCAAGGATGTTATAGATGGAAAAGGTTATTTATACAAGGCCAAAATGTAAAGGACTTAAACCGATTCTCTCACATTGTACAGAAACACAAAGTGTTTGTGCTTTGAATTTTGATCTAAATAAAGAATTGATATTGCTGGTCTATGTGCCTGGATGGTATTTCTTTATGTTGTAATTTGTTCTTATGTTCAAGTTGTGGCCTTTCTCTCCATGATTTTCTATTTTCTAAAGAATTTAAAAGCTTTCTTTTTATGTATGCTTCCCCCTTTACAATCTGGGTTGTAGTTATGGATATTTAATGATCTGTGAGTCTAGAAAACCCTAGTTGATTAAATATTTCTTATGTTAGATTATATTTTGATTTTCAAACCCTACTTGCATTTTTCTCTAAATTTTCCTTTAAAAAGAGGGAAAAATATGTGTTTATTCCTTCCTTAATTTAAAAAATTCTTTTCTTTATTTTCCTTGAAAAATCTAGAGTCTTGGCCTCTTATTAGCCATACCTACAGTTTCTTCTTCCCTTTAGATTTTAGTTTCTTTTCCATTCCTACTTTTTGGTTAAAAGCATACCCCAAAAAATTGATATCTATCATATGAGGGAGCTATCCCTCTCAAATGTAGAGGAAAATTGTTAACCTAATAGCAATCTATCCAGCTATTGTAAACTTTATTTCTTCCCATTGGGTGAGTCAAGGCTATTATTGACATAAAACATAGTGACAAATTTATTTACCAACACATACCTTGCTCTTAAGTATGCCAACTTAGATCAAAAAATCTCCAAGAATAGTACTATTAGTGTACTTGCCTAAACATAGTCTCAAACTTGTGTACATACTAGTCTCCTCCAAAACATAAAAAGCTATTATATTACCCAAAAGTCTATTCATGGATTCTTTTCTTTGAGGAATTTCTATGTTTGTGCATACCGGAAAATTACTTTTCCATCAAACTTTGTTAACAAAAAGTAAAATTAATAAACAATAATTTCTCTAATTTCTTCTAATTTTAGGCTTTAATTATATATTATATTTTTAGGGTAAAGTCTTCAATTTCATATGGTGCAATATCCAATCATGAAAAAGTAATTAATTAAAAATTTCAAACTAGACAAAGGGTTGTATCTCAATTGGTTGAGCATAATTGGTGAGGAAGATGGTATGTTCCTGGATTATGTCATTCACCAAGGTTCAAACCCTCAGAATTGTGATTGGGCTAGGTTTGATCCTACATGACTTTGGTGGACAAGATCCCCCTACTCATGGTTGCTTAGCCAAAAGATGACTTAGATGTATGCTTAATCATCATGTTGCAATCCGCGATGTTGATATCTATGTAAACCAATTGTTTCCATAAAAAAATTAAACTATAAAAAAATGCAAAAAATTTAAACTATAAAAATAAGCACAATTTTTTTCTGTTTCTTTTGATTTGTCTTATTTTATTTTTAATTTATCTTATTTTGAAATTTTGAAAAAATGGTTAAAAAGGAGATGTTGATTTATTTTAAAATGAAAAATAGCTTGAAAATATAAGATTTGGTTTATTTTAAAATTCAATTTGGTTTATTTTAAAATTCAATTTGTTTTATTTTAAAAACTAAAAATAAATATGAATTTTTAATTAATTATATTTATTCAATTTTGAAATTTGAAATTGTAGTTGTGAATTTTTAATTGTATTTTTACTTTAGTGATGATAATTAGTTTATAAGTGGTATATTCTTGTGTAAATTTGATTCATGACATTATACATTTTGATCCTTAATTATTACTAATTTCTAAATATTTGATCCTCATCCCTAAACTTATTAACCACCACCCTAGATTAAATTCATGGTGAAAATTGACTCAAGCACTTTTGCAATTGCGGATTTGATCCCCAAAATTTTTTAAGTTAAAAAATTTCAAATTCCACCTTGTTGACCACTTCACTTGTATAAGTTGTGATGGCGGAATTTGAATCAAAATTAACACTTTGTTTGGGTTGATTTAGGAGAACTTATAACAATTTTTTATTTAGGGTGTTTAGCTTCTTTTTTGTTCATCCTATATTTTTTTAATGGAAACCTTTTTAAATAATACAATTCTTATGTCTTACATCTCAAAGTGTTATTGGGCCAACACTTGTCTAGAATACATCATTTGAAATGTTCACTTTGTCATAACTCATTATCCATGTTTCCTCAAATTATTTATCCATGTGGTGTATAGTTCAAAGTCTGAAAAAGAAACTATAATTTAACATAATTATTATATTATTTCAAATACATTTCTATTAATTTTTTATTACAAAACAAATACTATTATTATTACAATACTTCATAGGCATGTATTGGCCACAACATGGCACTTGTTATCTACTATTTAGTAAGTGTGGATGGATTGGAAGGTTTAGGTTTGAGTGATTAGTTAGAGCTTTAATATTTTAAAGTTAGTTTGTTTCTTTTTAAAGGGAAATAATATTTAACAAGGAAATAACACTTTCATTTAAATATATTGGCATAGATTAATTACATAATAACAAAGAATTTTAAAATTAGAGTTAGGATTAATAATAAATGTAGAATTAAATTTATAGAAATCAAATAAATTAAATGTGATATTTAGTTAGATTTTAAAAGGTGGAATATATTGATAAAGATGTTAAAAATTATTTCATCAATACGTTTGAAATTAAGAGTCTTGTCAAACAAATGCCTCACAATCTATAAAATAATTATTTTTTCTCTAGCTAAAATCCATGTTTGTAGAACTAATCTCTGCACTTGTAGAAATGATATGGTGTATGAAAGTGAACTGTTATGGAATGGACAATTGTATAAGTGATATATTTTAGTTCATTGTACTAGTGTTTGAAGTAGTTTGGTAGCCATAAACATTATTTGGGAACTTTCTAGGCAAGGATTTATTCTCCTTTGGGCAAACCCCTAGGCAGACTGATTTAATGACTTTAAAACAATAATCTATTACAAGCAAGCATGCAAGGATGTCAAAGATGATGTATTCTAATTTATCATATGATATTATTGCTATGGATGTATCATACACTATATAATAATAATTTTTCATAATCCCTAATTGATTTTAAAATGAATGATGGACGTCCCTAGATACAACAACATGACCCACAATTCCACACAAATGTGTGCTAGGTTGGATCACAACAACTAGTGAAAAGGTTGAGAATGGTTTAAATTCAAATTTTAAAAATTTAAAAGTTCAAGGTTTAGATCCACACATGTAGAAGTGAACCAACTTAATTCCACACCCACAAATTTAATCCAAGGCAACGAATGGAAGATCTAGTGATCAAAATCAATCTCTAAGGATGAATGATGATGGGGATGAGATAGGATAAGGTATTGAGCCACATTTCTCACAAGAATATGCCACTTGTAGACTCTTTATTGCATAAAGGAAACTCTAATTAAAGTGAGCCCAAAATATAAGGGGGAAAGGGTATGGGTATAAAATTTTCATGATTACATTTTAACCCCACTTTATGTGCATGCAAAGTACTATGAGGATGCATGTAAAAGTAAAACAAGTACAGTCAACATGAAAAATAAATAATTTCAAACACTTAAAGGATATTTTCTTCTTGACAATGATTCTCGCACTCTCCTCACAATAAGCTCTCCATTAGAAACCTATAAGAAACATGCAATGAGTAGCATATGTCACATATAAAAAATAGGCACTAACTGTAACTTACTTGAAAATATCTTAAAAAATAATATAGCTTAAAAAATGTTGGCACAATATGTGTCATTCCCTACATTGAATTATTGTACTTAGTTGACTAGGTTCGTGCATAGTAGATAACACTATAAAAAATATCTACAAACAACTATGTGTGTGCACACAACCACACTCTAATTAATTGGAAGTGCATGCATGTTTCATGAATGAATATCCACTTTTTGACACATGTACATGTGGACTCAAGTCATTTATGCTTCATGAATACAAACTAGAGTGACTTGCATTAGGGGAAAGCGCTTATAAAATTCCATAGTTTTAACCATTAAAATATAGAGTCAATACATGAGAATACTAAAGTTCTACCATGTTTGTGTTTGATGCAAGAGCTTAGGAGTCATGCAATCTTGCATCACCCAAAAATATGTTTAATTTTCTTTGTATTTTTCTATTATTTTTATAGATTTCTCAATTTCAAGTTAGAGTTTGGATTTGTGGTTTTGATATTACAACCTACACCAAGTCTCATAATGTATGTGCAGTGCTAGGTTAGTTGGTTGAGTTTTGATGGCCGCTCAATGATGAAGGCCAAATTTGTAATCTTAAGTTTGTGTGGTGGCACTTGAGGGATAATTCATCTTATGAAGGTTATGAATTAATAAGGTGATCATTTTAGTTCATGTTTTACATTTAGAGGATGGAATGAGATATCAAATATTCAAATTGGAACTAGTTACCTTGACATGGAGGGCTTAAGGATACATTCTTTGACTTGTCATAAAATGGGGCTAATTGGAATCATTTGGGGCCATGTTGATCCTCAGTGAGAACCTATTTCTTAGCACCATGTTGACTCTTAGTGGAGACCTATTTCTTAGTGCCATGTTGATCTTTAGTGAATACTTATTTGTTGATGCAAATAATTTAATACTTTATTATGCCCTGGGATGATGAGAAAAGGTTTTAAATTATAGATACAACATGAAGCCGCCATCATTAGCATTGGATCATGATTTTATTTCTTATTTACATATATAAAGGGTTTAGACTCATTTAGAAAAAGGTAAATTAGAGGGAAGAGAAGATAGATGAAGGAGGTATCTTGGGAAGAGTGCAGTATTGGGAGATCACTAGATTGGGTAGTAAAAGATAAATCAAGGTAAGATACTAGATCCAAGTGTGAGTCCAAATTTAACCAAAGATCAAATAGAAGATCATAAGTCCTTTAGAACATTAGTGTGCATCTAAAGGTGTATTCCTAGAGGAGAAAGTAGAGGACAAAAGATTGACGATAATGCTCCAATTGCAATAGAGATCTATGCTTTATGCATGAACTAAGAGTGAGTTCCTAGTGAAATATATGGTGTTGAATTGTGAGACCTTTCATTTTGTGATTGTTGTAAGGATTCAATACTTGATTTTAATGCCTAGCAGCTTGATGTAATTATTGTGGATGAAATAAAGACATCATTTCACTATTCATTTGTTGTGTATTTAGAATTCTTTGCTATGTAATAATTCTTATGTTGAGGTTACATGGTTGGATTATATTTCATTATAAGCTCCATCAAATGGTATCAAAGCTTCAATCATTGCTATAATTAAGTGATAACCTTGCAACCAAAATCTTGTGTGTCACACTACAGGTGATCCATTAAAGGGATGGATTGAAAAAACATTATGTATGTGTTGTACTAAAAGAGATCCATCAGAAGGATCACTCATAGAAACTTTCTACACTAGTTGCACTATAGATGACCCATTAAAGTGGTGGATTTAAAAAATCTTGTGTGTGTCTTCTACAAGTGATCCATCAAAGAAGTGATTCACATAAGTAGAAGGTGTCTTTCAACAATAATATGTTGGATTAGGGTTGTTGAAAGAGCACTAAAGAAGAGACATTCAAAACACAATTGACTTAAAATTCAATATTCCAAAAGGAGTAATTTTTGCAGATTTAAAATAGAAGCACTGATTAAAGGTAATTGTTGTCATATTTTTCCCAAACCCAAAATATCCCAAAAAACCCTCCTTCCATCAGAGAAATTCGATCTGAGAAAGCCTAAATGGAAGGATGTTTCCCTTAGAAAATCCCAGAAAAAACCCCCAAAAAATTCTAAGTGTTTTGTCTTTTATTTTTCCTTAGTCGGAAAAATTCTAGTTCGGCGGTTCGTCAGTTCTCCGATTCACTAGTTTGCTGACTAAGGAGTGCACAAGTAGCAAGATAGCTAAGGTAAAGCAGGGAAAGAGAAGAGAAAGAAGACAAAAGGCATGCTTTGTCAGTAAAGTTTAAGGTTTACGAACCTCTCGGTTTGCTGACGGGTAGGTTCACCGATGGGTAGATTCCTCGATGGTCCAACTCCAAGGACGAAAGGGGCAAAGCATGGAAAAGGCTCTATTGGCTAATCAGAGGAAATTTGAACTCACCTTGGAAGTGGTTCAAATTTTCCAAAGTTCACTGATAAGGTAATTCATCGACTAAAAAGGAGGAAGAAAATGAAAAGGAAGTTGGCCAAGGTGTTAGTTTGCAAAATGGTGATTTCACCGATTAAAGGAAAAGCTAGAGCAAGAGAAAATCAACTAACGCATGGTTGGTTCGCGAAAGTGAAAATTTGTCAATAAGGTGAAAAAGTGATGAAGAGAAGCCAGTCAGGGAATTAGCGAAAAGACAAACTTGCCAACCAATTTGTGATTTCAGGAATTCACCGATAAGGCGATTGGGAGGCCAAAGAAGCTAAGTGTGAAAAGGAGATAGGTTCGCGATCTCTAAAATTCATTGATAGGGCATTTTCCCGACCAAAGAGGCCAAGTTCACAAAAGTGGGAAATCACTGACAAGGTAGAGGTGGCTGACAAAGTAAAAAACAAACCTACCAACAAGTTAACAAAAGTGAAATTTCACTGACAAGGTGGAAAGAGGTGGAAATATAAGCAAGACACCAGCCAGCCAAGTGGTTTGCAAAAGTGGAACTTTGCTGACAAGGCAAAGAAGAAAAGGAAGAAGATAAGCCAAGTTCACAAAATGAAAATTTCACTGACAGAGAGACAAACTTGCCAAGTTTGCCAAATAGAGAATTTGCCGATAAGGCAAAATGCAAGAAAGGCAAGCAGGGTGGTTTGCAAAATGAAGATTTTGTTGATTAGGCAAAATAAAGGATAGAAATGTGAAAATCAATGTAATATCAAATCATGTACTATAATGCATTGCTTTAAAATATTTTAAAGTAAGTTTAAAATATTTTGAAGTATTGTAAATAACTTTTAAAAGGCGTAACTTTTTTGGGTGCCTTAAAATGTGCTTCCAGGTGACGCCATTGTAGTAGGGTAGTGTCATCTAAGTAGTTGAAACAGTGGAGAGGCTTCAATGCAAGATGATAGAATTTAATGAATCAGATATGAAGTGTCCCTGCAACCCATTCTTCTACAGCTCCCTCCAAGGACAAATCAGCACCAAGGCATGGACATTCCTCAAAGTCCACTAATTTTCTGATAGCACTACTGGACCAAAATTGAATGCAGCATGGGCAACTAGGCACAACTTGTTGACTTAATTTCAACTCCCAGGGGCTACTACAGTGATTTGTAAAAGCTATATATGCATATGTAAAAGATGTATTTGAGTTGGTTGGCTGCGCTGGGTCACTTTCAAAGGCAGAAAATTCTTTGCAGGCTCAGATCTTGTGGTTTTCTCCAAAACTGGGTGGATTTGATGAATTGTGCTCTTTTGTTGAGTCTCTCATGTCTTTGTACTAGTTCACCAATGAAGGAGAATCTATCATTTTGTGTCCATTTCATGTTTGTAATGAATTTGTCTTCCTTTGTAATGGCTATTTAGCATCTATGATCAATATAAACTAAATTTTGTCTCTAATTGTTCTTGCACTGTGTTTATTTGATAGATGTAAGCTATGTATTATGGATAAAACAATCCCTTTCATACTTTTATCTCTCTACCTTAACCCCTGTTTGAATCCCCATGAGTCTTTGTGAATCCCCTTCAGTGTTGAGATCATTACTATGTTATGTTAGTTGCATTCAAACACCCTAAATCTTGGTGTATCACCTTTCCCTTTCTATACTCCTCTCCCTTTTCCCTGGTGATCATTAGCATAGGTTTAGTTGTCATTCTTTAAGCCTTAATCTCAAAAAGTAGAACCAGTCTTCTCTAGAGGTTTGGTCTTAACTGCAAGGCCCCACACCTTGAGACCAATCCCATGTTACTCTAAAATTGTTGAGATTGTCAAAGCTTCAACAAAAGGGTGCAATTTCAGGTGATAACAGTAATCTACAAGAAGTGAATTGCTTGTAAAGGGTGATATGAATTGAGAACTTGGGGTTCCTAGTGGAAACATACTATAATAGATGAAAAGAGGGTAGAGGGTGTTGATTGGTAGTTTGATTAGGTCCTCCTTTCATCAATACATTCAAGGGCATTTAACTGAGTTGAATCACAACTTTTGCAAGAGGACTCGACTATCAAGTTGGCTATCACTTGGAACAATAAGGAAATTTGGAATTTGTTAACTTTTAGCCTAATTAATCCTAAAACCTAATTGTACAAAATCATAAGCAAATGGATGAAACTCGACAAATGCTTTTATAGAAAGACACTAAATATAGATTAGATACATGCTAGATTTCAAATTTTAGAATGCAAAAATTTTGAGGTCAAAAGAGCAGGTGCCCAAGCCCAAGGTGGTACCTTTTCCAAGGGCTTCAGGATGAAACCTGCTACAGACTGCAACCTGCTCCAAGATTTCTGGCACTACAAAATTGGAGGTCAAAAGAGCAGGCGCCCTTGACCTTTTAGTGATATTTTCTATCTTTTTATTCAAATATGGATTCCTTCTACTCTGTAATGATCCTCTACAACTCCTCTCTGCAAGATCTAACACATGTCACCTGTGATCACAAGAGAGGGGTTAGGGGTTGTGGTGTTTAGGAGCTTGCCTCAGTCATGCCCCATAATGACATTCAAGCCTTCCCAAACTGTTGTTAGATAGAGAGCAAGTGTCCTTGGTGGACAGAGGTAAAAACAATGATAAAGTAGATAGATTGAATCAAAAATAGATATCACCTCAGAGGTTTAGCTCTCAAGGAGAAGAAGATCTTTCACGCCATGAGAAGATGAAGCCAAATATGCAATAACAAACACAACAACAACACAATTCTGCTCTGCAACACAGTGAATACCTTGAATACTCTATGAACATAAGTTCACCTTAATCTCAAAATCATCTTCTAGTTTTCAAATGAAGTCCTAAACATGATTATATATGCATTCCCACTAAAATTTCCTGATTCAAACTTAAGATGCTGACAACAGAAACCTTTTAACGGTTACCAATCGACATTCAAATTTGGGGTCCTGACAAAATAGGGTAGGGCAAGGGCACAAGCACCCAAGCCCATGGACCTATCTTAGGGATGGATTAATATTAAAGATGTCTCCTGAGTGCCATTTGTCATGGGTTTCAGGGGATTTTTCTCTAGGATTCATTTCTAAGATGCATGATTAAAACTAAGGGACCCGATCCGAGCTAAACTTAATTAGGAGGTAAAAGTCCTAGGGAGACATTTTACGACATAACATTTAGCCCCCACTTTAATGTATGTATGATCTTATGACCCATACATGCATTAAAGTACAGTAAAAAATACACCAAGCACTTGAAGCTAAGGCATATGCCAAGATCGAGGAACTATTTCTAGCCCCCAGTCTTAGGTAAGCACTAGAAAATACATCGCAGACACACAAAACACAATGAAGATAGTAACAGACACGTAAGACATGGAGAAGATAGTATTGAAGACACGTAAAACACGATGAAGACATGAGAGTAGTCATGTAAAACATGATGAATACAAAGATATAATATTTTCATTTTCATATATATAGATGCATGGAAATAAAAATTGCAACACAAAACCCCAAGAATGTAGAGGGGACTCATTGCCACACCCTTTACACTACACCAAGGGGAGAAAACACACCATACAAAACCCAAGTGTAGGGGGGACTCATCGCCACACCCTTTACACTACACGAGGGGGAAAACACACCATACAAAACCCAAGCGTAGGGGGGTCTCATCTCCACACCCTTTACACTACATGAGGGGGAAAACACGCCATACAAAACCCAAGTGTAGGGGGACTCATTGCCACACCCTTTACACTACACAAGGGGGAAAACACACGAAAGACACATGGAAAACAAGGTGATAGAAGGAGCTTATTGCTAAGTCCCACCATCTCAAACACACTGCAGACACACCTGACAGTTGGGCTTATGCCACAATAACTGCCAAAGACACGCTTAAGGGAGGATAGTCTCAAGATCCAACCTCGCCTCTGCAGAGGACTTTTGAAATAAAAGGATGTGCACTAGCTCAAGAGATACACCATCCTGCCTCCATAGAGGGATTTTGAATAAAAGGATATGCACTAGCTCAAGAGGTATGTTATCCCACCTCTGCAGAGGGCTTCTTTGATTGTAATATAGATAAAGATGTGCACTCACGCTAGAGATACAACATCCCACCTCCGCAGATGGCTTACAAACATGCTTAATTAGTACCAAAATCATCAGACAGATTACCTTATATATGCCCCCACCTTAAGGTGGTTGATATCATGTACCAATATCAAGCACATTAAGGTAGAAATAAAACATGCAAGGAAACAAGAGTTTTCACAAAGCCCTTGCCCCCAAGGTGACATGTGCTCACGATCGTTGAATGTTCCCACAAATACATTGATAATATATGCTAAGATAAGATAACAAGAGAGGTTACAAATATTACTCTAAGATAATAACCAAAGAAAAACCTTAAGGCTATACATGAAAATAGTCACATCAAGGACCAAGGCTATACTGTGTGTTTGGAACCAAGTATAACTGTTGGGCTATACTGTAGATACCTCAGTACCAAGTGTAGAAACAAGGTGAGATAAAAAATAATCAAAGCGCATGGAGCAGATGTATTGTTATGATTTGTTAGAAAAGATAAGACAACATCAATATCACATGGAGTGACTCTACTAGCCAAGCGTTGGATATATAAATCAACCCCGTCTTCATGTATGGACTAGGTCCATTTTTGCTTTGCTTGCTGAAGGGACACATGGTCTGTATTAGTATTTGTTTGTTTTTATCATCTGCCGACTAGATATAATCACTAGAAGAAGGTAAACAATAAAATGAGAGAGGAGAGCAAGTGTCTTAGGAACACCACATAGGAGGATGCCCCCAGGTCATCACCTGTAACGCTATGCCCCTAAGGCATGACACACAACAATAAAATAGTGGAGAGTCAAGATAGAAGAATGATGAAACAAATAGAAGAATGGTCATAACAGAGGTGGTCTCTCAGCATCCTTGACCTTTCAAGAGTATCAAGGGTCATCCTAGGAGACCTAAACAACACATAACACGTCATGGGGGAACACAACACAAGAGGGGAGGCCACATAAATGAGAAAACTATGCTACAACAAAGGTGGCCACCAGGGTTAGAAATACTTACCTGTTTCTAAGAAGGGATCGAACTTGTGAGCATCTTAGAGAGATGCTCCATCAAGTTTTGTAAAAAGTGTAGTAGTTTGCATTTGTTTGATTTGTATTTCTAGGATGATCAAGAGGTGTTTGTTTTTCAAATCCGTGTATATTCAAAAATTTTTGTTGCTTGTGAGGAGGGGAATCATTGCTATTTCTCATTGATGATAATCACCTTGTTCTTTTCTAATCTTTCAATTTCTTGTTAAGATTTTCCTAGTGGAGTGGGGTATTTCCCACCGTGGCAACCTTTCCTTGTATAACATGTTGTCATGGTTGTTCAATTTGTAAAATTGGTGCATCTTGGTTAACTCTCGATCCTTGAAGGGATAATAGCAGAGGAAGCTCAACATAGATACCTTTTCCCCATGGACAAGGTGAATTTACAATTTTATCCTTATCCACTTCTATCATACCAATTATTTCTTCATAGTCTAGATAATCATATTCCACTTCTATTGTATTTTGTTTGACCATATTGTTCTGGTTATATCTAGGAAATGGATTAGTGAAGATCTGTAAATTTTGATTTGGAGGGGAAACCAACTTATTTCCATTGTCATTCACACCAGTTACCTGGATTACATTCGAGTCGATGAGGTATTGAATCTCATGTTTAAGATGCATACATCATTCAATATCATGCCCTTGTTGTTGATGATAATAATAGAAAGAATTAGCATCAAAGTGAGGTACTTGCATTCTATTACTATCCAAAAGTTTGATGGGAGGAAGCTTCAAGAGATTGTTACTCACTGCTTGATTCATAATAGAATTTAGAGAGTCAGATATAAGAGTAAATTGTCTTTGTTGTTGTCAAAACTGAAACGGTGCCCTCTTTGGATTAGTGATAGTGGACACTTGTGACAAATTGTTTGAATTTTGCCTATTTACTTTAGTGAAATTCTTGTTGTTCCTCTTAAAATTGTTTTGAGATGTCCTAGCTTGAGCTTGATCATCTTGAGCCGATGAGTTTTGGTTCTCTTATTGACTAGATGAAAGCTGATAAATATGAAGAGTTGTGCATAAAAGTTGAAAACAGTTGTATTTCATCAAGACGATCTTATCACAAATGTTAGGTTGTATATTTGTAATAAATACCTTCTGAACATCCTCATCATTCATCTGGTATTGAATTTGTGCATAAAGAGCTTGATATCAAATAATAAACTCAGTTAACTTCTCTTTCGGACCTTGTTTGCAATGAACTAAATCAATCAATGAGACTTGAGGTCCAATGTTGGCTTGAAAATGTTGTAAGAATTGATCAATAGCTAAGAAAAAGAGTGTATTGAATTTGGAGGCAAAGAGAAAAACCATTCCAAAGTAGTGTCTTTGAGAGATCGCGGGAAAAGTTTTGCTAACAAGTCCTTTTCAAAGAAGAAATCACTACACATAGCCGTGAATGCTGCCACATGAGTATTGGGATCACCTTTTCCACCATATTTTTCAAAGTGAGGAGTCTCAAACTTATCAGGCATAGGAGTTTTACAGATTGCAAAAGATAAAGGACTACGAGCATGATATGTTGGTAAATTAGGTTGAGAAGAAATTTTCAATCTTGTCACCTTCTGTTGTAAAGAAGTCATGCTTTGCAAGAGTTGGTTTAGGAGGGCATCATTAGGAGATGCAGTTTGAGAATTAGAGGCTGTGGTCATGAAATTTTGAGGTGATTGGTTGTGAGGGGTAACAAAAGGTGATTGGGAATAATTATAAGTGGAAGGTGGTTGGGAATAATTGCAAGTGGACGGTTGTTGAGAATAAGTGGACTAGAGTGGTGGTTGAGAGTGATTATTCATAAAAGAAGTCACCCTAGGTGGTTGATTTTGACAGTTGAATCCCACAGCCTTGTAATTCTATGAATTAATGCTATTAGATACTCCAATACTAGTGGTAGCATTACTACAAGCATGTCTATTAGTAGTGAGAATTGATGATGTAAAAGTAGACATCCCAGTAGTCGGTATAGGTAATAATGTTTGCACATTTAGTCACAGGCATAACATTATGATTCACTATATGCGCTAAGCCTCGAAGCATGTTAACACCATTTTTTCCTTCTTTTAACATCTCTCTTATGTTGTGAACAACAGGCACAACTTCTTCTGCTATCCTTTATTTTTCAATAAATGCTTGTAAATCAACTAGTTCCTTATCAAGTTTGTTCATTTGTTCATCAAGTACTTGTGTTATCACATCAATAGGATCTTCAAAGTCATGAAATGTTTATTCTTCCATTGTAGTTGTAGGAGATATAATATCTTGCAAAGTTTGTGTTTCTCCTTTTGTAAAGGTGTTCAATAGATTTTCTAATGTAGGAACACTGTTGCTATCAGGAGCACTAGAACCCATTAATCTAATACTTCTCCTAAAAGGGATATTTCTATTAGGGTAGTGGGTTATAAGACTCATGCAAAGGCATACAACATTCAATGCACAAACTAATAGAACAAACCAAAGGAGCAAGATATGCTTGTTGAAATACACAATGTGTAAATGCAAAATTTAAAATGTGGATACAAAAACACACTATGATGAAATGCTACTATTAAAATTAGATTTGAATGAGTGTTAAAAATGAATAGTAAAATCTGAAACAAGATTTTAACCACAAACCCTAGCTTTAATAAAGACTAGGTTATATAAAAAATGCACCATTTCAAGCAAATCCTTACAAATAAAGTATGAAAATGCAAGGTAATGTTGTTATATGGAGCCTAATCAGACTTGGAGGTTAAATTTTCCCCACTTTTATTGGAGTGGTTTCCCCCCAAATTATTTAACGGGGGTTTGGGGGCAGCGCCCCCAAGACGGGGTCAAGGGACAGCGCCCTTTGCGGGGTCCAGGGGTAGCGCCCCTGGCGTACTCCCTGTTGCGATTCAGGGCGGGATCGAGGGGCAGCGCCTCCGAAACCTCAAACATTTTTTTATTATTTTATAAAGGCGTCAGGAGTTTTTTTTTTCTATTGGCTGACATAAGAAAAACCTTGTTTTGTAACTGACATAAGGCTTGATAAAAGCGGCTAAGGGTTAGGGTTGAAAGGAAGCAAGGTACATGGAACACACTTCCTACGCTAATCTAATGAGGGAAGTAGAGTGCAAATTCAAATTAACCTTTCCAATTACAGCATTATTAACACATTAACAGAGATATTGCAGCAATACACATACACGCAGAAAGTAGACAGAAAAGAGAGACAAGATATACATTGAGAAAACCCTTACGGGTGAAAAACCCCACACTCCAAAACATAGCTCAAATGTATTACAATAAACAATAATAGATTACAATATAGTTTCAGAGCCAATGCTCTTTCAGGAGTCTTCGAATGTCAAATCCAGAGATATTCTGGCAGCATAATAGTACTTGAGTACTTGTACAAAAACTACCTATCTCCCATCCAAGCACCTGTTTTTATAGAGTTTACAAGGCAAATATGGAACCTTCTAGAGATGAGCATCCATCTTGGACTCATGCCTCAAAACCCATGCCTGAGGACACTTGTCCAACATCCCATCCCAATGTGGGTGCCTAGTCCCAAGATAGGTTACGACAGATGCTCTTACACACCTTACAGCTGTCATAGAATCTATCATAACTGACAGCACTTACAGCTGTAAGAGAATCTGTCATACACTGACTAAAAATATCATATTCCTCTTACAACATGTCATAACCTCCCTTAACCACCCAAAGATGCCTTTCTCTCATGCAAAGATACTCATCGACACTTGTCATTAAATAAAAGTTGTTTTGAGGTTTCGGGGACACTGCCCCTCGACCTCGCCCTGTATCGCGACAATGAGCGTGCCAGGGGCACTACCCTTGGTACCCCGCAATGGGCTTTGCCCCTTGACCCCATCTTGGGGGTGCTACCCCCAAACCCCTATTAATTATTCAAGGGGGAAACTGCGGCTGCCAAAGTCACCAAAAATTATCTTACTGCATGTACACAAGGTGCCGACTATGCCAACTCAACATGGGATAAATAAATACAACATTAGGAATTTGCAAAGGTTGAGACACCTTAATTCCCAACAACGGTTTCCATTGATATTGTATTGTAGCATTTGTGGTGGTATTGGGTTATAAGGATTGCTGGTTGTAATCGGTTTGATTTGCTAGATAATAATATTAGACTCTCTATTGGTGGATGTAGCCCAAGTTTGAGTAAACCACATTAAAACTTATCTCTTACTGTTATTATTTCTGTGTATTTTTCATTCCTCTGTTTAATCTTTATTTGCATTTAATTGGTATCTTCTATATGCAATTCCTAACAAGTGGTATCAGAGCGGGTTGTGTTTGATTATTATTTGTAGGAAGGTCTCATAGTTGAGTGGGAGTCTCATGGTTAAATGGGAGCAATGGCGGACGAGGGTAAATTGAAGGTAGATAAATTCAATGGCCAGAACTATCAGTTATGGAAGATACAAATGGAGGATTATCTCTATCAGAAGGATTTATGGAGGCTGTTGGAAGGAATAGCCAAGAAACTGGCAACCATGAATGATGAGGATTGGAATCTTCTGGACAGAAAGGCATTGGGAACCATTTGGTTGTGCCTGGTACAATCTGTGGCATTTAATATAATAGAAGTGAAGACAACAGATGAACTGATGAAAGATTTGGCTAAATTGTATGAAAAATCCTCAGCCTCAAATAAGGTATTTCTCATGAAGTGTTTGTTTAATCTGAAAATGATTGAAGGTGGATCTATGATAGATCATTTAAATAAGTTTAATACGATTACCAGTCAGTTAACTTCTGTAAAAGTGAAATTTGATGAAGAGGTGAGGACTCTCTTGGTTTTATGTTCTTTGCCAGAAAGCTGGAATAACTTGGTAATGGTTGTAAGTAACTCTATCTCTAGTTCAAATACTTTGAAATTTTATGATGTTAGTGTTATCCTTACCGAGGAAATGCAATGGAAAAGCTCAACAGGGTCCACATCAGGTAGTGTTTTGAATACAAAAAGTAGGGGCATATCAAAGGAGAGAGGAAAAGGTTCTGGAGGTCATGGGAAGTCACGAGGAAAATCAAAGGACAAGAGGTCCCAATCCAAAGGATAGAAAGATTGCTGGGACTGTGGAAAACTAGGTCATCTGTAGAAAGATTGTTGGTCTCAAAAGAATAAAGGAGACAAATAAGAAGGCAATAAGGAGGCAAATGTGGTAAGTAATAAATATGAAGATGATGCTTTGATTCTTTCTCTAGATAATGCTGATGATTCATGGGTCTTAGATTCAGGGGCCTCATTTCATGCTACGCCCCATGGAAGTTATTTTCTTGATTATGGCCAAGGGGATTTTGGGCTGGTTTATTTGGGAGATAACAAGCCCTGTCAGATTGTTGGAAAGGAAAGAATCAAGATTAAGTTGCATAATGGGAATCATTGGCTACTACAAGAGGTAAGGCAAGTTCCAAGGCTAAGTAGGAATTTAATTTCAACAAGGCAGCTACCTGATAAAGGTTGCATAGTTACTTTCAGTGATAGGAATTGGAAGGTTTCAAGAGGTGCCTTAATAGTAGCAAAAGGTATAAAAGTAGGCACCTTATATCTTTGTATAGGTCATATTCTTCCTTCTACTTTAGTTGTTGCAGAGAAAAACCAAATAGGTTTAGGAACAGTTGTTGTGGGTTCGCAAGAAGAGACTAAAACGGTTGTTGCAGGTTTTGAGACAACGTTGTGGCATAACAGACTTGGGCATATGAGTGAAAAAGGTATGAAGGTACTTCATTCTAAGAAAGTTTTACCAGGTCTAAAATGTATTAATATGGATTTCTATGAAAGTTGTGTGTATGAAAAACAAAAGAGAGTTAGTTTTCTCAAGGATGGGAAGGAAAAGAAAGATGAAAAGTTGGAGCTTGTGCTTACAGATGTATGGGGACCGACTTAGGTATCTTCTCTCAATGGCTCTCGGTATTATGTTATATTCATAGATGATGCAACTAGGAAGGTTTGGATTTATTTCCTTAGGCAAAAATCTGATGTATTTAAAACATTTAAGAAATGGAGAAGCTTGGTTGAGAATGAGATGGGTAAAAGATTAAAATGTCTCAAATCTGATAATGGTGGTGAGTATTGCAGAAAATAATTTGAAGATTTTTGTTCCTTTAATAGAATTTGTAGGCAAAAAATGGTTCCAGGAACTCCACAAGAGAATGGAGTGGCTGAGCGCATGAACATGACAATAATGGAGTGTGCAAGAAGCATGAGATTGCATGTTGGGCTGACTTTAAACATGTGGATAGAGGCTGTCAATACTATTGTATATTTAATTAATAGAGGTCCTTTAGTTCCTTTGGGCTGTGGTATTCCAGAGAAAGCATGGATAGGTAAGAAGGTGAGTTATTCTTTTCTCAAAACCTTTGAATGCGAAGCATTTGCACATGTAGATTTTGAAAATAGAACCAAGCTGGATGCAGAATAAAAAAGGTGTATCTTCATTGGATATGGCATTGATGAATTTGGTTATAGGCTTTGGGATGTTGAAAATTTGAAAATTGTGAGAAGTAGGGATGTTGTATTCAATGAGAAGGTGTTGTACAAAGATCAGTTACAACAGCATGAGAAGAAAGAAAAGGATTATGTAGTGTTGGATGATACTCTAGATAATGATATTCCAGTGGTTCCTCATGCTCCGCAACAGCAACAAGAAATACCACAAACTCCAGTGAATGTTCGATGATCAACAAGGCTAAGTAGACCTCCTGAAAGGTTTTCTCCCTCTTTATATTCTATTTTGTTAACAGATGCTAGTGAACCGGAAGAGTATGATGAAGCTATGCAGGTGGATACAAAGTTTTAGTGGGAGCTTGCAATGAAAGAAGACATGGACTTGTTGCTAAAAAATCAGACTTGGGAATTATGTAAGTTGTCTGCAGGTAAAAAGGCTTTACCAAACAAATGGGTTTATAGGATGAAAGAGGAAGATAGAGGTAAGAAAAGATTTAAAGACATGTTAGTTGTAAAAGGATTTGCATAGAAAAAGGGCATTGATTTTAATGAGATTTTTTCTCCGGTTGTTAAGATGACTTCTATTTGTACTATTTTAAGTATTGTGGCTATTGAAGATTTGCATTTGGATCAGCTAGATGTGAAAACTGCCTTTCTCCATGGTGATTTGGAGGAGATATATATATGGAACAACCATAGGGATTTGAGGTCAAAGGTAAGGAGAAATTGGTGTGCAGATGGAAGAAGAGTTTATATGGCTTGAAACAAGCACCTCGGCAATGGTATTTGAAATTTGATAGTTTTATGGCTGAGCGAGGCTACAGTCGGTGTAATTATGACCATTGTGTTTATTTTAAGAGGTTGGATAATGACAGCTACATTAGTTTATGTTTATATGTTGATGACATGCTTGTAGCAGGGTCTAACATGGATCACATAAGAGAGTTAAAACAATAGTTAGCACAATCATTTGTTATGAAGGATTTGGGGGTAGCAAAATAAATCCTTGGTATGAAAATTTGTAGAGATAGGAAGAACAGAAAATTAACTCTATCTCAGGATGATTATGTTGAAAAGGTGTTGTAGAGATTCCATATGGAGAATGTAAAAACTGTCAGCACACCTTTGCCTAGTGATTTGAAATTGACTAAGGAGATGTGTCCAAAGACACAAGAGGAGGAAGATAAAATGTCCAAGGTACCATATGCTTCAGTTGTAGGAAGTTTAATGTATGCCATGGTATGCACGAGACCAGATATTGCACATGTTGTAGGAGTCGTAAGCAGGTATATGAATAATCCTGGATTGGAGCATTGGAATGCAATAACATGGATTTTTAGATATTTGAGAGGTACATCTAGTAAACACTTATGTTTTAGGGGCTCTAATACTGATTTAGCAAGTTATGTAGACTTAGATTTGGCAGGGGATATTGATACCAGGTAAAGTACTACAGGTTATGTCTTTACTGTAGGTGGGACAACAGTGAGCTGGATCTCATGGTTACAAAAGGTGGTTGCTTTATCCACCACATAGGTAGAGTATGTAGCTGCAATAGAGGCAAGCAAGGAGATGATATGGCTATAATCTTTCATGGAAGAATTGGGCAAATAACAGGTTAACAGTTCTTTGTTTATAGATAGCCAGAGTGCCATACATCTTGCAAAGAATTTTGCCTTGCATTCATTCAAAGACCAAACACATACGACTAAGGTATCACTTTATCCGGTCAGTGTTGGATGATGGATAGTTATGGTTGGAAAATATACATATAGATGAAAATCTAGTAGATATGTTTATGAAGGCAGTGACAAGAGAGAAGCTAAGCTCCTCTTCAACTTCGGTTAGTCTTCAAGACTGAAAATAATAAAATCAGAACAACAGGGTCTAGGGTGCTTATTTCCAGTGAGAGCTATAGGGTCAGTAGTGTTATGATCAGTCTCCAAGTGGGAGATTGTTGTTATATGGAGCCTAATTAGACTCGAAGGTTAAATTTTCCCCACTTTTATCGGTGCGGTTTCCCCCCAAATTATTTAATGGGGGTTTTAGATAGTGCCCCTTGCAGGGTCCAAGGGTAGTGCCCCTAGCGTGCTCCTTGTCACGATACAGGGCAAGGTCGAGGGGTAGTGCCCCCACAGGGGCTCGGGAGAAGCACCCCTGAAACCTCAAATAATTTTTTATTATTTTATAAAGGCGTCAGGAGTTATTTTTTCTATTGGCCAACATAAAAAAACCTAATTTGTAACCAACATAAGGCTTGATAAAAGTAGCCAAGGGTTAGGGTTTTCGTTGATATTGTATTGTAGCATTTGCAGCAGTATTGAGTTGTAAGGATTGCTAGTTGTAATCGGTTTGATTTGCTGGATAATAATATTGGACTCTCTGTTGGTGGATGTAGCCCGAGTTTGGGTGAACCACGTTAAAAATTGTCTCTCGTTGTTATTATTTCTATGTATTTTTCATTCCTCTGTTTAATCTTTATTTGCATTTAATTTATATCTTCTGCATGCAATTCCTAATAGGTAAATGATTATGTAATGATGTAATACTGCAATTTATATAAGATCTAATGTAAATATCAAAGAATTAAATGATTTAGATGAAATACAATGAAAATAGTGTAAACTATGTGTAAATGCAAGCCTAGGATGCTTGATTTTTTCAAAATTTTTAATTTTTATGTAATATTTTCAAATGTATAATGATGAAAATGAAATGTATGAATGCAAATCTAATGTATAATACTCAACAAGGTGCAAATTCAGTAGAAACATGGGTTCACCAAAATGTAATGGATGAAAAGAGGGTAGAGGATGTTGATTGGTAGTTTAATTAGGTCCTCTTTTCACTCAATACATTCAAGGACATTTAACTAAGTTGAATCACAAATTTTGCAAGAGGACCCAAGTATCTGTTGCAAGGTGTGGCCCTTGGTCTCCTTGTTCAGCGCTGCGCTGCGGTGGTTTGTGACAAGGGATTAACCACCTCCCGTGCTTGTTAAGTCAAGTGGTTGTATCAGGCATTAAAAGGTCGATCTTTTGGTGCAATGACAATTAACAGTTCATATCAAAGCCAAGGTCATGGGTTCAAACCCTGCACTTGTGCTGGGGGGGATTGTTGCAAGGTGTGGCCCTTGGTCTCCTTGTTCAGTGCTGCGCTGCGGTGGTTTGTGACAAGGGCGTAACCACCTCCCGTGCTTGTTAAGTCAAGTGGTTGTATCGGGCATTGAAAGGTTGATCTTTTGGTGCAACAACAATTAACACTATCAGGTTGGATGTCACTTGGAACAATAAGGAAATTTGGAATTGGTTAATTGATTTGTTAACTTTTAGCCTGATTAAGCCTAAAACCCTAATTATGCAAAATCGTAAGCAAACAGATGAAACTTAACAAATGCTTCTACATAAAGACACTAAATACAGATCAAATACACCAAATTTCAAATTTTTAAATGCGAAAACATTGAGGTCAAAAGAGTGGGCACCCAAGCACAAGGTGGTACTTTTTTTGAGGGCTTCGGGATGAAATTTGCTATAGACTGCAACCTGCTCCAAGATTTCCAACACTTCAAAATTGGAGGTCAAAAGAGTGGGAACTCTTGATCTTTTAGTGATATTTTCTACCTTTTTCTTGAGATTTAGATTCCTTCTACTCTGTAATGATCCTCTGCAACTCCTCTCTGCAAGATCCAACACCTATCACTTGCAATCACAAGAGAGGGGTTGGGGGTTGTGGTGTTTAGGAGCTTGCCTTAGTCAAGCCCTAGAATGGTATTCAAGCCTTCCAACACTATTGTTAGATAGAGAGTGCATGTCCTTGGTAGATAGAGGTAAAAACAATGATAAAGTAGATAGACTGAATCACAAATAGATATCACCTTGGAGGTGTAGCTCTCAAGGAGATGAAGATCTTTCACACCATAAGAAGATGAAGCCAAATCTGTAATAACAAACACAACAACAACACAATTCTACTCTGCAACACAGTGAATTCCTTTAATGCTCTATGATCATAAGTTTACCTAATCTTAAAATCATCTTCTAGTTTTCAAATGAAGTCCTAAACATGATTATATATGCATTCCTGCTAAACTTTCATAATTAAAACTTAAGATGTCAACAACAGAAACCTTTTAACAGTCACCAACTGAAATTCAAATTTGGGGTCCTAACAAAATAGGGCAGTGCAAGGGCATGAGCACTCAAGACTAGGGACCTATTTTAGGGATGGATTAAGCTCACAGATGTCCCCTGAGTCCCATTTTTCATGGGTTTCAAGGGATTTTGCTTTGGGATTCATTTCTAAGATGCATGATTAAAACTAAGGGACCCGAGAGCTAAACTTAGGAGGTAAAAGTCCTAGGGGGACATTTTATGACATAACACATACAAACTTGAGGGTTGTTGGTTAGAGGTAAAGTTATAGTTCCTAGTTTAAAGAGAGACTTGGAGAATCAAAGATAAATAAAAATTGATATATTCAAGGATGTGGTGTCCATAATTGAAAGGTTAATGGATTAACCAATCAATGAGATGCTTTGTCAACTAAAGATTATGATAGAAGATTTAAAACATATAAGAGAAAAAGTAAGAAGTATGGTACCAAAGACTGAAAATTGTAGTGCAAAAAGTAAAGATGCTAGCCATTGTAAAGAAGATTCTTTTAAAGGATGTGGTAAGTCATTCAACATCAAGGGGTGTGGAAGATGAATTCCACATAAGGGCCGAATGGATGTTCCAAGGTATCAATAAATCTAGAGAGGTCATGCATGGCCAAAAGAAGAGGAAGTGATCTTCACTATTTAGGATGAAGAGATAAAAGTGATTAAAATGATGCTTGAAGAAGGAGAGGCATTAAAGGATTGTGAAATACAAGATATTCTCACAAAGATAGTAATAGTGATGAATAAATTACATGGATTGTATCCTTGGACTATAACAAACTCAAAGACGTAATAGTTATAACTTCATAGTTGAAAATATTTACAAAAATACGCATATTGTTCCTTGTCAAGAGTTGAGTGATGAATCTAGGATCGTAGATTTTCTTTTCAAGGAAGTTCAAAAGTTTCATTAATTGTTGTAGAGTATTTCTTTGGGTAGAGATATTAAGTTCTTGTGTCATTTTTGGCACACATGGAGAAATTGACCTATAGAATGGGATTGTATGTTGTCAAAAAATAGGGTAGACAAAATAGTAGTAACATTAACCAATAGTGATTTAAATCTATTTAATACATGTGATAAACCGTAAAATACATCAATGATATAATGGAGAAGAAAACATAAATAAGAAAACCATATGAACACCAAATATATGTGGAGAAACCCTTGTGGGAAAAAACTCCTCCAGCAAAGAGACACAAGCTTGTATTAATCTCAAAAAGAGTACACCAATACAATCCACTTATCCCTCTAACTGACAATAATCTGATCTAGTATAACAATACCTACACAAGAACTTATGAATCCACTATCACAAGATCTATTTCACCAACAGAGAAAACTCTGTCTTAGCAACTACCATATATACAACATATGAGATGGTTAAGAAGGGTATGGATTATGATTTGTGTGAGTTGCTAAGGCAACAATTGCTTGAAAACTTGCAGAAGACAAAAGATTTAAAATATCCTTTCAAGTTTGGTACCTTAGTTATTTGTTTACTATTTTATTTCCTCAAAGAAGTACTAGGTGCAAAAAACATTGTATGGTTGGGACACATACCGGTAGCAGTCCAGATCAGAGATCATCTGAAAAGGATTGGAAAAATAGAAGCCCAAAATTCTGCACTCTAGGCTTTCTTCAAAATATTCTAGGAGAAGATGCAAGCTAGAGAAAGGATCCCTAAGAAAGTAGTGGAGAGATACAAATATGATAGCATCTTCATGGTTAGTAAAGATGAATACTACATGGAGGCAGTGGAACCCATGACAGTCTGGATTCCAGAGATGGGATATGAAGTGGTAGAAGATATAATTGTAGGTCTTGCAAACCTAATGCTGAGTAAGCCAAAAGATGCCTCTACAAAAAGATTTGGAACCTATGAAGAAAAATCTATTGAGGTGCATCTAAAGCACAGGGAGAAAGAAATCAAGAAGAATGTTGAGAAGATGAAGTCTATGGTTAAGGAGATGATGGCACCAAAGGGCCTTGTGGAGAAATCCAATGGCACATCTAAAACTCAAAAGGAATCACTAGGCACTAGAAGGTCAACAAGGACTTCTACCTCCTCTATTGTTGCTCCTAAATCTTGTTAGACTTAGGGCACACAACTAAGAGGGGGGGTGAATTAGTTGTGCAAAAATTTCTCCAATTAAACACTTAGATCTTCTTTAGTGATTAGCAGAATATTAATCATGAACCATAATGCATTCAAATCAAAAGCAGAAACACATCAACACATAAGACACCAAGATTTTGACGTGGAAAACCTGGTTACGGGAAAAACCACGGGGTGATTAACCCAAGATTGTATTCTTTGTTAGAAGAATAGAAAGAACAAAATGGCACATGCCAATTAGGGCTCACTGCCCGAGCACACTGCTCACAAGAGGCTCACTGCCTACAAGAGACACACTGTCTACAAAGAAATAAGTATCACATACATGAACTAGAGAATAGCATCTTCACCATGCTTGAATCAGTTCCATTTAAGCCCAATACTTTTGCTTTGCCTTTCACTCTCCTCCTCGCTACCACACACTCATCACCACAAGACACACTTTGGAAAGACTTCACAATCCCTTATTTATACAAGGCATTGACTTAGGAATAATCATCTAAGTCAGCAAACATCTATGAGAACATCCGCAAGATGTGTAATACATCCGGTCGGCCAGTCACAGGAAGAACACCATCATCCAGTGGTTATTCTTCAAATGCGCACTCTAACTTCAATGTTGACCACCAACATGAACTGGACACAATCCAAAGATCACCACAACCTTTCCAGAAACACCAAGAGCATCCATACTTCATCTGCTTGCTGGAATTCTTCTCTCCTTCATCCGGAGCTTTAAGAACACAGTTTGTCATTACTGTCACAAAGGAGTAGGCACTTTTGGACCTTCAAACCACAAACCAATAGAGTTAACACTTCTAAAGGATGTCCTCAACACTCCTTCAAATCCGCAGAATGGGATAATGCATTTCTGGATCTCACCGGACCTATCTGTGTCACTTTGTCACCTCTGAACACCTGCTGGAGCCGGTTCTACTTGAGCGGCCATAACTTCTTTAGATCTTCATGCGGACCTCTGAAAACTTGACTGGATCATCTCAAGACTCATATCTACAAATACTTTGAACCGCAACCTTTGATTTGCATCTTAGCTGGGATCTCCACTTCACTGTCTCCATTGCTCCTCTCTACTCATCCAAACCTTCTCATCAATGCAACATGAGTCTGTTGACATCAATGACAACACCGGTTAGACCCATACTTGCAACAATCTCCCCCTTTGTCATTGATGGCAACATATGATAGGAAAAACCATCAAGACAAGAACTTCTCCTTACTGTCACAACTCCCCCTATCAGCAACAACCATTCACATGTCTTCTCTTCCTTTACTACTCCCCCTTTGATCATCAACCACTTGTTTTTCACATGTCTTCTCTCCCCCTTTGACATCAATGGAAAAGGGCTCATACTTGCAGTTCCAACACTTTAGAATCATACCTGCTGCTCCCCCTGAGTAGCAGCTCCCATCAATCTGGATCACAAGATATGACTATGATATCCATTGGACTGATGCACCTCAGTGCACCTTAGTTCATCACCAGAGGGACAATAACCCCTAACTTCTCCCTGAGATACTCAAAAGAGTCCTTAGGTAGAGGTTTAGTAAAGATATCTACAATCTGATCCTTGGAGGGCACAAACTCCAATCTGACTTCATTCTTGTTCACTTGCTCTCTCAAAAAGTGAAACTTGATAGATATATGCTTAGTCTTAGAATGCAACACCGGATTCTTAGATATATTTATTGCACTTGAATTATCACAGAAGATTGTGATAGGCTCCTCATACTCTACTTTAATGTCTCTTAGCATCTACTTCATCCACAAAACTTGAGTGCAACTACCTGCTGCTGCAATGTATTATGCTTTAGTTGTAGACAGGGATATTGCCTCTTGTTTCTTTCTTAGCCAAGAAACCAATCTCTTTCCCAAAAAGAATGCTCCTGTCATGCCCACATTTCACGTGCACTCTAAGGAAATATTTACTTCTTCCACACCAAATGAAGAAATGTAAAACCAATTAAAGTCACAAGTTTTACAACAAATTCAAAGAGAGAAGTTCTCCCCTCTAGACTCCTTCATAATGAATCTTTTAAAGACCAAGCTTCCATTACAAATAGTAAATAGGACATTTTCTTTCACAAGGCCAAATCTATCTTCAATTCTCTTAATCATACTTCAATAGTAACCTGCAAGACCACAAGGTAAACAACAACAACCATCTAGCTCTCCTCCCTACCTTTGACCTGCAAGAGGGTCACCCCCGAGCTAGGGAGACCATTCTCATACCAGGGTGGAATAGACAAAACAACACGTCTTAACAATGTTCACACAACAACCAGCAATTAACACACAAACCCTCATGGCTTACTCACATTACAAAGACTCAGCTTAGGTGAGTTCAAGGAGGGTAGGGAAGTAGACATCTCCACCTCTAGGTGTCATCTCTTGGCTAAAGTACCAACATGCCTTCAAGGCATTTCTTATGACAAGAAAACAAGATGACCCGAGGAGGGTCACACCTCCCCTTCCCCATACAAGATGAGCATTGCCTTCCAACTGGAAGGAGCTCTTTCCACACCCAAATCAAACCCCAAAATTAATAGAAGTCACAAAGAAGACACTTGCACATTCATCCATCAAGCAAGAAGCAAACATACATAATAAGAAATAGTACACACAAGAGAGTAGACTTGTTCACCAACCTTCCAAAGCCCAATTATGGAAGGAATTTGATGAAGAGCTCCACTCTAGCCTCCTCCAAAGTTTCTTTCTTTCCACCATAATCCCCTACACTTCTCTTCTTATCCTCTTTTTAAAGACTAAATTCCTCCATTTTCCTAATTTCCCAAGTGGCATTAAACAACTAATCCACAACTCATCCATTATCCTACTGGTCATAAACAATTAACCCCCACTCCATAGAACCCCCACTATAGTCCTATCTACAACACATGGTGAATTTAAAATTCATTAAGTAAAATAAAATACAAATGGAGTGGATGACACACTACCCCAAATAAGGGAAACCCCACCAAAAGAGAGGCACATGGAGACAAACACTTCATTATTAGGGAATCATGGAGTTATTTTATGACTTACAAGTGGCCTGAGTGTGGAGTCCACTTACCCCATTGTCCCCCATGCTTCTAAATTCGTCACTTAACTTCACTGTGAAGTTTAAGTGACCATATGGAAGTTAACCCAAGGTTATCCTAGTCAAAAAGGTCCCTAGACCCATGAGGTATAACCCAGGGTTGATTTTCACCCAGTTAGAACTCCTAGAGTCAAATAAAAACACAAGAAAAAGGGGTCTAAAAGAAATAAGTTTAAACAAGATTTAAAACATCAATACTTATCATAATAAAAGTAAGTCAGAAGATAACCCTTATTCCCTTGACCTCATGCAACATTAACACATTACAACATTACAACATTCCTCCAAACATGAGGTTGATCTTAGTTCCTCATTGAACTAGATCGGCTCACAAGGGATACAACATAGGTATGAGATGGTCTCCTGTATATGTGGTTTCGTTAGTAATACCTACACACTCAAACTCGAAGTCAATAACTTATCAAGGTATCATAGCCGAAGCACATATAAAATATCATTGCACAATTATTTTCCTTAAAAATCAATTAGGTTAATAAGCAAGATTCCAGATTAATAGTCTCTCAACATATAACTAATAATCATCACTGTAATTAGTCTCATGAATAGTAGTGTAAAAAGTAGGCCTCAGAGCTCCACCATTGGTACTCTTCCGGTCATCCACATCTCCTGCCCAATCAGCATCTGTATATGCATGAAGAGAGAAATCATGATCTCTAGGATACCACAGACCATACTCAACCTTCCCTTTTAGATATCTAAAAATCCTCTTGATTGCCATGACATGGGATTCTCTAGGATCAGCTTGGAATCTAGCAACAAGACCAATAGCTTGCATAATATCTGGTCTAGTTTGAGTGAGATACAACAATCCTCCAATCATTGATCTGTACTTTGTTTGGTCTACCTTAGGAGAGTCATCATCTTTTCTCAATTTACATCCGGTTTCCATGGGAGTATTCATTGGCTTTGAATCTTCCATCCCAAATTTCTTCAATAATTCTTTCACATATTTGGTCTAAGAAATGAAGATTCCTTTCTTTGTTTGAGTAATTTGCAGACCCAAGAAGAATTCATTTCACCAAGTATAGACATCTCAAACTCACTTTTCATTTGATTTGCAAAAGTTTTACACATACTATCTCTTCCTCCAAAGATGATATCATCAACAAATACTTCAACAATCAAGATGTTTTCATGATCAATTTTGAAATATAAATTACTATCTATAGTACCTTTGTTGAAACCAATCTTCAAAAGATGCTTATCCAATCTTTCATACCAGGCTCTTGGGGCTTGCTTTAATCCATACAGTGCCTTCTTTAACTTGCAGACCATATCACCATGATCAGACAACTGAAATCCATCCGGTTGCTCTATATACACTTCTTCTTCCAAGTCACCGTTTAAAAAGGCAGACTTGACATCCATCTGATATACCTTGAAATCCTTGAAGGCAACAAAGGCAAGAAATAATCTGACTGCTTCAATTCTTGCCACCGAAGCAAAAGTTTCTTCATAATCAATTCCTTCTATTTGAGAGTAGCCCTTGCAGACCAATCTAGCTTTATTTCTGATGACTTCACCAACTTCATTTAGTTTGTTCTGGAAGACCCATTTGGTTCCAATCACATTCTTGTTTCTAGGTCTAGGAACAAGATCCCAAGTGTGATTTTTCTCTATTTGCACCAGCTCTTCCTCTATCGCTTTAGTTCAATTTTCATCATTGCAAGCTTCATTCATTGTCTTAGGTTTAATCTTTGAAATCAAACAATACTCTTCTGAATCTTGAGCAATTCTCCTTCTTGTCAGTACTCCTTTTCTTTTATCACCTATGATCTGATCTTTAGAGCGGTTCAGTTTACATACCTGGGAACTTTGGGAATTTCTTGTACTTCTGATTCTTGATTAGGCTCATTGAGACTCATTTCTTCTTCCTGGTTTACCGGATTAGCTTGAATTTGACTGACAAATGAGACTTGGGCTCCTTGAGTCAAAACACCATTATGATCATCTTCATCATATTCATAAAACCTTGAGGGTTTCTCAATTCCCTCATCAAACTTCACATTTGTACTTTCTATCATCTTTCTCAGTCTTTTGTTATAACATCGGTATGCTTTGCTTTGAGTAGAGTAACCCAAGAATATTCTTTCATCATTTCTAGCATCAAACTTTCCTAGATCTTCATCTCTTTTAATGTAACATTTGCTACCAAAAACTCTAAAATACCTTACAGTAGGAGTGATGTCAAACCAAAGTTCATAAGGAGTCTTACCAGTATTATTTCTAATTTAAACTCGATTAAGAGTATAGACTGCAGTGCTGACAGCTTCTCTCCAATAGATATGAGAAACATTTTCTTCCATCATGATGGTCCTAGAAGCTTCCTATATGATCCAGTTCTTTCTTTCCACTACTCCATTCTGCTGTGGAGTCCTAGGAGCAGACAACTGTCTCTTTATTCCATGTTTCTCATAGAACTCTATGAACTCACCGGATGTGAATTCTCCACCTCTATCAGACCTCAGACATTTCAATTTCAATCTGGTTTCATTCTCTACCATAGCCTTGAATATTTTGAATTTCTCAAAAGCTTCTGATTTCTCTTTCAGAAAAGTTACCCACATCATTCAGGAATAGTCATCAATTAGTAACATGAAGCATCTATCACCTTGCATACTCTTGATTCTTGATGGGCCACAAAGGTCAATATGAACTAAGTCCAATAATCTGGTAGAAGACAATTCCTTACTCTTGAATGTGATTCTGCTCAACTTACCCAACTGACATTCTTTGCACAAGCTATTGGTAGGTTTCATCAATTTTGGAAGATCTCTTACAGCCTGAGTATTGCTTATCTTGATGATATTATCAAAATTCACATGACACATTCTCCTATGCCATAACCAACTCTGATCAACTTGAACAAATAAGCAACTTTTACTAGTGCCAACCAAGTGGAAGATATTACCTTTAGTTTGGGTACTAGATGCAATCTCTATTTCGGAGCTTTCAAATATCTTGCATTTTCCATTCTTGAACCGGAGATCATAGCCTTTGTCCACCAACTGTCCAACATTGAGAAGATTGTGCTTCAAGCCTTCAACATATAGAACATTACCGGTTTTATTCCTTCCATCAAAAGAAATAGTTCCTCTTCCTCTGATTCTACCAGCAGAATTATCACCAAACTTCACCACTCCTCCTTCATACCTTTCCAAATCTATGAACTTATTTTTGTCACCTATCATATGGTGAGAGCAACCACTGTCAATGACCCAATCATCATTTTCTTCAACTTGGGCAGCCAGGGCTCTTTCAACAACTTTATGATTGACAGATACAGAGGATGTTGGTTCTTCTTCCTTGATGGCAATAACCACCCATTCACTTCCGGATTTGTTTATAGTCTCTGATTCATCATCTATTACTCCTTCATTATCATCTTCTTCATGAACATAGTAACAACTCTTTTGGAACCTTGATCTGTTAGGATTTGGCCTTGAAAATCTTTCCGGACATTTTGAGGCAAAATGACCAATCTTATTGCAGTTAAAACACTTAAAAGGCAATTTTCCTTCATACTTACCGGATCCTCTTGGCAGTCTCTTTGCAATAAGGGCTTCAAGTTGAGCAGTTTCTACTTCTTCTTCTAGGTCTTTTCTTTCTTTTTCATACCATGACAGTTTCCTTGATGAGTTCTCTCCCGGATCAAACCTTTGTTTACCTTTTACAGAGGCACTGGCTTTGAATGCAGATTCAGTCTTGGGGGGATCATCTCCAAACTCAGTCATTTCAAATGCAGCCAATTTTCTAGCCAATTGAACTCTTGTGACAGTTGTATGGGCTCTGAATTCATCAATGACAACAACCTTGATTTTGTAAGAAGCAGGAAGGGATCTGAGAATTTTGCCAACAATCTCATTTTCATCCAAGACTCCACCAGCATTTCTAATTCCACAAACAAGCTCATTTACTCTTGGCATAAAAGTAGTGATAGTTTCATCATCTCTCATCTTCAAGTTTTCAAATTTCCCTTTCAGACTCTGTAACCTTGCACATTTAACATACTGATCTCCTTCATGCAAAATTTCCATTTTTTTCCAAATATCAAAAGCAGTCAGTAGGTCAATAACATTTGAGAGTTTTGAATCAGATAATGCGCTTAGAAGAGCTTCTATAGTTTGCAAATTGTGTTCAGCATCTGTGATTTCATTTGCAACTTTTGGACCACCCTGTGGAGGTACATACTATATTGTAACCATGGTCCAGTATGCTATTCCCATGCATTGCAAGTGACACTTCATGCGACCTTTCCATAGATTGAAATTGGTTCCATCAAACTTCAAACTATCCTTCTTGTAGGATGACATCCTGGATCTCCTCAAGCGGTTAAGCTCTTTTCGAGGAACTTAGCTCTGATACCAATTGTTAGACTTAGGGCACACAACTAAGAGGGGGGTGAATTAGTTGTGCAAAACTTTCTCCAATTAAACACTTAGATCTTCTTTAGTGATTAGCAGAATATTAATCATGAACCATAATGCATTCAAATCAAAAGAAAAAACACATCAACACATAAGACACCAAGATTTTGATGTGGAAAACCTGGTTAAGGGAAAAACCATGGGGTGATTAACCCAAGATTGTATTCTCTGTTAGAAGAATAGAAAGAACAAAATGGCACATGCCAATTAGGGCTCACTGCCTGAGCACACTGCTCACAAGAGGCTCACTGCCTATAAGAGACACACTGTCTACAAAGAAATAAGTATCACATACATGAACTGGAGAATAGCATCTTCACCATGCTTGAATTAGTTCCATTTAAGCCCAATACTTCTACTCTGCCTTTCACTCTCCTCCTCGCTACCACACACTCATCACCACAAGACACACTTTCGAAAGACTTCACAATCCCTTATTTATACAAGGCATCGACTTAGGAATAATCATCTAAGTCGGCAAACATCTATTAGAACATCCGCAAGACGTGTAATACATCCGGTCGGCTAGTCATAGGAAGAACACCATCATCCAGTGGTTATTCTTCAAATGCACACTCTAACTTCAATGCGGACCACCAACATGAGCTGGACATGATCCAAAGATCACCACAACATTTCCAGAAACACCAAGAGCATCCATACTTCATCTGCTTGCTGGAATTCTTCTCTCCTTCATCCGGAGCTTTAAGAACACAGTTTGTCATTACTGTCAGAAAGGAGTAGGCACTTCTGGACTTTCAAACCATGAACCAATAGAGTTGACACTTCACAAGGACGTCCTCAACACTCCCTCAAATCTGTAGAATGGGATAATGCATTTCTGGATCTCACCGGACCTATCTGTGTCACTTTGTCACCTCTGAACACCTATCAGAGCCAGTTCTACTTGAGCGGCCATAACTTCTTCAGATCTTCATGCGGACCTCTAAAAACTTGACTGGATCATCTTAGGACTCATATCTACAAACCCTTTGAACTGCAACCTTTGATTTGCATCTTAGCTGGGATCTCCACTTCACTGTCTCCATTGCTCCTCTCTACTCATCCAAACCTTCTCATCAATGCAACATGAGTATGTTGACATCAATGACAATACTGGTTAGACCCATACTTGCAACAAATCCTCTAGAGCAATGCCTGCAACCATCCAAGAGAAGAATGAAGCATCTAGTGTTTCTTTACAACATCAACCTTTTAAGAAGAAAAGGGTAAAGGAAAAGGCAACTAGAGAAAAGTATATAATTGTAACGTCAGAAAATGTCCCCTTTGGGGCTTTTCCCTCATAAGGTTTAGCTCCTGGGTCTTTAGTATGCATTTAGGACATCTTAGTTCATAATTTAGCATCCCGATGGAATGAGCCCTAGGTAACATGACAATGGGACCTAAGAGGAGCCCTTGACCTGTACCCTACCCAAAATAGGGGGAGGACTTGGGTGCCCATGCCCTAATCCTGCCCTATTTTGGGGTAGCCCTAATTTTCAAGTGTCAGTTTGTGACCATTATTTGGGTCCTTTGCTGACATGGTAAGTTTGAATTACAAAAATCTTGGCGGGAGTGTTTGTAATTGCATATAAAATCATACTTAGGTATTCATTTGTAAACTAGAGTTTTCAATTAGATGATTACTAGCAAGCTATTGTGTTCTCAAGGTGATTCAAGGCTTTCATTGTGTTGCAAGAGCAGACTTGTGTGTTTGTGTGTTGATATTTGCATATTTGAACATCAATTCCCTCATGGAATGAAGAACCTCTTCCTCCCATGAGAGCTTCACTACAAGGTGACATCATAGTGTATTTTTATCATTAATTCCTTTAGTTTTTGTCTCTGCCTCACAAGGGCACGCACTCTCTATCTGACAACGGTGTTCTAAGACTTAAGTGTCCTCCGGGGCTTGACTAAGGCAAGCCTCTAAACACCACAACCCCCAAACCAAGTCTTGTGATTGTAGGTTATAGGTGTAGCATTTGGGAAAAGTGGAGTTGCAGGAAGGATTGGAAGGCATCAAGGATTCAGGATCTAAAGAAAAGCAAGACACAGGAGCACATCTAGGACTTGGGCACTCACTCTAGTGTCCTCCGCAGATAGATCTCTAGAAATAGAAGTGATGAAGGGGGTAAATTATAAAACACACAACAATAGAAATAGAATAAAGAAAATAGAATATTTTTTTATTGATCTAGGCAACTCATTACATTATAGAAGCTCAATTACAATCCAAGGAATCAATCCTCCACAGACTACAACACACTACAGCTACACCTCACCAGGCTCTAGAATCTTTTGCCTTTTGTAACCCTAAATTAGCTAGGGTTTCTATTTTCCTGTCTATTCTTGACTCGACACTTGCCCCCTTAACTCTACTACTACCTAGGGTTCCCAAAATAGTCATAAATAGCACTTTTTGGCGGCCTCCAGCTAAATTTTGAAATTTGCAACTCCCTCCAAAAGTAGGTCAACTTCTGGGAAGCATAACTTTTGATCTGGGTGTCTGATTGACAAACCGTTTTAAGCACCAAAAAGCTCGTGATGTGAAATATCATGCAGAAAATCCATAAATAGATTTTGTCAACTTTTTGGGACGTTATGGGATGTTTTAGTGCCTCATATCTTGTTTTGAAAATTTTCAGGGGCTTTTCAGAAAATAAAAACTTTAATATCTTTCAGCTCACAAATGATCTTTGCCTAATTCCTTCACCAAAGGTCTTATATTTCTGTTATGTAACTTTCTGTAAGTTTTTGCTTCAATCCATGCCCAAATGCAAACTTTTCTAAAATAGCAAGTACACTTTCCAAAACAGGCAGGTTGCTATTTTTAACAGTTTTGGAAAAACTAAAAGTCCTACATCATTATTCTAGATATTATGGAACCAAAAACACTAATTATGGAAAGAAATGAAAACAACTACAATGATTTTAAATTATTTTCTTTTTGGGTGATGCAAGATTGCCCTTACACCACTAGATGCTCTTGCATCAGACACCTAGGATAATTTGAGAAGTGATCCTATCACGTCTCAGATGTTTGTGTGAGGAAAACCTAAATGGTCAACCTCTGCCTTAGACAACCAAGAAAAATCTTCAACATGCCTTCCTTTCCATTTTACCAGATATTCTTCATATTGCTTGTTCTGAGTACTTCCCACAAGGCTATCCAAGATCTCTTCTATCTCCTCCATTGAAGTAGATGCCCGAATACTCCACTGCGCTTCTTTTGGTCCATCCTCTGTTCCACCTTCATGATATTCTGATAAATTAGGAATATTGAAAATAGGGGAAATATTGATCCCACTCGGCAGCTCTACCTCATATGCATTTCCTGAATCATGTTTCTTTAGGATTTTGCATGGTCCAAATTTCTTCATTTTCAACTTATTGTATGTTCCAATTGGGAACCTTTCTTTTCTCAAGTGAACCATGACTTCATCTCCTACATGGAACTCCTTATACCTCCTCTTCTGATCTGCCTTAGCCTTATACTGAATATTCATCTTATTAATGTGCTTTCTCACCTCTTCATGCAAATTCTTCAGATGTTCTGCAAAGTCTTCAGCTTCAGCACTTGTCTTTTCTCCTTTGTCCAGCTTCCTTAACTCAGAAGCATTTCTCAGGCTATTGCCATATACAATCTAGAATGGTGATTTACCAGTACTCCTATTGATAGAATTGTTGTAAGCAAATTCTGCCTGTGGTAAAATTAAATCCCATCCCTTGGGCTTATCTCCTACTAAGCATCGTAGCAGGTTACCCAAACTCCTATTCACCACTTATGTCTATCCATTAGTCTATGGATGGTGTGTAGAACTGAACTTCAAATCTGTCTTCAACTTCTTCCATAATGTCCTCCAGAAATAACCAACAAACTTGGTATCTCAATCTGAATCTATGCTCTTTGGTAGACCATGTAATCTCACCACCTCCCTGAAAAATAACTCTACAATATGAACATCATCATTAGTCTTTTTGCAAGGAATCAAATGTGCCATCTTTGAGAATCTGTCCACCACCACAAAAATGGAATCATGTCCTCTTTGTGTCCTTGGTAAACCAAGAACAAAATCTATACTAATATCATCCCATGGCTTCTCTGGTACAAGTAATGGTTGATATAGACCTATATTATGACTTGCTCCTTTCGCCATCTGACATACTTGGCAACTCTACACAAATTTCCTCACATCCTGTTGCAACTGTGGCCAATAATAATTTTCACCAACAATAGCAATGGTCTTATCTCAACCAAAGTGTCTAGCCAATCCTCCACTATGCTTCTCCTTAATCAGGTTCTCTCTCATCGAACTCCTTGGAATGCACAACTGGCTTCCTCTAAACAACATGCCATCTTGGATTATGAAATCCAACCATTTTGTCCTGTCCAAAGTAACAGGTTCCAAACAAGCTTTCTAGGCCTCTGCAAAATCTAGATCTTTAGGATACAAACTTTTGAGCTCATCAAACTCAATAACCTCTATCTTCATTTCTATCAACAAATTTTGTCTTCTGCTCAAGGCATCTGCAACTCTGTTGGACTTCCCACTCTTGTGCTTCAAAAAAAAATATAGCTCTGCAAAAACTCAACCCATTTTAAATGCCTTTGGTTCAACTTTCCTTGACTATTAACTTACTGCAAAGCCTGATGATCAATATATAAAACAAACTCCTTTGGCAACAAATAATGCCTCCATTTCTTCAAAGCCTGAACTATTGCATAAAACTCCTGATCATAAATAGAATACTTTATCTTGGCATCATTAAGCTTCTCACTAAAATAGGAAATGGGCTTACTTCTTAACTCAAAATAGCTCCTATAGCACTACCACTAGCATCACAATCTACCTAAAATACATTATTAAAATCTGGAAGTGCCAAAATAGGTTACTCTGTGACTTTTTGCTTCAATGTATCAAAGCTTTTATCTGCTCCTTTAGTCCATCTAAACTCTTTTCTATCCCCTCTCATTGTCTCAGTTAGGGGTGCACAAATGCTACTGAAATTCTTGATAAACTTTCTGTAAAAACTTGCCAAACCAAGAAAAGATCTTACCTTGGAAGCACTCCTCGGCATAGGCCATTCAATGATAGCCCTCACCTTCTCTGGGTCCATCTTAAGACCTTCCTCTGAGACAACAAATCGTAGGTATACCAACACCTTCTTTGCAAAACTACATTTCTTTCGATTAATCAACAACTTCTCCTCCCTCAGCTTCTCTAAAACTCTTCTGATATGCATCAAATGCTCATCCCAAGTCTTACTAAAATCAAAATATCATCTAAATAGACAATAAAAAAACTTCCCAAAAATTTTTTCAGTACCTCGTTCATGAGCCACATGAATGTGCTTGGTGCATTGGTTAGCCCAAATGGCATGATTAACCACTCATACAAACCCTCCTTTGTCTTGAAGGCTGTCTTCCATTCATCTCCTTCTCTGATTCAGATCTGGTGATACCCACTCTTTAGGTCAATCTTCGTGAAGTACTTGGCTCCACTCAAACAATCCATTATGTCATCCATTCTTGGCAATGGAAACCTGTACTTGATCGTGATCTTATTTATGGCTTGAGAATCTATACACATTCTCCACTCTCAATCTTTCTTTGGCACTAGTACTGCAGGTACCGCACATGGACTTAGGCTCTCCCTTATCAGTCCCTTCCTTAGCAACTCGTGGGCCTGTCTGTTCAACTCTTCATTCTCTGCTAGAGTCATTCTCTGGGCTGCCTTATTTGGAAAACTAGCTCCTGGTATCAAATCCATTTGATGACTTATCTTCCTTACTAGTGGTAAACCTTCTGGTACATTATCAGAGATAATATCCTAAAATTCTTTCAACATAACTGAGACTTCTGCTGGTACATCTTCACATTTCTCCTGACTAATCTTAGGGATTAATACAAAGCAATGATGCTCATGCTTCATACCCTCCAAAAATTTTCTACCATCTACCAAGCAAATTATGGTAGTACTACATACCTTTTCTTCCACCTCCTTTAAGGGCTTCAACTTATGGCAAAGGGAATATGTGTTTGCACGACCATCATGGACAACGCTCCTATCATACTGCCATGGTCTCCCCAACAACATATAACATGCATCCATCGGTATGATATGACACAGCACCTCATCATGGTAGTCCCCAATCTTGAACTTCACACTGCTCATTGACCAAAGCTCTATGGTCTTTTTGCAACCATGCAATCTGATATGGATGTGGATGCTTTCTTCTTGTCAACCATCTCCTCTGAAACAAGATTGTCAGTACTTCCACTGTCAATAATAATATCACAACACTTACCTTCACATTTGCACCTTGTGTAGAATAAACTCTTCCTCTGATTTGGTTATTTCTCCTCATTCAACAAAGTACTTCTGACAACTAGGGTTTCTCCCCTTTCAGCATCTTCAGAATGCTTAGATTGGGCATCTTCATCTACATGTGCAACTCATGCATTACCTTCAGGTCTTCTATTTGTCCTTCCTTGATGTTGCAGACACTCATATGCTAGATGCCCTTCTTCTCCACATTGGAAATAGGTTCCTCTAAAACCTCCTCTTCCAGGTCCTTGCCCAGGTCTACCTCTTCCTCTTCCTCTTTGCTCACAATTGTTCTGGTCACAAGGGCGGTAGGTATTATCTCCTCTTTGATTTCGACTAGTGCCAGCTTCTTCACTTTTCTTTGCATTTTCATTTCGGCCCCCATAGGGTCTTCCACCAGTCCTTCCACCTTGACCTCTTCCCCTTTACTTGCTATCAAATCTTTTATTCAACTTCTCTTCCACCTTCAGGGAAAACTGGTATGCATCTTCTATGGTGGTCATTCTAACCAGGCTCAGCTCCTCTTGAATACTCGGCCTCAACCCATGAATGTAATGGGATACCTTCTCCTTGTTGGGCTCTGCATGGCCTGTCCTGATAGTAATCTTATAAAACTCTTCTGTATACTCCTTGACAGACTTGTTACCTTGCTTTAGGCCTTGCAGCTTCTTCAACAACTCCATCTCATAGTCCACAAGAATGAACTACTTCTTCAGTTTCTCCACCATCCGATCCCATCTGGTAATCTTTTCTTTTCCTCTTCTTTTCCTCTCTAATTGGACCTCCTCCCACCAAATACTAGCATGGCCCTTCAACTTTGTTTTTGTAAACTTGACCCGATCTAGGTCCTCCACATCTTCATACTCAAAATACTCCTCCATGTCATTGATCCAATCAATAAGTTGTTTCAGATTCAAATCTCTAGAATATGTAGAAACTTCAATCTTGGATCTCTTTCTGATCTTCGAAATGGCCCTCAACAACCTAACTTCTGCAGGATCTCCTACAGCTTCTTGTTCTTCCTCAAATAGCTCTTCCTCAACTTCATCTTCACTTTCTTCTCTTGTTCTCAGGTCAAACCCTCTTCGTAGCTCCTCTTGCAATGCATCAATTTGCCTTTGCGGGGCTCTAAAACCCTCTTCTGTTAAAGCATTCCTCCCAATACGATTTCTTCATGGAGGCATCTTGATCTCCACAACAAACCCACAATCTCAGGTCCTAGTGTAAACTGCCTCACGGTCGGCGATCTGTTTGCACACTCAGGAACCCTTGCTCTGATACCACTTGATGAAGGGGTAAATCATACAACACACAACAATAGAAATAGAAAACAAAAAACAAAATATTTCTTTATTAATCTGGGCAACTCATTACATTATAGAAGCTCAATTACAATCCAAGGAATCAATCCTCCACAAGCTGCAACACACTACAGCTACACCTCACCAGGCTCTGGAATCTTCTGCCTTTTGTAACCCGAAATCAGCTAGGGTTTCTATTTTCCTACCTATTCTTGACTCCACACTTGCCCCCTTAACTCTACCACTCCCCAGGGTTCCCAAAATAGTCATAAATAGCACTTTTTGGTGGCCTCCAGCTAAATTTTAAAATTTACAACTCCCTCCAAAAGTAGGTCAACTTCCGGGAAGCATAACTTTTGATCTGGGTGTCCTATTGACGAGCTGTTTTAAGTGCCAAAAAGCTTGCGAAGTGAACTATCATTCCGGAAATCCATAAATGAATTTCTGACAACTTTTTAGGACATTATGGGATGTTTTAGTGCCTCATATCTCGTTTCAAAAAATTTTAGGGGCAAACAAAAACTTTAATATCTTTCAGCTCACAAATGATCTTTGCCTGATTCCTTCACCAAAGTTATTATATTTTCGTTATGTAACTTTCTATAAGTTTTTGCTTCAATCTATACCCAAACACAAACTTTCCTAAAATAGCAAGTACACTTTCCAAAACAGGCAGGTTGCTATTTTTAGCAGTTTTGGAAAAACTGAAAGTCCTACATCATTATTCTGGATATTATGGAACCAAAAACACTAATTATGGAAAGAAATGAAAATAATTATAATGATTTTGAATTATCTTCTTTTTGGGTGATGCAAGATTGCCCTTACACCACTAGATGCTCCTGCATCAAGAAGTTACATGGCTGATCAGTGTCGGAAGGAGGTCTGGATCCTACAAAGAAACTGGTACCTTGGACTTGGGCGCCCACTCTAGTGTCCTTGACTGTTCCACTTTGAAACCCCAAAAATAGGTATTTTGTGATTTGGTATTTTACTCCTGTCTGCAAGAGCGTTTTCTATCATTTGTTAATTTGTTTCCATATTTGCATAATTACGGTTTTAATGGTCAATTAGGCACAAGAGAAGGAAAATTGATAATTAAATTCCCTAATCCAAGTTTCCCTACATTTGTAAGTGACCTAGGATATGATAGTGCTCACCACTCGACCCTAGATCCTTGAATGTATAGTGGAGAGGTGGATTTAAAGATCTAAACACTAGAACATTAACAAGTCCAATTTTCCCCTAAACAATGATCCATGATGATATTGAGGAAGAAGAGGAAGAAGAGGAAGGACCCAAATTGGTCCAGAAGAAGAGAGAGCCTCTTGTCTCCAATGAAGAGACACAATTCAAAAGAACAAAGATTGACATTCTTATAGATGAAGAAGAAGACATTGAGAAAGAAATGAAGGTTTCATATTTAAGAAAAGAGAAGAGAAATATGGTGAAGAAGGCCAATCTTCAAAAGGAAAAGGAAAGGGAAAGAAGAGAAAAGATAGTGAAACTACAAAGGAAAAGGGCAAACAAAAGAAGTCAGAAAAATCCAGTCTTCCTCCTCTGCAACTTGAAGCTACAATCAATGCAATAACAAAATATGATACTTTGAAAGAAGTAGCTGAGCTGTATGATGAAAAATCATCAGGTGCTAAGTCAATCATTGAGATTGCTATAGTTAGGCACATGGACACATTTAATGTTTCTTTGATAGAAATAATTGATAAATTATTGGATAGTCTTGCTGATGTACCATTAGGGGAAATTTACATATAAAATGGGCCTCCTAAGGAACTCTAAAAAAACAAAACTTTTCTCATATAATACAATTAAATAAATATAAATTACTTAACTACATGAGTTATGTGGGGTCACATATTTCTATTATAATTCTTTTAAAATTCAAGTTCACATTTTTCTTTTTATTTTATTTCTTTTCTTGATTTATTTTCTATTTTCTATTTTATTTTTAAGTTATATTTTAAAAGATACACTTTCTAAATTAAAACTCAAGTTCACTTTTTTTTTTATATTATTTCTTTTCTTAATTTATTTTATATTTTCTATATTTTTAAAGTTATTTTAAAAGATACACTTTCTAGTTCCAAGCAAGTTTTACTTAAAGAATGTACTAAAAAATAGTTTAAGTTTTTTAAACCTAAAAAAAATTGAAATTTTAAATAACTTTTTTATTTTCCTTTCTCTAAAATATAAATAAATATTTGTTAGCTTTTTATCTTCCTATTATATTTCCTTATAAAACTCAAGTTTACTTTTCTTTTTATATTATTTCTTTTCTTATATTATTTTTTCTTTGAAAATCTTTTATCTTTATATTTTTAAAAGTACACTTTCTAAGAAATCATTTGTTGAAATGGTTTTGAAATACTTTTTAGATTTTTTCTAAAGAATGAAAGTATTTTTTAAAAACACAATAATTTCTATAATAGAACTTAAGAATATAAATCTCAAAAATAAAAAGAATCTTTATTATTTAGAAAGATGATTGAGATAGAATAGGATATGTAGAGTTAAATTAACCATCACGAGTTATTTCATAGGATTTTAGTGTAGGGATACTCTAGACCACTGAGAAAGGGGGGGTGAATCAGTGGTACAATAAAACTAGATCACTCAACAATCAAAAGCAATTAATACAAGCATTCCAAGGTACATAAAAAAATAATAAGACCATACAAAATACTCCATAACACAAGTATGTATGTGGAAAACCCTAAAAAGGGAAAAACCACTAAGTGAAGTGTTGGTTGGGGTTTCCTAACCAATCAAACTTCACAAGAGAATCACTATTGGGTGTCACTGACCAAATCTCACTGATTACAGTTTGTTTAGGAGCACCAACTCCTTATCATATCAAGAGCACCAACTCCAACTAAATGATGAGCACCAACACTAATTACAAGAGAAATAAATACACAAAGTACTACTCTGTTTACAATGTCATCATAGGTTACAGATGGATTCTATAACTCTCTCACTCAATCACCTCTATGTGAAGATATTCAAAAACCCCTTCAACTCTCTGCAATTTCAATTACACATTTACTCTGCTCCTTTTTAGCCTTATAGGCACAACAATAATAATCTCCTTTGTATCAACTATTCAAAACATATTTCTTCAAAAAACTCTATCAAGAACTACATAGAAGAATAGAACTTGATTTACTCTGTCATCACCTCTTTAGATCCATGAAGACACCCAATACTACTTCTATTTGCTCACCACTTTCCTCCTTATTTTGTCTTTATGTATACATAATAATACACCTATTTTCAACCATTCAAAGAATATTTCTTCATAGATCCATCAACAACCCCACACAAAAAAATGGTACATGATTACACTATCATCTCAACCCAAGATACACGAGGACACACAATAATAACTCCATCTATAACTACCAATTCATCATTTAAAAAATAATTAATAAAATTGTTCAAAACTGCTTGCAATTGGGTAATACGGGTCACTACCTATCAAACTACATTCACCGGGGAATAGTGGTTGTGAGTTTAAAAGCCACTATCAATCATGTGTTTCACTTCATCGAAAGATTAAACAAGGATCATTGATTTTTATCTTGGCACCCAATCCTTTGACAAGGAAAGGTCTTACCGGTCACTGCTAGGACAAGGGGCTGATAAACCCATGAGCATGGTGACTTAAGTTGCAACTTAAGTCCCTGTCAACTGGTGATACCAAGTCATTGATAAATTAAAACAAAAAGTGAACTCATCATAACAATGACTTTGCTTTTAGGTTCTTAGGGTTTAGAATATCCTTAGGGTTTAGAATATCCTTAGGATTTAGATCTTCAACTTCTTTCAAACCCTAATATATCATTAGGAAATTAACATGAATTGAACTCCTTCACTTCTACAGATAATCTCTGGTGTAGAGAACAACTTAAAGGATAAGATATAATGTTGGTAAGATATAGACATTCCTTTTTCTCTTGAGACAAGAAACACAAGGCACATGAAGTAAATATCTGACAATCTACTCAACTGGTTCATCTTGTATAAAATGCTTTAGAAGATAAAGACCTAAACATGAATCCCTCTGATATCAATGACAAAATGAATGCCAACAAACCATCATGTAGACAACCCCTCCATGCTTCATGAATGAATCTTTTGTTCACATATTGAATGACAATCATTCCTCTATTCACACAATTACTCTGTTCACACAATGAATGACAATCAACTATCTTCTCCATTCTTCATGAAGGTCTGAACACCTGAACATATAACAATACACCCATCAATCTATCTTGGACTCTGTCTAATGACATGACTATCTTCTTCTCTAGGACTACTCCCATGCAATGACATGATTGTCTTCTTCTCTATGCAATAACATGAACATCACAACACAAGGATACCACACCATCACACAACACTACCAACAACATTCATCAACATCATTCATCAATGACACTCATTTCAACATGACACCTTCTTTGACATTAGATATGCTTCTTCCATAAGACTGAACTTTCACAACAAAATACTGTGATGCATTTGACCTAGCAATTGTATATGTTGACATTAATGTCAACACACAACACAATATACATAATATGCCAAATTTCCAACAATATCCCTCTTTGGAATTGATGGCAACATTATGCATTTGCAATTGCACTTTTTCACTTTTCCAACAATATGTACAAATGTTTTGTCTGACAATCAAGAGAATCAACCTGCAAACCAATCTATATACAACCTACAATTGCAAGTGATGACATTACTCTCCTTTGACATCAATGGAAAAGGGTGTGGAAAACATAATTTTGGAGTTGATAATTAACTCATAACACCAAGATCACCTGCAAAACCTAAGATTTACCTTCCATAAGAGAAAAAAGCAAAGAGACATAATTTGCACAATATTAGATGAATTAATGAAATGGATTCTTGAATTACATATGAGAACTTGCTTTTATATTTTCAAGTTAAATAAAACACTAATATGACTTAATATTAACCTAAGACTAAAAATAAGCCCTAAGTTAACTTATTAAAGTGTAATTAAATATTTAATTACACCAACACCCCTCATAACTGCAACTTAGGGATAAATGAAAACCATGCAACTAACATAAGAATGGGTCCCAGCTATAAGGCCATGTTAGGTACCCATGAACAAAAAGAAACTCTCATAAAGTGGAGAGAATAGAGAAAAACCCAGTGGGAGAAAACTCTCCAAAAAAGAGAAAATACAACAAGTACATGAAATTGTGATGTAAGAAGGACTAACACTTAGACCCCCCAAGAACTAAATCCATCACAAAAGTACAAACATGAATGCCCCCCATAAGAGAGGAAGAAGAGAGAAGGTTTGATGACTCCCCTAGAAAGGAGAAGGATGAAACCTCATGTGAGGAAATGCTCCCTCCCAAAATAGAGATGAGAAGACAGACCATGCAGCCGCTCCTCAAGATGACTCCTGCAGTGCTAGAAGATGCTCGACACAGAATAAAGATAAAGACCCATGAACGTCGAACAACATTCCTCCCCTCGGGAAGAAATAGAACTATAGATGTGTGCATAATCTCTTCCCATTTTGGATAGGAATATATAGGAAGAAGGATAAATGTCTCTAAACTCTGCACATGATCCAAAGACAACAATGATGCTCCTAAAAATTGCTCAAATGTCTCCAATCCACTACAATGTAATTGAATAGGAGGATGAAGAACAATCTTTGAAGAATATGATGACGATGCAATTCCATCGAAGCCGTTATCAAAGAGAAGATAAATGTCCTCAATGTGGTCCTCCAAATCTGCAAGATGGAACTCTACAAACAAAAATGATATATCTGGTAGATATGTGTCCCAATGAGATATCTTTGGAAGACTAATAATGTCCTACTGCAAAGAATATGATGTAGCAACAGGTAATACAGATGTGATCTCAATAAGAGGAGAAGGAGAAGCAAGTGAAGTCTCCATGTCATCTGAACTAACAAGACCTGTCAAATATGCAAACTCCTCAACTGTATCATCATCAAAAGGTATGCAATCTATATCATCAAGGGGTATGTGGCAATCCATAGCAGGATCATCTGGGAATGGAGAGATATGTGGGTCTCCATAGATCTCCCAAATGCTAGTCCAAAGAGTGTGTGGGCACTCAATATGTGAGATAGAACACATAGTGTCATAATCAAAACTAGAACCAATCAATCCTACAATATGATCAACATAATTTCCCCATACAAATTTCCTCCCAGGTGTATTTGGTTTAGGTATGAGTCCATAAAGATAAGGCAAAAGATTAAGCCACCTATGATGTGTCAATATGCCCTTTTGCTAAGACTCATAATTATCCTTACCCAATGTTACCACAAAAGGGTGAATAGAAAAACCCATGATATCTCTTCAAACAAATAAGATTCGAGACCAACAATCTAAATATGTATTAATGCTGATAAATGAGGCCCAACAAAATAAACAGAACTTCTCCATGTGCCAAAATGTCCATAATATCAAACAGAAGCCATAAAACTAACAAATTGAATAAAGAATACCTAGGGTAGAATCTGGAAGAATTTCATATATGGCTGTGTAAATCTCCTTAATACCTTTCCAATTTCACAAGAATTGTGAAAATTGGAGATTGTGGCAAAAAGATACGAGCTCGGAGGCAAAAAACTGTATCTGGACTTCAAACAGAAATAAATTGTACCAATCAGAAAATTTTGGAAAAATACCTGCACCAATGGATTATTCTTAGAACCATCTTTCTGACACCTATTTGTTTTCGAAAATCCAACTCCATATGCTCAAGATATGCCTGATTTACAAAAATTGCTCCTTTAGGGCAAAGAGGCCAAAAAAAACACTATTGAAGCTCCTGGATGCCCATGTGACCAGGGGCTGAGTCTCTGGGGCTGGCGGCTAGGGCATTGGTAACTCATATGATCAGGAGCTGAGTCTCTGGGGGCTAGCACCTGGAAGCTAGGGGCTGGTCCCCCATGTGACGAGGGGTTCCTTTTTTATTAAGACATTAATAAAAAACTTAGCTGTGCCTGTGCACAAAAATTGAGATGGCATAGAAATTGAGGTGGCACAGAAATTGAGGTGTCATGGAAATCGAGGTGACACAAAAATCAAGGCAGCATAAAAATTGAGGCATCATGGAAATCAAGATGGCACGCAAACTGAGGTAGCTCCAAAATCAAAATTAGCTCAGATGAGAATGACTTGAAAATCAAGGCATCGTATGGCCATACAAATTCTGTATAGGGCATACGGATTTCACTGAACCAAGTTTTTTGAAACCCTAAAAACACCCAAAAATTTTATGTCAACAAAATATATAGTGCCTTATATGAAAATAGGGGTTTTTGGGCTTTTTGAGCGCAATGGTGAGGTTCATTTTTTCTCAAAAATGCATCCTACAAAAGCTCTTACTTGAAATTTTCCCAAATCTAAGAAGAGCTTGCAGATTTGGAGCATTGATACCATGTTGGAGTTGATAATTAACTCAGAACACCAAGATCAACTGCAAAACCTAAGATTTACCTTCCATAAGAGAAAAAAGAAAAGAGACATAATTTGCACAATATTGGATGAATTAATGAAATGGATTCTTGAATCACATGTGAGAACTTGCTTTTATAGTTGCAAGTTAAATAAAACCCTAATATGACTTAATATTAACCTAAGACTAAAAATAAGCCCTAAGTAAACTTATTAAAGTGTAATTAAATATTTAATTACACCAACACATAACACAATATGCCACAACATACTGCTTCTGACACTACAACTCTCCCTATCTGATATTTGCATTTTTGGTAAATTGATTTATCATTAAACACTAATGATTGCCTTGTCATCTACATGATTCATCCATTTGATGACTACTTTATCAACCTGATATATTAAAATATGATGTCAGCAATCCTGACTGATAAACCTGACTAAGATATGAATATACTAACTATAATGTCAATGTATCAAAGCATTCACATCATGTACAGTTAGCACAAGACACTTGTTTGCATACCTGCTTACAGTCATATACTGACCCATTGTGGTGGCTTAACACTTATAGTAACATGCACTATTGATGTAATATTGTGTAATACTAAAACTTCATATATCATATACTGATATACTGATGAAATACTGGTGATGTAATATTGTCATCAATCACTCCATACATACCTATCATCAGTCACTCCATCATCAGACTGCTATTGAATAAGCATAAACATTACTGTCAAAATCCAAGATTGTATCATTGTGTGACTAGTCGAAGATTGTGACTGTATCTCACTGCATAGTCTGATACAAACATGTATCATTGACTAATACAAACATATTTGACTCTGAATATGTATCACTTATGAAACTTCATATATCTGACTCTAACTTTGATTTTTCTTTGTTTTAAACCTATTGTCTCATGCATAAACTGTATCTCTTTTTTCCACATGTCTGAAACCCTCTCTATTTGCAATTTGACTACTCCAATCATCATCTTCAGTCTGCTCTGCTCTTGTTCTATCTTTGCATTTTGTGTAGATTTTCTTCCTGGCATCATCTCTGCATCTTCTTAATGATTTCTACCATACTTTGAATCTCTTAGGGTTCTAAAATTTGCATACTTTCCAACTTCATCATTAACCTTGAGGATCACTGATCCCTTCACAGTGTTGTCATAGTCCTTTATATAGCTCTTTGCATCATTGTCCTTACAGATTTTCTCTTGGGTTTACTATCCTCACACATGATTGTGAAATCTTTCTTCATTGTGTCTTCATCCCTTGAATGTGCAATGCTTTTGATAGGTTTTAAAACCTTTATCAAACTTAGACAAAACTTCTCAACCTCTATATGCTTGTTCTTTGTTTAGTTTTCTCTTTGTCAAGTTTAGTAACAAGTCTTGTAGATTTTCCTCTTGATTCTACTAAGAACATCTAGTGAACGCTATAAACCTTTGATTTCTTTTTTAAACCTCTTTACTACCTACCAAAAACACTGACTTGTGTTTGTGAGCACTGCCATCAGTGGATCTCTTTGTCAAGTCTTGAGATGTATGTGTAGGTATAGGCCTTGAAGAAAGGACATCCCCATAACCCTTACAACTTCTTCACACCCTACATAAACACTAGTATTTATTCTTCTAGGTTTGTGAGAAAAGGTATTTAAAAGTTAAAACATGAACTCATTAGTATCTCATAACACATCTATGTGCTTCTTTAAATTTGTAACCTACCCCTTGAATGAAGCTCTTCACACCTTTCATTACCCCAAGATTTGTCTTCACTGTAAAACCTGAGTATTATACTTTAGAGACATGTTCATGTCTATCCCTTGACATATTTCATCATACACTATTCCATAATCCTACACTATCATACTTTGCATGCATAATCATTGACAACTGTGCACTATTCTCTCTTGGACTGTAACCTCTGCCCATTCTACACCGTGGATTGTCACTCTTCCTTGTCAATGCTTTGTTCACTACATGGTATTAGGATAACTCATTTTATGACAATGACCCATAGTCTTTAGACATGAGGTCATTTGCTTTATGTCTTGAATCAATGGCAATTATTTACTGAGATCTGCAACCTTGACAAACTTCTCATGCAAAGTTCTTGACCACAGTGACAAACTTAGTGTCTTGAGACAAATTTTGACAAAGGCTATTGTTTTACAACTGTCACTCATCTCTAACATACCCCTGTCTATTCTTCACTTGAATGCAACTAATAATGACTTTATGTTTTAACAAAATAGGGTTATGATAGGGTTTTTGTATCAAAGTCTCAACTCAAGATTGTGCAAGATCATTCTCATTACTTAGTAATCTCTACTCACCATTTTTTTTCATTCTATGCACCATTATTTTATCTATGACAGCGATGAAAGCAATACTTTGTGATTTCATACTTTGTGTGATCCTCGTGTTGATTGTGGCATCTCTTGAGATGACATGTTTGTCATGTCACTTAGTTTGTATACCTTTCCCAAGATAATCTTTCCACAATACTGTTGATATATCCTCCATGACACTTATCTCTTCTTTCATATTATACTGTTATAAACCTAACATGAATGTCTCTAGACCGTTCCCTTCTCAGATCATCCTTGTCACTTACTATCACTACTAAGACACAACCTCTTTATTGTTGTCTATGGGGTAGAATGATACATCAATGATCAGCTCCCCCTGAACTCATGCTATTCCTTATGCACTTAGTGATGCCTCTTGTGTAGTATGTGCAAGCTTAGGTTCTTTCTTTTGCTATTGTCTTCTCCAAACTTTCACATGTTCTTCCTTTTACTTGATTAGTACATTCACTTTCTTGTTATGTCTAAGTAGTTCCACAACACCATTTCTACAAAAGTGTGTTGAATGCCTGAAGTTGTTGCATCTATAACATATGACATTGTAATCTAGAGCAAAGGAATTAGAGTTTGTTCTTGATAACCCATAAGCACTTCTATTTTTTTCCATACATAATTATGAATTTCATGTGCCCAACAATCTCTTTCTTTGTGACCAACTTTGTTACATTTATGACATACAATATTGTAATTCTTATTTAACAATATACAAGAAATTTTTATTCTTATTCCATCCAAAATCATTTCTTGCATGAGTTCTACACTCTCTAGCTTTATGACCAAAATTATGACAAAAATAACAATAACCATGAAAATAGGAAGTGAACCTGGTTTGTTTTACTGATGACCTTCTCGTCAATCCTTGCTTGGGATTATGAACTCTTTTGTATCCTTCTTCATTGACATTCTAATTTGCAAGCCTTTTGGAAGCAGTGCTTGATTCTCCTTGTTCATATATTGCCTCGTTTGATGAGTTTACTAACTTCATTGGTGCTTTTCCATCATTCTTCTTGGATATTGCAGCATCTTTGTAACTCTTTTCTCCTTCACATCCTATCCCATATTTGTTTGATAGTGACCTTTGACACAAAATCATTTTCTCAAACAAATCAATGCTCTACTCATTTTGAAGACTTCTATTCAACTCCTGATTTACCTTCTCTAGTTGCTTTCTTAGGGACACCATTTCAACCTCTAGCTTTTGACAGTCTTCTATTTTGGATTGCAAATTCAAACTAGTGACTTCTTTAATTCTCTTAGAATCTACCAACAACAATTTTAGATCTTCAATAAGCTGATTAGATTCTTCACACTTCAATTTTAGTTTTTCTTTTTGCCTTTTTTCATTTTTCAATTTGTTTAAAGCAACAATCAATTCACTTTCAAGATCAACTTGAGATTCCTCTTCATCATATTCATCTTCTTCTAACCTTGTATCTATTTCAATTTGTGAGTCATTTCTTACAACTACTTCTCCATCATCATTTGTATTTGGTTTTGGTGGTGCTTGTTGATTAGCACTCTGTGTTGATATTAGGGCAAACAACTGAGAGGGGGGGGTGAATTAGTTGTCTCAAAGCTTTATCTTTTGCTACAACTTATCTTCTTTATCACTTAATAACATAACAATGATATAACCATGAAAGCATGAATCAACAATACAAGAGCAGAAAACATAATCAACACACATAACACCAAGATTTTTACATGGAAACCCGGTTAAGGGAAAACCATGGTGGGGCTTAACCCACAAGATTTATTCTCTATTAAAAGAATAGAAAGTGGGAAGGCACTTGCCTTTGAGCGCACTATCCAGAGCTCACTGCTCAAAGAGGCTCACTGCCTACAGAAACATTCACATGTTTAACAAAAAAAGATTGAACTGAGAAACAACATCTTCTTCTTCATGCTAAGGTTAGTTCCATTGAAGCTCATAATACCTCTGCTCTACCCCCAAACACTTTCTTTGCTATCTCCTTATCCTTTACTACTCTTCCTCTTCTCTGCTCTACCTTTCTTCCTTTCTTAGGATCTTATCATTTTCACACAAGGGCAACTTTCCACAACTCAATCACATGTATTTATATGCTCCATCAACCTTGGAATAAACATCAAGGTCAGCACTACAAACATCTGACTTAATGCAAATCACTATACTGTTAGCCAAACATCGCTGGGACCCAAATCTTCCTCGAACAACATGCCATGCTTCATAGAACCTCTCTCAGATCATCCACAACATGCACAAAGTATCCAGTCAACCAAGAATGGAAAGAACAGCAACACCCAAGGAGAAATATTCATCCACGAGCTCAATCCTCAATACGGACCACCAACACAACAATCACACGATCTAGAGACCACCACAAGCACAATGAAATCAACAAGAACATCAGCACCACCAGAAACACTTGCACCTTCATCTAGGAACTCAAAAACACCAACTGTCATGACTGTCACACTAGAAAGATTGCTTGTGGACCTCCAAACCATGAACCACTTGAGTTGAGGATACACATTGACATCCCAAACACACCTCTAGATCCATAGATCATAATATTCCAATACGGATCAATCCAGACCAAATTTCTATCACTCTGTCACATCTAAGTAACTGCAAAACCTGATTATGCTCATATGGCCATAACTTTGCCAATTCTCCATGTAAACCTCTCAAATATTGACTGGAGCAACTTCAGACAATCCTCTACAAACCCTTTAATCCATAGACTCTGATCTTCATCTTACTAGGAATGTGGAGCAATCTACTTCACTGAACTACATTGTCTTCACTGTCTTTGACAAAGAGATATGTAACTCACTTGTTTCTTCTAGAGAGGCTAATTTTCTCAATATCCTCAACATACAAGTCTTCTAGAATAGGATACAGTTGACACTAATGACAACAAGGATATGCTGACATCAATGACAACACCGATTAGGCACATATTTGCAACAATCTCCCCCTTTGTCATTGATGTCAACATATGATGTGAAAAACTGATTCAACCATTAAGATAAGAACTTCTCCCCCTTTCTCTTATCACACATGTAATCACTTTCTTCACTACTCCCCCTTACACCAACAACTACTCACTTCCAAGTTTTTCACATGACTTCTCTCCCCCTTTGACATCAATGGCAAAGGGCACATATTTACATTCATCTTTCCTTCTTTTTGTTTCCAAACCGAACTCCAGAATCAACATACTGACTACTCCCCATGAGTAGTATCCTCTTAACATTAATCTGGATCACAAGATATGACTGTGAGTTCCACCGGACTGATGCACATAGTGCACCTTAGTTCTGAACAGGAGGGGTAATAACCCCTAGCTTCCCTCTGAGATACTCAAAAGTATCCTTAGGTAGAGGCTTAGTGAAGATATCCGCAATCTAATCCTTTGAATAAACAAACTCCAATCTGACTTCATTCTCATTTACCTTCTCTCTCAAAAAGTGAAACTTGATGGATATGTGCTTTGTCTTTGAATGCAACACCAAATTCTTTGAGATGTTTATTGCACTTGAATTATCATAGAAGATTGTAACAGGCTCTTCAAACATAATTTTGATATCCTTCAACATTTGCTTCATCCACAAGACTTGAGTACAATTACTTGCTACTGCTATATACTCTGCCTTTGCAATAGATAGAGATATTGCCTCCTACTTTTTGCTCAACCAAGAAACCAATCTCTTTCCCAAGAAGAATGCACCACCACTAGTACTCTTCCTATCATCCACATCTCCTACCGAATCAGCATCTGTATATGTATGAAGAGTGAAATAAACATCCTTAGGATACCATAAACCATAATCAGATGTCCCTTTCAAATATCTAAAAATTCTTTTGACTGCTACAACATGAGATTCTCTAGGATCAGCTAGAAATCTGATCACAATGCCAACTGCATTCATAATATCAGGTCTGGTTTGAGTAAGATAAAGCAGTCCTCCAAATATTGATCTATACCTTTTCTGATCTGCCTTAGGGGAATCATCATCTTTAATCAACTTGTATCTGGTTACCATGGGAGTGCTCACTGGTTTTGAATCCTCCATTCCAAACTTTTTCAACTACTCCTTCACATACTTAGACTAGGATATGAAGATTCCTTTTTCTGACTAAATGATTTGCAGACCTAAGAAGAAATTCATTTCACCAAACATGGACATCTCAAATTCACTTTGTATTTGATCAACAAATTTTTTACACATGCCCTCATTTCCACCAAAGATTATATTGTCAACAAATACTTCAACAATCAAGATGTGTTCATGATCAATTTTGATATAAAGATTACTGTCAGCCGTGCCTTTGCTAAAACTTAATTTTAGTAGATACTTATCTAGTCTTGCATACCAGGCTCTTGGGGCTTGTTTAAGTCCATACAATGCTTTCCTCAATCTGCAAACCTTATCTCCTTGATTAGACAACTGGAATCCTTCCAGTTTCTCAATGTAGACCTCTTCTTCCATCTCTCCATTTAGGAATGTTGACTTGACATCCATCTAGTAAACTTTGAAATCTCTGTAGGTCGCAAAGGCAAGAAATAATTTGACTGCTTCAATTCTTGCCACCGGAGCAAAAGTTTCTTCAAAATCAATTCCCTCTACTTGAGAATATCCTTTGCACACCAATCTTGCTTTATTTCTCACAACTTCACCATCTTCATTCAATTTATTCCGGAAGACCCATTTGGTTCCTATTACATTTTTGTTTTTCAGGCATAGGAACAAGATCCCAAGTATGATTCTTTTCAATTTGCATTAGTTCTTCTTCCGGTGCCTTTACCCAATTTTCATCATTACAAGCTTCATTCACTGATTTTGGTTTAATCTTTGAAATCAAACAGTACTCCTCTTGAACTTCAGCAATTTTTTCTTCTAGTTTGAACACCTTTATTTTTGTCTCCAATGATCTAATTTTTAGAATGATTCAATGTACATACCTGGGAGTTTTTGGATTTTCTTGAAATTCTGATTCTTGGACTTGTTCCTTAATATTTCTACTAGCTTCTTGAGTCACTAGAATCTCTGGAGCAATCTAAATCTAAGTTTGAGCTTGAACTTGCTTTTCATCATTTGATTCATATCCACAAGACTTGGAAGGTCTCTCCATGCCTTCATCAACCTTGACATTAGCACTTTCAACAATTTAATCTCTTGTTAAAGCACTGATATGCCTTACTTTGGTTAGAATAACCCAAGAATATTCCTTCATCACATCTTGCATCAAACTTGCCTAGATCTTCATCTCTCTTGATATAGCATTTACTACCAAAAACTCTGAAGTATTTCACAGTAGGAGCATTACCAAACCAATGTTCATAAAGTGTTTTACTAGTATTACCTTTGATCTACACTTGGTTAAGAGTGTATACAACAGTACTCACAACCTCTCTCCAATAGATATGTGGAACATTTGCCTCCATCATCATGGTTCTAGCAGCCTCTTGAATAGTCCGGCTCTTCCTTTCTACAACTCCATTCTGCTAAGGAGTCCTAGGAGTAGATAACTATCTTCTTATTCCATGCTTTTCACAAAATGCATTAAACTCACTGGAGGTAAATTCCCCACCTCTGTCAAATCTCAGACACTTTATCTTCACACCAATCTTGTTCTCCACCCTAGCCTTGAACACCTTGAATTTATCAAGAGCCTCTGATTTCTCTCTCAAGAAAGTGAGCCACATCATCTGGGAGTAGTCATCAATCAACAACATAAAGTATATGTCTCCTTGCAAACTCCTAACTCTGGCAGGACCACATAAATCAGTGTGCACAAGTTCCAACAATCCACTTGAAAATTGTTCTTTACTTTTGAATGTAGCTATGCTCTATTTGCCCAACTGACATTCCTTACACATGCTATTAGCAGGTTTCACAAGCTGTGGAAGATCTCTCATGGCCTGAGTAGTACTTATCTTGACATTTTTATCAAAGTTTACATGACACAATCTCCTATGTCATAACCAACTCTGGTCAATCTGAGCAATCAAACAACTTTTATCGATACTACTTAACTGAAAGATATTACCTCTAGTCTGTGTACCAAATGCAATCTCAGTTCTGGAGATTTCTAAGATTCTGCATTTTCCGTCCTTGAATCGGAGATCATACCCTTTGTCAACCAATTGTCCAACACTGAGAAGATTATGCTTCAACCCTTCTACATATAATACATCATTAGTGTTATTCTTACCATCAAAAGAGATGGATCCTCTGCCATGAATTATACCAGCCGAGTTGTCTCCAAACTTCACAATTCCACCTTCATATCTTTCCAAACTTACAAACTTACTTTTATCATGAGTCATATGGTAAGAACATCCACTGTTAATCACCCATTCATCATTTTCTTCAACTTGAGTAGCCAAGGCACTTTCCACATTCACACAGCTAGCAAATTTAGTAGGCATCAGATCTTCTTCTTTGATAGCAATGAACACCCAATCATTTCCAGAGGTACTTCCCATATCAAATTCATCATCTGTGACTCCTTCAGCAGCTTCTTGGCCATAGTAGCATTTCTTCTGAAACCTAGGTATGTTAGGGTTTGACTTTGAAACCCTCTCTGGACATCTTAAGGTAAAATGACCAATCTTATTGCAAGCAAAACATTTGAAAGGCAACTTTGTTGGAGTCAAGGACAACACTGAGAGGGGGTGAATTAGTGTTGTGAAAATTCTTGACTTTTTGCAAACTTTATCTTACAAGACAAATAGAAAGGAAGACATTAATGATTTGTTGAGCTCATATTCACAAGATAGATAGTGAAAGATGTGAACCAAAAACTTATAAGCAAAACACAAATATGCAGACATGGAGACAAATTATGACACATAAATTTCTGTAGTGGAAAACCCTCTCAGGGTAAAAAAACCATTCAAAGTTGCCTCACTGGCTTATTCAAAACCTCACTGGTTACATGAAGGTCTCATTGACCAAAGAAGCTTCACTAGCTTTACAAGATGCCTCACTAGCACATATAGAGGTCTCACTGACCACAAGCCTCACTGGCACATATAGAGGTCTCACTGACCACAAGCCTCACTGGCATAGGAAGGTCTCACTAACCACAAGCCTCACTAACCAATTCAATTGTCCTCATCAAAATAATGTGCAAGACATGATTGCTTCTCAATCTGATTTGCACCATTCATGATCTGTCATCTCTGAGCATACTCAAACCAATTTGCATACTAGTCTCATTATCTCTATTCAATCAATACACCATCATTGTCTTCAAGGTTCAATCTGAAAATATGTTGCAACAAGGAGATTATCATTTCTGCATTATAGTTCTCACATCAACTCTCTTTAGCTGAGTTTTCACTCTCCAATAAACATTTGATGACCTTGTCATTCTCTTTATTTACCCCTACAAAACATGATCTCATACATACAAAAATCATCTGTATCTTCTCAAGGATGTCTTCAATTCACATACTTTTTCCATAACCCTCTCAAATAAAAAACACCTGTATATATATATATATATAACTAACTTTTGATCTTCCATCTTCAAAACTTGATTGCTTTTTCATCATCTTCAAATTTTCCTTCACCTGTAAGAAAGTTAAATTGACTTTTCATCTAAAACAAAGTCATATTATTTCATCTTCCTCAATCTTGTTGAAGCACCTGTAAATTCTTTTCCAAAACTTCACATAACAAAATCTACAATATTTCATTTTTGCCCTCATCTATAATATATCAGCAAATGACCCTTCAAATTCAAAATCAAACTACCGTGTATTAAAAAATCTACCCTTAGAGAGAATACAATCTCTTTCAAAACATGATCTTCATAAAAAAAATAAAACTGCCCAATTTTTTTTCATTCGGATCAAAAACCCATTCAAAAAGATTTCATTTCCTTTCATCTTCTTTTCATCTTTTTGTAAAAATCATTTGTAAAATGAATGGCCCTGTAAAGAATTTCAATAGATGATATTCTTTTCATAAAAACTTCAATCACTTCATAAAAAAAAAATCAAACAATATCTTCAATCAACTTCTTTTTCTTCTCTTAAAAAAAATCTTCTCCTAAAAAAAAAAACTTCTTAATGTTCTCTCTACCACAAGGAAATCACAAAATCTGCCATTAAAAGATAATCTAAATATAGCCTTAAAAGGTACATCCACTATGACATCCTTCTATAATATTTAATTTCCACGAGAGATAAAATTTAGAAAGAAATTTCTAATAAAATATCCTTTATCATTTCACAAAAACTCTGCCTTAATTTTTGGGCTAAAAATAGCCTTTAGCAAATCTTATCTGCAGTCAACATAAAAAAGACGTTCTCAAGCACGTCAATCTTCAAGCTCGAGTAAGGAGGGCAGAATTTAAATTATAACCTTTGATTTTAAAACGCGAGCCCATTCAAATTAAAAAACTAGCCTTTGATTTTTAATTGGCGCTCAAGTGCTCATAAGGGGAAACCTAATCATCGGTCTTGCTAGGAGAAAGGGGCCGATCCCCTATGAATCTAACACCCATAAAGTTATAACTTAAGTTATAACTGACCTGTTATAACAGGTCACCAATGAAATATAACATAAAGTGAATTTATGTAATACGAGCAGTGAAGGGCATATGTTATATGATTTAAGTGTTATAAAACTTGATTCAATACCTTTGAGCACATACATGAGATTCAACAAAGCCTTATGAAATGATATGCCTCTGATGCAGAATATCAAACCATTGAGATCCAAACAACATGAAGGTATAAATATGACATGAAATAATCAACTCAAAACACTAATATCCAACACTTAGTGAACTGTGAACTAAAGTTAGAAGAGTAGACAAAAGTCTGAAGCATGACACAACAATCTGCTTATGAGACACAATATCAACTCCTCCAGATCATAAGAGAGAAATGAGCAAACTCAAAGTCTGATGAATCTCCTTCCACACATGAAGGACATATATATTGATCTCAACCTGATGCTCATGAAACTTGCATTGCTTGTGATGACATGACACCATCTAGATTATGAAAGCATCCAACATAAGAAGAAGGCATCTCTTGACTCAACCATGAAGCAACACCATCATGTCACCAAAACAACAAACTTATGTCCTGATATAAATTATGAAGATTTTGATCATAATCAACTTTGTATCACAAGACATATGTATTGCATCATATTTGCATCATATATGTATTACATCATACTTATATGAAACAAGAAACAATCATATCAATCATATCAAACCATGAACATGATGAACAACCCCTGCCAATATCAACACCTTGTGAACAAGCAAAACCTTTTGACATCAATGACAATCAATCTCCATCAATCTCCCCCTGTGTTATTGATAGAAAAACTTCATGATTCAATTTCTCTTTCTCCCCCTTTTTGACATCTGATGACAAAGACTCAAATCTATTTTCTCCCCCTGTGTTGAAGTGTACTAAAAAATATCACTACTCATAAATAGCACTAGGAATCTCTGATAAGAACAAACATCACTGTTACACCATCTACACCAAAGAGCACTATCCTGATACCACTTCATAACTAGAAGCACACAATTTGTACATACCTTCTTGAAACATATAAATGATGAAGACCATCAAAGAAACATTTAAAATGATCACATCAAGAACACTTTCATATGAGCATGACTATCTAGTCCACCATCTTCTTTTGACACCATCTCCAATCCACCTGAAAGCTCCAAATCTCATGCAAGACACATAGATCAAATAACATGATCAAAATACATGAAGATTAATATCAAGAACATTCCTGAAGCAGGCATATAACAAGCCATGTAGACAATATTCTGAAACAACTCTTCAATTTGATCTAAACCACATACATTATCATGAACTTGATATGATGACCATTCCAGAGATGATCTTGCCAAAACATCCATGATAATGACTACAAGATGAACAATCAATCTTCAACAATCTGCAATCACTTTACTCTTGCACATACTCCTTGACATTATAAAGAATGAAGATGAAGATTATCCTCTTATTCCTTCACATGAAACTTTTTACAACACAATGTCAAATCTGATATACATTGCAATCAACAAGAACTAATGCCTCTTGACTCTATAATACAAATCAGCCAATCAAGTTTGCATACCAACAAACCAAATGCATTAACAAGTTCTTCCTGCATCAACACATTTCAAGAACACTTTGGATTCAACCTTTGTAATCATCAACATGATCAAGATCATTTGTCTAACAATTTGTGCATTGAACTCCTAAAACATCTTTTCAATATATTGAAAGCATAATGATCCAATGATCACCTATATCACTGACATACACTGAAAATCAACTTAGTTAGCAACATCATCATCAACTATTTCATAATAATGGCAAGAATGATAGACTTGACAAGATCATCATATCAAATGATCTCCTTCCTGAAACTTCTTGGGGTTAATTGATAGAGCATTTGACACCTCCCCCTTACTTCATTCTCTCAATTATCCAACTGATGATGTAACTTGTGCAAGATGCACAAGCTTGTGATCTATCTTCTCTTGTTTTTTTTCTACCTCCAAACTTTCTCAGGCTCTTGCTTTTGTTTATGTTTCTTCATCCAAACCTTTTCAACCTTGTTCTTTTTCAAACCTATCAAACTAGATGATGCTATTCTTCCATACATTCTGGAACTGTATGCTTTGTGACTAGGAGAGTGACACTTGAAACATACAACATTAGTATTCCATATTGAGACAAATTAACTTTTTCTGCAATTAATTGCCTTGTCTCCAAGGTGATTACAAGTATAACAATAACCATTAAATGAATAATTATACCTGTACATGTATGCTTGTCTTGCAGAAGCATTTCTTCTGAATTTTCTCCTTTGATTGTGCATTTTGTCTACACGGGCAGTAGTATGATAATTTAAATCAATCTTCCTTTTAGGAGTCTCTATGACTTTTGAACATTCTCCTTCAAAACTAAGTCTAGTAGTGTCTCCATATAGTTTTTGTTTACCAAGCATCTCATGTAGCTTGCTTGTGCTTTCTTCAAACTCCTCATACTTCTTAGATAAAGCCTTGAGACCATCATACGCTTTTCTCATATTGATAATATCACCTTCTAATTTCAGATTCTCAATCCTTCTAACTTCAAGGTCAGATTTTAAAACATCTACTATCCTCTTAACTTCCTCAACCTCTATCTTTAGACTGATAATCAAATTGTTTGAGCTATCAATTTGTGTCCTTAAATTTACAATCTGAATACTTGCCTCTTCAAGATCAGAGAGTGCATTGTCTTTGAAGTCTCTTTTTTGTTGTAGTTACAACATTAATTTCTGGTTCTCTTTCTTATAATTCTTGAGTTCACTCAGAGTATATATGAGCTCTCCTTCCATATCAATCTCACAATCTTGTTCATCATATTCCTGATCATCATCACTTATGATGTTAGCTTCTTTTGAAAGAGATTGGTCCTCAACTCCTCCATGTGAATGTCTCCTATCATTGTTATTCTTCTGAGGTAACAAGTCATCCTCTTCTTTATCATCACCTTGATAAATTCTTTTCAATTCTCTCCATATATCTTGAGCTGTAACACAATTGATAACTTTACAGAGAACATGATTAGATAATCTAGATAAAATAGCCTTCTTTGCAATGTCATTGTATTCATGAGCCTCTTTATGACTTGTATCATTAGGTGATAGAGAAGAAATAAAATAGCCATTCTCTACAGACATCCATACACCATATCCTAATGAAAATAGATATGCTTGCATCCTAAAACACCAATTAGGAAAGTCTAAACCATCAAAGAAGGGAACATCTAAAAACACTTTCTCTTCAACCGATAATGAACATTTGGAATTGATATAGACTGCACCTTCTCATCAGAATGAGACTTGACATTTCTCATGTTCTTATTTCTTTTGCACTTACCCATTATACTCCACCCTCAAGATCTACCCAAGCTGATTAGACTATAATAGGGAACCTGTGCTCTGAAACCAATTGTTGGAATCAAGGACAACACTGAGGAGGGGGTTGAATCAGTATTGTGAAAATTATTGACTTTTTGCAAACTTTATCTTACAAGACAAATAGAAAGGAAGACATTAATGATTTGTTGAGCTCATATTCACAAGACATATAGTGAAAGATGTGAACCAAAAACTTATAAGCAAAACACAAATATGCACACATAGAGACAAATTATGACACATAAATTTCTGGAGTGGAAAACCCTCTTGGGGTAGAAAAACCACTCAAAGTTGCTTCACTGGCTTATTCAAAACCTCATTGGTCACATCAAGGTCTCACTGACCAAAGAAGCTTCACTAGCTTTACAAGATGCCTCACTGGCACATATAGAGGTCTCACTGACCACAAGCATCACTGACCAATTCAATTGTCCTCATCAAAATAATGTGCAAGACATGATTGCTTCTCAATATGATTTACACCATTCATGATCTGTCATCTCTGAGCATACTCAAACCAATTTGCATACTAGTCTCATTATCTCTATTCAATCAATACACCATCATTGTCTTTAAGGTTCAATCTGAAAATATGTTGCAACAAGGAGATTATCATTTCTGCATTATAGTCCTCACATCAACTCTGTTCAGCTGAGTTTTCACTCTCCAATAAACATCCGATAACCTTGTCATTCTCTATATTTACCCCTACAAAACATGATCTCATATGTACAAAAATCATCTGTATCTTCTCCAGGATGTCTTCAATTCACATACTTTTTCCATAACCCTCTCAAATAAAAAACACCTGTATATATATATATATATATATATATATATATATATATATATATATATATAACTAACTAACTTTTGACCTTCCATCTTCAAAACTTGACTGCTTTTTCATCATCTTCAAATTTTCCTTCAACTGTAAGAAAGTTAATTTGACTTTTCATTTGAAACAAAGTCATATTATTTCATCTTCCTCAATCTTGTTGAAGCACCTGTAAATTCTTTTCCAAAACTTCACATAACAAAATCTACAATATTTCATTTTTGCCCTCATCTATAATATATCTGCAAATGACCCTTCAAATTCAAAATCAAACTACCCTATATGACAAAATCTGCCCTTAGAGAGACTAAAATCACTTTCAAAACATGATCTCCATCTAAAAAAAATCAAACTGCCAAATTTTATTTTTCATTCGGATCAAAAACCCATTCAAAAATATTTCATTTCCTTTCATCTTCTTTTCATCTTCCTGTAAAAATCATTTGTAAAATGAATGAACCTATAAAGAATTTCAATAGATGATATTCTTTTCATAAAAACTTCAATCACTTCATAAAAAAAAATCAAACAATATCTTCAATCAACTTCTTTTTCTTCTCTTAAAAAAAATCTTCTCCTAAAAAAAAACTTCTTAATGATCTCTCTACCACATGGAAATCACAAAATCTACCATTAAAAGATAATCTAAATATAGCCTTAAAAGGCACATCCAATATGACATCCTTCTATAATATTTAATTTCCACGAGAGATAAAATTTAGAAAGAAATTCTAATAAAATATCCTTTATCATTTCACAAAAAAATTGCCTTAATTTTTGGGCTAAAAATAGCCTTTAGCAAGTCTTATCTACAGTCAACATAGAAAAGACATTCTCGATCACGTCAATCTTCAAGCTCGAGTAAGGAGGGCAGAATTTAAATTATAACCTTTAATTTTAAAACCTGTGCCCATTCAAATTCAAAAACTAGCCCTTGATTTTTAATTGGCGCTCAAGCACCCATAAGGGGAAACTTGATCATCGGTCTTGCTAGGAGAAAGGGGCCGGTCCCCTATGAATCTAACACCCATAAAGTTATAACTTAAGTTATAATTGACCTGTTATAGTAGGTCACCAGTGAAATATAACATAAAGTGAATTTATACAATACAGGCAGTGCAGGGCATATGTTATATGATTTAAGTGTTATAAAACTTGATTCAATACCTTTGAGAACATACATGAGATTCAACAAAGCCCTCTGGAATGTGTGATAGGTGAAAGTCAGGTTTAGCAGATCAGACAAAGTCATGAAACCCTAACCCTACCATCATCAAGGAATCTAATCTAAATGAAATCAAAGAACAATGCAATTCAAGCATAACATCACCTAGACCGTGTGATTCCTTGTTTGAGAGATGTAGACTGCTTCTTCAACAATGAACAATTGCAAAGCTAAAGGCTGCCATGATGGATGATGAAAGCTCAATAAATGCTCAGATGCTCAAGATGCTCAAGATGATAATATAGGTGCTATATGATTGCTGGATGTCTCATATGGAATGAGAGGGTGCTTATATAAGACTCAACCAAGATCAATCGACGGTGGAGATTCAGAGGCTATGTGAATGGCTAGGATTGAAAGATACTAAATTTAGGTTCCATTAGTTGTGCATGTGAAGGATATGAATGAAAGTTGTCTTACAACACATGATTGACTGGACAAGTGTTGGAATATGATAAAAGATGAGTGTTTAATTCAAATAAAATATTTGAATTAGTTGGGATATGAGTTGGATATTAATTAAATAAATAATATTTATTTAATTAATTTGAAAGATGAATAGGATGGGATAAGATATGATGTGGAAATTAATTAAATAAATAAAATTTATTTAATTAATTGGGATGAGGATAGGATAAATGGGATTATGCATGTGAAATTAATTAAATAAATAAAATTTATTTAATTAATTGGCTAAGCAGGATGAGGATGGGATTGAATGGGATTTTAATTAAATAAATAAAATTTATTTAATTAATTGGCTTAATGAATAATGATTTAAAATGGTGTTGCTAGACATAAACAAAGTTGGGACAAATTTGGGTGTCTACATTTTGCCCCTCTTTGATACAATGTTCGATAGAGCGTTGTGTCAAAGAAGATACGATATGCGTTTGATAAACAAGTTATGCCCCAGTGTAACTGAATTGGCTAAGCAGGATGAGGATGGGATTGAATGAGATTTTAATTAAATAAATAAAATTTATTTAATTAATTGGCTTAATGAATAATGATTTAAAATGGTGTTGCTAGACATAAACAAAGTTGGGACAAATTTGGGTGTCTACATTTTGCCCCTCTTTGATACAATGTTCGATAGAGCGTTGTGTCAAAGAAGATACGATATGCGTTCGATAAATAAGTTATGCCCTAGCGTAATTGGTAGGTGATGCCCCCTCGAGAGGTAAGCCAGGCTAACCAGGAAGGGCTGGGTTGGCTCTCGATAGAAGAAAAAGGCTAAAAAGAAGGCTGACACGAAGAAAATGGGAGTTGGATGGAAGAAAATAGGCTATAGCATAGAAGAATTAGGGTTGTGAGAAGGGCTATAAGTAGGTTCTAGATAGGATGATGGGCAGCTTTCAAGTAATTGCTCAGAATGAAAAGAAATGCAGTCCTTATGTTTGATATAGCATATGGATGTTATGTACCAGGGTCTAAGAGACCAAGGTGTCGAGATATCCAATGCGCAACTAGCGTGTTACAATCTTGTCTAAACACATGAGGTCAAGATATTGAGCCAACATGCACAAGATATGAATAACAGCTAGTGTTGGACTTTGACGCTACAAGCAATGGTTTGAGCTTATCTCCACTACACATAATGATAGCTTGCTGGTTATATGTATGAAGTTAGTCTTAACATAGAATAGTCTCAAATGCATAAGAGACTGTTTAGCTTCTCAGATGCTAGAGATATTGATATGTAAGATGCTAATCCCAACATGAACAAGATACCAATATGCATAGGAAGAGAATAAGATCATCCCGCAAATGCAAGATAAAATGATAACACACACAAGCAAGCAAGCAAGCATGCACGAATAATTCAAAAAACAAACAAGGTATTGCCCCTATCAAGCTGTAAACCAATGATTAATTGCTGATTGTTTTGTTGATGATAGTTGAGAGTGTTGTCATTGTGGCGAAAGCTATATCCCTAGATCAACACAAGGTTGTTTGCTGAGTTGGTTCGCTGATTGGTTGATTGATTTGGCTTACAACAAGGCTAGGATCAAGACCATTGATTGCACTTGGATAACTTGGCTTGATTGATTAGCTTGATTGGTATGGATTAAGGATGGGCTTGCATTTGGATCATTGCTTAGAATGATTTTAAGGATGATGAAATGATGTATGAAGATTGATTTGATGGAATGTTGATGATGTGATGATATGTGGTGGATTGAGCTACTTTTGATTTGCTGAAGTGATTGAATTTTGTTTTGATGGCTAGCTTGACGTGCTTTGAGTTGATTTGCTTTGGTTTTGATGCTAATGATTGATAGGATTTGCTTTGATGGTTGGCTTGATGTGTGTTGGTTGTGATTTTTGCTATTGTTGGGTTGATTGTTTTGATGATTGGATTGTTTTGAATGATGATAGTGATGGTGTGATGATTAGAGTGTCCACTCAATCTAAGCATAAGCAAGTGTTCTCAGGGTGCTCAAAGGATGTAAAATAAACAAGGTATTGCCCTTGTCAAGTCATAAACTAATGATTGATTGTTTGATTGATGATGATAGTGTTGTCATTGTGGGGAAAGCTATATCCCTAGATCAACACAAGGATGTGGGAACGCTATATCCCATTGATGATGATTGATTGGGCTCATGACAAGATTAGGATCAAAACTTGTTGATTTGAGTGGATAATGTTCCTTAATTGATTAGCTTGCTTGATATGGATTAGTGTGACTTGGATTTAAGATCATTACTTAGATCGATTCAATTGATATGATTGCAAGAAGTGATTGATTGAAATGGATGAATGAATGTTATTGATAGGAAGAATTGATGAGGATGATGATTTAATTTTGATTGAATGTTGATGGAGTGGATTGTTTTGGATGATGTGATTGAATCAATCTTATTGCTTGGATTTTTCATTGGATATTTTTATTTTTATTTTTTTTAATTTTTTGAAATATTTTGATTTTTTTTTTGTGTTTTTGGATTGTTTTGATTTTTTTTTTGTGTTTTTGAAAGTTGTGGGATGTCAATGGATTTACAATTTGGGTAGCCTTTGTGCTTGATACCAATGACAAGGGAGAAAACCAAGTCTAGGTGCAAAGGATGGATAAAAGGATGGATGAAAGGATGGGTGATAGTAAATGGGATGGAAGATTCATGATAGATGGATAGATAAGAGGATAGGCCATATAAGGGATGGATGCATGCCTCATGATAAATGGATAGGTAGGCTATAGTAGAAAGCTCATGATAAACAGATGGGGATAAGCTATAAGATGGAAAGCTAATGATACGGATACGCCATAGTGTATGGATCATAAGGGAGCTAGGATGTGATCTCCAAAGGCTATGTTGCATAGGAAGAATAAGTTGCCCCATTATCGGTGGTAATGCTTAGGATTTTACATGACAAAGGTCATGACCAAGGGATGACATGATGGATTGGATTGGAATTTGGATGTGATGGATAAATGGTCAATGGATAGGACTTGGTTTGGAAAGAAGGTATGTCAAGAAATATCCAAACATGTTTCGACATTTTGCCCCTATGTCTTCATCAAAATCAAAAGGCAGAAGAATGGATAAATAGGATAGGCATGTTTATGTAATGGCTAAGGATGGTAGGATGGCATGGTAATAGAAAATGATAAGTTGGAAATGGATAGGTTGGATGTAAATGATAGGTTGGTATGATAGGATGGATGAGACAATGTGCCCCCAAGTGTAAGTGACATAGAAGGTCAACCTACACATGACGCCTGTTTGCCAGGTTTTCATCATGGTACTTATCCAAGGTGCTTGTTTACCAGGTTTTCACCATTGGACGAAGGGATTTTCTCTTTACTTTTTTGATTTTTTTTTCTTTTTTCTTTTTTTTTGCTTTTAGATGGGTTGACAATTACACATGGCGCCTGTTTGCCAGGTTTTCACCATGGTAATGGATAGGAGGGACTCAAGTGTTTAGTGCTATGAGAGGTGATATTGTCCCTTTAGAGATGGATGATGTCTTTGCATGGACCATGTCATTATGCTCATAGATGTTGATAAGGGATTGCATGGATGGGAGATGGATTAGGTAGATAGTGGATGATGAAATGGATCATGAAAGGTTCATGCAAGGATAGATGGATGGGGATAGTGGATTATGATGTGGAGTATATAGGCTTATGGAAAGAAGATGGATGAAAAGTTTATGCCAAAGCATGGACCATAGGGATAGCATGGGGGAGATATGTAGGATAATGGATGGAATATGGGGAGATGTAGTTATGTGGAGGTGCTGTAGAGTGGAAGGGAACCATGACCAATGGTTGCACACACCGTGATAAACATTGAAGCTTTTGATGGGATGGTGGTGTAGGATGCAATGGAGATGTTTTCGTAGGGGATGGTTGATGAAGTGATTTAGGTACCCACATATATTTAGCATTTTTAGTGCATTTGCTTTGCTTGTGGGATTTTTGATGAGAATGGAAGTTTTGGATGGAAGTAGGCTTTTGGATGGATATAGGTGGTTGGGATTCTTGGGATGTGGATGAGGATGCCTCATTTGACTTGCTAGCTATTTGCTTAGGAACCCAAACCATTTTGCTTTTGGGCTTTGCTTTTGGAGGTATGGGCTTAGATAGTTGTTTAGATGAACTTTGCTTTGATTTTGATTCTTCTTGTCCTAAGGTATGAAGACCTTTAGGATTTTTGGTAGGATTTTTAGCTTTATAGGTAGAGGCATCAAAATTTTTGCTTTTGAATCCCATGGGGTGGGTGGAGTGGATGGAATGATTGGAAGCTTTATGCTTAAACGATGTGTGCTTTTGTTGGCCATGATTAGGGATGTAAGGATACTTATGAATGATAGGTATGTTAGGTGTTGGAAGCAATGGTGGCAAGATGGATGGAGGGATATTTAGAGTTGGTAAAAGTGGAGGCAAAGTGGATGGTGGAAGATGTATGGTCACATGCTTTTGACATTTATAGGATGATGGAGGTGGAATGGCGACATATGTTTTGGGTAGATGATGGGGGGTGTGATGGAAAGTGATCGGTTTAGGATGCATGAAGGGATTACCAACATCTTTAGATTGTTTACCTTGGGGTGTGTATCCAAGGCCATATGAGCATGGAGGAACATTGACATGGTTTGGCTCCAAAATACCTTGTTCATAAAGGCCTAGACCTTTGCCTTGGTAGTTCATGTTTTGGAGGATGTGATTGACTATGGGACTAGATGTGTTTTGAACATTAGACTTGAGTTCTTTATTAGATGGAGAAGGTGAAGTGGATAAAGGTCATTGTTGTCCTAAGGAAGAAAACTCATGTATAAGGGTGGTAAGACCAATAGAACATGATGGTGGACTTGAAGTGGAATCGATGGTGGATGTGGAAGGAGGGTCATTGGGATCTTGATTAGCATTGTGTTCGCTAAGATCCAAGTTATTTGTTTGATCTTTTATGCTTACTTGGGGGACAAGTGTCTCATCATGACAAATGGATGTTTGTTCATTATGAATAGGGCTAGATGGTGGATGACTAGGAGCAATGTGCATATCTTGCTCATGGATTATAGGATTATGGATAGAATCAAGGTGCTCATGGATAGCTTCTTCATAGGTATCATCTTGATCATAAAGAAGGTACATGTTATGGATAGGTTGAATGGAAGTGTTTTGATCTTGAGTTGGACTAGGGCTTAATGTTTCCACATGCTTAGGATTAAACCTTTGACATACCTCTTGGGTTGCTTGAATGGAAGTAGATGACTCTTGAATAGGCTCTTGGTCAACAACATGAGAACATGATGACTCTTGAATAGGCTTGATGGATTGTAGGTCACATGATGGGCTTGAAGGGCTAGGTATGTTAATGGAAGGCTCTTGGATAGGCTCAAGGATAGGTGGACCACATGATGGGATTATAGGATTGGACATGACCTTTGGAAGTTCTTTGGTAGGCTCATGAATGGGTGTTTGACATGGAGGTAGTTTATTCCTAGCTAGTAGCCAATGGATCACATCCTTCGCAAGGGTATGAGTGGATGGGCAATATAATGGATGAATGATAATAGTAGATGGTGTTGTAGGCTTATGATTAGAACTTTTATTGGATGGAAGGATAATTGAGTTTGATGGGCTAAGATTTGGATTGGATGAGGGTAATACTTGGGATTGGGATGATGTGACATGATTTCTTATTGTATGTCGATACACCTTGTAAACAATTGGGAAAAACATGGGGCATGTATTTGTATCATGGCCTTTGGTCCTATGGTATGCACAATAATCATGTTCATCATATGGACTTTCTTCACATGGTTTGACTTCAGGAAGTTCAATGAGTTTTGCTTCAAGCATCCTTTGTAAAACTATCTCAGCCGCATCCTTTGGTGAAGGATTAGAATGACATGGTGATGAAGGTAATGGAGGGCTTGATGATTTGGAAGGTTGATGGACCAATGGACTAGGGGTAGGATCACATGGTGGTGTTGGGATAGGACTTGTTGGCTCATGTGTTGGCATTTGATTGGATGGTGGAGAGTATTCATAGGATGAATTAGCTAGGTTGGTATCTCCCTTGTCAAAGGTAATTAAGTCTTGTTGCATTAGGCTTGCATGGTTTATGTACAAAGGGCCATTTGGAGCTGCATGTGCTTCTTGTTGCAAAGGTGGATTTGGGCTCATTTGTGCTTGTTGTGGAGGCCATTGATAGTCTTGGAAGCTAGGTGTAATTGTAGGATATGTAGACAAAAGATCTTGGGGTTGATATGAAGTTGAGTGCATTTGATCTTGTTGGCAAGGTTGACTTGTGTTCACTTGATTTATATACAAAAGGCCATTTGGACTTGAATGTTGTTCTTGTGATATCACTTGATTGCTTTGTGGATGGGCTTGGTGGTATGTTGGCACGGTGGCATGAGGGATTGGATAAGCTTGAGGTGGAGGTTGATAGGTTGATGTGGCATTGACTTGGTGGATAGGTGGATTAAGTTGATAGGAAGTGGATGGATATGACATGTGGCTATGAAGTGGATTAGGTTGATAGTGAATGGCTAAGGATTGTTGTAGTTGTCGAGCTTGACTAGTGGCTAAAAGGTGTTGGACTTGGGCTATGAAGTGTTGTAGTTGAGGTGATTGGCTTGCATGGGGTTGAGCTCTTTGGAGGAAAAATTGTAATATTTCAATGGCATCTTGGTTTAGGGGTTGTGATCCTTGATAAAGATTTTGGAGGAATCTTTGGAATTTGTTTTCTAGGTCCTCTGGTGTAGACATGTTGTCACCCAAGTGTATGTCTTAAGTCCTTTTAACAAGTGCTTGTTTAGGGATTTGGATGATGATGTGGCTTGTTTGGATGATTTGGCTATGTTTGGGATGAAAGTGATTGGGTTTGAATGTTATTGGAAGAATGTGTAGGATGACTTGTCTTTATATGTTTGGGTGTTTAGAGCTTGATGTGGCAATGTTCAAACAAATGATTATGCATATACACACATGAATCACTCACGCAAGACACATAAGCAATTGTTGACTTTGAAAATAAAATGTGATGATTATGCAAGCACACATGGAAGACACATCAACAAGCCTAATGTCTAGTCAAGTGGGTATGGCCAATTATGTCTTAGGCTAGATTGCACAAGGTTGATTATGGAATTGAAAGCGAAATCCTGCCACACAGCTGGGAGAAAGGGGTAACCCACCCTTCACCTTCACTTCCCAAAGGTATAAAGTTCTTTGGGGCTTAGCCAAGAGTGACAAGATTTACAACTCCCAATGAGGGTGTCTTTTGATTCAGCCTCGATTGAGGTCGTCCCTTGGAGTGATGTGTCTCCAAGCAGGCCTCCTAGATAGGGTTTACAAAAGCAAACCAAGTGATTTGTCACTTGATTCACACTCACAGTTGTTAATTGACCCTTAGAAAATGAAATGTTTGGAAGACAATTCAAGCACTTGTTCTTTTAGATCCCAAGTCCAAAATGTGATGGAAGACACTTGTTCATTTTAGCCCAACTTCAATATGTGATAGCAAATAAATGTTCATTTCAAAGCCCAAATCCAAGTGTGATGACAAACAAGTTGTTTGTTTTATGCCCAAAATCTAAATGTGTGATCAAATAATGATTAGAGATGAGAGATTAGAATGAGTGCACCTCATAAAAATTGCTTTCCAAGTTGCTATTATGATTGATCCAAATGTTGCTCCAGCTCCTTTGATTCACCTACAAGTCACATAACTCTTTCAATACTGAGCCAAATCTTTAATGTAACCACTTTTCGGAAAGCTCTCGAAGTACTCTTTCCAACAAATCTAAGATCTCTTTTTTTCAGGACCTGTGTAAAACAAAAAACCCTCTGCAACAGATCTGGTCATAAATAAAAAAATCAGCAAAAAGTTGCGCGTCAAATTTTTTTGAAAAATTAGAATCGTAGGGTCAACTTCAAATCGTCATAACTCTTTGAATACTGAGCCAAATCTATAATCTAACCACTTTTCGGAAAGCTCTCGAAGTCCTCTTTCCAACAAATCTAAGATCTCCTTTTTATAGGACCTGTGTAAAACAAAAAACCCTCTGCAACAGATCTGGTCCTAAATAAAAAAAATCAGCAATATAAAATATCTTCAACCTACAAATTAAAGTGCATAAACCTGCAAAAAGAGGTATTTGAATTAGTTGGATATGAGTTGGATATTAATTAAATAAATAAAATTTATTTAATTAATTGAGAAGTTGAATAGGATGAGATAAGATATGATGTAGAAATTAATTAAATAAATAAAATTTATTTAATTAATTGGCTAAGCAGGATGAGGATGGGATTGAATGGGATTTTAATTAAATAAATAAAATTTATTTAATTAATTGGCTTAATGAATAATGATTTAAAATGGTGTTGCTAGACATAAACAAAGTTGGGACAAATTTGGGTGTCTACAGAATGATATACGTCTGATGCAGAATATTAGACCATTGAGATCCAGACAACATGAAGGTATAAATATGACATGAAAGAATCAACTCAAAACACTAATATCCAACACTTAGTGAACTGTGAACTGAAGTTAGAAGAGTAGACAAAAGTTTGAAGCATGACACAACAATTTGCTTATGAGACACAATATCAACTCCTCCATATCATAAGAGAGAAATGAGCAAACTCAAAGTTTGATGAATCTCCTTCCACACATGAAGGACATATATACTGATCTCAACCGAATGCTCATGAAACCTGCATTGCTTGTGATGACATGACACCATCCGGATTATGAAAGCATCTAACATAAGAAGAAGGCATCTCTTGACTCAACCATGAAGCAACACCATCATGTCACTAAAACAACAAACTTATGTCCTGATATAAATTATGAAGACTTTGATCATATTCAACTTTATATCACAAGACATATGTATTTCATCATATATGTATTACATCATACTTATATGAAACAAGAAACAATCATATGAAACCATGAACATGATGAACAACCCCTGCTAATATCAACACCTTGTGAACTTGCAAAACCTTTTGACATCAATGACAATCAATCTCCATCAAACTTTCTTTCATATTTACCGGATCCTCTTGGTAATCTTTTGGCAATAAGGGCTTCAAGCTCTTCAAGCTCCATTTCATCTTCTTCAAGTTCCTTCTTTGTTTTCTCATATCTGGTTAATCTTCTTGAAGAGATTTCACCTAGATCAAATCTTTTCTTCCCAGAAACACTGGCCTTAAAAGCATATTCTGATTTAGGAAGGGAATCATCAAACTCGCTCATTTCAAATGCTAAAAGCTTACCAACCAACTGATCCCTTGTAACAGTTGTCATAGCCCTGATCTCCTCATTAGCAGCAACTCTATGCTTGTATGAAGCAGGTAAGGATCTGAGTACCTTGCCAACAATCTCTGATTCTTCTAGTTTTCCACCAGCACACCTGATACTACACACAAGTTCATTCACCTTCTACATGTAGGAAGTGATGTTTTCATCTTCACTCATCCTTAAACTTTCATATCCACCCTTCAAGCTCTGCAACTTAGCACATTTGACATATGTATCGCCTTCATACAGAGTTTCCAACTTCTTCCAGATTTCATGAGTAGTTTTCAATTCTAGGACATTTGTCATTTCTGTATCAGTCAGGGTAGAAGGCTTCTTTAGTTCTAATGTTGTTTTCAACATCTTTGAGTTCATTTGGAGTTGAAGGACCTTTCTCCAGAGGCTTATATTCATCCTTAGTTATCAACCAATAAGCATCACCCATGCATTGCAAATGGCACTCCATGTGACTCTTCCAAAGAGAGTAATTTGTTCCATCAAATCTCAGACTATCCTTCTTGTAAGTCGACATCCTGGATCTCCTCAAGCGGTCAAGCTTCTTTTAGAGGAACTGGTTTTGATACCAATTGTTGATATTAGGGTAAACAACTAAGAGGGGGGGTGAATCAGTTGTCTCAAAACTTTATCTTTTGCTGCAACTTATCTTCTTTATCACTTAATAACAGAATAATGATATAACCATGAAAGCATGAATCAACAACACAAGAGCAAAAACATAATCAACACACATAACACCAAGATTTTTACGTGGAAACCTGGTTAAGGGAAAACCACAGTGGGGGTTAACCCACAAGATTTATTCTCTGTTAAAAGAATAGAAAATGGGAAGGCACTTGCCTTCAGGTGCACTGCCCAGAGCTCACTGCTCAAAGAGGCTCACTGCCTACAAAAACATTCACAAGTTTAACACAGAAAGATTTGTTGGGAATTAAGATGTCCCAACCTTTGCAAATTCCTAATGTTGTATTTATTTATCCCATGTTGAGTTGGCATAGTCAGCACCTTGTGTACATGCAGCGGGATAATTTTTGGTGACTTTGGCATCCGCAGTTTCCCCCTTGAATAATTAACAGGGGTTTGGGGGCAGTGCCCCCAAGACGGGGTCAAGGGGTGGAGCCCCTTGCAGGGTCCCAGGGGCAGTGCCCTTGGCACATTCCTTGTCGCAGTACATGGCGGGGTCGAGGGGCAGCGCCCCCGTGGGGGCTTGGGGGCAATGCCCCCGAAACCTCAAATGACTTTTATTTAATAACAAGTGTTGATGAGTATCTTTGCATGAGAGAAAGGCATCTTTGGGTGGTCAAGGGAGGTTATGACATGTTGTAAGAGGAATATGATATTTTTAGTCAGTGTATGATAGATTCTCTTACAACTATAAGTGCTGTCAGTTATGACGGATTCTATGACAGCTGTAAGGTGCATATGAGCATCTGTCATAACCTATCTTAGGACTAGGTGCCCACATTGGGATGGGATGTTGGACAAGTGTCCTTAGGTGTGGGTTTTGAGGCATGAGTCCAAGATGGATGCCCATCTCTAGAAGGTTCCATATTTGCCTTGTAAAATCTATAAAAACAGGTGCTTAGATGCGAGATAGATAGTTTTTGTACAAGTACTGTTATGCTGCTAGAATATCTCCAGATTCAACATTCAAAGAATCCTGAAAGAGCATTGGCTCTGAAACTGTATTGTAATCTGTTATTGTTTATTGTAATACATTTGAGCTATGTTTTGGAGTGTGGGGTTTTTCACCCATAAAGGTTTTCCCCACGTATATCTTGTCTCTCTCTCTCTTCTGTCTACTTTCTATGTGTATGTGTATTCTTGCAATATCTCTGTTATTATGTTAATAATGCTGTAACTGGAAAGGTTAATTTGAATTTGCACTCTACTTCCCTCATTAGATTAGCGTAGGAAGTGTGTTCCGCGTACCTTGCTTCCTTTCAAGATTGAACTGAGAAACAACATCTTCTTCTTCATGCTAAGGTCAGTTCCATTGAATCTCACAATACCTTTGCTCTACCCCCAAACACTTTCTTTTCTATCTCCTCTTCCTCTTCTTCTCTTCCTCTTCTCTGCTCTATCTTTCTTCCTTTCTTAGGATCTTATCATTTTTGCACAAGGACAACTTTCCACAACTCAACCACATGTATTTATATGCTTCATCAACCTTGGAATAAACATCAAGGTTGGCACTACAAACATCTGACTTAATGCAAATCACTATACTATCAGCCAAACATAGCTGGGACCCAAATTGATGCAGGAGCATCCAGTGGTGTAAGGGCAATCTTGCATCACCCAAAAAGAAGTTAATTCAAAATCATTCTAGTTGTTTTCATTTCTTTCCATAATTAGTGTTTTTGGTTCCATAATATCCAGAATAATAATGTAGGACTTTCAGTTTTTCCAAAATTGCTAAAAATAGCAACTTGCCTATTTTGGAAAGTGTACCTACTATTTTTAGAAAGTTTGCATTTGGGCACATAACGAAGCAAAAACTTCCAGAAAGTTACATAATGGAAATATAAGACATTTGGCGAAGGAATCAGGAAAAGACCATTTGTGAGCTGAAAGATATTAAAGTTTTTGTTTTCTGAAAAGCCCCTGAAAATTTTTGGAACTAGATATGAGGCACTAAAACTTCCCATAACATCCCGAAAAGTTGACAAAAATCTGTTTATGAATTTTTGGCGCTAAAAACGGTTCATCAATCGAACACCCGGATCAAAAGTTATGCTTCCCGGAAGTTGACCTACTTTTGGAGGGAATTGCAAATTTTGAAATTCAGTTGGAGGCCGCCAAAAAGTTCTATTTATGACTATTTTGGGAACCCTGGGCAATAGTAGAGTTAAGGGGGCCAGTGTAGAGTCAAGAATAGGTGGGAAAACAGAAACCCTAACTGATTTGGGGTTACAGAAGGCTGAAGATTCTAGAGTCTTGAGGTTTGGAAAGCTGTAATGTGTTGCAGCCAGTAGAGGATTCATCCTCTGATTGTAATTGAGCTTCTATAATGTAATGAGTTACCCAGTTCAATAAAAGAAAGTTCTATTTGTTGTGTTCAATATCTGTTATTGTGTGTTTTGTGATTTACCCCCTTCATCAAGTGGTATCAGAGCCAGGGTTCTTGAGTGTGTAGACAGATCGCCGACCGTGAGGCAGTTTGCACCAGGACCTGAGGTTGTGGGTTTGCTGCAAAGACTAAGATGCCTCCATGAAAAAATTGTGTTGGGAGGAATGCTTTGACGGAAGAGGGTTTTAGAGCCCTATAAAGGCAAATCGATGCATTGCAAGAGGAGCTACGAAGAGGGTTTGAGCCGAGGACAAGAGAAGAAAGTGAAGATGAAGTTGAAGAAGAGCTATTTAAGGAAGAACAAGAAGTTGTCGAAGATGCTACAGAAGTAAGGTTATTGAGGGTCATTTCGAAGATCAGAAAGAGGCCCAGGATCAAAGTTTCTACATATTCTGGAGATTTGAATCTAGAACAGCTTATTGATTGGATCAATGACATGGAGGAGTATTTTGAGTATGAAGATGTGGAGGACCCAGATCAAGTTAAGTTTGTAAAAACAAAGTTGAAGGGCCACGCCAATATTTGGTGGAAGGAGGTCCAATTAGAGAGGAATAGAAGAGGAAAAGCAAAGATCACCAGATGGGATCGGATGGTGGAGAAACTGAAGAAGCAGTTCATTCCTGTGGACTATGAGATGGAGTTGCTAAAGAAGTTGCAAGGACTGAAGCAAGGTAACAAGTCTGTTAAGGAGTATACAGAAGAGTTTTATAAAATTACTATCAGGACAGGCCATGCAGAGCCCAACAAGGAGAAGGTAGCCCGTTACATTAATGGGTTGAGGCCGAGTATTCAAGAGGAGTTGAGCCTAGTCAGAATGACCACCATAGAAGATGCATACCAGTTTTTCCTGAAGGTGGAAGAGAAGCTGAACAAAAGATTTGATAGCAAGCAAAGGGGAAGAGGTCAAGGTGGAAGGACTAGTGGAAGACCCTATGGAGGCCGTAATGAAGATCAAAAGAAAAGTGAAGAAACAGGCACTAGTCAAAATCAAAGAGGGGATAATACCTACCGCCCTCGTGACCAAAACAATGGTGATCAAAGAGGAAGAGGAAGAGGCAGACCTGGGCAAGGACCTAGAAGAGGAAGTTTTAGAGGAACCTATTTCCAATGTGGAGAAGAAGGGCATTGAGCATATGAGTGCCCGCAACATCAAGGAAGGACAAATAGAAGACCTGAAGGTAATGCCCGAGTTGCACATGTAGATGAAAATGCACATTCTTAGCATTCTGAAGATGCTGAAAGGGAAGAAACCCTAGTTGTGAGAAGAACTTTGCTGAATGAGGAGAAAGAACCCAATCAGAGGAAGAGTTTATTCCGCACAATGTGCAAATGTGAGGGTAAGTGTTGTGGTATTATTATTGATAATGGAAGCACTGATAATCTTGTTTCAGAGGAGATGGTTGACAAGTTGAAGTTGACAAGAAGAAAGCATCTGCATCTATATAGGATTGCATGGTTGCAGAAGGACCATAGAGCTTTGGTCAATGAGTAGTGTTTAATGAAGTTCAAGATTGGTGACTACCATGATAAGGTGCTGTGTGATATCATACCGATGGATGCATGTTATATGCTATTGGGGAGGCCATGGTAGTATGATAGGAGCACTGTCCATGATGGCCGTGCAAACACATATTCCCTAACAAAGGATGGAGTTCATCATAAGTTGAAGCCCTTGAAGGAGGTGGAAGAAAAGGTATGTAGTACTGCCAGAATTTGTTTGGTAGATGGTAGGAAATTTTTGGAGGGTATGAAGCATGAGCGTCATTACTTTGCATTGATTCCTAAGATTAGTCAAGAGAAATGTGAAGATGTACTAGCAGAAGTTTCAGATATGTTGGAAGAGTTCCAGGACATTATCTCTGATAATGTACCAAAAGGTTTACCACCAGTAAGGAAGATAAGTCATCAAATGGATTTGATACCAGGAGCCAATTTACCAAACAAGGTAGCCCACAGAATGACCCCTGCAGAGAATGAAGAACTGAACAAACAAGTTCAGGAGTTGTTGAGGAAGGGACTGATAAGGAAGAGCCTAAGTCCATGTGCGGTACCTGCAGTACTAGCACCAAAAAAAGATGGAGAATGGAGGATGTGTACAGACTCTCGAGCCATCAATAAGATAACGATCAAGTATAGATTTCCATTGCCAAGAATGGATGACATCATGGATTGTTTGAGTGGAGCCAAGTACTTCACGAAATTGACCTGAAGAGTGGGTATCACCAAATCTGTATCAGAGAAGGGGATGAATGGAAGACAGCCTTAAAGACAAAGGAAGGTTTGTATGAGTGGTTAGTCATGCCATTTGGGCTAACCAATGCACCGAGCACATTCATGCGGCTCATGAACGAGGTACTGAAAGAATTTTTGGGGAGTTTTGTTATTGTTTATTTGGATGATATTTTGATTTTCAGTAACACTTGGGATGAGCATTTGATGCATATCAGAAGAGTTCTAGAGAAGTTGAGGGAGGAGAAGTTGTTGATTAATCTGAAGAAATGCAGTTTTGCAAAGGAGTTGGTATACCTAGGATTTATTGTCTCAGAGGAAGGTCTTAAGATGGACCCAGAAAAAGTAAGAGCTATCATTGAGTGGCCTACCAAGGAGTGCAACGGAGGTAAGATCTTTTCATGGTTTGGCAAGTTTTTACAGAAAGTTTATCAGGAATTTCAGTAGCATTTGTGCACCCCTAACTGAAATAATGAGAGGGGATAGAAAAGAGTTTAGATGGACTAAAGGAGCTGACAAGAGCTTTGATACATTAAAGCAGAAAGTTGTAGAACAACCTGTTTTGTCACTTCCAGATTTCAATAAGGTATTTCAGGTAGATTTTGTTGCTAGTGGTAGTGGTATAGGAGCTTTTTTTGAGCCAAGAAGGTAAGCCCATTGCCTATTTTAGTGAAAAGCTTAATGATGCCAAGAAAAAGTATTATGTTTATGATCAGGAATTTTATGCAATAGTTCAGGCTTTGAAGAAATGGAGACATTATTTGTTGCCAAAAGAGTTTGTTTTATATACTGATCATCAGGCTTTGCAGTATATTAATAGTCAAGGGAAGTTGAACCAAAGGCACTTAAAATGGGTTGAGTTTTTGCAGAGTTATACCTTTGTTTTGAAGCACAGGAGTGGGAAGTCCAACAGAATTGTAGATGCCTTGAGCAGAAGGCACAATTTGTTGACAGAAATGAGGATAGAGGTTGTTGGGTTCGATGAGCTCAAAAGTTTGTATCCTAAAGATCCAGATTTTGCAGAGGCTTGGAAAGCTTGTCTGGAGCCTGTTACTTTGGATAGGACAAAATGGTTGGATTTTATAATCCAAGACGGCATGTTGTTTAGAGGAAGCCAATTGTGCATTCCAAGGAGTTCCATGAGAGAGAACCTAATTAAAGAGAAGCATAGTGGAGGACTGGCTGGACACTTTGGTTGAGATAAGACCATTTCTATTGTTGGTGAAAATTATTATTGGCCACAGTTGTAGTAGGATGTGAGGAAGTTTGTGCAGAGTTGCAGAGTATGTCAGATGGCAAAAGGAACAAGTCAAAATATAGGGTTGTATCAACCATTACCTATACCAGAGAAGCCATGGGATGATATTAGTATGGATTTTGTTCTTGGTTTACCAAGGACACAGAGAGGGCATGATTCTATTTTTGTGGTAGTGGATAGATTCTCAAAGATGGCACATTTTATTCCTTGTAAAAAGACTAATGATGCTGTTCATATTGCAGAGTTATTTTTCAGGGAAGTGGTGAGACTACATGGTTTACCAAAGAGCATAGTTTCAGATCGAGATACCAAGTTTGTTGGTTATTTCTAGAGGACATTGTGGAAGAAGTTGAAGACAGATTTGAAGTTTAGTTCTGCACACCATCCACAGACTGATGGACAAACTAAAGTGGTGAATAGGAGTTTGGGTAACCTGCTACGATGCTTAGTAGGAGATAAGCCCAAGGGATGGGATTTGATTTTACCACAGGAAGAATTTGCTTACAACAATTCTGTCAATAGGAGTACTGGTAAATCACCATTCCATATTGTATATGGCAATAGCCCAAGAAATGCTTCTAAGTTAAGGAAGCTAGACAACGGAGAAAAGACAAGTGTTGAAGCTGAAGACTTTGTAGAACATCTAAAGAATTTGCATGAAGAGGTGAGAAAGCACATTAATAAAATAAATATTCAGTACAAGGCTAAGGCAGATCAGAAGAGGAGATATAAGGAATTCCAGGTAGGAGATGAAGTCATGGTTCACTTGAGAAAAGAAAGGTTCCCAATTGGAACATACAATAAGTTGAAAATGAAGAAATTTGGACCATGCAGAATCCTGAAGAAGCATGATTCAGGAAATGCATATGAGGTAGAGCTGTCGAGTGGGATCAATATTTCCCCTATTTTCAACATTGCTGATTTATCAGAATATCATGAAGATGGAACAGAGGATGGACTAAGAGAAGTGCAGTGGAGTATTCCGGCATCTACTTCAATGGAGGAGATAGAAGAGATCTTGGATAGCCATGTGGGAAGAAGTACTCGGAACAAGCAATATGAAGAATATCTGGTAAAATGGAAAGGAAGGCCTGTTGAAGATTCTTCTTGGTTGTCTAAGGTAGAGGTTGACCATTTGGGTTTTCCTCACACAAACATCTAAGACGTGACAGGGTCACTTCTCAAATTACCCTAGGTGTCTGATGCAGGAGCATCCAGTGGTGTAAGGGCAATCTTGCATCACCCAAAAAGAAGTTAATTCAAAATTATTGTAGTTGTTTTCATTTCTTTCCATAATTAGTGTTTTTGGTTCCATAATATCCAAAATAATAATGTAGGACTTTCAGTTTTTCCAAAACTGCTAAAAATAGTGACCTGCCTATTTTGGAAAGTGTACCTGCTATTTTTAGAACATTTGCATTTGGGCATGTAACGAAGCAAAAACTTCCAAAAAGTTACATAATGGAAATATAAGACCTTTGGCGAAGGAATCAGGAAAAGACCATTTGTGAGCTGAAAGATATTGAAGTTTTTGTTTTCTGAAAAGCCCCTAAAAATTTTTAGAACAAGATATGAGGCACTAAAACTTCCCATAACATCCTAAAAAGTTGACAGAAATCCATTTACAAATTTCTGGTGTGATAGTTCACATCGCGAGCTTTTCGGCACTTAAAACGGTTCGTCAATCAGACACCCGGATCAAAAGTTATTCTTCCCGGAAGTTGACCTACTTTTGGAGGGAATTGCAAATTTCGAAATTCAGCTGGAGGCCGCCAAAAAGTGCTATTTATGACTATTTTGGGAACCCTGGGCAGTATTAGAGTTAAGGGGGCCAGTGTAGAGTCAAGAATAGGTGGGAAAATAGAAACCCTAACTGATTTGGGGTTACAGAAGGCTGAAGATTCTAGAGTCTTGAGGTCTAGAAAGTTGTAATGTGTTGCAGCCAGTAGAGGATTCATCTTCTGATTGTAATTGAGCTTCTGTAATGTAATGAGTTGCCCAGTTCAATAAAAGAAAGTTCTATTTGCTGTATTCAATATCTATTATTGTGTGTTTTGTGATTTACCCCCTTCATCACAAATCTTCCTCAAACAACATGCCACTCTTCATAGAACCTCTCTCAGATCATCCGCAACATGCACAAAGCATCCGGTTAGCCAAGAATGGAAAGAACATCAACACCCAAGGAGAAATCTTCATCCACGAGCTCAATCCTCAATGCGGACCACCAACACAATAGGCACACAATCCAAAGATCACCACAAGCACAATGAAATCAACAAGAACAACAGCACCACCAGAAACACTTGCACCTTCATCCGGGAACTCAAGAACATCAACTGTCATGACTGTCACACTAGAAAGATTACTTGCGGACCTCTAAACCATGAACCACTTGAGTTGAGGATACACATTGACATACCAAACACACCTCTAGATTTGCAGATCATAATATTCCAATGTGGATCAATCCAGACCAAATTTCTATCACTCTATCACCTCTAAGCAACTGCAAAGCCCGGTTATGCTCAGATGGCCATAACTTTGCCAATTCTCCATGCGGACCTCTCAAATATTTACTAGAGCAACTTCAGACAATCCTCTACAAACCCTTTTGTGAAGGGGAAAATAGATTAATCAATTAATGAATAAACAACCAAATACATCTATAAAATCTGAAGATAAAAAAAAAAGAGATTTAAAGTAATAAACAAGAACAACACTTCCAACCTCTTTCACCTTGCGTCTTCCATAGTTTGCCTATCCTTCCTTGACCTTGATGTTGATGAAGCCCTCATAAGCTATTGCTCTCTTGCTTGTTGAAGGTGACAAGAATGGAATGGCTGAGATATTCGTGTGGTTGAAGATGAGCTTCAAACACACTAACAAATGGATATGAAATGCTTATGGAAGTGGGGGTGCCAAAGGCGCGCCGGTATCTCTGTAGCATAAGTTTGCACAAATGATCGATATGATGAAATGAGGAAGAATAATTGTATTTATAGAGATGTGTAGAAGAAGATCAATGGTTTAGAAGAAAAGAAAAGATCAAAGGAGGAGGGTTGTTGAGGAACGTGCAACAAATGGAAGAAAGACATGTGTCATTCGAAAAGCAGCTTTGTGAAGTTAACTCCTCTCTTGATGAGGATGAGATTTGATTTTCTTAATTTAGAATTTATTTTTCTAATTTAAGAGAAAGTTTGCTATAAGATGCTTTAAAACTGCTTTTGCTTTTGTATGACAAGAGGAAAGTATTTTTAGAAGATAAGAATGATTTTTTGAAGATAAGAATGCATAATTAAATAAAAAGATTTATTTAATTATTTTGGAGATAAATGAGAGGAATAAAATATAAAAAATATATTTTATTTTGTGGAGATTTTTGAAGAATAAAATAAAATATAAAAATACATTTTATTTAGTGGATATTTAAGATTTTATTTAAATAAAATTGTATTTTATTTAAATTTGGAAGAATAAAAGATTTTAATTAAATAATTGAAATTATTTAATTATTTAGAAGAATGAAGTTGATGCAGATGAATTTAATTAATTAAATAAATGTAATTTATTTAATAATATGAGAGGAGATGAATCAAATAAATAAATATATATATTTATTTATTAATAGAGGACTGTGAAGGTGAAATAAATATTTAAAATATTTATTTAAGTAGAGTCATGCCATTTTTAGGTGTATACATTTTGCCCCTCTTTGATGCAATGTGTTTTATCACGTTGTTTCAAAGGATAAGATTGTCTGAAAATAATACATGCCCCAGTTTACCCCTGGTACAAGTTTAACGACATGATGCCCCCTCGAGAGATTGGATGGGGAGAAGGTAGAAGGCGTGAGACGGACAATCTCATGATGAGATAGGTGGACAGGAGAAGAAATGGTTGAATGCAGAAGAAAGAGGTAAATGATATGGGATGCAAGATAAAAAGATAACACACACAAGCAAGAAGCAAGTATGCACAAATGATACAAGAACAAACAAGGTATTGCCCCTGTCGAGTAGTAAACCAAGGATATAGATCGATGATGTCTGGTTTCAGGAATGAAACATGTCATATAAGACTCCGAGTCTAGTTTCGACAATGCAACATCCTATCTAAGATATTTTGATATGATAACAATATACGACAGTGTTGTCATGGCGGGGAATGATATATCCCTAGAGCAACATGAAGGATAGTTATGACTGATTGATATGGTTTACGACAAGATTAGGATCAAGACCACTGATTGTGATTGGATAATTTGACAAGATTGACTTGACTCGATTGGTATGAATTAAGGATAGACTTGCATGTGGATCTCTACTCAGGATTGACAGCTAGAACCATTGATGAGAGATATGAAGACAAATAGAAATTTGATCGATAGAAGAATGACTTGATAGAAGAAATTACAAGCTTTTGTAAACATTGATTTGCTGCATTTTGGATTTTTATTGGATGGGATATGGAGAAATGCAAATGGATATGGATATGAATATGAACTGCAATTGGATATGGTATGGATATGGATATGGATATTTGTCATCTTGATATAGAAAGTATTTTGAAGTGCTTATTTCATCATTGGGCTTTTAAAATGTTGTAAGAAAATACAAGCATCTAGGTATAATTAGACCAAGATGACCTGAGTATTACTTACATGGATTTTGATATAGCAAGTTAATACAAGCATCTAGTCAAAATTGAATCTAGATGACCTGAGTATTTCTTGCATTTCAACAGACAAGGATTGCCCTTTTTCATGTTCAGACCTCCGAAGTCCTCGATGATCTTTTGCTGATCATGTCATTAGATAGAAGTCATCATATTACTAAAGTTTGATCCACAAACAATAGACAAAGGAAAAGATTATGCCCCCATCATAACATCTCTAGCTTTTGGCATCCTCGAGTAGCATAGGAAGACATAATGACAAAAATCCAAGACCTTGTAAGTTAACCTGTTCACAAAACATTCTTTGCATTAGATGTGTCTTTTTTCCATAATTGATATAGAATTAGCTTGAGTGTTTCGGTATGGTGCGTTGCTTTGGACAGGTTGATGCTTTGTACCAAGAATTTTGTTTGAGGAAGCTTGTTTTTGTTGCGCTTGCATGTCTGGTGAAAGGGTGTGGACACGGACGGATAGAGGGATAGACAACAAGACACGGGATGGACGGGAAGCGGAGCCTCGTGGGTGCATTGATAATGGCCTTACCTACGTGATAGCTTAGAGGCGACGTAGTTCAGGGAGAACCCTAATGGACCTAAGCTATGGATCGGATGAGACATGATATGGAACAGATATGGGTCAGATAGAGATCAGACATGGAACATATATGGAATAGCTATGGATTAGATATGGAATAGATAACACTGATGATAGAGGCTATGCTAGCCTGACACTGTGGACAGGATACTGGATAAGAATTATGGATAGCATTAATGCTAGATACTGATGACAAGGGAAACACCACGGATAGGCAGATGTATGGGTGATAAAGAATGGAATGGGTATATATGGGGATGGGTAATAGTGGATAGAAGGAATCCAAGATGTGATCTCCAAGGACTATGTCGCATAGGAATAACATGCCCCATTGTAGGTAGAATACGTAGGAGTTTTCATGACAATGTTTATGACGACAGGAGGATGAGAGGATAATGAAGGATTTGTGTTGTTTTGGAGGGATAAGGTATGTCAAGAGACATCTAGAACATTTGTCAACATTGTGCCCCCAATCTTTATCAAGATCAAAAAAATAGAGAAAAGGAAGATCAGGATGGATGGACACGACAACATAGGTATGTAATGGATAGAGGAATAGGATAGGAAATGGTATGAAAGGAAACTGGTAGGAGAAATGTGATATGCTGATGAGACAAGGTGCCCCCAAGTGTAGGTGACATAGAAGATCAACTTACACATGACACCTGTTGGCCAGGTTTTCATCATGGTACTTATCCAAGGTGTCTGTTTGCCAGATTTTCACCATTGGATGAAGGGATTTTTCTTTACTTTTTTCATTTTTTCTTTTCTTTTTTCCTTTTTTTTGAATATTTGGAGAAGGTGGAATATGGGAGAGAGGGACTCCAGTATCTAGTTGCTTGAAAGGTGATAGTCCCGCTAGAAAGATGTCGTCGCATGGACCATGTCAAGTGTGCTCATAGATGTTGGTGGGGGATTGCATGAAAGTGAGACGAAGTAGGTAGATAGTCGATTATGGAAGGTGCAATAGTGGATGATGATGATGCAGAATATAGAAGGACTTATGCAAGGATGGTCGGAAAGTTTATGCAAAAGCATGGACCATAGGATGAGGAAGATATGTAGGATAGTAGTGGAAGGGAGGGGAGATGGAGTTATATGGAAGTGTTGTGGAATGGAAGGGAACCATGACCAACGGTTGCACATACTGTGATAAACATTGAATCTTATGATAGGCAGGTGGTGTGGGAAGCAATGAAGACTTTTGCTTGGTAGATGAATGATATAGGCCTTTAGGGACCCACATAGACTTAGTATTTTTCTAATTTTTGCTTGTCTTGTGGAATGAAAAGATTGGATATTTGTGGATAACAGAGGAGAAAGTGGATGGTTGGGATTCGTGAGATGTGGATGCCTCATTTGACTTGAGGGCTTTTTGCTTCTGTACCCAAACCATTTTTCTTTTAGACTTCTCTTGTGAAGGTATGGGATTGGGTGTATGCAGCTTTTGTGTAGCTTCAGAGGTAATTAGTTGTTGCTTGGGGACCCACACCTTTTTCAGTTTTGCATTGAGGTGTATGGGTGTATGCAGCTTTTGATATGGATAATTCTTTAATTCTTGGCTTTTGTATCCTAGGTCATGAGGATGCTTAGGATTTTTGACTTTATAGGTAGGGGCATCCAGATTTGTGCTTTTGAATCCTCTGGGGATGGCGGAAGTGAGGTTGGTGGAAGCTCGTTGTTTAGACAACATGTGCATTTGTTGGCCATGATTGGGATATTTAGAGGATTTATAGATAGATGGATAAGGTGTTGGAAGAAGTGGAGGTAGGATGCACAGAAGGCTATTAGGAGTTGGAAGTAGTGGAGGTAGATTGGATGGTGGAAGGTGTATGGTCACATGCTTTTGACAAATGTAGGAAGATGGAGGTGGAATGGTGACATATGTTTTGGGGATATGATAGGGTTTGCGATGGAAAGTGGTAGACTTAGGAGGAGTGGAGGAAGTACCAATATCTCAAGATTGTTCATCTTGGGGTATGTATTGACAAGGTGTCACTGTACCTCATCATTTAATCTGTTTTCAGATGTCAAAAACTAGGGCTGTGTCCATGGCTATTTGCAACTAGGGATTCTATAGTTACCAGTTTATAGCTAATCCTAATTTTAAAAGAGATTAATCTATCTACTTGTTGAATAAATGTAATGAATGCTAGAAAATAGAATAAAATAGGAATTTTACTTAAAGCAAAGAAACAATAACATGCATCTATCTATTAAAATAGGAAACACCTTTATAAGAGAAAATTGAAAACAATAAAACAGTGGTACTAGCATCCTACCTGAGTGGTGAGAGTGGGCCTTTGCTCCACACCCTTGAGGCTGAAGGCTATAGCAGGAAATCAGCACAAAAGATGATCACAACTAAATTCAGTCCAATTCATTCATTTCTGCATTCATGAAAATATGGCTATCACAGAACTAAGACCTCCAAGAGTCAGAATAATTTTATCATTATTTTTCTTCTACTATTTCTGAGAGTATATATAAAAATGAGTGATGATATATCACTGAACTTATCTACCAGTCTTTCTATGAGATGACACCATCTCTTTATTGTACTTAACTGTCTAACTTATGAAAAATCACCATGCGAGAAAGGTAGACTTGAGTGGAATAGAAGTCCACTTAGAGGTCTAAGTTTAAGTCTTAATACACTTGGGCATCAAAGCCCTGAAAATAAGGATATTGGATTAGTTCAATTCGTAACTCATGCAAAATCTTTGAAAAGATCAAACTTTAGCAGTTTAACTAATAGTTGACCCTTCACCACTCAGGTGATGATTTGAGCGAAGTGAGGGGTATTAAGATCGCTGTTGAAAGTGTCTAGTCGGTAGCTCTGCTTGGAATCATGCCCTGTTCTTAGGAGGCACCGGAGATAGTTGTTCCTGTCTGTAGCTCCGGAGATACTCCAGACTCTCATAGAGCTCCAGAGAGGCATTCCACATATCTTCAAAACTTCAGGTGTCATGGTTCTTTGTTATTGTCTTCGGAGATCATTGAAGACGATCTCTGGAGATGCACAAAATCACTGTTCCTGGCACCTACACTTGTTGATTCAAAAAGAGAGAAGTTCTACATTTTTCCATCAATTCCACGCACATTAGTCACTTAATCAGAAATTCTAATCTTAAGTAATCTATCTTAATTAATCACAAATTAGAACTATCTTGTTAACTTATTTGGGTGCAAACACTAGGAAGATGAACTGAGGGAGGGGAAAAAGAAAGGAAAAAAGATGTATTTCATGAGTGCAATTTGGCACTCATCATCCCCCCCATACCTAAGGTTTGGTAGGTCCTCCTGCTTTTCACATTCTGGATTTATTTTGGCAAAGCAGCTTATTAGTCAGTCTATAATCCTGGAGATAGGTGATCCAAGTGGTTCTGTTGGTGTTACCATTTCCTCTGTACTTATCAACTTGCTTCAACCAGTTCTTCAATTTTTCATCTTCCATCTGATCTGTCTAGACAGGGAGTGGTTCAATTATCAGAGGGGGCCTGAACTGTCCACCTATCCATTCCTGTTTATGTGTATCCATCAGCTTGGATATCAACTTTGCCTTTCGCATGAGTAATCTCAGGTTTGCAGGGGTGACCACCTCTCTAAGTTTTTGCTCTGGGGTCAAAATATTCCATCTCCTTTTTTCCACAGCAAGTACATAATTTGCTGAATTAACCATAAAAAGACCAAAGTCAATGGAGCATTCCTGCAAACTTTTCAGGTATAATGGCAACATTCTGGTTGCATTTTTAGGATGATAGACAAGGGACCTAAATTGGGTTTGAAGAGCAAAAGGATTGGGACATTCTTTCTTGATGAAGAGATCTGTTTTTAAATCCTTTTGAAGATGATCTTCCATCCTTTCATTCCAGATCTGGTGGTTTCTCATTAGGGACATGAATGCCTTAAGCTGGCATTCTCCCACAAAGTGATTAATAAGGAAGGATATATCATTAATATAGAATCCATGTAGGTATAATTCACATAGGAAGTTTTTGTCCTCATCATTGCTCTTGGTGTAAGCTGCCATGAATCCTTCTGTTGTTTCGGTATCCTCAGTTATGTCAGACAGGACTAAGGAGAGTTTCCTTTGCAGTACCCTTTTCTGTAAGAACATTGAATAGCTGGCACTTGGAGGCCTGCAAGATAGAATTTTTGAGGAAAGGGAGGCCATTTTAATGATTTTGCCTTCCAAAGTTGCTATTCTTTCTGCTCTGGTAGTGACTGCCCTTTGTAATTGCAACATCGGCTTGGAGGCCTCAAATTCTCTACACCTTTTCTCCCAATGAAACAAGGCTTTGGGAATGTCAATGGGGATTGGACCCACATAGGCATCTGTTTGAATTTCCTGCTCATTGGTTGCCCTTGGGCCAGACAATTCTTGAATATATTCTTCTTGGTCATCTAGGATGTTATTAGCCCAAGTTAACTATTTATCCTGGCTTTGTACCTTCTCAATTAGTGCCCCCATTATTGTGAGGCCATTGTCTCTGGCCATGGTGAGCTCAGAAACCTTCTGTGCTGCTTTTTTTTCTTTTTCTTCCATCCATTTGGCTGCCTCACATTTCTGTGCTTCCAATTCTGCCTCTTTCTCCTAGATGATTTTATCCTTGCTTTGGAGGTCTATTTGGATATTTGTAATAGTTTGTTTTAGCTCCATCTCCACCTCTTCTCTAACCTTCTTGAGGTCAGTAATAATCAAATTCTTTCCCTAGAGCATTCTTTTTAAATTTTCAATTTCTTCCATCAATTGTTGCTCTGTTGAGATTTCTATATCCTCTTGGTCAGAGGGATGAGATAGAGTTTCTGCCTCTATTTCTGTGGCTGTTGGCTGATCATCAATGTTATCCATGGCCATCTACCCTACTCTTCCTAATGTATCCATTTGCCCTATTCCTCTTTCTTCAGTCTTCCTATCCTGAGGATCCTCTGCTGTTGCTGGCATTGATGAAGGCCCAACTTTATCCTGACATGTTCTCAATTCTAGGAGTGCCTCAGCGAGCAGGGCAGTATCCTTCTCAACTTGTGAGAGCTGTCTCTTCCTTTTGCTTCTCCAGAGCAAAGGTGGGGCTGGTGCCTCCGGAGCAAGTCCCCCTTCCTCAGAATCTGAGGAGATAGTAAAAGTTTGTAAGTTTCCTATCTCCGAAGCGCATGGTGGTATTGAAACTGGACTTGACTCCTCATGAACAGATGGTGCTGGAGAATTTTCACTTTGCTTCCTCTTCTTGACCAGAGGGATCTCATCTAAATCATGGGATGGTTCTTCAGCCCACCACTTTTCCTCAATTCCCTACCCTGACTTTTCCTCTGTTAATTCCTTAGGCCAAGATTCCTCAGGTAGAGTCATCTTTCGTCTGACTGACCAAGTCATGTATAGGGGTCGTGTAGGAGCAGGTTCTGCAATTTGTTTGCCTTTCCTCTTTTTGTCAGGAATAGGGGCTGCAGATGAAGTGGCCTCTTGTGAGGGTGACTTCCCTTTGTGAACAGCTATGGAGGAGGCTGAAGGCTTAGTTTCCTCATCTTGGTGAGGAGAACTCTCACCTTCTAGTTGTGTTATCTCTGGTTCTCTGACCTAGGGGTTGTGCTCAAGAAAGTTTTGCAATAGTTCTTCTCCATTAGCTTGAGATAGGAAGTGGTGCTTGACTACCAGAAAGATGAGGCCATGATGTTTCATGGGTCCCTTATTCTACTGATATCTCTCTGCAGTTGCCCTGATGGCTAAATACAGGAAATTAGGGATATTTATGTTATACTCAGGGTGCCTATTTCCATGTCTGAGAAAAATCAGCATTTTCATTATTGGCCCTAAAACTATAGAGAATTGGCCATCACAAGTGAAGTACTTCATTAACCTGGTAGCAACAGATGCCCAAGGGTTTGGGAGTGTGGACCTCAAAATTCCTTTGACTTCATTCTTATTCATATGTAATTGAATAGTAGGTTCACCATGAATAGAAAAATTTCTAATTAAATCAGTGTATAAGGTTTTCAGGTGGTAGAGCCTCTCACCTTGTTCGAGAAGTCTAGAAATGTGGCTGATAGTTGCTGAGGAGAGATTGATTTGGTTTCCTCTCATAGTTGTTTGGTTGTCTCTTAAATTCCTAAGGAATTCATCCACAATATCCTCCTAAAACCCTTCGAATTTGTCTAGGAAATCTAACCATCCAGTAGCCCTTAAAATGTTTGCTACAGCTGCATCCTTCAGAAGACCTACAGTATTCTCTGGCTTAGACTTTTTCTTGACTCCCATTGTTGAATTGATGCCACCTTCTGTGTTTATACTTTTACCTCCCTAATCTGCAGTCTATCTTTCCCTCTTATCTCTATGGGCTCCGGAGTATTGTTCAAATTGCTTTGTAGACTCCAGAGAATTGTTTAATTTACCTTATGCTTCAGTCTATTCCAGAGGTTTAAATGAGGGATGCTATTTTTTTCAGGCTAGGCTTATGCAGATGGGTTAAGGGACCAAGGCAACCATAAATGTAGCAGACTGACAAGGCACTCCAGAGGTAAGGTGGCATTAAGGCACAGATGGCAGCATGCTTGGATGTGAAGAAGGAAATGACGGCAGAAGGACGTGTCATCACGGCAGCACCCAAAATAGAAAGATAGGACAGTTACTAATAATGATTAATTAAAAATAGATGTACCTAGATCAGTTTTAATGATGAGGTGATGTACTTGGTAGAAATGTTGTCATTTTAGAAACTGCATGCGTCGTGGCAATTGAGCAGTGGCTTGAGATGACGTCCACTTTCCACTTGCACGCGACCTGCACTCAATGCACTGAGTGGCTCAGAAATCCACACCCTTAGGTGATGTCAGCACCGGCTCGTGGACACTCCTGCAAATTATTATTATTCTAATTTAATTACTCTTTGTGATGAAGTAGATGATGAGTCATTACGACCTCATCATATGATTTATCTACTTTACCACCTGGAGAGGTGGGTCCCTCCCTTATTATGGAGATTGATGATGTTATTAATAGAGCGCCAGAGGTGCTCCTAATTGGAAAGCACCAGAGGTGCTCCCGTTTGAGAAGTGCTAGAGGTGCTCCTAATTGGAAAGCGCTAGAGGTGCTCCCACTTGAGAAGCGCCGGAGATGCATTGGGCCAACTTCTGGCAACTAATCATATCTAGAGCTTAATTATTTCAACTGTCCTAAAGAAGGGAACCACCATTTTATTGGTTTTCAACTCCCTTGGTCGAGAAAGATAGCCATTTGCTAGTTTTCCATCTTTCTCTTTTTTTTTTTTTTTTTCAGAAGGCAGCCATTGCTGGTTTTCAACCTCCTTTTTTTTTCTTCTTTTTTTTTTAGAAGGCAGCCATTGTTGGTTTTCAACCTCCCCTTTTTTTTTAATTTAGAATAATTCAATCCAACCCTGTGACAGAGGAGGTATCCCTTGTATCAAAACACAGATTATTCAGAAACTCTTCTTTAGTAGATGGTCTTTTGTAGAGCCTAATTCGGTGACCATTTACTAGAAATGTGTCTATACTCCCATCAATTGGTTGCAATAATATAGTTCCATTTTCAAACACGTCCTTATTTGATAAGGACCCATCCAGTGAGTTTGTAATTTCCCTTTGAATTCTTTGAATTTAGAATCATAAAGGAGAACCCAATCTCCTTGTTGAAATGTCCTCTTAATGTGTTGGTCATGCCATTGTTTCCTCTGGTATTGAACCAGTTCTGTTTGTTGAATGGCTTCTGTCCGAATCTCATCCAACTCGTTGAGCTGAAGAATTCTGTTTTGCTAAATTATAGACAATGGCAGACCAACATCCAATACAGTTTTAAGTGTCTGGAGTTCAAATTCTATAGATAATATAGGCTTTTTCCCATAAACCAATTCATATGGTGAAAACTTTGTTGTGGACTTCTAAGTGGTGTTGTAAGCCCAAATTGCTTCGGGTAATCTACTAGCCCAATCTTTTCTGTTCATTGCCACTGTCCTTGATAGAATATTCTCAAGTTCTCTATTAGTTACTTCTACCTGCCCATTTGCTTAAGGATGGTAAGGTGAAGATTTTCTGTGCTTGACTTGGTATAAATCTGTGAATGCCTTGATTACCTGTGAAGTAAACTGAGGTCCCCTGTCTGAAACTATTGATCTTGGGGCTCCAAATCTCAAGAAAATTTTGTTGTAGAGGAAATCAACAACTTTTTCTTCTCTTGCAAACTGTAATGCTTGAACCTCAGCCCACTTAGTAACATAGTATGTGCACACTAGAATATACTCCTTGCTTGATGATGGTGGTGAAATTAGTCCCACAAAGTCTAGACCCCATTGCTCAAACGGTTCCATCATGACTTGAGGATGTAGCAACATTTCCTGGGTAAAGGTTGGCTGCCCCATCCTTTGGCACTGGTCACAGTGCTGCACATACTTCTTTGTGTCTTTATGAAGAGAAGGCTAGTAGTAACCAGCTCCAAGGATCTTGTGGACTGTCCTGTGGAAAGAGTAGTGGCCACCAGATGGTTCATCATGACATGCTCTCAACACATCAAAAGTCTCATCAGCCTTTAAGCACCTGCGTAGAATGAAATCAGGACCACATTTAAATAGTAAACCATTCAACCATTTGTAGGATAAACTTTCTTTAACTAAACGTTTTCTTTGCTTTGAAGTAAAATGGGATGGATACAAGCCTATAGCTAAAAGATTAGCTATGTCAGCAAACCAAGGTGCAATAGTGGATATGGCAAAAAGATGTTCATCTGGGAATTTGTCCTCCATTGGTTGGTCTTCTCCTCTTGTATGCAATCTTAACAGAAAATCAGCAACCAAATTAAACTTCCCTGGATTATCAACTATGGTAATATTAAATTCCTGCAATAGCAATAACCACCTGATGATCCTTGCACCTACTACTGGTTTTTTCATTAGGTACTTGATGGCTGCATGATCAGTGTGCACAAATATTTTATATCTTGTGATATACTGCTTGAATTTGTTTATAGCATAGATAACTGCCAAGAATTCTTTTTCAGTTGTTGTATAATTTCTTTCTACAGGGGTAAGGTTTTTGCTGATGTAATAAATGGCATGCATACTTTCTCTTTCCTCCTTTTGTCCTAAAACTACCCCAATGGATTCATTTGAAGCATCAGTTTGTATGTGAAATGGTAAAGTCCAATTAGGTCCCCTTAAGATTGGTGTGACAGTAAGCTTCTCCTTCAAAGTTTCAAATGCTGATTGACAGTCTTCTGTCCACAGAAATTATGTTTCCTTGTTAAGCAGGGTAAACAGGGGGGCAACTATTCTGCTAAAATTTTCTATGAACCTCCTATAGTAGCCTGTATGACCTAGAAAACTTCTAACATCAGTCTGATTTTTGGGTGAAGGCAACTGTGTGATTACTTCTATCTTGTTCTGATCCACTCTAATCCCTTTTTCTGAAATGTGGTGTCCCAAAACAATTCCTTCCTCCACCATCATAAAACATTTCTCATGGCTAAGGGACAGTTAATTTTTATCATAGCATTTTAGTACTTTTCCAAGGTTTGTGAGAGCTTCTTCAAAGTTATCCGCATACACAGTAAAGTCATCCATATAGACCTCCATGCATTCATTAGCCAGTTCAGCAAAAATAGCTAGAACCAGTCTCTGAAATGTAGCTGGGGCATTGCATAGCCCAAAGGGAAGAACTTTGTAAGCAAAGGTTCCCCAAGAGCATGTGAAGGTGGTTTTGTCTTGGTCTTCAGGTGCTACTTGAATTTGATTATACCCACTAAATCCATCTAGAAAAGAAAAATACTTTCTCCCAGCAAGGTTGTCCAAAACTTGGTCAATAAATGGTAAGGGAAAGTAGTTCTTTTTTGTGGCCCTGTTGAATTCTCTATAATCAATACACACCCTCCATTTCCCATTCTTTTTAGGCACAATGACAAGGGGTGAGACCCATTGACTGTCTGAGATTGGATATATGAACCCTGCCTGGAGTAATTTTTCTATTTCAGTTTTGACAATGTCCTTTAAAGCAGGATTCAATCTTCTTTGTGGTTGCCTGACAGGTTTAATATCCTCAGTGTAGATATGATGGGTACAGATCTCAGGAGGTATGCCTTTCATATCTTGGTATTCCCAGGCAAAAGATGCTGAGTGGGAGACCAAAAGCTGGATAAGTTTTTCTTCCTGACTTACTGTTAACTGAGTATTTATATTAAGTGTTTTCCCTGGCAGAATTATGACCTGTTTTGTGATTCGATCCATCGATGTGGTGGTTCCATACATTGGTGTCATGGTATTGAGAGGACAAGAATGTGGGAGTAACATGTGGAAGGTGGCTAAGTCCCTGTAGAAGGTTTCCCCACAAGGACTAATGTTGGCAAGGGTACAATGAGAAGAAATAAGAAGTTCTCTCTGAGGATCTTGGGTGAGTTCCATCACATCTTTATTGATTAGGATGTGAGTGAAGTCTTCTATTGTATCATAGTATACTTCTTCTAATTCTCCCAGATGTTCCCTAATGGTTACCATAGCTAATGAGGCATTGTTGTCCATGTTCTCTGGTTCATCCACCCATACTCTTCCTATGTAATGCACCGATGGTTTAGCTGGAGGATACAGAGATATTTTCTTTAGATCTTTCCCATTAGAAATGACCATATCTCTAGTTCAACAATCAATAGATGTTGCTGCAGTAGCTAGCCATGGTCTTCCTAAAATCAGCGGATAAGCATTTATCTAGTTTCTAGGTTCTAGTATTAAGAAATCCACTGGGAATTCCCATGAATCTATCAGAACAGGTACATCAGTGATTACTCCTTTTGAAACAGCTACTGACTAATCAGCAAGTTGAAGAATTGTAGTTGTGGATTGGATACCTGATAGAGCTAACCTGTCCATTGTATGAACTGTCATCACATTAATTGCTGCTCCTAAATCAACCAAAACATTTGAAATTTCTACCCCCGAGATGAAAACAATTATGACAGGATTTCCAGGGTCTCCATATTTTGGGAGGAGCATTTCTCCCATCAATAGATCCACTACTTTTCCTTCCACTTGTATTGTGGAGGGAAAGCTTTTCTTTCTACCCTGTGTTTTGATACAATACTGTTTAATGAACTGATTTAGTTCCGATACATCTCTGATTGCCTGAAGAAGAGGAATTTCAATGTTTAGCTGCTTGATTTCTTGTAAAAGTTCTGATTCCAGATTGGTTTGGATTTGTTTTTGTGGAATCTTTCTCTGGGGAGCATTCTGTTTAAGCCATTCTAGGTATGGTGCTAGCTTTTCCATCTCCGGAGCATCTATGGAGCTCTTATCAGAATTGTGTTCCAGACTGTTCTCCAGAGCCGGCCTTTTAGGAGTAACTCCGGAGTTGTCTGTGGATGATTTTTCTAGCACTTTTTTGTTAGTAATCTCCTTTGGGGGTTGATTGGATGGATTTTCAAGTTCCTCGTCATTGGTTATTTCAACTATAGTTGGAGGAGAAGGTCTTGGGAATGCTTTCGTAGAACGCAGCTAGAGATTATTTGAATATATAGCATTAATTCCAGCCAGATTTTCTTGCTCTGTCATGTAGACAGCTGCTTCTTGTTTATTCCGTGGGTTTGGTATAGGCTAAGCTGGTAAAGGTGGTTGACTAATTGGTTCATTTTGTGTTTGACCCTGTGTGTTGGAGGATCCAGTTAGTAAAGCCTGCTGTTGAGGTTGGAAACGTCTAGGTTGTCCTTGGTATTGTTGAGGATATCCCTGTTGAGGACCCCATTGAGATTGCATGTTTTGTGATCCAAATTGTGGTGGCCACTGTTGATTTCCCCAAGGCTGATTTTGCCAGTTTTGGTTTTGCCAATGTTGACTTGGCCAATCCTGCTGTCCCCAAGGAGGATTATTTTTAGGGCCATGCCAAGTTGGATTCCACTAATTATTTCCCCAATTAGAAGGACCCCTATAAGAGGATTGGTTTGGATACTGATTATAAGGGAAATTTTTAGTTTGTTTTTGTCCCACATAGTTCAACTCCTCTTCTATCACAACATTCTTTTTACTCAATCTTTTCAAGGCTAGAAGTTGACTACACTGACTGGTAGGATGTTCCCTATCACAGATCTGACAAATCTCTGATTTGTCCAAGGGGCATTCTCTTAACAGGTGTTTGTTTCTACACCTAGGACAATAGATGGAGAGTGGTTCAGTTGCTCTATTTTGATCAGTTGTTCTGGTTTTTGCTTGAATCCCATCTAATGTGGTATTTAGTTGGACCAGAATGTCTGTTTTTAGATTTGCAATTTCCTCCATCAACTGTCCTATTTCATTCTTCCCTTTAAAGGTTTTGGATGACCTTACTCCATCTTGGGTTCTGGAATAGTTCCTGCAGAGTTCCTCTATATCAGGTATTTCCATTTTGTTAATGTTCCCTTTTCCCATTAGGTCCAGTGCCTATTTTGATTTTTTATCCAATCCTTTTATAAACAAGGTTCTGGCCAAGGAGTGATCCACTGGATTGCCATACCTTCTCAAGGCAAAATTAAACCTATCCACATAGTCTTCTAAGGATTCTTCCTCTCCCTGCCTAATTTTAAACAATTCTTCATTTTTATTGCTGGATCTGCAATAATCTTGGTATTTTTTCAAAAACTCTGTTTCCATTCGATCCCAAGAACGGATAGAATCATGGGGTGAACCCATAAACCATCTCATCACAGAATCTTTCAGGGTTGAAGGGAACAGTTTGAGTTTCTGGTTATCTGATCCATAATCATAAGTTTGGTAGACTACTTTGAATTCAAACAAGAACTGATTTGGATCCTCAGAAGAAAGTCCTCTGAAATTTGGCAGATGTGCTGGTGAGATATTTTTCATAGGAGCATCGTCTCCAGTAGCCAAAATAATAGGATAAGAGAAGGTTCTTGGAGTCTGATTTTCCTCTTCCCTATGATTATCATTTTCTATGTTTAGTACTGGTTCTTCTTCCTGAGGCTCTAGGAAATTAGGTTCTACCAAAGGATCTACCTCAACTTTTTGTTGTAATTCCTGGATGTAATTGGCAAGTGGAATGTCTGGAGGATCTAAGGGATTGTTGTTTTGAAGTGTAGGTTCCAAATTAAGATCTAGGTTTCCTTCTTCAACAAGATTTTGTACCACCCCATTGCTTTCCCCTATGGTGTGTTGTTGGGGTGTCTGCTTAATATATCTTCCTTTTAGATTTCTTTCTCTAACCATACAGATCTATTCTAAAAACTATTTTAACTTAGTGTCCCTAATTAACACAAACTTATCCCTGGCAACGGCGCCAAAAATGACAAGGTGTCCCTGTACTTCATCATTTAATCTATTTTCAGATGTCAAAAACCAGGGCTGTGTCCATGGCTGTCTGCAACTAGGGATTCTATAGTTACCAGTTTATAGCTAATCCTAATTTAAAAAGAGATTAATCTATCTGCTTGTTGAATAAATGTAATGAATGCTGGAAAACAGAATAAAACAGGAATTTTACTTAAAGCAAAGAAACAATAGCATGCATCTATCTATTAAAACAAGAAACACCTTTATAAGAGAAAACTAAAAATAATAAAACAGTGGTACTAGCCTCCTGCCTGAGTGGTGAGAGTGGGCCCTTGTTCCACACCCTTGAGGCTAAAGGCTATAGCAGGAAATTAGCACAAAAGATGATCACAACTAAATTCAGTCCAATTCATTCATTTATGCATTCATGAAAATATGGCTATCATAGAACTGAGACCTCCGAGAGTCAGAATAATTTTATCATTATTTTTCTTCTACTATTTCTGAGAGTATATATAAAAATGAGTGATGATATATCACTAAACTTATCTACCAGTCTTTCTATGAGATGACACCACCTCTTTATTGTACTTAACTATCTAACTTATGAAAAATCACCATGCGAGAAAGGTAGACTTGAGTGGAACAGAAGTCCACTCAAAGGTCTAAGTTTAAGTCTTAATACACTTGGGCATCAAAGCCCTAAAAATAAGGATATTGGATTAGTTCAATTCATAACTCATGCAAAATCTTTGAAAAGATAAAACTTCAGTAGTTTAACTAATAGTTGACCCTTCACCACTCAGGTGATGATTTGAGTGAAGTGAGGGGTATTAAGATCACTGCTGAAAGTGTCTGGTTGGCAGCTCTGCTTGGAATCATGCCCTATTCTTAGGAGGCACCGGAGATAGCTGTTCCTGTCTGTAGATCTGGAGATACTCCAGACTCTCACAGAGCTCCGGAGAAGCATTCCCCATATCTTCAAAACTTCAGGTGTCATGGTTCTTTGTTATTGTCTCTAGAGATCATTGAAGACAATCTCTGGAGATGCACAAAGTTGTTGTTCCTGGCACCTACACCTGTTGATTCAAAAAGAGAGAGAAGTTCTGAATTTTTCCATCAATTCCACGCACATTAGTCACTTAATTAGAAATTCTAATCTTAAGTAATCTATCTTAATTAATCACGAATTAGAACTATCTTGTTAACTTATTTGGGTGCAGACATTAGGAAGATGAACTGAGGGAGGGGAAAAAGAAAGGCAAAAAGATGTATTTCATGAGTGCAATTTGGCACTCATCATGTATCCAAGGCCATATGAAGGTGGAGGAACATTGACATGGACGGGCTCCAAAATACCTTGTTCATGAAGGCCGAAGCCTTTACCTTGATAGTTCATATGTTGGAGTATGTGGTGGACAGCGGGATTATGTGTAGGTGGAACACTAGACACGAGTTCCTTATTGGATGAATAACATGAAGAGGTAGACAACGGTTGTTGGTGTTCAAAGGAAGAACATTCATGCATGAAGGTAGTGAGACCAAGGGGATATGATAATGGATTTGCAACATGGTCGATAATAGATGGAGGAGGATCATTAAGATCTTGATTTTTATTATGCTCTTTAGGGTCCAAGTTATTGGGTTGATCATTCATGTGCACTTGGGAGGCAAGTGTCTCATCAGAGGAAGTGGAAGTTGTCGGATCATGGATGGGATTAGATCGAAGAGGGATAGAAGTAATGGAGGTTTCTTGCTCATGGATGGGTATGGGATCAAGTTGTTCAAGGACATCTTCTTCATAGGGAATATCTTGATCATAAAGAAGGTATAGATTATGGACAAGTTGGAATTGGATCTCTTTCCCATGTATAGGATCAAGTTGCTCATGGATAGCTTCTTCATAGGTATTATCTTGATCATGGAAGAGATAAAGGTTATGAATGGTTTGAAATTGGATGGGGGTGTTTTGATCTTGATTTAGACAAAGGGTGGATGTTTCCACATGCTCTAAGGTGTGCTCTTGACTTAGCTCTTGGTCTTCTTGAATGGAAGTGGATAGCTCTTGGATAGCTTCTTGGTTAACACCATGGATATTTGACGGACCTTGACTTTGGTTCATGGTAGGAGGTTCTTCAATAAGCTTAAGGGGTTGAGGATCACATGAAAAGGTTGTAGGATTTGACATGGGATTGGAAGAATCTTTGGTAAGGTCAAGGACCAGAATTTGGGGACATGGTTGACTCTTTGCTAGTAGCCCTTGGATCACATCATTGGTAGGTGTATGGATAGGTGAATGAGGGGATTTAGCTTTCTCCCTAGCTTTTCTCTGGTTGTATAAATTTGGCAAAACTCTTTCCCACCACTCATCTGATTCTTTTTCGGTCATCCATTTAGAGTTTGAGGAACTAGATGGTGGTGTTGGTGTAGAACCGGTATGTTTTAGAATATGTGTCTTAGAAGGTGGCAAAGGAGGACTAGTAGATGGAGTGGTATATTATTTCTGACTTGAGGTGGTACTTGCCTTGTCATGAGCATGGGAAAAGGGCGAGGCGTAGCTAGTACTAGCACGTTCAGCTTGCAAGATTGCCATTTCTTGTTATAAGACTTGGACTTGTTGAGAAATTGCTATACAATTTTGGGGCGAGGGATCTAAGCTTATTTGCAATTGCAGGTATTGGAGTTTTTGACCAATATATTCTAATTGGTTTGCCATTGACACAAGATTAGAAAAACTTACTAGTTTGGATGCGCAGCAACAAATGCGTGGAAACAGAGGAATGTGCTACAGGTCATGACAAATGCGCAATTCTAGCTTTTGGTTTGAATTTGTAGAATTTTGGAACGTTTTCAAGATTCTTCTTTTTTTTGGGTTTGAAAACTTGGTGTTTTTGAGAATTCTGATGTTTAATTATGGCGAAGACACAACAAACACATAGAAGTTTTCATGATTTTTATCTTTTTATATTTGTTTGTATTTTTTGACTATTTTGACTCAAAACAAGTACACCCTAGGCTGGATAGGACAATATTCGTTGAATCCTCTAGCTGTGCTTACTCAAAGCGTGCAGCTCCAGAATCTGGGAGCACCGGCTCCCCTCCACGGCACTCACTTCTCACGCATACCAGATTTGAGTTTCCTTAGGCTCGTACCCCCACCAAACCTTAGGATTGTCCCTGCTACCTCTTCTAAGAGTCACATGAATTGAGGCTGCTTCAAGAGCTCTGCCCTTTGCATCAACAAATAGGGGTTTTTGGCTTGCTACACAATTGGTTCTTAGTCACGGCAACCGTTCGAGTGGTTACACATGTGGCAACACTACTCTCCGTTATGGAGTCTCCCAGCCTTAAAGGGTTACACCTTAGAGGGTTTTGGGGGAGGTTGGCCGTTGGTGTAACACAACAACACTCATTGCTTGAGGTTTTCACCTCAAGCACAATTTATTTTAAGTGGCTTGGTAGGGCTTAGCTTTAGCCTGTTACCACTCAGGGTCATTCCCACTTGGATAGGCGTGCATCCAAGGACAGGCCCCCCTAAAGGTTAAACAAATAGAATGACAAGTCTAGCATTTTGGTCACCCAGTTAAGGGGAGAGCATATGCCTATTGTCATTCACAGTCACAGAATACACTGATTAATCCAACCTAGTTAAAAGTAGAAAAACTAAATGGGCTATTCTACTTGTGCACACACGCGGTTGTTAACTTTGAAGTGTTTAAGACAAAGCAATGTTCATTCCTATTTGTTTAAGATAGCAATAATCTAACTAAAGAAAATAGCAATATACAAATATCGCAGTGGTTCAATTACTCTCTTCCTAGTTATGGACTATGTGGAATTTACATGCAACATCTTTTTACTTTTTCGCCTTAATTAAACTAGATGAACTAATCAATGCAACTAAATGAACTACTCCAACCTCTAATCCTGCAAGACAGAATGTTAGCTCAATCAGAAAATCACAAGAAACTCTAAAAACTACAGTGCAGAACAGAAGCACCACAATGCAATCTGAATGCGCAGAGACAGAGAGTGCATGCGGCGTTTTGCATATGCGCCAATATAGGAGGTAAATGCACCAGAATACAATGCAAATGCGTTAAATGATTAAATGCACCATAAAACAGAGTATAAGCGCCGTCTGGAGAGGTATATGCGCCGTAGTATGAATGCACCAAAACAGGGATCGAATGCGTCGAATCAAAGGGTGTATGCGCCAAAAGACTCTGTCCAAAAACCTGTACAACACCTGTATAGAACCTGTTTACAAGAAACTTAGATTTTGATTAGAATAAAGGGGCAAGAGCCCCACGGTGGGTGCCAAAAATGTAAAGGGGAAAATGGATTAATCAATTAATGAATAAACAACCCAATACATCTATGAAATCTGAAGATAAAAAAAAAAGAGATTTAAAGTAATAAACAAGAACAACACTTACAACCTCTTTCACCTTGTGTCTTCCATAGTTTGCCTATCCTTCCTTGACCTTGATGTTGGTGAAGCCCTCATAAGCTATTGCTCCCTTGCTTGTTGAAGGTGACAAGAATGGAATGGCTAAGTTATTCGTGTGGTTGAAGATGAGCTTCAAACACACTAACAAATGGATATGAAATGCTTATGGAAGTGGGGGTGCCAAAGGCATGCTGGTATCTCTGCAGCATAAGTTTGCACAAATGATCTATATGATGAAATAAGGAAGAATAATTGTATTTATAGAGATGTGTACAAGAAGATCAATGGTTTAGAAGAAAAGGAAAGATCAACGGAGGAGGGTTGTTGAGGAACGTGCAACAAATGGAAGAAAGACATGTGTCATTCAAAAAGCAGCTTTGTGAAGTTAACTCCTCTCTTGATGAGGATGAGATTTGATTTTCTTAATTTAGAATTTATTTTTCTAATTTAAGAGAAAGTTTGCTTTAAAGATGCTTTAAAACTGCTTTTGCTTTTGTATGACAAGAGGAAAGTATTTTTAGAAGATAAGAATGATTTTTTAAAGATAAGAATGCATAATTAAATAAAAAGATTTATTTAATTATTTTATAGATAAATGAGAGGAAAAAAATATAAAAATATATTTTATTTTGTGGAGATTTTTGAAGAATAAAATAAAATATAAAAATACATTTTATTTAGTGGATATTTAAGATTTTATTTAAATAAAATTGTATTTTATTTAAATTTGGAAGAATAAAAGATTTTAATTAAATAATTGAAATTATTTAATTATTTAGAAGAATGAAGTTGATGCAGATGAATTTAATTAATTAAATAAATGTAATTTATTTAATAATATGAGAGGAGATGAATCAAATAAATAAATAAATATATTTATTTATTAATAGAGGACTATGAAGGTGAAATAAATATTTAAAATATTTATTTAAGTAGAGTCATGCCATTTTAGGTGTATACACCTTTAATCCATAGACTCTGATCTTCATCTTACTGGGAATGCAGAGCAATCTACTTCACTGAACTGCACTGTCTTCACTATCTCTGACAGAGAGATATGTAACTCACTTGTTTCTTGTGGAAAGGCTAATTTTCTCAATATCCTCAACATACAAGTCTTCTAGAATAGGATACAGTTGACACTAATGACAACAAGGATATGTTGACATCAATGACAACACCGATTAGGCACATATTTGCAACACTATGTTGGGTATTTATTTTTCCCTTATTTCCTTTTCTTTTTGCCATAGTGTTCCACTACCAAGATCAACCTAAGTCTATTAGACTTCTATAAGGAACCTACAACTCTGATACCAATTGTAGGAATACTCTAGACCACTGAGAGGGGGGGTGAATCAGTGGTACAATAAAACTAGATCACCCAATAACCAAAAGTAATTAATTCAAACATTCCAAGCCACTTAAAGAACAATAAGACCATACAAAATGCACCATAACACAAGTATGTACATGGAAAACCCTATAAAGGGAAAAACCACTAAGTGAAGTGTTGGTTGGGTTTGCCTAACCAATCAAACTTCACAAGAGAATCACTATTGGGTCTCACTGACCAAATCTCACTGATTACACTTTGTTTAGGAGCACCAACTCCTTATCACATCAGGAGCACCAACTCCAACTAAATGAGGAGCACCAACTCCAATTACAAGAGAAATAAATACATAGAGTACTACTCTATTTACAATGTCATCATAGGTTACAGATGGATTCTGTAACTCTCTCACTCAATCACCTCTATGTGAAGATATTCAAAAATCCCTTCAACTCTACAATTTCAATTACACATTTACTTTGCTCCTTTTTAGCTCCTTATAGCCACAACAATAATACCCTTCTTTGTATCAACTATTCAAAACATATTTCTTCAAAAAATATATCAACAACTACATAGAAGAATAGAACTTGATTTAATTTGTCATCACCTCTCTAGATCCATGAAGACACCCAATACTGCTTCTATTTGCTCACCACTCTGCTCCTTTTTTTTGTCTTTATGTATACATAATAATACACCTATTTTCAACCATTCAAAGAATATTTCTTCATAGATCCATCAATAGCCCCACACAGAAAGATGGTACATGATTACACTATCATCCCAACCTAAGATACATGAGGACACACAATAATAACTCCATCTATAACTATCAATTCATTGTTGAAAAAAATAGTTAATAAAATTGTTCAAAACTGCTTGCAACTGGGTAATACGGGTCACTACCTATCAAACTACATTCACCAGGGAATAGTTGTTGTGAGTTTAAAATCCATTATCGATCATGTGTTTTGCACCATCGAAAGATTAAATAAGGATCATTGATTTTTATCTTGGTTCCCAATCCTCTGACAAGGAAAGGTCTTATTGGTCACCACTAGGATGAGGGGCCAGTAAACCCATGAGCATGGTGACTTAAGTTGTAACTTAAGTCCCTATTAATCAATGATACCAAGTCACCAATAAATTAAAACAAAAGGAAAACTTGTCATAACAATGACTCTGAGATTTTAGGTTCTTAGGGTTTAGAAGATCCTTAGGGTTTTAGAACATTAGGATTTAGATCTTCAACTTCTTTCAAACCCTGATATATCATTAGGAAATTAGCATGAATTAAACTCCTTCACTTTTGCAGATAATCTATGGTGCAGAGAACAACTTAAAGGATAAGATATAATGTTGATAAGATATATACATCCATTTTTCCCTTGAGACAAGCAACACAAGGAACATGAAGTAAATATCTGATAATTTGCTCAACTGGTTTACCTTGTATAAAATGCTTTAGAAGATAAAGACCTAAACATGAATCCCTCTAACATCAATGATAAAATGAATGCCAACAAACCATCATGGAGACGGCTCCTCCATGCTTCATGAATGAATCTTTTGTTCACATATTGAATGACAATCATTCCTCTGTTCACACAATGAATGACAATCAACTATCTTCTCCATTCTTCATGAAGGTCTGAACACCTGAACATACAATAATACACCCATCAATCTGTCTTGGACTCCATACAATGACATGACTATCTTCTTCTCTAGGACTGCTCCCATGCAATGACATGATTGTCTTCTTCTCTATGCAATAACATGAATATCACAACAAAAGGATACCACACCATCACACAACACTACCAACAACATTCATCAACATCATTCATTAGTGACACTCAGTTCAGCATGACACCTTCTTTGACATTAGATATGCTTCTTCTATAAGATTGAACTTTCACAACAAAATACTGCAATGCATTTGACCTAGAAATTGTATATGTTGACATTATGCCAACACATAACACAATATGCCAAATTGCCAACATCTAGAAAGTTTAATTTCATAAAATAAATAATTTTATTTTTATTTTGGATGATGTCACCATAATGGTTGATGTCATCTTTTAGTTGATTTTTGATAGCCCAATATTTTGATTATGTCATCCTTAGGAGGCCCATTTTTATGTAAATTTCCCCTAATGTAACCAAAAGAAGAGATGATGCTATGAAAAGAGACATTGAAATGAAGAATATGGCTCTTAAGAAAGTTTGTACTAGAATTTCTGGACAAGATAACAATAAGGCTATACAAAGGTTAGCCAAGGAGTTTAGGACAAAGAGAAGGCTAAACACTTTGATGACTAATGACAAAGATGAAATAAAAAGGTTGGAGAAGGACACTTTGAGAATAACTATAGATATCCTTAAGGAGTTGAAGATCAACACAATTGAAGAATGGTCCTCCTCTGAAGAAGGAGAAAAGGATGGTGACCATATTGAGAAGAATGAGGAAATTGGTGCAACAAGTGCAGATTAGGGTGTGTCGACTGAACCAAGTATGCCATCTCCACCAACAGACACTGGTGCAGAAGATCTGAATGTTGCCAACACTCTAGAGAATATAGAGAATACTAAAGAGATGAGGGAGTCGCCAGACAAAAATATAGATGAAGAAAAGGGAGAACAGAGTGAGGCTGTTGCAACTCAAGTTGATAACACTGTGGATAATGTCTCTACTCCTCTAGGAAATGAAGAAGAAGAATAAATACATGAGAATAATTGTCCTCCATAAACCTTTGGTTCTCATATGGTATCTATCTCAAAAGAGGAGAAAAAGGATACAATTGGTGAGTGCTTTGTAGTCTCCCCAATAGACTCTATCAGAGAGTTTTTGACAAAACAAAGACAAATCCAAACTATGTCCTCACCACAACTGCTTCAGATGCAATCTTTGGATGGACAAATCAATTTGTCCAGTATATCTCTGTTGCAGAAACTCTAACTAGGAACAATTTTTTCAGGCAATAGCTCAAGAAGAGATTCTATAGTCACATGTAGAAGGGAATGAGCTTCTAGAAGAAGAAATGAAAGTTTTTGAAAAGATGCTACTAGAAACCAAGAGGGATGCTTCTCTGACTCTGGCACAAAAAATGAAACAACTCATGGAGTCAGTTAACAGTCACTTTGAGTCATTAGAAAAGGCAACTGAGAAGAAGGTAAAGGAATAAATATGCAATAAGAGATTGATGGATCTGTCAGATAAGTGCTCCAAGGCACACATTGTGTTAAGCAACGGTGTAAAGAGTATTCAAAATGCTCTAAATGATGCAAATGTAATGCACCCATTTTGTTTATCATGGCCCATATCTACCAAAGAAACAAAAGAGAAGATTGATGGCTTGGAAATGCAAATAATAAATATCTCAAGAACTTATGACCCCTTTAAGGATAATAATCAAAATCCAAGGGTTGAAGTGGAAAAGACTCATGCTATCATAAAGAAATTATAGAGTCAAAGAGAATCTATCAAAGATTAGATGAGTCAGCTTAGAGAAATAGTCAGCTTCAATATGGTTGCACTGACAGGATTATTAAGGTAAGTTGATAAGGTTGGGAAAAGGGCAGCTACTTCAACATCCATGGAAAATGTAGAAGACTTGCTCTTACAGATCAATAGGCCAATCCAAACACTCAACTCGGCCAAGATACATTGAGAATCTGCTAAAACACAACTGAAGAACATATATAAGGATATTTTTCCCACCAACCAGTAAGTTTCACATTCTTATTTCCTATACATATGTGGAAGAATAGAAGAAAACAAATATAGATACTTTGGTGTATAGAAATAAAATAGTAAGGGGGAGCATTTAGTGGGAGAAGTTTTTGACTTATAGATATATATGTAGTTCCTTTGTCATTGATGACAAAGGGGGAGAAGTTTTGGCCATGTTGCCATCAATGACAAAGGGGGAGATTGTTGGCAACATAAGCATGAGGATGAAGGGAATGATGTGCATAGAAGTAAGTAGTGTTGTCATTGATGGTAACAAAAGATAAAGACATAGTAGTGTTGGTCCGAAGAGGTTTAGTAAGGTATACAGGTACAGTTGTGTTGGTCTAGTTAAGTATGATATCCTAAGTGTTGATCTAGAGAACTTACTAAGTGTAGTATGATGATGAATACATCCAAGTACGATATGCATTCATTGTGGTGCTCAACAACCAGGTATAACATCTTGAAGATTTCCCTAAGGCATTAACTGACCAGAACCTAAGACAGGGTCATAGTATTTCAATCCACACTTCTCTGCTATAAAGAGTTTTTCTCTACGGTTGTAAGGTGATGATAGTGCATACTAAAGGAGCATAAATCCAAAGATTCAGGTTTTGAAGTTCTCCAAAGTGAAAGATAGGGTTGATAAAGTATCAAAATCTGTAATGACAGTGTAATGAGTGCTAGGGACAAATTGGAATGCTCTGCATTCCACTACATATGAATATCTTTCCATGTAGTTTTGAGGAAGAGGTTATGGATGTTAGAAGTGTGTATGACTCAATTGGTAAGCATGTTGATGGTCTGCATGTTGAATAATGAACTAACAGTTAGTTCATGATATTGCTACTTCATGAGTTAAGCCAACCTGAAGGTGTTAAGGTTGTGCAGAGCTATTCACATGTATGAAATAATGGCATGTGAGTAATTATAGGTTGTGTTGACCCATATGAATGTGCTACATGCTTTGGTTCTCTCCGCAAAGCATATGGAGTTGAGTTTTGGGCCGACAGGATAAGAAGTCACACGGTACATTCATCATGCTGACCTGTTTGATGGTTTAATCGAAAGTGGTATACGTACAAGATTGATTTCTTGTGTGAAGAAGTGATTTTGATGGTGTGGTGTGTGTGAAAGAAGTAAGTGTATGGTTGAGAAAAGTTTGATGAGAAAAGGATTCAAATAAGTTTGAGGTGAAGATGAAGTGTATCAAGTTAGTATATTGAGCATCAATGGAATTGTGTCCTTAGCATAAGTCAGATGCACTCTAATAGTTCTCTTTGGTAGTGAGCCACCCCTTCTATCTCTTTCTTTTTAGGACAATGAGTCCTTTGACAGTGAGGCACCTACAATGAACATTCTTGGATAGTGAGTCCAATTATATCAATCTTAATCGGTTGCTTTATTAATATATATTGTGAGCTAATCCTCACTGTGGTTTTTTCCTTTTTGGGTTTTCCATTTAAAAATATGGTGTTCAAGTGTGATATGCTTTAATGGTTGATTTCATGCTTTCCTTTCTTAATGCAAGTTAAACATGCTATGGGAAATAAATGGTTAAATGATTAAGTGGTTTCAAAGAATACAAATTCACCCCTCCCTCTTAGTATTCCAGGTGTTCAACAAGAAAGAGGAACCAACCTTCTTTGGAGGTTTGGTCTCAACTACAAGGTCCCACACCTTGAGATCAATCCCATGTTACTCTGAAATTGTTTAGATTGTCAAAGCTTCAACAAAAGGGTGCAATTTCAAGTGATAACAATAATCTACAAGAAGTGAATTACTTGTAAAGGGTGATATGAATTGAGAACTTGGGGTTCCTAGTGGAAACATACAAACTTGAGGGTTTTTGGTTAGATGTAAATTTATAGTTCCTAGTTTAAAGAGATTGACTTGGAGAATCAAAGAGAAATAAAAATTGATATATTCAAGGATGTGGTGTCCATAATTGAAAGGTTAATGGACCAAACAACCAATGAGATGCTTTGTCAACTAAAGATTATGATAGAAGGTTTAAAACATAGAAGAGGAAAAGCAAGAAGTATGGTACCAAAGATTGGAAATTGTAGTGCAACAAGTAAAGATGCTAGCCATCGTAAAGCAGATTCTTTTAAAGGATGTGTGGTAAGTCAACCAACATCAAGGGGTGTGGAAGATGAATTCCACATAAGGGCCGAGTGGATGTTCTAATGTATAAATAAATCTAGAGAGGTCATGCATGGCCAAAAGAAGAGGAAGTGATCTTTGCTATTGAGGATCAAGAGACAAAAATGATTAAAATGATGCTTGAAGAAGGAGAGGCATTGAAGGATTGTGAAATACAAGATATTCTCACAAAGGGAGTAATAGTGATGAATAAATTACATGGATTGTATCCTTGGACTACAACAAACTCAAAGACATAATAGTTATAACTTCATAGTTGAAAATATTTACAAAAATACGCATACCATTCCTTGTCAAGAGTTGAGTGATGAATCTAGGATTGTAAATTTGCTTTTCAAGGAAGTTTAAAAGTTTCACTAATTGTTGTAGAGTGTTTCTTTGGGTAGAGATATATAAGTCCTTGTGTCATTTTTGGCACACATGGAGAAATGGACCTATAGAATGGGATTGTATGTTGTCAAAAAATAGGGTAGACAAAATAGTAGTAACATTAACCAATAGTGACTTAAATCTATTTAATACATGTGATAAACCATAAAATACATCAATGATATAATGGAGAATAAAACATAAATAAGAAAACCATATGAACACCAAATATACGTGGAGAAACCCTTGTGGGAAAAAACTCCACCACCAAAGAGACCCAAGCTTATATTAATCTCAAAAAGAGTACACCAATACAATCCACTTATCCCTCTGACTGGCAATAATATGATCTAGTATAACAATACCTACATAGGAACTTATGAATCCACTATCACATGCCTCCAATATATAGGAAATTAGAAAACCAAAAACTATAAATGGTTTCCAAAACAAGTAGCTAATACCACGGGCCCAAAACTAACTGCCCAAGTCTACATGAAAAAATCTAATACTCGATAGTCATGGTCAAACAACCTAGAATATAATGTAATTCCTCCTACACATTTTATACCACTTACAGGTCATATATTGTATCATAAATCACCATATTGACCACTTTCCCAATCCTAGGCACTCCATGAGCGTAATATCTTGGGAAACTGCTCTATAACTCCCAATTTTGAATTTTTCAAGTAACCTCCATATAAAATGTCTTCTAACACAATATTTCAATATCTCAAAGATTAAATAATGTCCCTAGCCTCACATGGGCATCCATTTTGCCCACTCCATGATGTTTGAAGATTATACATTATTTATCGTCTATGTTATTAAATAAAATAATCAAGACTTAGGATTTGCAAGGTGAATAGCAAACCTAATCCTAACATGTTGGTGCAAGATAAAGTTATAGAGAATGGATCTAGAGGAAGAACACTATTCTAATTGGTGTCTAATATAATCTAAAGGGTGTTTGTGATCTACAAAAGATCTCAAATGATGAGTACACTAGTGCAAAGTGTGAATACTTCATTCAGAAGAAATTAGAGATGAGAAGTGTCAAGTACAAAGTTGATATAATAGAGTACAACAGAGAACAAAACTTACTCAAAATTAGAGTTAGTCATGGGACACTTAAGGAGGAAAGGATTGACTTGCAACCATATGATCGATGTTTGGGGCATCCTAAGTGAGAGAGGATCTAAATAATTGTGTCTTGAATTGGGTTGCACTAAAGTGAAGACAATTGAGAATTGACTAATATGCAATAGCACAGAGGGTGTAGAAGGAACTATAATGAACCTAAGGATTATAGTTGGGGAAGTAGAGAATTTAGTCTAGCTTACCATTATTTCTTCTAGGATTCCAAGATCTGCTTTGGAGAAATCTTCATCCAGTTCCCCTTCTGATTCTTGTATAGTATCTAAGATATATCTTCTACTCTCATAATTTCCTTTTTGGTTTGTTGGGGAATGCTCTCATTCCCATCCACCAATACAAGGAGTTCCATCCCCATATTGAAAGTGGATTTGACTTTTGTGCACATTAAGGGCTTCCCTCATGCTATTAGGATTAGGGTCCACGTTTTTAGTCTTAAATTGACTAGGAGGATTTCAATCACCCAACTATTCTAAGAATTTCTCTAGAATTGGGGCTTCTACTGAAGTTGTCTAGATCTTGTGAGGGGGAGAAAGTATGTCCTCTAATTCCACTAACAATTTTGGGTGCTCTAGGGTGTGATCCTTGGTTGTAGTGTAATTACCCAAACTATGATTGAATTTGTGACATTGTTTGCATTGAATTGCAGATCTCTTGATTTTAATTTGTTGAATCCATGAGCCAACTTCTATCTTTATTTTTATCTCAAAAGGTTGGGTATTCTCAAGGTCAATAGTTGTAGAAATTTTGGCATACATCCCCATGTCCCCATCTTCAATGTTATCATTTACACATTGGACGATCCCAACGAGTTGCTAATTTTGGAGAGGATAGCCTTTTCCCAATATTCAGAAGGAAGGTTCTAGTTTGAGCCACATTGGAGTGATCATTAGGGCATGGTTAGGGGGTCAAAGTTAGGCTCTCAATCCCGTAGGTAGAATCATATGTCATCCATCTTCCAATGACCCCTATCAAGAATCTCCCTTTTTTTGTTGATTGAGTTGCATTCGATCAAAAAGAATCCTTTTGGCATTGATTTGATTTTTATTTCATTCCCCTATTGCGTCTTGTACCAATTGTGTAGGCATAGTTTTGATGGCTAGTGACTAGCCCATTTGGAAAAGAAAGCTCATTACCAAAGGGGAGATGTTGTTTTGTCCATATCTTCAGCCTTGAGGGATTTTTCTTTCCTTTGATCAAATTTCTTGTTTTCCTTTGTAACAACAGGATCTTATCAACTCTAGTTGCCACTGAGGGATCTTTAGGTCTCCAAATCATTATGTTCTCTCTTCTTGCCTTAGGTCAAGTGTTCCTTCCTTTTGCACCATATATATGGTCCTTGAATCTATTACGATCTTGATCATATCTCTAGCCTCCTCCATGGTTATTATGTTGGAATCACTTTCCATTATTTTTCTCATGTTGGTGCTTAAGGTGTCGTCCATATGTCTGTTCCTCCTCTTTGTAGTTGCCTCACACTTCTTTCTCCCACTCTTCTTCTTTGCTTCTCACATTTGCATGCCATTGTTCCACTATTCCTCTTCACATTTATGTCCTTTTTTACATTTCTACCCTTTCTCGCTACACTTTCCTCATGTTTTACTTATCTATTTATTTTAGATATATATATAATTAAGTATTTATGTTAGTTTACTTATGAATATATTATTATTAAGATATATTTTAAGTATTATTAAATATATAAATACTCAATAATAATTATTACTTTGAGCTATACATTAACTACCTATATATATATATATATATATATATATATATAGAGAGAGAGAGAGAGAGAGAGAGAGAGAGAGAGATTCTCTTCCATGTTATGTTATATAAAATGGTTGTAAAAAATTTTAGGAAAAAAAAATTCTTTTATATCAAACATAAAGTATACAAATAAAGTATCTAAGATTTATAATAATGTTCAAATTTTGGATTAATAACAATTTTAACAAAGGATTGAATGTAACAAAATGCATGGGGCCACTTTTTATTCTAAAACTTTGAATAGGGACCCACCAATTGAGTGTGTGGTTATTGCTTTTTTGATACAAAACTACTTCATTTAGAGCAACATTTCAGGTTGCTTGTTGTGATAATGGTGTTATATGGGTGTGAAGTTTGTGATAGTAGCACAATCAACAATGAAATGGAGGCAGATGGAGAGATTACAAAAGTACCTAATCACAAGTAGTTTCAAAACAAAAATTTCAGTTCCTTATGAGATCGCTTTAGCTAAGACCAACATCTTTCCTTTGGAGGCATCAACTTTGATCCAGATGTTAACTTATTTCAAGAGATTAGAGAACATGGAGCTGCACCATTGACCCAAAATGGTAGTGGAAGAAAAGTTAAATAGAAGGAAGAGCACCTGGATGAAACAAAATGACAAGTAGATGAGTTAGTGGGATATTAGCATGAAAGAGTGTCTAATCACCAATGTGGAAGTGAAAAGATATGTCCAAGAAAAAGTCAAGGAAACCATGTGGACAAGGCAACTTGGGAGGAAAATAGAATACTATGTCAAGCATTTCAATCCTACATGTGACAACAAACAAAAGAATTATATATGAGCGAAAATAAAATGAAAAGTGAAGATGTTAATAGTTCAACTAAGGACTGGTTTGCACCATCTTAGCTGCAAGACTGAAAGGTGGACAACGCCTAAGGAAGAGTCGGTAGATAGAATATGTTGTTTTTGTACTTTGGGGTTAGTGGAAATGGAATGGCTCTACATCACAGAAGTGGGTTCCTTGATTACCTTGTTTGAAGAGGAAAGACTATCAAAAAAATAGATTATTTGATCAAGATTCACCTGCTTGTTGGGGCTTTTGTGTATGACAACATTGTTCAATACCTTGAGGTCCCATAGGCTACTTGACCTCATAGATGTCATTAAAAACCTTCATTCATTCATCCAAACTCTATTAACTAATACCTCCATTGCTAATGGGTTTGCCAATTAAAAAAATAAAATACATATTAAAAATATTTTGATGTATCCAAAGTGAAAATTTTTTGCATTTGAAAACTTGAAAACTCATTAAAAAATCTATCTGTTAATAAATTAATAAATAAATAATTTTGTATTTATAAAAACCACATATTTGTAATTCTATAAGAAATATAGAAATCAAATTAAAAAAAAAATGTTGTTGTTTTAAAGATCAATCATTTACACCCTCACAAAAATGGTCGATTTAACCACAAACATGGCTTAGTACGATTTTCATGGTGTCTATGAAAGCATTCATGGAAATTGTTTGGACAAATGAAGGTTCAGAATTAATTTTCTGGCAGAAAAATTCAAGCGCAGCACGCCACTCAATGCATACGATAATTGATTTTGTATTGACAGAATGGTGGTTGAACGAACGCCATTTTGTATTAACCAATGTTTGAAGAGGCTTCCCACTTTTATATTTGATTTTGATTCGTTTAAAATATTGACAGAATGTTAATTGACGTATTCTTGTGAACTGCTGTGTTTTCGGTACCAAATTTGACGTGCATGTGTGGTCTAAATGTAGTTTTCTAAGTGTGGTTGGTATCGGGGGTTCTATAGGTTGCTTGACCTCATGGATATTATCGAAAACTTTCATTCATTCAAGTATGCCACTTCTATAATGTCTGTTATATCGTCACCTTTGAAAAAAGTTGAAAGGGAAATTCTTAAATGTTTGATGAATACACAAAGAAACAAAAACGAAAGGGAAGTATGTGGAAAACCTTAGAATAATACAAAAAATACATTATGAATGAAAAGAAGTTGATGTTTTCGTTATCTCGTTAGAGGAAAATCAATAGAAAATATCATTTTCTTAATGTCATTCTTGAGTCTATTCAAAAAAAGTTAATTCAAAATTATCATTATGCACGATAAAGAAGTGTAAATAGAAATGTTATACGTACACTAGTATTTAAATGGTGTATTTCTATGAAAGAGTTGGCATCTAGCATGTACTTATATGATTTTGAGTACTTGTCCTTTAGTGGTTTGGACTCAACCTTCATATATTTCTTGTTCAAAAGTAATATATAGGTGTGATGACAAGCGATTATCTCAATATCACAATAGAGTTTGGAACCTAATAGAAGATTTTGAGTCATGTAATATCAAGGCAGTCCCACAAAGGAAGAATTGCATAATGGATGCCTTGGAGGTAACTACGAGCACATTGGAACCTGTGACACATTCTAAGATGAAAAAGTTTTTAGTAGAGTTAGTATTTGTTCCTTCAGTCTTAGACAACGCGAAGAACTTTCAAGTTTTCGATGAAACAAGCATATTATTGTCTTTATCAATAATTCATGTTTTTGAAGGACAAATAATTGATGAAGAGGACTAGGCTGATGCAGAGTGTGATGGGGAAGGAGTGTTGAACTTAAAGACTAATACCATCCCCAAAGGAATGGTGGTGTTGGAGAAGCTTTTTGACATTGGTAGACCAATTTAATGGTTTGGTGAAAAAGATCGAACACAACAAGTAACCCTGCAATGATGCCTAATATGCTAATGTAAGTTGAGGATGTAGTGTTCATGCTCTATGATGTGTTCAACTGGCAATTTTATGATGATTGGATGCTCCTAGATGATCTGAAATGAAGTAGGATTTGTGCTTAAATATAAGACCCTAACACACTAGAAAACAAATTTCACACTTGAGTCAACTCCTAACAATTAGTTAGAGGAAGTCAACAAGAGCCTAATTTAAATTTGAACTCTGAGAGTTCAACGATCATTTTAGTGCCAACGAATCTCCTTCAAATTTCAGTGCTTAAATATATTACATGTACACTGGTCATTGTGCATAAAGAATATAATGCTATCAAAATAAACTCATAACAAAAGGAAAAAGTTCATGGTATGAAACTTTCATCATTACAACTATATATAACTTATGTTATGTGTCTAAAATGTATGTAGTTTCGGCTATAGGTTGAAGTGGAGTGAATAGATAAACACATATCGTGGAGCAACTAGTCCCTGTCATTGCAATATGTTTGTAAATTAGTTTATTTGGTTAAGATATGCATTACTAGTTTGGTTAAGCTATACATTTTTAAGGAGTTTAGTTTGCGACTCGCTATAAAGACTTTAGTTTGTAAACTCATGTAAAAATCTTCTTTAATATTATCATATTGTCCAAATTTATATTAGATATTGTATTATCCATAATAACAATCAAACAATATATAATTAGTTGAAATTCAAACATAAATGTGTCTCATAAGTACATTAAATTTATGAATATATTACATATTTTTTGTCGGTGAAGTTGGCCTAGGGAGCCATACCCATTATACTAAACAAGATAAACATGAGGGGCTACTCTAGCATGGAGGGATAAGAACCAGAAACCCTATGGGGTTGGAAATTACACTACTTCTCATATTCTTCCTTAAATGAAAATTTCTATTTGTTAAATTCAAAATACAAGGGGTATTAACTATACAAAATCCCTATTCTAGCATACTATCTATAAAAACTATACATATTTGCCAATTTGGTTATACTTCTATCATAGGATACTAGGAATGTTCTCCCCACTATCCGCACTTAGCACTACAAAAGTCCAATCGATTCCTATGTATGGAGTTGCTTTAGTTGCAAACATTCGAAGTTGTATGCCCCATTTCACTTGGTGCTTGCATTGTTCCTCATTCTAACCACTAACTAAGATGATAAATAGTTCAATGAGCCTAGTGCATGGGTACTATACTATGTAGGGGCCAAGCCTCTATCCTAGGTGGAAATCCCATACTAGCGATGACCTCGTCTAACACTATCCTTAGTCATCTACACCATTAGGGTTTGATTAACGCATCCACAATAACTCTAATGACCTCAGGGTTTCTTCCCTTTCTTCCAAGAGAATCACCAAAAGCACAGAGGAGATATTGGTATTCACTCTATACTTGTACTTCATCCCCAAGAAAAAATCTTCTAGCATTGTCTTGATAACATGGATGATGATGACAGTGGTGGTTTTAAAACACCTTCAACCTCAAGTTGGTTATGGTTCCAAGAAATGCAAAATGGCACTTCTTTACTAGTAGCTTAACCATAGTATCTATATTGTGTTCATCTCTAAATGCTTATGAAAATATGGGATCGAATACGTAAGTAGATATCCCCAAAAGTTTCTAGATACGTCCCAAGTCATTATGTTTAGGGGGCTTCTAATTATTGGCATGAACGCTTGCATGTGTTTTGGCTAGACTATCGGTGTCATCATCAATGCAACAAACATAACCAAAGGGGAGACAATAATCATTCACTACTTGTAGATACATGTTAGGCAACTAATGATGTTATTTGATGAAGGTGAAGGGGAGCTCAAGATGCTTTTGTGAGGGGGAAAATAGGTTAATCAAATCAATGAATAATAAAACCCAAACATCAATGGAAGTTGAAAGCAAAGAAGATTAAAACAAGCAAAAGTAAATGTACTTACAACCTCCTTACCTATCGTTTTCCATTGCTCACCTATTTGTCCTTGATCTTGATGATGAAGCCCTCAGAAGCATTGCTCTCTTGCTTGTTGGAAGATGACAAAGACAAAATGGCTCTGATATTCGTGTGATTGAAGGTGAGCTTCAACACACTAAATAGAGGATGAGATGAATGCTTAAGAAAATGGGTGCCAAAGGCACACTTGATTTCCTGCAGCATAAGTTTGCATAAATGATAAGATATATGAAATGAAAAGAAGAAAGTTGTATTTATAGAAAAAGGTGAGGGAAGATCAATGGTTGAGAAGAAAAGAGAAGATCAATGGAGGAGGATTGTTGAGGAACGTGCAACAAATGGAAGGAGGACACATGTCATTCGAAAAGCAGCCTTGTTGAGTTAACTCCTCTCTTGATGAGGATGAGATTTGATTTTCTTAAATTAGAATTTATTTTTCTAATTTAAGAGAAGATTTGCTTTAAAGATGCTTTAAAACTGCGTTTGCTTTTGTATGACAAGAGGAAAGTATTTTTAGAAGATAAGAAGGCATAATTAAATAAAAAGATTTATTATTTAATTATTTTGTAGATAATTGAGGGGAATAAATAAAATATATAAATATATTTTATTTTCTGAGGATTTTAGATTTTATTTAAATAAAATTTGCATTTTATTTAAATTTGCAGGAATAAAAGATATTAATTAAATAATTAAAATTATTTAATTATTTTTAGAAGAATGAAGTTGGTGGGGATGAATTTAATTAATTAAATAAAATGTAATTTATTTAATTAAATGAGAGGAAGTGAATCAAATAAATAAATAAATTTATTTATTTAATGATAGAGGAATATGATGATGAAATAAATATTTAAAATATTTATTTAAGTAGAGTCATGCCAAGTTTAGGTGTATACATTTTGCCCCTCTTTGATGCAATGTGTTTTATCACGTTGTTTCAAAGAATAAGATTTTCGACAGTGATACATGCCCCAGTTTGCCCCTGGTACAAATTTAACGACAGGATGCCCCCTCGGGAGATTGGACGGGAAGAAGCAAGAAGGCATGAGATGGACAATCTCACAAAGAAGAAGGTGAAAAATGGGTTAGGATGGAGAAAAACAGGTGATGGTTCAGAGAAAACGACATGGGAAGTAGCCATAGGGTCATGCAGTCAGATATGGGTCACTTGCTATATAAAGGAGCTGGGTCCACATATTCTAATCATTTGTACACTTGTCAATAGTTGATTAGTCCTCTAGAGAGATTAGGAGAGGATGGTAGCCAAACAGATGGATATTCCTCGCGAGGAGCACCGGTTTGAGCAGATTCGACGGTTCGATCAGCCAGCAGAGGCAGGACCCCCGGTATGTAGTTCTTCAAAACTTGTCAAAAGTCAATTTTTATGCGTATTAATGGCTAGGAAAACCAACTAGGACAGATGCACCGAAACACTCTTTTGGCGCATATGACCTCCGAAGTGGTGCATCTGTTGCGTTATGGCGCATTTGATAGTATTGCGCTTTTGATTATGGAAGGGCCGCTTTTGATAGTTTTGCGCATATGACCTCCTAAGTGGCACATCTGTTGCGTTATGGTGCATTTGAGTTGTGAGGCAGCGCATTTGATTCCGGAAGGGGTGCTTTTGATAGTTTTATGCATATGACCTCCTAAGTGGCGCATCTGTTGCGTTACGGTGCATTTGATCCAAGGATTGGCGCATGTGCCAAAACAGCGCATACAAGCTATGGATCAGCGCATTCACGAGGAAGTGGTGCATGTGATATGGATCGGTGCATCTGCTACCTAGATTGGCGCATTTGCACTAAAAACTTAAATGACTTAACAAAATTAACCCAATTGGCACCTTGATCGATGTGTCAATTGATAAGCGATCTTTGAGATTGTCGGGAATCTAGTCGAGAGATGATATGTTGTTTTGATTAATTTGATATGTTAAGTCATTGATAGGATATGAGTAGGCTTGCTTGGATATGGATTTTGTTGATGGTATGCTTCGCTTGGTTACAGGAGGATATTCGGAACGTCCTAAGTCACAAGAGCAGTTCCCGTTGCTGTTGTTGCAGCGGTATATGTTGACCGAGATAGAGCGCAAGGCTCTAGGTGCTATGGGTCTGCACTATGTTTACTTTATGCCCGAGGTTCGCATGAACTGGGCTATGTTGATGGCAGTGGTGGAGTGATTCCACAATGAGGATGGTATATTCCATCTACCGACAGGGGAGATGGCGGTTACTCTGGAGGATGTGTACCGGATTCTGCACCTCCCGATTTAGGGAGAGATGGTTGAGTATGAGTCGCAGCGGGACGATGGCTTGGAGGAGTGTAGACGCATATTTGATGATCTAGAGTTGGTGGGGAAGGAGATTTCATGGCAGGACATGCATGACTGTTATGACTACTTCCCGGGCATAGTGGCTAGACTGATCGGTGGTGTGATATGCCCTGATAGGAGATCACACAGCTTCCTGATCAGTTGGGGGAGGGTGCTGGAGAGTATGATCACAGACGGGACCCGGTATGTGGGGGGGTGTGTGTGCTTGCACACTTATATAGGGACATGCACCAGGTGGTTAATCACAGAGGAACCAGTTTATCTGCCGGTACGTCATTGTTGCAGTTTTGGTTGTGGGAGCACATTGCTATCACACAGACGATATGCGTATTTCACAGGCAGAGGGGTGAGCCCTATAGTTACGGCTATGCAGGTGTGATTTCCCAGCATAGGCAAGGGAAGTTGGAGTACTGGAGGCATGCTTTTGATGGCTTAGATGCAGTTGTCTGGCGTCCCTACAAAGACTGCAAGGTATGGGATGATGAGGTAGATGAGCTTTCGTATTGCTTCCAGACGCGGTGGCTTATTGGCAAGACCAGTACATTCTGGAGAGGCAGATTGTGAGTAGAGTGTAGCGACAGTTTGGCCAGGTCTAGGGCAGACCACAGGGGGAGGCACGCTTTGCCAGGACTCATGCAAAGAGGTACAAGTGGGGTCCTGTGGCATCATATAAGGAGGCCTTGACAGACTTTCGACAGATTCCTCACGCAGCTTGGCCCATGCAGAGGGAGATAGTGGATGCTGGCATGACGCCAAACTACGAGGAGTGGTTTGCGACACACCCATTCTTGAGATATTCAGGGCCAAGGGAGTTAGCTCCTTGTATAGACGAGGACGATTCAAACGGTGAGGGTGCAGCTAGCAGGAGGAGGGGAGGATGGAGGAGGAGGAGGAGAGAGCAGGGAGATGATGGGAGACTAAGACAGAGGCAGAGGGTCAGAGAGGGGCTTGTGGGCCAGTAGGCAGTTGGACAGGCACAGGTCCAGGTGCCAGTTCAGCCAGAGGTAGCACAGAGACAGATGCCACCGCCACAGCAGGTGGCACACCTAATACAGGGATAGGTGTCAGCGCAACAGGTGGCACAGGTAGAGCAGGCTCTGCAGCCTGATGTGCAGCAGTAGGTTATGGTTTCACTATAGAGCTAGATTAGGCAGCTGAGGGCTCATCTGAGAGCAGCAGAGTCACGGAGAGAGTCAAATGCGACTCAGTTATCAGAGTTGACTAGAGAGAGAGATGTAGCCTTAGCCAGTATGTGGGCTATGAGGGCAGAGAGATGCAACCATGATGGCCATGGGCACAGATGGGACATCCAATTTTTTGGTTTCACAGGTGTAGCAGGCACAGGCACAGGTGGTCCAGGTGCAAAGTGAGCTTACTATAGCCCAGGCACAGGCTCAGTACTACAGAGGGTTATATCACGGAGCTGTGTCAGTAGAGCACTGTGCCCCTAGCTTCAGGAGTCAGTCAAAGGCATTGCATAGGGCGGGTGGGTCTCGGTCTATAGGCTCAGTGAGGGGCCCACAACAGATAGGGGGAGACAGAGGAGAGGCCAGCACAAGGAGCAGTGTTCCCCGGTGGCAGGGTTAGGCACACCTAGATAGTTGTTCCATTTGTGATCAGATTTGTACCCATTTTTTATGGATGGCTAAGATAGCCGATATATGTACTTATTGTGCCCTGAGACATGTATCACCATTTGTTATGTTTTGTATACACTTATGATATGACTATGAGAGAGTGGACAGAGATTTTGATATGTTGTACATTTGGAATTATTTTTTATGATTATATGATGATGCAGTTGTTCATGGTCTACATGCATGTGTTCTTACGTTTATATGCTATGGATGCAATCAATTTGGTGATGTACTTGTATATGTGATGCATACTAGATGGATGTTAGGATGATTTGATATGTAAATGTGTATGGATATGATTATGCAGCTCTATATGGAAATGTCTATGTTTTTGATTTTGTTGCTATTGATATACTGATGCAAATGTATGTGGATAACCTAATGTATGTATGCAAAATGATTTAATCATGTGGATGACTATCACATGTGATATGATATGATGTCTATGCTATGTTTTTGAGATGTCTAAATGTACTCAATCAACACAGAGATGATATAGATAAGTAGAAGAAAAGAGGTGGAGGAAATGAGGATTTTGCACTTGATATGTTGCAAGATTTTATTTATTACATGGATGATATGGATTTGCTGGATACGAGATGGATATGGGTGTGGATTGTCATCTTGAGATTTTTGCAAGGTTTTTGCTTTCATCATTGGGCACTTTTTAGTATTTTTCACTTTTTGAAATGTTGGAAGGAAGTATAAGCATCGAGGTATAATTAAACCAAGATGACCTGAGCATTCCTTACATGGATTTTGATATAGCAAGTTGATACAAGCATCTAGTCAAACTTGAATCTAGATGACCTGATACTTCTTGCATTTTAATAGACAAGGATTGCCCCTTTTCATGTTTAGACCTCAGAGTCCTCGATGATCTTTTGCTGATCATGTCGTTAGACAAAAGTCGTCACAATACTAAAGTTTAATTCACAAGCAGCAGACAAAGAAAACAATTATGCCCCCATCATAGCATCTCTAGCTTTTGGCATCCTTGAGTAGCATAGGAAGACATAATGACAAAAATTCAAGACCATGTAAATTAACCTATTAACAAAACTTCTTTGCATTAGATGTGTCTTTTGCCATAATTGATATAGAATCAATTTTAGTGTTTTTGGTATGGTACTCTGCTTTGTTTTGAACAGGTTGATGTTTTGTGTCAAGACTTTTATTTTTGGGTAGCTTGCGTTTGCTGTGCTTGCTTGTCTAGTGAAAAGGTATCGCTATCCTTTATTGGTATCCTCCTAGAAAAATGGCATTCAAGAATCCAAATCCGCAACTAGGTCGAGGAGTTGCCCCCAGTTTAGACAAAGATTGACTTATTATGGGCGAGATGACAGACAGATATGAAGAGACGGGCCCTAAAGGACTGACCTAGTGCCTCAGGGGCTCATTGCTAAATGGCCTTGCCTACGTGACGACGCAGAGGCAACGTAGTTCGGGGTAAACCCTAGTGGACCTAAGACCTAGGCGATGGCAAAGTGGTGCAAAAATAACACAGACTCAGGTTGACAGAAGGACTAGACATGGAAAAGATGGGACCGTGGAGTGGAGTGAAGTGAAGCCCCAGGGGTGCATTAGGAATGGCCTTGCCTACATGATAACTCAGAGGTGATGTAGTTCGATAATGGTTCAAAGGACTGGGTCCAGATGGACGATACGATGGACACAAGAGACATGAAGTTAGAACAGATGGAGGAAGTGGTTTCTCGCAGATAGCACCTATTTACCAGGTTTTCACCACTTGCTTTTATTTGCACGAGAAGCTAAAAGTACACATGACGCCTGTTTGCCAGGTTTTCACCATGGTACCTATCCTAGGCGCTTGTTTGCCAGGATTTCACCATAGGACAATTTTTTTGTTATTTTCTCACTTTTTTAATTTTTTGTTCTTGTTTTTTAGCACTTTTTCAATTTTTTTGGTTTTTTTAGGACTCTCTTACATTCGGGTTTTTAGGTATAGAACTTGCGAAGGTGCATGCTGTTGATAGGATCATCGAACAGTTCACCTTCAGATGTAGCCAATTGATATGCCCCCGATCCATAAGCTGTGATGATGATATAGGGACCCAGCCAATTAGGTTCAAACTTTCCTTTCTTTTCTCTATCTTGCTAATTTCTGGGATTTTCTCTTAGGACTAGGTCACCAACTTGGAATATCCAAGGTTTTACTTTATGATTGTAGCTTTTGGACATGCACTGCTGATATGCTTTCAAGTGGTTAAAGGCCTATTGCCTTCTCTCTTCGAGCAGCTCTAATTCTTGGAGTCTGGTTACTCTATATTCTTCATCTGATATGAGGCCTTTTAATGAGACTCGCAAGGATGGGATCTCGACTTCAATGGGTAAGATAGCTTCAGATCCTAGACTAGGGAGTATGGTGTTGCACCTATGGGTGTGCGGATGCTTGTGCGGTAGGCCCACAGTGCAAGATTCAGTTGGACATGCCAATCACAGCCGACATCATTGACAGTCTTCTTTAGTATTTCCAGAATGGTTTTGTTTGATGCCTCAGCCTGGCCATTGCCTTGTGGGTAATAGGGGGTTGAAAAGTAGTGCTGGATATGGAATTTGTCACATAGTTCCCTAACATCTTGGTTTTTGAAGGGTCATCTGTTATCTGTGATAAGGGACGAAGGGACACCATAACGACAAATGATATAGTTCAGGATAAAAGAGGCAATCTGCTTGCTTGTGATGTTGGCTAAGGGCATAGCTTCAATCCACTTCGTGAAGTACTCTATGGCAGTGATAATGAATTTATGGCCGCTTGAGGAGGGAGGATGAATCTTGCCCACTAAGTCGAGTCCCCACTGACAGAAAGGCCAAGGAGTTGTTAATGGCTGTAGTTCCTATGCTAGTGCATGTATCAGGTTCTCGTGGATTTGTCACTTTTTGCATTTCTTTACAAACTGATAGGAATCTTGTTCCATAGTTGGCCAGTAGCACCCCATGCGTATGAGTTTCTTGGCTAGGGTAGGGTCACTAGAGTGAGCCCTGCATATACCGTCGTGTATTTCGCTTAGGATGGTTTGATATTCCTCACTATCGAGACACCTAAGGAGAGTACCATCGAGACCTCTGCGATATAAGGTATTGGCGATAATGGCATACCGGGATGCCTGGCGGATAAAGGTTCATTTTTTTATTACTGGAGAGATCAGGTGGGAGGGTATTCTCTTTAAGATAGGCAAATATCTTTCCATAGAGAGGGGAATTGGCTCCTATGATGTGGCATATGATATGGGATTCTGGGGTATCGTATGTAGGACAAGAGACTGGCTCTACCCAGAACTCGTATCGTGATTGACTTTTTAGAATGTCAAGGAGAGAGGTGATCATGGCCATAACATCTACAACTTTATTTTCAATCCTTGGTATCTGCTCAAAAGAGATCTTGATGAAGTATTCTTTGAAGTCATCTACCATTCTCTTGTAAGGGATCAATTTCTCATCTTTTGTTTGGTAGTCGTCATTCACTTGGTTGATGACTAGATGTGAATCACCATACACTTGAAGCTCTTTGATGTTCCATTCAACTGCTAGCTTGATACCGATGACTAGGGCTTCATACTCTACCACGTTGTTAGTGCAGGGAAACATTAATCTATATGATTTAGGGATCGTATCTCCATTAGGTGTGATCAATAAGATTCTTGCCCCTGATCCATGCTGAGTGTATGAGCCATCAAAATATATTTTCCAGGTTGCTGTATTTATGTGGAAGATAGATTCATCTAGAAACTCAAAGCTTAGAGGGCTGTCATCTATTAGAGGTGCATCTGCCAGTTGATCTGCTAGTACTTGTCCCTTTATTACTTTCCTATCTACGTATTCGATATTGAACTCTCTGAGAAGCATGACCCATTTGGATAATCTACCTGTTAAAGCTGCCTTGTTGAGTAGGTATTTGAGTGGATCGATCTTCGCTACCAATTTGACAGAATGTGACAACATGTAATGTCTCCATTTTTGTGAGGTGAAGACCACCATTAGACATGCTCTTTCAATAGGTGTGTATTGTAATTCATACCCGACGAGTGTTCGACTAATGTAGTAGATAGCCTGTTCTTTCCCATCATAGTTCTGTTGTGCAAGGAGAGCTCCCAAAGCTATGGGTGTAGCAGAGATATACAGTATGAGAGGTTTGCCCCGAATTGGTGGCATTAATACTGGTGGTTTCATGAGATATTCCTTTAGTTGTTGGAATGCCTGTTCACATGACTCGTTCCATTTGAAGGGGACATTTTTGTGTAGCAGATGAGAGAATGGGTGGCACTTGTCTACCAGTTGGGAAATGAACCTTCTAATAGACTGTAGTTTGCCTTGTAGGGATCTTAGCTGAGTCAGGTTCTTAGGAGGTGGCATCTCCATTATGGCCTTCACCTTAGCTGGATCAACTTCGATACCATTTGAAGATACTATGTAGCCCAGTAATTTACTTGATGTAACCCTGAACACACACTTCTTTGGATTAAGGCGCACATTGAACTGTTCCAACATGTTGAAGATCTTGTCTATTACTGCTAGATGTCTTTCTCTTGTAAGTGATTTTTCTAGAATGTCATCGACGTAGTCTTCCATTATAGTGTGCATCATGTCATGGAAGATTGTAGTCATGGCTCTCTGATATGTTGCCCCAGCATTTTTTAGACCAAATAGCATGACACACCAACAATAGGTGCCCTAAGGACATGTAAATGTAGTCTTGTGTTGGTCTTCTGGTGCGATCTTTATCTGGTTATATCCTGAGAAACCATCCATGAGTGACAACATAGTGTGCCCTGCCGTAAGATCTACAATCATGTCTATGTTGGGCAGGGGGAAGTCATCCTTGGGACAAGCTTGGTTCAGGTCCCTGAAATCATTGCATATTCTGACCCTGCCATCTAGTTTAGCCACCAGTACTATATTCGAAACCCATTCAAGATAGTCTATAGGCCTGATAAATTTGACATCTAAGAGTTTGTTTACTCTTCTTTCACCATGAGGGCCACATGTGGATGCATCTTTCTGAGTTTTTGTTTGACTGGTTTAGCTCCTGGAGCTAGAGATAGATGATGCATGATAAGATTTGGATCTAGCCTTGGCATGTCAACATAGGTCCATGCAAAGTTGATTTGTTTTCTTTTGAAGAAATCTGTAAATGCTAGTTTTTCATGTTCTGTTAGAGCCTTTGCCATGTGGACCATTCTGGGATTATCACCTGTGTTGACATTGATTGCTTCTGCTGGTTCTATCAAGATCAATGATCTCTCCTGATGTGTAAGATTGGGGAGAGGGTCAAGCCTTCCATCCTTCGGTGCCTCATAGAGGTTTTCACCATTGGATACGTCTTTATTTTTACTTTTTTGATGATCTAACACTATTGCAGAGCGGTTTTCACTGTTAGATCATTCTTTTATTTTGATGTTTTTATGACTGAAAGGCTTGGCTCTCTCTCCAAAATAGGCCTTCTCATTGAGTTCAATAGCATAGCTAGCTCTGTGGTCTCCTGCAGGTATGTGATCTCTAAGCTCAAGATAATCGATGATGGCTTCGTCATTTTCAAAGGTGTTTAGCTCAGGGGTAGTGCCTTCTAGGTCCCAGTCGATAAGTTCAGGGTGTACCAAAGGTAAGGGATCATTAGGTTGGTCTGGTTCAATGGTGTTGATGGTTAGGATAGAATTATTAAAGGCCCGGACAAAGTCTACGATGGTACCCTCTATTAGTGGATTCATCAAGGGGGGTATCAGTCCTTCCTCACAATTTTCACTATTGTTGCTATGCGGGTCGGACTCTAGTGGTCTAGCCCTTGGACCTTGTCTCTCGTTGGCATGGGTCGGGTCGTACAGCGTCAATATCCTTTTCATCACAAGACATCTAAGAGAGGCAATCCCACTCATACTCATTAGAATCAATCTCACTATTCATCTGCAGTTGTTGAATTTGCTTAACCAGATTGCTAGTAGACTTTTTTGGTTGTTTGTCCTTTTTCTTGTTTGCTCGGTTGTTTCTCAGTGCTCCTGTGTATCCTAGCCCTGTAGTGTCTCGGGCCATTAGGGTATGAGGTTGGATGGGCTCAGTGATGCCATCCTTTCTTGAACCAAGTGGACTGTGTCCTTCATACCCCATTCTCTGTAGCATTTGAAAGCCTGGACCATATTGTGTCGTTTGTATAATGGGATGGTTATGTTGTGTTGAGGAACTACCTTCATCTTTGTATAGCCACGGTAAGATATCTTTTTCATCACTTTTGTCTTCTGGGTTTCCCCATTTCACAAATGGTCCTTTGGTGGTTCTCTTTGCTTTGGGTGTCCTTAGGATGGGTCTCCCATAGGATCTAGGAGATAGAGGTAGTTGTGCCAAACAGAGGGATTGGGAGACCGTGTACTCACCTAGGCCCTTATCTTGGAGTTGGAGTTTAGGTTGAGACGCTCTTGAAGAGGAAGCAAGTGTAACTGGATCTACAGGAGATGAAGAGGCGGCAAAAGCACGGTTGGTGGGGATTACAACTTCTGGTTTGGGCTAAATAGAGTTGCAGTATTGAAAGGGGTTAGGGTCACCTTGGATGGTGATCTCTTGACCTTCATGTGGGAACTTGATACATTGATGGTATGTGGAAGGTATTGCTTTCAAAGCGTGGATCCATGGTTGCCCAAGAAGAATGTTGTATGCTAGCTCCATGTCAAGGACTTGACAAGCTACATCTTTCACTACGGGGCCCACCCTGATTGGTAGGGTAACAATTCCTTTAGACGTCCTTTCCTCCTCATCATAGGCTTTTATGGTGATTTTTCTTTTCGGATTGATAGCCTTCTCTGAAAACCCCAATGTAAGGATTAGCTTCAATGTGCAGATATTCAAACCAGCCCCTCCATCTATTAGGACTCTTTTGATCTTGTGTTTATGTATGAAAGCTTCAATATGCAGGGAAGCATTATGGGGTTGAGTGATTGACATATCATCCTTCTCAGTGAATGATAGGGAATGCAGTGAGGTGATGTGACCGACCATGGTTTGGAATTGTTCTTCAGCTAAGTTTGTGGGGACGGAGGCTTCTGCTAAGGCTTTGTCAAGTATGGACCTATGAGAAGGAGACAGACGCAGAAGTTCTAACATGGAGATGTGTGCAGGTGTTTTGTGGAGTTGATCCACAATACTGTATTGACTAGACGGGGGAGCAGAAGCTCCTCTAAGGGTGACCCTGTTACTACAGGTAGTAACATTGCAATCCAGATCCTTGTTGATAGTGATCACATTGATGTGTGAATCACCTTCTGAGATATGGTTAACAACATAGTTGAAGCTGACATTTGTGTAGTTTGCGTTGTTAGAGCCACTATTATTTCTGTTGGAAGGTCCTCCCTGCTCGTAGTTAGGGAGAGGATCCTTGAATGCCTGATGATCGCTATTGGAGGTATGTCCGTGAGATTGTTCGTTAACAGATATTTTGTTTTACTCTATTAAGTCTTGGATTATATGCTTGAGTGCAATACAATCATTTGTCTTGTGCCACCTATTTTGGTAATATTCGCAGAAGTCATTGTCATTCCACCAGTGGGGTTTGACCTTTGGTTTGTACTCTTGTACTGAGGGAAGTGTTATGAGATTGTTGGTGATTAGCTTCCGTAGGGCAATTTCTAGTGACTCATCCAAAGGTGTGAACTTTCTCCTAGGCCGAAAGGTAAACCTAGATTTGGTATTTCTTCTTTTGTTTTGCGGGGGGTTATTTTGAGGTGTTAATAGATTGAAAATTGGTTGCTTAGGTGCCACATTTTTGGCATCTACTACCTCATCATTTACGATGTTCTTATTTTTTGTCCAGAATCTAGGTTTGTCATTGTTGGTGTTGGTATTAGGAGTGTCTTTGTAGAGCTTGATTTGACCTTTCGCGATTAGGGCTTTTTCTATGATGAGGCCCATCTCAATGACCTTGCTAAAAGAAGGACATTAGATTTGGATTTGGTAGCTTAGGTCCATTTGTAGATTGTGGACGAACATTTCTAGCATCTATTTCTCTGGCATTTGGTGTGGGTACTTGCTTGCCAGTTGTCTCCATCTCTATAAGAAGGTGGTGAAAGATTCTCCTCCTTTCTGTTTGGTGCTACAAAGATCCAATATTGAGGTGTCATGCTCAATATTGTAAGAGAAGTGGGTGACAAATTTGTCTACAAGCTTGTTGAAGGTTTTAATACCGGGTGGCAGTCTAGAGAACCATTCCATGGCTTGCCCACCTAGGCTTCGTGGGAAGAGTCGCATAAGGTAGGTGTCATTATGGGCGACCTCGAGACAAGCAGCGTTGAATTCTCTGATGTGATCCCTTGGGTCACCCTTTCCTCAATATTTGTCAAACTTAGGCACCTCAAATTTTAAGGGGAAAGGTATCATGACCAAGGCCCTATCAAAAGGATATGGTGAAATATCCTCTAGGGTGTAATGTTTAGTTGATGCTCCCATTTTCATGTCTAAAATTTGTTGTTGGAGATCTTCATATTTTTGGTTCATTAGACTTAGGGCATCTGTAGCATCAGTGTTGGTTTTTCTTTTGTCTGAAGGGGTTTCTTCCTCATGTCTACTTCCCTTAGTTTCCTTGAGAGTCTCTATGTCATAATCCTTAGGGAGCTTGACTCCTAGACTTGCCAGATGTAAAAAGAATTTTGTGGGGTCTTGAGCAAGTACTCCTAATAGGTGTTGAAATTTTGGGTTGTGCTGCGTGTGAAGGATCTCATCCATGGAAATTTCTTCTTCACTTTCGTGAGTGTTTGGAATTATTTTCTCTGCCATTTCAATCTATTTTTGTTTTTGTAATCTTGTTAAGACCATGCAAGGTGGTAAAAAGATGGGATGGAGTGAAAAAGATTCTTTAAGCAAGATGCTAGGATGATACAAAGTTTTAGCAAGGTTCTTCTGAGATCTATGTGATGTCAAACAAGTTGGGTATACAAAGATATAGTCAAAGTAGGGATGTCAAAAATCCAAATACTTGATGTTGACTAGTCTTATATAAGCCACTAGTAGAGTGCCGAGAGAAAGGATAAGTAACCCTTGATATTAGACACTAGGTTTGTTTGATTATTGATTGTGATCTAGAATAATCTTGGTTCTAACCTTGTAGGAATTTGGGAAGATTTGGCGAGATTTTGGATGAGCAAGTAGCTATGGTGCAAAAAAGAAGGAGAAATGGTCGATTTTCAAGGTCTTAATCAGATTTTGAAAAACTGAAATAGGTTTTGAAGATGGTTTTTGAAAAGTTTTTGACAGTTTTGCTCTTGGAAGGTACTAAACTTTGCTCTCAGGTTTAAATGCGTAGCAGTTTAAATGCACAACAACATAAGTCAGATGCGCCAACAGTCAGAGTAAATGCGCAATAAGTCAGTTCAAATACGCAACACTGGTAAGGTTTTAAATACGCCACAGCGGATGCTAAATGTGCAAAAAGTCAGGTTAAATACGCAATATGGGCAAATGCGCCACAACAGAGTTCAGATGCGCTGAAAGTTGAATCAGATGCGCAATACTGGCAAAAGTGCCACAATAAAGTTTAGATGCGCTAAAAGTTGAATCAGATGCACCACAAGTCGTGGCAAATGCGTAACTCTGGCTTTTTATCTTGTTTTCTCAAAATTTTGGAAGATTTTGGAATGTTTTTAGGATTTTTCTGCTTTTGGTTTGAAAAACTTGGTGTTTCTGACAAGTCTGATGTTCAATTATGGCAAAAACACAGCAAACACATAGAAGTTTTTCATGATTTTTATCTTTTTTATATTTTTTTAATATTTTTTTGGACTATTTTGACTCAAAACAAGTACAACCTAGGTTGAATGTGACAATATTCGTTGAATCCTCTAGCTGTGCCACTCAAAGCATGTAGCTCCAGGATCTGGTAGCACCAGCTCCCCTCCATGGCACTCACTTCTCACGCATACCAAATCCAGGTTTCCTTAGGCTCGTACCCCCACCGAACCTTAGGATTGTCCCTGCTACCTCTACTAAGAGTCACTTGAATCGAGGCCGCTTCAAGGGCTCTGCCCTTTGCATCAACAAATAGGGGTTTTTGGCTTGCTACACAATTGGTTCTTAGTCAGGGCAACCGTTCGAGTGGTTACACGTGTGGCGGCACTACTCTCCGTTATGGAGTCACCCAGCCTCAAAGGGTTATGCCTTAGAGGGTTTTGGGGAGGTTGGTCGTCGGTGTAACACAGCAGCACTCGTTGCTTGAGGTTTTCACCTCAAGCACAATTTATTTTAAGTGGCTTGGTAGGGTTTGGCTTTATCCTGTTACCACTCAGGGTCGTTCCCACTTGGACAGGCATGCATCCAAGGGTAGGCCCCCCTAAAGGTTTAACAAATAGAATGACAAGTCTGGCACTTTGATCACCCAGTTAAGGGGAGAGCATAAGCCTATTGTCATTCGTAAGAACATAATACAATGGTTAATCCAACCTAGTTAAAAGTTAAAAAACTAAATGGGCTACTCTACTTGTGCACTCACATGATTGTTAACTTGGAAGTGTTTAGATCATAGCAATATTCATTTTCCTGTTTGTTAACTTGGAAGTGATTAAGACATAGCAATGTTCATTTTCTCGTTTGTTAAGATAGCAGTGGTCTAATCTAGGAAAATAAATGAACAATGCAAAGATAGCAATTGGGTTTAGTTACTTCCTTCCTAGTTATGAACTATGTGGAGTTTGTATGAAATGCACTTGGTTACTTTTCCCCTAATTAGTCTAAATGAACTAGGCACAACATCTAAATGACCTAATCCAGCTATTAACCCTGTAAAACAACTGTTAGATCCAACACACAAAATTAGTAACCCTAAAAACAAAAAGCAAAATCAAATGCACCGCACTACAGCCTGAATACGTAGAAACAGGGAGTGCATGCGGCATTGTACAAAAGTACAACAACAGAAGGTAAATGCGTAAAAACTAGAGATATATGCGCAACTATGACATATGCATCATTTTATAGTGTAGATGTGCCAAAAGATAGAGTAAATGCGCAACTCAGACACAGGTGCCAAAATAGGGGTCAGATGCGCCGTTGTGGGGGTCAAATGCGTTGAAAGGTCAGATGCGGTGTTGCAGAGGTCATATGCATCGGAGTGATGGATGTGGCATTGCAGAGGTCATATGCGTCAGAGTGATGGATGCGGCGTTGCAGAGGTCATATGCGTCGCTTGCGAGGTCAGATGCACCAGAGTGTCGAATGCGGCATAACAGGAGTCAAATTTGCCAAATCAAAGGGTGTATGCACCAAATGCTTCTGTCAGAAATCTGTTTCGTCACCTGTATAGACCTATCACTTAGAAAAAAACTCAGTTTTTGATTAGTTAGAGGGGCAAGGGCCCCACGGTGGATGCCAAAAATGTGAGGGGGAAAATAGGTTAGTCAAATCAATGAATAATAAAACCCAAACATCAATGGAAGTTGAAAGCAAAGAAGATTAAAACAAGCAAAAGTAAATGTACTTACAACCTCTTTACCTATCATTTTCCATTGCTCGCCTATTTGTCCTTGATCTTGATGATGAAGCCCTCAGAAGCGTTGCTCCCTTGCTTGTTGGAAGATGACAAAGACAAAATGGCTTTGATATTCGTGTGATTGAAGGTGAGCTTCAACACACTAAATAGAGGATGAGATGAATGCTTAAGAAAATGGGTGCCAAAGGCGCACTTGATTTCCTGCTGCATAAGTTTGCATAAATGATAAGATATATGAAATGAAGAGAAGAAAGTTGTATTTATAGAAAAAGGTGAGGGAAGATCAATGGTTGAGAAAAAAAGAGAAGATCAACGGAGGAGGATTGTTGAGGAACGTGCAACAAATGGAAGAAGGACACATGTCATTTGAAAAGCAACCTTGTTGAGTTAACTCCTCTCTTGATGAGGATGAGATTTGATTTTCTTAAATTAGAATTTATTTTTCTAATTTAAGAGAAGATTTGCTTTAAAGATGCTTTAAAACTGCTTTTGCTTTTGTATGACAAGAGGAAAGTATTTTTAGAAGATAAGAAGGCATAATTAAATAAAAAGATTTATTATTTAATTATTTTGTAGATAATTGAGGGGAATAAATAAAATATATAAATATATTTTATTTTCTGAGGATTTTAGATTTTATTTAAATAAAATTTGCATTTTATTTAAATTTGGAGGAATAAAAGATATTAATTATATAATTAAAATTGTTTAATTATTTTTAGAAGAATGAAGTTGGTGGGGATGAATTTAATTAATTAAATAAAATGTAATTTATTTAATTAAATGAGAGGAAGTGAATCAAATAAATAAATAAATTTATTTATTTAATGATAGAGGAATATGATGATGAAATAAATATTTAAAATATTTATTTAAGTAGAGTCATGCCAATTTTAGGTGTATACAGCTTTAAAATTGCTAATAATACAATCGATGTTATCATTTATTACAAAATTTGCTAAGGACTCTGCATGTTGATTTATCTCCATGTAAATATATTTTATAGTGAAGGGTGTTAATGTATCAAAGAGATGATAGATTTGTCTTAGAATATTGTTGATCTTTCAATTGGGAGTTCCTCTATTTTTTATGGTGTTTACAACTACCATTGAATGAAATTTTTTGACTCTAAATTGCTCACAAACTTCTAATCCCAGGAGTAATGTTTGTGCCTTAGCCTCATTATTAGTCCCATGGTCTAGTTTTTTGGATGCAACACCAATCAATTTCCCCTTATGATCCTTGATTATGCAATTGACACCCAAGGTTCTTAGGTTACCCCTAAAGGCATTGTCAAGGTTCAATTTGAGCTATCCATCAGGTGGGGCTATCTATTTGATGCCTTTTCTTAGATTTATAAGGGAATGAGCCCCACCAACCCTATTAACAAGGGAGCATGCAACCATTTCCATTTTTCTTCAGCTTATTGTCCCATGACATGAAAATTTTGTTTTTTATGTGTTGAGTCTTCACGACATTATTAACAGCTACTCTTCGATTGTATTTTCTAATTTGGATATGAACATCTCTATTATCATCTCTTTTCCTTGTAAAATATGGATCTATTTATTTCTTTCTACGACTCCCAAAGGATGATTGATGGGTTAAAAGTCCAAATGCTGGAAAAGTTGACCTTCTTGTAGAGGGTTTGCCAAGAAGTGCACAATGCCAATTCAATTGTAAGAGTCACACAATAGACTCAAGGAGCCCATAATCAACTGTAATACCAAAAACAACCTTCCACAAGAGAGTAGAAAAATAAGAATGATATATTTTTAGAGAATAATAATGCATACATGATGTACTCAATATGCTCCATATGAAATGAAGACATGAGAGCCCTTGCTTATAAAGGCAAGGATGAAAACCTATCTAACACATAAGAATATGACAATTTTCTTATTCTTATGACTTGAGACATAATAAGTGAATGCCCTAAGTAGACTTAAACAACTAAGTGTGAATAGGTCCTAAAAGGGAACTAGTTGGGGAATAAACCCTTTTCACACCAACACCAACTTCATGTGAATCCATTGCCATAATTTCTCTACAAAGTGGCATCTAAGAATTAGATGATCCACAATCTCTTCCTCGTTTTTACACAATGGGTGTGTGCATGAAGATGGGGGCCAAAAAGTGGCCACCCCATTTTTTTAGTGCTAGGAAACCATAACGCGCTTGCATTTTTTACTGCTAAATAAAGTGAAAAAACATAGTCCTGTGGCCTCACTTTTTCAATTTCATTTTCCTATTGCATCCAAAATGTGACTAGGGTTTTAACATGAGTGCGTGTTGAAATATTTGAAGGAGAAGACCATCAAACACAATGTTGCATCGCCAATCCCATCGTGGAAGAGGGAAACAAAGTCAGGCAACTGAAGAAGGTAGGGTTTTATCAATTTTCTTCATTTCAAAACAAAATAAAGTTATTTTTCATTGTTTTAAGTGAATTTTTCTTTTTGATTTTTTAGTTAATGAATCATTTAAAAACCCTGATCCAGATGTTGAAATTCCTGCTGAAGAGCAACCTCAAAACCCTCAAACTCTACCTTCATGTCCTCAATCTCCACGTGATATCCAAAAAAATTATATAAGCCAAATCACAAAAATAAAAAATAACTTCAATCCTTAGTTTAAACATTGAAAAATCCGAATACAAGAAACAATCACTGGAGAACCCTTGCCACTTCACTAGAGTTGATTATTTCTCATATTTCAACTCGATTACAAAGCAAATCACTGATTGGAAGGACTATAGGGAGGAGTGTCAATAATTCTATGCTGATAAATTATCATATAAACAAGTGAAAGATAAGAAATTTTTGAAAGGTGATCTATGCACACTTTTCATCAATCCTAAAACACAACAACCATTACATGGGAGTTGCAAACGATTCCCAATTCATTGGTGTGTGCATGAAGAAATATCCCAAAACTTTTGGGATAGATGGTACATAGTTTTTGATGACCTCCCTTGTAATAATAATGAGGTCCGTCCATATTTTTTGAGGAAACTCTATTGTGAGTTTGTCTTCAAGGACATCCCAAACTACTTTGACATCTGAGAGTTCCAGGGTAGAGGCGGTGGCTCTGTACAGAATAGAGAGGGTGCACATCATGCCCATGACCATCCACCGAGACCCATTATGAGGCCACAACATGTATCACTCCCATAAACTTTGAAGGAGAGTGTTTAGGTGGAGACACTGTATTCCCTGAGTTCCCTCACCCAAACTTTAGCATAGCATGGTGGTGATCTTTCACAAGCTAGAGAGGGTGAGAGTAGTATGCGTCGTCACTCCCCCCATCTTTGCGGTCCATGTGGGGCATTGTGTGATGTTGGGACCTAGGATGCTACCTAGGATGTAGACATTCTAGAGCATTAGGATGATGTGACATAGGGGCAGCAACAGGTGATTGACACATCCATATTGGATAATATTGTTCTCACAGAAGACCTCTTACAACATATGTTTGGTATTGACTCCCAGGTAATTTTTTACAAGGTTCTATAATTTAATATATTTGTATTTGAAATCTCTAATTAATCATATGAGTAGATATTATAAGTCAAAATTAATGTATGTAATTTATGTACTATGAAATTCTAGGGTCAAAGTATTCATCCTGCATCTGTAATTCATCTAGTGTAGGGTTATGAGAGGAGGTCCAGTCAATAGGTATGTAATTTATTACAAGATCATAAATATAGTACATGTAAACTTTTTGTCATATATCAATGGTAATCCTATTTAGTTACAATTTGATGATGAATGGGTGGATGTTGGAGCATCACCATCAAGATGATTCCCTTGGTCCCCAAGCAGAGCCACTTTCACTGAGGCAAATTTTTCCATTTCTAATCATTATACATTTAAATAATGTTATGTATCTATTTTGTTCAAATAACCTTGAACTCTATTTTCAGATGTTGAATATGTAGACTCCTCATCTTTATCAGTCAGTGGAGGTGGGCATTGCTGCAGTATCTACAAATCCTTTGACCGAGGTATGAGCTAGTAACATGTAAATGTCATTTTGTATTTCTTATTTTATTTCACATCATTTAATGTACATAAATGATATTTATGTTTACTTAAATTTTCTTCTTCATGCTTCTTATAGGACATCACAACTCCTACCTGTCCATCTACAGAAGAAGAGAGACAACAAATGATTGAGAGGGATCACCAGATGGCAGTAAGAGATTGATTACTTGTAGTACCCCTCCATTCTCACCTTGGATGTGTAGGTGGTCGGGCTAAGGAGCGTGAAGATGAAGTTAGTATGTTTTATCGATAATCCTAGTTGTGACACTGATAATTCATATGCTCTGACATTGTTTTACATTCAGGTGATTTTGATGTTGATCTTACTATGATTGCCATATGTTAGAATTGATTTTTATGTGATTGATTTTGTATTTTAGGATGATTTGATTATTGTGTGGTGTGACAAGAGACAATGTCGCATCACTCATTCATGAGCGTCTGGCGACGTTGCAATTCTCTTTCACTCCGTGACTATTTTATATTTATTATACTTGTGCATAGACCATGTTGTGTGCTGCAGGTTGCAGGTATCAGACACTCCACCTGAATTGATAGGTCTAAGCATGCCTTAAACCCAATGGAAACTGTTAAATGGAGATAACATATGGTCCCCTAGTTAGTTATCATCCTTGAAAAGGATGAGTATCCAGGTTTACACCCAATCAGTGTTGTCTGTATGGGTGTGATAGTCAGTCATTGTTGTTGTGGTCATGCTTTTCGATCGTGCATAGTGTCAGGTGTTGTTCGGCATTTGGGTTATTTAGTTTGGAATTGTTTGATTGATGTTTTGATTACTTGCTTCATAAAGTCTTTAGTCAAGAGGGCACTTTGATAAATAAATAATAATACTAATGAAGTAAATAAAGTGTTTTTATTTTAAAAACAGGAATACAATTGATAATATATATATATATATATATATATATATATATATATATATATATATATATATATATATATATATAAACAAGTAAATATTTTGATAAGTGATTTTAATAATAAATAAAATCATAAAGGAATAATTGTTTGGTTGTAAATGATAAAAATAGCAAATTGTAAGAAAGTGATTTAGGCAAAATTTATTGCCTTTAATGAGAGGAATCTTCTGGAAGATTTTGGGGGATTTCTCTCTCTAAAAATAGATAGGTTTTGGCTATTATTAGAGGATTTTTGGGCAGGAAGATGGGGGGAAGGGAAGGAAGAGTATTGCAGTCTTTAGTAACCAGAGAAGAGAACGAATTGTAGAAAAAGATAACGAACTGCAACGCAAGCTAGAGCTTACGATGGTCAATCACAGCCATTCAAAGGACTATCAGAAGTATCAAGAATAGGTTCTTACCCTATTCAATGATTTTGTATAGTATTTGATATTCATTTTTATTCTAAGTTTCTTTAGAACTGTAAATCAATGCTCTATCCTGTTTGGCCGACGTCCTTGGTTGTCTATGGCCGAAGCCTTTAAATGTCTATCATGTCTTATTAACACTGAATAAAGAATTTAACTGTGTTTAGAGTTGTATTTGACTGATTGGAGTTTCATTTGAAAAGAGATTAGTTTGGTATCTTTGGGTAATGTAGACAATGTTTTAGAAAGGAATGTTTGAGTCGAGAGTATAATTTGCACATATTCTTATATATGTTTGTTTATATATTTCAAAGACTGTGTTCTGTATATAAGAGGAAGTCGAGAGGAAGAGATAAAAGTTTTGTTTCCTTAAAAGAAAGAAAAACTTTTGTTCTGTGCATATCCTTCAATTCATGCACTCCATGAGATGATATCTCTGAGGCATTTTGCTATATCAGTCCACGGCCTTGTCTAGGCTTACACTTTTTGCATATACATCTACCAGAGCATTTCCAACTATAATATTTGGTAAAATCCCCCTCTCGATCTTCTTTGATTGATGTCCATACCTTGTTCCAAAGCTTCCGTGCATACACGCATGGAGGATACCTCCAAAGGTTGTGGAATTTACTTTACAACTGCCAATCGCATTTGCTTGAAAGTTTCTAAAGCCTATCCAACTAATCCATTTTGTTCATATCCTACAATCATTGCATTCCATCAAATGACATCTCTTTGAGGCATTCTATGAAACAGATCACACGCCCTATCTTTGCTTTCACTTTTAAGTTTATATTGCCTATTCAATGAATCCACTATGTGCATATTCTGCATTCATTGCAATCCATGGGATTACATCTTTTGAGACATTCTGTCAATCAGTTCATGTCCCTGGATTGTGCTTCCACATTTTTCCTACATGACTAGAAGGGTCATTGCAACTTCAGCATCTGACAAAACTCCTCTATCCTTTATGCGTTGATGGATGTATTTACCCAGCTCCAAAAGCTAGCCACGACTGGGAGGACGTTGGCAAAGATTTTAGAATTTGGCTTTATGCCTGTCAATTGCATTTGCTTGAAAGTTTTTTTAAGCATTTTCAATAAATCCATTTTGTGCACATCCTACTATCTGGCCATTGTTGCATGCAACATAGTAACCTGCTCAAAATAGGAAGGTTCTTAACAAATCTAATAGTTTCTCAGTCGGGTATGTTTAACAAATCAATGAAATCCCAACTTTTCACCATGGTGGCAAATAAATAATTATTTTCATGTTCTTCCTCTGCATCTTAATAATAAAGTTTTGGGGTCCTCAAGATAGCCACCACTATCAGGAAGTCAACCATGCACTCATGACAATCTTTTATCCTTATGAATAACTCGTGAGGTCAACTTAGAAATTGGTTATGTGTGTAATCTCTTTGTTTGATATTATAACCATGTTTATAACTTGTGCTTAATAATGTCACGTTCTTATTAACTTTGTTGTTGAGAAAATGTTTGTATCATATTTATGTCTTGAACTCTTGATCAACCCTTTACTATTCCTAAAATTGGTATGTTAGCAGGTTAGAATGATGTGTATTGGTTTATTCCTTTAATACTAGTGTTGGGTAAGAGATTTTAACAAAGCTTGGTAATCATTATGAGGTGTAGATACCTCTAGAAGAACTATGTATTAGGTATGATCATTTTGGTATTCATAGGACCAATGTAGTAGTGGTTTATAGAAGATTGATCAAGTTGACACTTAAGCTTTCCCATAGCAACCTGAGCTTCTCTCTTCCTATTCATGTGTTGAACGGAATTTGGTAAAACCTAGAAAAAGATTGTTCTTTTACTTGTGCCCTCTTAGTGTTCACTCTTGAGTTTCTTTAGCCATGATACTTCTACTTGGTTTGAACCATCCTTTAAATGTGTTATGATCCTATCATATGCATGTGGTTAAAAGTGAGGTAGATTTGATGAAGATGTTAGATCTAGAGGAATGTTTTGTTGTTCTGTATTCCTTTCCTCTCAAGCCAACCTTAGAACAAGGTTCTTTTATTGTAGCTTCGGGTTTTGTATCTTGTGATTCTAACTAGTGTAAGAGATTTATAGCATTCTAATATTATAGGCTTTTAGTCTTGTCTAGACAGTTATATTTAATAGTATTTACAAAATGGTCTAGATTATTAATGAAATCTACATCAGTGTAAATAGTGGATTTTGTAGCCATCGGTATAGCATTCATGTGTTAAGGTTATTAATACTCTATTGTATGATTTTAATTGTGGTGATAGTCCCTCACTATGATAAGGATTGCACTTAAATAATTGTTGTGTTTAATTTGTATGCCTTAGGGTTATTTGCATGTTGTTCGCAATAATTTTAATTAAATGAAACTAAAATAAGTCTTGGGAACTATTAGTTAAAATATTGTGACTCATGGACACTTATATCTTATGATCATATTAGTAACTGCTACTAGTGGTTAGAAAGTTACAGTTTTGTATTGATGAGATAGATTCACTTTATAATTGTTACATGATTGATCAGGCTTGGATTAATGTTACATTCCTTAAGACCCATATTTAGTGCATCAGATCATATGCTGCATTTGTGGTGTTGTAATTGAAATATTGTTGAAGATCTTAGTTTATGATGTGCAATTGATAGTGAATGTGATGTGAGACCATTGTGTTTTAGTGGTGTCAAGTGTTTGTGTCATTTGGGGGAGTTGATTCTAGAGGCCTAGGAGGGAGTAATTGTGTGGGGGTTGGCTATTTGTGCATCATGTGAGTTGAGTGAAATGCATTCCTGGAATGTTGTCTTCTATTCAAGTTGGTATGATACATGTGCAAGATGGATAATGCCTTGCTCAATATACCTATTCATGTGGTTATGATGACTATGCAATATGGATAATGCCTTGCTCTGTGTGATGTGAAAAGATGTATATTTTGTGTTGTAAATGCATCATGATGAGGTAATAATCTCCTTCTAGGATGTATTATTTGTTCATTTGATTGTATCGATCTTGTGTTAAGTATTGTGTGTGATAATGGGGAGATCTCGGTAATTGTAAAGAGGAAGTATTTTGTTTATGGTTGAGATTTGGGAGCAAGATGGCCCATGCCTTGCTCTGGATATGTGTTGTTTATGGTTGTTGTGATTGTTTCAACTGGAAGTTTTGAGACAATGATTTAAGAGTTGGTCCTTTGATTATGTTTTGTTTGCAAGAAGGTTAATGCCTTGCATTGTATATGTATACTTGATGTTATGATGTTAATTGTCTTGCTTGATGGATAGGGTTTTCTAGATGCAGGTAGGGGAGTGGCTTTCAATGTGGGGCCGGTGCCCAAAGTGGCTTGCCAGGGTAACCCATTGGAAGTTGTTAGTCCAATGATAACTTAATAATAAATTTAGAGGGTTGGGTAGTTTTCACACTAATTAAGATAATTGGATGCCTCACCCATGCCTGTAGTGCTCGTTCAGGCTAAGGATGGGATGAGAAGGCCGTGGTTGGTAGAATCAACTTCCTTGTCCTCACAAAAGGAATGTTGGTTCCACATTTGTCACCCTATGGGGTTGGAGTCTAGTGAGAGACTGTTAGGGTAACCATAGATGGGGGCCGACATCTAGTGAGAGACTGTCAGGGTAACCCATGTCAGGGCCATGTGATGACACTCTTCCCTACTGCAGCCTAGTATTCCCTAATTATGTTTTCCCCTTTCATTATGTGATTGCCTCTAGAAGTGATGTTTGAGTTGCTTGTGATGTTTTCTTTGACACATGTTGTATTGGAGTCTTGTGTAGTCCTTGCACCTATTAGTCTACTGCCTTTCTTGACTGTTTGCTTAGTGGGACCTTATTGTTATCTCCTAGCATGAGGGGTGGACCTTAGGGTTCCATATGGTCGGGTGGTTGTGCTTTTATCTCCATTGGTTTCCCATGTTGTTTTTCGTGTGCGAGAAGGATGTACCTCTTATATCAGATTTCAGATCTTGTTCTAGCTTGAGGAGACAGATACTTTTACTCATATTCTATTTTTGTATATCAGTTGAATCATGTATTGTTATCTTGATGTATGTACTCCAATGTGATTAGGAAAGCGATATTGTAAACAATGTAATGGTGTACTTTCTTGTAAAGGAAATTCTATATGTACTTGTAATCCTATATCCAAGATCTTGATGATTACTTATCTGATGTTACAATGTGGAAATGTATGTCTCTATTCAATTGATGCAATTAGATTTAGAATGATCTATGGTTGTTAGCTGATTCATATTGTTGGTTGGCTCTTGTTTATAGTTGTTAGTAATGCAACTGTGGAACCCTAGAGGATAAAGCTTAACCTAAATGATATGTGTAGATATGATTTACATTTCTTCATTAATTATTTCTTTAAAAAAATTTGTCCTTTTTGTAATGCATAGTTGAGCTGTTCTCTGGGGTTACCTGGTGGGGCGTAACATTACTTATGTCATGTTATATATTTTGAATATTTTCTATATTAATGTGGATATTGTTTGATTGTATTAATAAGTGGAACGTCAAAAATCTCTAGCGGGGAGGTCTAGTCAATGGGTGATAGAGGATGAGTCATTGACTAGTTCACCATCTTCACAGCCTAGCAACAACCATCGATTATTTCATAGTAGTTTGGATTTGTAAGCATACTTTTTTATGTTATTGATGTATATCATTGTATATGCCTATATGGATTTATTTTTACATGACTATATGTTATTTTCATGACATTATGTATATATGATATTACGTATTTTCATATTATATTTTTATGACATTATATATATGTTGACAACATCCTTGAAAAATACATTTTGTACATATCTTGCAATCATTGCATTCCATGAGACTGCATTTCTTTGAGGCATCATGTCAAATAGTTCGCGTGCCTTGTCTATGCTTCCACACTTTGCATACATGTCTACAAGGGCAGCTACAAATAGAACATCTGACAAAATTCCTATATCCTTTATTCTTTGATGGTTGTCCACATCCTGTTTTGAGGATCCCATTTTGGCATAGGTAAGGAGGATGTTGGATAAGGTTGTGGAATTTGGCTTGACACCCGCCAATTGCATTTTCTTGAAAGTTTCTTTAAAGCCTTATCAAAAAATCCATTTTGTACATATCTTGCAATCATTACATTCTATGAGACAACATTTCTTTGAGGCATCATGTCAAACAGTTCATGTGCATTGTCTATGCTTCCACACAAGTTGCACACATGTCTACAAAGGCAGTTGCAAATACAACATCTGACAAAATTCCTATATCCTTTATTTTTTGATGGTCGTCCATACCCTGTTCCAAAGATCCTAATTTGGCATAGATGGGGAGGATGCTTGCAAAGGTTATGGAATTTAGTTTTACATGTTCCAATTGCATTTGCTTGAAAGTTTCTAAATCCTTTTCAAAAAATCCATTTTATGCATATCTTGCAATCATTGCATTTCATGAGAGGGCATCTCTTTGAGGCATCATGTCAAATAGTTCATGTGCCTTGTCTATGCTTCCACTCTTTGCATACATGTCTACAAGGGCAGCTGCAAATAGAACATCTAATAAAATTCCTATATCCTCTATGCTTTGATGGCTGTCCACACCCTGTTCTAAAGATCCCATTTTGGTATAGGCAAGGAGAATGTTGGATATAAGGTTGTGGAATTTGGCTTGACACTTGCCAATTGCATTTGCTTGAAAGTTTATTTAAAGCCTTATCAAAAAATCTAATTTGTGCATATCTTGCAATCATTGCATTCCATGAGACAATATTTCTTTGAGGCATCATGCCAAACAATTCATGTGCATTGTCCATGCTTCCATACAAGTTGCATACATGTCTACAAGGGTAGTTGCAAATACAACATCTAACAAAATTCCTATACCCTTTATTCTTTGATGGCTGCCCATACATTATTCCAAAGATCCTAATTTTGCACAAATAGGGAGGATGCTTGCAAAGGTCATGGAATTTGGTTTTACACATTCAAATTACATTTGCTTGAAAGTTTCTAAAGCCTTTTCAAAAATTCCATTTTTTATGCAGGAGCATCCGAGCGGACTAGCGATCAACATCAACCTAAAACATTTTAGTTTTTTTCTTCAATTTTGGTGTGTGTGTGTGTGTGTGTCGTCTTGGTTGGCATCTCTCGACTTCAGGAACATTTGGCACATCAGGTTTGCAACTTTTAGTTTTGCACGGATTTGGGTTCCCGCACATAAGAGGCTATTTTCATTAAAACAACTGTTCTACAAAATTGGTGGAGTTTCCAATCAAACCCTCTTACAAAAAGATTGGTGGATGGATTTCATAATTTGTGGTGAAGGTTTCAGGGTCAAATTCCTCTTAGGTTGGGAAAATTTAATGTATTCTAACCAGTGCTAGCGATTTGGTGAAAGTTTAAATTTTTGAGTTTGGGGAAGATTGAGATAGAATGACTTGGTGGAAAGCTTGAGAATGTTGATTTACATTTCTTGGAAAGTTTTTAGATAGTTTTGAGGTTATGGTAAAAAGTTATAAGGAAAGTCAAGTTCTCCCAATACATCATGACAAAGCCACATAAAGTTGGAGATGATGAGTTTGGGCACATGCTTGCTAGCATTTTGATGTATTAAGGAATCAAATTTTATTCCAATGCTAGAACAACACTTTCTTTTGTGACTTTAAATGTGGATGGTGAGAGAGAGTTTATGTTTTACTACAATCCCAGTGCTAATATGCTTCTTCATGAATCTGAGCTAGATATAGACTTAATCCAGAAGGCATCAATATTTAACTATGGATCAATAAGTTTAATAGAAGAACTAATGAAGCCTATAAAGGAATACAAGTTATTTAGAGAGGTATGAGCAAGGAGAATGCAAAAAAAATTGCTCTTCATCTGCTGGTAGTTTCACATGTGTTTTAGTTCCATCTTTGAAATTAGTGTGCACACAAAACTTGGAGCATGGATTGCTCACAATAGATAATGTAATCGATATGATACAAATAGCTAGACTATGTGATGCCTCACACTTGAATATTTTATGCATGCACCTTATTCAAAGGAGCTTCAAGACTCTTTCCAAGTTAGAAGGATGTAAAGTAATGTGGTAGTTTGATTCCAAGTAGATGTGGATGGCCTAATTCTAACCATCTTTATGTAGGACAGACAAACATGAGCTAGCATATACCACTTTGAATATTCCTTTGAGGTATAAACTTAAAGGAATATGTGTGCCACCATGTAACTAAAGGTTCTTTGAATAATATATGATATCATTTAAATGTTTTAAGGAATGCCAAGGGAATGCACAGTAGTTTTGGGTGCAAAATTATGAGTCATTTTGACTCCAGTGGGAGACAACATTTCACCTTTTGGCAGCATAGAATGCCAATGAATATATCTTTAGCATCTATAAAAACAAAACCAAGGCGCAGGAGAAAAAGGTTGGTCTTTGAGGATGAACAAAGTAATTGTCTCTATTACAGAGTGAAGCCTGAGGTAGAGAGGCAGAGCCGGCCAGTTTAAAGAAGAAAGGAGAACACTCAGAAAGAGAGGATAGGGAGTGGATATCAGTGAGAGTATTCAACCCATGAGTGGGGCCTAAGAATAAGTGAGAGCACCTCATATTTGAGAGAGGCCATTGGTAGTCATGATTGTAACCACTGTTGTCACATATTTCTATATCTGTTTTGGTTGGATTTGAATATAAATAAATCTAGAGTTTTTTGTGCTCCAATTTCAATCTTGTATTGTGTGTAAATTTGAATTGAGGGCAGAGAGTCTCCTCTGCTTGTGTGTGAGCATTTTGTGAGTAGTTGAGCAAGAGGAAGTTCCTCATCTTCATCAATTTTGTGCATATATTGCAATCATTGAATTACATGAGAGGACATCTCTTTGAGGCATCATGTCAAACATTTCACGTGCCTTGTCTATGCTTCCACACTTTGCATACATGTCTACAAGGGAAGCTGCAAATAGAACATCTGACAAAATTCCTATGTCCTTTATGCTTTGATGGTTGTCCACACCCTATTCTAAAGATCCCATTTTGGCATAGGCAAGGAGGATGTTGGATAAGGTTGTGGAATTTGGCTTGACACCCGCCAATTGCATTTTCTTGAAAGTTTCTTTAAAGCCTTATCAAAAAATCTATTTTGTGCATATCTTGCAATCATTGCATTCCATGAGACAACATTTTCCCTATTTCCCCCATGTTTATGTCAGCTTGTGTTGGAGTTACAACATTCCTTCATTTGTGATGTGCATAACATGCTATAATTGTACATGCTTACAAAAAGTGATTCATGCTACAATGAAGCAAAACATGATGAAATAAGAAGATGCATATTCACAACACTTAATAATATGTAGTAGTGTTGCTCATGTCATCAATACATGTTATATCCCTTACTTTCTCATGCAAATAGATAAAATATGTTTTCATCTTCACATACATGGCCTACAACATGTGACAATAAACCACTACAAGTTGTATATGTGCTTAACAACAAGTATACATGTGATACAACACCCCAAAACATACATTGACCAAGGTGAGTGGTTCTTTTATTAGTGGTGGTGTTCATTTTGGACATAAAATAATAATGGTATTTTTATACAAATTATTCATGGAACTTGTAATTTGCAATCTTGTTCTTTATGCCTATTCCTTTTGTAATTTGAAACAAAAGATGGAATTCTTACCCACATTCTATGCACCTACATTAATGACCAATGTACTTTAACACATAGAGAGAGAGATATATAGGGAGAACCCATTTATGAAAACAAGGGTCTTTGCTTATGAATAAGACATCTTCTTGTTACTACTACAATCTTAGGACTGTCACAATTTTGCATGCTTTTGATAGTGATAATGAGGTTTTTGGATGGTGAACAAGGTTAGTCTCGAATCATGACACCCTCATAGTATTCTCATAATGGTTTCCTTTAATGATCTAATGACTAACTCAATAGGATAACTTCATGGATACATTATAAAAAGGCAATCCCATGATGTAATACTAAAGATAAGAACCCTAGCAGCCATAGGTAATATCCCTACCCACAAACATTGATAAATTATGCATGGAAGTGTTGGCAATAGACACTGTGTGGCTTCATGAGTGTTGTCATTGATGGCAACAAAATCCATCCCACACATCCATAGGACATGGTATGTCTATACCGGAAGTCAGATTGAAGAGTATCTTGGTCCAATGAGCAAGAACAGAGTAAGCAGCAAGGTTCGACAATCAAGTCCACACCTCTCAGAGGAAGTACTTAGTAAAGTGCAGACTTAGGGAAGTCAAGAGGAGTATCTTGACTAATACATTCCATGTATTGAGCCTCCAGTGATGAAAGAGTAAAGAGATATGAGCACCTAAGTATTGGGTTCCTATTTGGCAGAGTAGACTGAGGAAGACCTGACCGGCAGGGCATCAGATCTTAATCCGAATGAGATATTGATGATGATCAAGTTCCTTGAGGTATCATTCATGATTGGCTGACATGATTGATGACTTCTATAAGCATCTCCTTGATACGCATCACTTGGTAAGCAAGGATTTAACCGACAAACCAGAGTTTGGGAAAATATTGAGTATTCCGGATGCCGACTAGAAAGATGTTGAAATCCTTTGTGTAGATATATATATACCAAATGGATTTCGATGAGAAGGTGTAAGTTGGGAATTAGGAAGTGTGAAGAAAAGCAAAGAGCACTGTGGAAGCAGTAATACAAGTCCAGTATGTGATAGGACAGCAGCACCAAAGAAGAGGAAGAATGAAGTGCAGTAGATTAGTGTATTGAGCCTGACTGGAACTGAACCTCAACATATGTGGATGCTCCTCATCAGTTCAAGTATCTTGTTACTTTCTTTGTACCTTGTAGACAGTGAGTCTCTTGTAGGCAGTGAGCCTCTTGTGAGTAGTGTGCTTGGGCAGTGAGCCCTAATTGGCAAGTGCCATTTTGTACTTCTATTCTTTTAATAGAGAATACAATCTTGGGTTAATCACCCCATGGTTTTTCACTTAACAGGGTTTTCCACATCAAAATCATTGTGTTATGTGTATTGATTTTGTTTCTACTTTCATGGTTATGGATGCTTATTTATTTTGATGCTGCACTAGTTATTGAAGAAGAACAAAAAGTTAAATTAATTAAGATAACTGATTCACCCCCCCTCTTAGTTATCAACAATTGGTATCAGAGCTAAGTTCCTCCAAACAGAGCCTAACAACTTGAGGAAGATCTGGGAATCTCAATGGATATGTACGGTATGAGAGAACAACTTCAGTCTGCCTTAGATGATCTGGAACAGTCTCACTCTAAAGTCAATAACTTGAAGGAAAGACTCAAACAAATTGATGATTTCATAAATGAACTAAAAGGGAAACTAAGTATCTATATGAAAAAGAGAAAGGAACTTCTTCAACAATTAGCAAGTCAAAGTGAAGCCAATAATACTGATGAAGATCTAAATGAGAAGAACAAGTTATGTGAAAAGCTATCAAAAGAGGTCATTATGGTAAGACATGAAATGGAATCAGGGGTTATGAAATTCACCCAAGAAATTGAAGAGAAAAGAAAAATTGAAGATAATCTAAAACAATCTCTCAAGGAGAAGTTAGAAGACTACCACAAAATGGATAGAATAATCAGACATCTGGAATTTGATCTTGAAGAAGCCAGAGATAATGAAGAACAACTTGAGAATTAGATTGACACTATAAAAAGGGATCTTCAAACAACAAATGAATACAAAGACAAATTCAAGATAATCTCTACTCAGCTTGAAGTCCTTCTTGAAAGCCAAAAGAGGGTAGATGACAAGAAAGGCTTGGGGTATGAGAAAGGTGAAAGCTCTGGATCTGGTCAGAAGAACTCTAGATCAAGAAATCCAAGGAACAAGCCTAGAAGACCTCCGGTAAGGCAACCAAATGCTCAAAAATATCCATACTTCAATGGATACTGCCACAATTGCAATAACTTTGGTCATAAAGCAAATCAATGCAGAAGAAGAATGAATCAAACTAATTCATCCTTCTCCGGACAGTGTTTTAATTGCAAAAGGTATGGTCACAAATCTCATGAGTGTAGAAATATGCAAATGAATAATTCATTCAATGGTAGATGCTTTACATGCAATAGAATGGGACATATGGCTAATCAATGTAGATCAAGAGGATACCAGTCAAATATGCAAAGAAATGTTGTTTGCTACAATTGCAATAGATCCGGTCATATTGCCAAATTCTGCAGAAGTAAGATTTGGGACAAAAAGGGTCCGGTGCATCATAATCAAAACCAAGACAAAGGAAAAGGAAAAGTGAATGCAGATGAAATTCAAAGGGAGATGAACAAGATTTGGGTGAAGAGGAGTACAAAAAATGCTGAGGATGGATCCGTACCAGAATCTGGTGCTGATATTCCTTCTGGAAACTAAATAGATGAGCTTTGGCTCAGGGGGAGTCACAAAAGAAAACAAGTTCCCCCAGCCAGTCAATTGGTGCCTAAAATTGGCACATGGAAAGTTTTGGATTAAAGGGTTCTCAGAGAAACATCTAAATAAGCCTTGGTAAAGATATGGAAGATTTGCAAGAAATTTAGAAGAGGTTAATCTACCAAGATTGATCCAGTTTAACAGTCATCCGGTAAGAATAAGATTTTCACAGTTAGATCTGGTATGATTCAAATTGAGGTATCTTGATCTGCAGATAAATGGAATGATTTGAGAAAGGTAGATAGATTTCTAATATTCACCAAGAATAACTCTAAGTGCATCTCAGTGATCTGGAAAGATCTCTCTCAGAAACAAAGAAAACAAGGCAACCAGAATAACCTAAGTTGTGCATTTATTGCAAAATGGAATTAGGGTTTGCACAAAAATAAAAGGGTTCTTTTGTTCATCATTTGTACATTTGCATTCAAGAAAAAGAGAAAAGGAGCTCTACAACGAAATTGTCTCAAGCCCCTCAAAGATCAACCGCAAAAGTTGATTCTTCCAGCAATTCGATCTGACTCATATCATGAACCCTAGAAGCGTAAAAGGTATTTTCTACTCTTGAAAATCTCTCTCCAAATCTTTTGAAAGATGGATACTCTCAATGTTGTGAAGATCACTGATAGACCACCTCCTAAATTCAAGAAACATCCCTACAAATCCCTAGAAGTTGATCCCCTAGGTGCCTTTTCAAGCATTCCGCATGGGGTTTTGCATGTAGAAGATGTTAGGGCATATATTCATGCAAACATTGAGGAATTTGGGGAATCCAAGCTAATGGATATCTATCACAATCAATTAATAGATGATGCTTTTGAACTCAAACCTCAGTACAAGGCTATCTGGGACAAGCATTTTGGACATTGTATCCATTTCCCTTGTTTTACAGAAGATGAATGGGTCTGGTATGTTCAGAGTAGAATGCATGACAACTTTATATGGTTGATGAGGCCATTCAAAATAACTAAGGATTCCATTAGGGTAGTTACCAGATTGCACTCATCTGGTGGGTTACCTGCTCTCAAATCCGTCAAGAATCAGATAGTGAGTGAGGAAACAGGATCAAAATTTGACAAGAGAGCAATGACAATTGAAGATATCACTAATCTAGATATCAAGTTTGCATCCATGATAATTGGCTATAAGATATATCACTCCAGTAGGGAGAATTCTATATCCGAAAATGCAATCTATGTTGCCTATCAGATGTTAAGGTAGAATGCAGATTATAATATTTGTGAGCTTCTTCTAAGCCAACTATTGGAAAACCTACAAAAGATCAAGAAGGACAAAAAAACTCATTCAAGTATGGTGGGCTAATACTGTGTTTATTATTTTACTTTATGAATGAGCTACCCAGATCTAGTGGTTGGATATGGCAAAATGACAGACTGGTAGCCATAAAAATCAGAGATTATTTGCATGGAATTGGTGATGCCAAGGCACATAATACAGCACTCTGGGGCTACTTCAAGAACTTTCAGAGTATGATGCAAGCCAGAGAAAGAATCCCTTAATCATTGGTTGAGAAGTACAAGGATACAATGTGCTTTATGGTGGACACTGATCAATGCCTGATGGAGGCAGTGGAACCTAGAGTAGTGTGGATCATGCCAATGGGGTATGAGGTTGATGAGAAAATCATAGAGCTACACATCCAACACCTGCTGAGTCAACCCAAGAACCCCAAGGCAAAAAGGTTTGGGACCTTCCAAGAGTTGAGTGTAAAAGTTCATGTTGAACTAAGATAGCCTAAAATCAAGAGAAAAGTGAGAAGAAAAGTGGAAGAATTTGCCAAGAGACATGGAATATCAAAGGAGGCAGTTGATACCAACAGAGAGAAGATGGAAAGGGCAGAGAAAGAGAAATAAGACACAGAAAAGGAAAGTGATCCGGTGCAAGCCCTTTCTCGGACCAGATCCTCCAAGAACTCTACACCTGCCACCTCTAAGAGCCAAAAGGCATCAAAACTGGAAGCCCAGACATCTGGAAAGGGAGAGAAAAGAACAAAGAAAAAGGCAACAAGATCCTATACAAGTTAGAAAGATGATGAAGAAACTGAAACTGATGAGGAAGTCAAGAAAATGAAGAAGAAGAAGAAAACATCCGGTCAACCCTCTACCAGTCGAGGCAAGGAAGAAAAGGCATAAGAATTTGTTGAAAAGCCTACTCTCTACATTGATGATATCATCATATCAGTCACTGTGGATGGGAACTTGAAACCAATGACTAATTTTTATGATGATTATAGTGAAACTGATCAGAAGATCCTACAAGAAGCTATAGTCGGGTATTTAAACATCTACAACAAAGCATTCATTGAAATTATATCTCTGATTCCTAAAAGTCTAGAAAAGGAACTTGAAATAAGAAAGAACAATGCCATGGCAAAAGACCTAGAAATCTGGGAGCAGATTGCTATCCAACTTTATCCCTCCATCACTCCAAAGCAAATAAACATGATCTTCAAAGATTGCAAGGACGAGTTCTGAAGCAAAGCTAGAATGAATAAGCTTATGCTTGAAGAGACTAATCAGGTGGCTAAAGAGATTGAAGAGATCCTTAGGAATTCCTATAAAAGATTCAATATTCCTATTATAGAGGACTTAGGTGATGAACCCTCTGCCATGGATGACAAAGGAGAATCTACTGAGACAGTTGGAGAAGAGACAAAGGAGACAAGTAAAGAGAAAGATATGGACTTAGATTCCTCTGTTTCGAAAGAGGAAGTTCATGGACAAGAAGACACCTCTCTTCTGAATCCCCCTACAGACTCCAAAATTCAAGGAAAAGATAGAAAAGAAGAGAGCATCAATCAAGAAGAAGAAGTGAAGGGAAGAGAAGAAGGTCAAACAGAGAAGACCACAAGTGACAGTGCTGAGGCCACAGAAGGAAAGGAAACTCTGTCTCTGACAAGAGACACTGTAAAAGCTATCAAGGACTTCCTGACAAAAGAAATGATGGAATTGGATGAACTGGAGCTACTTCAAGGACCATTCAATTTTGATTCCCTCTCCCCGGTTCAAACTATGAAGATAGCATCCTTTGCTCAAGCAAAGGCAAAAGAAAAACTTCTAAAGTCTCACATGGAAGACTGTGAGCTAATAGAGATTGCATCCGGTGCATTGGAGAAAATCATGCCATCCTTCCAGAAGGATCTCTCGGCCTCTTCATCTGGTAACTTAAAATCTCTTGTTAATTCAATTAGCACATATTTTGATTCTTTGGAAAAGTTAGCTGAAGATAAAGTCTGGAAAGAATTTTTGGGAAAGAGACTCTCCGAAGTACAAGGGCTAATAACAAATGATAGGAGAAATATGGATATTGGGATAAAGAGCTTAGAAAATGCTCTTAAAGATGGCGAAGAAATATATAAATTTTGTTTATCCTAGTCTAAAGTGACAAAGGATATTGAGAAGAAAGTGAAAGAATAAGAGGATAAACTGTCAAGTTTATCTCAGAATTTTGATCCTCTCACCTCTTCAATAATAAATCAGGAGTGTCAAACTATTGCAGTCATAAATGAAATAAAGAAGCTTGAGAAGGAGAAGAAAAATAAAATAAGCAGGTTAAGTGAACTTAGAGGGATAATTATCCCTAAATTAGAGGCCATGCATGAGACCCTATCTGATGCTCAAACCACAGCCTAGACTAGTGATCCGACAGATTTAAAGAGGGCAGAAGATTTTACATTCCTGTTGAGTGGTCACATCTCAATTTTGGACAAGATGAAGCAGAGTTGTGCAACAAAATTTGTCCAGTTGAAGACAACTTTTGCAGATATACTTTAGTATATGTATGTTATGTATATATATTTATGCGGCCAAGTATAGATTGTTTTTGGAAATTTTGGTATGTGGATCCTACCCTTTGCCATTGATGTCAAAGGGGGAGTGAGGAAAAGTGAAAAATGTGGAATCTAGCTAAGGGGGAGCTCTGGAAAAGTGTACATTAGAATAGAGCATCAGCTAAGGGGGAGTGTAGTGTGACACTTAGTCATTTTTCACTAAGTGTTGCCATCAATGCCAAAGGGGGAGATTGTTGGCAAGAGACACTGTGTGGCTTCATGAGTGTTGTCATTGATGGCAACAAAGTCCATCCCACACATCCGCAGGACATGGTATGTCTATACCGGAAGTCAAATTGAAGAGTATCTTGGTCCGATGAGCAAGAACAGAGTAAGCAGCAAGGTCCAACAATCAGGTCTAGACCTCTCAGATGAAGTATCTTAGTAAAGTGCAAACTTAGGGAAGTCAAGAGGAGTACCATGACTGATACATTCCATGGATTGAGCCTCCGGTGATGAAAGAGTAAAGAGATATGAGCACCTAAGTATTGGGTTCCTATTTGGCAGAGTAGACCGAGGAAGACCTAACCAGCAGGGCATTAGATCTTAATCCAAATGAGATATTGATGATGATCAAGTTCCTTGAGGTATCATTCATGATTGGCTGACATGATTGATGACTTCTATAAGCATCTACTTGATATGCATCACTTGGTAAGCAAGGATTTAGCCGACAGACCAGAGTTTAGGAAAATATTGAGTATTCCGGATGCCGACTAGAAAGATGTTGAAATCCTTTGTGCGGATATCTATACTAGATGGATTTTGATGAGAAGGTGTAAGTTGGGAATTGGGAAGTGTGAAGAAAAATAGAGAGCAGTGTGGAAGCAGTAATACAGGTCCGGTATGTGACAGGACAGCAACACCAAAGAAGAGGAAGAATGAAGTGCAGTAGATCAGTGTATTGAGCCTAACCGGAACTGAACCTCAGCATATTTGGATGCTCCTCATCAGTTCAAGTATCTTGTTACTTTCTTTGTACCTTGTAGATAGTGAGTCTCTTGTAGGCAGTGAGCCTCTTGTGAGCAGTGTGCTTGGATAGTGAGCCCTAATTGGCAAGTGCCATTTTGTACTTCTATTCTTTTAATAGAGAATACAATATTGGGTTAATCACCCCATGGTTTTTCCTTTAACAGAGTTTTCCACGTCAAAATCATTGTGTTATGTGTATTGATTTTGTTTCTACTTTCATGGTTATGGATGCTTATTTGTTTTGATGCTACACTAGTTATTGAAGAATAACAAAAAGTTAAATTAATTAAGATAACTGGTTCACCCCCCCTCTCAGTTATCAATAGGAAGACCATGAAACCACAATGTAAGTTTGGAAAGATGAAATTTAATCCAATTTAAAACTTCTACCATAGCTGTAACAATCAAAACAGTAGCAGATCCTTCCATTTTTTCCAAAAATATCATAAAGCCTAGTTTGATAACCATGTCATGTGATTTTTGTAGCACATTCTTTAAGGTGTGTTTTTCCATTATGTTTGATCTACTTAAACACTAGATACATGTGCTTACAAGATTATATTTTGTTGTTTTAGATGATGTTATCTATCTCATTATTACATTTTTCTTGTGCTAACATGGATTGGAATGGGTTCATCATCTTCAAGATTGTTTGAACCTTTGATTAATGCCCTACAATACCTTGGATCAAGTGATAACACCATATCAACCTAAAGAGATTAGAGGAAACACCTAAAAATGGAGATTACAACATAGCTTTTAGTTTAGTTTTATCTACTAGAAAGCTGCTAGGACTAAATCTTTGTATTTGGCATCTCCTGGGGCTAAACAAATGACACCGACACATCCAAGTGGTTGGGTAAATACTAGGGGAGGTGTCTTTTTTATGGTGAATCCTACTGGTCGTTCTGGGCTACATTGAATAGAGATAGTCTCTTAAGAGCCGCAAGACAAAAAGGTGTCAAACTTCGAACCGACTATTCTGTTAAACTATGACACCTAGGAACATCTTCTTTTCATGTATAGGTGGATGTTAGGACCACTTACAAATACCTACTTTGGTTTTTTAAATCAATTTCATTTTCATGTGGTGGCAAGGAATGCATTGTTCCAAAATGCTTTAGTTTCATGCAGTGAAAAGGTGCTAGGAGTGAAATTTAAAATTCTACACCTTGTGGGGCCCAAGGGACTGTGCCAACATGTTGGGGTAGATGTGTAAACTCTAGAGGAGGTCTCTTTTCATGTTCTAAGTTACCTATATGTTCTAGGATACAGGCTACCGATAAAGTCACTTGAGATCCCTAAGAGCAAAAAACTACCAAACTTTGACGTAGTGGTTCTTAGAATTTGTGGCACTTGGGAATGTTCCATTTAGACCTATAGGTGCATGTGGGGTCTATCCACAATAACCTCTCTTGATTTTTGTCAAATCCAATCCGTTTGACCGTGCCAAAATTAAACGCACTTGCAAAATGCTTCATTGGCATTCAACACAACCTTGCCAGGAGCCATATTTTTCATTCTGCATGAGTTGTAGTCCTCCTAGAAGTTGATACATTAGAAGTGGGATTAAAGATCTAACATTCCATTCATCACCCCATTCTTTTGACTCTTAATCATTCCAAGAAAAAAATTTACACAATGAACAAAAACACACCATTTGCCTCAAATAAATAGTCCATGAAGCTATATTTGAGATTCTAAAAGAGTGAAGCCCACTTGATCCTATCACTGTACAACACTCTTCATATTTTGTAATGTTATCTTATTCTTGTTATCAATGAAATTACACCCTCTTGTTGAATGTGATTCAACAACACCCCATGATACAATGGGAATAGCTTCTAGGTATGGGACCTTGCAAAACTTGAAGCTAGACCTCTAGATGAAGGGATGGTTCCCTTGATTTTATCACCTAAACTAGACAACCTACTACTATTCTCATAGGAAAAGGGCAGAAAATGACATAATAGAAGCCTAAATCCTAAGGTAAGGTGATGTACCAAATGTTTATGACATGTACTACTGCATAACATACACAATAAGTTCAATAAATTAGCTAGTTTCAAGACACAACTCACATCTATTCCATGTCCATGTATCAATATTTCATACAAAGGCTTTGATGTTTGCAATATTAGAGGGAAAAATGAAGACTTCCTCACAACCAATGACTCTTTGGCACCATGACACAACCTACAATCTACATAAATCATACATTTTCTATATAGAGGTGTTAAAAATGAGACATACATTCAAGGATTTGCATGTAAGTCACAAAATATGTTGATAACTGAGAGGGTGGGGTGAATCAGTTATCTAAATTACTTCTACTTCTGATCTTTCTTAACAATTAATGTAGCATTAGATCATATAAGAAAACATAACCATGAAATGGAAATAACATCAATACACATGACACAATGATTTTGACGTGGAAAACCCTGTTAAGGGAAAAAACCACAGGGTGATTAACCCAAGATTGTATTCTCTGTTAAAAGAATAAGATAGTACAAAATGGCACTTGCCAGTTAGGGCTCACTGCCCAACCACACTGCTCACAAGAGGCTCACTGCCTACAATAGTTTATACAAGGAAACTAGATACTTAAACTGATGAGAAGCATCTACACATGCTGAGGTTCAGTTCTGGTTAGGCTCAATACACTGATCTACTGCACTTCATTCTTCCTCTTCTTTGGAGCTGTTGTCCTGTCACATATCAGACCTGTATTACAATTGTTACTATGCTCCTCTGCTTTTCTTCGTACAACACAACTTACAACACACACCTTCACATCTAAATCCATCTGGTATATATATACATACAAATGATTTCAACAGCTTTCTAGTCGGCATCTGGAATAGTCAATATTATCCCAAACTTTGATCTGTCAATTGAATCCTTTCTTGCCAAGTGATGCGTATCAAGAAGATGCTTATAGAAGTCATCAATTATGTCAGCCAATCATGAGTGATACCTTAGGAAGCTTGAACACCATCAATATCTCATCCGGATTTAGGTTTGATGCTCTACCAGTCAGTTCTTCCTCTATCTACTCTGCCAAACAGGAACCCAACACTCAAGTGCTCATGTCTCTTCATTCTTCCATCATCGAAGGCTCAATCCCTAGAATCTATTAGTCAAGGTACTCCTCTTGACTTCCCCAAAACTGCACTTTATTGAGATACTTCTTTTGAGAGATTGAGACCTGACTGTCGAACCTTGCCACATGCTCTGTTCTTGTTTACCGGACCACAACATTCTTCAACCTGACTTTCGGTATAGACATATCATGCCCTGTGGATAGGTGGGATTAGCTTTGTTGCCATCAATGACAACATTCATGAAGCCATATAGTGTCTCTTGCCAACAATCTCCCCCTTTGGCATTGATGGCAACACTTAGTGAAAAATGACTAAGTGTCACACTATACTCCCCCTTGGCTAATGTTCTGTTCTTATGTACACTTTACCGGAGCTCCCCCTTAGCTGGATTCCATATTTTTCATTGTTCCTCACTCCCCCTTTGACATCAATGGCAAAGGATAGGGTCCGTACACCAAAATTTCCCAAAAACAAATCTATACTTGGCCGCAAAAACATATATACATGTTTTACTTACATATACTTAACTATATCTGCAAAAGTGGTTTTCAACTGTACTACTTCTGTTGCCCAACTCCTCTTCATCCTGTCCAAAATTAAGATGTGACCACTTAACAGGAATGCAAAAGCTTTTGTCCTCTTTAGATCTATCGGATCATTGGTTTGGGCTGTGGTCTGTGTATCACTTAGGGCTTCATGCATGGCTTCTAACTTAGGGATAATTATCCCTCTAAGTTCATTCAACCTGTTTATTCTATTTTTCTTCTCCTTCTCAAGCTTCTTTATTTCATTTGTGACTACAATAGCCTGACACTCTTGATTTACTATGGAGGAGGAGAGAGGATCAAAACTTTGAGATAAACTTAACAGTTTATCCTCTTGCTCTTTTACTTTCTTCTTAATGTCCTTGGTCACTTTAGGCCAGGATAAACAAAATGTATAGATATCTCCGCCATCTTTGAGAGCATTTTCTAAGCTCTTTATTCCAATATCCATAACTCTCCTATCATTTTTTATTAGACCCTACACTTCGAAGAATCTTTTTCCCAAAAACTCCTTCCGGACTTTATCTTCTACTGACTTCTCTAAGGAATCAAAATGTGTGCTAACACTATTTACTAGAGATTTGAGATTACCGGATGAAGAGGCTGAGGGATCCTTCTGAAAAGATGGCATGATCTTCTCCAATACACTAGATGTAGTTTCTATGAGCTTGCAGTCTTCCATGTGAGACTTCAGAAGTTTTTCTTTTGCCTTTGCTGAAGTAAAGGATGCCAGCTTCATGGTTTGAACTGGGGAGAGGGAGTCAAAATTAAACAGCCCTTGAAGAAGTTCCGGTTCATCAAATTCCATCATCTCCTTGGTTAAGAATTCTTTGACTGCTTCTGCTGTGTCTCTTGCCGGTGACAGGGTTTTATCCCCTTTTGCAATCTTACCACTATCATCTGTGGTCTTTTTTGTTGGAGTTTTCTCTCCTTCTGTAGCCTTACTACTATCATCTTCTTTTTCCTTCTCCTCTGCTTCTTGACTGATCTTCTCTTCTACTCTTTCTTCTTCTTTAGATCCAGAGTCTGCAGGGGAAACTGGAGGAGAGATGTTTGCTTGTTCATGGATCTCCTCTTCCAGAGCAGAGGATTCTAAGTCCTTATCTTTTTCTTCACCTGTCTCCTTTACCTCTTCTGCTATAGTCTTAGTAGATTCTTCTTTGTTATCCATTCTCGACGGATCACCACCTAAATCCTCTATAATAGGAATATTGAATCTTTTATAGGCATTCCAGAGGATTTCTTCTATTTCTTTTGTCACTTTATCAGTTTCTCCAAGCATGAGCTGATTCATTCTAGCCTTACTATGGAACTCATCCTTGCAATCTTTGAAGATCATATCCATTTGTTTTAGAGTAATTGAAGGATAGAGCTAAATAGCTATCTGTTTTCTAATCTCTAAGTCCTTAGCCTTGGCATTTTCTTTTCTCATTTCAAGTTCCTTCTCTAAACTTTTAGGAATTAGAGAAATTATTTCAATAAATGCTTTATTGTATATGTTCAAGTACTTAACTGTGGCTTCCTCCAAGATCTTTCTATCTGCATCATTATATGCATCATAGAATTCTGTTATTGGTTGCAGGTTCCCATCCACAGTAACTGCTTTAACTACATCATCTAAGGATAGAGTGGGCCTTTCAACAAACTCTTTTGCCTTTGCCTCCTTGTCTTCACCGGATACTTTCTTCTTCTTCTTCATCTTCTTGATTTCTTCATCAGATTCTGTCTCTTCTTCATCCTTCTGACTGATATAAGACCTTCTTGCCTTTGTCTTTGTTCTCTTTTCTCCTTTACCAGATGATTTTGCTTCCAATTTTGATGCCTTTGAGCTCTTAGCAGTGGCAGATGTAGAGCTTTTAGAGGATCTGGTCTGGGAGGGGGTTTCTACCAGAGCACTTTCTTTTTCTACCTCTTCCTTTTCTTTTTCTGCCCTTTCCATCTTTTCTCTGTTTGCATCAAGTGCCTCTTTTGAGATGCCATACCTTTTGGCAACATTCTCTACTTCTTTTCTCACTTTTCTCTTCATCTCCGGTTGCCTTAGCTCCACATGAATCTTCACACTCAGCTCTTCAAAGGTTCCAAACCTTTCTGCCTTAGGATCCTTGGGTTGACTGAGCATGTGTTGAACATGTAGCTCAACTATTTTCTCATCTACTTCATACCCCATTGGCATGATCCAGACTACCCTTGGCTCCACTGCCTCCATTAGGCACTGATCAATTTCTACCATAAAGCAAATTGTATCCTTATACTTTTCAACTAGAGATTGGGGGATTCTCTCTTTGGCTTGCATCATATTCTGAAAGTTCTTGAAGTAGCCCCAGAGTGTTGTGTTTTGTGCCTTGGCATCACCAAGTCCATGCAAGTAATCTCTGATTTGAATTGCAACAGGTCTATCATTCTGGCATACCCAACCACTGGATCCGGGCAGCTCATTCATAAAGTAGAAGAACAAACACAGTATCAGCCCACCATACTTGAAAGAGTTCTTCTTGTCCTTCTTGATCTTTTGTAGGTTTTCCATCAGTTGGTTCAGAAGGAGTTCACAAAGGTTATAATCTGCATTCTTTCTCAACATTTCATAAGCAGTGTAGATTGTTGTTCTGGATATAGAATTTTCTCTACTAGAGTGATATATCTTGTAGCCAATAATCATGGAGGAAAACTTGATGTCCGGATCTGTGATATCCTCAACTGGGGTGTGTGCAAGAAGTTGTGTCCACTTATTGGCCAAAAAGTGGAAGTGTTTTCCCTAATTTTTAGAATTTGTCACATTTGACCTAAAAATTTGAAGCACTTAAAGGTGGAATCTTGGAAAATGTCACTAAATATGAAATGTAGTACTTAGAGTCTAGTTTCTAAATATGTAATTTTTTTTAATACCCAAATGATACAAATTGATTTTTAATAGGTGTTTCTAAAAACCACTATTTAAAAGTCACTTTTTTTTAACTATACCATGCACATGTAGGTCATCCATATTTCGACCTAAATAATCATATTTTTCTAAATCCTTCTGAGAAAAGATTTGTAACTCATTGAAGCACGTTTTCCATATTTTTTTGTAATTTTTTATTGAATATTTGTTTTTTTGTTAATTTTTTATTGGCCATTTTTGGTGTTTTAAAAAATCGTCGTGTACGTCACGCATAAGATGACTTACACTTATCATTTTTTGAAAATTTATTTCTTCAAATTGAAAAGAATTGTCTGAAGTACATTTTTCATACAATTTTTTTTACAAAAAAATATTTTAATAAAAAGTTTTTAAAATACTAAAAAACCTTGATAATTCAAGTTTATGGACCTATTTCATTAGGAATTAATTGAAAAAAAGAAAAAATAATCCAATTCTAAAAAAATTACATATTTGGAATCTACACTATCTCATCTATAATGGGTTTTAATTTTGTCAAAAAATTCTGCAAAAAAGACCTTCAGACATATGCCCAAAGTCACTATTTTATTGTGACATTGATAGGACCTTCAACTTGTAGGTCAAACTAGGTCCAAAGCCAAGGGTCGGGTTCCCAAGCCTTTTTTCTGACCCAAAACCCATAGCAAAAAGTGGATCAGAAATTCAAATTTTATGAAATGGGATCCCATTTCATAAAAGGTTAATATTTTAATCTTTTATGAAATGGGATCCCGTTTTGAAATGGGATCCCGTTTCAAAATGGGATCCCATTTCATAAAGGTTAAAATATTAACCTTTTATGAAATTCAAAACAGGATCCCGCTTCTAGAAAACGTGATCTTGCTTTTGGCTCAGGAGCCTGAAGCAAAACGGCATCCCATTTCATAAAAAGCGGGATCCCGTTTTAGTTAACCCAATTTCAGATTTTTTTCTAACTCTGAAACTTCCACCTTAAGTGGATACAACTTCTTGCATTTACCCACTGTCATTGCTCTTTTATCAAATTTAGATTTAGTAGCATCACTCACAGTTTGATTTTTGACTGATTTTAGAGTAGGTAACCCACCGGTTGAGTGTAATCCAATTACTGCCCTAATGGCATCCTTAGTGATCTTAAACTGCCTGTTCAACCACATGAAGTTGTCATGCATTTTTCTTAAAACATATCGGACCCATTCATCTTCAGCAAAATAGGGGAAATGAATGCACTGACTGAAATGTTTATCCCTAATGACCTTGTATTGGGGTTTGAAATCAAATGAGTCATCTATTAGTTCCTTGTGGTAAATATCCATTAGTTTGGAGTCTCCGAATTCCTCAATGTTTGCATGAATATATGCCCTAATGTCTTCAACATGTAAAACCCCATGTGGAGTGCTGGAAAAAGTGCCTAAGGGATCCACTTCTAAAGATTTGTAGGGATGTTTCTTGAATTTAGGATGAGGCCTATCAGAAATCTTTAAAAACATTTGGAGTAGCCATCTTCAAAAGATTTACAGAGAGATATTCAACAATGGAAAATACCTTTTACACTTCTAGGGTTCGCTGAATGAGCCAGATTAATTTGCTGGATGAATCAACTTCAACGGTTGATCTTTGAGAAATTTGAAACAATTTGTTGCAGAGCTCCTTTTCTTTTCTTCTTGAATGCAAATGTGCAAATGACGAATGAATGAACCCTTTTATTTCTGGGAAAACCCTAATTCCACATTGCAATAAATGTGCAACTTAAGTCATTTTAGTTTCCTTGTTCTTCTTATTCTAAGAAGAATCTTTCCCGGATCACTAAGATATACTTAGAGTGAATAGTGACAATCTATCTTCCTTTCCCTAATCATTTGATCTATCCGTAGATCAAGATTCCACAATTTTTGAATCAAACCGGATCTAACTGTGAGAATCCTGTTTTTACTAGATGACTATTAAACTGGATCAATCTTGGTAGATTAGACTCTTCAAATCTTCTTGCAGATCTTTCATATCTTTACCAAACCTACTTTAGATATTTCTCTAAGAACCCTTTAATCCGCAACTTCCCATGTGCCAATTTCAGGCACCAATTGACTAGCTGGGGGAATTGGTTTTTCTTAGTGACTCCCCCTGAGCCAGAGCTCATCTATTCAATTTCTGGAAGGATTATCGGCACCAGATTCTGGTGTAGATCCATCCCCAACATTCTCTGTGCTTCTCTTCACCCAAATCTTATTCATCTCCCTTTGAATTTCATCCGCGTTCACTTTTCCTTTTCCTTTGTCTTGGTTATGATTATGCTATTCTGGACCCCTTTTGTCTTGATTCTTACTTCTACAAAATTTGGCAATATGACTGGATCTATTGCAATTGTAGCAAACAACATTTCTTTGCATATTTGACTGATATCCTCTTGATCTACATTGATTAGCCATATGTCCCATTCTATTGCATGCAAAACATCTACTGTTGAATGAATTGTTCATTTGCATGTTTCTACACTCATGGGATTTGTGACATACCTTTTGCAATGGAAGCACTGTCCAGGGAAAGATGTATTAGTCTGATTCATTCTTCTTCTGCACTGATTTGCTTTATGACCAAAGTTATTGCAATTGTGGCAGTATCCATTGAAAGATGGATATCTTTGAGCATTTGGTTGCCTTATCAGAGGTCTTCTAGGCCTGTTTCTTGGATTTTCTGATCTGGAGTTCTTCTGATTGGATCCAGAGCTTTCACCTTTCTCATACCCCAAGCCTTGCTTGTCATCTACTCTCTTTTGGCTTTGAAGAAGAACTTCAAGTTGGGCAGAGCTTATCTTGAATTTCTCTTTGTATTCATTTGCTGCTTGAAAATCCTTTTTAAGATTGTCAATCTAATTCTCAAGTTGTTCTTCATTATCCCTAGCTTCTTCAAGATCAGATTCAAGATGCCTAATTATTCTATCCATTTTGTGGTAGTCTTCTAATTTTTCTTTGAGAGATTGTCTTAGATCATCTTCAGTTTTCTTTTTTTTCTTCAATTTCTTGGGTAAATTTCATAACTCCTGATTCCATTTCATGTCTTACCATAATGACCTCTTTTGATAATTTTTCACATAACTTGGTTTTCTCCTTTAGATCTTCATTTGTATCATTTTCTTCACCTTGACTTGCCAATTTCTGAAGTAGATCCTTTCTCTTTTTCATAGAGATACTCAGTTTCCCTTTTAGTTCATTTATGAAATCATCAGCCTGTTTGAGTCTTTCCTTCAATTCATTGACTTCAGAGTTAGATTGTTCAAGATCATCTAGGGCACTCTGAAGTTGTTCCCTCATACCATACACATCTATTTGAATTCCCAGATCTTCCTCAAGTTGTTAGGCTCTGTTTGGAGGAAATTGGCTCTGATACCAATTGTTGATAACTGAGAGGGGGGGTGAATCAGTTATCTAAATTACTTCTACTTCTTATCTTTCTTAACAATTAATGCAGCATTAGATCATATAAGAAAACATAACCATGAAATGGAAATAACATCAATACACATGACACAATGATTTTGACGTGGAAAACCCTGTTAAGGGAAAAAACCACAGGGTGATTAACTCAAGATTGTATTCTCTATTAAAAGAATAAGATAGTACAAAATGACACTTGCTAGTTAGGGCTCACTACCTGAGCACATTGCTCACAAGAGGCTCACTGCCTACAATAGTTTATACAAGGAAACTAGATACTTGAACTGATGAGAAGCATCTACACATGCTGAGGTTCAATTCCGGTTAGGCTCAATACACTGATCTACTGTACTTCATTCTTCCTCTTCTTTGGAGTTGTTGTCTGTCACATACCGGACCTGTATTACAACTGTTACTCTGCTCCTCTTATTTTCTTTGCACAACACAACTTACAACACACACCTTTACATCTAAATCTATCTGGTATATATATACATACAAATGATTTCAATAGCTTTCTAGTCGGCATCCGGAATAGTCAATATTATCCCAAACTTTGATCTGTCGGTTGAATCCTTGCTGGCCAAGTGATGCGTATCAAGGAGATGCTTATAGAAGTCATCAATTATGTCAGCAATCATGAGTGATACCTCAGGAAGCTTGAACACCATCAATATCTCATCTGGATTTAGGTCTGATGCTCTACCGGTCAGTTCTTCCTCTGTCTACTCTGCCAAACAGGAACCCAACACTCAAATGCTCATGTCTCTTCATTCTTCCATCACCGGAGGCTCAATCTCTAGAATCTATCAGTCAAGGTACTCCTCTTGACTTCCCCAAAACTGTACTTTACTGAGATACTTCCTTTGAGAGATCCGGACTTGACTGTTGGACCTTACCACATGCTCTATTCTTGTTTCCTGGACCACAACATTCTTCAACCTGACTTCCAGTATAGACATATCATGCCCTGCAGATAGGTGGGATGAGCTTTGTTGCCATCAATGACAACATTCATGAAGCCATATAGTGTCTCTTGCCAACAAAATATACATCAATAATTTAGCTACACACAATAGAAAAAGATTGAGAAGGCCAAAATGCTTTCTTTATTGATCAAAGGTACTTACAAAAATGATGTACAAGTCTAGTTTTTGTATGTTTTCTTTGAAAACATGAAATTCCATTGTTGTTCTTGAGCTTCTAGATCCTCAAAACATGAAAGAACTACCTAAAAACTAATCCTAAGGGTCCTATATGTCATCCCAAACATAAGAGAGCATATAGGAACTGAAATTGACCAAGTTACAAATCCTTAAAAGTAGCTAACCTATTTTGGACACCCAAAAGACTTCAAGTTTGACTTGGTCTCCTCAAAAAGGGTGCTTGACCTCTTCAAGTACCCTGGATTGTGTTCCAACTATTGCAGAGGCTCCTAGATGCTTGGGAGGAGTTTGAATTGCTCATAGATACCCTCTAACTATCCACAAACCACTCCAGTTGCTCCTATATGCTTGCATGATGCTCCAACTACTCATGTAATGCTGCCACAACTACCCAAATTGCCTCATAACCTCATTTTCATGATAATAGGACATGTGTTTCTCAATGAGTTTGAAGATGACTTGGTCTTCTTGAAGATGTGGGGAAGATTGTATCTTTCTGGTCCAGTCCAAACTACACTAAGAATGACCACTTTATACCTTTTTCTGGTGTCATGAGGAGCATGTAGGATCAACATAAGTTTGAGATAGTAAGGTAGATCTTTGTACTTTCTTGACAAGCCTTTATCACTACCCTTTATGGTATCTATGTAGGACCCCACATACTACTGTCCCTCTATTGCCTCCAAACTATCAGACATACCCTTTCTATGCACATTCTCCATCTTGTCACTCTACTCACTCCATGTGTTTGCTTTGAGTCAAGACATGAGGCATGCAAGGATTTGAGTGGCAATGAAGAGCCCAGGATAGAACATGGAACTATAAGATAAGATTTGTAAAGGAAATGACTGAGAATAATGACAATATAGTTGAGTGCTTGTCAAGCAAAGAAAATATACATTTATTCAAGATCATTGTCCTTTGTCTTTTTCATACCCTTACCAAACTTTCTTATAGATTTGCTTCCCCTGCCACTTCTAAATGACATTGCAAACCTTTAGTGAGGATTTCAGACCATAATAAGAAATTCTCTACATTGTTGTTACAAGTTTTGTTAGGATTTAGAAGACTTAATCTTAAGTTAAAAACTCCCCATAAACCCTAACACATCCTCATAGCAGTTGACAACATCTCAATAGTCATAGGAGCTATAAATCTTTCACTTGTTTTCCCATGTTTTACTTAGGTCTCTCAAACTGCCTGTGAGATCTCTGCAACTTTTATACTTTTGGCACCTAACACTGCACTCTGCAAGCTCCTACTTGGAATTTAACGAAACATACTCATCATTTGCCTGAGAAATGCCTCTAAACTCTTTTTTATGCATAATCAATGAAGCCAAATGTGAGTCTCCATCATCTGGTTTGCAATGCCATGGTTGTCTTATATTATCATACACTTCATTATCTCATACCAACTCCTACATATAGGTGCTCTATCTACCAATTCTCATTGTCATTCAAAAATATAAATCTCTATCCTAATTTGTGAGACTTCTTACTAGGCCTAATCAGACCTTTGTTGCAAGTATGTGCAGTCAGTGTTGTCATTGATGTCAACAAACTTGTGTTGTCATTGGTGTCAACTATATGAGCAAAGGAATATGCAAGAGTGTGAGAAAGTTGGTGTTGAGTGGATACTATCTCTAATGATGGGAAAGTGCTAAAAATATTGATGACATGCTTTTGGTGTTTGGTTTCCAAGTGCTTTTAAGAAAATTTGAATAATAAAGGAAATAGTGTGTTGTAAAGATGTTTTGTGTTGTAGAATAGTGTTATGGTTTTGCTTTGGATTTCCTTTATATTGAAGATCTATTTATGCAGTTTGGATATGTTGATTAGATGTGTTTAGAGGTGCTACATTCAAAATTTTGCATGCTAGATTGATGTGCAGAGGAAGATGCGTTCACTAGTATGTGAATTGTGTATTGTAGAGGTGTCTGGAAGAAATGTATTTGCTCCGCATTTCTCCGCAGAGTGGTTTTAGGTCTTGTAGTTCTAGAAGTGTGTTTACAAGGTTCATATCTATCTTTAGTTGAAATTATTCATGATTTGGTACTCTGCAAGTTGATTTATTGAGTTATAGTGCATAACAGAGACATTTGAGCATACTAAGTAGACATGATAAGTTTGTTCGATAGGTGAAAATTTGTTCCAGAGGAATTTGTTGGACTTCAAGATGTTTTTGGAATACTCTAGAATGTGTTCAAGCATGGTGTGTGGTCCCTGAGTCATCTTTGGTTTAAGGAAGTGTGTACATAATTTTTTATGGTGTTAACACTGGTTTGGCTGACCTTGGGTGTTTACACTAATTATGGAGTTTCTTTGATGTTTGTGGAAGCATGGTGTGGCGTGTATGGATGGATTTAGGTCCAAACTAAGGTGTGTTGTGGCCTACCTTCATTCCTTTCCTCCATGGGAATGTTTTGGTTCCGAACTAATTTGAATTTGCGAGATTAAGGTGATTTGCCAACCTTGGAGAATGTTTTCAAGGTTGAAGATGGTATAAATAAATGTTGAGTTGTTGAAGGATGATAAGATAGATGAACATAGTATGTGTGATGCAAATTACAAATTAAGAGTGTGAATTTGTGTAGTGCAGTGAAAGCCTTCATGTGCTAGATTACTGGATGCAATGAGCAAAAGGTGTCTACAATTCTTCATTATAACTACCAAAGTGATGATGGCATTGTGGTGGACTTCTCTGTTGCATTGAGATAGTTTTATCCTTGTAATAATCTTCTCTATCTTCTTCTCTATTTTGGCAGTGAGCCCTCTGGAAGTGAGCCTTCCAGCAGTGAGCCTATTGTATTTTGATGTTGATATTAATTTATATTGTGAGCTAATCCTCACCATAGTTTTTCCCTTCCTAGATTTTCTACATAAATTTGGTGTCTCTTGTGTTTGATGTTGATTTGATTTAGTTTCTATTATTTTATTTCATGCTTAATCATCTTAACAATTTAAGGGATTAATTGAATCAATGTGGATCTGAATGTGTGTGAGTGTTCTAAAGTTTTAAGTTACAATTGATTCACCCCTTCCTCTCCATTATCTTGTGCATTCAATAACCTCTGCCTAGACCTATAGGGTCATCTAGGTCTTTGATCCTTTTGTCCTTCTCATTGTTTCTAACCCCACAATGGCTACCTCTTCATCTGAGGACTGCTCTTTTATCATGCTGACTATTATTGCTCTTTTATGAGCCTCTGTTAGGCTTGAGAGACCTTTTTCAAGATTTTTCAATTGTCTTAGACCCTTTCAGCTGTCTCTCTTTCTTCTACTACTCCCTTGCACTTTGTGTATTCCATTTTTCACTATAGAGTATCCCTTCATGGCTATGACAGTCTTTTTTTGTTCATTGTATCTCTTTCCTATGGATCCTACACAAGTGAAGGTTGTCTTGACCTTTAGAAGCTAGTGATGACTTTGCTAAGAGGTAGTGATAGTCTTTTTGTTACTGCATACTATCTATGACTTCTAAAACCTTCGTCATAAACCATTTACTATATTTACTACTCTAGAACCCTAGACCCCTATCATGTCTTCGTGCCATGTTGTTTGTCTTGGCTCTGTCTTCCTGATGCTATTCAACAAAGTTTATCTCTGTCCTAGTAGCTATAGTTTCACAGTCTCCATATGATTGTCAACACAGTCATTGGAACTATTTTCAACAAAGTTTTAATATGATTGTCAGCACATTCATTTCTTAGTAGTCAACACAGTCTTTGCATATCACTATGAAACATTTTTTTAGTCTTCACAGTCAAGCCTGAGACTCCTTTCAAATTTCTACAAAACCTATCTTCTCTAACAAACCTATGGCTCTTTGTATGGCATATCATAACTAACACTTTGTCTTTTGTAATAGACCTCTATTATCTTGTAATAGACCTATATCAACACAGTCTTCATGTCCTTATTCTTGGATTGTCTCCATATTTAGGAAGAAAAAATTGCATATTCTGAAAAATGCCTTGATAGATTTCTTCATAAACTTTGAAGAAAATGAGACAAGGTCTTTAGATACTCAAAACTAAACTTCCATACCTTGTACCTCTATCAAGGTTTTTTCTCACTATCCTCATACAATCTGTTGCCTTGTTGCTGCAAGGTATATGATAGTGATGAATGAAGAGTGAAAAAGAAAAAAAACTCTTGCATACCTCTACACCTGTTTATGCATTTACCACTATTTCTACTATCACCTGTGACTTTTGTAGGGTTACTTGATACTTGTCTCCTTTCTATTATTCTTGTACTTGATTCCCATGGTCTCTATCTTAGTCTCATCACGGTCTCATACAGGCTTGCAAGATCTTTGTCTGTCTAGCATTGTCCTACCTTTTTCAAAACCTTCACAGGCTGCCAAACACATTGCCAAGCTTGATGAGTCTCTATACATCATATTTTGAGGTTTTCAAGTCCTTCATTCATTTATGTTGATGTTTTACATATTCACTACTTTCCTTGAAATGGATGACCTCTCTATAAACAGTCAATTGCTTCTAAAGCTTTCACATACCCATGATGTTTCAGATCTGAAGATGCTTTCTTCATAGATTTAACCTACAACCATATGTTAGAAAACTAGAAAACGCAGACAACCCTAAGACTCAGTCTTAACCTCAACATTGTCCTAAAACCTAAATCATAACTTGACTTAACATCCTAACTTAATGACATTGAGTTGAAGCTTATAAAACCACGACCTAAAAACTAGTAGGTTTGAACTAATCCTCCCTCCAAGCATGCACGAAGGTTAATTTGACAAGATTAAGGATTTTTGGACATGGGAAAACTGTCATTTCAACCTTTGACTACATTAATGGATACAAGCAATGTGTAAAATTCTCTCTTTGGATGAGGAAAAATGATTTTGGGAAGCTCAAAGTAATAAAAGCATTTCAAAGACCTTACAAGCGGAGACACAAGATAACCGCATGCAAAAGAAGATGACAAACCATGACAAATAACAAAACTCACTATCCACGCTGCCTATTTGGCTGGGATGTGAAATTAGGCAGAAATTCTATCAACCAAAATAATCTATGAACTATAGACTTACCTTCATTGCCTGGACCTATTGTAGAGTTACATCATTTGATGATAGATGATGCATTTGTAAACTTTTCATTGTCCTTGTACTTCAACTCTTCTCATGCTAAGGCTCTTTTAATACATACTCCAGCACCATCAAGCTCCCCTTTTCCATGCCCGGCCTCAGAAAAATTCCATATATGTTGGACACCACTGAATATATGCATCCTACTCAACTAATAGAGCATTCATGAATTCTTAAATTGTGATGCACAATTATCTAACCATATGATATGCTGATCAAACATGATGCTCCTACTACTCAAATGGCCATAGAACACCTGAAAGAAACCTTACACAAACTCTATAGAATGTGTGCAATCATCACTAATATAAAAATTATACTCTCTCAATATATTTATATCTTCCTTTGTACTATCAAGTGCATGAATGAATGTTATATGCACAAATATAGCAACCTGAGTGGATTTTAAGTACTATGATTGAACCTCATTATGTGGTTGTAGTGTATAATTCTCTACAAATTCAACAAGTGACACAATCGTACGAAGAGGAAATGTGTCCTTGCATAAATTTAATTGCACCTCCAACCATTGAGCTCCATGTGTATGCCTTGCATACTCATAAACTATCTTTTCTTAAAAAATAGGAATAAATTCAGATATTCAAATTTCTTCACTAACCATTTCACACATTTTTACTTCTTTACCATCTTTTAGACTTGTTGTGTGGTTAGACAACATGCCCCATTTTTCCCTAGCAAAATAGGGACCCAACTTTTGTTTGGCTTGCTTGTTTCCCTTGCTTTTGGGTGGTATGGTAAAATTAGTAATAGATATATGTCAGGATGTCATCCTGTGCATATCAGGATCCTAAGATATAGGTCAAATTTTTAGATCCCAAATTTCATGCTATAGATCCTTCCAGATGAAAGAGCATGAAAATCTAAGTAGGTTTGTTTTTTGAAGCACCCCAAAATTTGTTAAAACAAGGAAGTTATACATGGTCAAAGTTTGGTCAACAGGACATCGGGATATTCACATAGCTATAACATTCGGATACTATCTCAATATCCTAACCTCCGTTAGCATCTAGACATCAAATTTAATGTACTTAATGGATCAAACTGTCACATGCATGGACATTAGCTAACATCCAGATACTAACTTAGTATCTAGATCTTATTTCAATATCCATATTAGAGCCAATATACCAATCTAGATGACATCATGTTATTACTATTTTATGCAAACCCCCGATCCTGATTATGTCACCTGGACATTAAAATGCATGGATATTAACTTTGGTAGTATCTCGATCTTATTTTAACATCTCAATCTAGATGACGTCATGTCAACCCAGCTTTACGAAGAATGCTAGACCTACTTACGTCATTCAGATATTAGCTAACATCTGGACGTTAACTTAACATCTGCACATTGTCTTAAGATCCATGTCCCAATGACATCATCTTACCCTAGCACAATACTTAAGGTATACCCTGCTTACGTCATCAGGATATTAAGCCATAGGGATATTTCACTCTTATTGTCATGACACTATTTTAATGTCCCCATCTTGATGATGTCATTTTATTACACATTAATGAAGGATTTTCTTCTTTCTTATGTCATCCAGATATTTCAACTGATGAATATTTTACACTCATAATGTCTAGATCTTAATTTAGCATCGATACCTCCCATAAAACCAATGACATGATACCACATGTCCATATGTATATCCTAACCTCCTATAACAACAAAGTTGAGGCCCGATGGCAATTCTTCAACCAACAATGGTTGACCCAACCTCATGCTGATGTCATCCTAACATTTCCATCCAGATATTCATGGGCATATTCCTTGCAAGATGCCCATCTTCACACCCCCATGCTTTTTGCATTTAATGTTGTATAATAGGCCATTGGTATTTAAATTTAAACTCCACCAATGGACACCTGTAGCAATCTCCTACGATCTCATCGAATGAGGTTGTCAAATCTCGTCTATACCATTAATAAGCCCTAAATCACAACTTGAAGTAAGTAAAAGGGGAAATTTCATTATCATAATTGACATAATTGCATTCAAGAACTCCCAATCCTATGACGAAGAGCTTATTGCAAACCAGAGCTATAACAGAGAGTGAAATTACAGAGGAAAGCCCTATCCAGTGTATCGTACGATCACTATCACCTCAATTACAGGTTAAGGAAGTGTTCACAAGTATGCATAAAGTTTTATCCCTCTGGTTATTTTGTAAAGTCATAGCATGGTCAATTAAAGAAAGGGTAAATAATGAAATATGACAATGCCTATGCAATATCTAGTTAAATTCATAAAATTCAAACATTTTTCAAGGTATGGAGAATTGATACGTGCTAACCCTAGATAGGTATATGTTTTTGTTAATTGAGATTGGTATGTTTAATTTGTAGGACAAAATATCTCAACTAGGATGGACAAACAAGATGTGGAATTTAAACAGGTCATGTTTCCTAGGACACGTAGTGTATACAATAAGCTAGGTTTTGCAGAGGACACTCATTTGGGTAATACCGACATTGAGGCATTCTAAGCCAAAATAAATGCTCGAGAGGACCATTCTATTCTAAAAAACATAGCCACTTCAGGGATGTACTACGCAGCTAAATTTCCTTATGTCATAGATGCTTTGGAGCTTGTGATTGAGTGTGCACATAACTATGGCGTTGCCACCAGGAGGGTGGAGAAGCAGGGAAGAGTTTATGCAGATTTATCAGTGGATGGAATAGCTCAGGCATTCAATTTGCCAACGTCCAGAGGGATCTATGTGCCAGACATGGATACCCTAGCTAAAGAATTTGACATTAACTAGAAGACCTATAGAAAAGTGATCTACCAAGGATGGAGAGATCTAGATAATAGAGCCAAGGCTGTGGCTAAAATGCCACAACATTTATATAAGTATGATTTTAATGAAGAGGTGCAATACATGATGTTATTGCTCAGTAGAATGAGGGGAAGGGAAAAATGTGGAGATTTCAAATCATGGATGTTTGGATTGATCAGGACGGTCATTGAAAATAAAGATGCAAAGGCCCAATGGGCCAAAATTATTAGTGATGCTATGCATGATCAAATGGTAAAATGGAAGAATGGTAAAGATATGGTCTTCAGGATGACCTCTTATCTAGTGTATGCTTGTGCAGCAAAAGGCACATTTGAAGGCCTACAAATAGTGGGAAAGATGGGCAAACTGCCCCATGACAAAACTCCCTAGGAACATCATCCCTAGCAGGAAAGAAGGTTATCTAATCAACATTATAAGATGGTGAATGATTGTTTTATTATGCATATAGTCAGGCTCATGAAAGGAGACAGAGCCAAGAGGTTTTCAGTAGAAGCTACAAAGATGATCAGTGTGTATGGTTCTTGGTTTATGCAGGCCAAGACCTACTATTATATCTGGATGGAGGGTTTCAGTGGAAACCCATTTATGTTACCAAGGTATCTGGTGCAGGAGCACCTAGATGTCTAAGTTTTGGTTAATGTTCAAGTTGTTTGTTTGAGTCAATTGGGTCCTTGAGACCATTTTCAATGGTGTAATAAGGCTTGAAAGCCATATTTGTAATGGACTATGTCCAAATAGCTAGAATCTACTATGGTTATGTTATTAGTCCTAGGTAGGACAGTCTTGTAGTCATAGGTAGTCATTTAAAGTTTTTAGTGTTTGTAAGCCTTTAAAGGCATGTCTAAGGTGTGTAGATGTGTTAACACCTTGTCAAAAGTTAGGAGGTGGTTAAAATCCTTATCCAAGGTTAATCAAAGGTTAAACCACATATTAAAAAGCTTGTTAAACTCAAAAAGCCACCGGTGCAGTCCAAGAATGGACAGTTTCTAAAACTATCATCTAGTGTTGCAGTTAGAAAGCAAGTAAAATTTGATGGTTGAGGAGTTATATGGAATACCAAATGACTCCATGCTTTGTACAAGGCTATTTGAAGCCAAGGATGACTCATTGTAAGGGGACCATTCGGTGGAACTGAAAGAAAGAAGAAAAAACACTATTTTTCTGCCTTTTTGTGTATTTTCTGCATTCTTATGTTTTTTGAGCCATACCACTGTACAGTACGATACTATCATGAAAGGTTGAATGATTGGGAATGAAGCTTAAGGAGTTAATTATCCATTGAAGCAAGTTTGGGCTCTTGACACTGAGTGAAAAGCATCACATGACTGTATAACTTTCTTCTGCCTTTTGAAACTTCTATCTCCTTTAATAATTCGTTGTTTTCTTGAGAATTCTGTACCTGTACGGATTTGCATTAGCCCATTTGCATGTTGGATGATTTGTAAAAGGAGCTAGCTTTGTTTTGAATCTGGTTTGAAGTCTTGACACAAGATTTAGAGTGAGAAATTATTGTTTTGGTGTTAGACTGTCATAAACCCTGAATTAGGGTCTTCTGAGCAAAGCGATGGATATGTCCTCATTCCACTGATCTTTTCTATTTTTGATCAGTGGAATGGACTGTATGCTAGCTGTTTCAAGGTCTTGTGAATAGTTGTAAGGCAGAAGAATGGGTTGGATGGAGTTTGGCATGTAAATGACCAATAACAATCATGTTTGGGACATTGGAGAAGAGCAACAGCAACTGGGGAATGACCACTGACTGTGGCAGTGGAAAATTGGTGTATGTCAAGTCTTGAGACTAGTAGGAAGGCCCCTAGATTTGAGCATGGATCAATGACAAGGAATAGGGAGAGATTTCCCTAAGACAACTATCCACTCTGCCTTTCACTGTCTCTGACAGTCCTCCAAGGAGATAGTCACCACAAGGAAGAAAATTGGTAAGTTGGTTTAGTATTATTTTGTCAATGAATGCATTAGATATGTATGCATGTGAGAGGTTGGCAAGTTGCATGAGTTTGAGTGTGTCTCAATAGAAATCTTCACAAAGAAGACATGGTGATTGTCTACACAATGGAGCAGTGAGTGTTATGACTGTCTTTAGAAGACATTGGCAAGATTGCTGTCCAGCAGACCCTACATAGTGGGTTGGAGAGAATGTTAGTTAGAGTTAGAAGTCCTAGAAGATGTATGCCTAGAAGTCCCCTCTTTGTATAACATGAACATGTATATGTTGTGGTGTTTAAAACCTTGTTTTGGTAGGAGCTTGATTGCTGACAGGGATAGTGAACTTGGTGAGTATGGCATTGAAGGTCTGAAATATCCTTCAACTAAGATAGGTTGTCTGTTGTCCTAAATGCTCTACATCATTTGTGGTATCAGAGCCACTAGTAGATCCTTGAGAGTGTAGTGGATCTTGTGAAGAAGATAGGGGTTTGTGAGAGTTTGTGAAGATGCCTCCTAAAAATCAGATGGCAAGAGAGAATTATGAGTTGAGAGAAGCCTTAGAGGCAAGAGAAAAGGAGTTGAGGGACAAAAGAGAGCAGGATGTTGCAAGAGACAGAGAGCCAAGGCAAGTGAGAAGAGAGAATGCAACAATCTTGGCTAGATTGGAAGCATTGGAGAAGAATCCTAGAAAGGATGAACAAGAAGGTTCAGAAGGAGATGAGGATGCTGATGAGAATCCTCCTGAGGATGAGTTGGATGCTAAAGAGAAGAAGTTTCTGAGATTGCTGAAGGCAGTCCAAGGAAGTGGAACAAAGGCAAACATTGAGTTACCTATCTATCAGGGGAAGATGGATAGTGAAGAAGTATTAGGGTGGATAGATGCCCTAGAAAATTTTTTTGAGTATGAGGAGATGAGTGATGAGAAGAAGATCAAGTTTGCAAAAACAAAACTAAGAGGAACAACACTTACCTGGTGGAGTAGTGTGCAGACAGAAAGAGTGGCTAGAGGTGCATCAAGAATCACTTATTGGAGTAGGATGAAGGACATGATGAAAGATCAATTTCTTCCATCTGATTACTCCATTCAGACAAAGAGGATGAGGTAGAATCTGAAGTAGAAGGATATGGATGTTATGTCCTATACTGAGCAATTTCATAAGCTTAGTATTAGAGGTGGATTGGAAGATGTAGAAGAGAAGGTGGCAAGATACCTTAATGGGATTAGGTATAACTTGCAGGATGAAATTGGTTTGGCAGTACCAAAATCACTTGGAGAGTGTTTTCAGTTAGCTATAAGGGCTGAAGAGAGAGTGAAGAGGAAGCAAGAAAGGCAAGGAGGTAGTGGAAGAGGAAACAGAGGTAGGGGAAAACCTACTATTGAAGTTCAGAACAGCAATGAGAAAGGTAAGAAGATGTCTACAAAACAAAGAGGTGGATATAGAGGTGGAGGTAGATTTAGATCAGGTAGAGGAGTGTTCACAGGTAGATGTTATCACTCTAATGAGGTGGGACACACATCTTTCAACTGTCCTAAGAAGGATGGTGTTGACAAGACCAAGGATAGAAGAGTTCACTTGGCACAAGAGGAGGAGAAGCCAGAAGAACCAGAAATGTCGTTAGCCTCTTCAATGATGGATGGAGAGATGCTCATGGTGGAAAGAGGCAAGATGTAGCAACCACCACAGGTATCTATTTTCAGAACTAATTGTTTAAGTCATGGAAAGATATGCAAGTTGATTGTAGATTCAGGTTCTCATGATAATCTAGTTTCTTGGGAAATGGTGAATAAGTTGGGATTGAAAACTTTTGATCATCCTAGTCCTTACAATGTCACTTAGGTGAGTCAAGAGTAGCAGGTAATGGTTACTAAGAAGGCATATGTAGATTTTACAATTGGTCCATATCAGGACTATGTTTTGTGTGATGTTATTCCTATGACATGTGGGCATATCATTTTGGGTAGACCATGGCAGCATTTGAGAAGGACAATTCATGATGGGTATACTAATACCTATGTGGTACACAAAGATGGTAAGAAGTTCAAACTGATTCCTTTACCTTGTGAGCAGAAGAAGGAACATGTTATTTGTTTTGGAAAGAAGTTACAATTGAATGTGCAGGTTAAGGATGGTGGGAAGCAATAGGAACAGTTGCAACAGCAGAAGGAGGATGACAGTCCTAGAGAGCAGCAGGCTTGGGACTTGAGTTATGTCCAGGTTGGAGACATTGTTTACCCTATAAAGAGGTAGAAGAAGAAAGGCAAACAGCAAATGGCATAGGAAGGAATGAATCAGAACCTCCAGATGGGAAGAGCAGTAGCATTGCAGTAGCAAGGTCCTAGACAAGGACACCAAAACAAGTTTTATGGTTCTCACACTGTTTACAGGAGCCATGTAGGTTGGAGAAGGAGGAAGATTACTCTTGGAGAGTTCATGTTTCCTAGTCAGAGGAACATCCCAACAAGATGGAAGAATGGATGGAGCAGATCCCCTAACTCTTGGGACAAGAGTTTTCATCATGCCGGGGAGTATGGTGCAAGAGCACCTAGATGTCTAAGTTTTGGTTAATGTTCAAGTTGTTTGTTTGAGTCAATTGGGTCCTTGAGACCATTTTCAATGGTGTAATAAGGCTTGAAAGCCATATTTGTAATGGACTATGTCCAAATAGCTAGAATCTACTATGGTTATGTTATTAGTCCTAGGTAGGACAGTCTTGTAGTCATAGGTAGTCATTTAAAGTTTTTAGTGTTTGTAAGCCTTTAAAGGCACGTCTAAGGTGTGTAGATGTGTTAACACCTTGTCAAAAGTTAGGAGGTGGTTAAAATCCTTGTCCAAGGTTAATCAAAGGTTAAACCACATATTAAAAAGCTTGTTAAACTCAAAAAGCCACCAGTGCAATCCAAGAATGGACAGTTTTTAAAACTGTCATCTAGTGTTGCAGTTAGAAAGCAAGTAAAATTCGATGGTTGAGGAGTTATATGGAATCCCAAATGACTCCATGCTTTGTAGAAGGCTATTTGAAGCCAAGGATGACTCATTGTAAGGGGACCATTCGGTGGAACTGAAAGAAAGAAGAAAAAACACTGTTTTTCTACCTTTTTATGTATTTTCTGCATTCTTATGTTTTTTGAGCCGTACCACTGTACCGTACGATACTGTCATGAAAGGTTGAATGATTGGGAATGAAGATTAAGGAGTTAACTATCCATTGAAGCAAGTTTGGGCTCTCGACACTCAGGGAAAAGCATCACATGACTGTATAACTTCTTTCTGCCTTTTGAAACTTCTGTCTCCTTTAATAATTCGTTGTTTTCTTGAGAATTTCGTACCTGTACAGATTTGCATTAGCCCATTTGCATGTTGGATGATTTGTAAAAGGAGATAGCTTTGTTTTGAATCTAGTTTGAAGTCTTGACACAAGGTTTAGAGTGAGAAATCATTGTTTTGGTGTTAGACTGTCATAAACCCTGAATTAGGGTCTTCTGAGCAAAGCAATGGATATGTCCTCATTCCACTGATCTTTTCTATTTTTGATCAGTGGAATGGACTATATGCTAGCTATTTCAAGGTCTTGTGAATGGTTGTAAGGTAGAAGAATGGGTTGGATGGAGTTTGGCATGTAAATGACCAACAAGAATCATGTTTGGGACATTGGAGAAGAGCAATAGCAACTAGAGAATGACCATTGACTGTGGCAGTGGAAAATTAGTGTATGTCAAGTCTTGAGACCAGTAGGAAGGCCCCTAGATCTGAGCATGGATCAATGACAAGGAATAGGGAGAGATTTCCCTAAGACAACTATCCACTCTGCCTTTCATTGTCTCTGACAGTCCTCCAAGGAGACAGTCACCACAAGAAAGAAATTTGGTAAGTTGGTTTAGTATTGTTTTGTCAATGAATGCATTAGATATGTATGCATGTGAGAGGTTGGCAAGTTGCATGAGTTTGAGTGTGTCTCAATAGAGATCTTCACAAAGAAGACATGGTGACTGTCTACACAATGGAGCAGTGAGTGTTATGACTGTCTTTAGAAGACATTGGCAAGACTGTTGTCCAACAGACCCTGCATAGTGGGTTGGAGAGAATGTTAGTTGGAGTCAGAAGTCCTGGAAGATGTATGCCTAGAAGTCCCCTCTCTGTATAACATGAACATGTATATGTTGTGGTGTTTAAAACCTTGTTTTGGTAGGAGCCTGATTGCTAACAGGGACAGTGAACTTGGTGAGTATGGCATTGAAGGTTTGAAATATCCTTCAATTGAGATAGACTGTCTGTTGTCCTAGATGCTCTGCATCAGTATCCTTCAGATAAGGTAGTCTTGATGGAAATGATGTGACAACAACTCCCCATATTTTAATTATCTAAGAAGAAACAAGGGAGACCATATAGAAAATTTCCTATAGACATCAACTGGTTCCTAGTAGGATCCATGGACAATATTAGGAAGGCTGAAGTGGACCTAAAGAATTTGAATTTACAATTATTTCCATTGGCTAGAGATTATGATCCCTACCATAGGATAGAGAAAGGTTCAATAAGAAATATAGACACACCATGCACTTGGAGGATTATTGGGCGGACTATGATGATGAGCATGAGGTAAGAAGAAGAGAATATCAAAGGCTTACATTAGATCAAATAAGGACCATCGAACAACCAAATGTCCCCCCTCAGCTCAAGAGGGATGATGACGATGTTATGGATCCTGAATATGAGGATAACAAGGTATATAATGATGCATTGGCACCCCCAAATTGTACCCAAAGAAATGAGACTTCAATTGATGTCCTTACAACCAAAGTCCTAGAAAGGACCAAGAACTAGATAGCTCAAAAGGTAAATGAGCTGAAGGAAAAAGGTATTGAAGTTACCTTTGATAAGAAGAGAAAGATGAAAGAAAGGGAGGAGCCAAGATATGATGAGTTTTTGATATGAAAGAGGTAGGTCCTTGGGACCAAGGTAGTAGAGCCTAGCTCATTAGGAGCTACGAAGTAGCTTACAACTAAGGGAATATCACTGGTGTATGCACCACCCTCACCTCCTTAAGGTACACCATAGGTAGCTATCCCAATATTTGTTCCTCAGGTATCAAATGCATAGGAGGAGATGTTGAAAGATCAAGAGCAAAGTCCAGTTAGGACTGTTGTAGAAGAAGAAGACATTGATGATGAAGAAGATCATGTACCAATTGAGACATTGAAGAGGAAGAAAAGTGATGTGCTACAAGGGGTCAAAGTCCCTAGGAATTTGAGATACCAAAGCCCAAGCATGAGAGGTGCATTACCACCCCCTATCCAAACACAAGAACATCTAGGTCCTATTTTGAATGTAGTGAAGGCGTTTTAGCATAAAGTGCCAGTTGAGAAGATAATTAAGGTAAAATATAAAATGGCACTAGAAACCATCAATACACCCTTAGAGAGAGAAATAAATAAGCCTCTTCCTTTGAGTGCAATAGTTGATTTGATTGATGATAAAGTAGTCATGGATGTGACTAATCATCCAATTGAGACTCTGCTCCACCACTCAGAATCTGTAGCTAGGAGCAAAGATAAATAAATGAAAGACAAAAATACTGATAGTGTAGAATCTCCAGAGGTAGAGATACAGATGGGACCTCTCAATACTTTGATTGAAAATGTAACCAACCTAATAGTAATCAACTTAACATATCAGCCCAAGGATGGGGAGAATGAAGAAGAAACTGACAAATAGGACCACAGATCAGAAGAAAATATCCCTATGGATACAGATGATGTAGATAAGGATGCCCAGATTGAAGGAGCACAACAAGATATCCTAAGGGATGAGCTTGGACAAGGGCCAGTGTTAGGATCAATTGTGAACACTGAAGATAAAGTTGATGAAGGTGATAAAAGAGAACTAATGCAAGAGCCTCATCAAGATGGTAAAACACAAGAGCATTAGGATATGCATAAAGACAATAGGGTTCAGGATGATCCAATGAATACTTCACATCCAGATCAATCCTTACCAGAATAGGAAAAGGTTCAAGATGATGGTCATGCTAATCAAGATAAAGGTCAGCAAACAAAAAACCCTAAGGTCACTCCATTGCAACAGGATCAGGGGAGAATCAAGAAGAAGATACAGAGATTCCTGTGGGTGATGATGAGGTGGACAAAAATAAAGAATTACAAGATGCTCAAATTGAGAAGTTAGACCAAGGAGGGTTAGATTCAACTACACGTGCATGGATGTCATCAAAGTTGGCACCTCCATAAGAAGAGATTGAGCCTTTTAATTTCAAATCATTGTTTACATTGGATCCAACTAAAGAAAAGAGGAGGGTAAGGACAGTCTCAGTAATAAAATGAGATGCAATTATAGGGAAAAGGACAACTCAGATAGTTGTGCCAAAGGTGGATAAGGCCAAAGGAGAAATAAGAGCCGAGGAATTTCAAATAACCACCATTGATTTGGTCCATGCTATAGATGAGTAGGAAATTTAGGGATTAAGGGGTAAAACTGATGCAGTTGAGGCTAGAATAAAGAAGGCTAAAACCAAGAAGAAGATGTATAAGGCACAAGTAGCCCAATTACAGGCTTTTGTGAAAGGGTTGGTAGCACCAACTAACATTCAAATAATAGAAGATACTGCATTAACATTGGTATCTTAATAAGAGATAGCAACTCTAGATTTACAAAAGCACCATGCACAAATAATGGACAATTGGTTCCATAAATTCCTAGTTGATGGAGACCAAACAGTAAGGATTTCATTATCTAATTGGGAGTTATTAAGTAAATTGAAAGAAAAGGAAGACAAAGTGAAGAAGGATGTCATCCAAAGACTAATAAAGAGTGATAAACATCTTGTCACCCTTAGGAATATGAGGAAAATGGACTCTAATGTCCTCATAACAAGGAATATGTTGACATCGCAGACATTGCCTCAGTTGGATAACTGGTATGAAGATGTGAGATATGAAGCAGATATCTTAAAGATATGTAATTCTTAAGCTACATATATTAGTATGAAGATTCATGATCTATTAGTAGATGAAATTGATGTTTTGGAAGCCCTTGAGGGTGAGGTAGAAGGAAAAGTAGAAAACCAAGATGAGGACTTTGCTATTAAGGCATTCAGAGATAATTTCAAGTTGGTAGCAGAGGGCCCTATCATACATTTTTCTAAGGATACAATCAATAAGGCCACAAGGATGAAGGCCAAAATTGTGAAGTATAAGGAAGAGCTGGATGGCTGAACAAATAGGTGGATATCTTTACAGGATCAACTAAAGGCGCAGGAGCATGCATCTATGAAAGTAAAGGTAGTGGATACTGTAGAGGTATAAAAGATTGTCTAGACATATGAAGTCATCTAGGGGATTAGATGTCGAGTAATAGAAGATGAATCTTCAAAGGAGGATGATAATGCAAAGTAGATATCATGTTGAAAAGGTCAACAAATTTGAAGAATATTCCAAATAATTGCCAGCTGGAAATTTGTACTACATGTTTTGATTGTTGGTATGGTCAAAAGATATTGGACCATTGATTATCATAGATAAATTTGGATCATTGGATCTTTTGTAACTGACTCTCATCCTTGTTCTATAAAAGGATGGAGAGTCCCATTTGTAAAATCATTAGAAGCTTAATTGAGATTGGATTGTTAAATGTCATGGTTCATTCTCAAGGTCAATTATAAATATATATTCCTTTTGCATACTTGAATGAAGATGAAGACATTTGATTACAAATTATCATAAATCTTGCATAATCTGTGGATGATATCTAAACATTCCTTTGATTTGTTGTGTCCCTTGGAGAGTATTTCAATATGTGAATGTTGTTGTTATCCTTTCCTTTGAATATTCACATCAATCATATGTAGCTGTGGAATATCCTGGTGAAATATGGTTTGACTTTATTCTTTTTCATGAAAGTATCAAGGATATATGTGGATCAGTGACCAAACTTCATTCATTTCAGTAAAGTTAGAATTTAATTTCAATTTCTTTAAATTTCATAAAATCACCACCATCATAGCTGCAAAATATTGAAAATGATAAGCAAAACACAAAATATGTAGACATCTATAGAAATGCGAATGTCTTAGGCATATTTAAACAACGTGCATATAAAATTGCAAATATCATGAAAATAATCACAAATTATGATAAAGATCACATCAATATCAACTTGTAGGCACATTATTTAGAGTGATTTGAAGTGCAGAAGCAAAATCAAGCATGGATTAGTTCAAATTCAAGTAAATTGGAGATAGTTCCAGAAGAACTAATCAAAATAATCATGAATAGTCTTAACCAGAGCATGATAATTAGAAGAATTGATCAAACTTAACATAAATATCTGTATGATCTTATTAGATATTGTAAGATTTAACATCCTTGTTGAGAATTTATAGAGAGCAAGTGAAACGAAGTAATATTTGTATATCAAGACACAAATACTTCAGAATCATGTGTAAGGCCCCTAATGGAAAACAATAATTCACATCAAACCAATTAAGAGATTTACAGAGGATTATGACCTAATCAATAGAGACTTGGAATCATCAATTCATCCTGAATTGATCGTATTGTTCAAGAAGATAAGGTTTGCTTTGTGAATTTTATCATTGTTGTTATGACTAACATCACCATCAACAATTTTTAGCGCTAGAAGGAGGGCCATCAACAACTTGATCTAAAGGGTTTTTCACCTGGGTATCATTTCTTGTGCTCAAGTGAGAAGGTATTTTCAAATTCCTTAACAATATGTTGAATCATGAATATTTGTGCAAAGATTACATTTACCTTTAACAATTTGAGGAGTCTAACTGCAAATATCCCATCCTTGTGGACAACCATCCTGATATTTACAGACAGTTATTTGGAATTCCATGTTTGAGTCAATATTTGCATTTTCTACAAATACCTTGCAAATATCTTGTCATTTAAGTCAAGTGTTCATAAATATATTCACTCCAAAGGAGTAATCACCCACATATTTACAAAGATTGTGTCAAAACATCCAAAATTTGTCTTGAATTGTGAAGCACTAGCTCATAGACCTAATAACAGGTCATGATCCACTAGACCTTTAGAAGAATTACCTATCTTTAGACTCAGTACAACAAATATTCATCATAGTCCTACCATTCCAAATTCACCACTATCTCCAGTAGTAGCTACTGTGATACCTCCAACACCACCTACAATGTCGTTCTTCACTACTAAGTCACCACTACTCTTTTCTTCTTATAATCCCTTACCTAAGACTTTAGACAAGATTTGTCTGAAATATCATCCCTATCAAGATGCAGATGAACACATCTGAACTTATAAGGAAGCCTATTTCAGGGCCATGATATAGTATGAGGATGTTGTATGTAGGTTATTCCCTTATTCACTAGAAGAATAGGCATACAACTAGTATATCGACCTTCCTCAGTCTTCTATAGCTTCTTGGGAAGATTTGGAGAAAGCTTTCAAGGGAAGATTCAAAATACCTGTAGATGCAGCCATGATGTACCACCTCTTTGCCACAATTAAAAGAGTTGAGGGAGAGTTGATTTTCAACTTTAATGCAAGGTTCCAAAAGATGCATCCTAAGCTAACTACTCCTTATAATGTAGGTGATAAAGTAGCTAGGTCAGTTTACTACTCAGCCTTAGATCCTTTGACATCTATGTTCATTAAGAGGACACATCCTACCATCACATCTTTGGTAGGTGCTTTTGAAGAAGCTATCGAAGTCAATTAGTAGTTAACACTAGGCCTAACACCTAACTTAGGATATCTTGCATACCCTAGTCAATTACCAGCTAATGGAGCTTTGAAGCCTCCTACTAATCCATTGAAAGTGCCTCCACTTCCTATCATGCCTCCTTAGGGTAATGGTCAGGTCATACCTCACCCTAGATATGCACCTCAAGATGTTGCACAAAACAATAATGGCATTTCATTCTTTCAGCCTCAACAAGATAATGTAGTAGCTAAAGTGTAGGAAGAAAAGGATGATATTAAAGAAATATCAGCCCAGTTAAGAAAGTTGACTACTGAAGTTACTCATCTGAGGAGTCAGGACTTTTACTTTCAGTCAAATCAAAACCAAAATAGAGGATATCCTGATAGAGGATATAGAAACAACAATGATAGGTCTAGATATCCTGATAGGGGATACAATAATGAGAGAAATTTCAACAATAGTAATAACAACGACCCCAGGCCACCCAAAGTATGGAAGATCAGAATAAATAATGGTTCATTGCCATCACCCTTAGATAGTCAAACTCTTGTTGAACCTAAGCAGACAACTAGAGTCAGTTTGGTAGAAGCTGCACTTACTAATTGGTGTAGGATGCATAACACAAATGCACATGCTAAGTTGGACTATGCACAGTTCAAAATAGTAGCTAGCATATTCCAAGCTATGGTGTCAAACACTGCAAGGGATCCGCCTTTTCCTGAGGGTAATGAAATTGTTCCTCTAGGATATGAATTAGCTTTAGTACTTGAGAGTTCTAATGATCATTAGCATCATCAAATAAATGCTATCCATGAAAACTATACCTTGGCATGTGAGGATTCTACCTTAGCCTTTGAGACAAATTACGTTTTTCCCTTTGAGGATGAAAATGAGCCTGAACAAGAAGCTAAAGAGGTTCATGCATATTGTAATAGGAGAAAGTCAGGTGTGGAAGATCAGACATAGTCATGAAACCCTAACCCTACCATCATCAAAGAATCTAATCTAAATGAAATCAAAGAACAAGGTAATTCAAGCATAACATCACCTAGACCGTGCGATTCCTTGTTTAAGGGATGTGGACTGCTTCTTCAACAATGAACAATTACAAAGCTGAAAGCTGCCATGATGGATGATAAAAGCTCAATTGGATAATCAGATGTTTAAGATGTTCAAGATGATAATGTAGGTACTGTATGATTGCTGGATCCCCCCCCTTCTCATATGGAATGAGAGGGTGTTTATATAGGACTCAACCAAGATCAATCAACGGTGGAGATTCAGAGGCTATGTGAATGGCCAGGATTGAAAGATACTAAATTTAGGTTCCATTAGTTGTGCATGTGAAGGATATAAATGAAAGTTGTCTTACAACACATGATTGACTGGACAAGTGTTGGAATATGATAAAAGATGAGTGTTTAATTCAAATAAAATATTTGAATTAGTTGGGATATGAGTTGGATATTAATTAAATAAATTAAATTTATTTAATTAATAGGATAAATGAATAAAATGGGATAAGATATGATGTGGAAATTAATTAAATAAATAAAATTTATTTAATTAATTGGGATGAGGATAGGATAAATGGGATTATGATGTGGAATTAATTAAATAAATAAAATTTATTTAATTAATTGGCTAAGTAGGATGAGGATGGGATTTTAATTAAATAAATAAAATTTATTTAATTAATTGGCTTAATGAATAATGATTTAAAATGGTGTTGCTAGACATAAACAAAGTTGGGACAAATTTGGGTGTCTACATTTTGCCCCTCTTTGATACAATGTTCGATAGAGCGTTGTGTCAAAGAAGATACGATATGCGTTCGATAAACAAGTTATGCCCCAGTGTAACTAGCAGGTGATGCCCCCTCGAGAGGGAAGCCAGGCTAACCAGGAAGGGCTGGGTTGGCTCTCGATAGAATAAAAAGGCTAAAAAGAAGGCAGACACGAAGAAAATGGAAATGAGTGATCTTGGCTGAGTATGATGGAATGAATAGATAGGATGATGATGTGCAGCTTTCAAGTAATTGCTCAAAATGAAAAGAAATGCAGGCCTTATGTTTGATATAGCATATGGATGTTATGCACCAGGGTATAAGAGACCAAGGTGTCGAGATATCCAATGCGCAACTAGCGTGTTACAATCTTGTCTGAACGCATGAGGTCAAGATGTTGAGCCAACATGCACAAGATATGAATAACAGCTAGTGTTGGACTTTGACGCTACAAGCAATGGTTTGAGCTTATCTCCACTACACATAATGATAGCTTGCTAGTTATATGTATGGAGTTAGTCTTAACATAGAATAGTCTCAAATGCATAAGAGACTGTTTAGCTCTCAGATGCTAGAGATATTGATATGTAAGATGCTAATCCCAACACGTACAAGATACCAATATGCATAGGAAGAGGATAAGATCATCCCGCATATGCAAGATAAAATGATAACACACACAAGCAAGCAAGCAAGCATGCACAAATGATTCAAAAACAAACAAGGTATTGCCCCTGTCAAGCTATAAACCATTGATTAATTGCTGATTGATGATAGTTGAGAGTGTTGTCATTGCGGGGAAAGCTATATCCCTAGATCAACACAGGGTTGTTTGCTGAGTTGGTTGGCTAGTTGATTGATTGATTTGTTTTGGCTTACAACAAGGCTAGGATCAAAACCATGGATTGCGTTTGGAGAACTTGGCTTGATTGATTAACTTGATTGGTGTGGATTAAGGATGGGCTTGCACTTGGATCATTGCTTGGAATGGTTGGAAGATTTTGGAATGATGGATGAAGATTGATTTGATGAAATGTTGATGATGGGATGATATGTGGTGGATTGAGCTGCTTTTGATTTGCTGAAGTGATTAGATTTGATGTGATTGAGTCGATTTGCTGTGGTGTTGATGCTGATGATTGATAGGATTTGTTTTGATGGTTGGCTTGATGTGCTTTGGTTTGGATGATTGTTGTTGATTGATAGGATTTGTTTTGATAGTTGGCTAGATGTGCTTTGGTTTTGATGTTTTCTATTGTTAGGTTGATTTGTTTTGATGATTGGATTGTTTTGAATGATGATAGTGATGCTGTGATGATTAGAGTGTCGACTCAATCTAAGCATAAGCAAGTGTTCTCAGTGTGCTCAAGGGATGTAAAACAAACAAGGTGTTGCCCTTGTCAAGTCATAAACCAATGGTTGATTGTTTCATTGATAAAGATAGATAGTGTTGTCATTGTAGGGAAAGCTATATCCCTAGATCAACACAAGGATGTGGGAATGCTATATCCCATTAATGATGATTGATGATTGATTGATTGGGCTCATGACAAGATTAGGATCAAAAACTTGTTGATTTGATTGGATAATGTTCCTTGATTGATTAGTTTGCTTGATATGGATTAATGTGACTTAGATTTAAGATCATTGCTTAGATTGATTTGATTGATATGATTGGAAGAAGTGATTGATTGAAATGGATGAATGAATGTTATTGATAAGAAGAATTGATGATGATGATGATTTGATTTTGATTGAATGTTGATGGAGTTGATTATTTTGGATGATGTGATTGGTTTTATTGCTTGGATTTTTTTTTGGTGGATATTTATTTTTTGAATTTTTTTTGACATATTTTGATTTTTTTGTGTTTGTTGGAATATTTTAATTTTTTTTAATTTTTTTGAAATGTTTTGAAAGATGCCAATTGATTTACAATTTGAGTAGCCTTTGTGCTAGATACCAATGACAAGGGAAAACCAAGTCTAGGTGCAAGGATGGATGAATGGATGGGATTGGATGGATAAAAGGATGGGCAACAAAGGATGGAAGGTTCATGATATATGGATGGATGCATGCCTCATGATAAATGAATAGGTAGGTTATAGTGGAAAGTTCATGATAAATGGATGGGGATAAGCTATAAGATGGAAAGCTTATGATAAGGATATGCCATAGTGGATGGATTATAAGGGAGCTAGGATGTGATCTTCAAAGGCTATGTTGCATAAGAGGAAATTGCCCCATTCTAGGTGGTAATGCTTAGGATTTTACATGACAAAGTTCATGACCATGGGATGACATGATAGGTTTTACATGACAAGGTGTATGATAGGTGGATAATGATAATATGGATTGATGAGGAAGGTATGAGGTATACCAAGAGATATCCAAAGCATGTTTCAAGATTTTGCCCCTATGTCTTCATCAAAATTAAAAGGCAGAAGGATGGATGAATGGATAAATGGGTTCAATAGGATAGGCTTGTTTATGTAATGGCTAAGGATGGTAGGATGGTAAATGATATAATGGGATAGATAGTTTGGAAATGGGTAGGTTGGATGAGACAATGTGCCCCCAAGTGTAAGTGACATAGAAGATCAACCTACACATGATGCCTGTTTGCCAGGTTTTCATCATGGTACTTATCCAAGGCGCCTGTTTACCAGGTTTTCACCGTTGGACGAAGGGCTTTCTCTTTACTATTTTAATTTTTTTTTTTTTGCTTTTAGATGTGTTGACAATTACACATGGTGCCTGTTTGCCAGGTTTTCACCATGGTAATGGATAGGAGGGACTCAAGTGTCTAGTGCTATGAATGTTGGTAGTGTCCCTTTAGAGATGGATGTCGTCACATGGACCATGTCAAGTGTGCTCATAGATGTTGATAAGGGATTGCATGGATGGGAGATGGATTAGGTGGATAGTAGATTATGATGTGGATTATGGAAGGTTCATGCAAGGATGGATGGATAAAAGGCTTATGCAAAACCATGGACCATAGGAAGGTGATGGAGAAGATTTGTAGGATAATGAATGAAGGATGGCGAGATGGAGGCATGTGGAGGTGTTGCGGAGTGGAAGGGAACCATGACCAATGGTTGCACACACTGTGATAAACATTGAAGCTTTTGGTGAGATGGTGGTGTATGAAGCAATGGAGATGTTTGCTTAGGAGATGGTTGATGAAGTGATTTAGGAACCCACATAGATTTAGTATTTTTAGTACTTTTGTTTTGCTTGTGAGATTTTTGAAGGGAATGGAAGTTTTGGATGGAAATAGGCTTTTGGATGGAGGTAGGTGATTGGGATTCTTGAGATGTGGAGGAGGATGCCTCATTTGCTTTGCTAGCTTTCTCCTTAGGAACCCAAACCATTTTACTTTTGGGCTTTGCTTTTGGAGGTATGGGCCTAGATGGCTGCTTAGATGAGCTTTTCTTTGAGTTTGATTCTTTATGTCCTAAGGTATGAAGACCTTTAGGATTTTTGGTAAGATTTTTAGCTTTATAGGTAGAGGCATCAAAATTTTTGCTTTTGGATCCCATGGGATGGGTGGAGTGGATGGAATGATTGGAAGCTTTATGCTTAAATGATGTGTGCTTTTGTTGGCCATGATTAGGGATGTAAGGATACTTATGAATGATAGGTATGTTAGGTGTTGGAAGCAATGGTGGTAAGGTGGATGGAGGGATATTTGGAGTTGATAAAAGTGGAGGTAAAGTGGATGGTGGAAGGTGTACGGTCACATGCTTTTGGAGTTTGTAAGTTGATGGAGGTGGATTGGCTACATATGTTTTGGGTAGATGATAAGGTTTGCGATGGAAAGTGGTAGATTTAGGATGTATGAAGGGATTACCAACATCTTGGCCTTGTTTACCTTGGGGTGTGTATCCAAGGCTATATGAGCATGGAGGGATCTTGACGTGGTTTGGCTCCAAAATACCTTGTTCATAAAGGCCTAGACCTTTACCTTGGTAGTTCATGTTTTGGAGTATGCGATTGACTATGGGACTAGATGTGTTTTGAGAACTAGACTTGAGTTCTTTATTAGATAGAGAAGATGAAATGGAGGACAATGGTTGTTGTTGTCCTAAGGGAGAACACTCATGTATAAGGGTGGATAGACCAATAGGACATGATGGATTTGAAGTAGAATCGATGGTGGATGTGGAAGGAGGCTCATTAGGATCTTGATTAGCATTGTGTTCATGTAGATCCAAGTTATTGATTTGATCTTCTATGCTTGCTTGGGGGACAAGTGTCTCATCATGACAAGTGGATGTTTGCTTATTATGGATAGGGCTAGATGGCATATGACTAGGAGCAATGTGGATATCTTGCTCATGAATGGTTATGGGATTATGGATAGGATCAAGGTACTTTTTAATAGGTTCTTCATCATAGATATCATCTTGATCATGAGATAGATAAAGTTTTGCCAAATGGATCATCATGGTTTTCATGATCTTAGCTAGAACCTTGATCATAACTATGAGCAAAAGTAGGATTAAGTGGGCTATAAAAGGGATAAATTTGCTCATGAATGAGGTCATAGTGATGGCTAATAGCTTGAGGGCAACCCATAAGTAGGTCATTGATAGGTGGAACTTAGAGGTGCTTTGATCTTGATTAAGACTAGGGTTCGATATTTCCACATGTTTAAGATTATGCTCTTGACATACCTCTTGACTTTGGATGGAAGTGGAAGGTTCTTGAGTGGACTTGATAGGCTCTTGACTTAGGCTTGTGGTTGGAGACTTTTGAATAGACTTGTTGGCTTGTAGATCACATGATGGGCTTAAAGGGCTAGGCATGTTAATGGAAGGCTCTTGAAAAGGCTCAAGGATATGTGAACCACATGATGAGATTATAGGATTGGACATGACCTTTGGAAGTTCATTGGTAGGCTCATGAATTGGTGTTTGACATAGGGGTAGTCTATTCCTAGCTAGTAGCCAATGGATCACATCCTTTGCAAGTGTATGGGTGGATGGGAAATATAATGGATGGATGATAATGGTAGATGGTGTTGGATTAGGATTAGGACAAGGATTAGGTTGAGAGCTAATTAGATTGGATGAATTAGGATTTGGACTAGATGGGGGTGACACATAGGATGGGGATGATGTGGCATGATTTCCCATTATAGGTGGGTACACCTTGTAAACAATTGAGACAAATATTGGGCATTGATTTGTATTATGGCATTTGGTCCTATGGTAGGCACAATAATCATGTTCATCATATGGACTTTCTTCACATGGTTTGACTTTAGGAAGTTCAATGAGTTTTGCTTCAAGCATCCTTTGTAAAACTCTCTCAGCCACATCCTTTGGTGAACGATTAGAATGACATGATGAGGAAGGTAATGAAGGGCTTGGTGATTTGGAGGGTTGATGGACCAATGGACTAGGAATAGGATCACATGGTGGTGTTGGGATAGGATTAGTTGGCTCATGTGTTGGTGTGTGATTAGATGATGAAGGCCACTCTAGATTGGTATCTCCCTTATCAAAGGTTATTGGATCTTGCATAGGATAACTTGGGCTTGTTTGATTTATGTACAAGGGGCCATTGGGATTTGCATGTGTTTCTTGTTGCAGAGGTGGACTTAGGTCTATCAATGGTGCTTGGTGGTCTTGTTGAAAAGGTGTACTTGGACGTGCTTGATTTATGTACAAAGGGCTATTTGGACTTGCATGTTGTTCTTGTGATATCACTTGATTGCCTTGTGGATGGGCTCGGTAATGCATTGGAATGGTGGCATGAGGGATTGGATAAGCTTGAGGTGGATGTTCATAGGTTGATGTGGCATTGACTTGGTGGATAGGTGGATTAAGTTGATATGAAGTGGATGGATATGACATGTGACTAGATGGATTAGGTTGATAGGAAGTGGATGGATATGACATGTGGCTATGAGGTGGATTAGGTTGGTATGGAATGGCTAAGGATTGCTGTACTTGTTGAGCTTGACTAGTGGCTAAAAGGTGTTGAACTTGGGTTACGAGGTTTTGCAGATGAGGTGATTGGTTTACGTGGGGTTGAGCTTTTTGGATGAAGAATTGTAATATTTCAATGGCGTCTTGGTTTAGGGGTTGTGATCCTTGATAAAGATTTTGGAGGAATCTTTGGAATTTGATTTCTAGGTCCTCTAGTGTAGACATGTTGTCACCCAAGTGTTTGTCTTAATTCCTTTTAGCAAGTGCTTGTTTAGGGATTTGGATGATGATGTGGCTTGTTTGGATGATATGTTTAGATTGATTTGTTTATGTGTTTGGTGTTTAGAGCTTGATGTGGCAATATTCAAACAAATGATTATGCATATACACACATGAATCACTCACGCAAGACACATAAGCAAGTTGTTGACTTTGAAAATGAAATGTGATGATTATGCAAGCACACATGGAAGACACATCAACAAGCCTAATGTGTAGTCAAGTGGGTATAGCCAATTAGGTCTTAGGCTATCTATTGCACAAGGTTGACTATGGAATTGAAAGTGAAATCCTGCCACACAGCCAGGAGAAAGGGGTAACCCACCCTTCACCTTCACTTCCCAAAGGTATAAAGTTCTTTGGGGCTTAGCCAAGAGTGACAAGATTCCAACTCCCAATGAGGGTGTCTTTCGATTCAGCCTCGATTGAGGTCGTCCCTTGGAGTGGTGTGTCTCCAAGCAGGCCTCCTAAGAAGGGTATGACAAAAGCAAACCAAGTGAGCTGTCACTTGATTCACACTCGCAGTTGTTAATTTCCCCTTAGAAGCTTGAAATGTGTATAAGACAATTCAAGCACTTGTTCATTTTAGATCCAAATCCAAATGTGTTGGAAGACACTTGTTCATTTTAGCCCAATGTTTTGATGTGAATTTGCAAACAATTGTTCATTTTAAAGCCTAAATCCAAGTGTGATAACAAACAAGTTGTTTGTTTTATGCCCAAAATCCAAATGTGTGATCAAATAATGATTAGAGATGAGAGATTAGAATGAGTGCACCTCATAAAAATTGCTTTCCAAGTTGCTATTATGATTGATCCAAATGTTGCTTCAGCTCCTTCGATTCACTTACAAGTCACTGCAAAAAATAAAATGTGATTTGGTTCGCTAGATTGGAAGATATGATTTTTTTTTCTAAAAGTCGCGCGTTAAAAATTTCTGAAAAATTAGAATCGCAGGGTCAACTTCAAATCGCCATAACTCTTTGAATACTGAACCAAATCTTTAATGTAACCACTTTTCGGAAAGCTCTCGAAGTCCTCTTTCCAACGAATCTAAGATCTCCTTTTTACAGGACCTGTGTAAAACAAAAAACCCTCTGCAATAGATCTGGTCATAAATTAAAAAAATCAGCAAAAAGTTGCGCGTCAAAAATTTCTGAAAAATTAGAATCGCAGGGTCAACTTCAAATTGTCATAACTCTTTGAATACTGAGCCAAATCTTTAATGTAACCACTTTTCGGAAAGCTCTCGAAGTCCTCTTTCCAACGAATCTAAGATCTCTTTTTTCCAGGACCTGTGCAAAACAAAAAACCCTCTGCAACAAATCTGGTCATAAATTAAAAAAATCAGCAAAAAATCGCGCGTCAAAAATTTCTAAAAAATTAGAATTGTAGGGTCAACTTCAAATCGTCATAACTCTTTGAATATTGAGCCAAATCTTTAATGTAACCACTTTTCGGAAAGCTCTCGAAGTCCTCTTTCCAATGAATCTAAGACCTCCTTTTTACAGGACCTGTGTAAAACAAAAAACCCTCTGCAACAGATCTGGTCATAAATTAAAAAAAAATTAGCAATATAAAATATCTTCAACCTACAAATCAAAGTGCATAAACCTGCAAAAATGAATGATTGACGCTCCAAGAAATCTGATTTTCACAAAAACAACTCAAACAAGAGGGTTAATCAGGGACGTGAGTCCCACCGGGCGTGCCAAAATGTATATCAAAAAATTTGGATTTATAAATGGAAATGATCAAACAATTGAAATGCATAACCTAAACCCAAATAATTCAATACCTCGAAGATGCAAAATGAGCTTGATTGATTGATCGCTTTGTTGTGTTGATTGCTCGATTCCGCAGCATAACGTTGATAAGGAGATAGATGATGGATGCAAAGGCTCTAATGATATTTCAACAGCATGTGGATACTTGAGGATCAATGCCCTTTTAGAAAATTTGACAGAATAAGGGTGCTTAAGGCTCAATGCCTGCTAATGGCTTGTGAGGGGGTTGATTTATAGGAAAGGCTTGGTTCCAATGGATGGCTAGGATCAATTAGGGCTTTAGGTGAAATGGATGGATAGGATTAAGTTAGGTTTCCTTGCACATCAAGAAATTGTAGTCATATGACATGTGGCAAAGGAGGATGAGGCTTAGGTGTGCTTGTGTAGATAAATACTAAAATTAGGTCCCATTAGTTGTGCATGTGAAAGATAAAAGTTGTAACACATGATTGACTAGACAAGTGTTGGAATATGATAAAAGATGAGTGTTTAATTCAAATAAAATATTTGAATTAGTTGGGATATGAGTTGGATATTAATTAAATAAATTAAATTTATTTAATTAATAGGATAAATGAATAAAATGGGATAAGATATGATGTGGAAATTAATTAAATAAATAAAATTTATTTAATTAATTGGGATGAGGATAGGATAAATGGGATTATGATGTGGAATTAATTAAATAAATAAAATTTATTTAATTAATTGGCTAAGTAGGATGAGGATGGGATTTTAATTAAATAAATAAAATTTATTTAATTAATTAGCTTAATGAATAATGATTTAAAATGGTGTTGCTAGACATAAACAAAGTTGGGACAAATTTGGGTGTCTACACATATTAGTAGTAGTATCAGGGAAGGCATAAATATAGCCTTAGGAGAAATCCAAACCGACCTGTTGGTCCTTTAACTACACCTATTCCTCCTAACAATTTCAATACACCTCCATATCCCAAGGCTAGCAATAACCCTGGACCTCCTAATGTGAATGCACAATACTTTACATTGTAAACAATAGTAGCAAAGGTTATGAGCCAGTTGCCTGAATTTGACAAACTCGTCACCTATTTGGATGATGAGATGAAGAAGATAAGGATTAGCCTATCTTTGTCAGAATTACTGAAAACCCCTATCATTAAGAAAGCTTTCTTGAAATCACTAGATGAGACTGCACCCAAGGAAGAAGGACCTAGTCATAATCCTAGTCACATCCTTACTAGAGATCTTGTACCTAGAGATAATACTGCCAGACCAAAAATGCAAGTGACAGTTCATGCTGCTGATACATCACAGATGACCTTATACAAGGATAAATCAGAGTCACCCCCGTTCTTACTCACACTAAGGATATTCGGTAAGAACCTACACAATTGTCTTGTGGATTCAAGAGCTTCAACTAATGTGATGCCTCTATCTATTTGTAAGACTTTAGGTCTCCATCCAGCTAAATCACTTAAGAAAGTGACACAACTAGACAAATCAAAAGTTAGTGTAGTAGGAGAGCTAACTCACATACATATGCAGCAGGCATCAGATCCTAGAGTGCAATGATACATAGATATTTAGGTAGTGGACATACCTGACACATATGGTATGCTCCTTAGTAGAGACTATTCAAAGACTTTAAATGGTTACATGGCTACCGATCTTAGTCATATGTGGTTGCCATGGAAAGGCATACCTAATTAGCTCAGAATTGAAGTTGAACCCCGCATGAAGCACATGATTATTGAATACAACCATAGAAATGAAATAATCTATGTAGACGTTGAACCAGGGGTGTATGCATTGACACCTCAAGGAGTCAAGATAGAGGAAGTACTAATGGCATCCTATCATAGGCATGAATATAGTGACAAAGAAGAAATTATGCTAGAAGAGACAATGATGACTAAATATGATTATAGCCCAACTGATGAGGATGAGGTAGATCATTTCCTTGAATTCGAGAAGTATCTGGCCAAAGAAATTCAGATATTTCAATTGATAGGGACATCCATAGAAGATATATTGATGACCAGATGGTGTAGACTACATGAAGATGCACACTCTGAAAGTGCATGTGAAACATGTTTGGATATGTTTGAATTGGAAAGAATATGCATAGAAGATGGATTAGCATCGTTAGGGGTAAGTGAAATATCTGATGGTAATGATCATGATCATTTTTTATTTTCTTCAGATATAGAGGAACATGAACAAGAGGTGCATTAGATAGATATCCTGATGCCTAGCACAGGAGAGGTGTTGTTATGTGAGAATATACATTATGATGGTAAGACCAACATTTTCACTCTAGGGACTAACTGTCTCATTGAATATGATCATGAGTTATCATATGAGGATAGAGGAAGTCATTTGACTCAATTTGAGGGATTCATGCCTAAGCAAATTTAGAGACACATTCTGCAGGGAGTTCTATTACATCATGCACTGATTGAAGGATGGTGCAGGTTATATGAGGCACCACACTCAAAGACGACTTATGCTTTGTGCTTGCATATGTTAAACAAGGAAGAGCAATTGTGCTCAAGAAACAAACCACATAAAGTTAGGGTCAATATCCCTAAAGATACAAAAAAGAAAGTTGCAATAGCTCATGATAACAGAAGAGATGACGTCAAGTTCATGAAAAGGTAAGATGCCCAACATGATGATGTTTAGAAGAAACAAAAGGTGGATCTTATAATACCACCAAAACATCCAGATGTGGTGAGAGATGAACTACAGAAGATTAAATGGATATCTGTAGGTGCAGTTGCATGTGCTAAGAAGAAAATAAAAGGTCGTGATAAACCATTAATAGAAGACAAACCATGGATCTTGAAATTTGATGGCTCCAAGTCAAAACAAGGAGCTAGTGTAGAGTTAGACCTAATTAATCCACCAGGAAAGTCATTCTTAGCAGCATACAAGCTACAAGTCCCCTGCACCAATAATGTTGCTGAATATGAAGCCCTGATACATGGTTTATTGTTTGCTTTGAAAAAGAAAGTTAAGGTCCTACATGCCTATGGAGACTCATAATTAGTAGTGAAATAGGTCAGAAATGTATATGCATGCAACTATAAGAGGCTCATAAGTTATAGACATAGAGTCTGGGACCTGATAGAAATCTTTGATGCTTTCAACATCATGCATGTCCCCAGAGAGTTTAATCACTGGGCAAATGTGCTAGCACATGCTTCTAGTATGTTAGAACCTTTATCCATATTTGGGATGAAGAGGTTCTCTATGGAGTCTATGACAATACCATCTATCCTTGATAATGTCACCAACTTTTTGGTGTTTGACGACGATCAGTACATTCTAGATTTCATTGCCAATAGAGACATATTTGAAGCCCATATTGTAGATGAGAAAAATTTGGAAGATCATAACTAGGATGAAGAAGACATAGTAGATCTGCCTAGCAATAAGATTCCTAAGGGCATGATTGAACTAAAAAGAGCCTTTGATCTGGACAACATGATCAAACAAAAGGACCTCCCAAAGATAGATGGAGGGGAGTATGCACCTATCAACATAGGACAAGGTGAGGATAAAAGAAATGTCCTGAGAGGCAAAGTCTATACTGAAGAAGAAAAGGCAGGGATATCTTAGGCCCTAAAAGACTATAGTCATGTCATTGCATGGACATATGATGAATTGAAAACTTATGACACATCTATTATTACTCATACTATTCCCCTAAAGCCTGATGCAAAGCCCTTTAGGTAGAAACAACGATCGGTGAACACTCTATTGGAACCACTCATTTTTTAAGAAGTTAATAAATTGCTTGTTGCAAGGATCATATTTCTGGTCAGACACTCAACCTGGGTGGCTAATCTAGTTCCTGTTAGAAAGAAGAATGGATACATAAGACTATGTGTAGACTTTAGGAACTTAAACAGAGCATCGGAGAAGGATATTTATCCTTTGCCTTCTCTGGATGAGGTTCTCTGGATGGTAAATGGAGTGAGAATGATGTCCTTTCTGGATGGTTTCTCAGGATATAACCAAGTAATGGTGGACAAGATAGATAGATTAAAAACAACTTTCACCACCAAATGGGGAACCCTCACCTACAGGCGTATGCCATTCGGCCTTATCAATGCTAGAGAAACTTTTTAGCATGCTATGGATATAACATTTAGGGGATTGGTAGGTGAATGCATCAACATTTATATGGATGACCTGACAATATTCTCAAAATAGAGCGGTGATCATATAGAAGACCTTAGGAAAGTACTCAAGAAATGTGAGCAGTATGGTATTTCCTTGAACCCAAAGAAATGCATTTTTGGGGTGACCACAGAAAAATTGTTGGGTCATGTCATATCTGAAAATGGGATAACTATTGACCCTACAAGGGTGGATTCAATTATGAAATTCCAACTTCTAGGAAGCAAGAAAGAACTGAAATCTGACTTTGGTAAGATCAACTTTGTTAGGAAGTTTATTACTAGATTTGCAGAAATAGTAAGACCTCTCAACGCTATGCTAAAGAAGAATTCCAAGATAAAATCAACCCCTGAAGCAAAGGCAACATTTGAAGACATCAAGAAATCCATTGCAGATGCCCTAGTCCTGATTAGTCTAGATTATACCAGAGATTTCTACATCTACTCATTTGCATCGGAACACACATGTGTTGTAGTCCTAACTCAAAGAAGTGAGGCAAAAGAGGAAAATCCCATTGCATTCATTAGCTCTCCATTCAAAGATCCTAAACTTAGGTATATGGACTTAGAGAGGCAATCTCTTTCCCTAGTCAGATCTGTGAATAAATTTAGACATTATATCCTAAGAAGCAAAGTGATTGTTGTAGTACCGGATTCAGTTGTAAAGATGCTCCTTATGTAGAGTGAATTGGGAGAAAAGAGAGAAAAGTGGATTATTGTACTACAGGAGTATGACATGGATATAACTGCTATGAAGTTAGTTAGGGGACAAGCCCTAAGTTAGATGATAGCTGAGATAGATCCCAATCTAACAAGTCAGCAATATGCAATGGATACAAATGAATATGATGACTAGTACTCCAACATCAGGCATTTCTTGATCACTGGGAAATGTCCACCAAATATGCATGCATCCTAGAGAAGAGCTCTGAGGATCAAATCACAGAACTATATGATCAAAGGGGGGTCCTGTTCAAAAGAAATTATGAAGGGATATACCTCTGGTATTTAGATAAGTAGGAGTCTCATAAAGTCCTTTTAGAATTACATGATAAATTTGGTACAACCCATGGATCACACTTGGCTACCACACATGCCATTTTGAGGGCTGGATACTATTGGCCAACTATCTTTAAAGACACGGCTGAGCACATCAAATTCTATCATACATGCCGGACTACTTCTAACAAATAAAAATATACAACTCAACCACTACATCCTATGATGGAGATGCACCCATTCGCACAATGGGGCATGGATTTCATTGGGTCCCATCAATCCTCCATCCTCCTCAGGACATAGGTATGTACTGACAATTATATATTACTGCACCAAATGGACTAAAGGCACCAACAACAAGACTTGTACCTTAGATGGTGTGATCAAGTTTCTAGAAAGCAACATCACCACTAGGTATGGAATCCCTTATTCTCTTGTTTGTGATAATGGACCTGCCTTTGCATCCCTTAATTTTTCTAGTTGGGCATTTGACCTTGAGGTAATTTTAAATTTTTCATCTAATTATTATCCCCAGGGTAATGAATTAGTTGAATCAACCAACAAGAACCTATTAAATATCATAAAAAACTCATTGAAAAGAATCCCAGAGAGTGGAACACTTTACTTAAATATGCCTTATGGGTAGATAGAACAAGAATGAAGACTACATTGGGAAACTCTCCCTACTAGTTAGTTTATGGGGTGGATCCCATCCTCCCTATCAACCTGAAGATCCCTACCCTACAATTTGTACAAGAATACTTAGGCATTGACAACAAACAAGAAGTCAGGTTATTGTAACTAATGCATTTAGAAGAAAAATGAGATAGGGCAATTGATTAGTTTGCCAAACATCAAACTACTATCAAATGTTGGTTTGACAAAAGAGCCAGAGTAAAAGCTTTTAGGATCTCAGACTTAGTCATATCATGGGATAAAGCCTACGAAAGGAAGGGTGATCATGGAAAATTCAACAAACTCTAGATTGGCCCTTTCCAAATATCATAAATTCTAGGTGATAGCACCTACAAGCTCAAGACATTAACAAGTGAGGATGTTCCATTGTCAGTCAATGGACAATTCCAAAAACACTACTTTTAGGCCTAGGTAAGTCATATTAGGATAATGTATCATATGCATATATTGTACACTTTGTATAGTTGTTTGTACAGTTTTCTGTGTGTTTTCTTTGCTTGTGTATTGTTGAGTCCCTATTTTGGTCAGGAAAGATAGTGCACCTTTCCACTTTAGAAAACTAGTGAAATTGTCAGAATTCAAGAAATGAATACAAATTCCTACATAGATTGTAATTCCTGTCAGTTTAGGTACCTCTGATCAGGCTTGTGATATCTTATTCATCAGTGGTAACTCTTTTGTTCAAGGAGATCCTCACAGAATGCACCTAACAACCTTGGATTTGTTGAACATGCTAGTGTAGTGTTAAGTGAAAAATCTCAAGATTTTCCCTTGCTACCATTGCAATTATCAACCTAAATTAGCAAGTGTTCACCCCTTGCAAATGAGCTTACATGATCATATCTTATGAAAATTGGAAACAAAAAAAATAAACATATTGAATATCAAAAGAAAGAAATATTCTTAGGTCATCCAAGTAACTCTACCAAGGCTATGGATGCCTAACTGGCAGTGTGGCTCTACTTGGGAGAATTGCAATGATAACCTTATCGGGGCTATGGACACTTGCTAGCAGCAAGGCTTTATCCAAGTTGGCTATGAGGGTTAAATCAAACTATGTAGATTAACACCTATCACTAGTGTTTTCAACTTGTCTTCAAGATGGAGGATATGGATCACATGCATGCACCTAATTCCTTCTCACACTATTGTTATATTGATGAACATTATACCATTTAGAAAGGTCAAGATGCCTATATTTGATAAGAATTAGAACATTGTGTCCTAATTTGTCTCCATCTCTTGAATTATTTGAATTTTAGTTGTTTTCTTTGGTGGTAAGTTGTGTGATTACACAACATGCCCCATTTTGCCCTAGCAAAATAGGGACCCAACTTTTGTTTGGCTTTCTTGTTTCCCTTGCTTTTGGGTGGTATGGTAAAATTAGTACCAGATATATGTTAGGATGTCATCATGTGCATATTAGGATCCTAGGATACAGGCCAAATTTTTAGATCCTGAATTTCATACTATAGATCATGCTAGATGAAAGAGCATGAAAATCTAAGCACATTTGCTTTTTGAAGCACCCCAAAATTTGTTAAAACAAGGAAGTTACACATGGTCAAATTTCAGTCAACATGGCATCAGGGTATTCACATAGCTATAGCATCTAGATACTATCTCAATATCCTGACCTCCATTAGCATCTAGACATCAACTTTAATGTACTTAATGGATCAAACTATCACGTGAATGGACATTAGCTAACATCTGGATACTAACTTAGTATCTGGATCTTATTTCAATATCCATATTAGAGAAAATATGCTGATCTAGATGACATCATGTTATTACTGTTTCATGCAGTCTCCTGATCTTGATTACATTACCTAGACATTAAAATGCATGGATACTAACTTTTCTAGTATCCCAATCTTATTTTAACATCTCGATCTAGATAACATCATGTCATCCCAGCTTTACGAAGAACACTAGACCTGCTTACATCATTTAGATATTAGCTAACATCTGGACATTAACTTAACATTCAGAGATTGTCTTAAGATCCATGTCCTGATGATGTCATCTTACCCTGGCACAACACTTAAGGTATACCCTGCTTACGTCATTAGGATATTAAGCCATATAGATATTTCACACTCTTATTATCATGAAACTATTTTAATGTCCCCATCCTGATGACGTCATTTTATTACACATTAATGAAGGATTTTCTTCTTTCTTACGTGATCCAAATATTTCAACCGATGGATATTTTACACTCCTAATGTCTGGATCTTAATTTAGAATCCATACCTCCCGTAAAACCAATGACATGATACCACGTGTCCATATGTATATCCCAACCTACTATAACAACAAAGTTGAGGCCCGATGACGATTCTTCGGTCAACAATGGTTGACCCAACCTCATGCTGATGTCATCTGGAAATTCCCATCTGGATATTCATGGGGATATTCCTTGCAAGATGCCCATCTTCACACCCCCACGCTTTTTGTATTTAATGATATATAATAGGCCGTTGCTATTTAAATTTAAACTCATGCCAACAGACACCTATAGAAATCTCCTACGATCTCGTCGAATGAGGTTGTCAAATCTCATCTATGCCATTAATAAGCCCTAAATCGCAACTCAAAGTAAGTAAAAGGGGAAATTTTATTATCATAATTGACATAATTGCATTCAAGAACTTCCAATCTTACGACGAAGACCTTATTGCAAACTAGAGCTATAACAGAGAGTGAAATTGCAGAGGAAAGCCCTATCTAGTGCATTGTTCGATCACTATCACCCCAATTATAGGTTAAGGAAGCATTCTCAAGTACATATAAATCTTTATCCCTCTAGTCATTTTGTAAATTCATAGCATGGCCAATTAAAGAAAGCGTAAATAATGAAATATGACAATGCCTATGCAATGTCTAGTTAAATTCGTAAAATTCAAACATTTTTCAAAGTATGGAGAATTGATATGTGCTAACCCTAGATATGTATATGCTATTGTTTGAGACTAGTATGTTTAATTTGCAAGACAAAATGTCTCAACCTAGGATGGACAAATGAGATGCGGAATTTAAATAGGTCATGTTTCCCAGGACACACAGTGTATACAATAAGCTGGGTTTTGTAGAGGATACTCATTTGGGTAACATCAACATTGAGGCATTTCAAGGTTGAATCAATGCCTAAGAGGACCATCTTGTTCTAAAAAACATAGCCACTTTGGGGATGTACTATGCAGCTAGTTTTCCTTATGCCACAGATGCTTTGGATCTTTTGATTGAGTGTGCACATAACTATGATGTTGCCACAAGGAGGGTGGAGATGCAGGGAAAAGTTTATGCAGATTTGTTAGTGGATGGAATAGCTAAGGCATTCAATTTGACAATGTCCAGAGGGATCTATGTGCAAGATATGGATGTCCTAGCTAAAGAATTTGACACCAATCAGAAGACCTGTAGAAAAGTGATCTACCAAGGATGGAGAAATCTGGATGATAGAGCCAAGGCCATGGCTAAAATGTCACAACATTTATATAAGTATGATTTAAATGAAGAGGTGCAACACATGATGTTCTTGCTCAGTAGAATGAGGGGAAGGGCAAGATGTGGAGATTTTGAACCATGGATGTTTGGATTGATCAGGATGGTCATTGAAAATAAAGTTGCAAAGGTCCAATGGGCCAAAATTATTAGGGATGCTATGTATGATCAAATGGTAAAATGGAAGAATGGTAAAGATATGGTCTTTAGGATGACCTCCTATCTAGTGTATGCTTGTGCAGCAAAAGGCACATTTGAAGGCCTACAATCGGTGGGAAAGATGGGCAAATTGCTCCATGAGAAAACTCCCTGGGAACATTATCCTCAACTGGAAAGAAGGTTATTTATTTAGCATTACAAGATGGTGAATGATTATTTTATTATGCATATAGTCAGGCTCATGGAAGAACACAGAGCCAAGAGGTTTTTAGTAGAAGCTACAAAGATGATCAGTGTATATGGTTCTTGGTTTATACAGGCTAAGACCTACTCTTATATCTGGATGGAGGGTTTCAGTAGAAACCCATTTATTTTACCAAGGTATCCTTCAAATAAGGTAGTCTTGATGGAAATGATGAGACAACAACTCCCCATATTTGAATTATCTAAGAAGAAAGAGGGGAGACCATATAGAAAATTTCCTATAGACATCAACTGGTTCTTGGTAGGATCCATGGACAATGCTAGGAAGGCTGAAGCAGACCTAAAGAATTTGAATTTATAATTATTTCCCTTGGATAGAGATTATGATCCCTACCATAGGATCAAGAAAAGGCTTAATAAGAAATACAAATACACCTTGCACCTGGAGGATTATCAAGCAGACTATGATAATGAGCATGAGGTAACGAGAAGAGAATATCAAAGGCTTATATTAGATCAGATAAGGACCACCAGACAACCAGATGTCCCCCCTCAGCTCAAGAGGGATGATGACAATGTTATGGATCTTGAATATGAGGATAACAAAGTGTATAATGATGCATTGGCACCCCCAGACTGGACCCAAAGAAATGAGACTTCAATTGATGTCCTTATGGCCAAAGCCCTCATAAAGACCAAGAACTAGATAGCTCAAAAGGTAAATGAGCTGAAGGAAAAAGGTATTGAAGTTACCTTTGATAAGAAAAGAAAGATGAAAGAAAGGGAGGAGCCAGGATATGATGACTTTCTGATACGAAAGAGATAGGTCCTTGGGACCAAAGCAGTAGAGCCTAGCTCATCAAGAACTACAGAGCAGCTTACAACTGAGGGAATCTTATTGGTGTATGCACCACCCTCACCTCCTAAAGGTACACCATAGGTGGCTATCCCAATATCTATTTCCCAGGTATCAAATACATAGGAGGAGATGTTGAAAGATCAATTGTTGTAGGAGAAGACAATGATGATGAAGAAGATCATGTACCAATTGAGACATTGAAGAGGAAGAAGAGTGATGTGCTGCAAGGGGTCAAAGTACCTAGGCATTCAATATACCAAATCCCAAGCATGAGAGGTACAATACCACCCCCTGTCCAAACACAAGAACATCTAGGTCCTATTTTGAATGTAGTGAAGGAGTTTCAGCATAAAGTTCCAACTGAGAAGATCATTAAGGTAAAATCTAAAATGGCATTGGAAGCCATCAATACATCCTTAGAGAGAAAAATAAATAAGCCTCTTCCTTTGAATGTAATAGTTGATTTGACTGATGATAAAGTAGTCACAGATGTGACTAATCATCCAATTGAGACTTTGCTCCACCACTCAAAATCTACAGCTAGGAGCAAAGATACATAAATGAAAGATAAAAATACTGATAGGGTAGAATATCCAGAGGTAGAGATATAGATGGGACCTCTCAATACTTTGATTGAAAATGTAACCAACCCAACAGTAATTAACTTAGCATATCAGCCCAAGGATTGGGAGAAAGAAGAAGAAATTGACAAATATGATCATGGATCATAAGATAATATCCCTATGGATACAGATGATGAAGATAAGGATGTCCAAATTGAAGGAGCACAACAGGATATCCTAAGGGATGAGCCTCGACAAGGGCCAGTGTTAAGATCAATTGTGAATAGTGAAGATAAAGTTGATGAAGGTGATAAAAGAGAACTAATTCAAGAGCCTCATCAAGATGGTAAACCACAAGAGCATTAGGATATGCATAAAGATGGTATGGTTCAGGATGATCCAATGAATACTGCACATCCAGATCAATCCTTACCAGAACAAGAAAAGGTTCAAGATGATGGTCAAGCTGATCAAGATAAAGGTTAGCAAATAGAAAACCCTAAGGTCATCCCATCGCAACAAGATCAGGGGGAGAATTGACAAGAAGATAAAGAGATTCCTATGGGTAATGATGAGGTGGACAAAAATAAAGAATTATAAGATGCTCACATTGAGCAATTAGACCAAGGAGGGTCAGATTCAACTGCACTCACACGGATGTCATCAGAGGTGGCATCTCCACAAGAAGAGACTGAGCCTTTCAATTTCAAATCTTTGTTTACATTGGATCTAGCTAAACAAAAGAGGAGGGTAAGGACAGTCTCAGTTATAAAACAAGATGCAATTACAGGGAAAAGGACAACTCAGATAGCTATGCCAAAGGTGGATAGGACCAAAGGAGAAATAAGAGCCAAGGAATTTCAAATAACCACCATTGATTTGGGCCATACTATAGATGAGCAGGAGATCCAGGGATTAAGGGATCACACTGATGTAGTTGAGGCTAGAATAAAGAAGGCTAAAGCCAAGAAGAAGATGTATAAGGCACAAGTAGCCCAATTACAGGCTTTTGTGAAAGGGTTGGCAGCACCAATCAACATTTGAATAACAAAAGATCATTAACATTGGTATCTCAAGAAGAGATAGCAGCTCTAGATGTGCAAAAGCACCAATTGGTTCCATGAATTCTTAGTTGATGGAGACCAAACAATAAGGATTTCATTATCCAATTAGGAGTTATTAAGTAAATTGAAAGAGAAGGTAGATAAAGTGAAGAAGGATGTCATCCAAAGACTAATAAAGAGTGATAAACATCTAGTCACCCTCAGGAATATGAGGAAAACAGACTCTAATGTCCTCATAACAAGGAATATCTTGACATCTTAGACATTGCCTCAGTTGGATAACTGGTATGAAGATGTGAGATTTGAAGTAGATATCTTAAAGAGATGTAATTCTAAAGCTACATATATCAGTATGAAGATTCATGATCTATTAGCAAATGAAATTGAAGTTTTGGAAGCATGTGAGGGCGAGGTAGAAGGAAAAGTAGAAAACTAGGACGAGGACTTTGCTATTAAGGCATTCAGAGATAATTTCAAGTTGGTAGCAGAGGACCCTATCAAACATTTTTCTGTGGATACAATCAATAAGGCCATGAGGATGAAGGCCAAAATTGTGAAGTATAAGGAATAGCTAGATGGTTGGACAAATAGGTGGATATCTTTACATGATCAACTAAAGGTGCAGGAGCATGCATCTAAGAAAGTAAAGGTAGTGGATAATGCAGAGCTAGAAAAGGTTGTCCAGACATATGAAGTCATCCAGGGGATTAGATGTAGAGTAAAAAAATATGAATCTTCTACTAATGAAGTGGAGTATGATAATGCAAAGTAGATATCATGTTGACTAGGTCAACAAATTTAAACAATATTCCAGATAATTTGCCAACCGGCAATTTGTACCACGTGTTTTGATTGTTGACTTGCTAAAAAGATTTTGGATCATTAGATCTTTTGTAATTGACTCTCATTCTTGTTCTATAAAATGATGGAGAGTCCCATTTGTAAAATCATTAGAAGCTTAATTGAGATTGGATTGTTGAATATCATGGTTCATTCTCAAGGTCAATTGTAAATGTATATTCCTTTTGCATACGTGAATGAATATGATGACTTTTGATTACAAATTATCATAAATCTTGCATAATTTGTGGATGATATTTGAACATTCCTTTGATTTGTTGCATCCCTTGGAGTGCATTTCAGTCTCTAAATGTTGTTGTTATCCTTTCCTTTGAAGATTCATATCAATCATATGTAGCTATGGAATATTCTGGTGAAATATGGTTTGATTTTCTTCTTTTTCATGAAAGTATCAAGGATATATGTGGATCAGTGATCGAACTTCATTCATTTCAGTAAAGTTAGAATTTAATTTTAATTTCTTTAAAATTCATAAAATCAGCACCATCACAACTGCAAAATATTGAAAACAATAAGCAGAACACAAAATATGCAGACATCCATAGAAATGTGAATATCTTAGGCATACTTGAACAAAGTGCATATAAAATTGCAAATATCATGCAAATAATCACAAATCATGATAAAGATCACATCAATATCAACTTGTAGGCACATTATTTAGAGTAATTTGAAGTGCAGAAGAAAAATAAAGCACAGATTAGTTCAAATTCAAGTAAACTGGAGATAGTTCTAGAAGAACTAATCAAAATAATCATGAATAGTCTTAACTAGAGTGATACTTAGAAGAATTTATCAAACATAACATAAATATCTACATGATCTGGTTAGATATTGTAAGATTTAACATCCTTGTTGAGAATTTATAGAGAGCAAGTGAAATAGAGTAATATCTGTATATCAGGACACAAATACTTCAGAATCATGCATAAGGCCCCTAATAGAAAATAGCAATTCACATCAAACTGGTTGAGAGATTGTTAGAGGATTATGACCTAATCAATAGAGACTTGGAATCATCAATTCATCCTGAATTGATCATATTGTTCAAGAAGATAAGGTTTGCTTTGTGAATTTTATCATTGTTGTTATGACTAACATCATCATCAACAAGACTATATGCCACTGTCTTATATTTTCCAAAAGGTATTAATTCATTTCCAACTACATGTGCACTCTCCATGTGTACACAAGTTCTCAAACATTGCAAACCACCCCAACTATCACATGTTCTATCCAAACATGATGTCTTATAAAACATTTTTCCATCTATGATTTCACAAAAAATGCTTGAAATGAAATCTCTTGCTAGTTTAGGTGGAACCTCTATCATACACTCTTGCAAAACATCATTAGTATGCAAAGATACACATACTTTTTGATAAACATCATAATGCATAGAAAGTTCCATGTAAACTCTACAACAATAAGTTGTGTGTGTGTGTGTGATTTATCTTGACATAAAGGTTTTTCCATTTCAAAATACCTTTGAATAATTTGAATTTGAGGATAAGTAGCTACAATTTTGGATAAAAATTGTCTTTGAGTCATATCTAAAAAATGTTTTGGATGTGGCTCACGGTTTTGACGACCAATTCTCCTTATTACAACATCCCTTTGATTGGGATATAATCTTGTGCTATTGGACCAAAACTCCTCAATTAGGGATTTTAAGGCTTCAACTATGGATTTATATTTTTGTGGGAGTCTACCGGAAAATACTCATAGTTCATTTCTATTTGGATCCTCAATTCTTTCATGCCTCCCAATGGCTTTCATCAAAGTTTTTCTATTTATCTTTAGTGCTTGACTTATTTTTCTTTATTTGTTTGATTGCTCACAATAGTTGATGTAATGACACGTTGTGTAGGATACTATCATTGGTTCATGAGATGGAACCAATGTCTTGATATGCATTGATTAGATTTCTTACAACAAAATTTTCACTATTAGCACTTGATGTTCTTAGGCCAATAATCTTCATGATTGGCCTAAACTTTAGATTTTTCATCATCTCAACAAATAATTGACATCTTCCAGTTTCACTTATGTTTTGAAAAAACATGTTCCATATCTCATTCACATTTCTTCTACACGTACATTTGGGAATCTTATCAATCATTGGTTTAGAATATTCTCATCAATTTCAATAAAAAACTTAGGCTTTTTATGCAAAATTCTGGGAGGTGTTCTCAATGACAAACTTGATTCACAAGATAAATTTTGATCACTAAACACTTGATCAATTAGTGTATTATCTACTACAACATTTGTAAATGCATCATAATTTTCAATTGGAGATTAAACATTCTCTACATTATCAAATTGAGATGGCAAAGATGACATACCTTCAATTTCTCCCACATTTGATTTCTTACTTACATGAAGTTTTTTTCATTCATTCCATTTGTTTCTCCAATTCCTTCTCTCTCTTCAATGTTTCTCATCTAATTCAATCGGAAAAGACAATTCACCTTCATTTGTGAAGTTTAATTTCTTATTTTCATGAAGTTGTCTCATTCATTCTCTTTTCTTTGCATTCTCAGCTTCATTCTCCTCCGGTGTTGGAGTTTTTGCTTGTTTCCTTGGCATTGTATTGTATTCTATATCACTCTGAAAAATGGTCAAAATAACACAAAAAATATCTGATAATTTATCAAGTTATAATACAAAACATGCATAATTACATTGTTTTTTGTCAATGTAAAACAAAAAACTAGTTGATTTATTCAATCTAGATTTGCAATCCCTCAAAACATGAAAAAAATGCTTTCCAATATCAAATTTAAATTTAAAACATGTAATTGGAATCTTGTGCATCCATACAATAACAAAAAGAGCATCAATTTTGTCAACCAATGATGGGAGAACCTCAAAATCATGAAAAGTCTCTTTCAAAGTCAGAAAAAACACACAAAAAGGAATAAAACAAAGCTTGCACACCAAAAACCATGTGGCATGCCTTTTTGCAAGACGTTAGACATCATTCTAATTAGTTCAAATTGTTCTTACATTGTAATGTGAGCACGTTCTAAACTAGCTGAAATGCTATTTATCATCCTCTCTTCTACTATTTCACAAACTCTTTCTATCTCTCTCTCTATCTCTTTCTAACTCTATCTCTTTCTATCTATCCATAAATGGGTGCTGCCACAATAATGTGTTACACTTTCTGGGACATCCTAATTTTTGCTGAAATCACATATTAGAAAATATAATGATTTAAGCCTTGAAAGGTTCCATTTAAAGGATTTTAATTGAAGAGGGTTTGATCAAACCCCCTTGGATAGAACCCCACTAGTTTTAATCCATACCTATAATGGAGTCTTCTCTACACCTATCAAAATGCTGATCAAAAATCACTTTTGATTTATCTTTTCGGGGATCAAATGAATTCATTTAAAATTTATGTTTTGTAAGTATGTATTCCTTATTATAAGCTTCCCAAAAAGTATAATTTTAAATATATTTAATTTGATTTTTTATTTCTTGTGAATGTAGGTTTTTTAATGAACATCAAGGTCTTTGTTTCATACATATGAAAAATAGGAAAATATAGAAAAAAATTTCTAAAAAATACATGTCCCCTAGGTATTGATGTCCTTATTCCAACAAAATTTTTTGTTTTTCGATACACACAAAAAATGTTATGCTCTTTATAGTACACCTATGTCTAAATTGTAATTGGTTTGACTTGAAAACTTAATTAAAAAAATTAGTAAAACATTATGAAACCAAATGTATCCTCTAGATATTGTAGTTACAAATCTAAATTCAAAAAAATTAGATTTTCATCCTTCATAGAAAAAACTTGTGGTTTATAGTACACATCACTCTTTAAAAATGGTGTTTACTGTTAGAAAATAGTTATTGAAAGAGATGTAAATAGAAATGCAATTTGATTCCAAAAATTTTTAAAAATATATATTTAGAATCTATAGACAAAATGTCACAAATCACTAGTTTGCATCATCTTCAAATTCCTCACGGTTTAGTAGCTATAGGTGTCTGAAAGTGAAGATTTAGTTCAAAATGTTCATTTCAATGTCAAGTTTGGCCAAAAAGTGTAACCCAGTATTGTGGGATCACCTAAACCCTAACCCCTAAACTTTTATCTCCCTATCTCTATCATCCCTCTATCTCTCAATTCCCTAAATATGCCTGCCCCACACTTAGGATAGGTCTAAGTTCCTTAAACCCCAACCCCTAACCCCTATCTCTCCCCTATCTCCCTATCTCTATCATCCCTCTACCTTTCAATCTGTCTCCCTATATCTTTGGACATCTCCCTTACTCTCTATCTCCCTAAGTCTTCCCTCTCCCTCTCCCTCTCTCTCTCTCTAAACCATAAACCTCTAAACCCTAACCCCTAAACCTTAAACCCGAGTGATGGGTTCAAATATTAGCTTCTTTATGTTATTTTTATATGTTTTTAGACTTTATGCCTATGATATTATAGATACTTTTCCAAGACATTACCATCATAATACATTTCTTTTTATATATTCTGCAAACCTTGAACCTATTCTGTCAATATGAACATGGTGATAATATTTGTCAATTGAATGAGTTAGACATGAGTATGTATCCATATAGATGAGATTTTATAGTTTAATTATGAAGGTTATTTGCATGCATATGTTCTATGGATTAACCCATGTGCATCAACGAGTATGTGGCATCAAGGAGAGAAGAATTCACAACACATTGCAAAATAGGGCATTTAAAGGAGTCGTAGTCAAGCGCTAACTGAAGTTGAATGTGATCATTATGGAAAAATAAATACAGAAGAAGGATACTTGTTCTAGGATTCCAATCGCAACTTATGTGTGTTTTGTATATGAGCCATTGTATAGGGATTCTTATCTGAATAGGACTCTCCTTCCTCTGTTCAGTTAGAGTTAATAAATAAATCTTACTCTGTATCCTAGTATCTAGGAATGGATTGATGGTTCAAAGTAGTTGGAAGTTGCATAAAACTCTCTTGTTTCTGTATAAATTAGGAGGGATGAGTTCGGTGTCAAGTTAGTTTTTACACACTACTTTGTTTTCTAGTTATTCAGTTATTGCTCTATTTCCATAAGACATGTTTTATTGAGGAATGTTATTATCAAATACAATCTAGAGAGATTTTATTTATGATTTGCAATAAATGGAATTATGTGAGTTGAGATATGTGAGTATCTGAATTAGATTTGGTTCTTAGTTAAGTGGGACAGTTCCCTGAGCCGGCCACTTAAGGTACTAATCTTCACTTCATTTGTTTCTTCATTTCTTTATGCATTACTTGTTAAATTTGTTCTTCATTTAAATGTATGAACACATCATGAGTCAATTAGAATACTTTGAATGTTAAGTTACAATAGTATGGTTCATGAACAAGTGCATGTTTTGTCTATTTTGAGTCCTCCAGAGGTTAGTGTTAGTTCTTGCATCATTCTAGATATTTTGAGTTAATTCTGTAATTCCCTGTTGAATACAATTATCTACAACTTATGCTATAGGTACTTGTATCCACTAGATTCTGTAGTTGTTTTTATTGTTTTTGTATTTCTGAGAATTCTAACCAAGTAGAATACTTTGAGTAGGTTCGGATAAGATAGTTTAGGATAGATATGAGTCTTGAGGGAATATATAGTGTAGGTACCATCATAAGATTACACTCCTTGGTTGATAATTTAATGTAGGAATGTAATGATAGAGTGGATTGTTTAGATATGTTTACCCCTAAATTATGTTAAGTCTACAATGCATTAGTTTTCCTCTACGTTTTTGGCATCATTGCCGGGATGGTGATACCTTCATAGGCTCTTTTGTTTTTATATGCTTTCATAGTTTAAAATTTGATTCCAACATTAGGATTAATAAATTCATTTTTTAGGAAACACCATAAGTATACTAACATTGTGCAGGACCACTGGAATATAAATCCAAATTCACTATATGTAGAGGTAGAGAGATAACTGAGGTAGATTCCTCCCTTCAAATTTCTAGGATAGTGAAGAAATAGCCGACTTTATCAATTATATAGTAGAAAGTGCTGAAGAAGAATTTCCTCTTACATCTTCATCAACACCTTCTACATCTTCATCAGCTTCTTCCACAACTACAGAAGGAACCTTTAGAACCATGGTGGATGCTATAGTGGAGGATCCTCCAGGACAAGCAATGTTTGAATTCCCTATCCCAAACCAAGCATGGGCTGCTACTCTAAAAAATATACCACCTTCCGCATTGCCTATTTTCTACGACTTGGTGACTGTAGATCTTGACACTTTCCTATTCAAGTTTGATGTCTTGTGTGGGAGTTATGACTACACCACTGATCCTTATAGGCTCAAGCTATTCCTTGCCACATTAAAAGATGTTACTTTAAGATGGTTTATGGGGTTGGGGAAAGATGTCATTCCAGACTGGGATACCATGAAGATAAAGTTCTTGGAAAAATATAAAGACTACTACAGAGGACATGATAGGAGGAGAGATGACATCTTTAGGATGTCATAGAAATAGGATAAGCTACTGGAAGATTATGTTGAAAGATTCTAGTTTGCCTTGAAGAAAAACCCTCAAAATAGATTGTCTAAAGAATCACTAAAGCTGGTCTTTTTGAGAGGGGTTAATGATGACTGCATGGATGCCCTCAATCTCATTGGAATAGGGGATATATCTCAACTTCCCTTTGAGGATGTCTGTAGAGCTTGTAGAAATTATTCTAGAACCTTTACCAGAAGACCAAGGGGAGAAAGAGCAGCCATCACAGGCAAGGCAACCAATGGGGTTTCAAGAATGGAGATTAGTAACTTGTTGACCAATATGAAAGAGGATATCATTAGCCATATGGCTACACAACTAGACACTTTTCACATCAAGAAGAAAAAGGAAGAGGCAGATGCAATGCTTACTAAATACTACCCCAAATGTAGGCAGAGGAAGGCTAATTGTAAATGCAAGAGGGTGGCCAGTATCCAGCAAGAGCAAATTGATAGGCCAGAATCACAACCATTTGAAGGGGAGGATGGGAAACTATTCTTCATAGCTCAAAGAAGACCTTGGTAGCAAAGACAAGGTATGCCCCCTGATCCACTTAATTTTAATTCACCCTTTCCTACTGCAAACCAAAATTTCTCTGTTTGGAATACTCAACAGTGGCCTGGCAATCCAAATGCATGGCAAAACCCACAATGGCCTACTCCACAAACTAGTTGGAACAAACAATAGCCAAACCCATGGCCTCAACAAAATTTCCAAGGTCCCAACTATAACCCCCAATGGCCTACACAACAGCAACAATGGCAACCTCAATGGAACAAGGGCCAACAATGGCAGCAAAATGCACATTTCCAGCAACCTATGATTCCATCTCAAGCACAGTAGCCAGCCATACTGCCACCATTAACACCTCAAAATCCACCTCCTAGACCTACTCAAATCCCTGCCCAACCTGCACCTAACCCTAACAACAAGCCTATTCAATAGGCTTATACTAATGAGGTAATGCAATATCCCACATATGGGGTAGAAGTGAGTAATGTTCATCTCAAATTAGGGAAACAACTTGTAGGTCCTTCATCTCCCCAAATTACATAACTCAAAGATGAAGAACCCATAGAAGAGGCCTTATATAAACCACCTTTGGAACCTAAATCAACCCAGGAACCTTAGACCATTCCACATCCTAAGCCTCCTTTCCCTAAATGCTTGGCTATCCAAAAACAACCAGCACAGTTTGAAAATGACCTCATGGGCTAGTTGCAAGACATAAGCATAAAGATTCCCTTAATCCAAGCCATCAAAGATATTCCCATCTACACTAAGACTATCTAAGATCTCTGCATCAAGAAACTAGGCAGAAAGATAATAGACCCAAAGACAGTTCATGTTTTGGGCAACTTAGCTGACATAATGTTGGGGAACATACCTGTTCCCAAATATATAGATCCAAGTAGTCCAGTGGTGGATGTCAAAATCAATGGGACTTTGATTAAGAATACTCTGATAGATTTAGGTGTTACAATTAATGTAATGACTAAGGAGACAATGGAGACACTCCAATTGAACGACCTTCGGCCTACTTAGACAGTCTTGCAATTAGTGGATAGGTCTATAGTCAATCCTGAAGGAGTCATTGAGGATTTGGTCATTGCATTAGATTCTTGGGAATACCCCGTTGATTTCATAGTTCTATAGCCAAAGGTTAACCTTGTTGGTTATCCTCTTAAAGTAGGCAGACCATGGCTTGCCACTACTGATGCATTTATAGGTTGTAGGTCTGGCAACATGATCATATCCAATAGGACTGTGACCAAGAAATTGGTTTTATATCCACCATCCCAACCATACCATGAGCTTGAGCAGACCATTTGGCCTACCCTGAAGATGAGGACAATTATTCCCTAAAAACCTTGATGACTATTGAACGCATCCCCTTATTGGATATTCAAGATGAAGATGAGTTAATTAATAACATTATACAAAATGACTGTGGAAGGCACCCATAGTAGCAGGATTGTCTATCCTGCTTACAAGACCCTTTGAGTAGCATAATGCCTAGAAATTCCTTAGAAGAGGCATCCCAAATATTTCATGTTTTATTACCCCAACAATGCTTACCAATATTACCTAGCCTTGATTTGTCTTTTGTACAAGAACTGTCCAAAAAATTAGAAATCAAGCCAGTACAGATGTTGACTATTAACAATGCATTGACCAATGAACAACAACAATCCCTGCATGAAGTATTGCAAACACACTCAGCAGCATTTGCCTGGGATTACAGTGACATGAAAGACATTGATCCTACCTTATACATGCACAAAATATACATTGATGATGGATATAGACCTATCAAGCAGTAGCAGAGGCATATGAAGCCCGCTCTCAGAGAGATAATGAAAACTGAGCTTCAAAAGCTTTTGGATGTAGGCTTTATATACCCCATTTTAGACAGTGAATGGGTTTCACCATTGGTCATAGTGCCCAAGAAAGGTGGAAAATGGAGAGTTTGTGTTGATTATAGAGAACTAAATACTACTACCAGAAAAGATCACTTTCCATTGCCATTTATTGACCAAGTTTTGGCAAGCAAGAAATGTTTTTCCTTTCTTGATGGTTTTAGTGGCTATAACCAAATCAAGATTGCACTAGAGGATCAGGATAAGACAATGTTTACTTGTCCTTGGGGGACCTATACATATTTTGTCTTACCCTTTGGTCTGTGCAATGCTCCAACCACATTTCAAAGAGCAGTCCTCAGTATTTTCTTTGATTTTGCCTATGACAGCATGGAAATCTATATGGATGAATTCACCACATATGGTGAAACATATGATGAAACTTTACACAACTTGAAGAAAGTTTTGAAGAGATGCACAGAGCACAACTTATCTTTGAGTAATGAAAAGTGTTTTCTAATGATGACACAAGGAATAGTTTTGGGATATTTTATCTCAAGTGTAGGCATATAGGCTGACCCAAATAAGATTGAAATTATCTCTACCCTACCTATTCCACAGAAATAGAAGGATGTAAGGAGCTTCCTAGGACATGCAAGTTATTATAGGAGATTCATTCAAGATTTTAGAAAAATTGTTGCACCTCTGTTTACTCTATTGACAAAGGACAGTGAATTTGAATGGACACCAGATTGTCAGACTTCCATTGACAAGTTAAAAGAATCCTTGATATAGGCTCCAATTCTCAGAGGTCCAAATTGGACACTACCTTTTCACATCCACACAGATGCATCAGACTTTACCATTGGAGCAGTTCTAGGCTAGCAAGAAGGAACTAAGGAGTATGCAATATACTATGTAAGTAAAAATCTACAGGGAGCTGAGTTAAACTACACGGTGACAGAAAAAGAGATGTTGGAAGTTGTTTATGCCATAAATAAATTTAGACACTACATTACTGGTTATAAAGTATTCATACACACAAATCATGTAGCAATTAGATATTTGATGGATAAGATAATAGTGGTTGGTAGGCTTGTTAGATGGTTGTTGTTACTACAAAAATTTGACATAACAATTGTTGACAAGCTAGGTAAAGCTAATGTAGTTGCTGATTTTCTGTCTAGGCTACCTGCACAATCAACAGAAGGAGTGGTTGATGACTCTTTTACTGATGAGCATCTCTTTGATCTCAACATTCACACTCCTTGGTATGTAGATATAGCTAATTATTTGGTTTCAGGATAGATTCCAGGTTACTTTTCTCCAAGGGAGAAAAGGCAGCTAGTTCACAAATGTTTTCCTTATTCTTGGATTTCTAGATTTCTATTCTATATTGGCCCAGATAATATTATGAGAAGATGTATCAGAGAGAATGAGGTGTTTGATATATTGAAGGCATGTCATGATGAACCTTGTGGGGGACATTTTGCAGCCAAAAGGACAGCCTTCAAAATATTAACAACAGGATATTACTGGCCAACACTTCATAAAGATGTTGTCAAGTATACTAGAAGATGTGATAGATGTCAGTGAATGGGAAGACCTACAAGAAGTGATGAGATGCCTTTGCAGCCACAAATCTCATTGGCTCCTTTTGATAAGTGGGGGCTAGATTTTGTTAGTCTTATCTCTCCTACATCAAACAATAAGGAATATATCCTGGCATGTATTGATTATTTAACCAAATGGGTGGAAGTTAAAGCCTTGCAGTTTGCTAGGGATGGCAATGTGGCCAAATTCTTGTATGAAGACATCTTCACTAGATATGGCATACCAAGGGAGATAGTGAATGATCAAGGTCCACAATTCACCCAAGATTTAATCACTAAACTAGTAGAGGAATATCATATTAGACATAAGAAGTCCACTCCCTACCATCCTCAGGCTAATGGTCAGGTAGAAGTCACAAACAGAGAAATTGAGAACATCTTGACAAATACAGTATAGCTTCATAGAAGAGATTAGGTTTCTAGGCTTCCAGAAGCTATTTGGGCATATAGAACTACCTGGAAGACAACTACAGGGTTTACACCTTATGAATAGGCCTATGGAAAGACAACCATCCTGCCTATAGAATTTGAATATAAAACCCTGAGGACAATAGTGGAATTAGGGATGGATTTGACAATAGCTCAATAGGATAGACTACAACATTTGAATGCTCTAGATGAAATCCAATTAGAAGCCATCCATCACACAGAGGTCATACATAAACAAAGAGTCAAATGGCATGACAAGCATATCAAGACTAAAGAATTCACTGTTAGTGATTGGGCACTCTATGATTCAAGATACAAAGACTTCAAGGGCAAGCTTCAATCTCATTGGTTGGGACTTTATGAGATTAAAAAAGTATTTCCTAATGGTGCAATCCAATTACAGGCCATTGATGAGGTTCGGTTTTCATTACTAGTAAATGGACACAGGCTAAAAATGTATAAGAAGCCACTTCAGTAGAATGACTTTCTTGTTTCTCTAGCTACTCAGTATGGTACTCTTGGCACTCCTGATGAAGGTTCTATAAGAGTAGTTGATACACTATCAAATGATGATCCACCAGTCCTATCTAGTGATGCAGAGGTTGAGTTGTAATACTCAACCCCTGTCGTTGAGACCTAATTTTTCAATGCTTTATAGTTCACATGCACACACAACACATTATCCATGATGACCATAGTCAACTTCAAAGGGACCTATTTTAACATACAATAGGGGCCTATTATAGTTGGGACCTAGTACAATGTTCCTGTACACGTTCAGTCAGGACCTGTACTGCGGGTACCCATAGCAACAAGTGTCTATAGAAATTTTCAACACTTTGGCAAAATTTCATTCTTATTCCTGCACATTTCATTCTTTCTACATGTGCTTCATCCATTTTCAATAAACCAACAGTTGTGGCATGCTTGTTCAAATCACATTCATAAGATTTTGCATCAACTATTGTGATCTATCACATCACATCAATTCCAATGTACCCACCACCCTCCCATCTACTCTATGCAAATCACTATGCTTGTGCCTAATAAATGCCAAATACATGATCTCTAGTTCTAAGAAACACCACTCAATGATCTCCATAATAGATGCACATAAGGTAATCTTAAATGATTAACTTAAAATTTCTATTTATATTCATTATTACTTTTGTTTATATCATGCATGCAACAATATATCACCATTTCCATGTAATCAATACTCTTTCATCCCTACAAATTCATTCGTGAAGTGTAGTCACTTCACCTTTCAGTTGGGGGGAGGGGTATATGGTTAGTTATTATTTATTTTTCCACCAAGTTTTTAGAAGCCGGCAAGGTTTTCATGTGTTTCTTTCCACGATAGTCAACCTGCCTTAAATTGTGAGGTTGTTGTTTCCCTGTGAGTGAGCTGAAATTTCAAAAAAATTCATAAAAAAGAGATCTAAAATCTACAGCTGGGGGGGAGAATAGAAAGGCAGTCTTCTAAAGCTGCTAGAATTAAAATTAGGCAGAATTAAGAATTGATAAGAGTATAGAATATAGGTGCAATGGGGGGTGATGTTATCAGAAGAGAGCCATCGATGTATAAGGAGATACTAGAGGATGTATTGGTTCTATCACTCTTTACCAGAGTGGGGTGGTTAGATTACTTTCTGAAATTAATAGAGTATGATAATGAAATGGCAAGGTATTTTGCAGCAATGTTGCAGTATGACAAAGCAATAGTCAGGGGACTAGTTGTGGATGCCTCTGAAACATCCATTGCCCAAGTCACCCGATTACCATGTACAGGGTCTGAGTATCTAGCTCATGTTGATGCAGCTATGACAAGGGAGGAATTCTACGAGTGTGGAGAGAACCTGGACTCAACCACACAAGGTACAAAGAGATTATCCCTTCCATTCTTTTGGGGAAATGTGCTTCATATATTATCAAATATATTACCTATGATGGTCGACATAATTTGTTGTAAACTACACATTTTAAGTTGTTGAATCACCTGCATCATGACAAGCTGGTTAATGTTCCCAATTATCTTTATAATATGTTGAAAAGAATGGCATTTGAGTATTAGAAAAGGCAAACAAAGACTACACTATCCCATCATTGTTTGATAGCTCTATTGGTTAAAAGGAGTTTGAGAATTCAACACCCACAGGTTGGTTGGGATGCTTTTAAGAAATGCATGGACATTTTAGAATTATTGGAAGTAGATGAACGTCAATAGAAGCTAGAACCAAATATTGAACCTAAAGTTGAACCTGAATAGGAAGAGCCACATGAGGAAATTCCCCCAGAAACTAGGCCGGTGATAGTAGAAGAACCCTCATCTCCTAACCCTAAACCTATGAGAGGAGCTATGAGAAGTGATGCTTCTACTTCTTCTAAGAAGAAGAAGAGTAAGAAGAATATAGAGAAGCATAAGGGTGTTGAGAAAGAGAAGGGTGCATGGGAGAGGAAGAAGAGGAGCAAGAAAAGAAAGTGTCACTGCAGATTAGGAAAGAATCCTTAAATCTCGATGTGATATTGACCCAATGGTTAGCACTCCTCTCTCATAAGGGTCCAGGTAAAGTAATTATGGATTTGAGACTCAGTGATTATAGAAGGATACAATGGCTAGCAGTGTCTATTATTCAGAACTGCTAGAGGTATGTGCAAAATAGATGGGATAGTTTGACCCCAGAATTGTAGAAGAAAGAGCCTCACTCTTTTCACAATTTCATGAATCTGTTTGAGAGATTTTGCAAGTACATCCAGATCTTAGAGAAAAGAGGAGTCACTTGGATACCCCTTACTTATCACCCTCCTATTCTCCTTTATCCAGTTCCATACTGGGCAGGAGGAAGAAGTGACGAGTGCAGAGTCAATCAGGATGGATAGACTTGCATGCTATAATGGTTTTTATCTCAAGTAGGGACAAGGGTCAGAGAGGTTATGGACCTTAGGAAGATTACTTTGCATTATAATATTTTCCCCTAGGAGTTTAATTGAGTGTTTTGCTTGAGGTCAAGAAAAAGTCTAGTTGGGGGAAATGATGGGTTCAAATATTGGCTTCTTTTATGTTATTTTTATATGCTTTCAGACTTTATGCCTATGATATTCAAGATACTTTTCCAAGACATTACCATCATAATATGTTTCTTTTTATATATTCTACAAACCTTGAACCTATTTTTTCAATATGAACATGGTGATAATATTTGTCAATTGAATGAGTTAGACATGAGTATGTATGCATATAGATGAGATTTTATAGTTAAATTATGAAGGTTATTTGTATGCATATGTTCTATGGATTAACCCCTGTGTAACAACGAGTATGTGGCATCAAGGAGAGAAGAATTCACAACACATTGCAAAATAGGGCATTTAAAGGAGTCACAGTCAAGCGCTAACTGAAGCTAAACATGATCATTGTGGAAAAATAAATATAGAAGGAGACTTGTTCTAGGATTACAATCGCAGCTTATGTGTGTTTTGTATATGAGACGTTGTATAGGGATTCTTATCTAAATAGGACTGTCCTTCCTCTATTCATTTAGATTTAATAAATCAATCTTACTCTGTATCCTAGTATCTAGGAATGGATTGATGGTTCAAAGTAGTTGGTAGTTGCATAAAATTGTCCCATTTCTGTATAAGTTAGGAGGGATGAGTTCGATGTCAAGTTAGTTTTTACACATTACTTTGTTTTCTAGTTATTCAATTATTACTCTATTTCCATAAGACATGTTTTATTGAGGAATGTTATTATCAAATACATCTAGAGAGATTCTGTTTATAATTTGTAATAAATGGAATTATGTGAGTTGAGATATGTGAATATCTAAATTAGATTTGGTTCTTAGTTAAGTGGGACAATTCCCTGAGCCGACCACTCAAGGTACTGTTGTGTGGTTACACAACACGCCTTATTTTGCCTTAGCAAAATAGGGACCCAACTTTTGCTTTCTTCTTGTTGCTTGTTTGTTTCTTGTTTTGGGTGGCTTGGTAAAATCAATCATGCATGTCACCCCTGAAAGGATGGATGTACCACTAGATGAGGTCAGTTATCAAAGTCAGTAATTGATATTATTAATCCATGGCTAGAAAGTATTCAAAATTCTAAGCGGGTTCATCTTTTGAATCACCCCAAAATTGTCTAAGGGAAGAAAGTTATGGTTGAGTCAAAGTCTAGTCAAACTTGATAAAATTCAAGGGTCATATTTCTAACATCAGGCATATTCGATAAAATCACCCAGACTTAAAGTCATCACCCGACAACCACAAGGGGGGGTCCAGTATGCAAACATCACAATTAAATGGAAGCTGGTATTTACCTGTCAAAGAACCTCACATATTGTCCTGGGGGTCATATTCCCTAATATCAATCATCTTACAAATATCACCCCTTCGCGGATATCACCCTGCGCCAATATGATACTGACATCACCCAATTCTGATAAATGAAAGAGATCACCCCGTTATTGATGTCATAATATCACCTGACCTTATGGAGGATCATATATCCAATATCCCTCATATTCCTTAAATATGACAATGACATCACTAAAACCTGATAACTAAAGAACATCAAAGACATGATGATGTCATCATAATTTTATTCCCCGAGGGAGGTCATTTTTTTAGTACCCCCGATATTAATTCCATGACCTGATATCCTTCATAGTCAAAGGTTGACCATATCACCTGATCTTTTGAATGTGATTATCCCACGCAAGACAAAGGGGGGTCATATTTCTGAATATCCCTAATCTTTCGAAGATCACCCCCCTTTAACACTAAATGCAATTAATGCAGTAGATGAACTCCTGCTGATTACAAATACAAATTGAACACTTGGCGGCATCTATGAATGTCATGCAAATGATCTATGGATTGAATCCAGATAGCACATTTTACCCTAATTTGTCTTGTTAATCCGTTTAAAAGTAAAATTCAAAGATCATTTTCATTTACCTTGCTACTAACTAAAAATTACAGAGCACCAAATGTCAAAACCCTTGTCAGCTACCCACTAGCAATTTGGATTCTTCTGCGTGACGGAATGGAACGGGTGACTTTGCAAGTTATAGCTTGTCCATAATCACTCATCTAATACACAGGAAATCATTATCAGGTAAGTAACTTTAAACCTTCCTCTTTGTCATTTTCTACAACTCTAGGTAAAATGTTCGTGTTTACTAGGGTAAATTTACATAATGATGCATAAAAAGGTAGGATGAAGAATAGTAAATGGTAGATACATGATATTGTTGAAATACATACAGGTGCCATAGGGTAAAATATATCATGTCCATTATAGGAATCAATAGTCGATGTTAGGAGAAACCGATCAGAGGCAAAAATTTTGAAACCCATGTTTGTGCAACTAGAAGGGGTACAATTCAAGTATGGGGTGATTAGTGATACACATCAAGGGGATATGGATTTGGATGTATGGTCAACAAGATTGGACAATGACATAGATAACCCTATTCTGGACAGGGTGTTCACCTCTAGTATGTGGCATGCAACTGGTTTTCCCTATGCTATGGATGCCCTAGAGTTGGTAGTAGAGTATGCAAGGAATTATAACTTGGAAACTAGGCGGGTGGAAAAACATAGCAGAGTATATGCTGACTTCTCAGTCAAGGGCATCGCCACCACTTTTAATTTGCTAGTAGGAAAGAACGTGGTCAATGTGGATCTTCATAAACTAGAGGCAGAGTATAACAATAACAAGAAGAATGCCAAGAAAAAGATGTATAAATGGAGGTCGAAGAAAAACACTTACACAGCTTCAGCCAAGCTACCAATATATTTGTATAAGTTCAACTTTGATGATGAGTACCAATACATAATTACTCTACTCAATAAGATGACTAGCAGACCTAATGCTAGTAATTTTGAGAATTAGATGTTTGGGACCATCCAGATGGTCTTATACTCTAACAATAAACCCCTATGGGCGAAAATCATCAGTGACTCAATGGATGAGGGGATGAAGAAGCTAGGAGGACATGCATGTTTATTCTACATGACCTCATATGTGGTGTACTCTTGTGCATATAAAGGAACATTTGATGCCTTAAGAACGATGGGTAAGATTGGTAGTAATATAGATGGTGTGCAGATCTGGGATCATTATCACCAGTTACAAGGAAAAGCATACCTCCAAGACTACAAATTGGTGAATGATGCATTCTCGATGCACCTGGTAAGAACCATGGAATAAGACTGGACTAAAAGACTGAGCATGGAATCTCAAGAAGTCATTTATAAACATGGGGCATGGTTTATTCAATTTGATACCTCTTCATATATCAGGGTTGAGGGATTTGAGGGACAACCTTTTATGCTGCCAAGATACCCTACTGATAGGGTCGTCTTAATGGAGTTTGTTAGATAGATATCTACAGTGGTGGAGGCCTATAAGGCACAAAAGAAGATTCCTCTGGTGTTGTTCCCAGTATCTATGGGATGGTACATGTGTTCAGATTCAAAGAGCATAAAACATGCTATTGGGGGATTGAAACTAATGTACCTACAACCATTTCCTCTTGCCAGATCATATGATCCTTATGGAAGGATGCAGAAACTATTAGGAAAGCAGATACATCAAAAGCATCTGGAGGATTTTTGGATGGATTATGATGATGAGGCTGAGGTGAGGAGAAGGAAGTATCAAAGGCTCACATTAAGTCAAATCAAAACTTTTGACTACATCATAGTGCCAGCACAGCTGTATAAAGATGATGGGAAGGTGATGTCAAATGAGTATGAAAGTAAGAAGGTGTAAAATGACACCATATCGGCTCCTAATCTCACACAACAAGAAAATATATCCTTAGATCAGATGATACAGGGGGTGATCTAGCTAACCTAAGCTTGGGTGGATGTACAAATATCCAAATTGAAGGAAAGAAGCATGGCCCTTACTGTTGATAATAAGAAGAAGAGACAGGAAGTGTCTGATGACTTCCTTAGTAAGAAGAGAAAATCTAATGGGGAGAGGTTACCTACTCAAAAACAAAAGAAGATATCCTCCAAAGGAAAGAAAGGTGAAAATGAACCCAAGGGGGTGATTATAGAAAGAACTGTTACTAAGGGTGAGGGTGCACCTACATCCACTCAAGCATCTACATCAACATCGTCACCTCCATCAGAGAAGCCAAAAACCAAGAGGATTTTGAAACCTGTCATTGAGAGCAATGAGATATAGGTAGAGGGGTAAACCCTACAAGAGGAATTAGAAGAAGATAACCCCTAGAAGAAGAACAGTTGAACAAAGGACCTAAAGATGATGATTTGTTGATTACAAGCAAGAAGAGAAAGAGGGTGCCCCTAATATCACCGCCCAGGAAACATAGAACAGTCATGAGGGGGAATGTCAGTGCCAACCCCATCATGTTGAAGAGACAAGGCAATGGAGTTTTCAGAAAAGAATTGCAGCATGAAGTTCCCATTCTGAAGATAATCAAGTTTTAAACTGAGATGGCCAAAGAGAAAATAAGAGAAGTGCTCATGACAAGTAAGGGGCTCCCTTTTCCCCTTGATGACACTATAGAGTTATTAGATGATGAGGTGGTCTAGGACGTGGCTTCTCAACATATAGAAACCTTAGTTGCCAACACCAGGATGAAACCTCATGGGACCCCATTGGCCCAAATGAAGGTGTTACAACAGAAAAAACAAACAGATGAAACAAAGCAGGATAGTCCTCAAAAGATAGCCCAGCAGATAGGGTTGGATAACTTGGTTGAAAAGGTCACAAGCCCTACTATGATAGACCTGGCATATAGGGGTGATGTAAGCCCAAATAAAGATAGTAATATGCCCATAGAGCCTAAAAGAGCTGAAGGGGTAGGGCATACAGAGAAAGATAATATGGCACCTAATTAGGACCAAGCACAAGATAAGGTACCCACAGACTCAGAAACACCAAAATTACAACAATAGAGTGGGGGTGATAAGGATATGCCAGATCAGGATGTTAGTCAAGACAAAAGTGATTTATTGATGCCTACTGCAGGAGGTGATCAGGAGGGTCTGACATTACAAGGAAAATCAACTGAGAAAGGAGTGGATACAGGAGAATCTAATACATCTCAAGATAAAGTACATGTTTACCACAGGGTGATAGAGTAGAGAAAGAAATAGAAGATGTAGCCAGTAGTGGCCAAGGTGATCTCCAAGGACAAGATGCATGAGTCTCTTAGGAGATAATGTATCTAAGAATGAACAAAGTAAGAAGGGTGATGAGATCCTGAAGGAGGACTCATAACAAGAAACACAAGATCAAGGTGAGAGGATTCTAGATCACCCTCCTCCACAAGAGGAAGCCCCTCGACAGGAGGAACATCAGCAGGATCCCCCTCATGATGAGCAACATGAGGAAGAAATCAAGAAGGTGCCCTCACCACCAAGGATAGAGGCTGATACATAAAGGTATGATACTTGTGACATGAAGCAAGGCCACCTGGAACTTGGATGTGATATACCTCATTGGCTAAGAAGAGAAATACATGTAGAGCAAGTGGAAGAGGTTCCAGATTTTGATGTGTCTGCCTTGTTTGCTGAGTGCATGATGAATCCAAGGAGAAAGGCCAGGCTAAGATCAATAATAAAAAGAGATTCTACAATAGGTAGGAGGACTGCACAAGTAGCACTCCCAATAGTTGAAAAAGAGAAAGGTAAGATAAGCCTGGAGGAATTTCAAATCACAAATGTTGATCTAGGTTTTGCTAATGAAGACCAAGAGGGTCAGGAAGGGAAAGACATTATTGATTCTTTGATTTAAAGGGTAAAAAAGGAAATGGAGAAGAATAAGGTACATAAAGAGCACATTTCTTAATTACATTCTTTTATCAAAGGGTTAATTAACCCTGATCATGCACCTGCTGATCTGGTAGTTCCATTGACTATTGTATCACAAGAAGAGGTTACCAAATTGGATCTAATGAAGCATGAGGCAATGGTGATGGAGAAATGGATGTTCTCAACATTGACAGGAGTTGAAGATGTAATAAAGACCTCTCTACAGAGATGGAATTCTTTAAGCACCTTTAAAAGAAAAGTAGACAAGATGCAGAATGAGACAGGCAGGAGGTCATTCCGATTGGAGAAGTACCTTACTACTCTAAGTGAGATGAAAAGGATTGACTCACAAATTCTAATAAGTAACAAGGTGTTAGATAATAATACTTCCCTGCTAATGGAGATTTGGTATGAAGATATCAGAGTCGAATGTGATGTATTGATGAAATGCAGTGGTAAGCTCAGGGACATTAGTGTCAAACTACACAACATGATGACATATGAGGTAGAGACCTTGAAGGCCTTAGAAGGGAAGATAGAAGGCAAAATTGAGAATCAAGATGTAGACTTCATTGTCAAATCTCTACATGATAATTTCAAGTTAGTAGCAGATGATCCCCTGAATCACTTGACCGAAGAGGTGATGAATAGAATCATGAGGATAAAGGTCAAAGTGGAAACATACAATGAGACATTAAATAGCAGGAAAGGAAATATGGAAGCTCTCAAAAATAAATTTCATTCCCATAAACATGCAACAGTGAAGGCTAGAGTCCAAGATGGGGGAGAGGTTGACAGAATAGTGCAAGCATATGAATCTATCAAGATGGCAGTAAAGGTCCACATAAGAGAGAATGTTTATCAAGGAGATAGTGATAGTGAGGGTGCTAAAAGTGAAGAAGATAATGGATAGGAAGGAAGTGAATGAGATGAAGAATAAGTATAGATGTATTACTAAGTAAAAATATGCATATAAGTAGCAGGTCATCCAGATGGTTGCCAGCTGGCAACTTGTGCCATGAATGAAGTATTGACTAAGTCAATGGAGAATTATTGGCCATTGATCTAAGGTGATAAATCTTGACTATTGGTCAGTTATAACCGCCTCCCCTCTTTATTCTATAAAAGGTGGAGGAGTGCAATCTTTTAGACATTTGAAACTTAATTGAAATCTGATTGCTGAAGAATTCAAGACTGATTTCAAAGTTATTGTGAATGTACATGTTTTGCATACTTAATGAAAGAGAAGCTATTTTTATTACAAATCATTATAAATCCTAAGTAATATGTGAGTGGAATCTAGATATATGCATTAGTTAGTTGCATCCCTTGGAGTGCTTTTCAGCCTGCATGTGTTGTTTTGACTCTTTGTTCCTTTGAAGTTAGCATCATCCATAACTAGTTGTGGAACAACCTGGTAAATTATGGTTTGATTTCTTCTCTTCATGAATGTATCTGGTGTGTATGTGATTCAATAACTAAAGTTTCACCAAAATTAGTACTATTTCTTTAAATTTCTTTGAATTTTATTACAAATCATCTTCATAATTGTAAATAACACAATCAAAAGCAAATAAACATGAAATATGCAAATATCTTGTAAACAATTGAAAATACAGAGCATATTTTGACTAGAAGCATGTCAAATTGATAAATATCATGTAAATGCAGATAAATATCTACAATAAACACCTGAATATCTACTTGTAGACACATCATTTAAATAAATATGAAGTGTAGAAGAATGTGTAAAGATTATAATGATCAATAATAAGAAGAATTGATCAAACTTATAAATATCACAGTGATCTTTGGAAATAGTGTAGAATTAATCTCTTTGTGAAATACATTTACAGGAAATAGTTGCAATATTGATCATTGAAGCAAATGTAAGATCCCTTGAAATGGAAAATAACGTGTCACATCAACCTCTGAGTAACGTCAGAAGATCATGACTTGATCAACGGAGCCTTGGAGTCATCAGTTTATCCTAAATTGATCGTACTTTACAAGATAATAAAGGTTTGTTGTGCAAATTTTTATGCATATTGTTATGACTAACAATCATCATCAACATAAATTGGCACTAGAAGGAGGGGCATCTTCACTGCCTAGTAGGTGATTTAGCAGCGCATGTGTACTTTCTCATGTCAGAAGTGAGGTAACATTCTCACAGTTCATTACTTCAAATATTTTGCAAAGATTTGTTGTTTTTGAGTCCTTTCATGTTTGTCTACCGCAAATCTTTCAAGATCAAGAGTAAATGTCTTAAGCTTTACAGTCAATTCTGGTAATTCTTGAAAGATAGGTTGTCATTCAAGTTTTTGTTGATAAATCTTTGAAATAATCTGATTGAGATATTTGGTATCTTGATATTTGTGAACAAAAGTCTCATACTTGCTCATATTCACACCATTCCTACAAATATTGCATAAATATCTAGTCAATTTTGGATTTTAGTCATAAATATATCCTTTACCTGAGTATCTCAGTTGATCTTGGCAATAAAACAAGCCAAATTGTCATCAATTATAGAAATCCTAGATCTCAGGCCAAATACTAGGTCCAGATCTAGTGGACTCTTTGAGGAATTGCCTATTCATGGGCTCAAGCCTAGGACAATAGATATTCATCACACTCCTAGTTCTAGCACATCAGAGGCTTCACCAGGACATACTCCAAAAATTCTTGTTGGATTGCAAACACCCACAGGACCACCTGTAACACCTCCAGTCCAACCTCCACTAGTCACAATGTCATTCTTTGCTATAGAGTCACCTCTGACCTTCATAGCATATCATCCTTTGCCTAAAAATCTTGACAAGATTTGTCCCAATTATCATCCATATCAGGATGCTGATGATCACATCAAAACATTCAAGGAAGTTTGTTGTAGAGCATGAATTGAACATCAGGATGTGGTATGTAGATTATTTCCATTTTTCTTAGGGGAAGAGGCATATAATTGGTATATCAGTCTTGGTCAAGGTTCAGTTAGTTCATGGGCTGCCTTGGAGAAAGATTTTAAGGATAGATTCAGGATACCTATAGATCCTTCAATGGATTATCACCTATTTTCCACAATTAAGAGATTTGAAGGAGAACCTATTGCTAACTTCAATGCTAGATTCCAAAAGATGCTTTCAAAGCTTGTAGCTCCCTATAATGTAGCAGATGAAGCTGCTAGGAGTATATACTACTTAGCATTAAATCTCCTGACTTCTATGTTTATCAAGAGGACACATCCCGATGTCACAACCTTGGCTGGAGCTTTTGAAGAAGCTATAAAAGTCAATCAACAGTTGATCCTTGCTCCAATGCCTAACATTGCATTTCCTACACTTCTTGCATATCCTGCTCAAAAATAGACTAATGGCGCCATGATGCCTCTAGCTATAATGCCAAGTCCTTTACAAGTACCTCCACTTAGAATCATACCACCTTCAAATGGAAATGGCCAAGTAGTGCAATATCCAGGACATACACAAGTACCTCAAGATGCAGGACAGACTAATAATAATAGTTCTTCCTTTTCCAGACCTCAAGCTGAGAATGTAGTAGCCAAAGCTTGGGAAGAAAAGGAAGAAATTAAAGAGATGTCAGCATAGTTGAGAAAATTGACAACTGAAATCACTCATTTGAGGAGTCAAAATTTCTATTCTCAAGCAAATCATAATAGAGGATACAACAATGATAGATCTGAATATCCTGACAGAGGATATAATAACAATGATAGGAACTACAATAACAATAATAACAATAGTGGTAACAACAACCCCCCTAGATAGCCTAGAGTGTGGAACACTAGGCCAAACAATGGTTCTTTGACATCACCCCTAGACAATCAGTCTCCTAGTGAACCTAAGTAGACTACTAGGGTGAATTTGGCAGAAGCAACCCTTACCAACTGGTGTAGGATTCATAACACCAATGCTCATGCAGAGTTAGATTGACCTTAGTTTAGGATAGCAGCTAGCATATTTCAAGATGAAGTATCAAATAGTGCAAATAGACCTCCTTTTGTGGAAGGAAACGAAATTGTCCCTTGTGGATATGATTCTGCACTTGTGTTAGAAAGCTATGACAATGACCCTCCTCACCAGTAGATAACCTCAGCCCATGAGAATTATACCTTACCATGTGAAGAAACAGCTATGGATTTTGAAACAAATTATGTTTTTCCTTTTGAAGATGAGAATGAGCCATCAGATGAACATGAAGAGGTGCATGCTTATCAACAACAATATTAGGGTAGGCATAATTACAATCTAAGAAATAATCCAAATAAACCTACTGGTCTTCTGACTATGTCTCTGCCTCCCAACAATTTCAACACTCCTCCAGATCCTAAATCTAGTAATAACCCTAGATTTCCCAAGGTCAATGCTCAATACTTAGCACCACCGAATACAGGGTCAAGGAACAATAATCAGTCTCCTGAATCTGACAAATTGGTCACATACTTGGCTGATGAAATGAAAAAGATTAAAATTAGTTTGTCATTATCATAATTGCTCAAAACTCCAGCCATCAAGAAAGCATTCATGAAATCTTTAGATGACCCTAGTCTAAAAGAAGAAAATCATCCTTCAAATCAGACTGTAAATAAAGATCATACAATTAGGGACACTAATGTCAAATCCAAAACTCCAACCACTGTCCAAGCTATTGAAACTTCACACATGACTCTTTATAGAGATAAAACTAAGTCGCCTCCATTTCTCCTTACCGTAAGGATATTTAGTAAGAATTTGCATAATTGCTTAGTAGACTCAGGGGCTTCTACTAATGTGATGCCACTATCCATATGCAATGCCTTAGGATTACACCCTGCTAAGTCGCTAAAGAAGGTAACACAATTAGATAAAACTGAGGTGAGTGTTGTAGGAGAACTAACTCTCATTCATATGCAATTAGCATCAAACCCAAGAATTCAATATTACATTGATATTCAGGTAGTGGATATCCCTGATACATATGGAATGTTTCTTAGTAGGGATTGGTCAAAGACACTCAATGGATACATGTCTACTAATTTCAGCCACATGTGGCTACCTTGGAAAGGGATTCCCAATCAAATCAGGATAGATGTTGAACCTCGCATGAAACACATGATCACTGAATACAATAAAACCAATAAGATCATGTATGTAGATGTTGAACCTGGAGTTTACACCATGAGACCCCAAACAGTCAAGATTGAAGAAATACTCATGTGGTATTCATGTTCAACAAGATGATCACTTAGGTGACTAGATGATTATAGAATCTAATCATAGTTTAGATGATGATGATGAGTCAAATAACTTTAGAAATTTTGAAATATACTTGTCCAAAGAGGTGCAACATTGCCAGAGGTTAAATATATCTGATGAAAATGTTTTGATTGAGAATTGGTGCAAGTTGCATAATGAGGCACATTCTGGAAGAACCTGTGAGACTTGCTTAGACATGATGGAACTCGAATAGACATGTAGTGAGGAAGAAATGTCATCACCTGAGGTAAGTAATATGAATAATTATAGTAATATTGAGTCATGTTCATCATCTACAGGTACAAGAAGAAGAATGCATCAAAATAAGGGTTATGGCTACAATCCAGAAGAGGTAATGGTTTGCAATAAAAATATGTCAAAAGGTGTAGACAATATCACCCTAGGGATGGATTGTCTAATTGATTCTGATTATGAAGTATCAGATGAAGACAGGGGAAGTAAGTTGACTAAGTTTGAAGAGTTCTTGTCAAAAAAAATTCAAAAGATGAAACTACAGAAAATTCCCATACAAAATGCTCTAATTAGTGGATGGTGCAGGTTACATGAGGCACCACATTCAGAAACCACTTGTTCACTGTGTTTGCATATTTTGAAGAAGCAAGAATTACTTTATTCAAAAGACCCATGGTAGGATGATCAAAAGAAAGATGTTAAAATTTAGAAGGATGCTCATGATCATGTCATAATAGGTCAAAAGGACAAAGATTCAGCAATTTCACATGAACCAGACCAAGTCAAAATAGAAAAGAAGAAAACACCAAAACTAAAATGGATATCAGTTGGTGTAGCTGCCAGAGCTAGGAGAAAGAAAGAAGGTCCAGATAAGCCTTTAACTGATGATAGGCCATGGATCCTTAGATTTGATGGATCTAAATCAAAACAGGGAGCTAAAGTAGGAATAGATCTCATTGATCCAGATGGTAGATCCTAATTAACTACATATAGATTACAATTCCCATGCACAAACAATGTGACAGAATATGAAGCTCTAATTCATGGGATATTGTTTGCACTCAAGAAGAAAGTAAAGATTCTGCATGTCTATGGAGACTTAGAATTGGTAGTAAGACAAGTAAGAGGCATATACTCTTGTAATTACGAGAGGTTGTCTAATTACAGACATAGGGTATGGGATTTGATAGAAGACTTTGATGCATTCAACATCACCCATGTGCCTAGAGAACAAAATCACAGAGCAGATGCCTTGGTTCAAGCTACAAGTACCTTAGAGCCATTATCCATATCTGGCTTGAAGAGGTTTTCAGTTGAGTTAATATCAGTGCCCTCTATACCAGATAATGTCATCAATCTTCAAGTGTTTGATGATGACCAACACATTTTAGACTTCATATCAAACAGAGATGTGTTTGATGCATAGATTATAGATGAAAGAAATGTAGAAGATCACATTTGGGAAGAAGAGGAGATCATGGATCTACCTAGTAATAAGATACCCAAGGGGATGATAGAATTGGAAAGAGCATTTTATTTAGACAACATGCTAAAATAGAAAGATCTCCCTACAGTGGATGGAGGAGAATATTCACCAGTCAACATAGGACCAGATGAAGAGAAAAGGAATGTGTTAATTGGAAAAGTGTGCACAAAAGAAGAGATGACAGGGATAACTCAAGCAATTAAGGATTATGTACATGTCATCGCTTGGACTTATGATGAGTTGAAGAGTTATTATACTTCAATCATTACCCACACTATACCATTGAGGCCGGATGTTAAGCCCTTTCGGCAAAAACAAAGAGCTGTCAATGCCCTGTTAGAGCCCATCATTTTTGAAGAAATAAAAAAATTGCTTAATGCTAGGATCATATTCCTAGTCAGGGTAGCCAACTTGGTCCCTATGAGGAAGAAAAATGGAGACATCAGGTTATGTGTAGACTTCAGAAATTTGAACAAAGCCTCTAAAAAGGATAATTACCCTTTGCCTTCATTGGCTGAGATCTTACATATAGTAAATGGTGCAAAGATGATGTCATTTCTGGATGGTTTCCCAGGATACAACCAAGTGATGGTAGACAAAATAGATAGAATGAAAACTGCATTCACTACCAAGTGGGGTATATTTGCATATAGGTGCATGCCTTTTGGACTGATAAATTTTGGAGCCACCTTTTAACGAGCAATGGATATAGCCTTTAGGGGGTTAATTGGTAAATGCCTAGTCATATATATGGATGACTTGATAGTCTTTTACAAACAGAGAGGAGATCATGTGGAAGACCTTAGGAAGGTACTTAAGAAATGTGAACAGTACGATATATCCTTGAACCCTAAGAAATGTATATTCAGGGTAACTACAAGAAAGTTATTAGGTCACCTGATAATAGAAAATGGGATCATCATTGACCCTGCAAGAGTAGAATCAATAATGAAGATACAACTTCCTGGGAGCAAGAAAGAACTCAAATCTTATTTTGGTAAGATAAATTTTGTTAGGAAATTCATTACTGGTTTTGCAGAGATTGTTAGACCATTGAATGCCATGCTCAAGAAGGATGCCAAGATTGAGTGGACTCTTGAAGCTAGAGAAGCTTTTGAGGACATCAAGAAAGCTATATCTGATGCCCCTATTTTGATTAGTCCAGATTATACAAGGGATTTTTATATTTACTCATTTTCTTCAGAGCATACATCTACAATAGTGTTAACACAGAGAAATGAGGCCAAAGAAGAGAAGCCTATAGATTTTATGAGCTGCCCATTCATAGATACAGAGCTTAGATACATGGATGTTGAAAGACAAGCTCTTGCTCTAGTCTGAGCAGTTAAGAAATTTAGACACTAAATCTTAAGAAGCAAGATAATTGATGTAGTACCAGATGCAGCAGTGAAGATGCTCATGCAAAGTGAACCTGGTGAGAAGAGAGCTAAATGGATAACAATTCTCCAAGAATATGATATGGACATAACAACCATGAAGTTAGTAGGAGGGTGGGATTTGAGCCAAATGATATCATAAATTGATCCTAACATCATGAGCCAATAGTATGTGATAAATACTAAGGAAACTAAGAATGGTATTCAGATATCAGGCACATCCTGATTACTGGAAGATGTCCATCTAGATTGCAGGCCTCATAGAGGAGAGCCTTAAATATAAGATCACAGAAATATATGTTGAAAGGAGGAATCCTTTTCAAAAAAAACTATGAAGGGATATACCTAAGATGCCTAGAAAGGAAAGAAGCAGATAAGTGCTTGCAGAGCTACATGATAAATTTGGAACCGCACATGGATCACACCTAGCTACTGATCATGCCATCCTAAGAGCAGGATACTACTGGCCCACTATCTTCAAGGATATGGCTGAGCATATCAAATGTTGTCATACTTGCTAGGTATCAGCCAATAAAGAAAGATATGCCACTCAACCTTTACAACCAGTGATGGAGATGTGTCCATTTTCTCAATGGGGCATGGATTTAGTAGGACCCATCAATCCTCCATCATCTTTAGGCCATAGGTATGCGTTGACTATCACTGATTATTGTACTAGGTGGACTAAAGCTATCAGCAGTAAGACATGTAATGCAGAGGATGTGATCAAGTTTTTGGAGAATAACATAGTAACTAGGTATGGGGTTCCTTATGCTTTAGTATGTGACAATGGATTTGCTTTTGCATTATTAAAATTATCAAGTTGGGCTTTTGATCATGGAATCATTTTGAAGTTTTCTTGAAATTACTATCCTCAAGGGAATGGACTAGTAGAGTCTACAAATAAGAACTTATTTAACATCATAAAGAAATTGATAGAGAAAAATCCTAGGGAATGGAACACCCTATTAAAATATGCCTTGTGTGTAGATAGAACTAGGATGAAGGCTGCATTGGGAAACTCTCCTTATCAATTAGTATATGGGGTGGATCCTATCCTCGTTAACTTAAAGATCCCCACATTGCAGTTTGCACAAGAATATCTAGGTATAGATAGCAAACAAGAAGTCAGGTTACTTTAGCTAATGCACCCAGAAGAAAAAAGAAATAGAGCAATTGATTAGTTCGCTAAACATCAAGCTGTTGTCAAATGTTGGTTTGATAAAAGAGCCAAAGTCGAGGATTTTAGGATTTTAGATCTGGTCCTTATGTGGGATAAAGCACATGAAAAGAAAGGGGATCATGGTAAATTTGATAAACTTTGGGTAGGCCCTTTTCATATTTCAGAAATCCTAGGAGATAGTACCTACAAACTTAAAACTCTAATTGGTGAGGATGTCTCATTACCAGTTAATGGACAATTCCTTAAGCACTATTTTCAAGCCTAAGATAGGGTCATGTAAGTCAAATGTATCATAATGTGCATATTATATAGTTGTTTGTACAGTTTTGTTTTGCCTAGTCAATATGATGGACCTTATCACCCTAAGAAAAGAACCAAATTGTTAGGATTCAAGTGATGAAAACAGATTCCTATATAGGTTATGATTCATTTTGAGGAGTATTTGGGATTAGGTCTATGATATCCTATTCATCAAGGTACCTTTTCTTAACTAAGGTGATTTTCACAATGACTCACCTAACAGCCTTGGGTTTGTGGAATGCATAAGTATAGGCATTAAGTGAAAAATCCAAAGAGACTCCCTTGCTACCAATACAATCTCCAACCTAAATCAGCAAATGACCATGCTTTGCATACTAATCTTACATCATGATATCATATGAACAAAGAAAGAAATATTGAGGAATCTAAAAGGATAAAATTAGGCAATCTAAGTAACTCTACCGGGGCTATAGACGCCTGTTGGCAGTGGGGCTCTACTTAGGGGGATTGTATAGATAACCTTGTCGGGAATATGGACGCCTGCTGGCAATAAGGCTCTATCCAGGTTGGCTATGAGGGATGATCTCAAAATATGTAGCTTAACATCAGTTACTCATGTTTTCAACTTACTTTCAAGATGAGGATAATTAATCATTTGCACACACCTGACCCTTTGCTAGCATTGTTACAATGATGAAAATCATATCATTCAGAAAGGTCACAATACTTATACTTAGAAAGAGTTAAAATGCTATGTTAGAATGTGATCACATCACTTGAATCATTGGAATTTGGTTATCTTCTTTGGTGGCAAGTTGTTGTGTGGTTACACAACACGCCCCCTTTTGCCTTAGCAAAATAGGGACCCAACTTTTGCTTTCTTCTTGTTGCTTGTTTGTTTCTTGTTTTGGGCGGCTTAGTAAAATTAATCATGCAAGTCACCCCTGAAAGGATGGATGTACCACTAGATGAGGTCAGTTATCAAAGTCAGTAATTTCTATTATTAACCTCATAGCTAGAAAGTATTCAAAATTCTAAGTGGGTTTGTCTTTTGAATCACCCCAAAATTGTCTAAGGGAAGAAAGTTATGGTTGAGTCAAAGTCTAGTCAAACCTGATAAAATCCAAGGAGGGTCATATTTCTAACATTAGGCATATTCGATAAAATCACCCAGACTTAAAGTCATCACTCGACAACCACTAGGGGGGGTCCGGTATGCAAACATCAAAATTAAATGGAAGCTGGTATTTACCCGTCAAAGAACCTCACATATTATCCTGGGGCGTCATATTCCCTAGTATCAGTCATCTTACAAATATCACCCCTTCACGAATATCACCCTATGCCAATATGACACTAACGTCACCCAATTCTGATAAATGAAAGAGATCACCCCGATATTGACGTCATCATCTCACCCAACCTTATGGAGGGTCATATATCCAATATCCCTCATATTCCTTAAATATGACGATGACGTCACTAAAACCTGATAACTAAAGAACATCAAAGACATGATGATGTCATCACAATTTTATTCCCTGAGGCAGGGCATTTTTTTAGTACCCTCAATATTAATTCCATGACCTGATATCCTTCATAGTCAAAGGTTGACCATATCACCTGATCTTTTGAATGCGATTATCCCACGTAAGATGAGGGGGGGTCATATTGGCCACGGGGGGTCATATTTCTAAATATCCATGATCTTTCAAAGATCACCCCCCCTTTAACACTAAATGCAATTAATGCGATAGATGAACTCCCGCCGATTACAAATACAAATTGAACACTTGGCGGCATCTACAAATGTCATGCAAATGATTGACGGATTGAATCCAGACAACACATTTTACCCTAATTTGTCTTGTTGATCTATTTAAAAGTAAAATTCAAAGATCATTTTCATTTACCTTGCTACAAACTAAAAATTACAGAGCACCAAAAGTCAAAACCCTCGTCAGCTACCCACCAGTGATTTGGATTCTTCTGCGTGACAGAACGGAACAGGTGACTCTGCAAGTTATAGCTTGTCTGTAATCACTCATCTAATACACAGGAAAGCATTATCAGGTAAGTAACTTTAAACCCTCCTCTTTGTCATTTTCTGCAACTCCAGGTAAAATGTTTGTGTTTACTAGGGTAAATTTACATAATGATGCATAAAAAGGTAGGATGAAGAATAGTAAATGGTAGATACATGATATTGTTGAAATACATATGGGTGGCATAGGGTAAAATATATCATGACCATTACAAGAATCAATGGCCGATGTCAGGAGAAACTGATCAGAGACAGAACTTATGAAACCCATGTTTGTGCAACCAAAAGGGGTACAATTCAAGTATGGGGTGATTAGTGATATGCATCAAGGGGATACGGATTTGGATGTATGGTCAACAAGATTGGACAATGACACAGATGACCTTAATCTGGATAGGGTGTTCACCTCTGGTATGTGGCATGCAACTGGTTTCCCTACGCTATGGATGCATTAGAGTTGGTAGTAGAGTGTGCAAGGAATTATAACCTGGAAACTAGGCAAGTGGAAAAACACGACAGAGTATATCCTAACTTCTTGGTCAAGGGCATCACCGCCACTTTTAATTTTCCAGTAGGAAAGAATGTGGTCAATGTGGATCTTCGTAAATTGGAGGCAAAGTATAACAATAACAAGAAGAATGCTAGGAAAAGATGTATCAATGGAGGTCAAAGAACAACACTTGCACAGCTTCATCCAAGCTATCAGTATATTTGTATAAGTTTGACTTTGATAATGAGTACCAATACATAATTGCTCTGCTCAGCAGGATGACCGGTAGACCCAATGCTAGTAATTTTGAGAATTGGATGTTTGGGATCATCCAGATGGTCTTATACTCTGACAATAAACCCCTATGGGCCAAAATCATCAATGAATCACTAGATGAGGGGATGAAGAAGCTGGGAGGACAGGCATGTTTATTCTACATGACCTCATATGTGGTGTACTCTTGTGCATATAAAGGAACATTTGATGCCTTAGGAATGGTGGGTAAGATTGGCAATAATACAGATGGTGTACATATCTAGGATCATTATTCCTAGTTACAGGGAAAAGCATACCTCCAGGATTACAAATTGGTGAATGATGCATTCTTGATGCACCTGGTAAGAACCATGGAATAAGACCAGACTAAAATACTGAGCATGGAAGCTCAAGAAGTCATTTACAAACATGGGGCATTGTTTATTCAATTTGATACCTTTTCATATATCAGGGTTGAGGGATTTGAGGGACAACCTTTTATGCTGCCAAGATACCCTACTGATAGGGTCATCTTAATGGAGTTTGTTAGACAGATATCTACAACAGTGGAGGCCTATAAGGCACATAAGAAGATTCCTTTAGTGTTGTTCCTAGTATCTATGGGATGGTACATGTGTTTAGATTTAGAGAGCATAAAGCATGCTATTGGGGGATTGAAACTAATGTACCTACATTCATTTCGTCTTGCCAGATCATATGATCCTTATTGCAGGATGCAGAAAACATTAGGAAAGCAGATACATCAAAAGCATCTGGAGGATTTTTGGACGGATTGTGATGATGAGGCTAAGGTGAGGAGAAGGAAGTATTAAAGGCTCACATTAAGCCAAATCAGAACTTTTGATTGCATCAAAGTGCCAGCACAGCTGTATGAAGATGATGGGAAGGTGATGTCAGATGAGTATGAAAGTAAGATGGTGTACAATGACACCATATCGGCTCCTGATCTCACACAGTAAGAAAATATATCCTTAGATCAGATGATACAGGGGGTGATCCAGCTGACCCAAGCTTGGGTGGATGCAGAAATAGCCAAATTGAAGGAAAGAGGCATGGCCCTTACTATTGATAATAAGAAGAAGAGATAGGAAGTATCTGATGAAGAGTATGATGACTTACTTACTGAGAAGAGAAAATCTAATGGGGAGAGGTTACCTATTGAAAAACAAAAGAAGATATCCTCTAAAGGAAAGAAAGCTGAAAATGAACCCAAGGGGGTGATTATAGAAAGAAATGTTACTAAGGGTGAGGGTGCATCTACATCCACTCAAGCATCTGCCTCAATGTCATCACCTCCACCAGAGAAGCCAAAAACTAAGAGGATTTTGAAACCTATCATTGAGAGCAATGACATGCAGGTAGAGGGGCAAACCCTATAAGAGGAATTAGAAGAAGATAACCCCCTGGAAGAAGAACAATTGAACAAAGGACCTAAAGATGATGATTTGTTGATTGCAAGTAGGAAGAGAAAGGGGGTGCCCCTAATGTCACCGCCGAAGAAACATAGAATAGTCATGAGGGGGAATGTTAGTGCCGACCTCATCATGTTGAAGGGATAAGGAAGTGTAGGTTTTAGAAAAGAATTGCAGCATGAAGTTCCCATTCCAAAGATAATCAACTTTAAAATTGAGATGGTTGAAGAGAAAACAAGAGAAGTGCTCATGACAAGTAAGGGGCTCCCTTTTCCCCTTGATGACACTGTAGATTTATTAGATGATGAGGTGGTCCAGGACATGGTTGCTCAATGTATGGAAACCTTAGTTACCAACACCAGGATGACACCTCATGGGACCCCATTGGCCCAAATGAAGGTGTTACAAGAGAAAAATAAATAGATAAAACAAAGAAGGATTGTCCTGAAAAGATAGCCCAGAAAATAGGGTTGGATAGTTGATAGACCTGGCACATAGGGGTGATGTAAGTCCAAATAAAGATAGTAATCTGCCCATAAAGCCTAAAAGAGTTGAAGGGGCAGGGCATACAGAGAAAGATAATATGGCACCTGATCAGGATCAGGCATGAGATAAGGTACCCATAGACTCAAAAACACCAAAAGTACAACAACAGAGTGGGGGTGATAAGGATATGCTAGATCAGGATGTTGGTCAGGACAAAAGTGATTTATTGATGCCTACTATAGGAGGTGATTAGGAGGGTCCAACATTAGAAGGAAAATTAGCTAAGAAAAGAGTGGATACAAGAGAAGCTGATACATCTCAAGATAAAGCACAAAGTTTACCACGGGTTGATATAGCAAATAAAGAAATAGAAGATGTAGCCATTAGTGGCCAAGGTGATCTCCAAGGTCAAGATGCACAAGTCTCTCAGGAGACTAATGCATCTGCGAATGAACAAAGTAAGAAGGGTGATGAGATCCCAAAGGAGGACTTACAACAAGAAACACAAGATCAAGGTGAGAGGATTCCAGATCACCCTCCTCCACATCAGGAAGCCCCTCAACAGGAGGAACATTAGCAGGATCCCCCTCATGATGAGCAACATGAGGAAGAAATCAGGAAGGTACCCACTCCACCATGGATAGAGGTTGATATAGAAAGGCATGACACTTGTGACATGGAACAAGGCCACCTAGAACTTGGAGGTGATATACCTCATTGGCTAAGAAGAGAAATACACGTAGAGCAAGTGGAAGAGGTTCTAGATTTTGATGTGTCTGGCTTGTTTGCTAAGAGCATGATGAAGACAAGGAGAAAGGCCAGGCTGACAATAGCAATAAAAAGAGATCCTACAACAGGTAGGAGGACCACACAAGTAGCACTCCCAATAGTTGAAAAGGAGAAAGGTAGGATAAGCCTGGAGGAATTTTAGATCACAAATGTTGATCTAGGTTTTGCTAATGAAGACCAAGAGGGTCAGGAAGGGAAAGACATTATTGATTCTTTGATTTAAAGGGTAAAAAAGGAAAAGGAGAAGAATAAGGTAGATAAAGAGCACATTGTTCAATTACATTCTTTTATCAAAGGGTTAATTAACCCTGATCATGCACCTGCTGATTTGGTAGTTCCATTGATTATTATATCACAAGAAGAGGTTACCAAATTGGACCTAATGAAGCATGAGGCAATGGTGATGGAGAAATGGATGTTCTCAGCATTGACAGGAGCTGAAGATGTAATAAAGACCTCTCTACAAAGATGGAATTATTTAAGCACCTTTAAAAGAAAAGTAGACAAGATGCAGAATGAGACAAACAGGAGGTCATTTTGATTAGAGAAGGACCTGACTACTCTAAGTGAGATGAAAAGGATTGACTCACAAATTCTAATAAGTAACAAGGTGTTAGATAATAATACTGCCCTACTAATGGAGATCTGGTATGGAGATATTAGATTTGAATTTGGTGTATTGAAGAAATGTAGTGGTAAGCTCAAGGACATTGGTGTCAAACTACACAACATGATGGCATGAGACAGAGACCCTAGAGGCCTTAGAAGGGAAGATAGAAGGAAAAATTGAGAACCAGAATGCAAACTTTGTTGTCAAAGCTCTACATGATAATTTCAAGTTAGTAGTAGATGATCCCCTAAATCACTTGACCGAAGAGGTGATGAATAGAGTCATGAGGATAAAGGTCAAAGTGGAAACATACAATGAGACATTAAATAGAAGGAAAGGCAAGATGGAAGCTCTCAAAAATAAATTTCATTCCCATAAACATGCAATAGTGAAGGCTAGAGTCCAGGATGGGGGAGAGGTTGACAGACTAGTGCAAGCATATGAATCTATCAGGACGGTAGTGGGGTCCACAGAAGAGAGAATGTTTATCAAGGAGATAGTGATAGTGAGTGTACTAAAAGTGAAGAAGATAATGAACAGGAAGGAAGTGAATGAGATGAAGAATAAGTATAGATGTATTACTAATTAAAAATATGCATATAAGTAGCAGGTCATCCAGATGGTTGCCAATTGGCAACTTGTGCCACGAATGAAGTATTGACTAAGTCAATGGAGAATTATTGGCCGTTGATCTAAAGTGATAAATCTTGACCGTTGGTCAGTTGTAACTACCTCCCCTCATTCTATAAAAGGTGGAGGAGTGCAATCTTTTAGACATTTGAAACTTAATTGAAATCTGATTGCTGAAGAATTTAGGACTTATTTCAAAGTTATTGTGATTGTACATGTTTTGCATACTTAATGAAAGAGAAGCTGTTTTGATTACAAGTCATTGTAAATCCTGAGTAATTTGTCAGTGGAATCTAGATATATGCATTGATTAGCTACGTCCCTTGGAGTGCTTTTTAGCCTGCATGTGTTGTTTTCACTCTTTGTTCCTTTGAAGTTAGCATCATCCATAACTAGCTGTGGAACAACCTGGTGAATTATGGTTTGATTTCTTCTCTTCATGAATGTATCTAGTGTGTATGTGATTCAATAACTAAAGGTTCACCAAAATTAGAAGTATTTCTTTAAATTTCTTTGAATTTCATTACAAATCATCTCCATAATTGCAAATAACACACAATCAAAAGCAAATAAACATTAAATATGCAGATCTCTTGTAAACAATTGAAAATACAGAGCATATTTTTAGTAGAAGCATGTCAAATTGATAAATATCATGTAAATATAGATAAATATCTACAATAAACACCTGAATATCTACTTGTAGACACATCATTTAAATAAATATGCAATGTAGAAGAATGTGTAAAGATTATGATGATCAATAATCAGAAGAATTGATCGAACTTATAAATATCACAGTGATCTTTGGAAATAGAGTAGAATTAATCTTTGTGAAGTACATTTATAGGAAACAGTTGTAATACTGATCATCTAAGAAAACATAAGATCCCTTGAAATGGAAAATAGCATGTCACATCAACCTTTGAGAACGTCAGAAGATCATGACATGATCAATGGAGCCTTGGAGTCATCAATTTATCCTAAATTGATCTTACTTTACAAGATAATAAAGGTTTGTTGTGTAAATTTTTATGCATGTTGTTATGACTAACAATCATCATCAACAGGCATCGATCTTCACTTCATTTGTTTCTTCATTTCTTTATGCATTACTTGTTAAATTTGTTCTTCATTTAAATGTATGAACACATCACAAGTCGATTAGAATACTTTGAATGTTAAGTTACAATAGTATGGTTCATGAACAAGTGCATGCTTTGTCTATTTTGAGTCCTCCAGAGGTTAGTGTTAGTTCTTGCATCATTCTAGATATTTTGAGTTAATACAGTTATCTATGCAATTCCCTGTTGAATATAGTTACCTACAACTTATGCTGCAGGTACCCGTAGCCACTAGATTCTATAGTTGTTTTTACTATTTTTGTATTTCTAAGAATTCCAGCCAAGTAGAATACTCTGAGTAGGTTTGGATAAGTTGGTTTAGGATAGATATGAGTCTTGAGGGCATATATAGTGTAGGTACCATCATAAGCTTACACTCCTTGGTTGATAATTTAATGTAGGAATGTAATGATAGAGTGGATGGTTCAGATAGGTTTACCCCTGAATTATGTTAAGTCTATAACACATTAGTTTTCCTCTACACCAAGAAACCCTAAACCCTCTACCTCTCAATCTCTCTCGCTATGTCTCTAGACATCTCCCTCACTCTCTATCTCCAAATCTCTCCTCTGTCTCCTCTATCTCTCCTTATAAGTCCTCTCTATCTCTCTCTCTCTCTAAATCCTAAGCCCTAAATCCCTAAACCCTAACCCCTAACCCCTAAACCCTAGAGCCTAACCCCTAAACCCTGAACCCTAAATAATGTTCCTAAACCCTAACCCCTAACCCCTAAACCCTAAACCATAAATCCTAAACCTAAGCAACCCTAAACCTCTATCTCCCTATCTCTCCCTATCTTTGTATCTCTATCATCCCTCTACCTCTCAATCTCTCTCCCTATGTCTCTAGACATCTCCCTCACTCTCTATCTCCTTGTATCTCCCCTCTATCTCATATATCTCTCCCTATCAGTCCTCTCTCTCTCTCTAAACCCTAAACTCCCTAAAACCTAAACCCCTAAACCCTAACCCTAATCCCAAAACCCTAAACCCAAGAAACCCTAAACCCTAAATAATGCCCCTAAACCCTAACCCCTAACCCCTAAACCCTAAACTCGAGCAACCCTAAACCCCTAAACCCTAAATAATTCCCCTAAACCCTAACCCCTAAATCTTAAACCCAAGAAACCCTAAACCTCTATCTCCCCATCTCTCCCCTATCTCCCTCTCTATCATCCCTGTACCTCTCAATCTCTCTCCCTATGTCTCTAGACATGTCCCTCACTCTCTATCTCCCTATCTCCCCCTTTGTCTCCTCTATCTCTCCTTATCGGACCCCTCTCTCTAAACCCCTAAACCCTAAACCCAAGCAACCCTAAAACCCTAAACCTTAAATAATGCCACTAAATCCTAACCTCTAACCCCTAAACTGTAAACCTAAGGAACCCTAAACCTCTAAACCCTAAACCCTAAACCTCTATCTCCCTATCTCTCCCCTATCCCCCTACCTTATCATCCCTCTACCTCTCAATCTCTCTCCCTATGTGTCTAGATATGTCCCTCACTCTCTATCTCCCTATCTCTCCCCTTTATCTCCTCTATTTCTCCCTATTGTTTTTCTCTCTCTAAACTTTTAACCCTAAACCCATAAACCCTAACCCTAAACCCTAAACCTTAAACCTTAAACCCAAGTAGCCCTAAACCCCTAAACCCTAAATAATGCCCCTAAACCCTAAACCCTAAACCCTAAACTTGAGAAACCCTAACTCCCTAAATACCAAACCCTAAATAATGCTTCTAAACCCTAACCTATAACCCTAAACCCTAAACTTAAGCAACCCTAAACCTCTATCTCCCTATCTCTCCCCTATCTCCCTATCTATATCATCCCTCTACCTCTCAATCTCTCCCTATGTCTCTAGACATGTCCCTCACTCTCTATCTCCCTATTTCTCCCTATAGGTACTCTCTCTAAACCTTAAACCCTAAACCCCTAACCCCTAACCCCTAAAACCTAAACCCTAAACCTGATAAACCCTAAACCCCTAAACCCTATATATCCCCTAAACTCTAACCCCTAACCTTTAAACCCTAAACCTGAGCAACTCTAAACCCTAAATAATTCCCCTAACCCTAAACCCTAAATGTCTATCTCCCTATCTCTGTCATCCCTCTACATGTCAATCTCTCTCCCTATCTCTCCCCTCTATCTCCTCTATCTCTCCCTATTGATCCTCTCTCTCTAAACCCTAAACACCTAAACCCTAATCCCCTAATCCCTAAACCCTAAACCCAAGCAACCCTAAAACCCTAAACCCTAAATAATGCTTCTAAACCCTAAACCCTAACCCATAAACCCTAAACCCCTAAACCCTAAATAATGCCACTAAACCCTAACCCCTAACCCCTAAACCTTAAACCCTAAACCCAAGAAAAACTAAACCTCTATCTCCCTATCTCTCCCCTATATTCCTATCTCTATCGTCCCTCTACCTCTCAATCTCTCTCCCTATGTTTTTAGACATCTCCCTCACTCTCTATTTCCCTATCTCTCCCCTCTATCTCATCTCTCTCTCTAGATATCTCTCTATCTCTTTCTCTCTTTTTCTATCTCTCCCTAAACCCTAACCACTAACCCCTAAACCATAAACATGAGCAACCCTAAACCTACATATTTCTCTCTCTCTCTCTCTCTCTCTCTTATCTCTCCCCTCTCTCCCCCCTCCATCTCTCCCCTCTCTCCCTCTTCCTCCCTCCCCCTCTCCCTTATCAACAAAGGAAATGGAAACAATAAAACTAGGACATGCAAAGAGGGATGATGATATAAATTGTGAGGATGAAATGGAAAAAAGATAAAAATGAAAGTTAATTAGATAGGAATAATGATGAGAGGAGAGGTGGAAAATAGTAAAATAGGGAAAATTTGGTGGGATCTAAAGGAAAATTGGAAAGGAAAACTAGGAAATTTAGGGTTAAGAGGTGAAAAAGAAAGGGGAGGAGGTGGAAAAAGAAGTCAAATGGACACAAAGAGATGAAGATGAGAGAGAGAGAGAGAGAGAGAGAGAGAGATGCATAAAATTCATTTTAACAACTTTATAATGCACTCTCATTTTTGCCTACTTTGGGAAATTCCAACCCTAAGGGTTGGAGGTAGCTTTTGGATGCCAAGGATGTGTTTTTCACAAAATTTAGAAATGTCGACCAAATATCGTGTGTGCTCCCCCTATGGTTTACACATTTTTCAATGTCAATACGAAAAATGCTAGGACAACTTCAAGTTTTTTATTATATTTCTAACCATGTATTTTTTTCAAAATCATGATAACATTAAGGTTTCCATCTTCAAGTTCTTTTGCTAACATGTTCTTTTTTTCAAAAAACCTATGTCTAGTATTTATGGTATCATTTTTTAAACATTTATCAAAATTTGAAACAAATCACATTTTTAGATTCTAGACTCAATTCTATACACATTGATTTTTTAAAAATTTTGATTAGTTTTCAAAATAATTGCGGGGGGGGAGCATGCTCAAACTTTCATTTTTCAAGATGTGTCCACTTTGTAAATTCATAAAAAAATCATATATTCATAAAAAATTAACAAACAAAAAAAGGCATACACTATATGGTGTTAGCTAATTTTCCACCATTGTGATTTGTCTAATACTTTTAAAAGGTCAACATTTCAAGCCCGAAGCACACTAGAAACTATGTTATATTTTTCTGACAAAAATAGGAGCAACTTGTGTGCTCCCCCTATTTGAATCTCTTAATCTCCACCATTTTTAGAAAAAATAGTAGTTTTGAAACTAGAATCAGAGCACTACAAAACTTGTTCTTATCATATCTTCTAATTTTGAGCGTGGCTATCTTCAATTTCTCATGCAAGATCAGTTTTTTCTGATTTCAAAAAAAAAGTGGCCACTTTTGACCCCCTTTTAGTCCCCCATTTCCATGCACTTACCCCAATATACATTTGGAAGGGCCCTTGAGTCCAAAAAATAATAATTTTTTTTGTTGTGATAATCCTCTTCTTGATGGTAGCCCATGCAAATAATTCATCTTTAGGCAAACAATTTTTGTTCCAATATAAGTGTGTCGGTCAATCCTCCTTTGGGGAAGAGGCTTACTCCAACATATACCTTGCCTTAGTGTTATAAACATCTAATTTGACATTGCACCATTTTATGACATCATTAACTTCTAAGATGAATACTATTATTACTACCATTACTTTTTCTAAAATAGAAATTTGTTATTCTAGTTTGTCAAGCCATACATATTTTTCCATTTCCATTTTGTTAGGCCTTCACTTTTGTGGTGCTATAGGTAGTAGCACACTTTGTTTTCCCAATGAGACTCCAAAAAATTTCATGTCTTGGTCAAATCTAGTCTCTTTTTAAGTGTAGTGTATCTATTCCATGAATTCTCCCAAAAAAGTAACTTTCTTCCATTTCTCACCTCCCATTTCATGTTCTTAAAAATTGTTTTTATAGGAGATGATGAAGTTCCAAATCGGGGATCCCCTAGGTGGGTTGGCAATAGTTGAAATCCTTGTCAGGTCATCTATGTCTAAATACTTGTACTAGAGAATTATCGCCCATTTGAGATGGGGTTTGGCTTACATGCCCTAAACAATTTTGGCTCCAAGTGCACTATTTTGAGTGGACAATTTTCTTAATCCAAACCCACCCACATCTTCTGGTTTGTATATGGAATCCCATGCTATTAGTGGAAAATTTTTATCATAAGAATTACCCTTGACATTGGAAGTGTTAGAAATTAGGATCTTAGGATACTAATCATTATTAACAAAATATAAAATAAATAAAATGAGAATTATACAAGCATAAGTTTAACACATTACACAATATATACATAGTGAAAACCCTTTTGGGTAAAAACCCCATAAAAAATCATTTTATTAAAACACTTACAAAAAATAGTCTATTAAAAAATAAACTATACTTCCACATGGCTTATAATACCTCATGTGTATAGTGATATAATTCACTATAAAGCTCCAAATTCCCTTGCCTCTCAAATGAGAGAGAACCTCCTTAAAAATAGGAGGGGTGACAAAATACCTAAAAGGCTATCAGTTACACCCATTCAAAGAAACCATTTATAAATAATTAATAATCTAATAGTTATTAGATTATTAATTATTAAATGGTATATGCTTTATATCATAAGGTTTTATAACCTTATATTAGAACAATATATAAATGTTATAAGGGTATGACCCCTAATAACATTATGTTCTAACACTCCCCCTTAATGTCAATAGGGAGCATTACATGTCAACTTTTATAAAATAAAAAATGAAGTATCCCAGTAACATAGGTCTTCTTTGACAATGATAACAAGGACACAAATATATGCCAAAATGAAGAGCATGTATTCTAGACTACATGAAAGTTGTCATAATTTATAATCCTAGTGTTTTAAAAAATGATCCTAAACAAGGTCTTATAATGTTTTTTTGGAGCCTATAACTCCTCAAACCAGCCTCCCCCAGGTTCATTACAGAGTGCCCATAGGTATTATATAATACAATACTTTTACAAGTGGAAGAATTATAGGGAGAAAATTTTTCAATATTCCCATAGGGATTCATAGAATGCCTAGAGGTCTTGTGTTATGCCCATTAGGTCTTACATCCAAGGAGTTAGCCATATATAATTCCTAGAGGTCTTGCTTTTTTCCTTTTAGGTCTTACATAGAGCTGCCATTGTTAGGCACACTCTCTCCCCCTCAATGGAAACTCCTTATGGCCAAGCATTGATATGAATTTGGATAATTTGGTACTGCACATAGGTTTGATGCTATATTGTATATATAATTTCTTTGTGATTACTGGGAACTTAGCCCAGATCTTCTTGACATAGTCTATTTTCCATCTAATAATCAGTCATATAGAACTAAAGAATAATATTAGGATGGAATGATTTTTCCTTGAATGAAGTGCACATAAACTTCAAATGTGATTTATTTCTAGAAATAAGAGTTTTTGGTAAGAGTAAATACCAAGTTATCATATAATAAAGTGGGACTTATAGTAATAGCACCTAAATGAAAAACTCTTCCAATAATCTCGTAAGCCACATTGATTCTTTTATAGCTACTTTTGATTAAAGGGCTATAGAAGATAATTGTTTAAATGTTACTCCATCCATGTGATAGCCACTACACCATATTTTGAAGACATGGTTTGAGGTGTATGTCATATCAATAAGATCACCAAAATAATTAGTAACACAATAATCAATAAATTTTATTTTTGATGCAAGAATAATAAAAGCCCATAATTAATTTTAAAAAATTAAGTCAACATATAATATTCTATGAAAATACTTAAAAATGATCTAATGATCTTATAAAGAAGATCATATGGGATTTTCATAAGCATAAGCATTTATAATTTTCCATGTTTTTGCAAGGGAAAAAATAGTCATCCTACTAAACATTTATTAATGATTCAAAAATAAATAAAGAAATAAGTGAGCTATCCTTCCCAGGCTTGCTCCTCGGATAGTGTATTAGGGAGACAAACACCCATTACAAGTAGGTGCTTTTATACCCAAGAAATTTAGAGTTTTTGGAGAAATACTAACCTCCTTAGATAGTTGTGAAAAATAGTTATATATTGAATCAAAATGTCATCTTGGATTTACCCATTTGGACATATCTTTTTAGCTTGTAGTATTGCCCCTTAATGGACCTCTCTTCTCCATGAGATATAGGATAAAATTGCTTCTTGATTATAACAATATTCAAATAATTAATATCAAATGTTATCAATCCTCTATCCATGCAAACTCATCCAAAGTTTTTATCAAATTATTTCATATACAAGATAATTATCAAAAAGTGGAGCCTTTACATATGACAATATCTTATATGCATGAAAAATAAAATTATATAACATCTCTTATTTTTAGAGGTGATGATTATCATTAACATTAAAAATATACTTTATGGTTATAACAAAAATAGTAATAAAGTTATATTTTTTAGATGCTGCTTACAACTTTTAAAAAATATTAACAATATCAAGGATTATAATAGTATATATCTCTAAAGTTAGTTTCAATATGTTCAAACATAGAGCATGATGGAGTCTATCTCCTTTAGCTTTAGTCGCTCATAAGAAATGTTAGGTTTATAATCAGATAAGTTAGTCCTTCAACTTTCATAGCTCTAGTGATGGAAGGATCTTCCATTGAAGCTCTCTCTAATGTATGTGTTAGGCATTTCCACTACCATCTTACCATAGTCATATAATACTTGGGACCATATGAGTATGATATGATTATTAGCTAAATTAACAAAAGGGAGCTAAGAAATCTCGACAACTCCATCCTAATTATGGCTATCAAATCTAAATGACTTAGGAAAGTTGGAAATTCAATCATAAGAATGGCATAATTTTCTTGAAGTGGCCATGCACTCAATATTAAGTCATGTAAATCTAATTCAATCACTAGATATACCAAATTAACTACTTATAAAAAATACCGTTCTTTTTTAATAGAAAAACAAATAAAAATGGATTGTTAAAACAAAAAATTCCAAGATCATGACGAATTAAATTAAGGGGTTCTCTAATTTCATAGCCTAAGAGAATGCAAAATTTAATGTTACTTTCTAAAAGGTTAACCAATAAGTTCTACCTTTGATGGACAAGAGGAACTCATTAAGTAAGAACTCTAAGTATTTCATCAAGTTTCCTCTAAATATCATATTCTCCATGGTTACTGTTATCACCTGAAATTGCACCCTTTTGTTGAAGCTTTGACAATTCCAACAATTTCAGAGTAACATGGGATTGGTCTCAAGGTGTGGGACCTTGTAGTTGAGACCAAACCTCTAGAGAGGGGTAATTCCTCTTTCTGATCTTAAGGCTCAGAGAATTAAACTAAATCTAATGCTACACTCATAGGTAAAAGGGGAAGAAAATACTAGAATTGAAAGGGGTGTGATGCACCAGATTTGTAAATGTGTTTAACTGTGTCTGAATTAACACGACAATGAACTCAAGACTAAAGAAATCTTACACATACTCATATAATCCATATAGAGGTTTGAGTGGAGAACTAGAGCTGAGAAAGGGACCATTTTGCCCACAATACTAGCGTATAATTCGCAAATGAAAACAATATAAAACTTAAGAGAGAGACAAAATAGCAACCTATATTAATCATGAAGGCTAGAAATCTATTACAAAAGTAGAACAATTTGTTGTAGGAGAAAAAGACACAAAATAATCAATTACTCTCATTAGTGAACTATACTAGAAGCCATTAAAGGCCTAGATTCAAGCACAACCCATCAAATCCTACCGATTCCTACAATTGCATTACAAGGCCTATGATTTGCAATAAACTCCTCCACCCACGTGATGACCCATAAAAATGGCTAACCAACCCCTTTTTTACATCTTTTCTTCATGTATATATAGCATTTTAAATCTATTCTACAGCAACAGGCACTGAAAATCAGTCAACTGACCCTACACATGCCCACACTGCATTTAATTTTGACCCAGTAGTGCTGTTAGAAGATCTGTAGAATGGGACAACAACCATGCTTCTGACAAGCTTGCAACTCTATAGAGGAAGATTGCCCACACACAGGAGTAGCATTTAGGAAGGAAGTTTTGAAATATTTTCATGCACCAGCAAAATCCATTTTGTCCCTTCTTGTACAATCACATTGAAGGATTTAACTATTTTAAATACCTGATTCTGACTTTTCTACCATATTTGTACTTCAAGTATTAAATCCCTTCTACAACAATAGAAATTATGTCCTTCAAGCTTCTAAAACACTTTAAAATATTTAAATTTCTTTAATATTTTAAAGCATTACATTTCATTGAATTTCCCTTTTCTGGCTTTTTATTTTGCCTTATCAGAAAAATCTCTCTTTTGCAAACTAAACTTTCCTCTGCCTTTTGCTTTTTTCTTTAGTCGGAAAAAATCTCTTTTTGTGAACTACTTCCTTGGCCAAGGATTTCCTTTTCTCTATTTTTTGCCTTATTGGCAAAATCTTCCCTTTGAGAACTATTTCTTCCTTGTCTCCTCAAGCATCTTGGTCATCTTCCATGCCTTATCAGAAAAATTTTACTTTCAAAAACTAACCATTCCTCCTTTGCTTTCTAATTTTTCCTTATTGCCAAACGTGGATCTTACTTGTCTTTAATTTTTTTCCTTATTAGTAAACTTCCCCGTTTGCAAAATTACCATGCCTTTGGCCTTCTTTTGTCTTTGGTTCTCTTTATCAATCAATCACCTTATCAAGAAATTTGAGAAAATATGAACCTATTGGTGAGTTCTCCCTTTTACCGATTTAGTGATGGTGGCCCCTTTCCTTAGCATTTTATTTTACCTTTTTCCCTGTCGGCGAATCTTCATTTCCAGGAACCACTTTTGGCTTGCCTTTTTTTTCCTTTGTTAGCAAAGTTTCTGATCGACGAACTTAAGGTTTTTCAAACCTTAAGTTTGTCGACAAAGGAAAACTTTTTTCTTTCCTTCACCTTTATCTCTACCTTAGCTGCTTCATAGGGGACTCTTTTGATTGTAGCTAGCTACTCTATCAAAGACAAATGATCACTCTTATCTTCAAAGTGTTGGCACAATCTAGTTCCCAAATCATTCCAATTGTGAATGGAATTGGTTAGCAGACCTCTATACCACTAAAGGGCTTTCCCTTTGAAGGAAGAAGCTAGAAGCCTCATAGACACTATCTATAGTGACATTATGGATAGAAAATACACTAGCAATGTCCTCGATATGCTCAACAGGGGTGGTGGAATTTTCACCAGTGAAGAATGAGGCAACTTTTAGAGATGAGGTGGAGATATCATCATATTAGGCTAGGTCAAGAGGGCTTCCACCATTGAATGCAAGAAAAGGAAGGTTCCTTGCCATGCTGTGGATATTTAAATTAATTATGGTTATATGCAAGCTCCTTCTTGAATATTGAAACCTAACTAGAAGGGGGTAGATTGGGATCTTGAAGGAGATGAAAAAACACTCATATTTTCCCTCACAAAGAACCTAGATAGTCTACTTCTTCTTCTTGAATCAGTAAATGATAGTTCTATGAATTGAAAATTACCTCTGGAAGAAGATCAGGTCTGTACTCCAAGCACGAAATGTTCAATTGATCTGAATACTGGACTAGCAAAGTTGCCCGATTCTGTGTTGAATACTTCCATAACAAAAAAAATGAGAATAGCACCAAAATTCTCATCTCATCTCTTACTCAGAGCAAAGAGTCCCACCGAGCATGCCAGAAAGTGTTATCACTAGAAACTACACCCTTTTGTTGAAGCTTTGATAGTTTCAATAATTTTAGAGTAACATGGGATTGCACATGGGATTGGTCTCAAGGTGTGGGACCTTGCAATTGAGACCAAACCTCTAGAGAAGGTTGGTTCCTCTTTTTGAGCTTAAGGCTCAGAGAATTAAACTAAATCTAATGCTACATTAATGGGGAAAAGGGAAAGAAAATACTGGATTTCAAAGGGGGTGATGCACCAGATTTGTAAATGTGTTTAACTATGTTTGAATTAACACAACAATGACCTCAAGAATGAAGAAAGCTCACACAAACTCATGTAAGCCATATAAAGGTTCGGGTAGAGAACTAGAGCTGAGAAAGACACTGTTTTTCCCACAATACTAGCATATAATTCACAAATGAACACAATATAAAACTTAAGAAAGAGGAAAAATAGTAGTATGTATTAATCATGAAGGCTAGAAAGCCATTAAAAAAGTAGAATAGTTTGTTACAAGAGAAAAAGATACAAAATAATCAATTGCATCATTGGTGAACTATACTAGAAGACATTAAAGGCCTAGATTCAGGCAAAACACATCAAATTCTACTAGTTTCTACAATTGCATTACAAGGCCCATGATCTACAATAAACTCCTCCACCCATGTGATGACCCGGAAAAATAGCTAACCAACCCCTTTTTTACATCTTTGCTTCATGTATATATAGCATTTTGAATCTATTCTACAGAAATAGGTACTAAAATCAGTCAACTGGCCCTGCACATACCCATGTTGCATTCAATTTTCACCTAGTAGTGTTGTCAGAAGATCTGTAGAATGGGACATCATCCATGCTTCTAACAGGCCTGCAACTATGCAAAGGAAGTGTTGGTACCCATTTTGGCCTAGAGGTTGAGCTTGCATGTTGGGGGGTTTCTTAATTTAAACCCTAGGTCTTCTTGTCCATCGGCAAGAGCTTGGCCTATCAGCGAGCTATTTTTTGTTCCCTCCGATGTGTTTGGTTTGGCCGATGGAAATGCCATCGGTGTGATATTCATCGTCGGCAAGCTTCATTTGTGTTTGGCTGATGGATGTTATCGGCGTGTGTTGTATTGTCGGCGTGAGTGTTTTGAGTTGTGCCGATGATGGGGGCTTGGCCGATGGGACCAAGGAGGATGTGTCTATCAAGGTGACAAGTTCTATCGGTGTAGGCATTTTGTTGTTCGCTGATGGCTTTGGTCATACCGACAGGCGAGGAATGTGGAGACTTCATCGGTGAGAGTTTGGTCCATCGGCTGGGGAGCTTTGGGTTTGGCCGATAGTGTTGATATCGCCGATGGAGGGATTTGGAACGAGCATCGGTGTGACTTTGTACGATTAGCTGAAGAGTTTTTGACTTGCCCGATGGTGTATGTCACACCGATGGAAGGAGGAGGCCAGGGTCCATCGGTGTGAGTTGTGTTGTCGGTGAGCATCTTTTCTGTTACGCCGATGGTCTATGTCTTGGCGGTGGGCGTGTTTGGAGTGAACCATCAGGATGACTTAGTATGTCGGTGAGGGAATTTTGGGCTAGCCCGACGGTTGTTGTCTGGCCGACGAAGTATGTTTTGGTGGCCATCGGGGAGACTCGGATTGTCGGTGGGAGTCTGGAGAGTTAGCTTGATGGTCAATCTCTGGCCGATGAGGGGAATGTAGTGAAACAGTCGGCGAGACTGTTGAGGTTGGCCAGAGGATTTTTGGATGCTCCAATGGAGGGAGTCATGCCGACGGGGGTACAGAGTGTAGTTTGTGGTCATCGGCTAGACTATTGATGTCGGGATGAGTTTTGTGGAGTTGGCCGATGGTGTTGATCTCGGTGATGGGCTTTGGGTGAAGGAGCGTGTGTTGAGCGTGGCAAAAGCACTCGACACCTATTATGCAAGTGACTATGCTTTTAAACTACTAAGGTAGTCTCCTCACCGTGCATGTGGGACTAATCTCCCTGTATAATTTGAAACTGTGATAGAACGCGTTTTGGCGGGAGTTTCTTTTTTGATGTGTTGCGACAGTTTTCAAGCGGCCGCGGGTGGTTGAGCCATCAATGGCGACTATAGCAGGGGCATGGGCGAGTTGTTGAATAGTCATGTACCTGATTTTTTGGCATGAGGACTTCCAAATGGTGGCACAGGGTTCGAGGCCACCATTGTCTACTTTCTGTCTCTGCAGCAATAAATTTTGAGCGCCATTCCTTTGAAGGATCTGTATCTGGTGGATTTTTGTAAAAGCCTTGTAATTAATTGCTGTGGTACATTTTCTGGCTGATATAAGTAGACTGTGTTACCATTGTTTTGGTTGTTGAAAGTTGAACATTTGGCTCTGTAATACAATACAGCTGATTTGGTTGCTCTGTACAGCAAAACCTGTGAGTTTATGTATCTCTTGTTGTACGTTTTTGCATGAATCCACTGATTTCATGGTTAATTTTATATGAGAAATGCTATGTTAGCATGTGTTTTGTTAATTCTGTCTCCAGTATTGCATGTATCTTTCTTCTGAGTCTGGATATTTAAGCAATGTTTGAGACTCTAGAACATAGAATTCCTGTGTTGAATGTCTGATCTCTTAACTTCTGCTCAAGGGGTAGATTAAATTGTTCTCAGATTGAACATTGGGAAGGGTATACTGCAGTAGGGATGCCATAAGTATAGATAGCTTAACACTCTGTATTGGGAGATATCTGTAAGGCAGGTATCATATGTATCCCCCTGAAATCCAGTTTTAGTTGTTCATGCATATCATTCACAGGTGTATGTCTACTGACTCCAGGCCCTGGATAGGCACCGATCTAGCTTTGTCTTTGTGTTATATACCATGTCTAGCTTTGCATCCAAATATAAAATCAAAACCAAACTCTAAAACAACCATTAGGACATTAGAATTAGTTTTAGGATCCTCAGTCCTCTGTCTACAACTGCAAATAGGCCCAAAGCTAGCCCCTTTGCTCTTATCTTACAGTTTTGGTCTACTTACAGGAGGACTTATCTGCTTTCTGTCAGCATCCCAGCCTTGTATGTATATCCTCATGGATGTTGAGTAGGGAATACCCCCTAGGTTTTGCAGAGCCTAAAGAAGAAGAGGAGATAAAATATAGAGTCTATCTCCTACACTGTTGGCCCCTGGCCCAGAGATCCTGTTGATCATTGATGGCTACCTTGTAGGGAAATCTGGGAATAAGCATCCAGTCTGGGAAAAAACCAACAGAAATTGGCGACTTTGCTGGGGATGGTGATTTGAAAATTATTATTTTTGTCCTCCTTGGTGAAATATCTGTGTGCCCATCTGAGTCACCAACAGAAATTGGTGACTCTACTGGGGAGATCAATGTCATATCCATGAAAGTTTGAGTCTACGAGATTGAAGAATTAGGCCTGGATGTGTTTGTTGCAGCAGAGAAAAAGGTTGTATATGTGACTCTGCTGGTGGATGACCCAGAAAGAAAGAAATCAATTTGCAGCTTCAGCTTGTTTGAAGCTCATTCCTCTTCAAGGAGGTGGCGACTCTGCATCAAAGAACCTGATAAAAGAACAAAATCAGTCAGAGAAGAATTTGCAGCTCCTGCAACATATCCAGGTATTTCATATTGTTTGACAGACTCCCTATTTGGTGAGATAGCACTAGTTAAAAGGGAAACATTGGTGAAAGCAGAGCTTGCATGCTTTTATTAGAACTTATTCTGTATTTCAAAGGGCATGCAATGTTGCTAAAAAGACTCATTTAAAGGACTTTAGGAAAGTTTGAAAAAACAGTCTAAATTTTGAGTGCCTAAAGTCATTGTTTGTAGAAAATCTGAGTAGAGAGGAGAGTTGCAAAAACATAAAGGATGTATTATCAGCCTATGCACCCTTGTGAAGTGTCAAGTGCAAAAATGTATAGTAGTCAGTCCCAACAATGTAATAAAAGAAGTTTCAACATAGACAGATATAAGCCCATAAATTTCAGTGGCATTTGTGGCTATCCAAATGCTCTTCCACCTAAAATCAGAATTTTTTTGCCTAAATTTAATGGTATAAAGGATGAATCAGCTGAGAGACACTTGCAGCAATTTATGAATGTGATAGATGACTTTGAGATTGACCATGAGGATGTGGTTATGAGATTATTTGTTCAATCTCTAGATGAAGATGCAAGGGACTGGTTTTCCTACCTTCCAGCTCACTTTGTCAGCTCTTGGCATGGTTTTAAATCTGCATTTCTAGTACAATATGGTGAAAGAATCTCTGAATATGCAGTTATTAGTAATTTTATGTACATCCATATTGAAGAAGGTGAGTTGATCCCAGCCTTTAACCTCAGATTTATGAGGGCATTGAATAGAATTCCAGAATGCATGAGACCTAATGATGCACTGTGCTTAGTTGTCTATTTGGGAGCTTTTGATAAGAAAATGAGTTACAGATTAAGAGACAAGGAGCCCACCACATTGCATCAGGCACATCAGTTTGCAATAGATATTGAAAACAATTGGAGGTATGGAATACAAAAGGTTTATTTTTCTGAAAATTTTTGTTGTCCTGCAGCCCCCGATGTTAATGAAAGATTTAATTCAGGAGTTGACAATGAATGTCAAAGTATTCACACCCCTGTTGTCCCAGTTTTTGCATCATTTCAAGTTGATGATGTTTCTGTTATAAAGGAGGATGTCTTGTTTTTCCCAACAAATGAAGTTGAAAACAATGGTTTTTCAAGTAATATTTACATACCAGCCCTTATCAAAGAGCCATCATGTTTAAATGATCCAGTTGTGCAAGGTTGTGATCATGTGGATCAACAGTCAGTATCAGTTTCATCAGGAAGTATTAGAGGGATGGAGAATGATGCAGATAGCTCAACTTCAGAATGCATTGAAACAGTAGAAATCTTGTATATGGGGCAATCAGTTGATAGAAATGATATCCATGATCAATTCATGGATCAGGTTTGTCCTTCTTATGACTCTGGATCTGATAGTACTAAAGAAGAATTGGAGTATCATGAAGAAGAAGCAGAGGCCTTTGCGGTGAGTGTTAATCCCCTTTATGATGAGTCTACAGATGCCTTTGATGCTGTGAATCTTGACTTTCAGTGGTGTAGGATTAATCCTCTTTTTGAGGATGATGATGAATATAAGGAGACTGTTGACCTTGGTGTTACATCAGTTTGTGAGTGGGGGGCATATGAATCAGATATCTTCAGTTCTTGTGAAGATACTATGGATTTGCAAACTGTGAATGATGGATGTTCATCATCACCTAGTTTAGATATGTGCAACATTGGGTGTGTGGATCAAGATTTGTTTTCAATATCAGTAGATATTGGGGGTCTCATTTTTTCTGAGTATTTTGAGTTTTTGGGTCAGCTAGATGAGTGCCTGATGGTGTGCAGTAGCCAGATAAATGATGAAGACTGCCAAGAGCAGTATGATGTACCATCTGAAGAGTATAACATGCATATGTTGCTTAATACTGAAGGATTTTTTAGCATGTATGGTTGCATGTTTGATTTTGAAATGCAGAGTGACAGAGGTAGTACTACAAGTGGCAAGCTATCAAAGGTGGTGGAATATCTAATTGAGCAAATGACCTTATGGACAAACTATGCCAATTTTTTCAGTTGGGATTGGGATCTTTCAGTTTGGAATCAGGCATTTGGCAGGAAAAAATTTTGGTTCTTCCTTTTTGGCTACCCGGGGCCACCCAAGTGATGACTAAAATATAGTTTTTGTGCAGGTTGGTGCAATGATTGACTCTGTTGCCCAATAGATATGGCCCAATCTGTGAAACCAGAGATTCTGGGGTCCTCGCAGCAGTTTTGCACCTGCACGTCCCCAGACAGAGCCAGTGTTGGTACCTATTTTGGCCTAGAGGTTGAGCTTGCATGTTGGGGGGTTTCTTCATTTAAACCCTAGGTCTTCTTGTCCATCGACAAGAGCTTGGCCTATCGGCAAGCTATTTTTTGTTCCCTCCGATGTGTTTTGTTTGGCCAATGGAAATGCCATCGGTGTGATATTCATCGTTGGCAGGCTTCATTTGTGTTTGGCCGATGGATGTTATCGGCATGTGTTGTATTGTCGGCGTGAGTGTTTTGAGTTGTGCCGACGATGGGGGGCTTGGCCGATGGGACCAAGGAGGATGTGTCTATCGAGGTGACAAGTTCTATCGGTGTAGGCATTTTATTGTTTGCCGATGGCTTTGGTTATACCGACAGGTGAGGAATGTGGAGACTTCATCGGTGAGAGTTTGGTCCATCGGCTGGGGAGCTTTAGGTTTGGCCGATAGTGTTGATATCACCGATGGAGGGATTTGGAACGAGCATTGGTGTGACTTTGTGTGATTGGCTGAAGAGTTTTTGACTTGCCCGATGGTGTATGTCACACCGACGGAAGGAGGAGGCCAGGGTCCATCGGCGTGAGTTGTGTTGTCGGTGAGCATCTTTTCTGTTACACTGATGGTCTATGTCTTGGCGACGGGCGTGTTTGGAGTGAACCATCAGGATGACTTAGTATGTCGGCGAGGGAATTTTGGGCTAGCCCGACGGTTGTTGTCTGGCTGATGAAGTATGTTTTGGTGTCCATCAGGGAGACTTGTATTGTCGGTGGGAGTCTAGAGAGTTAGCCTAATGGTCAGTCTCTGGCCGATGAGGAGAATGTAGTGAAACGGTCGGCGAGACTGTTGAGGTCAGCCAGAGGATTTTTGGATGCTCCGATGGAGGGAGTCATGCCAACGGGGTTGCAGAGTGTAGTTTGTGGTCATCGGCCAGACTATTGATGTCAGGATGAGTTTTGTGGAGTTGGCTGATGGTTCTTCTCTGGCCGATATGGAAGTTGTAGGCTTTCGGGAGGTGTCATCGGCGAGACTTGATAGATCGGCAGGAGGATTTGGGAGTTGGCCAATGGTGTTGATCTCGGTGATGGGCTTTGGGTGAAGGAGCGTGTGTCGAGCGTGGCAAAAGCGCTCGACACCTATTATGCATGTGACTATGATTTTAAACTACTAAGGTAGTCTCCTCACCATGCATGTGGGACTAATCTCCCTGTATAATTTGAAACTGCAATAGAACGCGTTTTGGCAGGAATTTCTTTTTTGATGTGTTGCGACGGTTTTCAAGCGGCCGCGGGTGGTTGAGCCATCAATGGCGACTGTAGCAGGGGCATGGGCGAGTTGTTGAACAGTCATGTACCCAATTTTTTGGCGTGAGGACTTCCAGATGGTGGCACAGGGCTCGAGGCCACCATTGTCTACTTTCTGTCTCTGCAGCAATAAATTTTGAGCACCATTCCTTTGAAGGATCTGTATCTGGCAGATTTTTGTAAAAGCCTTGTAATTAATTGCTATGGTACATTTTCTGGCTGATATAAGCAGACTGTGTTACCATTGTTTTGGTTGTTGAAAGTTGAACATTTGGCTCTGTAATACAATACAGCTGATTTGGTTGCTCTGTACAGCAAAACTTGTGAGTTTATGTATCTCTTGTTGTACATTTTTGCATGAATCCACTAATTTCATGGTTAATTTTATATGAGAAATGCTATGTTAGCATGTGTTTTGTTAATTCTGTCTCCAATATTGCATGTATCTTTCTTCTGAGTCTAGATATTTAAGCAATGTTTGAGACTCTAGAACATAGAATTCCTGTGTTGAATGTCTGATCTCTTAACTTCTGCTCAAGGGGTAGATTAAATTGTTCTCAGATTGAACATTGGGAAGGGTATACTATAGTAGGGATGCCATAAGTATAGATAGCTTAACACTCTGTATTGGGAGATATCTGTAAGGTAGGTATCATATGTATCCCCCTGAAATCCAGTTTTAGTTGTTCATGCATATCATTCACAGGTGTATGTCTACTGACTCCAGGCCCTGGATAGGCACCGATCTAGCTTTGTCTTTGTGTTATATACCATGTCCAGCTTTGCATCCAAATATAAAATCAAAACCAAACTCTAAAACAACCATTAGGACATTAGAATTAGTTTTAGGATCCTCAGTCCTCTATCTACAACTGCAAATAGGCCCAAAGCTAGCCCCTCTGCTCTTATCTTACAGTTTTGGTCTACTTACAGGAGGACTTATCTGCTTTCTGTCAGCATCCCAGCCTTGTATGTATATCCTCATGAATGTTGAGTAGGGAATACCCCCCTAGGTTTTGCAGAGCCTGAAGAAGAACAGGAGATAAAATATAGAGTCTATCTGCTACACTGTTGGCCCTTGGCCCAGAGATCTTGTTGATCATTGATGGCTACCTTGTAGGGAAATCTAGGAATAAGCATCCAGTCTGGGAAAAAACCAACAGGAAGATTGCCCACATAGGAGTGTCAGGTGTATTTAGGAAGGAAGGTTTGAAATCTTTTCATACACCAAAAAAATCCATTTTGTCCCTTCTTGTACAAGCACATTGAAGGATTTAGCTATTTCAACTAAATAATTTTGACTTCTCTACAATATTTGTACTTCAGGTATTAAATCCCTTCTAGAACAGTCAAAATTGTGTCCTTCAAGCTTTTACAACACTTTAAAATATTTGAATTTCTTTAAATATTCTAAAGCATTACATTTCATTGATTTTCCCTTTTTTGGCTTTTTATTTTTCCTTATTAGCAAAATCTCTCTTGTACGAACTGAACTTTCCTCTACCTTTTTCTTTTTTCTTTAGTCAACAAAAATCTCTTTTCGTGAGCTACTTCCTTGGCTGAGGATTTCCTTTTCTCTATTTTTTGCCTTATCAGCAAAATCTTCCCTTTGAGAACTATTTCTTCCTTGTCTCCTCAAGCATCTTGGTCATCTTCCACACCTTATCGAAAAAATTTTACTTTTGTGAACTAACCATGCCTCCTTTTCTTTCTTATTTTACTTTATTGGCAAACTTTCCATTTTGTGAACCAAGCCTGGATCTTACTTGTCTTTCATTTTTTGCCTTATCGAAAAACTTCCCCATTTGCAAACTTACCATGCCTTTGGCCTTCTTCTATCTTTGGTTCTCTTTATCAGTAAGTTGCCTTATCGATGAATTTGAGAAAAAATGAACATGCCAGTGAGTTCTCCCTTTTATCGATTCACCGAAGACAACCCCTTTCCTTAGGCTTTTGTTTTACCTTTCACCCTGTTGGTGAATCTTCATTCCACGAAACACTTTTGGCTTGCCTTTTTCTTTCCTTTGTTCGTAAAGTTGTCAATTAAAAAATTTGTTGATCAAAAAACTTAAGGTTCGCCAAACCTTAAGTTTCCCGACAAAGGCAAACTCTTTGCTTTCCTTCACCTTTATCTCTACCTTAGCCACTTCCTGTCACCTTGCTTAGTTGGCGAATTCACCAATCATTGAACCAAGAGGTTCACGAACCTTAAGAGTTGCCAACAAAGTGCTCTTTTTCCTTAGCCATTTTCCTGCTTGCTCACTCCTTAGTTGGCAAACCAGAAAATTGATGAACCGGTGAACTGTTAAACCAAAGGTTCACCAAACTTAAATTTTTTTGACTAAGGAAAAAGAAAGGACAAAACACTTAGGGTTTTTTGGGATTTTTCTAGGATTTTCTAAGGAGAGCATCCTTCCATTTAGGCTTTCTCATATCAGATTTCCCTGATGGAAGAAGGGATTTTTGGGATATTTTGGGTTAGGCAAAATATGACAACATTTTGGTGACTATGCAGGGGTGTTTTCTTGCTAAACACAGGGATCTAGCTACCTTATACAATCCTTTGGGCACAGGGTCAAAATAAACTGCAGCAACAAGACCTATATAGAACTAAAAACTACCTCCAAAAACCACAAAAACACATAAGGAAAATGATCTCCTAATGACGAAGTCGCCTGTGCAAAACCACTTAGAGGAAGGGAAACCAAAAACATAAACATACCTACTCTACATATTTACAAGGATCCCAAGAACAAACTTAGAAGTATGATTGAGATGAATCCTATTCACCGGGATCAAAAGTGATTCACCAGTCAGCTTGGAGAGTTGAAAGGTATTAGCTTGCTTGAAACTAGTGATGATATATGGGCCTCTCCATAAGGCATCAAATTTGGAATGCCTCAGAACCTTAGCTCTATCTTCAAGGTCCGTGGCCATCTACTCACATAGGCCTTTGTCTCATACCATCTTGGTGATGTTGATGTTTACATCATATCCCATTACTTTTGTGATCCACCCAACCCTTTTTTCATTGATATCTCTTCTCAAAGAAACTCTTTAATGCTAGGGTGGTATGGATCAGGATTTGTTATCACTGTCAATAAGTGATATGAATGACAGTGAGGGTCTCATGTATTTTGAGTGTTTTCAGTCTTTAGATTAGCTGGATGAGTGTCTGGTAATGTGCAGTAGCTAGGAAGATAATGAGGGTATATTGTTTGAGGAATATAACATACATATGTTACCTAATGCTGAAAAATGTTCTGGTATGTATGGTTATATGTCTGATTGTGAGATGCAGAGTGACGGAGGCAATGCTGATAGAGGCAAGTTTTCAAAAATGGTAAAGCATGTAATTAACAAGATCAACATGTGGGCAGATTATTTTAATGTTTTTAGCTGTGGTTGGGGTTATTCAGAGCGGAATCAGGCATTTGATAGGAAAAGGTTGTGGTTCTTCATTTTTGGCTGCCTAGGGCTGCCAAAATAATGTTTGAAAATATAATTTGTGATGTAGGTTGGTATGTGTTTGACTCTGTGCCCAATGGATGTAAGGGACTAGTCTGCATCCCAGAGATCTATGGTTCTCACCATGCCTGCAAGAGGCATGCGTCCCCACAAAGAGCCAGTGTTGGTGCCTACATAAACATTCAAGTTTCAAGCATTTAAATATGCAGGCACCTTCCATAAAATCCAAAAACATTTGAGTCTTTGGGCCTTCTTAGTTGAAAAGCACAAAAAATAGTTGTATTCATGCATCTTTGTATATACAAGGCCATTTGTATATACATGCAGGTTCAAGTGTACATTCGGGCATACAAGGCAGTTTGTATGTTCAATCAGCCTTCAAAAATGGTGAAAAATTAGTTATATGCATTCTTGTATGCATATCGGGCTTAAAAAAAAGATGCATATACATTGAGGAATCTATCACAGATTTTGGGAATATTCCCTGCTTGTATATGAGGGTTTGCATGTATATTTGTGTTGTATGTTTAGACATGCAACGGGTAGATGCAAAGGAAAACATGCAAAGAAAATATACATTAGCGGCATACAAGCGAAACATACAAAGGGGGCACATATATGTTTGCTACAGTGCAAATATACAAGGGACCTTGTATATTCGGCAACATACAAAGGGCCGATATACAAAAGGTGGGGCCCACCGATTGCATATTTTTGCGATTGTATGTTTGCACATACAATCAAATATGCATTCGCAAATATACAACCCAGATCTGAAATGAGCATGCATTCCAGTTGATAAGGTTGAATGCTGTTGTTTGTATGTATAATCTGATTGTATGTTCGCATTGTATATGCGACATACATTGATCATATACAAAGGAGGAACATGCAACTCGGACACGAAAAGGAAAATGTACTGTGGCGGGTAAAGATTTGGGGTCCACTGCATGTATATTGTACATTGTATATGTCGATATACAAAGGGAGATACATACAAGGCCCGAACCTGAATGCAAGCTCAAATTTGTTTCATAATGTCTTGGCGTCCGCCTTGTATGCAAGTGATTGTATGTATATACAATCTCATTTTCAGCTACATATACAAGGGTGAAAAGGGCAAAATGTTTGTATGCTGTGAAAAGCAAAGGAAGCACAGGGTGCCTACGTGGCATAATTTCATTGGCTGATGACTAGTCAGCGTGAACCATGGCCATTGATCCTAGTGATGGTAAGGAGATCGACGGCCATGTTTTAAACTTTCAGCGAGGATTTTCCTGTGCATATGTAGCTATTTTGGGTGGGAAAAGTTCTAAGGCTCGCAGGCCGTTGCACTCCAGGAAGCCACAGGTAGGTGAGACATTATTGGCTATTTGCGGAGGTATGGGTCGATGGAGTTGATGGGCCAACCACTGATTTTAATGGAAAATTTGCGAGTGGCGGCGCATCTCCCGAGCTCACCTATTTTTCCTTCTTGTTCTGCCTACACTTTCAATGTTTTTTGGGTGCCATTATTTGGTGCATTGTATCTGGTAGAAATTTTGAAATGTCTTGTAATTATTGCTGAGTACACAGTCTTGTTATAAAATGCATACTATGTTACTCATTTGAAGTTGTTGAAAACTAGACAAATTTTGGTGCTGTAACAAGATACAACTTCGTTGGTGGCTTTGTTTTGGTGCCTTGTGAGTTTATGAGTTGTATGTTGAATGTTTTATGCATAGAATTCATCAGTTTCATGTTGATTTAAATGAGTAATGCTTCATTGCATGTATTTTGTTATTTGTCTCCAAGTTGAATGTGTTCTTCTGAATCTAAATAACCAATGGGTGTTTGAGATTCTAGGATATGGGTTTACTATGTTGAATGCTTGATCTTTTGCTTCTGCTTAAGGAGCAGATTAAATGTTTTGGGTTAAGTGTTGGGAAGAATATATTGTAGTGAGGATGTTTGTAAGCAGAAATAACTGAATACTTAGTCTTGGGTAGTGTCTGTAAGGCAGACATTACAAAACCCCCTTGAAATCTAATTATTATTTTAAGTCTATGGTAAACATTCACACACACACACACACACACATATTGACTCCGAGCCCTAGATAGGCACCAATCTGGTCTTGTATTGTGGTTACAACCCAAAGTCCCAGTCTTGCATCCAAATACAAAAACAAACTCAAACTTCAAATACAAACTTTTAGGACATTAGAAGTAGTTTTAGGACCAAAATCCTCTGTCTCACAACTGAACTTAGGCCCAAAGCTAGTCCCTTTGCACTTATTTCATAGTTTTGGTCTCAATAAGAGAGGATTTATCTGCTTTGTATCAACATCCCAATAATGTTCATAGGCATATTTTATGGATGTTGAATAGGGAATACCCCCCTTGGTTCTGCAGAGCCTAAAGAAGAAGAGGAGATATTTATAGAGTCTATCTCCTATACTATTAGCTGAATCTACCTAGGCATTGGAACTGGCAAACCCTCTGCTGATTCAGACACTAACAGGCCTCTCCATAAGGCATCAAATTTGGAATGCCTTCCAACCTTAGCCCTATCTTCAAGGTCCGTGGCTATTTACTCACATAGGCCTTTGCCTCATACCATCTTGGTGATGTTGATGTTTACATCATATCCCATTACTTTTGTGATCCACCCAACCCTTTTTTCATTGATATCTCTACTTAAAGAAACTCTTTAATGCTAGGGTGGTTCACCATCAACTATATCTTGTTGTTTGAAAGCATATGCCTAAATTTTTTGAGTGCTTTTACCACAACAAACACTTGTTTTTCAGCAAAATCATACTTCAGCTCATATTCTTTGAGCGGTTGGCTAAAGAAAACAATTGGTTGTTCCAATTTCTCTTCATTCTTCTATGTTAAAACTATTGATGATGCCCTCCTTGCCTCCAAAGGCATCAAGGATAAAATCCTTCTCATAGTTAGGGTTTATCAAAATGGGAGCCTGTGCAATGGCTTGCTTGATAGCTTCAAAATCGTCTCTGTCTTCCTTTGACCATGTGAAGGTAGCGTTCTTCTTAAGCATGGTAGTGAGGGGCTTTGCTAAGGGTGAGGGTGCATCTACATCCATTCAGGCATCTGCCTCAATGTCGTCACCTCCACTAGAGAAGCCAAAAAACAAGAGGATTTTGAAACCTTTCATTGAGAGAAATGAGATGTAGGTAGAGGGGCAAACCCTATAGGAGGAATTAGAAGAAGATAACCCCCTGGAAGAAGAAAAATTGAACAAAGGACCTAAAGATGATGATTTGTTGATTGCAAGTAGGAAGAGAAAGGGGGTGCCCCTAATATCACCACCCAGGAAACATATAACAGTCATGAGGGGGAATGTTAGTGCCGACCCCATCATGTTGAAGGGACAAGGCAATGGAGTTTTTACAAAAGAATCACAGCATGAAGTTCCCATTCCGGAGATAATCAAGTTTAAAACTGAGATGGACGAAGAGTAAACAAGAGAAGCACTCATGACAAGTAAGGGGCTCCCTTTTCCCCTTGATGACACTGTAGAGTTATTAGGTGATGAGGTGGTCCAGGATGTGGCTACTCAATGTATGGAAACCTTAGTTGCCAACACTAGGATGACACATCATGGGACCCCATTGGCCCAAGTGAAGGTGTTACAAGAGAAAAAACAAATAGATGAAACAAAGTAGGATAGTCTTGAAAAGATAGCCTAGAAGATAGGGTTGGATAACTTGGTTGAAAAGGTCACAAGCCTTGTTGTGATAGACCTAGCTTATAGGGGTGATGTAAGCCCAAATAAAGATAGTAATCCGCCCGTAGAGCCTAAAAGAGTTGAAGGGACAGGGCATATAGAGAAAGATAATATGGCACCTGATCAGGACAAAGCATGAGATAAGGTACCCACAGACTCAGAAACACCAAAAGTACAACAATAGAGTGGGGATGATAAGGATATGCCAGATCAGGATGTTGGTTAGGACAAAAGTGATTTATTGATGCCTACTGTAGGAGGTGATTAGGAGGGTCTGGCATTAGAAGGAAAATAAGCTGAGAAAAGAGGGGATATAGGAGAAGCTAATACATCTCAAGATAAAGGACAAAGTTTACCATGGGGTGATAGAGCAGAGAAATAAATAGAAGATGTAGCCATCAGTGGCCAAGGTGATCTCCAAGGTCAAGATGCATCAGTATCTCAAGAGACTAATGTATTTGTGAATGAACAAAGTAAGAAGGGTGATGAGATCCTAAAGGAGGACTTACAACAAGAAACACAAGATCAAGGTGAGAGGATTCCAGATCACCCTCCTCCACAACAGAAAGCCCCTCGACAGGAGGAACATCAGTAGGATCGCCCTCATGATGAGAAACATGAGGAAGAAAACAAGAAGGTGCCCTCACCACCAAGGATAGAGGTTGATACAGAAAGGCAGGATACTCATGACACAGAACAAGGCCACCTGGAACCTATAGGTGATATACCTCATTGGCTAAGAAGAGAAATACATGTAGAGCAAGTGGAAGAGGTTCCAGATTTTGATGTGTTTGCCTTATTTGCTGAGAGCATGATGAAGCCAAGGAGAAAGGCCAGGCTGACATCAAAAATAAAAAGAGATCCTACAACAGGTAGGAGGACTGCACAAGTAGCACTCCCAATAGTTGAAAAGGAGAAAGGTAAGATAAGCCTAGAGGAATTTCAGATCACAAATGTTGATCTAGGTTTTGCTAATGAAGTCCATCCAATTGGCTGTTCTAATTTCTCTTCATTCTTCTATGTTAAAACTATTGATGATGCCCTCCTTGCCTCCAAAGGCATAAATGATAAAATCCTTCTCATAGTTAGGGTTTATCAGCATGGGAGCATGTGCACTGGCTTGCTTGATATCTTCAAAATTGTCTCTGCCTTCATTTGACCATGTGAAGGTAGCAATCTTCTTAAGCATGGTAGTGAGGGGCTTTGCTATTGAAGAAAAAATAGGTATGAAACTCCTCACAAAATTAATCATTCCTAGAAAACTTTGCAGACCCTTCTTGTGACTAGGAAGGGGGAGAGCTAGAATGGTGTTGGTTCTTTCTAGATCAATAGCCAACGCTTCCTTTGAAACCACATGTCCCAGCAATTTGCCTTCTGGGACAACAAACACAAATTTCTTTGGTTTAATGACATGCCATTTTCCCTTCATATTTTAAAGACTTTTCTCAAATGACCCAGGTGGTCAGCTGCGTGCTTAGAATACACAGTCAAATCATTAAGATATTCTAAAATAATATCATTGATTAGGCATTTGAAGGCCAAATCCATTTCTCTTTAGAAGGTTTCCCTAGCATTAGTCAACCCAAATGGCATTTTATGATAAGCCAAAGTACCCCACTTGGTGGTAAAGGCTGTCTTGTACTAGTCTAATTCTTTTGCAAGAATCTAGTTATAGCCTGAATAGCCGTCTAGGAGTGAAAACCTTTTAGCTCCTACCATCTTTTGGAGGATTTACTCCATGGAATGGAGTGGATAGTAATCTTTAAGGGAGGCCTTGTTTAGGTCTCTAAAGTCCACACATAATCTGATTTCCCTATTTTTCTTCCTAACTAGAACTAGGTTAGCCACCCAAGAGGAATGTTTAATTAGATAAATGATTTTGGTCTCTATGAGTTTGTATAAGTCTTTTCTGATTAATGGCTTGATTTTGGGGTTGACTAGCCTTTATTTTTGGTGGACATGTTTTGCATTGAGATATAAATCAATAGTATGTTGGATTAAACCAAGGTCAAAGCATTTCAAATCTCTATAATCCCAAGTAATTAAATCATCAAATTCATTACAAAGTTTAACAAAACCTTTCCTTTCATCTTGATGACATACCTTTCCATGTTTCAAAAATCTACCCTATGTAATATCCACCTCTTCATAGTCCTCCTTCTTGAATGTCATGTTCATTTTCTCCTTCTTTGGTTGATTATTAACACCAAATATGCTCTCTAAAGTGATCAATCCTCTAGGAAGTTTATTGGTCTTTAGCTGGATCACCTGGTTACCATATTGCTCTTGCAATATTGACTGATTCTTGGCAGCAATCTCTATCTCATCCTGCAATAAATTTACAATCTACTGGTCATTTTCAAATACTTTCCAACTTATCACATTGTCAAAAACAATAGGCCTCACAACAATCTTCACATGTTGATCTGAGTTCTGTTTGACATTCTGGAGAATGTCAAACTAAGCACCAATCATAGCCAACCTATCAACATCTTTGTTTCTTTGTCTAGGCACTGCCTGTATATTGAAGGCATCAAAGTCTTCAATTAGATCCCAAACTCTATGTTTATATGACTTGAGCAAGTCATTCCTTGAAGCACTTTGTGATATGATTTGGTGGACAATAATCTCATTGTCACCAAATGCTTGTAAAATTTTTATTCCTCTCTTGTGTGCCAACTGTATACCTTGAATTAAGGCTTCATATTCAGTCACATCATTCGTACAACTAAACTATAATCTAAAAGATAAGAAATAACTTTCTTTCTAGGGTGAAATTAGTACAACCCCAGCACCTGCTCCATTTTTGCTTCTGGAGCCATCAAAACACATCTACACATCACACCTACTATCTTAACATCAAGGCCATCTAATTGCACAACCCCTCTATTCATAGGCTCATATTCAATGCCTAACTTATCAAGTATATTTTTGGGCATAACAGAAGTACTCGCACCAGAATCTATCATGCAATTATGCAACAATTTATCACCAATGATTAGGGAGACGTAAAATGGAGGGGGCTTACTAATTTTGTTCATGCTTGCCTCCTCTTTTGGCTAGCATAGACTTGCTAGGATGACCTTTTCTTCTTTTACTGTCTCTACAATAGGTTGATTGAAGCTTGTCAAAGCTTCCTGTAATAAATCCCTTTGGGCTAAGATTAATAGGGCATCCCACATATGTTGGCAAGAGACACTACTTTGAGTCAATAGGTGTTGTCATTGATGGCAACTAAGATCATCCCAGACATTGACATAACACAAGTTGTTCAAACTGGAAGTCAGAATCACAATTTGTCTAAGTCTGGGTAGTTAGGAATAGAGTAGTAACAAGGTCCAGTATTTTGGTCCAGATCTCTCTGATGAAAAGACATGATTTTTTGCAGACCTAAGGTAGTTGACAGCATTGCAAAGACACTCTAAATCTAGAGTTTTGTCCTCCAGTGATGAAGGAATCAAAAGATATTAGCATCTGAATATCGGGTTCCAGTTTGACAGAGCAGATAGAAGAAGAACAGGCAGACCTTGCAGAAGATCTTGATTTTGAATGTATGGAAGTTTCTTGTTGGATAAATGGTGGCATTCAGTGATTGTGGCCAACATGAGTAATGATTTCCAAGAGTAAGTTTTGCTTCGTACCTTAAGTTATGCATAGATCTAGCCGACAGAGCAGAGCATTCAAAAGTTCTAAGTATTTTTGAAGTCAACTGACAGAATAATTGTAGATCATGTTGCGGATATATATAGCAGATGAAATGAGATGATTTAGCGTGTGGTATGTGCAAATAAGGTGTATATGTGAAAGGAGCAAAAATCCAAAGTGTGAATGAAGGCAGATCAATAAGAAGAGCAGAGCAAAGATGAAATGTGTAAGATCAGTTTATGTACTTAACTGGAACTGAAATTCATGCATGAATAGATGCTATTAATTAGTTCAAATCTTTATTGTTCTCTTGTAATATTTTCCATAGGTAGTGAGCCTTCTCTTGAGCAATGAGCTCTGGGCAGTAACCTCGAATGCATGTGCATTCTCACTTGTAAAAATACTTTTAACAGGGTATTAATTTTTGTGGGTTAACCCCCACCGTGGTTTTTTCCCTTAACCAAGTTTCCACATCAAAATCTTGGTGTCAAGTGTGTTATTTTTGTTTCTTCTTATGTGATGCTGAAATATTTATTTCATCAATTTGATTATATGTTGTAAAGGATGATTAAGAATAGAAAAAGTTCAAAATGTGTAACAACTGATTCACCCCCCCTCTCAGTTGTCTAGACCTAATCCAAAAACATAGTGATTCTTAGGTTGGTCTTCTTCATTTGATTGATTATGCTAAAGGGAATCTGACTGACCATTTGGGATATTTTATTAACAGTAGAGTCATTTTTTTCTTGTTGATCAGCCTCAAGTTGTTGTTGTAGCGTTGTATTCACCTGCTCAATAGAATGATCCGCCTGTGCTAAAGGTACCTCTGCTACCGTGGCTCTAGTTGTTCTTGTTGAAGGCATTTGAGATGCAGATGGATGAGGAGTGGAGGTGTGAGCAACTGTAGGGATTGTTACATCCTCAGTCGCCCTCCTTTTGGCTCTTGTATCGTGTGCTATTGGGCATGTGTCATGATTGACACCATAGAAACCATCCTGTGTCCAATTCATCAAAGTAGAATTATTTTGCATTTCTTCCTACCCTCCTGCCATTTCTTGACTAGGACTGACTTGATTCTTTGAAGGAATTGATTGGTTTTACACTATCAAATCTTGACTGAATTGCCCACTTTGGCACAAATTTTGGTCATGTGGTTGATTGAATGGATAATGCCAATTTTTATCCTGAGCTAAGTTCTGTATGGGCACAAGAGGCCCAAATGTGCTTGTAGCATTGGGATGGATAGAAATCAGTGGCCTAATATAACTAGGTTGATTTTGCCTCTGCACATTCCCCTGATATGGTGGTCTATTTTGTTGATAAGTCAGATTGAATGACTAATATGGTCTGCTAGGTTATGCCTACTGCCTCTCTAATGTTACCACTTTGTTGGTAAATCTTCTTGTCGTAGCATCCTTATCCTCTAATTACTCAATTGAAGGAGTAATTAGAGGAATAGCAAGGTTGGTTGTCGTAGGAATTGGAGCCACAATAGGCTAAATGACAGGAGCCTCTAGAAATAAAGGCATTGGTGGCCTTGGAGAAATCTTCCCAACCTGAATTAGATAATTTTCTACCCTTATAGCTATGTCATATGCATCTAGCAACACAGTCCCTCCCATAGACTGAATCATGATAGCAATGTTAGGATTCAAAGATTTTAAATAATAAATAAATGCATTATTTGGGAAGGGTTTCACCAATAACGAGATCCTATCCCATGTCTTATGGAATTTGTAGTTGAAATCCACCATATATTCATGGGGGGCTCTTTTAATTGTATCTAGATGCTCCATCAGAGACAAATGATCACTCTTATCTTCAAAGTGCTAGCACAATCTAGTTCTCAAATCATCCCAATTGTGAATAGAATTGGCTGGTAGACCTATATACCACTAAAGGGATTTCCCTTTGAAGGAAGAAGCCAGAACCCTCATAGACACATTATCTGTAGTGACATTATGGATAGAATATACACTAGTAATGTCCTGGATATGCTCAGCAAGGGTGGTGGAATTTTAACAAGTGAAGAATGGGATAGCTTTTAGAGCTAAGGTGGAGATATCATCATATTGGGCTAGGCCAAGAGGGCTTCCACCATTGAATGCAACAAAAGGAAGCTTCCTTGCCATGCTGTGGATATTTAAATTAATTCTGGGTATATGCAAGTTCCTTCTTGAATATTGAAACCTAACTTGAGGGGGGGTAGATTGGGCTCTTGAAGCAAATGAAACAACACTCCTATTTTCCCTCATAGGGGACCTATATAGTCTACTTCTTCTTGAATTAGTAAATGATAGTTCTATGAATCAAAAATTATCTTTGGAAGAAGATTGGATCTGTACTCCAAGCATGAAATGTTGAATTGATTTGAATACTAGACCAACAGAGTTGCCAGATGCTTTGTTGAATGCTTCCACAATAGAAAAAAAAATTAAGAATAGCACCAAAATTCTCATCTCAGCTCTTACTCAGAGCAGATAGTCACACCGAGCGGGCCAAATACTATTATCACTAGAAATTGCACCCTTTTGTTGAAGCTTTGACAATTCCAACAATTTTAGACTAACATGGGATTCGTCTCAAGGTGTGGGACAACAAAAGGGAGCTAATAAATATAGACAACTCCATCCTAATTATGGTTATCAAATCTAAATGACTTAGGAAAGTTGGAAATTCAATAATAAGAATGGCATAATTTTCTTGAAGTGGCCATGCACTCAGTATTAAGTCATGTAAATCTAATTCAATGACTAGATATACCAAATTAACTAATTATAAAAAATATCATTCTTTTTTAATAGAAAAACAAATAAAAATGGATGGTTAAAACAAAAAATTCCAAGAAGATCATGATGAATTAAATTAAGGGGTTCTCTAATTTCTTAGCCTAAGAGAATGCAAAATTTAATGTTACTTTCTAAAAGGTTAACCAATAAGGTCTACCTTTAATGGACAAGGGGTACTCATTAAGTAAGAACTCTCAGTATTTCATCAAGTTTCCTCTAAATATCATGTTCTCCATGGTTACAGTTATCACCTGAAATTGCACCCTTTTGTTGAAGCTTTGACAATTCCAACAATTTTAGAGTAACATGGGATTGGTCTCAAGGTGTGGGACCTTACAGTTGAGACCAAACCTCTAGACAAGGCTAGTTCCTCTTTTTGAGCTTAAGGCTTAGAGAATTAAACTAAATCTAATGCTACACTCACAAGGAAAAGGGGAAGAAAATATTGGATTTCAAAGGGGGTGATACACCAAATTTGTAAATGTGTTTAAGTATGTCTGAATTAACACAAAATTGAAATAAAGATTGAAGAAAGCTCACACATACTCATATAAGCCATATAGAGGTTCAGGTAGAGAACTAGAGCTAAGAAAGGGACCATTTTTCCCACAATATTAGCATATAATTCGCAGATGAACACAATATAAAACTTAAGAGAGAGGCAAAATAGTAGTATGTACTATTCATGAAGGCTAGAAAGCCATTTCAAAAGCATAATAGTTTGTTGTAGGAGGAAAAGACATAAAATAATCAATTGCACTCATTGGTGAACTATCCTAGAAGACATTAAAGGCCTAGATTCAAGCACAACACGTCAAATTCTACTAGTTCCTACAATTGCATTATAAGGCCTTTGATCTACAATAAACTCGTCCATCCACGTGATGACCCAAAAAAATAGCTAACCAACCCCTTTTTTACATCTTTGCTTGATTTATATATATCATTTTGAATCTATTCTGTAGTAATAGGTACTGAAAATCAATCAATTGACCCTCCATGTGCCCATGCTGCATTTAATTTTCACCTAGTAGTGTTGTTAGAAGATCTCCAAAATGGGACAACAACCATGCTTCTGACAAGCCTGCAATTGTCCAAAGGAAGATTGCCCACACACAAGAGTGTCAGGCACATTTAGCAAGGGGGTTAAAGAAAGAAGTTGAGTATACATTTCATGAACATTTTCTGCAGATTAAAAATGTCGCTTGGAATGGGAGCCCAAGCCAAAATGAGTGCCTGTTACGAAATGGGTTCCTATTTACGATTGGGCACTTGAAGCTAAAATAGGCACCCGTTATGGAACAAGTACCCATTTTAAATAGGCACCTGTTATGGAACTGGTACTCATTTTTGAAAAGTATAATTTTTTTTAGAAAATAGGCCCGTAGCTTCATTTTAATAGCTACATGCCACGAAAGACAAGGGAGAACGACGCTAGGAATGGGTACCCACATTAGATGACCCCATTTTCCACCTCCAAAGCATCCCTACCTGGTGCAGGGGCACCAAGGAGATTCTACTTATCTTTGTTGTTCATGCTTTGTTTGTGATGTATAAGGTCTTGAAAGACCATTTCCCATGTTTTGTAATAAGGACCATGTCAAAAAAAAAACCTTGTTGATGTAATGTTGTAAGGGGGCAATCATAAGATGTAATGGAACAGTCATAGTATTCATGTTTGTAAAGGCTTTTATTGCATGTAGGGGAGGAGTCAAGAGGTCTAATGCCTTGTTAAAGGCTCATTTGCCTTGTAATGATGTTTGCAGACCTTGTTTGTCATGGAACCCCATGATATAGATGACAACTCATTATAATTAGTTGCAGTCATTAACAAAACAACAGGGGCAGTTCGGTGGTTGTAGATAGTTTACTAGTCTCCCGCCGATTCAAACTACCCCTCTAACTACTCCAAACCATCGAGGCAGGCTTCTTAAAGCCTTGTAGATGTTCCTTGTAGAAGGAGAAGTGAACTGGTAAAGAAATCAATAAGGAACCACAATTTTTTGCCTTTATATTCTATATTTTCCACTGTTTCTGTATGTGCTCTGCCCTTGTACAGAGGATTCATAGAAGACTACAATGGTGCCTTGAAAGTAGGGTGAGTCTGGAATATTTTGTAGTTTATTTGGGTTTTTGAAACATCTGTAGAGAGTAGATATATGCACTCTTCTGAATTTGGTTTGATAAACCCTCATCTAGGGTTTCTGACAGAAAATCATGGGTTTCTCACCATTCCACTGAATCAAACCCTCCTTGATCAGTGGAATGGATTTGTTAGTGTTTGTTTCAATGTTTTTTGAAGGTGTTTTTGGCAGGAAACAAGTTGTGGTAGAGATTTCTTGAAATAACCTAGCAAGACCATGTGCTAGGTATATGTGTAGAAGGAACAACATAAACCAAATCGGTTACAGTCAATGATGGGGCCTCAAAACCTGAAAAAGCCTTAGTTTGGGCATGAAATTGAAGTGTCTAACTAGTTTAGGAAGTTCTGTTAAACAAGAAAAAGGTACTTGCTTTGTAACCTAGGCCTAATTAGGGCTCTTGATACTAGGACAGACTTAATGAAAGTGGCACATGTCCTTAAACAACCCATGGCAAGTTTTTAACATGTTGTCAAGCCTCATAAAGGGTATCTCAAACAAGGTTGATCTAGTCATAGAAGTGTCTAGGCTATGAATTATCCTCTGTCAGACCCTAAAATAGGGCTACAAGGGTTAGGACAACATTGTGAGGGAAGTAGTGTTTTGTTAGTAGACAATACTTGTTGGATGGATTGGAGGTATCTTTCTAGATGTCTTCCTTTAGAGGATTATGTGTTTAGTTCCATGTTCCATATGAGCCCTTTGATAAGAACTTGTAAACATTGTCTCTCATAAAAACAGTCCTACCTTATTGGATACTTTGTCACCTATCAAAGTTGTGTTGATCTCCATTGGCCTTTGCATCATAGTGGTATTAGAGCCATAAAAGGTTCTATCAGTTGGTTGTGTGTAAGACTTGGTATATGTTAGCAGAGGAGAGTGAAGGAGAGGCTAGCAACATGCCTCTAAAAGGGATGACCACTGAGGTGGTTAAGAAGTTCAAAGAGATGGAAGAGAAGATTAAGAGTGGAGTCAAGGAAACACTCCAAGTTGAGTTGAAGGCACTGAGGATAGGGAAGAGGATAGATGAAGGTTCTAATGGAGAGGAAGAAAAAGAGGAAGAAGAAGAAAATCAAGAAGAGGCAGAGATACCTACAGATCAGAAACATTTCCTTGAAGCCATCAAGGCAATTGGCAAAGATTCTTCAGAGGCTCGGATGGAGATTCTAATGTTTAGTGGCAAGATGAATGTTGATGAAGTTATGGAGTGGATTGAGGCCCTAAATAACTACTTTGAATACAAGGAAGTACCTGAGAACAAGAAGGTGAAGTTTGCCAAAACAAAACTCAAAGGTGCTGCCCTCACATGGTGGAATTACGCCCAAGGTGAGAGGGTGAAGAGTGGGAGAAGTATGATCACTTCCTGGAGAAGGATGTTGGAGAGGATCAAATCCCAGTTTCTACTAGCCGACTATGAGGTGCAAATTTATAGGAAGATGCAAAATCTAAAGCAAAGGGACATGGATGTGTTCACCTACACTGAAGAGTTTCATAAACTTACTCTTAGATGTGGGCAAGTAGAAGATGAAAAGGGAAAAGTTGCAAGGTACATCAATGGCCTGAAATTTAGTATCCAAGATGAGATTAGTATTTTGACCCCTAAGACAGTGGACAAATGATTTCAAATGGCATTAAGGGCTGAAGAGAAGTTGAAGAGGAAAGGTGAGCAGCAAACCAGAGGTAGAGGGGGCAGAAATTTTAGAAGTAGGGGCAGTTTTGGAGGTAGAAATCAGTTTCAAAGAATCCAAGGGGAGTCTAGTTCCCAAGAACAAATGGCGAATCCGGTTCAAGAGGAGGCTTTAGAGGAAGGAGACCCAATGGAAGGGGTAGGTTTGGTGGACCAGGTAGAGGTCCTAATGTCTTCACAGGAAGATGTTTCAATTGCAACCAAGTAGGGCACACTATGAACAAGTGTCCTAAGAAAGCCACAAGCTCTCATGGAGGAGAGAGAAGGAACCATTTGATCCAAGAGGAAGATTGCCAAAGTGTTAACTCTCCAATTGGAAGTGCAGCCCCAGTCCATGAAGGAGAAAGTTTGATGATGAGGAGAACCATGTTGAAGGTGCCTAAAACACAATAACCCCCTCAAAAGAAGATATTGTTCAGGACAACATGCAAGGCCTATGGTAAGATATGCAAGGTAATTGTTGATTTAGGTTCAACTGAAAATTTAGTTTCTATTGAAATGGTAGACAAGTTGAAATTGAAAAGACTTCCTCATGTTAGTCCTTACAAAGTGTCATGGTTGAATAAGGGGCAACAAGTCCTGGTAGATGAACAAAATTGGATAGAGTTTGAGATAGGGGAATATAAGGACAAGATTTTGTGTGATATAATCCCCACGGATGCTTGTCATTTGGTGTTAGTACATCCACGACAATATGATGTTCAATCCCAACATGATGGTAAATCTAACTCCTTCATCATAACCAAGAATGATAGGAAGTATAGAATGGAGCCTTTACCGGATGAGAATGTAGAGAAGAGTGTTGGGTCAAGTATCATGATAGTGAGTGGAAGAGAGTTTTTAACCACCCTTAAGGAGGAAGGAACACAAGGATATGCTTTGATTTTGAATCCTAAAAATAGTCCTGATTTGCATGGTCCTAGTGAGGAAGAAGTTCCCAAGGAGGTGCAACAATTGTTAGAGAAATATAAGGGTATCATGGTAGAGGAGATGCCTAATGAGTTGCCACCTATTAGGGACATAAGCCATCAGATTAACTTTATACTAGGGTCTACATTGCCAAACAAAGCAGCCTATAAGATGACACCTTCTCAAAATGAAGAGATTGCCAAGCAAGTGCAGGAATTGTTGGATAAGGGTTTGGTGAGAAAGAGTCTTAGCCCATGTGCTGTCCCAACAATCCTAGCCCCTAAAAAGGATGGTAAATGGAGACTATGTATGGATTCTAGGGCTATTAACAAGATCACCATAAGATATAGATTCCCGATGCCAAGGATTGAGGACTTAATGGAATATTTGGGAGGGGCTACATATTTTTCCAAGATTGATCTCAAAAGTGGGTATCATCAAATTAGGATAAAGCAAGGTGATGAATGGAAGACAGCCTTCAAGACAAATGAGGTTCTTTATGAGTGGTTGGTGATGCCATTTGGCCTATCCAATACCCCAAGTACTTTTATGCACCTTATGAATGAGGTGTTGCAAGATTTCATTGGCAAATTTGTTGTGGTGTATCTTGATGATATTCTTGTGTTTAGCAAGACAAAGGAAGAGCATTTGCAGCACTTGGACTAGGTTTTGAAGAAGTTGCATGATGAGAAGTTGATGATTAACATGGAGAAGAGTGTCTTCATGAAGGAAGAACTCACCTACCTTGGTTTTGTCATCTCCCAAGGTAATTTGAAGATAGATCTAGCAAAGGTAGAGGCTATTTTATCATGGCCAACTCCTAAAACAATAGGTGATGTGAGAAGTTTTCATGGTTTGGCAACATTCTATAGGAAATTTATAAGGGGTTTTAGTCATATTTGTGCACTTATTTTGGATACCATTAAAGGGGGGCAGAAATGTAAGTTTTCTTGGACAAAGGCAGCGAATGATTCTTTTGAAATTCTGAAACAAAAGGTAGCACAACAACCTCTTCTTGTTTTGCCTGATTTCCATAAGTTGTTTACAGTGGAATGTGATGCTAGTAACCTTGCTATAGGGGCTGTCTTGAGTCAAGAAGGTAGACCAATTGCTTTCTTTTGTGAAAAATTGAATGATGCCAAGAAGAAGTATTCTACATATGATTTAGAGTTATATGCAATGGTGCAAGCCTTGAAAAAGTGGAGGCACTATATTTTACCTAAAGAGTTTATTGTTTATACTAATAACCATGCACTTAGTTTTCTGAATTCATAGGAAAAACTCAGTCATAAACACATGAAATGGGTTGAACAACTCCAAGCCTACACATTTTCAATCAAGCACAAGAAAGGGAAAGCCAATAAAGTAGCAGATGCATTAAGTAGAATGGTGTGTATGGTGCAAGAAATTCAGTTACAAAGTGTGGGAATTGATTCCCTCAAACACATGTACAAGGATGATGAGGATTTCAAGGAGGTCTATGAAGTTTGTTCACACTTTTCAGACTCTTATCATTCTGATTTTTCTGAGTTTTTGTTGCAACAAGGGTTGTTGTTCAAAGGTAGCCAACTATGTGTTCCTAGGTGTTCCATGAGAGAGAACATCATAAAGGAAAAGCATTGTGGTGGTCTAGGAGGACATTTTGGGCTAGATAAAACATTGGATCAAGTGAAAAGATTTTATTTTTGGCCAAAAATGCAATCAGACATCAAAAAATTTGTTGAGAGTTGTAGTATATGTCAAAGGGCAAAGGGTATTTCATCTAATGCTGGTCTATATCAGTCACTTCCCATTCCTAATAGGCCATGGGAGAGTATTAGCATGGATTTTGTCTTGGGTCTTCCTAGGACTCAAAGAGGATTTGATAGCATATTTGTTGTGGTGGATAGGTTCAGTAAGATGGCTCATTTCTTGCCATGTAAATGCACTAATGATGCTTCACACATTGCTGGTTTATTCTTCAAGGAAATTGTTAGAATCCATGGTTTGCCTCTTAACATTGTGACTGACAGGGATCCTAAGTTTGTGGGCCACTTTTGGCATACTGTGTGGAAGAAGTTGGGCACTCAATTGTCATTCACTTCAGCCTATCACCCTCAAACTGATGGCCAAACTGAGGTGGTGAACATGTCTTTGGCAAATCTTCTTAGGTGTCTCACAAAACAACATGGAGAAGCATGGGACATGATCATCCCTCAAGCTGAATTTGCTTACAATGACTCCACCAATAGAAGCATAGGAAGGAGCCCATTTGAGATTGTCTATGGGATTCACCCAAGAGGCATTCTTGAATTAAGAGATCTCCATGGATTGGAGAGGAGAAGTGCTCAAGGAGAATATTTTGTACTGGCCATGAAGGAAATCCATGATAATGTGAGAGAGACTCTTCAAAAGAACACCAAGAAGTACAAGGAGAAGGCCAATGAGAGAAAAAGAGATGTGCAATTCAAGGTTGGGGAGTTGGTCATGGCACATTTGAAGAAGGAAAGACTTCCAAGGGGTAGCCAACCAAACTCCTCAAGAAGAAGATAGGTCCTTTCCAGATTGTGCACAAGTTTGGGCCTAATGCCTATGAGATTGAACTTCTTCAAGGCTTGGCCATATCTCCTATCTTTAATGTCTCATATTTTTTTCCTTACAGGGGTGGTAATGATACAAATTTAGAGGCAGATGTGATAGCAGCAGGTAATGAAGAATGGGTTAAGGATCTTCCACGCAATCAACCCTTGACATTAGAATGCATATTGGACACCAAAGTCTTGAAGAAGACTAGAAGGAGAACTTACAAGGAGTACCTTGTCAAATGGAGTGGTTTACCTGCTGAGGATGCCACCTGGATTACTAAAGAAGACATTTTGAAACATGGAACCATAGTTGTTGATCTACTTCCTCAAGAGACTTGAGTTCTTTCCCACCCCGAGAGTATGGTGTAGGGGCACCAAGGCGATTCTACTTGTCTTTGTTGTTCATGCTTTGTTTGTGATGTATAAGTTCTTGAAAGACCATTTCCCATGGTTTTTAATAAGGACCATGTCCAAAAAAAAACCTTGTTGATGTCATGTTGTAAGGGGGCAGTCATAAGATGTAATGGAACAGTCATAGTATTCACGTTTGTAAAGCCTTTTATGGCATGTAGGGGAGGATTCAAGAGGTCTAATGCCTTTTCAAAGGCTCATTTACCTTGTAATGTTGTTTGCAAACCTTGTTTGTCATGGAACCCCACGATATAGATAGCAACTCATTGTAATTAGTTGCAGTCATTAACAAAATAGGGGTAGTTCGGTGATTGTAGACAGTTTACCAGTCTCCCACTAATTCAAACTACCCCTCCAACTGATCCAAACCATTGAGGTAGGCTTCTTAAAGCCTTGTAGATGTTCCTTGTAGAAGGAGAAGTGAACCGGTGAAGAAATCAATAAGGAACAACAATTTTCTACCTTTATATTCTATATTTTCCATTGTTTCTATACGTGCTTTGCCCTTGTACGGAGAGTCATAAAAGACTACAATGGTGGCTTGAAATTAGGATGAGTCTAGAATATTTTGTAGTTTATTTGGGTTTTTGAAACATTTGTAGAGAGTAGATATCTGCATTCTTCTGAATTTGGTTTGATAAACCCTCATCTAGGGTTTCTGACAGAAAACCATGGGTTTCTCACCATTCCACTGAATCAAACCCTCCTTGATCAGTGGAATGGATTTGTTAGTGTTTGTTTCAATGTTTTTTGAAGGTGTTTTTGGCAGGAAATAGGTTGTGGTAGAGATTTCTTGAAATAACCTAGCAAGACCATGTGCTAGGTATATGTGTAGAAGGAACAACATAAGCCAACTCGGCTACAGTCAATGGTGGGGCCTCAAAACCTGAAAAAGCCTTAGTTTGGGCATGAAATTGAAGTCTCTAACTAGTTTAGGAAGTTCTATAAAGCAAGAAAAAGGCACTTGTTTTGTAACCTAGGCCTAATTAGGGCTCTTGATACTAGGACAGTCTTAATGAAAGTGGCACATGTCCTTAAACAATCCATGGCAAGTTTTTAACATGTTGTCAAGCCTCATAAAGGGTATCTCAAACAAGGTTGATCTGGTCATAGAAGTGTCTAGGCTATGAATTATCCTCTTTCAGACCCTAAAACAGGGCTACAAGGGTTAGGGCAACATTGTGAGGGAAGTAGTGTTTTGTGAGTAGACAATACTTGTTGGATGGATTGGGGGTATCCTTCTAGATGTCAAAGGATCCTCTAGATGTCTACCTTTAGAGGATTAGGTGTTTAGTGCCATGTTCCATATGAGCCCTTTTATAAGAACTTGTAAACATTGCCTCTCATAAAAACAGTCCTACCTTATTAGATACTTTGTCACCTATCAAAGTTGTGTTGATCTCCATTAGCCTCTGTATCATAGAGTATGGTGCAGGGGCACCAAGGAGATTCTATTTGTCTTTGTTTTTCATGCTTTTTTGTGATGTATAAGGTCTTGAAAGACCGTTTCCCATGTTTTGTAATAATGACCATGTCTAAAAAAATACCTTGTTGATGTCATGTTGTAAGAGGGCAGTCATAAGATGTAATGGAACAGTCATAGTATTCATGTTTGTAAAGCCTTTTATGGCATGTAGGGGAGGAGTCAAGAGGTCTAATGCCTTGTCAAAGGCTCATTTACCTTGTAAGTCTATTTACAAAACTTGTTTGTCAGGGAACCCCACGATATAGATGACAACTCATAATTAGTTGCAGTCATTAACAAAATAAAGGTAGTTCGGTGGTTGTAGTCAGTTTACCAGTTTCCCACCGATTCAAACTACCCCTCCAACTACTCCAAACCATTGAGGCAGTCTTCTTAAAGCCTTGTAGATGTTCCTTGTAGAAGGAGAAGTGAACTGGTGAAGAAATCAATAAGGAACAATAGTTTTCTGCCTTTATATTCTATATTTTCCACTATTTCTGTACGTGCTCCGCCCTTGTATGGAGGATTCATAGAAGACTACGATGGTGGATTGAAAGTAGGGTGAGTCTAGAATATTTTATAGTTTATTTGGGTTTTTGAAACATCTGTAGAGAGTAGATATCTACATTCTTTTGAATTTGGTTTGATAAACCCTCATCTAGGGTTTCTGACAAAAAATCATGGGTTTCTCACCATTCCACTAAATCAAACCCTCCTTGATCAGTGGAATGGATTTGTTAGTGTTTGTTTCAATGTTTTTTGAAGGTGTTTTTGGCAGGAAACAAGTTGTGGTAGAGATTTCTTGAAATAACCTAGCAAGACCATGTGCTAGGTATATGTGTAGAAGGAACAACATAAGCCAAATCGGTTACAGTCAATGGTGGGGCCTCAAAACCTAAAAAAGACTTAGTTTGGGCATGAAATTGAAGTGTCTAACTAGTTTAGGAAGTTCTATGAAGCAAGAAAAAGGCACTTGCTTTGTAACCTAGGCCTAATTAGGGCTCTTGATACTAGGACAGACTTAATGAAAGTGGCACATGTCCTTAAACAATCCATGACAAGTTTTTAACATGTTGTCAAGCCTCATAAAGGGTATCTAAAACAAGGTTGATCTAGTCATAGAAGTGTCTAGGCTATGAATTATCCTTTGTCAGACCCTAAAATAGGGCTACAAGGGTTAGGACAACATTGTGAGGGAAGTAGTGTTTTGTGAGTAGACAATACTCATATTGGGGGTATCCTTCTAGATGTCAAAATATCCTCTAGATGTCTACCTTTAAAGTATTAGGTGTTTAGTGCCATGTTCCATATGAGCCCTTTGATAAGAACTTGTAAACATTGCCTCTCATAAAAATAGTCCTACCTTATTAGATACTTTGTCACCTATCAAAGTTGTGTTGATCTCCATTGGCCTCTGCATCACTGCCTCCTCAAATTGATTCACCAGTGCCCTAGGTTGGTTGCCCATCCATTTGTACCAGTTTTCATTATTTTTTGCTTTGTATTTTGTTATTTTTTTTGTTTTTGCAATATTAAACTGTATATATTCAGCCTCAAATCAAAAACAAGTAAACCCTATTGCATAAACTGTTAACCTTTAATTCAGAAATAGTAAACCCTATTTCATAAAGACTAAACTGTAAAAATCCTAATTCATTAACCTAAAACCCTAATTCATAAAATAGGGTTTCATAAATAGTATAACGTAAAACCCTAATTCATAAACTAGGATTTCATTAATTTTAAATTTAGACTTAAGAATGTATCCTTAATGTTTGATTAAGCCTTTAGTTTTGAACCATTATTTGATACTAAGTGTATCACCCCAATTAGGGTATTATCCATATCATCTATAGTATAACAATGTGATCTTAAACAACAACTATTGTTTCCTTTTGGTAAGCCACTTTGAGGTTCTCATGGAGTTATAATTATGGGTTTTGTAGAGTGATCAATGAGACTGTAATAGGTTTATGATGGTTTAAGAACTCAAATAATACTAAGCACATTGATCCTCTGGTTGAATGCAAAATTAAAAAGGACATGGGGAGGTGTGAGGTTTGTTCATCTCATCAAGATGAATGATCAACGTGTAGTCTTATTCTAACACAATGAGATCTCACCCCTTACACATGCAGAGGTCCTTGGATCATCCAACTCAACACAAGATCTCATTTCCCACAATCATAGACCTTGCCACTAAAATGTTTTAACCAATATGAACACAAATTATGTAGACCATATACAATCAATGAACTAGAGGACATGCAACCATGCTAACTTGGTAGTAACTAATCAATTAAGCAACAAAAAATCAAACATATTACAAATGATTTCATGAGAGTGTACAATCCATAGGATGCTCCTATTGGTGCATGCACCTGGAGTTAAGGTTTTGAGCTAAAAATCTGTAGGCATTTTCATTGTAAAACCTTCAAATTTTCTAGGTCTGTCAGCCTTCATGATTGTATGTATGTATCTTTGTATATACTTGGCTGCTTGTATGTGTCTTTGTATGTACAAATGTAAATGTACAACGCTGGACCCGAGAGAAAGTTCAATTAGCTTCAGAAAAGTGCAAAAATTGGTTGTATGCATCTTTGTATGCATATCAGGCTTGTATGTGCAATTCCAGGCAAAAATCTGTATGTACATTGCAGGCATATTCCATCGCAAATTCTGTGCTTGTATGTGAGAGGTTGCATGTATATGAGTTTGTATGTTTGAATATACAAGGCAGATATGCAAGGTCAACATACAATGGAAAAAATACAAGGGTCTTATACATTCACTACATGAAAAGCAAAATTCAGGGGTGGGGTCCACCAATTGCATACAAAGGCGATTGTATCTTTGCACATACAATCGCACATACAAGGCTGATATATAAAAGGAGGATACAACGCCCGGACCCGATGGTGCTTTCAAATTTGTTTCATGGTGATTTGGGGTCCGTAGTATGTATATTACATGTTGTATATGCAGTGTACAAGGAGAATAAGCAAATAATACAAAGGCCCAATGCATATACAAAGCGCACATACAAGCAGGCATGTGCGAGAAGGGGATGCGACAAGGAGGTTAACTGCATTTGTGAAAAAGGTGAAGTCTGTGCATTGTATATTAGGATTGTATATTCCCAATATACAATCAAACATACAAGCAGTAGATACAAAGAAATATGCAAAGCGGGTATGGTCAAAGTCAAAGTTTCAAAAGCATGGTGGGGCCAGCGCGATTGTATGTTCTGTGGGTTGTATGTGTGTGCATATACAAGTAAATATACAAAGGCGCACATACAACCTAGATGTGAAGGAGGAATTAATTGTGGCAGATTTCAGGCTGGGGTCCGTGGGTTGTATATGCGATATTCAATGGGAGATACAATGAGGTGGATACAAGCCAGATTTGAAAGGTAATTTCAATCTGATTGATAACTATGTTGGAATCTGTGTTGTATGTATATTGCATGTTGTATATGTGATATACAAAGGCTGATATACAAAGGAAGCAAGATGCAAGCCGGACCCGATGATTATTTCAAATTTGTTTTATGAAAGGTTTGGGGTCCGCCTTGTATGCGGGTGATTGTATGTACATACAATCTCATATATACAACCGCAGGTGCTAAGGAAAAGATACACTGGCTTGCCGATGAAGATGCATATACACGGTGATGGCAAACCAATCAGGGGTTGCCACGTGTCCAGGCGCAGTTGTATGTATATGCCTTTGCATATACAAAATTTGAATGTGCATCAGGCGAAAATGGCAAAAAGGCGAAAAAGGTAAAATGGAAGAGGGAAAAGTCAGCAGTGGAAAAAGGGCACCTACGTGGCGCGATCTCATTGTTTGTGGACTTTTCAAGGCATTTTGAGGCAATTGATCTTGGCGATAGGGAGGAAATTGACGACCTGTTTCAAATCTTCAGTGCTGGAGTGTTTTTTTGCGTGTTCACTGCATCATTTCAAGCGGGAAGAATTACAAAGCACGCAGTTTCTAGAGGCCGCAGGTAGGTTGGCCATTAATGGCAGAATTTACAGAGGTATGGGTCTTGATTGACAAGCTAGCTACCATTTTCAATGAAAATCTTCAAGCGGTGGCACACCTCCTGATTCCACTTGCTCATTCCTCTTCTTTTCTCGACTGCATTGAATGTTTTAGGCGTCATTTTCATGGTGCGCTGTATTTGGCAGAAATTTTGAAAAAGACCATTGTACTGAATGTTGAGTGCACATTCTTGCTATAAAAAGAAAACTATGTTACTCATTTAAGGTTGTTGAAGACTTGGGAATTTTTTGGAGGGAATAATGAAGATCAGAGCATTTCTTGGCTATTTTATCTCTTTTGTGAGTTTATGAGTTGCATTTGAGTGCACCTTGCACATATGTTCAGTTCCATTGTTGTTTTATATGAAAAATGCATTCTTTGCATGTGTTTAGCTATTTGTCTCCATTTGTTGTATGCATCCTTTCTTTTGAATCTGGTTGCTAAGGGTTCCTTAGATTCTAGAATATAGGCTTTCTGTATTGCATGCTTGATCTGTGACTTCCATTCAAGGAGTGGATTAAACTATTTTAGGTGAAGTATGAAGAAGAATATATGTCAGCTAGGATATTTGTAAGTAGAGGTAGCTAAATACTCAGTCTTGGGTGGTGTTTGTAAGGCAAATACCAATCCTAACCCCTTGAAACTCAAATGTGAGTGCAAATCATTGTCTTGTATATGTCTAGTTGAATCCTTGCCCTGAGATAGTGATGCGGAGCCAAAACCACCTTAACATACATCCTGACCTGCATTTCCCTTTGTATGTCTATGCTTTAATTGCCTATTGACAAGACTATGCACCATCGGCTGACCAAAACAGTTTTATTCCGATTACATTCCTCATACCGATGTACATTCTTTGTATTGCTTGCATGTCGACGACACCTTACCTATCGGTCACTTTGCTTATTGTCTCCCTGATGCTTACCTTATGCCAATGTAAGACTAAACTCTCATCACTGAGACTTCCTCCGTCTGTGTAGTTCCAACCCTTTCTGCCAATCTATGTTTCTCTCTCCAATGTATCGAGCCCAATGTATGTTTCAATATACATACAATTGCAACATGCAATCTCCAATGTACATACAATTGCAACATGCAATCTCCAATGTACATACAACCAACTTATACATGCATAGCATGACCTACTTCTGCCAGTCTCCTTCATCGTCTCTGTTGGTTAGCACTTGTATCAAAGACAACATATATTTTCGATATACATCCAAAACATACAACCCAAATATGCATTTGTGGGATACTCACAACCATTCAACTACGAGATACACAGGAAATGAACCCGATACTCATTAGTGATATACATAGAGATTGTATATCAACAATGTACATCCACAGCATACATTTCGATTACACATCCGATGGGTTTGACCAAACTGCTGACTCCTTTATATATCGATACCCTTGTATCTTCACAATGTATGTCTACTTCATACAATTGAGACATACAAGCCGCCAGTGAAACCCGATATACTTTGCAATGTGTAAACTTTAATAGACAATAGTGACATACACAGAATGTATATCTGACATACAATTACGGTATATACACAAAATGCATCTCCAATGAAACCACGCGAATCTTCACTGTTTTGAACCCTACAACACTGCAATTGCCCAGATCTAATCCTCCAGCAATCTAACATAGATTTTCAACTTTTTCAACCTAGCACATGACGGTGCTAGGATCTACCAAAGCATACTGCATCTGATCCTACAAACATGAACATGAACAAAACAAAAAACAAAATGAAAACACATATGTACAACCATTCCACCGATTTCGAAGAAATCAACCGGTGGAATGGATTAAGTAATCCATCTCGGCCTCAGAACAAAAAATCAATTACACAATGAGTTTGAATGCCAGAAAGATGAATAACATAGAACTTTATTATGCTTTTCTAGAATACACACAGATGCTCTGTTTCTCAATTGCACAACTCTACTACAATCTATCCCTATCTACAATCTATGATCTCAATCAATCTGAACCTAGGGTATTTATCTTCTTACCCTTGGTAGTACTGACTTGTCTCCAAGTGGCTGGGAGATCACAACTGACTAACAACCTCTAACAACTTCCTAACTGTCTAACAACCTTCAAGATTACAACTCAACAAATATCATTGGGACTTACCACATAAACCTAAATACAACCTAAATTATCATGCATTGGTCAAACAGACCTTATTACATTGAATGGTCTTTTAAGACCTTATTGAAAACATCAAAATGAAACACAAAATAGTTAAATGCCTCATGGAGGCCGCAAAGGATTGGGTGCTCCTACATCATACACCCCACCGTGAAAAGAACTCATGCCCCATGAGTTAATTCGTTATCTTGCTCTAGTTGTATACTCTGTTGTCTCATGGCTTCCCCCTGATTTCTGGACTGCAACCTGCTTCCATGGAATCAAAGACTCCAGACCTATCCTTTGCTTGCCAGTCTTTCTTATTTTGATCTCTGTCTGAACACCTGCATTATAAACCTGGGGTAATGCTTCTTGTAATACTGTTATGTCAGAATCTGTTTGCCTTTCAATTCGTAGAGGACAAAAAATAGTTCCCACTATGATAACATCCTTGTCTTGCCAAGCAACTTGTGGCTGCTCATAAACCTGCTCTGTGACCTTCTGCTGATCCTTCTGAACTCCATCAGTCAAAACTGAATTCACCTTCAAACTTTGATCTCCAGCAATCCCATTCCTTGAGATATCATCAACTTTCATTGTCTCTGCTTCATGCATCTTCACAAACTCTTTCTTTCCCATCAAAATAACCTTAGCTACCTTCTATATTGTAGCATCCTCCTACAATGGTGTCATCTTAAAAGTTCTCCCATCCTTCTTGAAGGTATAGGTGTTAGCATATCCATCATACACTGCTCTCCTATCAAATTGCCATGGCCTACCCAACAGTAGGTGACAACATTCCATGGGCAAAACATCACATAAAACCCTATCCTAATATTCTCCAATCTGAAAATCAACATATGCCTGTTCACATACCAAAAGTGATTGAGTATCACTTACCCAAGATGCTTTGTAAGGATTTTGGTGAGGAATCCTTCCTATGTTTAGTTTATCCACCATTTCTTGAGATACCATGTTGTCTGTTGAACCAAAATCTATTACTATTTTGCATACTTTACCTCTGCTTTTGCAATTGATCTTGAACAAGTTCTTCCCTTACCTCAAGTCTTGTTGCTGAGATGTTAACAATGTCCTTCTAGTCATCAAACTTTCTCCCACTTCTGATTCCAAACATACTTTAGGAGATGTCGTACTCCCCTCATTCTCTTGCATAATTTGAACTCTCTTTTCACTTCTTCTTTCATTACCACTTGAAGTAGTACCAAACTGTTTAGGACACTTGAAGGATGGATGACCAAACTCACCATAGGTATAGCACTTTCTGGAAAATGTATTAGAACCTCTTCCACCTCCAAATCTACCTCGAGTACCTTTCCATCCACCTCTGAAATCAGATTGCTCCTGTCCTTTACCAGTCTCTTCTTGAGTCACATTGACTTGTCTTGTTGCAGGGGTTGATCCTCTCCCCCGTATATTGCTACCTCTTCCTCTCATGGACTTGTCATGTCTCCTTTTCATCTTCTCCTCAATCCTGATTGTCATTTGATAATAGTCTTCTACACTCCTAGGGTTAGCCAAAACTAATTCATCATGTATGTTCAGTCTCAAACCAGCCAAGTATCTAGCAACCTTTTCAACCTCATTCTCATGATGACCAGACCTCATACTCAATTTATAAAATTCCTCAGTATATGCCTTCACATCCATTTCCTTTTGCCTTAAAAATTGAAGCTTCTTGAACATTTGAACTTCATAATCCTTGGGTAAAAATTTACCTTTGATTCTTTCTACCATCTTATCCCATGAAGAAATCTTTGACTTACCTTGCTTTCTTCTCTTGGATTGTACATAATCCCACCATACCAAAGCATGACCTCCCAATTTGGTCTTTGTAATTTTTACTTTTAGCTCCTCAGCAACATCCTCACATTCAAAGTGATTGTCTAATGCATCAATCCAATCAAGTAACTCTTCCTCATTCAAACTTCCAGTGTACCTTGGAATATCAATCTTTACCTTAGGTTTGTCATCCTTGACTACCCTTAACAGTTTTGCAAACCTCTAATCTTTGGGATTCAAATCTTCATCTACCTCTTCAAATTCTTCACCATCATCTTCTATTTCAGATTCACTATCTTCCATTTCTCTCTTTTTGTTTATCTCCAAGGCTACAAGCCTAGCTTGAAGGGCTTCTGCAAGCTCTTTCATCTTCCTCATCTCTTTAGCATGTTTTTCCTTCAACTCTTGCAACTCTCTGGCAGTACCATTACCTTTCAGAGGCATCTTGTCAACCTCTCAACCCTTCTACTTCTGCCTTCTCAGTGACACAACCAACACACAACAGCCCAGACCTTTTGCTAAGCTCTGATACCAATATGATGTGGAGCCAAAACCACCTTAACATACATCCTGACCTACATTTCCCTTTGTATGTCTATGCTTTAATTGCCTATCGGCAAGACTATGCACCATCGGCCGACCAAAATAGTTTATTCTGATCGCATTCCTCATACCGATGTACATTCTTTGTATCACTTGCATGTTGGCGACACCTTACCTATTGGTCACCTTGCTTATTGTCTTCCCGATGCTTACCTTACGCCGATGTAAGACTAAACTCTCATTTTTGAGACTTCCTCTGTCGACGTAGCTCCAACCCTTTCTGTCGATCTATGTTTCTCTCTCCGATGTATCGAGCCCAATGTATGTTTCAACATACATACAATTGCAACATGCAATCTCCAATGTACATACAACCAACTTATACATGCATAGCATGACCTGCTTCTGTCGGTCTCCTTCACCATCTTTGCCAGTCAGCACTTGTATCAAAGACTGTATATTTTCAATATACATCCAAAACATACAACCTGAATATGCATCTACGGGATACTCACAACCATTCAACTGCGGGATACACAAGAAATGAACCTGATACTCATTAGTGATATACATAGCGATTGTATATCAACAATGTACATCCACAGCATACATTTCGATTATGCAACTGATGGGTTTGACCGAACCGTTGACTCCTTTGTATGCCGATACCCTTGTATATTCACAATGTATGTTTACTTCATACAATTGAGACATACAAGCTACTAGTGAAACTTGATATACTTTGTGATGTGCAAAATTCAATAGACAATAGTGATATACACACAGAATGTATATCTGACATACAATTGTGGTATATACACAAAATGCATCTCCAATGAAACCACACGAATCTTCATTGTTTTGAACCCTGTAACACTGCGATTGCCCAAATCTAATCCTCTAGCAATCTAATACAAATTTTCAACTTCTTCAACCTAGCACATGACGGCGCTAGGATCTACCAAAGCATACTACATCTGATCCTGCAAACATGAACATGAACAAAACATAAAACAAAACAAAAACACAAATCGATATGTACAGCCATTCCACCAATTTCAAAGAAATCAACCGGTGGAATGGATTAAGTAATCCATCTCGGCCTCAGAATAGAAAATCAATTGCATAATGATTTTGAATGCCAGAAAGATGAATAACACAGAACTTTGTTATACTTTTTAGGAATACACACAGATGCTCTATTTCTTAATTACACAACTCTACTACAATCTATCCCTGTCTACAATCTATGATCTCAATCGATCTGAACCTAAGGTATTTATCTTCTTACCCTTGGTAGTACTGACTTGTCTCCAAGTGGCTGGGAGACAGCCTCCAAGTCGCTGGGAGATCACAACCGACTAACAACCTCTAACAACTTCCTAACTGTCTAACAACCTTCGAGATTACAGCTCGACAAATGTCCTTGGGACTTACCACATAAACCTAAATACAACCTAAATTATCATGCATTGGTCAAACATACCTTATTACATTGAATGGTCTTTTAGGACCTTATTGAAAACATCAAAATGAAACACAAAATAGTTAAATGCCTCATGGAGGCCATTGAGGATTGGGTGCTCCTGCATCAGATAGGCACCAGTCTGCTTCTTGTGAAGTAGTTATGATCCAAAACCCCCTGTCTTGCATCTAAAATATCAAAACAAATCATTTCATAATTCCAACCTGTTAGTTGTAGGAGTGGAAATAGGACCCCTGCATACTCTCATCCACAACTAGTTAGATTTGTCCAAGAAAGTTGCCAACCTTGTGATCTATCATGTAGATCTTGGTCCAAACATGAGAGTATTCTACCTGTTGTTGTAAAGCTAAATATTTCTGTCATTGGGTGAGTCAAGGTTAAATATTTAGCTATAGGGATACCCCCCTTGGTGCGGCAAAACCAGACGTGAAGGGGAGGAAGCTCACGCAACCTCCTGTATTTGTTGGCCAAATCTGCATGTGCATTGGAACTGGCAAACCCTTTGTTGATTCAGAGAGAAAGACCCAACAAAGTGGCGACTCTGCTGGGGAGTTGAATTAAAAGTTGTTGCAGCCATACCAAAGAACGACCATGTGGTGCTCTATTGGCATGATGAATCCAGAAAACAAAAGTGCCTTCTTGATATTATGTCCTCTCTGTGAGAGGTGGTGAATTTGTTGAATGAACCTATCAAAGGCTGCAACATATTCCCAGGTATTCCATCTTTTCACTTGAAATGATTCAAATAGAGCAACAGTCCTGGTTGCACTCTCAAAGAAGACCATTTTTTTATTGAAAGATATAAAGCTCTAAATTTCAAAGGAATATATGGTTACCCAAATGTTATTCCCAATAAGATTAGAAAATGTTTGCTAAAATATAGTGGATCAAATTCTGAGTCTGAAAACAAACATCTGCAATTTTTTTGTAATTTGATAGAAGATTATGAGGTAGAGGCTAAAGATGTAGTAATGAGACTTTTTGTCAAGTCATTAGAGGATGATGCTAGGGTCTGGTTTTCAGACCTACTTGTGTGTTCAGTTTCTTCATGGGTAGATTTAGAAATTGCATTCCTAGAGCAGTTTGGTGAAAGATTTGATTTGGCCTCATTGATCATACATTTCATGAATATTCAAAAGGAAGATGAGGAACTGGTTCTAGCCTTTAATCTTAGATTTATTAAGTTGCTCAAGCAGATTCCTGAATATATGAGACCCAATGATGCATTGTGCTTGGCAATTTATTTGGCTGCATTTGATGAAGAAATGAGTTATCTATTGAGAGATAAAGAACCAGTCACACTTCACTAGGCCTACAAATTTGCTATGGACATTGAAAATAATCAGAAATATGGAATGCCAGTACATTTCATGACTGCAAGCTTTCACAATAGTTTTCAAAGTGAATATATTTTAGCTTTCCTAGTGTGTTCATTGAGAGATGATTTTGTAGAGGGAAATATATTTTAGAATAGTGGGTGCAGTCATGATGTGATGCATAAACATGAAGATGTTGTAGAAAATGTGGGCACATCCTATAATGGTGAAGACAAAGACTGTTGTCAGCCTCTAGAAGAGAATCCTACAGATGCAAAATGCCCTTCAAATGATCAAATGAAAGATATACATGAGGTTGTGTCTTGTACTAATAGGTGTATCCCAGTTATTCCTGAATATAGAAAACATTGATTCAAGGGACGACAGTGAATATGTTAGTGACTGTCAGCATTCAGATGCATATGTGAGCCTTTCAGATGATGAAATATATATGGATGCTGAAAATGAGTGCTTCCTTGAAGATTATGACTACCTCTACAATGCAGAGGTTGAGACTTTTGTTGTTGATCATTAGTGCATTGGTGAAGAAGAAAAATAGGGTCACTATTTAGATGTGAATGGATAAGTTGCAGATGTGTGTGCTCATATAGATGGGGATAGTGTTAGTTGTAGGGGTGACTATGAAGCTTTTGATGAAGGGCTGCACTCTGAGCTTTTTATGCCTTCTCTTGAGACATTCCAGGTGTACCTTGATGATAAAATTGTTGAGCACAATGATGATGGATATTTGAATGTTTTTAAAAATGAATATGATTATGCGATGTTGCTTGTGCCTGAATATTGTATGTTTGATACAGAGGAGCTCTTATTTTTTGAAGAAGGGTAGAATCCTGATGTGGATTCATTTGTTTCATATGAGTCTGTTATTTTTTGAAGAAACATCAGTGACTCATATGATGATGACATTCTACAATTGATGATAATGCATGCTGATGAAGCTCGTTGTAGAATTGTTAAAGAAAGAGAAATGGGCAGCAGCACAACCAATTGCAAAGTAGGGTACTACAGACAACCAAGTGTTTTTCAGCTTCATTTGAAGAAATCAAAAGAAAATCAGATATTTGACAAAGGAAAATACTGGTTTTTCCATTTTGGTGGCCCTAGGCCACCAAGTAAAGTTTAAAAAAATAATGTGATTTGTGAGGCAGGTTGGTGCAGTATTTGACTCTATGTGCAAAATGGATATAAGAGACTGGTATGCATCCTAGAGATCTATGGTTCTCTCCATGCTTGCAAGAGGCATGCATTCCCAGACAAAGCTAATGTTGGTGCATGCACCTGGAGTTAAGGTTTTGAGCTAAAAATCCGTAGGCATTTTCATTGTAAAACCTTCAAGTTTTCTAGGTGTGTTGGCCTTCGTGGTTGTATGTATGTATCTTTGTATATACTTGGCTGCTTGTATGTGTCTTTGTATGTACAAATGTAAATGTACAAGGCCGGACCCGAGAGAAAGTTCAATCGGCTTCAGAAAAGTACAAAAATTGGTTGTATGCATCTTTGTATGCATATCGGGCTTGTATGTGCAATTCCAAGCGAAAATCCGTATGTACATTGTAGGCATATTCCATCACAAATTCCATGCTTGTATGTGAGAGGTTGCATGTATATGAGTTTGTATGTTCGAATATACAAGGCAGATATGCAAGGTCAACATATAATGGAAAAAATACAAGGGTCTTATACATTTGCTACATGCAAAGCAAAATTCAGGGGTGGGGTCCACCAATTGCATACAAAGGCGATTGTATCTTTGCACATACAATCGCACATACAAGGTCGATATATAAAAGGAGGAGAATACAATGCCCAGACCTGATGGTGCTTCAAATTTATTTCATGGTGATTTGGGGTCTGCGGTATGTATATTGCATGTTGTATATGTAGTGTACAAGGAGAATAAGCAAATGATACAAGGGCCCGATGCATATACAAAGCGCACATACAAGCAGGCATGTGCGAGAATCGGACGCGACAAGGAGGTTAACTGCATTTGTGAAAAAGGTGAGGTCCGCGTATTGTATATTGGGATTGTATGTTCCCAATATACAATCGAACATACAAGTAGTAGATACAAAGAATTATGCAAAGCGGGTATGGTCAAAGTCAAAGTTTCAAAAGCATGGTGGGGCTTGCACGATTGTATGTTCCATGGGTTGTATGTGTGTGCATATACAAGTAAATATACAAAGGCACACATACAACCCAGACGCGAAGGAGGAATTAATTGTGGCAGATTTCAGGTTCGGGTCCGTGGGTTGTGTATAGCGCATTGTATATGCGATATATAATGGGAGATATCATGAGGTGGATACAAACCAGATTTCAAAGGTAATTTCAATCTAATTGATAACTATGTTGGAATCCATGTTCTATGTATATTACATGTTGTATATGCGATATACAAAGGCTGATATACAAAGGAAGCAAGATGCAAGCTAGACCCGATGATTATTTTAAATTTGTTTTATGAAAGGTTTGGGATCCACCTTGTATGTCGGTGATTGTATGTACATACAATCTCATATATACAACCGCAGGTGCTAAGGAAAGGATACATTGGCTTGCTAATGAAGATGCATATACATGGTGATGGAGAACCAATCAAGGGCTACCACATGTCCAGGTGCAGTTGTATGTATATGCTTTTGCATATACAAAATTTGAATGTACATCAGGCAAAAATGGCAAAAAGGTGAAAAAGGTAAAATGGAAGAGGGAAAAGTTAGTGATGGAAAAAGGGTGCCTACATGGCGCGATCTCATTGGTTGTGGACTTTTCAAGGCATTTTGAGGCCATTGATCTTGGTGATAGGGAGGAAATCGACAGCCCATTTCAAATCTTCAGTGCTGGAGTGTTTTTGTGTGTGTTCACTGCATCATTTCAAGCGAGAAGAATTACAAAGAATACAGTTTCCAGAGGCCACAGGTAGGTTGGCCATTAATGGTAGAACTTGTAGAGGTATGGGTCTTGATTGATAGGCCAGCTACCATTTTCAATGAAAATCTTCAAGCGGCAGCACACCTCCCGATTCCACTTGCTCATTCCTCTTCTTTTCTCGGTTGCATTGAATGTTTTGGGTACCATTTTCATGGTGCATTGTATCTGGCGGAAATTTTGAAAAAGACCCTTGTACTGAATGCTAAGTGCACATTCTTGCTATAAAAAGTAAACTGTGTTACTCATTTAAGGTTGTTGAAGACTTGGGCATTTTTTGGAGGAAATAACAAAGATCAGAGCATTTCTTGGCTATTCTATCTCTTTTGTGAGTTTATGAGTTGCATTTGAGTGCACCTTGCACATATGTTCAGTTTCATTATTTTTTTATATAAAAAATGCATTCTTTGCATGTGTTTAGCTATTTGTCTCCATTTGTTGTATGTATCCTTTCTTTTGAATCTGGTTGCTAAGGGGTCCTCAGATTCTAGAATATAGACTTTCTGTATTGTATGCTTGATCTGTGACTTCAATTTAAGGAGTGTATTAAACTGTTTTAGGTGAAGTATGAAGAAGAATGTATGTCAACCAAGATATTTGTAAGTAGAGGCAGCTAAATACGCAGTCTTGGATGGTGTTTGTAAGGCAAATACCAATCCTAACCCCTTGAAACTTGAATACCAGTACAAATCATTCTCTTGTATACGTCTAGTTGACTCCTTGCCCTGAGATAGGTACTAGTCTGCTTCTTGTGAAGTAGTTATGATCTAAAACCCCCTATCTTTCATCCAAAATATCAAAACAAATCATTTCATAATTCCAACCTGTTAGTTATAGGAGTAGAAATAGGACCCCTGCATACTCTCATCCACAACCAATTAGATTTGTCCAAGAAAGTTGCCAACCTTGTGATCTATCATGCAGATCTTGGTCCAAACATGAGAGTATTATGCCTATTGTTGTAAAGCTAAATCTTTCTGTCATTGGGCGAGTCAAGGTTAAATTTGTAGCTATAGAGATACCCCCTTTGGTGTGGCAGAACCAGAAGTGAAGGGGAGGCATCTCACACAACCTCCTGTATTTGTTGGCCGAATCTGCCTATGCATTGGAACTGGCAAACCCTCTGCCAATTTGGAGAGAAAGACCCAACAGCTCCAACATGTCTTTTATCACATGGTTGGCACAATCCCAAAACAACTAAGAGCTTTGACACCTCAAGAAGTTATGCAAGCCACATGATCTTCCAACATAGTTGAAGATTAAATGGTTCTACCATTTTCTAACATCATCATTACATATAGAAATCCCAAGATCACCATGTCACTCTAGATCAATGAGAACTTCTACTGACCACTTAGCACTCATAATCATAGGGAAGGGGGTACCACCATAATATGACATGGTTAGGAACTAGTCAATGGAACATCACTAAAATGTTGAAAGCTCCAACAACTATTGAGGATTATAGGGGTCATTCAATTAAGAACTCATCAATGGTTCTCTAACGTCCTCACAAAACATAATGACATCAAAAAATATAAGTAGTGAACTTCTCCATAAAGCATCATGCTACACTAAGTAAGCATTGAGCTTTGTTGTCTAAATTATTTGGCTCATCAATCAAAGGACATAATCATGGATTCAGCTCATAGATAACTTAACATCATTAATCTAAAGTCATCTAAGTTCATTCCTTTGAATTTCTATACACTATCCATCATAAGTACTTCAATCGAGCTTGATAGATCCAACAAGGCCACATGCTTGCCCATTATCTTCTAACAAAGAACATGAATAATCATAGCTCAATACTTTATCCAATAATATATGTTATGAAAGAATCAATCTCCATGGTTGGAATATATCATTAGTCCCAAAACTCAAGACCTTAATACTAGATAGTTCAAAAAAAGGAAATTGTCTACCACAACTAGCCTAAACTTCTCAAGACCAATAGTGCAACACTTTTTTGACACCAATGAAGGAACTCCATGTAACTACATACACCATTAGATTCAATTCTAATCAAATGGATAGCACAATCCCGAAACACAAAATCTCTAACAACCTTTGTAGGTTACAAGAAATTTACATGTAGAATTACTAATGATATAATGTCATCGTAAAAAATGGTGAAAAAAATGTCATTGACATATTTTAAGGGGGGCCTTAGGAGTTACACAAATTGTATTATCAAGTGGATATTAGAGAAGCAACATGTGATGATAATTGTTGTGATTGGATAAGCCATTGGATTAAAATAAAATTGATAGTCACGACTCTCTCTACCAATATCAAGCCTCATGAACATAAACACTAACAAGGAACTCAAGAAAATATGAAATATCAAGCACCATGTCATAGGACTTGTCATCAGGTTGAGAACAAAGATGCAAACATAAGAATCAATGTAGTGAAGGGTTAAATGATTGGCCAATGATCTCAATGGGAAAGATTGGTCTGAAGGATCTAATGAGTCATTTTAAAGGCTAGTTCCTTGACTTCATGATTAATTAGAACCAACATCAAGTGCTTAGAGGAAAACCAATTTTAAGATATAATTAGCTAGGTTACTCCCTTGTGAAGGGGATATTAGAATCAGCTATAGGTAAATGATCCAATCAATTCCTAGAAATGAACACCTTGGCAAGACATTCAAGTGTAAACATAGTTCCAACTTTGGTCCCTAACAACATGGTTACAAATCTTAGGGAAATTCCCAATCTTATGTAGCCTTAACAATTAAGATCTTAATTTAACCTTCAAGCAAGGGGAATAATTCATATGCTCTGAATTAACCTTTACTCATGTAACATTATCCACTTGGTACTTTATGTTGAGGATATCAAACATTAGGGATAAGGATTGGATCTACCAATATCCAGTATATATCCAAAAGTCATAGATAAAACCTTTATTCTTAACTATTACTCAAAGTCATTTAATGCACATGAGCAATAAGAATACATTTCATGCCTAGAGGCTTATTCTTCAATCTTCATGGCTTTTAATGTTCTTGATGAGTCTCATAGTCCTGATTTAACCATTTGTAAAACTCTTTTCATGAAGCTAAAAACCTATAAATTAGACAGGATAGGACCCTAATATATTTTTGTAGACCTAACCTAAATGACTTATTAAACCTAAACCTAAAACTTAGAATTCATTTTATTATGTTTAAATCTTTAATTTAAACATATCCATATATCTATGACAACTTGATGCTTAACAAAGGGGTAAAGGGGAAAACAACAATGGAAAAAATTTAAAATAATGTTGAGTGTACATATGATGGGTTCAAAGATTGAATAAAATGAGACACTTAGGAAGGATAAACATGATTTAGGAACAAAATAGGATTTATGGTAACATGGCTAGATGGAATGACATTTACGCTTTATACAATAAAAACATGATATTTAGGGTCTTGTAGACCTATAGTTGTAGCCAATAGGTTGACATAAACTTAGTGACATTTTTAGGAGTTTCAATGTAATACATGAGTGTGGCTGTAAACAACCTATTTACATTATTGAATTTTTCTCTTTAATTGTCTTCTTTTCAAAACCTCAAGGAAACATTTCTAACTAAATTGTCCACTCATTAATCATAACCTCTAGGATTAGGACTTCTAGATATTCAGGGTTTGTGGACATGTAATATATTAAGTAACAATAGCCTGGCTAGTTAATTATTTTTAGGGTTTTGATTTCTATGAACATTGTACAAATTTATAGGAAACAAAATCAACTTAAATTTTACCAAAATCTAGGAAATGGTAACATGGCCCTAGATGGATTGACATTTAGGCTATACATTAAACTTTTAGGAATGATATATTAACTAAGATCATTTGAAATTGTGTAGGCATACATACATACATGTATAGTAAAATAAGATTATAGGGCTTGAAAGAAAAAATAATGTTGACTAGATACTAGGACATAATTTTTTATTCATGTCATGATTCTTAAATGTATAAATTTTGATTTGAAACATTTTCTAACAAGTTTAAATTTTGAATACATGTATTGTTGGCAAGAGACACTACTTCGTATGACAGGTGTTGTCACTGATGGCAACTAAGACTATTCCACTCATTCGCATAACACAATTTGTTCATATAATAAGTTAGAATCAGAATTTATCCAAGTTCAGGTAGCCAGAAATAGAGCATGTGACAGGGTTCGGTATCTTGGTCCAGATCTCTCCGGTGGTAAATCAAAGTATGCTGCGGATCTAAGGAGTCATAAGGATTGTTAGGGCAATCTAAATCTAGAATTTTAACCTCCAGTGATGAAGGATTCAAAAGTTATTTGCATCTGAGTATGGGGTTACAGTTTGACAGTGCAAACAGTAGAAGAACAGGCCGACCTTGTAATTGATCTTGGTTCTAGATATATGGTAGCTATCAGTTGGATGATTTGTGATGATTAGTGATAGTGGCTGACATGATTGATGATCTGTGAATGCAGGTTTTGGTCCATGTTACAAGTTATGCATGGATTTAGCCGACAGAGCAGAGTCTTCAACAAAGTTCTAAGTGTTCTTGAAGCTGACTGAAAAGTGATTGAATATCATGATGTGGACATATGTAGCCGATGGATTTAAGTGATTTGTGTGTGTGTGTGTGATGCGACTATGGAATAACTGCAACAAGGGTAGAGATCTAAGTTTCATATGATAGCAAAGCAGTAGATAGGGCTGAGTGAGGATGAAGTGTATCAAGTCAGTATTCTGTGCTTAACCAGAACTGAATCCTTGCATTGGTAGATGCTAATTATTAGTTCAACCTCATTGTAATCTTCTTTCTGTAGGCAGTGAGCCTTCTTTTGAGTGGTGAGCTCTGGGCAGTAAGCCTAAATGCATGTGCATTCCCAATTGTAATACTTTTAATAGAGTATAATCTTTGTGGGTTAACCCCCACCATGGTTTTTCCCTTAACCGGTTTTCCAAGTTAAAAATCATTGTGTCATGTGTGTTTATTTATTTCTTCTCATGTGTTGATGATTCATGCTTTAAATGTTTTAATCAGTTGCAAGTGATAAAATCTTGGGACAACTGATTCACCCCCCTCTCAGTTGTCCAGCCTAATTCTAACAATTGGTATCAGAGCTAGGTTCCTTTGAAAAGTTTAACAGCTTAGGGAAGATCTGGGAAGGCAGTAAAATGGATGAACAAAACCTTCAAGGACAACTTAATCTCACTTTAGAAGATCTTGAGCAGTCCAGAGTAGAAGTCAGAGAGCTGTAAGAGATCCTTAAAAATGTTGAAGACTTCATTGAGATTTTAAAGGAAAAATTGAGCAAATCCAATGAAAAGAGGAAGGAACAACCTATTCAACTGGGAAATCATTATGAAGACAACAACAAGGATAAGGCCTTGAAAGAGAAGGCAAAGGAATGTGAGAAGTTAGCTAAAGAAGTTTTCCTAAAACATGAGATGGAATCTGGGGTGATTAGGCTAACCAAGGAAATTGAAGATAGGAAGAAAATTGAAGAAGACCTAAATCAAAATCTAAAAGAAAGAACTGAAGAATGTTGCAGATTGGATGGAATAGCTAGCCTCCTAGAGTCTAATCTATAAGAAAGAAGAGACAATGAGAAAGAACTTGAGAGACAAATTGTCATCCTCAGACATGACCTAGAAGTTGCAAATGAATACAAGGAGAAGTTCAAGATAAGCTCAGCTAAACTTGAAGCACTGCTTGAAGGACAAAAAAAGGCTAATGACAAGCATGGTCTAGGATATGAGAAAGGTGAAAGCTCCAGATCCAGACAAAGAAATTTTCAACCAAGGAATGGGAGAAATAGACCTAGAAGACCTCCGATAAGACAACCTAATTCTTAAAGATATCCATCATTCAATGGAAATTGTTTCAATTGCAATAAATTTGGTCATAGGGCTGCTCAGTTTAGAAGTAGAGTAAATCAAAGTGATCCATCCTTCTTCATTCAATGCTTCAAGTGCAAGAGGTATGGTCATAGATTCAATGAATGCAGAAGTATGATAATGAATAACCCTAACAATAAAGGAAATGGCAATTCCTTCGATGGCTACTATTTTTCTTGCAATGGATTTGGACACATGGCTAATCAATGCAGATCAAGAGGAAATCAAGTATATAAGAAAAGAAATGTTGTGTGCTTTAATTGCAATAAATCTAGTCATATTGCAAGATTCTACATAAGTAGGATTAATGAAAGAAGAGGTCTGGTAAATAGAAAACCAGATGAGTAGAGACAAGATAAAGGCAAAAGAAAAATTGATGTGAATGAGATCCAGAATGAAATGAGCAAGACATGGTTCAAGAAAACAATTGTGAATAATAGTAATGGGTCCGCACTAGAATCTGGTGCTGATAATTCCTTTGGGAATTGAATTAGGAGCTTTGGCTCAGGGGGAACTACATTGAAAATCAAATTCCCCCAGCTAATAAGTGGGTGTCTAAATCTGGCACAATGGGAAAAGATAATTTGAGTTACTATAGATCATTTAAAAGGATTTTTGGAAGAAGAAAAGTGGATTTAACGATTGGTGGGGCAATTAAAGGTCTACTACATGCAGAAATAGTGTAAACAAATGTGTTAGGGTAGAGCATTTATTACAAAGGCAAATTAGGTTTTGTGGAGCATAAAAAGTTGTTCACTCTTCATTTAAATCACTTTACATTAGAAGGAAGCTAGAAGAAGAGTGTCTAAGCTAAGAGTTCAAAAATTCAAAGTGCGATCAGCAAATTTGTCCACTAACCCTAACTTCGTGAAAGAAAAAGGTATTTATCTGGGAACCTTTCAACTTGTAATTTTTGCAATGACTACACCTTTGGTTGTTGATATTACTAAAAGGCCTCAACCCAAATTTAAGAAGCATCCACACAAATCAATATAAGTCAACCCATTAGGTGCATTTTCAAGTGTTCCATATGGTGTGCTGCATGTTGAAGATATTAAGGTTTATATTCATGCAAACTTAGATGAATTTGGGGACTCAAGGTATGTAGACTTGTTCGAGAGTCATCTTAGGGATGAAAATCACGACCTTAAACCTAAATATAAGGCACTACACGATAAACACTTTGTTCAGATTATGAGGTTTCCAACATTTGATGAAAATGAGTGGGTCTGATATGTTTTGAGCTAAATGCATGATGAATTCATATGGATGTTAAAACCATTCAAGATTACCAAAGATGTTATTAGAATTGTGACTAGGTTAAATTCAACTGGTGGATTACCCATGTTGAAATCTATGAAAAACCAAACTGTTACTGATGCAACTAGTTCAAAGTTTGACAACAGGGCAATGACCATCAATGACATTATAGAACCAGATGTTAAGTTTTCTTCCATGGTGATTGGCTACAAGATTTATCACTCTAGAAGGGAGAATTCTATTTCTGGAACATCCATATATGCTTCATACAAGATGTTAAAGGAAAATGTAGATTATGATTTGTGTGAGTTATTGCAGAACCAACTAATTGAGAAATTGAACAAAATCAAGAAAGATAAGAAAAATAGTTTTAAATATGGTACATTGGCTCTATGCTTGTTCTTCTACTTTATGAATGAGGTAGCTGGAGTAAAAAGTGTACACTGGACTAATGATGAGCTAGTTGCTATTCAAATCAAAGATCATCTAAACAACATGGGTGACTATAAAACATAGAAAATTGCAATATGGGGATATCTTAAGAATTTTCAGGGTATGATGCATGCAATGGAGAGAATTCCAAGTCAGATGTGGAGAAATATAAAGATGAAATATGTTTTATGGTTGACACTGATCAGTGCCTAATGGAGGCTGTGGAACCCAGAACTGTATGGATTATGCCTATGGGCTATGAGATTGATGAGAAAATTTTGAATATGTATGCTCAACACCTATTGAGCAAGCCAAAGGACACAACAGTTGAAAGATTTGGAACACATGAGGTATGAAACTACATGTTGAACTCAAAAGACCTGAAACCAATAGGAAAGTAAGAAAAGAAGTTGAGCAGTTGGATGAAAATCTAGGCCTAACAAATGAGGCTGTGAGGTAATTTAGGGAAAGAACTGAAAAGGTTGAGAAAGAGAAATAGGATAAGAAACAAGGAAGTGCTCCGGTGGAACCCTCTTCCATATCAAGGACTACTAGGAGCTCTACTGCTGCCTTGTTCCTCCAAAACCTACCAATCCTGAGATACCGAAGGGAAAATCATTCAGAAAAGAGGGAAAAAGAGTGAAAACAAAGGCCACAAGAACCTATAAGAGCACAAAAGTTGATGAAGAAGAAACAGTTTCTGATGCTGAGGTAAAGGAGTTGAAAGCCTCTGGAACAAAAGCTACCAAAGTGACTAAGGAAAAGCCCTCTAAAAGCAAAAAGCCAAGCAAAAGGTAGAAGATAGATACATATGTTGAGAAGCCCACAATTTCCATGGAAGATGTAATAAAATCAATCACTGTGGATGGAAATTTGAAACCCATGATTGAATTTTATGATGAATACATTGACTCATATAAGAGGGTGTCAGAGGAAGCAACTGTTAGATATTTGAATATCTATAATAAGGCCCAAATTGAAATAACTTCTGAGATCCCTCCAAGTCTTGCAAACATTTTGGAGTTGAGGAAAGAAAATGCAAAAAGCAAGGATATGGAGCTTAGAGAGCATGTATTGATAAAACTATGCCCTTAGATCACTCGAGTTCAAATGAATATGATATTCAAAGAAGTGAAGGATGAATTCAAGAGCAAGAAGAGAATGAACAAAGTGATGCTTGGAGAATTGGACCAAATAGTTAAATAGACACATGAAATACTTCTAAGTGTATTGAAGAGACAACCTTCCATTTGTTGAGGAAGAGACTGATGATGGGATTGATTCATCAATCCCAGATATTGAAAAGATGAAAACTGATTAGCAGCAAATCAAGGTTGATGACTCCTATGTTCTAGAAGAGGAACAAATAAACAAAGAAGATACAGAGATGGTGGATCAAACTGATGATGCATGAGATACTCTAACTTCTCCCAATCAATCCAGAGAAGACGATAATGTTGAGAATACTGCTACTACACAAGATCCTTAGGAACAGATTGCAATTAGTGAGGTCAAAGGAAAGAATCTGGCTGCAGATAACACAAAGAAAGGTGAAGCAGAAGAAGAAGTCAAAGGTAAGGAAGATAAAGCAGAAGAAGATGGTGCAAATGTTGATAGTCCTGATACTGTGAAAACTCAAGAAAAGGAAAGTGGTCCAAAAATGGTGGAAAGAGACACTGCAGATGCAGTGAAAAGTTTTTTGAATAAAGAGATGCTAGATTTTGAGGAACTAGAACTAATTCAAGGACCAATCAACTTGGATACTTTCTCTCTGGTCCAAATGATAAAGATAGCATCCTTCACACAAGCCAAAGCAAGTGAAAAGATATTGAAATCTCACCTAGAGGACAGTGAGCTGCTAAATCTTGCATCTAGTATATTGGAGAAGATAATGCCAACTTTCTAGAAGAATCCATCTGAGTCTCCCTCCAGAAATCTGAAGAATATTGTAAATTTTGTAAGTACACATTTTGAGTCTTTTGAGAAGTTTGCAGAGACTAAAGTCAGAAATGCATTTTTGGATAAGAAATTTAGTGAAATAAAGAGCCTAATAGGGAATGATAGGATGATACTTGGTATCAGTATAAAGAGTATTCAAAATGCACTAAGTGATGGAGGTGATATATACAAATTTTGTCTATCCTGGCCCAAAGTCAGTGAGGATATTGAGAAGAAGGTAAAGAAGAAAGAACAAAAATTGTCAAATCTATCTCAAAATTTTGATCCTCTAATAGTTTCTCCTATAAGTCAGGAATGTCAAGTAATCAACTTGATTGATGAAATAAAGAAGCTTGTTAAAGAAAAATGCAATATTGTGAAGAGAATGTGTGAGCTCTAGGGATTGATTGCCCCCAAGTTAGAAACAATGTTTAATGCATTATCAAAAGCTCAAACTCAGTTTAGACAAGTGATCCTTCAGATTTGACAAAGGTAGAAGCATATGCATTTCTACTGAGTGGACACATCTTAATTTTGGATGGCATGAAAATAAGTTGGGCCTTTGAAATTGAACAATTGAAAAGAAGTTTTGCAAATATTCTCAAGTTCATGTAAATATAACTTAATGATTGGGTGTACATATGTGACAGTGTATACAAAATTTTGAGAATTTTGGCTTACAGACCCCATCCTTTGCCATTGATGTCAAAGGGGGAGTGAATAATAGTGAAAATGAGGAATCTAGCAAAGGGGGAGCTCTGGAATCAGTGGAGAGCATAAGAGCATAGAGTAAGGGGGAGTAACACTTAGTCATTTTTCACTAAGTGTTGCCATCAATGCCAAAGGGGGAGATTGTTGGCAAGAGACACTACTTCGCATGACAGGTGTTGTCATTGATGGAAACTAAGACTATTCCACTCATCCATATAACATAATTTATTTATACCAGAAGTCAGAATCAGAATTTATCCAAGTCTGGGTAGCCAGAAACAGAGCATGTGACAGGGTCTGGTATCTTGGTCTGGATCTCTCTGGTGGTAAATCAAAGTATGCTGTGGATCTAAAGGAGTCATAAGGATTGTCAAGGAAATCTAAATCCAAAATTTTAACCTCCGGTGATGAAGGATTCAAAAGTTATTTGCATCTGAGTATGGGGTTACAGTTTGACAGTGCAGACAACAAAAAAACATGCCGACCTTGTAATTGATCTTGGTTCCAGATAAATGGAAGTTGTCAGTTGGATGATTTGTGATGATTAGTGATAGTGCCTGACATGATTGATGATTTGTAAATGTAAGTTTTGGTCCACGTTACAAGTTATGCATGGATTTAGCCAACAGAGTAGAGTCTTCAATAAAGTTCTAAGTGTTCTTGAAGTCGACTAAAAAGTGATTGAATATCATGATACAGATATATATAGCTGATGGATTTAAGTGATTTGTGTGTGTGTGATGCGACTATGGAATAAATGCAACAAGGGCAGAGATCTAAGGTTCAGATGATAGCAGAGCAGTAAATAGGGTTGAGTGAGGATGAAGTGTATCAAGTCAGCATTCTGTGCTTAACTAGAACTAAATCCTTGCATTGGTAGTTGCTAATTATCAGTTCAACCTTATTGTAATCTTCTTTCTGTAGGTAGTGAGCCTTCTATAGGCAGTGAACCTTTTGTAGGCAGTGAGCCTTCTTTTGAGCAGCGAGCTCTGGGTAGTGAGCTTGAATGCATGTGCATTCCCAATTGTAATACTTTTAACAAAGAATAATCTTTGTGGTTTAACCCCCACCGTGGTTTTTCCCTTAACCGAGTTTCCATGTTAAAAATCATTGTGTCTGTATACACCTAAAAATGACACGACTCTGTCCAAATAAATATTCTTAATATTTATTTAAGTCCAATTCCTCTATCAATAAATAAACAAACAAATTTATTTATTTGATTCACATTCTTCCAACAATTAAATAAAATCAATTTATTTAATTAAATTTCTAAATTCTTCTAATTGCCCCTCCAAATTAAATAATCCCAATTATTTAATTAGTTCTTCCAAAATCCATTCTAAATTAAATAATACCAATTGTTTAATTATTTCTTCCAATAATATCTTCTCTAAATTTAAATAAATCAATTATTTATTTAAGTTGTCCATTTCTTCTAAATTGAGTTATCTCTAAATATAATTCAATCCTTGTGCACATGCAATTAAATATTCCTAATATTTAATAAAGCAAAATATCTTCTCATTCTCATGCAAATCTCTTCTTCTTGTTTTAAATCACTTAACTGACTATTATATTCTTTTAATTGATTAATCTCTTCAGTTAACTCATTCTTCTATTTTATTAATTCCTCTCATGCAAAATAAAGAAAGACACGTGTCTTCTTTCTATTTGTGCACATTCCCTCAACCATTCTATACTTTTGATCTTCTCATTATTTCTATATCGTTGATCTTCATTCTTCCAAGTCTATAAAAACAACCCTATTCTTCCATTTCATTCATCTAAGCTTTAGTATTGTTACTTTGCAAGAATCATAGCACGCCTTTGGCACCAATTCCTTCATTGCTTGCGATCACTTTGTTACCATATCACTATCATTGTTGTGAAGCTCATCTTCATTATAAAGCATTACCATAGCCATTCTCCATTGACAATCTTGGAATAGGAAAAAAGTGCACTCTCTAAGGGCCTTATTCATACATGCAAGATTGATTGAGATAGGCAACCAATGGAAGCTATGAAGCTTTGAGGTTTGCAAAGGTTTTTGAAGTTCTTTTGTTTGATTGATCTCTTTGTTTCTTTATTTCATTGAGTTTTGGGTATTATTGTTATTGATATATTGATTATTCATTTAAAATCCAAGTTTCCCTTAACATTTTTTGGCACCCAGCATGGGGCCTAGCCCCAAATTTAACCCAAAAACTAAGTTTTTGTGTTTTAGAAGCCGCACACAGAAGGAAACAATGCATCTGACACATCCTAACATGCATATACAGTGTGTTCTAGCATATACATTAGTTCGGCTCATACAGTCTCTGATCTGGCGCATCTACTTCCTGTTCCGGCGCATCCATTCTTTCGGTGCATACAAACTCTATTCTGGCGCATCCATCCTCTGTTACAGTGCATATGTTAGTTCAGCGCATATATACTATATTCCTGTGCATTTGACCTCTTTCTTAGCACATTTGTACTATTGCGCTTATGTTCTCTGTTACAGTGCATTCATTCTCTGAAGCTGTGCATTTGATCTAGGCAGTGATTTTTAGGGTTTGCTTGAAGTTTTCGCTAATGTTAACGTCTTTTGTAGGAACACTCTTGATCTGTTTGCAGGTTAGGTATTGGTTTAGAATCATATAGTTGCACTTGTTAACTCACACTTCAATTTCTAACGGGAAAGTAAATGGATGCTCATGCAAATCTCACATAGTTTTAACTAGGAAAGTGGTAAATTGAATCATTGCTATTTTGCATATCATCGAATCATTGCTATATTGCTATCCTTCAAAGTTAACAACTCATTGCTATCTTGGTAAAATTGGACCATTGTTATCTTGTTATCACTTCAAAGTTAACAAATCATTGCTATCTAGGTAAAATTGAACACATCATTGCTATCTGGGTAAAATTGGACTATTGCTATCTTGTTATCACTTCAAAGTTAACAAGATTTTGTGCTTGCCCAAGTAGATAGCTCATCTAGTTTTTCTCATTTTAACTAGGGGAAAAAGAACCACTATCTTTTGTGTTTTGGGAATGATACCAGGCCTATGCTCTGCCCTATCTTGGGTGATCAAAATGCCAGACATATCATCTTCACATGTGTTTTTCCTTTAGAGGGACCTGCTCTTGGATACCGTTCATCTAATTAGGAACAACCCTAAGTGGTAACAGGCTATACGCTAAGCCCTTCCAATCCACTATAAATAAATTGTGTTTGGAGTGAAAGCTTCAAACAATGAGTGTAATTGTGTTATACTGATAGCCAGCCTCCCCCAAAACCCTCCAAGGCGCAACCCTTGCAGGCTGGGAGACTCCATAATGGAGAGTAGTGTTGCCACATGTATAACCACTTGAACGGTTGCCTTCATTAAACACCTTTGTTTTAGTGGCCAAAAACCCCTATAATCTGGTGCAGGGAAGGGTGATGATCACCTCCCAAAGATGCCTCACCTAGAAATAGGGAGAATTCAGTTTTATATTGTCCTTTGAAACCTAGGATTGTACTTGCTTTTCTTTTCGTCCAAAAAGAGTCAAAAAATCACAAAAAAATAAAAAACTATGAAAACATTCTTTGTGTTTGTTGTGTCTTCTTGCCATAATTAAAGAAAATCAGATCAAAAGAGACCTTTTGCAACCAAAGATACCAAAAACATAAAAAATTTCCAAAAAAATTGCAAAAAAAACACTGAAAAACCAGAACTGCACTTTTATCACATCTTGCTGCACATATGTACTGACTTGTTGCGCATCTGAAACCTGTTACGGCGCATTTGATATTTACCAGTCTTATGCATCTATGTCAACTTTCTACGCATTTACCAGTTCTTGCGGCGCATCTGTTCCAGCACATGCATAACAATGAGTACTTCCACAGTCCTTAAGAAGAAAATTTGTCATCTTTAGACACCCTTTTCAGTCTTGTTCAGGACTCTGAGATCAGATTTCACCTTGCAGTCACTCTTTCATCCACTCCTTAGTGTACCCTCTCTTTTGTCGGTCATCTCGTCCACCTTCCGCCAAGGTCTTCCTAAACAAAGTTAAAGTATCCCATATCATATTAGCATAGACCCCTTTTTCAATTCACTTAGGATTCAAGTAACCCTAGTAAGTCCCAGAACTTCGCTAGTGGTCTTGGTGCACGACTAGTCCCTACACAGTAAGATAGGTATCGAGTACCCTTACTAGTGGGTACCATCTTGTATCAGCCGTCTTACTTGGAATCATTGACTGAAAGAGTCCTTTGTCCAAATCTTGTCATAAGTATCTTATTCACAGCAGTCTCCACCGGCACCTTGCCAAAATCTCTAGTCCCATCCTACTTCATCTCGTGTCACCTTGCATGGTTCTTACCAAATCTCAGTACCAAAAGCAATATGAAATGGCCAAAATACCAAAGCACATTGGGTCTTCTCATGACGAAGAACCTGAAATCACCCTGGAAGAGTACCAAGAAGCTGTCCAAAGTAAAAAAAAATTAGCACATGATGGACAAAATCCTCCATGAGGACCCTCAGAAGTACTTTCTTCACCTTGCGAGCCTAGGGCTTAAGCTCCCCTCCAACTATGATACCAATGCTTTGAAAGAACAAGGAGGAGAAAAGATCCCTGAAAAGAATGCAAATGAGGAAGTCCCCCTAGAAGGCAAAGGCAAACAAACAATCAACCAAAACATGCCTATGGAAACAATGGCGAAACAGATTGAAGCCTTACAACAACAGTATACAGAATTCAAAATGGGGACAACAACAAAGACTTATTCATTGCAAGATATCTCACCCTACCCATTTGACAAAAGTTTAAAGATGGTACCCTTCCCCTTTCAATTCAAAGTTCCCAAGTTTGATAAATACAAAGGGAAAGGGGACCCTAGAGATCACATCAAAGAGTTCAGTGCAGTGTGCCTAGAAGTGGCTCATAACGACACTTACCTCATGAGACTTTTTCCTAGATCCCTAGGGGGGAAAGCAATGGAATGGTTCTCAAGACTTCCTCTGGGCATTAAAACTTTCAATGAGTTATTAAACCTTTTTGTCACGCACTTCTCGTACAACATAGAGCACAAAATCTCCATGCTAGACCTTTATAACACAAAGCAAAAGGGTGGTGAATCCTTCGCCGCCTTTCTACAAAGGTGGAGACAACTTGTGAGCAAGTGCTCATATCACGTGCCAGAGAAATAGCTGACAGAAATATTTGTCCATAATCTAAACCCCAATCTTATCTACCAAATACAAATTCAATGCCCCAACTCATTTACGAAAGTCATTGAGATGGGATTGTTTATCAAAAAAGCTATGATCTCCAAGGGGCAAATGAAGATATATAAGGACACACCTAACTCAAGCTATACAATGGAAAAATCAAAGTTTTGGATGAAGAATAAGAATGTAGTCAACGATGGAGTGGTGGATGCCAAGGTAGTGGCTCCCAAGCAACAACAACCTATCCTCACTCTCAAAGGAGAGGCAAGTAACATTCCATCCAACAAACCATTCTCTTGTGAACCCTGACAATGGTTCACGTCCAATCCTAGATGGAAGTTTACACCCCTAGGAGAGTCTCAAGAATCTGTGCTAAGAAAGTTGTTGGCTAACAACAAGATCACCCTTCCTCCCACTAGTGATTACGAACTGCAAGTAAAACCTCACTATTGGAAAGACACCAATTTTTGTGAGTATCACAGAGGAAGAGGTCATACAACCAACAACTGTATCCTTCTCAAACATGTCATCCAAGACATCCTTGATCAAAATCAAGTGGGTACTCAATAGCATACCTCGAATGAGACGCACGTTACATACAAGGATCTACTCCTAAACCACGACAGGCCATATAACAACAACAATGGCCATAACAACCGCAATAGGCAAAATCAGAACAATGGGCAAAACAATGCCAACTACGCCAATGTACTATTCAACTATATGGTCAACTGTATAATAGAGTGCACATCCCAAATCAACGTGATCACTCCCAACCATTAATCGGGACCTAACAAGAATGATTGCAGCATCATCACCCGTAGTGGTAAGGTCACCTTGAACAATCAACCTCCAAGGTCGTCGCATTCTCCATCTCACCCACACACTTATAGTGTCCTAGACCAACTCTGAAAGACTCTTGCCCACATTTCTATCCTCGAGTTGTTGTGTATGTCTCCTTCACACAGGGACATTCTCGACAAAGCCTTAGTGGAAACAATAGTACCCACTAACCTAGCCCAAGAGAAGTTTCAATCCATGGTAGGTAATCTAACCTCCTCAAACACCTTGTCGTTTACTGACCAGGATGATCTATCTATCTCCCAACCTCATAACACACCTCTGCATATCATTGCCTTCATCCATTAATACTGCATCAAGAGGGTTCTCATTGATGGGGGAGTTGGTTTAAATATTTGCACACTAAATTTAGTCCTTACATTGGGGTTCTCTGAAAATGCAGTTGATCCACAAAAGAAGACTATCAAAGCCTATGATGAAGAGGAGAGAACTACCAAAGGAACAGTGGTTTTGCCTATACAGATTGGACCAGTTATTAAGGACATTGTTTGTTAGGTCCTTGACAGAGAGCTAGCCTACAACATCCTTCTAGGCAGACCATGGATTCATGCCATGAAGGCCGTTCCCTCTACTTATCACCAGTGCATAAAGTTTCCCCACAACAGCAAGTAGATCACCATTCAAGGTGACCCTGATCCCTTCCAACATTGCAAAACTATCCGCTCCAAGCTAGATTATATCATTCCTAACAACCAAGCCTATACATCCCCTATCCCACAGCATGACTACACCTTTGAAGTTTCCTCATCCAGACCTAAAGAGTAGAAGATCATTATCAAAGAATCTGGTGTAGGGGAGCACTCCATAGAGCATAGCCTCAATCAAGCCATAATGCCTTTATCCCCAAGATCCTTTGGTCGACCCGAGCATTTCCAAAGCCATCTGCTCCTACTACACCTCCCACAGCTCCCTTTGTCAAATGGGGGATTATCTAATGAAACTGAAGAGAGAGATGTCTTATCCTAGCTCTACACAGAAGAACTAGACACACCATAGGAACCACCTAGGTTCCCAACTGAACTCTATGGGCGTGGTGAGACCATCTTGCATAGGATGGGCTATGAAGGACAAGGCACTATCAGTCTAAGAAAGGAAGGCATAGTGGAACCCATCCAACCCTCTGCATCCTTGCTAACAAGAAATGCAAGAGGACTAAGCTTCCAAGACAAAGGCAAGGCTAAGACAAATGCTTGCTTTGTAGAATAGATTCATGCACTCCAAGATGACAGTGATACTGATTCTAATGAGTATGAGTGGGAAGAACTCATAGAGCACTCCTATGAAGACAAGGGAGTTGATACTATTCAAACCTATATCTCCTACCATGAGGGACAAACGCTGATGTAAAGGCCATTAGAGTGTGATTCGACAATTCCTGAGAGTGCAACCTTCGAGGAAGGTTCGAGTTCTATCGTTATAAACAATCTAGAGGAAAGTACCATCCTGGACTCTACCCCTACCAATACTCCTCACATATCCATTCAACATATCAATGAATTAGATCTATCCTCTGACTCCCTCCCCCTTGTACATCCCGAGCTTATCAACTGGGATCTACGAGGCACCCCTCAATTAGACATGTTCCAAAATGATGACGCCTACATAGACTACATGGAACTTAGGGACCACCTACCCCAAGGAGAACATAAAGATGGCTTTGCCATTGAACTAAATACCATGGCTTATTTTGGAGAGGGTGCCAAGCCTTCCAGTCACAAAAATATCAGAATCAAAACCGGATCTAATGGTGAAAATTGCTTTGCGGTAGTATCAAATCCTAAAATAGTAAAAAGAAATGATGTATCTGATGGTGAAAACCTAACTGTGGCACCTGACGATGGAAGGCTTGACACTCTCCCTGACGACATGCACCAGGAGAAGTCTCAAATTGTTGTGGAACCTATAGAGCCAGTGAACATTGGAACAAAGGAACAACCTAACATTATCTACTTTGCAAAGTCTCTTGCTCCACCAGAAAAGACCAAGTTTATACCATTCTTCAAGAAAAAGTGAGGCAACTTTGCTTGGTCATATGCAGATATGCCCGGTCTAGATCCCAATTTGATCCTGCATCATCTTCCACTAGATCCGGGAGTGAAACTAGTCAAACAAAAGCTTAGAAAGATACATCTACACATAGCACTGCTAGTCAAAGAACTCAAGAAGCTATTGGAGGTAGGGTTTATTAGAGCAATAGACTACTCGAAATGGATATCCAACATTGTGCCAATGTCCAAAATGGATGGTAGAGTCTGATTATGCAATGATTTTAGAGATCTAAACAAAGCTTACCACAAGGATGACTTTCCATTGCCCAACATAGATATCATTGTGGACTTAACAGTAGGGCATACCATGTTGTCTCTCATGGATGGCTTCTCTGGATACAATCAGATCACGATAGTACCAGAAGACCAACACAAGACAACTTTCACTTGCCCATGGGGCACTTTTTGCTGGAATGTCATGTCATTTGGGCTCAAGAACGCTGGGGAAACATATCAGTGATCCATGACCACCATCTTCCATGATATGATGCATGTCACAATGGAGGACTATGTGGATGATATCCTTGCAAAATCACTCACTAGAGAATCACACCTGGATATACTAGAGAAGGTCTTTCAGAGACTAGAGAAATTTAAGGTCAAATTGAACCCAAAGAAGTGTGTGTTTGGAGTCACCTCAGGCAAACTCCTAGGTTTCATCGTCTCAGCTAATGGAATAGAGGTAGACCTTGCTAAGGTCAAGGCTATTATGGAAATGCCGCCACCTAAGAATATTTCTCAATTGAGATCCCTACAAGGCAAGCTACAGTCCATTGGGTGGTTCATATCATAGCTAGCAGACAAGTGCCAACCTTTCAACCATCTCTTACATAAGAACATTCCATTTTGATGGGATGAGAAGTGTGAGGAAGCATTCAACAAACTGAAGGAGTACCTTATAAGTCCACCTATTCTCATGCTGCCTATCCAAGGCAAGCCTCTACTACTCTACATGTTTGCTACGCCAACGGCTCTTGGAGCCTTACTAGCACAACATGATTATGAAGGCAAGGAAAGGGCTATATACTATATCAGTCACACTTTGGTGGGCTACGAACTACAATACTCCCTGATAGAAAGATTGTGCCTAGCTATGGTTTTTTCTTCCCAAAAACTATGCCATTACATGCTGGCACATTCAATTAAGCTTATAGTAAAGATCGATCCACTCAAATACCTATTAGACAAAGCAGCTCTTATAGGTCGCCTAGCTAAGTGGATAATGCTATTAAGTGAGTATGATAGTGAGTATGTAGACAGAAAAGCTATCAAAGGTCAGATCATAGCAGATCAATTAGCAGAGGCACCATTGCAGGACAATACACTAATGACTTTTGAGTTCCCAGATGAATCCATTTTTAATGTAGCAGCATACTCATGGAAACTCTACTTTGACGGCTCCTACACAAATCATGGATCAGGGGCAGGAATCTTGTTGGTTACTCCTCATGGCGACACCATACCAAAGTCTTATCATCTACTATTCCCAAGCACAAACAACATAGCAGAATATGAAGTCTTGGTCATTGGCCTCAAACTAGTGGTAGAGTGGAATATCAAAGAGCTACATGTCTATGGGGATTCCCAGCTAGTGATCAACCAAGTCAACGATGATTATCAAACCAAAGATGAGAAGCATATTCCATACAAGCAGATGGTCGATGACTTTAAGGAGTACTTAGTCATCATATCTTTTGAGCAGATACCTCACATTGAGAACAAGGCAGCAGATGCCATGGCAACCATTGCCTCACTCCTCGAGATCCTAGAAAATGAGTCATGGTATGAGTTCTTGGTGGAGCCAATTCGGCAGCCAGCTTATGATCTTCCAGAAACCCATTCCATATGCCTACTAGTCAGATCTGGTTCACCTTGGTACAGTAAGATTTACACTTACCTCAAGGACAACACCCTCCCAACTAACTTATCTTTAAACCAATGTCAAACCTTCATCCGTCAAACCTCTCGATATACCATTATTGCCGATACTGTATACCGTCGAGGCCTGGATGGTACTGTTACCTAAATTTCACTACGGCTCATTCAGGTGGAGTTTTACTTCAAAACTTGTAAGGTACATCTCATCTAGTCCTTCATACATTACATTCAGGTGCATAAATGAAAATAATTCATGAGATTATGTTTATTAGTTTATTGCATTTATCCAAGTGCATGTAACATAAGAAGGGTTTATCCAAAATCCTTTCCAAAAAATAAACAATCTTTATTGAATGTAAAATGTTCATCATCTCACACAAGCCGTGAGGTTAATTGCCTTATTCAATGCAATAGAAGAATAATCTATACATGAATAAGTAAATAAAGTAATGTTCATGTAGGGTCAAAGGCCAGTCATTGCCTGAGAATGACTATTCTAGCTTTGGCGTGTTGTCCTGTCGCCCCGAGTCATCTTTCTCCTTCCTAGCTTCATGTCCTTTGTTCCTGTATCTCACAAAAAACAACGGTGTTAGAGCAACACTCTAAGCAATGAATGGCCACAAATCATACATGAACAAAATACCATACATGTATAAATTGTTCCTCAATTTGCATTAAACAAGAAATGTATACGTTGGATGCCCTAGAGGACAATCAGTAATCAAACACATCCAAAACATGCATTTATTTTCTAACAAGTTTGCTTCATGTGCAGATACAGATGTAATTATGTTTCCATTTGATTCATCAGTTACATTATGAGTGGAGGAAATGTGGTGCCCACAAGGGTTGAGCCTAGCTCAAATCCTTATAGAACATCTCAAATGCAATGTATAAATGCAAAAAGCACAGTTCAAGGAGCATATTCAGAAGGCTGATCACAGCTTTCAAGAGGTTTCAGTCATGGTAGGATAGCAAACAATCAAGAAAATCCAAGCACTTTAGGACAGCAAGGCACAATGGAGTAGCAAAGTATGATGGAGCACCAATCATCAACAGTAAGAGAACTTACAGAACAAAGATGACAGTCAGCAATAAGTGGACAATATGGGGAGAATATCACATTAATTGTGATTGAAAAACAAAAGGATAGTCATCATCGATGACACAGTCAAAAGAATTCAGTCAAGGAGGAAGGCTGTCATAAGCCTTGTGAAGTACTGTCACCATGAAAGATAGTGATCCTCAATCATGAATGAAGAAACAATGCATGGTGCTAATCAATGGTTGATTGGAGACAATTATGTATGCATAAGTCTTCCTACAGTATGTAGAGATAAATAGCACATGAGGACAGTCAAGCATAAATGACTAGTGTAAGGAGACTATGGGAGCATGAGATTAAATAGTTTCACCATGGAGCAAACAATCACCAAGCATTAAAGGGACAGTGACCAACCAAGTCTGGGATAGTCCATAATGGTGAAGAGACGAGGTATGAAGAAAGTCAGTTTGAGAGAGGCACAGTCATCTGTTACAGACAACAAAAGAAGTAAACTAAGACTTACTATACCCTAGAAGGAATGTACTGAGTAGTACAGAGATCTCAAACTCTGTCAATAGCTTTAATTTGTAGTTGATCACTCTTTTGGGTTTCTTAAAGATATATGAGCAAGGGCATATAGGATGACTATCGTAATCATAGTCAGGGACCAAAAGCCAGTCATGAACTGCACAAAGACCTTCATAATATGAAAGGTGACAATAAAAAAATAGCATGATTGTAACCAGAGAATAGTTACTATGCAAAACAGTAGTCTACTAGTTATAAAAGGCTACAGGAATATCTCCAAAGGACTCCATACAGTGATATAGAGCTCAGTCTTACATAGTCATACAAACAAAAGAAACTACCAGTACACAGAGGAGTTCTCAAGTACAATCATGAGAGCAGTTTAAGGGGGTCTGCCATAGCCTTTTCCAATCAAGAATGAATTTCATACAATGCAATAAACACCAATCATCAGCATGATTATCTCTGTAAACTCAACAAAGATGGCATGAACCATGTTTTTCTTTCTCAAAATTCAGAAAAACTTTAAAAGAAGAAGATTGTACCATTGAGTTGGACCATTTAGTGGCTGAGACAAAACATCTGCATCCAGAGGTGGAAAACCAGATAGTCATCTACTAAGAGAGACAGATGGCTCACAAAATAAGGAAAGTTGTTGACTATGTGGAGACAGTTGCAAACAATACTAAATGTGAATTTTTTGTAGCTGCTCATGATATCTTTAGTGCAAGGGTTTCTAGCATGTGTAATAGACGACAACTTGCTCAAGGTCATAGAGTACTTTTTATTATTGACACAATTTGAAAACTTGTTTGCAAGGAAAAGTCTTTGTCAGCAGTTGTAGCTTCAACAGTTATTTTTATACCTCAGAAATTTCAATTTGAGAAAAATGAGCTATTGTAGATAAAGATGGTGGTCAGCAAAGGGGCAATATCAGAGGGAATGTAGGTATAGAAGGAAAAATACAAAGTTTCAACCCTTTTCAAACACAAATATATGTAGAAACCCCTCAAATTGCGCTTCAGCAAGGCGAAAATATGCAAGTAAATTCAGAAAATGAAGTTCTTTCAAGTTTTCTATCAAAGCAGCCCAACAGAAAGTATAGATTTTTGAATTCAAAATGCACAGAGTTGTTCTCTTTTACAGTTTTTTGTCATTTTATAAGTTTTCTATTGAGCTAGAGTTCTGAAGATAGCAAGACACAGGAAAAGATGGAGTTTTTAAGCATCTTGTTACAACGATGAAAAGAAGAAATATAGTTTTTTTCAAGAACAAAATTCTTACAGAATCCTATGAAGATAATAGAAAAATGGAGTTTCCCCGACCTCACTACAGCCATCAAACTGAAGAAATACAGTTTTTTTAAGAAGAATGCACAAATTTTCATTTTCTTGCAGGTTTTGTCATTATTTTGGGGGCTCATTTTGAGCCAACAGAATGGCAAATATAGAGGTAAATTAAAGACTTTCCAGCTCATTTCAAGCATTAATACTTAGAAATGCCTCAAGAAATTGGCCCCAAGTAGCGAAATTCATAAGTGAAAACATAGAAAAATGGAGAAAACTTTGACAGGGGGGCCTACCTTTTGTTTCTACAAGGTGCTATGTTAAAACCCTAGAGTTTTCCTTCAAAACGACCTTTATGGCGGCTCCATTACCGTCAAAATAGATACAGAGGGTCAGCCACAGAAAATACATGAAAAGCTAGTCAAAATGCGGCCAGAAAGGCACAAAATCCACCCAGACATACATCAAAAGTTCAATTCTCAGAAAGATAACAACTTACCTTGCTTTTTCCTTCGAAAATTGGCCAGAATCCTCTGAGAAATCAACAGAAATAATACATTTTTGCCTTCAAACCCTCCATGGCGGCACGGCAGCAAGCTCGAGCAGTAGGAGGCAAATGCAAAAATGAAATTTTTTTTAGGTTTTCTTCCTTTTGGGGTCGAGTGAACCTAATTGCATTTGAGTTTTTTTTAAACTTTCGTTTGCAAATCATTGCAATCTTTTCAAGCCCGTGGTAAAGACTTGCAAGTCTTTCTAACCTAGTCATGATGCAAATGGCGCCACGAGGCATTTTTTCTAACTTCTATTCTTTCCAAGGTCAAAATGCATTATGAGAAACATAAGACCGAGAGTTATACCTTGCAAGGTATGTTTTATTATGAGTGCAAGGTGGATGAAGTGTGGCTTTAAGGCATGATGAGGAGCTATGGAGGTATAAGGGCACCTTATAATGTATTGCTTAGAGCCTTGTAGGCATGATGGTGCATGTTGGGAAACGTGTAAGTGGCTAGGGGGTTATAAGGTGTTTTGACATAGTCATATGATGCGAGATATGGTGCAAATGTGCGGAGTCATTTTTGTTTTGCCTAGGAGCTGAGGATGTCTTTTTTTTGTGTCAACTTTGCATAGTCTAGAAATAGATTAAATGTTGTAAACAAATGACAAAGTAAGCCTCTTTGATTACTTTGTCGTCTTTTTATGACATTTAATTGACCCTAAATCATGCAAAAAATTAGGGATTTAAATGTTATGTCTTAAATGCCATTTTTCTGCATAGGTTTGTGTAATTTTGAATTGTAAAACATTTACTAAGGTGGTGTAATTATAAACCTCTTAGTTAAATGTTAATTAAATGTAGAAAAATGTGTATTTATGTCATTTATTTGGAAAATATCAGATATTTATGATGCTGCAGGGGAGTTATTACATAGATCTAACTTATGTCAGAAGCCTTAAAGATCATTTAAAGGCATTCTATGACATTTTCAGGTGCCTTTATGATAGTTAATGGCATGCCTTGACCATTTATGCATTGGGAACCCTTTTTGGATGACTTTAGAGAGATATTTTGGGGATATTTATGACATCCATGAAAATGGAGAGGGCTCATGTTTATCTATTTACAGTTGTTTGGGAAGTATAAAGTCTTCTTCCTTGTTCATTATTTAGGAGTTCTTGCTATTCACTGCTCTATATATTGTAATTTTATGAGTTCTTTTGTAGAAGTGAATAGTCTTGTAACCCATTTTCAGAGATATACAGCATTGTAACACCTTTTTGGCAGTAATAAGCAGTTTATACCTTCCCATTTCTTCTGATATTGTGTGTCCTCAGTGTTAGTGTAGATCTTTGTGATGTTCTTTGTCCTTGGAGCTGTATTTCATGTTGGTGCCTTTATGCAAGGATTACATATTTTTGCAGGTTGTGAGATGTGCAAGGAATAACAATCAATTTTGGGTAGTGAGAAAACCTCTTTCTCCTTTGCAAGACTGTTGTTATTTAGCCTCCTTACAAAGTAATGATGCAAGGATTATGATTTGCTGGGTTGTGTAAGGGATTCTTATTATTACTGGTTCTGCAGTGTGTCATTTCTGTGTATTTTCTGATGATCTTTTGGTGCATCACCTTAGATAGTAGGTTTCATTTTTATGCAATCCTTCTTACCCTTTTCTCTGCAAAGACTTTAGTATAAGTAGTTTAGGTGGAGTATCAATAGGAAGCCGACCTTTCTTCGGAGGTTCTTTCCATCACAGGTGACTTGCAGACCTAGAAAGATCCCATGTTTCTCTAGATTGCCAAGTTCTACAACTCAGCAAGGTTGCAAATAAGAGAGACAACAGTTTTTGGCATGCTCGGTGGGACTGTGAAGTCCATTTTATACATTTTGTTACTGCTGTTTGGTGTGTACAGCAGTAGTTTCATCCTTTTAGAGGTATTTTCTTTACACATCTGGTGACTCTAGAGAGATCATCTACTGGTTTCAGCAGTTTAAGTGTTGGTATGATTCAAATTTTAATCAGGAAAATGTACTCTATTCTAATTTCCTAGCTTTTTTAGTGACATGCATGTCTATGTTTCATGGGAATATGCCTTATCACCCTCCATTTCATGAGAATGTTGTTCATACCTCCTCTTATCAACCATATCAAGGTAACCATACTGCTGGTTTTGTCCAAAATAGCCCTGTGATTGCAAATAGCCAACAGATCTATCATGCTTGCCACCCTCCCACCTCTGCTCAGCTTTGCTAGCAACCTATCCATGCCTATAGCCATTTACAGGAAGTTCATTTTGCTCATGACCAGCATAACTACCCTCTGAATCAGCCTCAAGATGTTGACAACATGAGTATCAGAAAGGTAGCTTTAGGCTTGCAAAAGGAATTCGAGGCTGTCACAACAGAGTAGGAGTATAGTATGTAGCAGGAGGAGCTTGCTTATCAAGCTCATATTCATCAGAGAGAGGTGGAGGCACAAATGTATAAAGAGGAATGCTTGAGTAGGCAGATTGCTGCCAAGGAAGAGCAAATAAGGTAATTAATGGCTCAGGTTCGAGAGCCTAAGGTCCTAAGCCCTTCTCCTCTTCCTAATCTCATGCAAATCTGCACTATAGATCAAGCTAAGCCTACCAATGAACCTTCTCCAATGTTTGAAATTCCAAGTTTCAGGTAGCCTTCTACCTTTAAGGTTCCAAGTTGGAAGGGGCCATCTTTTTCACCCTGTGAAGACCCTCCACCAAACATACAAACGAAACCATGCTCTAGCATCTAGCTAGCAGAAGAAGAGCAAAATAGGCTTTTGTTGGCTCCATTTCAAAAGTTGGAAACTCAATCAGCTATTTGTTTTCCGAATCCATTCTTTGAAGAAGAGGTTTCCAAGTTCAGAATACCAAGCTTCAAGAAAGGTGAGTCTCCTAAGTCTCCTAAATTGAATATTCTAGGTTTTAGAGGGTCTCATCCACTGAAAGAACCTCTACTTGAACAAGAGCAGCCTGTATGTCTGCAAGAGACCAAGCCAATTCCTCAGGTTTCTTTGTCGAATCAGCCTTCCTGTCCTTTTATTATCCATCTTTGTCCAGGTGGACCTATTGTCTATCAAGATAGCTGGTTTAGTGGACAAATGAATGAGTTTCATGAGATAAAAGAAGAACCTATTGTTCATGAACCTATATGTGTCAAAAAAGAGAAGAAATTATACATCTTGCAAGAAGAAAATGAACATGATCAGTTGGGGTAGCAGGTTGAGAAGCTTGAAAAAGGTATCAAAAGAAATAATTTCATGTTTTTATTCAATGAACTCCCTTCTTTTATCAAGCTGAATGAACAGGAAATGGTTAGACAATCTGATGAGTTGCTGACAAAAGACAATCAATTTGATAGTCAAGCCTTGGAGCAGCTGAAAGATGAAAATAAACATGAGGAAGGGATGGTTCATGAGGTGAAAAGCACTCCCTTTTATCAAAAGACCAAGAAGGATCTGATGAGGACTCATTTTGGAATGAGCTTGAATCCTTTCTATCAAACTTAGATAGTAGACAAGATCAGGTTGAACATGTTTTGGATAAGGAAATAGATGTTGAATCTCAGTATTTAGTTATTTTGTTTGAGGAATTGCCTAAATATATAGATGAGAATAAAAATGCAATATGCGTACTAACATCAGTGCCTATTTTCGAGCAGCAGAATGACAAGGCTCATCTAGATTTAATGCAAAGTCATGAGTTAGATAAGAACATGTTTTTAGGAATCATTGACATTTTTTGCTCTAACATCAATGATAAGCTAGTATCATATGAGCCAGCAGCATGCAATCAACCTGTTCAGATCAAAGAGGCAGGCATTCCTCCATTTCATTCATGTGAACCAACTCTTCCACATTAGATTGAAATTGAGATAGAGGGTGAAACAACATATTTGGAGGAAGGAAATCTTACACTGCAAATGGGGCATTCCAATCAACAAGATGAGGAATCAGCAATACGTGAGCTAGAAGCCAACAAAGGGAGATTAAGGTTCATCAGTTCAAACAGATGTCCTATCAGACATCTAGCTCAAGTTAGGCCTAACAAGGTGTTATCAGTCATGTTCGCACCTGAGGAGAAGATTGAAACCAAGGAACAACAGGTTCAATCTTCCTATATGCCTCAGAACAACAATAAGCATGATCAAAATTATTAGGTAGGTGGACTTGTTTTCCTTCTCCAAAGCTCATTTCAGTAGTTGGTAATACTTTTGTCAATTATTCACCTCCTTGAGGCTGCTTATGAGCATGTGAGATATTGTAAGTTGTTGAGGATGGGTAGCTATTTCAAAGAACTAGCGAATGGTCATGTTTGAGCAGCACCTCTGCTGGTTAGACGTAGGGTAGGTTAAGTTTTTTATGTTAAATAAGTGTTGTTGCACACTAGATTAGAGGCAGTTTTCATTTCCCTAAGTGCGTTGCGCAGAAGTTAGTCAGTTTTTCCTGGGCTTGGTTGTGCAAAGTTTGAAACTATTGCAATGTACTACAACTGTATAAATAGACAGCCATCATATGAAACAGTGAATACATGTATTCACTATTGCACATCACGCCTATCTCCCTCATAGAGCTGTAATAAATCGCAGCAGTTTGCTAAGGAGGTATTCTTGTTGATTATCCCTTCTAACTCATCAAGTAGATGCATATCATCAGTAACAGGGATTTTTATTCACCGTCACCAACCATACCCATGCACTTGATGGTTTAGAAGACATGGTAGTTGGAGGTCATTTGTAGAAAGAAAGGGTTTTCTCAAAGTTTTGTCAAGTATATATGACTCTATGCCCAATGGTTAAGCTTCAGGCAACTGGTCTGATGTTTAGCAGGCAAACATATAGCAGATGTCGCCAAAGATGTTACCTAAATTTCACTATGGCTCATTCAGGTGGAGTTTTTCTTCAAAACTTGTAATGTACATCTCATCTGGTCCTTCATACATTACATTCAAGTGCATAAATGAAAATAATTCAGGAGATTATGTTTATTAGTTTACTGCATTTATCCAAGTGCATGTAACATATGAAGGGTTTATCCAAAATCCTTTCCAAAAAAGAAATAATCTTTATTGAATGTAAAATGTTCATCATCTCACACAATCCGTGAGGTTAACTACCTTATTCAATCCAATAGAAGAATAATCTATACATGAATAAGTAAATAAAGTAATGTGCATGTAGGGTCAGAGGCCAGTCATTGCCTGAGAATGACTGGTTCTAGCTTTGGCGTGTTGTCCTGTCGCCCCAAGTCATCTTTGTCCTTCCTAGCTTCATGTCCTTCATTCCTGTATCTAGCAAAAAACAATGGTGTTAGAGCAATGCTCTAAGCAATGAATGGCCACAAATCATACATGAACAAAATACCATACATGTATAAACTATTCCTCAATTTGCATTAAACAAGAAATGTATACCTTGGATGTCCTAGAGGACAATCAGTAATCAAACACATCAAAAACATGCATTTATTTTCTAACAAGTTTGCTTCATGTGTAGATACAGATGTAATTATGTTTCCATTTGATTCATCAGTTACATTATGAGTGGAGGAAATGTGGCTCCCACAAGGGTTGAGCCTAGCTCAAATCCTTATAGAACATCTCAGATGCAATGTATAAATGCAAAAAATAGAGTTTAAGGAGCATATTTAGAAGGCTAATCACAGCTTTCAAGAGGTTTCAGTCATGGTAGGATAGCAAACAATCAAGAAAATCCAAGCACTTTAGGACAACCAGGCACAATGGAGCAGCAAAGTATGATGGAGCACCAATCATCAACAGTAAGAGAACTTACAGAACAAGATGACAGTCAGCAATAAGTGGACAATATGGGGAGAATATCACATTAATTGTGATTGAAAAACAAAAGGATGGTCATCATTGGTGACACAATCAAAAGAATTTAGTTAAGGAGGAAGGTTGTCATAAGCCTTGTGAAGTACTATCACCATGAAAGACAGTGATCCTCAATCATGAATGAAGAAACAATGCATGGTGTCAATTAATGGTTGATTGGAGACAATTATGTATGCATAAGTCTTCCTACAGTATGTAGAGATAAATAGCACATGAGGACAGTCAAGCATAAATGACTAGTTCAAGGAGACTATGGGAGCATGAGATTAAATAGTTTCACCATGGAGCAAACAATCACCAAGCATTAAAGGGATAGTGACCAACCAAGTCTGGGACAGTCCATAATGGCGAAGAGACGAGGTATGGAGACAGTCAGTCTGAGAGAGGCATAGTCATCTGTTAGGGACAGCAAAAGAAGTAAACTAAGACTTACTATACCCTAGAAAGAATGTACTGAGTAGTATAGAGATATCAAACTCTGTCAATAGGTTTAATTTGTAGCTGATCACTCTTTTGGGTTTCTTAAAGATACATGAGCAAGGGCATACAGGATGACTGTCGCAATCATAGTTAGGGACCAAAAGCTAGTCATGAACTACACAAAGACCTTCATAATATATAAGGTGACAATAAAAAAATAGCATGATTAAAACAATAGTCTACTAGTTATAAAAGGCTACAGGAATATCTCCAAAGGACTCCATACAGTGATATAGAGCTCAGTCTTACATAGTCATACAAACAAAAGAAACTTCCAGTACATAGAGGAGTTCTCAAGTACAGTCATGAGAGCAGTTCCAAGGGGTCTGCCACAGCCTTTTGCAATCAAGAATGAATTTCATTCAATGCAATAAACACCAATCATCAGCATGATTATCTCTGTAAACTCAACAAAGATGGCATGAACCATGTTTTTCTTTCTCAAAATTTAGAAAAACTTTAAAAGAAGAAGACTGTACCATTGAGTTGGACCATTTAGTGGCTGAGACAAAACATCTACATCCAGAGGTGGAAAACCAGATAGTCATCTACTAAGAGAGACAGATGGCTCAAAAAAAGGAAAGTTGTTGACTATGTGGAAACAGTTGCAAATAGTACTAAATGTGAATTTTTTGTAGCTACTCATGATATCTTTAGTGCAAGGGTTTCTAGCATGTTTAACAGATGACAACTTGCTCAAGGTTGTAGAGTGCTTTTTATTATTGACACAATTTGAAAACTTGTTCGCAAGGAAAAGTCTTTATCAGCAGTTGTACCTTCAGCAGTTATTTTTATACCTCTAAAATTTCAATTTGAGAAAAATGAGCTATTGTAGATAAAGATGGTGGTCAGCAAAGGGGCAATACCAGAGGGAACGTAGGTATAGAAGAAAAATACAAAGTTTCAACCCTTTTCAAACAAAAATATACATAGAAACCCCTCAAATCGCGCTTCAGCAAGGCAAAAATATGCAAGCCAATTCAGAAAATGAAGTTCTTTCAAGTTTTCTGTCAAAGCAGCCCAACAGAAAGTACAGATTTTTGAATTCAAAATACATAGAGTTGTTCTCTTTTACAATTTTTTGTCATTTTATAAGTCTTCTATCGAGCCAGAGTTCTGAAGATAGAAAGACACAGGAAAAGATGGAGTTTTTAAGCATCTTGTTACAGTGATGAAAAGAAGAAATACAGTTTTTTTCAAGAACAAAATGCTTACAGAATCCTCTGAAGATAGTAGAAAAATGGAGTTTTTCAACCTCACTACAACCATCAAATTGAAGAAATACAGTTTTTTTAAGAAGAATGCACAAATTTTCATTTTCTTGTAGGTTTTGTCATTATTTTGGGGGTTCATTTTGAGCCAGCAGAATGGCAAATATGGAGGTGAATTAAAGACTTTCCAACTCATTTCAAGCATTAATACTCAGAAATGCCTCAAGAAATCAGCCCCAAGCAGCGAAATTCATAAGTGAAAACCTAGAAAAATGGAGAAAACTTTGACAAGGGGGCTTACCTTTTGTTTTTGCCAGGTGTTATGTTAAAACCCTAGAGTTTTCCTTCCAAACAACCTTCGTGGTGGCTCCATTAAAATCAAAACGGATATAGAGGGTCGGCCACATAAAAACAACAGAAAATACATCAAAAGCCAGTCAAAACACGGCCAGAAAGGCAAAAAATCTGTCCAAACATACAACAAAAGTTCAATTCTCAGAAAGATCACAACTTACCTTTCTTTTTCCTTCGAAAATTAGCTAGAATTCTCTAAGAAATCAACAGAAATAATACATTTTTTCCTTCAAACCCTCCATGGTGGCGCGGTAGCAAGCTCGAGCAGTAGGAGGCAAATGCAAAAATGAAATTTTTTTAGGTTTTCTTCCTTTTGGGGTCGAATGAACCTAATTGCATTTGAGGTTTTTTTAAACTTTTGTTTGCAAATCATTGCAATCTTTTCAAGCCCGTGGTAAAGACTTGCAAGTCTTTCTAACCTAGTCATGATGCAAATGGGGCTGTGAGGCATTTTTTCTAACTTCTATTCTTTTCAAGGTCAAAATGCATTATGAGAAACGTAAGACCGAGAGTTATACCTTGCAAGGTATGTTTTATTATGAGTGCAAGGTGGATGAAGTGTGGCTTTAAGGCATGATGAGGAGCTATGGAGGTATAAGGGCACCTTATAATGTATTGCTTAGAGCCTTGTAGGCATGATGGTGCATGTTGGGAAACATGTAAGTGGCTAGGGGGTTATAAGGTGTTTTGACATAGTCATATGATGCGAGATATGGTGCAGATGTGTGGAGTCATTTTTGTTTTGCCTAGGAGCTGAGGATGTCTTTTTTTTGTGTCGACTTTGCATAATCTAGAAATAGATTAAATGTTGTAAACAAATGACAAAGTAAGCATCTTTGATTACTTTGTCATCTTTTTACGACATTTAATTGACCCTAAATCATGCAAAAAATTAGGGATTTAAATGTTATGTCTTAAATGCCATTTTTCTGCATAGGTTTGTGTAATTTTGAATTGTAAAACATTTACTAAGGTGGTGTAATTATAAACCTCTTAGTTAAATGTTAATTAAATGCAGAAAAATGTGTATTTATGTCATTTATTTGGAAAATATCAGATATTTATGATGCTGTAGGGGAGTTATTACACAGATCTGACTTATGTCAGAAGCCTTAAAGATCATTTAAAGGCATTCTGTGACATTTTTAGGTGCCTTTATGATAGTTGATGGCATGCCTTGTCCATTTATGCATTGGGAACCCTTTTTGGATGACTTTAGAGAGATATTTTGGGGATATTTATGACATCCACGAAAATGGAGAGGGCTCATGTTTATCTATTTACAGCTGTTTGGGAAGTATATAGTCTTCTTCCTTGTTCATTATTCAGGAGTTCTTGCTATTCACTGCTCTGTATATTGTAATTTTATGATTTCTTTTGCAGAAGTGAACAGTCTTGTAACCCATTTTCAGAGATATACAACATTGTAACACCTTTTTGGCTGTAATAATTAGTTGATACCTTCCCATTTCTTCTGATATTGTGTGTCCTCAGTGTTAGTGTAGATCTTTGTGATGTTCTTTGTCCTTGGAGCTATATTTCATATTGGTGCCTTTATGCAGGGATTACATATTTTTGCAGGTTGTGAGATGTGCAAGGAATAACAATCAGTTTTGGGTAGTGAGAAAACCTCTTTCTCCTTTGCAGGACTGTTGTTATTTAGCCTCCTTACAAAGTAATGATGCAAGGATTATGATTTGCTAGGTTGTGTAAGGGATTCTTATTATTACTGGTTCTGTAGTGTGTCATTTCTGTGTATTTTCTGATGATCTTTTGGTGCATCACCTTAGATAGTAGGTTTCATTTTTATGCAATCCTTCTTACCCTTTTCTCTGCAAAGACTTTAGTATAAGTAGTTTAGGTGGAGTATCAATAGGAAGCTGGCCTTTCTCCGGAGGTTCTTTCCATCATAGGTCACCTATAGACCTGGAAAGATCCCATGTTTCTCTAGATTGCCAAGTTCTACAACTCAGCAAGGGTGCAAATAAGAGAGACAATAGGTACTTTACTCCATTGCTTAGAATGAGATGAATCTCAAACCACCTTGTGTGACGTACATGAAGAGATTTGTGGAACACACTCTAGCGGTCCTTCTTTAGCTAAGAAACTCATGCGTTTGGGATACTATTGGTCCAAAATGGAAACTGACTCATATCAATTCATGAAGAAGTGCAAATAGTGCCAAACACATGGGAACCTAATACATGCACCAGCTCAAGAGTTATGACCACTAACGACACCTTGGCCCTTTTGTCAATGGGGACTTGACCTTGTGGGAAAAATTTACCCACCTTCATCAAATGACCACAAATTCATAATAACTGCCACAAAGTACTTTGCCAAGTGGATTGAAGCCATTCCCCTCACCACCATCACAGGTAAACAAATTTCCTCATTCATCCTCAATTACCTCATCTACAAATATGTAATTCCCTCATCCATTATCATAGATAACAGAAGACCTTTCAAAAACTAGGATGTACAAGAACTTTGTGATAAATTCCAAATCCAACACCATTTTTCTACTCCCTACTATCCATAAGGCAATGGCCAAGCAGAAGTATCCAACAAAAACATTCTGAAGATCCTCAAGAAAACAGTCAATGATGTTGGCCATGATTGGCACATTTAACTAAATCCTGCTCTGTGGGCCTATCGAACCAGTATACGTACTCCCACAGGTGCTACCCCTTATGCCCTTGTCTATGGATCATAAGCTATTTTTTCCATCGAGGTCAAGTTACCATCTCGAAGGGTGTCGTTAAAAGGTCTTATCACAGATGAAGACTACAGAGTTTCTAGACTCCAAGAACTAGAGTTGTTAGAAGAAAAGAGACAAAATGCATTCAACCATCTCAAAGCATATCAACAGAGAATGTATCGAAGCTACAATCACAAGGTCCGTCTAAGGATATTCAATGTTGGTGATCTAGTTCTCAAAGAAAATCCCTACAATTAGCAGGAGCGAGAAAAGAAAGGTAAGTTTGAGCCCAATTGGCTTGGTCCATATGTCATCATTGTTGCCTATGGGTCAGGAGCATATTAGTTAGCAACATCCAAGGGTGAGCTTTTTGATGACCCCATCAACAACATGCATCTTTGCTGATTTCTATACCTAAGAGAACCCCAATGCAAGGGGGCAATATATCAGAAAAATACAAAAAATTCAATAAATCAGAAAAATGCAAAAAAATCTAAAAAATCTAAAAAATACAGAAAAAAATCATCCTTTGGTGAAAACCTGGCAAACAGGTGCTTTGGATAGGTTTCATGATGAAAACCTAGCAAATAGGCGTCATGCATACATTCTAGCTTTCATGCAAATAAAAACAAGTGGTAAAAACCTGGTAAACATGCGTTACTTGTGATAAACCACTTCCTCCATCTTTGGGAAACCAATCACCTTATATCCATTCTCGTGTCCCATTCAATCCATATCTATTCCATAAGAAAATCCTAAACGATAACCTATCATGGCTTGATACTCTATCTCTTTTTTGCCTTGTCAACCAAGGTTTTATCCCATGTCCTATCCATAATGATAGCCTAGCATAGTGTCCGTCGTCGGTATCCACATGGTCCAAGTCCATGAACTACATTGCCTCTGCGTTGTCAAGTAGGCAAGGCCATCCTTCAATATGCCCTCAAGACTCCACTATCCCATCCGTCATGTGTCTAGTCCTTCTATCTATCTGAGTCCACGCCACTTTCTATCGCCTAGGTCTTAGGTCCATTAGGGTTTACCCCAAACTACGTTGCCTTTGCATCATCATGTAGGCAAGGCCATTTAGCAATGAGCCCTCGAGGCACTAGGTCAGTCCCTTAGGGTCCATTTTACCAGGCAAGCAAAGCACGAACAAAGCCCACTTTTTTCAAACAAAAATCTTGATGCAGGGCATTAACCTATCCAGAGAAAAGAAAGAAAACACCTAAGGCATTCTAAATGATTTTACCTAAATTATGGCAAGAAACAAACACATCTAAATGCAAACATGTTTTGTGGCTGGAATCATGGTTAAGTTACAGTGTCTTGATTTCTGTTATCATGTCTTTCTATGCTACTCGAGGATGCCAAAAGCTAGAGATGCTAGGATGAGGGTATGATTATTTTTCTTTGTTTGTTGTTTGTGGATTAAACTTTAGTAATGTGAAGCCTTGTCTAAGAACATGATCAACTCAATGATCATCGAGGACATCAAAGGTCTAACATGAACGGGGTCAATCCTTGTCTGTTGATACACAAGAAATGCTCAAGTCATCTCAGTTCAATTATACCTCGATGTTTGTATTAATTGCTAAATCAAAATCCATGTAAGCAATACTCAGGTCATCTCAGTTCAATTATACCTAGATGCTTGTATTAAATTACAACATTTGGAAAAAGTACCAAAAAATCACCCAATGATGAAATAAAGCACTTCAAAATACTTGCAACATCAAGATGTCAAAAGCAAGGCATCCATCATACATCCATTATACATCCATCATGCATCCATACATCCATATCCCATGCAATAAAAAGATCCAAACAATGTAGAGTAACAGTACAAATCAAAGCCTGTGAGTCTTTCTATCTAGTCATTCTTTCAATCAATCTTCTATCTATCATTATGTCATTTATGTGTCGATAGAGTACATTTGGACATCGCAAAAACATAGCATATAGGTGCATATCATATCACATGAGATAATCATTTACATGATTAAATCAGTTGCATACATAATAAAGTGCATTAGGTCATCCATATACATTTTGCAATCATCACATAGTGTCAACAGAAAACAATCAAAAACATAGATAAGTGCATCACATAAACTGCATAATCACATAGATATCATTTGCATTTGCACATTAGAGGCATATCAAGTAAACACATCTAAAGTCTGCATTAGATCACATAGCATCATATAAACATTGCATTAGATAAACATCATTAGACATAGTTGAAATATGCATCACATGAGTCCCATCATACAAATAGAAATACATCCATGGCATATAGTATACATAACTGCATCTAGAGATCATAAATAGCTACATCATCATATAAATATCATAAATGTGTCCAAATGTACAATATCAAAGAGGTCCATCTCTGAGTCAGTGTCATATACAATGTATACATCTCGAAGATAGTGATACATGTCTCAAAATACAAAAATGGTACGTATGCATCCAGCTATTGAAAGATAAGTACATAGGAGCCAATATCTGTGTTAGTGTCTGCTAACCCTGCTATTGGTAACCATGACTCCCTGTAGTATCCTCTATGTCTCCTCTGCTAGCCCCAGACTGCTATGGGCCCATCACTGAGGCTCTCGACCTCGATCCACCTGCTCTCTACGAGGCCATGAATTGGCTCCTGTAGTTCAGAGCCCTCTGATCTACCGGAACAACACCGTGGTATAGCCCCTGATAATACTATGTCTGATCTTGTGCTCTGGAAAGCTCACCCTGTACCTGTGCTAAGTGCCCCTGTACCTGTGCCAACTATGCCTGCATTTGACCTAGTTGTGCCTATGCCTACTGCACCTACCCAACCAAAAAATTGTTGGTAGCATCTATCCCAAGGGTTACTATTGTTGTATCCCTCTCTACCTGGATAACTCGTATCCTCACCTCCACCATAACTCGCTCTCTCCTGAGCCCCGAGACAACCTCTGTGTTTGTACCCCGCCATGCCTTGACCATCCTAATCTGAGCCTGCAACTGTCAAACCTATCCTCTCAACATAGCACTAGCTCTCTCCTGAACGTCTAACTAAGCTGGATCTTGAGAGGCCTATGCCTGTCTCTACCCCTGTGGCTGCGGCACCTGCTGCTGTGCCACCTACTGAGGTGGCGGTACTTGTACCTACTATGCAACCTGTAGCTGGGGCACCTACTATTACGCCACCTGCTGAGGTGGCAGCATCTATGTCAGCTGTACAACCTACTGTGCAACCTAAGGCTGCACTACCTGCTGAGCATGGGAGGGTCCCTCCCTAGATCTCTACCTCTACCTAGGTTGGCCTCCATCATCTCCTCCACCTCCTCTATCTCCCCATCCTCCTCTCCCCTTCCTCCTCCTCCTACCAGCCCTGCCCTCATCATATGAAGTTGCCTCGTCTATGCAAGGAACTAGATCTCTAGGCCTTGAGTACCTCAGAAAAGGGTGAGCAGTGAACCACTCCTCATAGTCCAGAGTCATCCCCTTGTTAACTATCTCTCTCCTCATGGGCCATGTGGTATAGGGGATCTATCGAAACTCTACTACTACCTCATCATAGGATACCACTAGGCCCCATCTGAACCTCTCTGCATGTGTTCGTGCAAATAGAGCCTATCCCTGTGGCATGCCCTATCTCCTTCCAAACTACCTCCAAACCCTGCTGACAATCTATCTCTCCAAGATAAACCACATCCTACCTATCAACCACTGAGTCTAATAATAGTATAGCAGCTCATCCACCTCGTCATCCCAAGGGTCACAATCCAGATATGGTTTCCAGACAACTCTGTCTACATTGTCTAGCGCATGCCTCCAGTACTCTAGCTTCCCCAGCCTATGTTGGGAAATCACTCCTGCGTATCCATAACTATAAGCCTCCCCCTCTGTCTCTCAAAAATGCACATTGGTCTAGTAATGGCAATATTCTCCCACAACTAGAACTACAATAGGGAGATGCTTGCTGATAAACTAGCCCCCCTGTGGTATACCACCTGATACATATCGTGGTATAAGTGTGCCAAAATCTAGACACCCCAAGCATAGCGGGTGCCCTCTGTGACCATCCTCTCCATGATCCATCCCCATCCAATCAGGAACCCATGCGATCTCCTATCGCGACATACAACGCCTCCGATCAATCCTACAACTATCCCCAAGAAGTAGTCATAGTCATCATATATATCTTGCCAGGAGATAACCTGACAATCTAGCTCATGGTCATCAAACACCCACCTGCACTCTGCAAGTCCTGTGTCCCACTGTGGATCATACTCCACGATCTCTCCCTGAATCGACACATGTAATATCTGGTACACGTCCTCCAAAGTCACTGTCATCTCACTTGTCAGGAAGTGAAAGGTCCCATCCTCGCTGTGAAATCTCTCCATAGCTGCAGTCAGTAACCCGCGGTTCACTCAAACCTCGGGCATGAAGCATATGTAATCTAGGCCCATCACGCTGAGTGCCTCCTGATCTATCTCTTTCAACATGTGATGCTGCAACAACTGCATAAGGAACTGCTCCCTCGACTGAAGTGTATCTCATATGTCCCCCTGCAAGTACACAAAGCAAGGTGTCAACCTAAAGCTGCAAGTACCATGCTCAACATATCTATAGAATCATATCAACTAACTTAACATATCAAATTGATCAAAATAACACACTACATCTCTTGACTAGATTCCTACAATCTCAGAGATAGCTTATTGATTGACGCATCAAACAGGATGCCAATCGAGTCAATCTTGTTAAGTCAAACTTTCTATCCTATGCATATGCGCCATAACAAAAGGTAAATGCACCATTTCTCAGAAAATGTGCCACCTCTGACATATGCGCCACAAGATTTCATGCATGCGCTATCCTATACCGTAAATGCGCCACTTGGGTGCATGTGCCGCAAGATATCCTAGATGTACTGGAGAATTATGCATGCGCTGAATTTACTCATGCATGCGTAGCTTTCATGCATACATTGTTCTATATCATATATTCACTGTGAAATAACAGATGTGCAGTTTCACGTGCCATATGTGCCAAACTGTGATCTAGTGCATTTGTCTAACCTATTTTTGCCTAGCATTTATTGCACTCAAAATCAACCCTAGGGAAAAATTTTCAAGATACATACCAGGGGTCCTACCTCTGCTGGCTGATTGAATCGGTGTACTCACTCAAAACGATGCTCCTCACCAGAATATCCATCCTACTACTGACTGTTATATGCTTTATGCTCTCCTAAGCTCTCAAAGCTAATCAACAAAGGCCAAGTGTACAAATGACTTGTCTTGTGGACCCAGCTCCTATATATAACATGCAAACCCTAAACTGGCTATGTGGTGACTATGACTACTTCCCAGACCCATTTCTTCCAGTTTTCTTCCTGTTTCTCCAAAACTCATCCTATTTTCTTCAAACCTAACCAAGTTTTCCCTTCATCTTCGTGAGATTGTCTGTCTCTTGTCCTTTTGCCTTCTTTCTGTCCAATCTCTCGAGGGGGCATCCTATCATCGTTATACCTATACTAGGGGCAAACTGGGGCATGTATCATTATTAGAAACTTATTCTTTGAAATAATGTGATAAAACACATTGCATCAAAGAGGGGCAAAACGTATACACCTAAAACTGACATGACTCTGTCCAAATAAATATTCTTAATAATTATTTAAGTCCAATTCCTCTATCAATAAATAAACAAACAAATTTATTTATTTGATTCACATTCTTCCAACAATTAAATAAAATCAATTTATTTAATTAAATTTCTAAATTCTTCTAATTGCCCCTCCAAATTAAATAATCCCAATTATTTAATTAGTTCTTCCAAAATCCATTCTAAATTAAATAATACCAATTGTTTACTTATTTCTTCCAATAATATCTTCTCTAAATTTAAATAAATCAATTATTTATTTAAGTTGTCCATTTCTTCTAAATTGAGTTATCTTTAAATATAATTCAATCCTTGTGCACATGCAATTAAATATTCCTAATATTTAATAAAGCAAAATATCTTCTCATTCTCATGCAAATCTCTTCTTCTTGTTTTAAATCACTTAACTGATTATTATATTCTTTTAATTGATTAATCTCTTCAGTTAACTCATTCTTCTATTTTATTAATTCCTCTCATGCAAAATAGAGAAAGACACAGGTCTTCTTTCTATTCGTGCACATTCCCTCAATCGTTCTATATCATTAATATTCTCATTCTTTCTATACCGTTGATCTTCATTCTTCCAAGTCTATAAAAGCAACACTATTCTTCCATTTCATTCATCCAAGCTTTAGTATTGTTACTCTATAGGAATCACAGCACGCCTTTGGCACCAATTCCTTCATTGCTTGCGATCACTTTGTTACCATATCACTATCATTGTTGTGAAGCTCATCTTCATTACAAAGCATTACCATAGTCGTTCTCCATTGACAATCTTGGAATAACAAAAAGTGCACTCTCTAAGGGCCTTATTCATACATGCAAGATCAATTGAGATAGGCAACCAATGGAAGCTATGAAGCTTTGAGGTTTGCAAAGGTTTTTGAAGTTCTTTTGTTTGATTGATCTCTTTGTTTCTTTATTTCGTTGAGTTTTGGGTATTATTGTTATTGATATATTGATTATTCATTTAAAATCCAATTTTCCCTTAACATACATCCATCATACATCCATTATACATCCATCATGCATCCATACATCTACATCCCATGCAATAAAAAGATCCAAACAATGTAAAGTAACAGTACAAATCAAAGCTTGTGAGTCTTTCTATCTAGTCATTCTTTCAATCAATCTTCTATCTATCATTATGTCATTTCTGTGTCAATAGAGTACATTTGGACATCGCAAAAACATAGCATATAGGTGCATATCATATCACATGAGATAGTCATTTACATGATTAAATCAGTTGCATACATAATAAAGTGCATTAGGTCATCCATATACATTTTGCAATCATCACATAGTGTCAACAGAAAAATAAAATAAAAACATAGATAAGTGCATCACATAAACTGCATAATCACATAGATACCATTTGCATTTGCAAATTAGAGGCATATCAAGTAAACACATATAGAGTCTGCATTAGGTCACATAGCATCACATAGCATCATATAACATTGCATTAGAAAAACATCACATAGACATAGTCAAAATATGCATCACATGAGTCCCATCATACAAATAGAAATACATCTATGGCATATAGTATACACAACCACATCTAGAGATCATAAATAGCTGCATCATCATATAAATATCATAAACGTGTCCAAATGTACAATATCAAAAAGGTCCATCTCTGAGTCAGTGTCATATACAATGTATACATCTCGAAAATAGTGATACATGTCTCAAAATGCAAAAGTGGTACGTATACGTGTCTGGCTATCTGAGCCATCAAAGATATGTACATAGGAGCCAAAATCTATGTGAGTGTCTAGTAACCCTACTACTAGGAACCACGGCTCCCTGCAATATCCTCTGTGTCTCCTCCTCTGCTGGCCCCAGACTATTATGGGCCCATCACTGAGGCTCCTGACCTTGAACCACCTGCTCTCTGCGAGGCCATGGACTAGCTCCTGTAGCTCAGAGCCCTCTAATCAACTGGAACATCACCATGGTATAGCCCCCAATAGTATATGTGTCTGAGCCTGTGCTCTGGCAAGCTCACCCTGTACCTACGCTAAGTGCCCCTGCACCTATGCCAACTATGCCTGCATCTGAGCTAGTTGTGCCTGTGCCTATTGCACCTGCCCAACCAAAAAATTGCCAATAGCATCTATCCCAAGGGCTGCTATCGTCGTATCCCTCTCTACCTAAATAACTCATATCCTTGTCTCTGCCATAGATCGCTCTCTCCTGAGCCCCGAGATAACCTATGTGTTTGTACCCTGCCAAGCCTCAGCCATCCTAATCTAAGCCCATAGCTGTCAAACCTGTGCTCTCAACATGGCACTAGCTCTATCCTAAACATCTAACTATGTGGGATCTTGAAGAGCCTATGTTTGTCTCTGCCCCTATGGCTAGGGCACCTGCTATTGTGCAACCTACGACTGGGGCACCTGCTGGTATGCCACCTGTTGAGGTGGTGGCATCTGTGCCAGTTGTACAACCTGCTGTGCAACCTGATGTTGCACTACCTACTAAGCGTGGGAGGGTCCCTCCCCAGATCTCTACCTCTGCCTAGGTTGGTCTCCATCATCTCCTCCACCTCCTCCATCTCCCCATCCTCCTCTCCCCATCCTCCTCCTCCTACCAGCCCTACCCTCCTCATCTGAATCTGGCTCGTCTATGCGAGGAACCAGCTCTCTGGGCCCTGAGTACCTTAGAAAAGGGTGAGTAGCAAACCACTCCTCATAGTCTGGAGTCTTCCCCACGTTGGCTATCTCTCTCCTCATGGGCCATGTGGTATAGGGGATCTGTTGAAACTCTACTACCGCCTCATCGTAGGACACCACTGGGCCCCATCTAAACCTCTCTGCATGTGTCCGTGCAAATAGAGCCTATCCCTATGGCATGCCCTGTCTCCTCCCAAACTGCATCTGAACCCTGCTGACAATCTGTCTCTCCAAGATGAACCGTGTCCTTCTTATCAACCACCGAGTCTGATAACAGTATGGCATCTCATCTGCCTTGTCTTCCCAAGGCTTGCAATCTAGGTATGGTTGCCAGACAACTCTGTCTACGTTGTCTAGCGCATGCCTCCAGTACTCTAGCTTTTCCAACCTATGCTGGGAAATCACTCCTGCGTATCCATAACTATAAGGCTCCCCCTCTATCTCTTGAAAATGCACATCAGTCTGGTAATGGCAATATGCTCCCACAACTAGAACTGCAACAGTGAGATGCCCACTGATAAACTAGCCCCCCTGTGGTATACCACCTGACAAATATCATGGTATAAGTGTGCCAAAATGCAGACACCCCAAGCATAGTGGGTGCCCTCTATGACCATCCTCTCCATGATCCATCCCCATCCAATCACAAACCCGTGTGATCTCTTATTGGGGCATACAATGCCTTTGATCAATCCTGCAACTATGCCTAGAAAGTAGTCATAGTCATCATATATATCCTGCCAGGGGATAACCTGACAATCTAGTTCAGGGTCATCAAACACCCACCTGCACTCTGCAAGTTTTGTGTCCCACTATGGATCATACTCCATGAGCTCTCCCTGAATTGACACATGAAATATTGGTACACATCCTCCAAAGTCACTGTCATCTTGCCAGTCAGGAAGTGAAAAGTCTCATCCTCGCTGTGAAATCTCTCCACAGCTGTAGTCAGTAACCTGCGGTTCGCATGAACCTCAGGCATGAAGCATACATAATCCAAGCCCATCACGCTGAATGCCTCCCAATCTATCTCTATCAACATGTGACGCTGCAACAGCAACATAGGGAACTGCTCCCTCGACTGAAGTGTATCTCGTATGTCCTCCTACAAACACGTAAAGCACGGCGTCAACCTAAAGTTGCAAGTACCATGCTCAACATATCTATAGAATCATATCAACTAACTTAACATATCAAATTGATCAAAATAGCACACTACATCTCTTGACTAGATTCCTACAATCTTGGAGATAGCTTATCGATTGACGCATCAAACAGGATGCTAATCGAATCAATTCTGTTAAGTAAATCTAACTATCCTATGCATATGCACCATAACAAAAGGTAAATGCACCATTTCTCAGCAAATGCGCTACTTCTGACACATGAGCTGTAAGATATCCTAGATGCACTATAGAATTATGCATGCACCAACTTTACTCATGCATGTGTAGCTTTCATGCATGCACCGTTCTATATCCTATATGCACCGTAGAATGATATATGCGTAGTTTCGCGTGTCATATGCACCAAACTACGTTCTCGCGCATTTGTCTAACCTATTTTTGCCTAGCATTTATTGCACTAAAAATCAACCCTAGGTGAAATTTTTTGAGATACATACTAGGGGTCCTGCCTCTACTAGCTGATTGAATCAACAGACTTGCTCAAAGCAGTGCTCCTCGTGTGGAATATCCATCCTACTATTGACTGCTCTATGCTCTGTACTCTCCTAAGCTCTCAAAGCCAATCCAACAAAGCCAAGTGTACAAATGACTTGTCTTGTGGACCCAACTCCTATATATAGCATGCAAACCCTAAACTGGCTATGTGATGACTATGACTACTTCTCGCACCCGTTTCTTCCAGTTTCTTTCCATTTCTCAGAAATGCATCCCTTTTTCTTCAAACCTAACCAAGTTTTCCCTTCGTCTTCATGAGATTGTCCATCTCACGTCTTCTGCCTTCTTCCCATCCAATCTCTCAAGGGGGCATCCTATTGTTGTAATACCTATACCAGGGGCAAACTGGGGCATGTATCATTATTAGAAAATTTATTCTTTGAAACAACATGATAAAACACATTGCATTAAAGAGGGGCAAAATGTATACACCTAAAAATGACATGACTCTATCCAAATAAATATTCTTAATATTTATTTAATTGTAATTCCTTTATCAAATAAATAAACAAATTTATTTATTTGATTCATATTCTTCCAATAATTAAATAAAATCAATTTATTTAATTAAATCCCTAAATTCCTCTAATTTCTCCCATAAATTAAATAATACCAATTATTTAATTAGTTCTTCCAAAATCATTCTAAATTAAATAATACCAATGATTTGATTGTTTTTCCAATAATATCTTCTCTAAATTTAAATAAATAAATTATTTATTTAAGTTGTCTATTTCTTCTAAATTGAGTTATCTCTAAATATAATTCAATCTAATGTGCACATGCAATTAAATATTCCTAATATTTAATAAAGCAAAATATCTTCTCATTCTCATGCAAATCTCTTCTTCTTGTTTTAAATCACTTAACTGATTATTATATTCTTTTAATTGCTTTAACTCATTCTTCTATTTCTAGGAAATCTTCTCATGCAAAAGAAAGCAAGACACATGTCTTCTTCCTATTCGCACACATTCCTCAACTATTCTATACCATTGATCTTCTCTTTCACAAGTCTATAAATTGAACCCTATTCATCCATTTCAATCATCCAGGCTTTAAGTAAACTTACTCTGTAGGAATCACAGCGTGCCTTTGGCACCAATTCCTTCATTGCTTGCGATCAACCACGTTATACTACAACCATTGTTGTGAAGCTCATCTTCATGGTGAAACTATCATAGTCGTTCTCAATTGAGATTCTTGAAAGAAAGCAAAGAAGTGCACTCTCTGAGGTCCTTATTTCATACACGCAAGATCAATTATGATAGGCGACCAATGGAAGCTCCGAATTAAAGAGGTTTGCTTTGTGTTGTTTCATTGTTTGATTTGATCTCTTTTGTTCATTATTTCATTGAGTTATTTAGATTATTTGATATTATTTGATTGATCATTTATCCCAATTTTTTGATAACAATCTCATGTGTGTTTATTTGTTTCTTCTCATGTGTTGATGATTCATGCTTTAAATATTTTAATCAGTTGCAAGTGATAAAGTTTTGGGACAACTGATTCACCCCTCCCTCTCAGTTGTCCAGCCTAATTCTAACATGTATATGTTAAATTAAATGTTTTAATATATTTCTTAAACCACGCAAATTTATATATTTCCAAGTTTTCAATTTATATGTATATGTATATTTAAACATATGTTGTGCATGCAATTTAATATATATTTTCAATTCCTAATTTGATTTTAATTATTTTTTGTAATTGCAACTCTGTACTTGTAGACCTTATTTGTACACATGGCCGATCTAGCCCATGACCCCCCCACCACCACCACAACCACCACATGATGAGGCTCATTTGTGAGCAACAATTGATGAAAATATACAAACATTGCAAGCAAAAATCAATTTCTTGCAAAGCCAAATGCAAACCCCTCCACACATTTCACAGTTTGCATCTATGATGTAAACTACTGTTGATTTAGGAAGAGATATCCACACAGATCTAGACACATTCTGCTCGTGGTGGGAAGAGAGGAGGTAGTTTTATGCAGATGGTCTCTCATGTAAAGAGATCAATGATTTACATATTACCAAAAAAACAATTGCCCCATATTTCATTGATCCCTCCATAGGTGAACAAATACTACCAACTAAAAAGAGAATTTCAATCAAATGGCGCACACATCAACAGATAGCTGATAATTTTTGGGATCGATGGTGGATGGTCTTTGACCATCTACCTCATGCTAATTTTCAGGTTCCCTTTTATTTTTTGAAAAAATTATGGACAGAGTTTGAGATGGGAAAAAAGCCCAACTATTTTGATATGAGATCATTTTAGGGTGTGGGTGGTGGAATACCACAACATAGACCAGGGGTACATGTCGATCCAAATTGACGTTTGCCCCTTGTACCTATTTTCCCTTCTCCACCCTTTGTTCCTGTGCCCTTTCACCAGTGGACGGTCATCTCAACACTCAGAGTGTTATCATCACTCTTAAGAAACTTAACTGACCAAGCTACTTGCTTGGTAGATGAAGTCAATCCTGGAGAGCCTGCACAGCCTAGAGGAGCATCTGATGTTGGTCCTGATGCATCACCTAGATTGACACCATTGCAGTCCACACCGTATTATTGTCAGAATTGTCATCATCCATGTTTTGGTTCTACATCTACTTCGGAGGAGGATTCCTTTTTGGCTACATTATTTGCTCCTATGGACTCGGTATGTATGCCACATTTAATAAAATTAAAATTAATACAAATGAATATAGATTTGGACAATTATCAATTATTAATCTTTTTAAAAAAATTAAATATATATTAATAAATATATGTTCATGTTGATTGGTATAGATGACTCCATTAGCTGCTGCCACTTCATCATGGCTGGACCATTTAGTGTCAACAGTAGTAGAGTTGGGTAGACCTTATACGATTGAGGTATAAAAATTAGGACCTCTAAAGATTATTTAATTGGATATATCTAATTTAATAATATATAATTTAATAAAGAAATGTGACATTTTAATTTAAAGCAGATGGGAGGTCCTGACACTTTTGTGTCAAACCAACCTAGTCATCTAGGACCAGTGGCAACATCATCTATAGAGGAGCCTACTTCATATGCCATGGTTTGTATCTTAAAATTGTACATGTTTAGTTTAAATTTGAATTTCTAGTGTAATTTCATGATTTTAAATTCATGTCTTTAAAGTTGAATTTATATATACATGTACACATATATATGCAGGATGAGATTAGTTTAGGTGCAGGATCAATTAATCTTATCATTGATGAGCCTGTACAGGTGCATGAGTCATCTCTCATATTTCAGGTCCTATAGTTAAATCCTATGTGATTTCAAAGTCTTTTGTATCATTCAACCTTGTATTTTGTATCTATGCTCTAGAGCCTAGAATTCATGTGTTTTATTGAAATACAGGAATTAACAACACAGACATTTAGTTTGTCATCTAAATCAGCACCATCTATTGCACAGGAGCATGGCAGGAGAGATGATGAGCCTGTTATGGTATGCTTAGACATTTTGAAGTTTAGATTTAAAAATTTAATTTGATGGTTTGGTTTTAAATATTTGATTTAACATTTAATTAGGATGTAGTTTTGACATTAAAATTGATTTGAAGCTTCTTTTTCTTGTACACAACATGAGTTGCCCTCTCAGTCACATGGGACCAAAAGGCAGCTTGGAATGGATGATGATCAAACTTAGTGTGCACACATGTTTTAGATTGATGGATGGATGATGGATGGCCATGATGATGATGTATTAGATTGTTTATTTCATGAGGATTTTATGACTATTTCAGTATTGACTAGACATATATGTTTTGTGACTATTTCACTATTTTTACATGGACTGTTATTATGTCAGTATTTATATCTCATAGACTATTTCATCTATACTAGATTTTGCTATCTATTGATTTCCACTATATGCATCTATATTCAAACTTTAATTTCATATATCTCATATTTAACACTTCAAATTAAATCGTGTGTTTAATTACATAAAACTGTAGAATACTAATTCTAATTAGATAAGAGAAAAATTTCAATTGATTTAATTTATTAAATATTTATTAGATACAAACTCTAGGTTGAATAGTTATATAGAATAAATGTACCTACCCTAAATAAATTTAAAAAATAAAATAGAAATTAACTTTCTTGAACTAGAATGAATATGTTTGGATTTACATGAGTCAAATGTTGGGACACTTGTGTTAAATTTTCATTGAGTTAAATATTTAGGAAAAATTTATTGATATAGTCAATCTAGTAACCATGTTTAATCAATTTATTTTTAAATCTAGATTAAACATTTCATAGATCAATACCTTCCCTATAAATTTACGAAAAGAATTTAAAGAAAATTAGAGAAATACATGTACCCTTTAAATTTACAATTTAAGAAATTTAGAAAATTAGAAAAATTTAAGTCTACCCTAAATTATATCAAAAGAAAAATAGAGAAATTTACATGTAACCTAAATATCAAAAGAAAAATAAACAAATACCTGTAACTCTAATTTGTTTATATATAAATTTGAGAAACAATACTTGGTTCTATCTACTAAAACTTTTGAGATTTTCTTCTAGAATTTTGTAAAAAACTAAAAATTATAATTTCTAAAAAATATAATAAAATTAGCAGTTTGTATGTAATTTCATCAAGAGCACTAAATAATAACTTAATCAATGCATTAGTTGGTTTAAGTTCATAACTTCTATCTACAAGAAAAAGAGCCAAGGCCAACCACGTGAAGGTGGAAGCTCATGTGGCCTCACCTAAGACCTAAGACACATGTATTCTAGTTCTATGTAGGACACCTAAGACACATATTGTATAGTATGTATTTAGATAAATTATATATAGACATATATAGTCTTTATAAATTATATAGACACATATAGTATCTACCTAAGACACCTATATTAATTAGATTAAATGCCTTTTTTCTAGTCTCTATCTACCTAGTTGACATATCTAGCATCTACCTAAGCCACCTAGATTAAATTATACCTTATTCTAGTCTCTAGACAAGTTATTGATATATAGTATCTACCTAAGACATGCCTAGATTCCATATTATATCTCTAGGTAGGTAGTTGATATATAGTATCTACCTAAGTCACCTAGATTAATTAGATTAAATGCCTTTTTTCTAGTCTCTATCTACCTAGTTGACATATAGAATACCTAAGACATAGGTAGAGACACCTATTATATAGTTAGAACCCAAGACACCTAGAGACACCTAGATTTTATACAATGTTATTCTCTAAGTCTAGATCATCTAAGATTTTATACTTGATACCTAGAAGTTGAAGACTCTAGATATGAAACATGTGTAGAGATCATACCTATTCAATAAGAAACAATAGATTTGAATCCTTTCAACACTACATGTGAAATTGTAAAAATAAATCTAGAGGTCAAGCCACAATGAAACGTATATAAAAATTTAGTAGGTCTCTAGAGATCATTTTATTTAAAGATAGAATTTGTTAAGAAGTTCCATTGAAATTATAATGAAAGGAAAGAACTATTGAAGCATAAATTAAAATAATTAATAGTATAGGTCTAGTGAATACCTGAAATAAAGTGTAAATGAAATTTAACACCTTCTATGTTTCCAGCCTCTGTTATGACTGCAAAAAACATCTCCTGCACCATGTAATGAAATATAAAAAAGTTAGAATGTGTCATGATCTTTAAGAGAATTAGGAATATTAATATGAAGGCTTAAGGGGAGTTAAGAGGATGGCTTAAGGGGAGATGCAATCAATTAGGGGAGATGACAGTTTACCTAACATATGGAACATAACTAGGGGATGGCTTAAGGGGAGTTAAGAGGAAGGCTTAAAAGGGGAATTAAGAGGATGGATTAAGGGGAGATGGAATCAGCTGTAGTATTTAAATGGTAATGGTACATGCACTAACTTATATCATTTAGCTAGGGGATGACTTAAGGGGAGTTAAGAGGATGTCTTAAGGGGAGATGGTCCAATCAACTATATTATTTTTGGTGAGGGTACATGCACTAACTTATATCATTTAGCTAGGGGATGGATTAAGGGGAGTTAAGAGAATGTCTTAAGGGGAGATGGTCCAATCAACTATAGTATTTTTGGTAAGGGTACATGCACTAACTTATATCATTTAGCTAGGGGATGGGTTAAGGGGAGTTAAGAGAATATATTAAGGGGAGATGGAATCAACTCTAGTATTTTGGTAAGCTATATCAATTAACTATATTGAAGTTATTAAACTAAATCCTAAATTTACCTAACTTATTGAACATAGCTAAGGGATGGCTTAAGGGGAGATGCAATCAATTAGGGGAGATGACTTACCTAACTTATGGAACATAGCTAATGGATGGCTTAAGGGGACTTAAGAGGATGCCTAAGGGGAGATGCAATCAATTAGTTAAGTTATCAATCATATTAATCCTAAACTCACATCCTAGACAAAGATTAAAAGTTTAAAATTTTATACATACCCGTTAATCATTTAAAACATTTACTCCATTGTACCATCTGCATCCTCTCTTTTTTGTATTGCCTCTATGATTGCCTCATGCTCTTCCATAGAAAGTGTCCATAATTCTTTTGTGACAGGTCTCCCTTTATATCTCACTAATTGTATATTTGTTGCCACAATCAGATGCGAGTACTGCAAAATTTTCTTATGTCTTTCATAATCTTCAAATGCAGGTATACCATTCCTCCTTATCAAATATTTACGTAGCCAAGTGCTAGTAACAACCACAGAACTTGTTGGATACTCAAAGTTATCATCATCTACTCTAGGTTGTAATAACTTTTGTTTTGCCTCAACACACCGATCCAACCAATACTCGGTTTCCTCTTCATTACCCTCGGCTGCAACAACAACATACACATGTCCTGGCAAAAATTCAAATTTAGTGAGTCACAAAAATATGCATACATACATATGTACAATTAAATATATATTTCTAAAAAAATGCATCGAAAAGAAATATTGAATGAATGTACCTTCTTGTACGAGGTCTAAAATATGCTCATAGTCATCTGATTCTTGCAAATGATTATCCTCCTCAAATGTAATCTCATTTTGATCATGTGTTTGTAGAGGTGTTAAGGACTTTTGTTACCATTCTTCAACCCAATCTATATTTTGACATGCTTCCCACTCACCTGTGATATAAAAATAACAAAACATGTGAGCTCCCTAGTCCATAGAGTCCATGTGCTTGCATTTGAACTCTTAAATGCATGTCATTTTGCTGATCCACTAATTGTATACAATCAAATTAGGGAGGAATGTTTTCTTCTTCAACCAACCAAAAAAATTGTTGAACTTTAGAGTTCTCACTTGATCCTATAGTCAATTTTGCATTACACCAATCCATAATTGCACGTGCATCTTGAAACTTTGTTGCATCATGAAATTTTAGTTGCTCCGTAGCAAGAGCCCTTTTCACACATGCTCCAATTCCATCATATTCTCCTTTACCATGTCCAACTTCAAAGAAACTCCAAATATGTTGGACATTATTTTCTTTATGGACCCTACTTAACCACAAAAATATTTGAGAATTTTTGAATTGTCTTGTACAATTGTCTAACCATATGAAATGTTGTGTCATCTGGATTTGTCTTTCTTTTAAGTTGTCGTTAAATACTTTGAAACACTACTACACAAACTCTGATAACTGATTATCACTCACATAGAAATGGTACTCTCTCAAAATTTTCCTATCATCTTTTGTACTATCAACTGCATGTTTGTATACAATATGAACAAATATGGCCACCTGTACTAAGTTATAATATTATGATTGAATCTCCTCTTGTGTAGCAAGTGTATAGTTTTCTACAAAGTCAACCACTAAAAGTATAGTTTCAATTGGAAATGTGTTTTTACATCTAAGGAATTGTTCATCAAGCCACCGAGCATATTGAGAATGTTTCACATATTTATACACAATCTTATTCTTGAAGTCTATGATGAATGCATGTACACTACTTTGTTCTGTGACTAACTCACAATATTTTCTAGTTTTCCATCTTTTAATGGCTATTGAACATTGGTGAACCTCTTCACATCCACTAACTGTTGTCCAAAATCATGTGAACTACTTTCATGCATGCATTCTCCTAACAACGAAAGGTTACCACATCTATTGCATTGTCCAGAAACACATAGTTTTGAAAAATATAATTGTCCATCAGTTGTTTCACAAAGTATACTTGTTATAAAATCCTTAACTATTGTAGGTGGCATATTAATACCACATTCCTGTATAATTTGGTTATCATGCAAAGTACAACATATATATTGAAAAACATAATAAACATAATGAAATTACACATGAGTTTTACAACAAGAGATTCATTGCTTATTAATCTTGGCATACCAAGGTTTGCATTTCTCAAATGATCTTTGACTTATACTAAAATTTTCTATAACTGAATCATCTATAAATTTTTTAAATAATTCTATTTGAGTCATGTCTAAAAGATGTTTTAGATGAGGATCATGATTTTTTGACCCCACCTTTAATTTCAAAACATCTCTAGCATTTGATGAAACCCTTGTATTATCATGCCAATATTTTTCAATCAAAGACCTAATTTCATTGTTTAATTTCATGTCATACCTTGGGAGTCTACCACTAAAAGTTCAACATTGGTTGATTGGATCCTCTTCAATACTTACTCTTTTCTTTGCCACTCTTCTTAAGGTCATAGCATGCACATTTAAATATCCACTTGTTTTATGTATCATTCTTTTGCTCACAACTACTTTATTAACTAAAGCAGTTGTTATTGCTCGATGTGTTGCATTCTTATCCTTAGATTGACTATTTTTTCCTATAGAACCAATGGCATTAGCAACACTAGGCATAACTTGTTCCATTGATTCATCCACTTTTTATGTTTTACAAAAATGCCTAATTTTTTCATTACTTTTCTCATTTTTGACATTCTCATCAATTGTAATACAAGTTGGCATTGAAATCCAAGAACTTTTCTATAAAAATTATTTGTACAATCTATTTGCATGTGTTTGAATTTGTCTCCAAGATATCTTACCATGAAGATCCTTCAAAACATTACTTTCAATTAAAAAAAAAATATTTTCATTTTCATTTTTTATTGTCTTGTTTGTAGTAGAAGCATTTATCTCATCAATATTATATCCATCTTGCTTTAAATCTTTAATCTCATTATCATACTTGGATTTGTTCTTATATTTGCATTTTCCATGTTCTTGATCTCTTCCATATTTGCATACTCTACATTCACTTCATCCAAATTGGTCTCTCTAATATTCTCCTCTTCAATAGTCATCGAACTAGATGCTACATCATTCTTCATTTTTTTAATCCTCTCTCTCCTATCTCTTTGTCATTTTGCCTCTTTCTCTCAATGTGGTTCAGTTTCTTCAACTGTCATAACCTTCCTCTTCTTTTTTTGTTGACATTTATTTGATCCCATGATTACCAAAATGTGTTGGATCCCTTCTTAAAAAATGTATGAAATACAAATAGAAATAGATCCTTTGTTCAATATGATAGTTGCTTGATATATGTTTGATCTCTCCAAGAAATTGAATCCTTCTAAAAAGTGGATTTCCTACTTCGTTCAATCTAAAAATTTTCCTTATGATTGAATCCCTATAAAAATTTCATAAAATATGTTCTCTTGAGAGCTCGAATTAACACTTTGCATATAAAAAAGTCATAGAATTCTTCACTGTCGGTGTATTGGTAAAAATGAATGTCTCTCTAGGAAATTGAATGCCTATAAAAAATAGATTTTCTACTTCATTCCATCTAAAAATTCTCCTTATGATTGAATCCCTGTAAAAATTGCATAAGATATGCCTCATTGAGAGTTCGAATTGACACTTTGCACATAAAAAAATCGCAGAATCTGTCACTGTCAGCCGTACTGGTAAAAGGGAATGTTGCAGGGTTTCAGTTGTACTACCAATTTATTAAAATAAATAAATAACGGCTAAAATAGAAATGGGTGTCCATTTTAAATGGGTACTCATTCTAAAAAACAAGAAACGGGTACTCATTTTAAAATGGGTACCCGTTCTATAGAAAATAAAATAAATGGGTACCCATTACGAGCAGGTACTCGTCTAGAAACGGGTACCTGTTTCTTGTTTTTTCAAATATTACACCCACAAATTTGCATTGGTTTTAGGTTTCGTAAAGGCTTGGAAACCCAATCCTAAGCCTTGGACCTGCAACCAACGTGCAACTAAGAAGCCATAAAAACAATGGGAGAAAAATCTAGTTTCACCACTGTGGCTGACGACTTTTTTTCAGAATATTTTAACAAAATTAAAAATTGTAGATCTAAAAGTCTAGTTTTCAATTATGTAATTTTTTTACTATTGAACATAATTTTCTATTTATTAATTATTTGCTAAACAAACTAACTCATAAAATTGAAATAACATAGGTTACTATTTTTTTAATAATTTTTTATTTTGAAAATTTCTTGAAAAAGAAATTATGTCTGACCAAACTAGACATCATTCTCTACATGATGAAATTTTTTTTACTGAATTGATTAGTTTAACTCAAATTATGTTGGCCAGACACGAGGAGTTTTAAAAAACACTAATTAGGGCCATTAAAATTAATTAAAAAAAAATTATCAAAAAATTACAAAAAAAATATCCTTTCACAAAAGGAATTAGAAAAATACATTAATTTAGGTCAAATTATGTTGGTTGTACACATGCATGCTTTTGCAAAAAATAGGGGACTTTTAAAAAGCCACTTTTTGTATATCCAATAAAAAACCAACTTGCATCATCTCGGTATTAGAAAAATTTACGTATTTGAAAACTAGAAACAAAATCCTACATTTCTTATTTTTATACCATCTTAAATATTTTATGTGCAAGTGCTTCAAAGTGTCACTCCAAGTAGGACAAAATTTGATAAACAAGAAAAACACTTCCACTTTTTGGCCAAAAAGTGAACTCATCTTCTTGCACTTACCCAAGGAAGGTCTGAAATCTTTTCATGCACCAACAAAATTCATTTTGTCCCTTCTTAGACAATCACATTGAAGGATTTAACTGTTTCAACTATCTGATTCTAAATTTTCTATAATATTTTTACTTCAGGTATTAAATCCTTTCTACAACAACATAAATTGTGTCCTTCAATCTTTTACAACACTTTAAAATATTTGAAGTTCTTTAAATATTCTAAAGCATTACATTTCATTGATTTTCCCTTTTTTACTTTTTATTTTACCTTATTGGCAAAATCTCTCTTTTACGAACTGAACTTTCCCCTGCCTTTTGCTATTTTCTTCAGTCGAAAAAAATCTCTTTTCGTAAACTACTTCCTTGGCCGAGGATTTCCTTTTCTCTATTTTTTGCCTTATCAGAAAAATCTTCCCTTTGAGAACTATTTCTTCTTTGTCTCCTCGGGCATCTTGGTCATCTTCCATGGCTTATCAGAAAAATTTTCCTTTTGTGAACTAACCATGCCTCCTTTTCTTTCTCATTTTTCTTTATCTGCAAACTTTCCATTATGTGAACCTGGCCTGGATCTTACTTGTCCTTCATTTTCTGCCTTATCAACAAACTTCCCTGTTTGCGAACTTACCATGCCTTTGGCCTTCTTCTGTCTTTGGTTCTCTTAACAGTCAATCACCTTATCGATGAATTTGAGAAACTATGAACTTGTTGGTGAGTTCTCCCTTTTACCAATTCACTGATGATGGCCCCTTTCCTTAGACTTTTGTTTTACCTTTCACCCTGTCGACGAATCTTCATTTCTACGAACCACTTTTGGCTTGCATTTTTTTCCTTTGTTGGCAAAGTTGCCAATCGACAAACTTAAGGTTCGCTAAACCTTAAGTTTTTTGACAAAGGCAAACTTTTTTCTTTCCATCACCTTTATCTCTTCCTTAGCCGCTTCTTGTCACCATGCTTAGTCGATGAATTTGTCAATCGATGAACTTGTCGATTTGTAAACCAAGAGGGCCATGAACCTTAAGATTTTCCAACTGTTATGTTAGAAAATGTCCCCTTGGGGGCTTTTCCCTCTTAAGGTTTAGCTCCTGAGTCCTTTAGAATGCATTTAGAGCATCTTGCATGATTTTGATGACTCGCGATGAGAAAACCCTAAAGTTTCATGAAAAATAGGACTCAGGGGATTCACTTAACATAAATCCTTCCTGAAATAGGGGGGAGGACTTGGGCACCTGTGCCCTAGACCTTCCCTATTTTAGGTCAGGACCAATTTCAAATTGTCGATTTATTACCATTATTTAGGTCCTATACTGAAATGGTAAGTTTGAATTACAAAATTCCTAGCGGGAATGTTTGTAGTTGCATATATAAGCATGTTTAGGCATTCATTTGTAAACTAGATGGACATTAGATGGATATTGCATACTTGTGGCTTATGTTAACATGATTCAAGGTATTCATTGTGTTGCGGAGAAAAATTTGTGTTGTTCTTGTGTTTGTATTTGTAGATTTGGCATCCATCTCCTCATGGCATGAAGAGCATCTTCCTTCCATGAGATCTTCACTACAAGGTGATATCAATTGTGTTTTCTATCATTTATCATTTAGATTTTGCCTCTATCCCGTAGGGATACACATTCTTTATCTGACAATGGTGTTCGAAAGACTTGAATGTCTCTCTAGCACTTGACTCAGGCAAGCCTCTAAACACCACAACCCCCAACCCATTTTCTGTGATTGCAGGTTACAGATTGCAAAAGTAGAAAAAAGTGGATTTGTAGGAGAGTAGTGCAGACTGTCAGAATTATAGATCAAAGAAGAAAATAGGGACCTGGACTCGGACACTCACTCATTAGTCCTTCAGATCCTGCAACAAGAAAATCTCCATAACAATAGGAACAAGTTGTAGACAAGATTCCTAGATCTTGACAAAAATTGTAGCACTGGACTAGGGCACCTGCTCATTAGTCCCTGACTTTTTTATTTTCTAAACTTCAAAATCTAGTACAAATTTGATTGTCATTTGATATCTCTGTGTGCGATCATTTTCAGTAATTTATCCATTTGTTCATGAATTTGCATAATTAGGGTTTTGAGCATAATTGGACTTAATTGAATAACAAATCTACAAAATTCCAATCTTCTCCTATGTTCCAAGTGACAGAAGGCCTGTAGTAGGTTCCTCTACTCGGCTAAAAGTCCTTGAATGTTTAGTGGTGAAAGGAGGATCAAGACAAACCATTGAAATCAAACCCTCTTCATATTTTACCTTAAAAATTTTGGTGAACCCATGTTCTTAATGAATTTTGCACCTTGCTAAGTGGTGTTCTTTAGATTTACATTCATTTATTTCATTGTTCATCCTATTGCATTTGAAAAATTATAAAAAAATTGAAAAATTGGAAATTTTTTTTAAAAAATTGGCATTTTTAGCTTGCATTTTCAAATAATTTGAGTTAGTCGGCATTTAATTTCACTAATTTTTTTCATTATCATCAGATCTGATTTAAAATACAGAAATTTTTCATTCATCATTTACTTACATTGCATTTTCATGCTTAAATTGATAAAAATTACTTGAAATTATGCATTTTTCCATATAACCTAGTTTTGCATTAGCTAGGGTTTGTAGTCAAAATCTTGTTTCATATTTTATTACCCTTTTAAAACACTCATTAGGACTTGTTTCTAACTACAGTGTTTCATCATAAGTGGTTTTCTTGCAAAATTTCATGCTTAGGGTTTGAAAACCTTACTTTTTCACTAGATTTTGGCCTTATTGTCTCTCTAGATTTGCACCATATGCGTGTTGTAAAAGATTTTTATGCACTAATTGGATATTATCAAGGTTATTATCTACTTCCCCTCCTAAAATTATTTACAACACCTTTTTAATGGGCCCTTACTGTATTGAGAATTTGGTGAAAAATTGCATATTTTGGCTATATTTTCACTAGGGTTTGACCTAGATTTGCACTCCAAGTGTGTTGTGATGGATTTTTTAGCTTTAGGTGACTAATATTACTGTTTTAATCTTCTATACCTCCTAAAATTCTTTACAACACCCCTTTTATTGGGTCTTTGCATTGAAAAATTATGAAAAATTGTGAAAAATTGCATATTTTAGTGTATTTTCACTAGGTTGACTTGTTATCACTCTAGGGTTGCATCAAAAGTGTGTTGTGAAGGATATTATTTCTTTATTGGACTAATATCAAACATATTACTTGCTTCACTTGATCAATTTCCTTACAACACCTTTTTTGCATTGAAAAAAGTTGAAAAAATCAAGCATTTTGGATCTTAAACATATCTTGCTCCTAGGGTTTGTTCTATTAGTTTGTGTATTTTGTGTTGCGTGCTCTTGCATGAGCCTTATGAACTACTTCCATAATATAAATATCCCTTTAAGAAGAAGCAAAAGACTCATGGTATCTAGTTCCCTTGAAGAAAATGATATTCATACCTCTGAAAATCTATTTAATACCTTCTTTACAAAAGGGGACACAAATTTTGCAAGATATTATACCTCCTACAACCACTATGAATGATCAAGTCTTTCATGATATTGATGACACTATTAAGGTGGTTGCACATGTACCTGATGAGCAAATAAACAAAATTGATAAAGATTTAGCCGATTTTCAAGCATTTGTTGAAACTGAAAGAATAGCGAAAGAAGTTGTCCCTGTGATCCACAACATAAGAGAATTGATAAAGGAAGGACAAGATGGCATTGATGTTATCTGAGGTTTAACACATATTGTACACAATAATGTCATGATGGTGACTAAATGTGCAAATGACATTAAAAACATGTCGTCACCATCTCATACACAAGTATCGGCACCTATATTGACTACTGGAATATCTACATTCACATCGACAATTTTAACAACTAATGGAAATGCTTGTAGCAATGTTAGACTGGTATTGGAGTATCTAATGGAACTAGTTCACAAAATTACAAAGAAATGAGATTTAATTATTAGAACTTGGTTTCTAAGGGAATCTCTTCTATGAATACTTATTCTCAACCACCTATTACATACAACTACTTGCAACCACCTTCCACCTATCACTATGTCCAACCACCATTGAACTATTCACAGCCTCCGCTTATCACAACTCAGGCTCAATCACCCCCTCACTTTGGTTCTAATTCCTTGCAGCAAATTGCATCTCCCAATGATGCCATCTTAAACCAACTTCTGCTGGGCATGACTACTTTACAACAAAAGGTGACAAATTTGACAAATTCTTCACAACCTAATATACCAAGTTATCATGCCGGTAATCCCCTATCTTATGCAATTTTGAGAACTCCTATGCTTGAGAGGTTTGAGACCCATTGCTTTGAAAAATATGGTGGAAAAAGTGATCCTAATACTCATGTGGAAGCATTCACGACTATGTGTAGTGATTTCTACTTTGAAGAGGACTTGTTAGAAAAACTTTTCCCACGATCTCTCAAAGACACTACTTTAGAATGGTTTTGCTCTTTACCTCTGAATTCAATAAACTTTTTTCACAATTAGTTGATCAATTTTTACAACATTTTCAAGTAAATATTGGACCTCAAGTTTCCTTAATTGATTTAGTTCATTGCAAGCAAGGTCTGAAGAGAAGTTGACTAAGTTTATTAGTCAGTATCAAGCTCTATATGCGCAAATTCAATATCAGATGAAAGTTGAAGATGTTCAGAAGGTGTTTATTACAAATCTACAACCTAACATTTGCGATAAGATTCTCTTGATGAAGTATAACTCCTTTCAACTTTCATCTAGTCAGTATGAAAACCAAAACTCATCAGTTCAAGTTGGTCAATCCATGGGTGGATCATCACAAAATAAATTTAAGAGGAATAATAATAGGAGTATCATCAAGATTAATGGACCGAATTTGAATAACTTTTCTCAAGTGTCTACTATCACTAATTCGAAGAAGGCACTGTATCAACAAAGAAAGTTTACTCTGATATCCGAGTCTTATCATTCTATCATGAATCAAGCTGTGAGCAATAATCTTATGAAGCTTCCCCCAATTAAGCCTTTGGATCCTAACAAAACTCAAGGACCTTATTTAAATGCTAATGCCTTTTGTCATTATCATCAGACAAAAGGACATGATACTAAATGTTGTATGTGTCTTAAATATGAAATACAAGACCTCATTGATTCGAATGTTATATAGGTATCGGGTGTGAATAACAATGGAAATAAGTTGGTTGCTCCACTGAATTAGAATTTACAAATCTTTACTAATCCTTTCCCTAAGCATACTAATAACAATATGATGGAACTGGGTATAGTGGAAGTAGACGATGATGATTATTTGGAATATGATAACATTGTGGGTATAATAGAAGTGGATAAGGAAAAGTTGGATAACCCACCTCATCCACGCAGAAAAGGAATTTATGCTAAGGTTCCTCCTCTGTTATCTTTACAAGGATCGGGAGATAACCAAAATGAATCAGAAAAATAAATGGAACAACCGATACAAGTTATTAGGGTTAGTTGATAGAAGATATCAATTAAATGGAAATAAAGATTAAACAGAGGAATGAAAATACACAGAAATAATAACAACGAGAGACAAGTTTTTACGTGGTTCACCCAAACTCGGACTGCATCCACCAACAGAGATTCCAATATTATTATCCAGTAAATCAAACCAATTACAACTAGCAATCCCTGCAACTCAATACCGCTGCAAAATGCTACAATACATCCATAGAAACTCTAACCCTTAGCCATTTTTATCATGACTTTTGTCAGTTACAAAATAGGGTTTTTTTATGTCAGCCAATAGAAAAAATAACTCTCGATGCCTTAATAAAATAATAGGAAATTTTTCTTTAGAGAAACCGTGCCAATAAAAGTGGGGAAAATTTAACCTCCTGTTAAGGGAAAATTGGATTCAAATGAATAATCAATAATATCAAATATCAAGATACCCAAAACTCAATGAAATGGTGAACAAAAGAGATTCAATCAACAATGAACAATATAAAGCAAACCTCCTTTAATTCGTAGCTTCCATTGGTTGCCTATCTCAATCGATCTTGCATGTATGAATAAGGCCCTCAGAGAGTGCACTTCCTTGATATAATTCCAAGATTGTCAATGGAGAATGGCTATGATAATGTTTGTAATGAAGAGGAGCTTCACAACAATGATAGTAGTGTGGTAACGAGTGTGATCATAAGAATGAAGGAATTGGTGCCAAAGGCGCGTTATAATTCCTGCAGAGTAACAATACTTAAAGCTTGGATGATTGAAATGGAGGAACAAGGTTCAATTTATAGACTTGGGAAAGAAAAGATCAATGGTATAGAAAGAATGAGAAGATCAATGGTATAGAAACCTTGAGGAACGTGCCCAAATAGAAAGAAGACAAGTGTCTTGCTATATTTTGCATGAGAGGAATTAATAAAATAGAAGAATGAGTTAACTGAAGAGATAAATCAATTAAAAGAATAGATCAATCAGTTAAGAGAATAAAACTAGAAGATGGAAATTGCATGAGGATGAGAAGATATTTTAGCTCAATTAAATATTTAGAATATTTAATTGCATGTGCATAAGGATTGAATTATATTTAGAGATAACTCAATTTAGAAGAAATAGACAACTTAAATAAATATTCGATTTATTTAAATTTAGAGAAGATATTATTGGAAGAAACAATTAAATAATTGGTATTATTTAATTTAGAATGAATTTGGGAGAACTAATTAAATAATGGGTATTATTTAATTTGTTAGAGGAATTAGAAGAATTTAGGAATTTAATTAAATAAATTGATTTTATTTAATTGTTGGGAGAATATGAATCAAATAAATAAATTGGTTTATTTATTTATTGATAGAGGAATTTGACTTAAATAAATATTAAAAATATTTATTTGGGCAGAGTCGTGTCATTTTTAGGCGTATACATTTTGCCCCTCTTTGATGCAATGTAGTTTACAGTGTTGCTTCAAAGAAATCGATTGTTGAATAATGATGCATGCCCCAATTTGCCCCTGGTACAGGTTACGATGGTAGGATGCCCCCTCGGGAGATTGGACGGGAAGAAAGCAGAAGGACGAGAGATAGACAATCTCATGAAGACGAAGGTAAAAAAATAGGTTAGGTTTGAAGAAAAACTTAATGATACGCAATGCAAGATAGAATGAAAACATACACAAGAAAGTAAGCAAGTATGCACAAATGATACAAGAACAAACAAGGCATTGCCCCTATCGAGTAGTAAACCAATGATATACTAATAATGATGTATGACAGTGTTGTCTTGGCGGGGAACGACATATCCCTAGACCAACACAGCAGGTGTATTGTCATGGTGGGGAATGATAGATTCCTAAAGCAACATGAAGGATAGTGTCTGATTTTAGGAAATGAAACATGTCATGTAAGACGTGTGTATAGGTCTAATTTTGACAATGTTACATCCTATATAAGACAATGGATTGATTAACTGATCAAGTTGGTTTAGGACCAGACAAGGATCAAGACCACTGATTGTGATTGGATCATTTGACAAGATTGACTTGACTTGATTGATATGGATTAAGGACGAACTTACATTTGGATCACTACTCAGACTGACCGAATAAGGATGAAAGATATGGTGATAGATAGAAATTTGACTGATAGAAGAATGACTTGACAGAAGGACTTGAAAGCTTTTGTTTGTATTGATACTCTGCATTTTGGATCTTTTATTGCATGGGATATGGATTCTTGTGGATGCTTTGTGGATGCGAGTGGTTTTTTGACATCTTGATATTGCAAGTATTTTGAAGTGCTTATTTCATCATTTGGCTTTTATTATGCTGTAAGAAAATACAAGCATCTAGGTATAATTGAACTGAGATGACCTGAGCATTGCTTACATGGATTTTAATTTAGCAAGTTAATACAAGTATCGAGGTATAATTGAACTGAGATGACCTGAGTATTTCTTGTGTGTCAATAGACAAGGATTGCCCCTGTTCATGTTTAGACCTTAGATGTCCTTGATGATCTTTTACCGATCATGTCATTAGACAAGGCATCACATTACTAAAGTTTAATCCACAAACAATAAACAAAGAAAATAATCATGCCCCCATCATAGCATCTCTAGCTTTTGGCATCCTCAAGTAGCATAGAAAGGCATGATAGTAAAAAATCAAGATGTATTTTAACCATGTTGCCAATCCAAAAAACATATTTGCATTTAGATGTGTTTGTTTCTTGCCATAATTTGGGTAAAATCATTTGGAATGCCTTAGGTGTTTGTCTTCTTTGCTCTAGATAGGTTAATGTCTTGCGTTCGAATTTATGCTTGAAAAGAGCGGGTTTTGTTTGTGCTTGCTTGCCTGGTGAGAAGATTCCACAATCTTTATTGGGGAGATGGACCCTAAAGGACTAACCTAGTGCCTCAGGGGCTCATTGCTAAATGGCCTTGCCTACGTGATGACATAGAGGCAACGTAGTTTGGGGTAAACCCTAACAAACCTAAGACCTAGGTGGTAGAAAGTGGTCTAAATTTAGATATATAGAAGGACTAGACACAGGACGGATGGGACAGTGGAGCCTCAGGGGTGCATTTGAGAAATGGCCTTGCCTATGTGACAATGCAGAGGCAACATAGTTCATGGACTTGGACCATGGATACCAACGAGAGACACTATGCTAGGCTGACACTATGGATAGGATATGGGATACAACCTTGGTTGACAAGGCAACAAAGAGATAGAGTATCAAGCCATGATAGGTTATCATTAGGTTTTTATTATGGAATAGATATGGATTGAATGGGATGAGAGGAAGAATGGACACAAGGTGATTGGTTTCCCAAAGATGGAGGAAGTGGTTTATCACAAGTAATGCCTGTTTACCAGGTTTTCACCACTTGCTTTTATTTGCACAAAAGCTAGAAAGTAAACATGATGCCTATTTGCTAGGTTTTCATCATGATACCTATCCAAGGTGCCTGTTTGCCAGGTTTTCACCAAAGGACAAATTTTTTTTGTATTTTTCTAATTTTTTTATTTTTTGTATTTTTTGATTTTTTTTGTATTTTTCTAATTTTTTTATTTTTTGTATTTTTTTGCCCCCCTTACATTGAGGTTCTCTTAGGTATAGAACCAACGAAGATGCATGCAATTGATTAGGTCATCTAACAGCTCACCCTTTGATGTTGCTAACTAATATGCCCCTGATCCATAAGCAGCTACGATCACATAAGGCCCAAGCTAGTTGGGTTCAAACTTGCCTTTCTTTTCCCGATCCTATTGATTGTGGGGGTTCTCCTTAAGTACTGGATCTCTAACTTTAAAGACTCTTGGGAGGACTCTGTGGTTATAGCTTCATGACATCATTTGTTGATATGCTTTGAGATGGTCAAAGGCTTTTTGTCTCCTTTCCTCTAGAAACTCTAGTTCTTGCAATCTGGAGACTCTGTATTCTTCATCTGATATGAGACCTTTTAATGACACCCTGAGAGATGGTAACTCGACCTCAATGGGGAGGATAACTTTTGAGCCATAGACAAGGGCGTAAGGGGTGGCACCTGTGGGAGTGCGTATACTGGTTCTATAGGCCCACAGAGCGAGATTGAGTTGGATGTGCCAATCACAGCTAGCATCATTGACTGTCTTCTTGAGGAGTTTCAAGATGGTCTTGCTGGATGCTTCAGCTTGATTGTTGCCTTGGGGGTAGTAGGGTGTGGAGAAACGGTGTTGGATTTTGAATCGGTCATAGAGTTCTTAGACATCCTAGTTTTTGAAGGGTCTTCCATTATCCATGATAATGGATGAGGGAATTCTGTATCTGCAGATGAGGTAATTGAGGATGAATGAGGAGATTTGTTTACCTATGACGGTGGTGAGGGGGACAGCTTCAATCCACTTGGTAAAGTACTCAGTGGAGGTTATTATGAATTTATGGTCATTGAATGAGGGTGGGTGGATTTTTCCTACAAGGTTAAGTCCCCATTGGCAAAAGGGCCAAGGTGTTGTTAAAGGTCTCAACTCTTGAGCTAGTGCATGTATCAAGTTCCCATGTATTTGGCACTGCTTATACTTCACAAATTGGTATGAATCTATTTCCATGTTCGGCTAGTAATAACCCAAACGCATGAGTTTCTTAGCTAAGGAAGGACCGCTAGAGTGTGTTCTGTAGATCCCTTCATGTACATCTTGTAAGGTGGTTTAGGATTCTTCTCGTTCTAAATAATGGAGTAAAGTACCATCTAGACCACGTCAGTATAGGGTGTCGGTAATAATGGTATAATGAAAGGTTTGGCATATAAAGGTTCATCATTGGTTTGAAGATAAGTCATGTGGGAGGGTATTGTCCTTGAGGTAAGTGTAAACCTTACCATACCAAGGTGAATCAGATCCAACTAAAAGGCATATGGAATGGGTTTCAGGAAGATCATAAGCTGGTTGCTGAATTGATTCCACTAAGAACTCGTATCATGACTCATTCTCTGGTATTTCAAGAAGAGAGGCAATGGTTGCCATGGCATCTGCTGCTTTGTTCTCAATGCAAGGTATCTGCTCAAAAGAGATGATCACAAAGTATTCCTTAAAGTCCTCGACCATGCGCTTGTATGGGACAAGCTTTTCATCTTTGGTTTGGTAATCATCATTGACCTGATTTATTACTAGTTGAGAATCATCGTAGACATGTAGCTCTTTAATTTTCCACTCTGTTGCCATTTTGAGGCTAATGACCAAGGCTTCATATTCTGCTATGTTGTTAGTGCATGGGAATAATAGATGGCAAGACTTTGGTATGGTCTCACCATGAGGAGTTACAAACAAGATTCCTGCCCTTGATCCATGGTTTGTGTAAGACCCGTCAAAGTAAAGTTTCTAGGAATGTGTTGATATATTGAATAAGGATTCATCTGGAAATTCAAATTGCATTGGCGTGGTGTCTTGTAATAGTGAATCCGCTAGCTGATCAGCAATGACTTGTCCCTTGATAGCCTTTCTGTCTACATACTCAATGTCATATTCACTTAGGAGCATTACCCATTTGGCTAGGCAACCTGTTAGAGCTGCTTTGCTTAGTAGGTACTTTAGTGGATCTATTTTTGCAATAAGTTTGACTGGATGTGCAAGCATATAATTCCAAAGTTCTTGGGAAGCAAAAACTACCACAAGACATGATCTTTCTATCTGAGAGTATTGCAACTCATAGCCCACCAATGTGCGACTAATGTAGTAGACAACTCTTTCTTTATTTTCATAATCTTGTTGTGCTAGAAGAGCCCCTAGAGCTGTAGGTGTAGTAAATATGTAAAGTATCAATAGTTTCCCTTGGATAGGAGGCATGCAAATGGGTGGATTCATAAGATACTCTTTCAATTTGTCGAATGCCTCTTCACACTTCTCATCCCACCTAAATGGAATGTTCTTGTGTAGGAGATGACTGAATGGTTGACACTTGTCTGCCAGTTGTGATATGAATCTATGGATTTCTTGTAGCTTGCCTTGTAAAGATCTTAGTTGAGTAAGATTCTTGGGTGGTTGCATGTCCATAATAGCCTTGACTTTGGTAGGATTCACCTCTATTCCATTTGCCAATACAATAAAGCCTAAGAGCTTGCCCGAGGTAACTGCAAACACACACTTCTTTGGGTTCAACCTGACTTTGAATTGCTCTAATCTCTAAAAGACTTTCTCTAACACATCCAGGTGTGATTCTCTTGTAAGTGATTTTGCTAGGATATCATCTACATAATCTTCCATGGTGATGTGCATCATATCATGAAATATAGTGGTTAGAGCATGTTGGCATGTGGCTCTTGCATTCTTTAGCCCAAATGGCATGACATTCCAGCAAAAAGTGCCCCATGGACAAGTAAAAGCTATCTTATGCTGGTCTTCTGGTGCTATCTTGATCTGATTAGATCCTAAGAAGCCATCCATGAGAGATAACATGGTATGTCCTACTGTTAAGCCGACTATGATATCTATATTTGGCAACGGAAAATCATCCTTGCGGCAAGCTTTGTTTAAATCTCTAAAATCATTGCATAGTCTGACTCGGCCATCAGGTTTGGACACTGGTACTATGTTGGAGACCCATTCTGAATAGTCTATATCTTTGATGAACCCTACATCGAGTAGTTTCTTGAGTTCTTCTTTTACAAGCAATGCTATGTGTGGATGCATCTTTCTAAGCTTCTATTTCACTGGTTTCACTCCTGGATCTAATCGAAGATGATGTAGAATCAAATTTGGGTCTAACCCTGGCATATATGCATATGACCAAGAAAAATTGACTTTCTTTCTCTTGAAGAATGGTACAAACTTAGTCTTCTCTGGTGGGGTTAGAGACTTAGCAAAGTGAATGATTTTAGGCTATTCCTCTATTCCAATGTTAACAAGTTCTGTCAGTTCCACAACAATCTGAGACTTCTCCTGGTGCATGTCATTAGGGAGAGTGTCAAGCCTTCCATCATCACATGCCACAATTGGGTTTTCACCTTCAGATGCATCCTTTCTTTTTACTATTTTGGGATCTGACACTGTCGCGGAGCGGTTTTCACGGTCAGATCCAGTTTTTATTTTGATGTTTTGTGACTAGAAGGCTTGGCACCCTCTCTGAAATAAGCCACAGTATTAAGTTCAATGGAGAAGCCAGCTTTATGATCTTCCTTAGGTAGGTGGTCCCTAAGTTCCATATAATCAATGAAGGCATCATCGTTTTGGAACATATCTAGTTGTGGGGTTCCTCGTAGATCCCAGCCAATAAGTTCAGGATGTACAAGGGGGAGGGAGTCGGAGAATAGATCTGATTTGTTGATAGTTTGAATGGATATGCTAGGAGTATTGGTAGGGGGAGTGTTTGGGATGGTACTTTCCTCCAAGTTGTTTATTGTGATAGAACTCGAACCTTCCTTGAAAGTTGTATTCTCAGGGATAGGCAAATCACACTCTAACGGTCTATTCGGTAGCGTTTGTCCCTCACAGTAGGGGCTATAAGTTTGAATGGTATCAACCTATTTTTCATTGTAGGAATGCTCTGTCAACTCATCCCACTCATATTCATTGGAATCTATGTCACTGTCCTCTTGAAGTGTATGGATCATTTCTACTAGACAAGCATTTGCTTTAGCTTTGCCCTTATCCTTATATCCTAGACCTTTTGTATTTCTAGCCAATGAGGATGAAGAAGGTTGAATAGGTTCTATAATTCCTTCTTTTCTTAGGCCAATGGGGCCTTGTCCTTCATAACCCATTCTATGTAGGATAGATTCACCTCACTCATAGATTTTTGTTGGGAGCCTAGGTGGTTCTTGTTGTATGTTCTCTTCTTCTCCAGTATAAAGCCATTGTAGGATATCTCTTTCCTCTGTTTCATCTGATAGGGTCCCCCATTTTACAAAAGGAGTTGTGGGAGGTATAGGAGGAGCAGATGGCTTTGGAAAATGCTTGGGTCACCCAAAGGATCTAGGAGATAAAGGCATTTTGGCTAGATTGAGGCTGTGCTCTATGGAGTATTCCCCTACTCCTTTTTTTATGGTAATTTTCTGCTCTTTGGGCTTTGATGAGGAAGCTTCAGAGGTAGAATTATGCTGTGGGGTAGGGGATGTAGATGCTCTATTGTTTGGTATGATGAAATTGCGTTTTGAAAGGACAGATTTGCAATGCTAAAAGGGCTCAGGGTCACCTTGGATGGTGACTTGCTTGCCGTTATGAGGGAATTTTATGCATTGGTGATAGGTGGAAGGCACAGCTTTCATGGCATGAATCCATGGTCTACCTAGGAGAATATTATAGGTGAGGTCCCTATCTAGGACTTGGTACACAACATATTTTATCACCAGTCCCACTTGTATGGGTAATACCACTGTTCCTTTTGTAGTTCTCTCCTCTTCATCATAGGCTTTGATAGTTATCTTCTTTCTTGGATCAACTGCATTTTCAGAGAACCCCAATGTAAGGACTAACTTCAACGTGCAAATATTTAAACTGGCTCCCCCATCAATGAGAACCCTCTTGATGCAATCCTTATGGATGAAGGCAACAATGTGTAGAGGGGTGTTATGAGGTTGAGTCATTGAGAGGTCATCTTGTTCGGTAAATGATATGGTATTTGAGGAGGTCAGATTACCTACCATGGCCTGAAACTTCTCTTGGGCCAAGTTAGTGGGTATAGTGGTTTCCACTAAGGCTTTATCAAGAATCTCCTTATGGGAAGGAGATAGACACAACAACTCTAAGATAGAAATGTGGGCTGGAGTCTTCTGTAGTTGGTCTATGACACTATACTAATAGAAGTTGGACTGAGAAGGTGACAACCTTGGAGGGATGGTATTCAACGTGACTTTACCACTGCGGGTAATGATACTGCAATCATAACAGCTAGGCTCCGATTGTTGGTTGGGCATGACCACATCGATCTGTGGGACATGCTCTGATATGCAATTGATGGTATAGTCAAATGGCATACTTGCGTAGTTGGCATTACTATTCCCACTATTCTAATTTTGCCTATTGCAATTATTGTTGTTGTTGCCACTATTGTTATTGTTGTTGTACGACCTATCATGATTGAGAAGTGGATCCTTGTAAAACATGTGTCTCGTTAGAAGTATGTTGTTGAGTTTCTCCTTGATTTTGATCAAGCACATCTTGAATAACATGTTTGAGATAGATACAATTGTTGGTTGTATGTCCTCTTCCTCTATGATACTCACAATAGTCGATGTCTTTCCAATAGTGAGGTTTGATTTGAGGTTTGTAATCACTTGTTGGTGGTAGAGAGATTTCATTGTCGGCCAATAGATTCCTTAATGCGAATTCTTGGGACTCACCCAGTGGTGTGAACTTTCACCTTGGATTTGAGTTGAATCATGGTCTTGGCTCCTGAGAGAATATTTTGTTGGGTGTAACATTGCTTGCCTCTCCTTTGAGAGTAAATATTGGTTGCTATTTGGGAACTGCCACCTTGGCATCAACTACTCCATCGTTGATGACATTTTTATTCTTGGTCCAAAACTTTGATTTGTCAGTTGTGTAGTTGGAGGTAGGTGTGTCCTTGTTTAACTTGATTTGCCCCTTAGCGATCATAGCTTTCTCAATGAACAATCCCATCTCAATGACCTTTGAAAATGAAGTAGGGCATTGGATTTGTATTTGATAGCTAAGATCAGATTTGAGGTTATGGACAAACACCTCCATTAATTGCTTCTCTGGTACATCATATGAGCATTTACGTGCTAGTTGTCTCCACCTTTGTAGGAAAGAGGTGAATGATTCACCACTCTTTTGCTTGGTATTGCATAGGTCTAGCATGGAGACTTCGTGTTCAATATTGTAAGAGAAGTGCATGATGAATTTGCTGACTAACTCATCAAAAGTTTTGATGCCCGATGGAAGCTGTGAGAACCACTCCATGGCTTGATTACCTAGAGATCTAGGGAATAGTCTCATTAAGTAAGTCTCATTGTGAGCTACTTCCATGCATGCTGCGTTGAATTCCCTAATGTGATCTCTAGGGTCCCCTTTCCCTTTGTATTTGTCAAACTTAGGAACCTCAAATTGAAAGGGAAAAGGTGTCATGTTCAAACTTTTATCAAAGGGGTACGATGCAATGTCTTCCAAGGAGTAGGTTTTAGTGTTTGTACCTGTCTTGAGATCTATCATTTGTTGCTTTAGACCCTCGATCTGTTTCCTCATTTCTTCCATAGGAGTGCTTGGGTCTATGGCTTTATTTCCTTTTTCATGATTATCCTCTACGTTTGGGTCTATGGCTTTCTTTCCTTTTTCATGATTATTATCCACATTTTCTTGGATTGTGCTTAGATCAAAATCAGCGGGGAGCTTAATTCCCATATTTGCGAAATGATAAAAATACTTATGAGGGTCATCATGGAGCACTTTCTCTAGCAAGCGTTGGAACTTTCGATCTTGGATGGTTCCTTGATACTCTTCATGAGAGATTTATTCATCACTATCATGAGGGGTGATGATGTGGTTGGATGATCTGACCATTTCAAGTTGCCTTTTGTATTGAGATCTAGTAAGAACCATGCAAGGTGATGTGGGATGAGGTGGGATGAAACTAGAGATTTTGGCAAGGTGCCAATGGAGACTATTGAGAATAGGATACTTTTGACAAGATTTGGACAAGGGACTCTTTCAATCAATGATTCCAAGTAAGACGACCGATACAAGATGATAGTCACTAGTAAGGGTACTCGATACCTATCTTACTGTGTAGGAAGTAGTCATGCACCAAGACCACTAGCAAAGTTCTGTGACCTACTAGGGTTACTTGAATCCAAAGTGATACAAAAAAGGGGTCTACGCTAATCTGATATGGGATACTTTGACTTTGGACTAGGAAGACTTGATAGAAGGTGAATGGGATGACCAACAAAAGAGAGACTTTGATGCGAAATGGATGGAAAAAAGACTGCAAGGTAAGACATGATCTCAGAATTTGGAACTAGACTGAAATGGGTATCCAGAAATAACAAAATTTTTCTCTCAAAGATTGTGCAAGTGCTCACTATCATGCATGTGCCATAACAGATGCGCTGCAAAAATTGGTAAATGCGCGGGAAGTCGGCACGGAAGCACCGCACTGGTAAAAATCAAATGCGCTGTAATAGGTAGTAAAAGTGTTGCAAGTCAGTACATATGCACTATAAGTTGGTACAAATGTGCAGCAATAGAGGATGGATGCGCCGCTCTGGTTTTTCTCAGTATTTTTGTAATTTTTTGGAAATTTTCTGATGTTTTTGGTACTTTGGTTGCAAGAAGGTTTTTTTGATCTAATTTTTTGAAATTATGGCAAGAAGACATAGCAAAAACAAAGAATATTTTATGGTTTTTTCTTTTTTTGTGATTTTTTGACTCTTTTTGGACTAAAAGGAAAAGCAAGTACAATCCTAGGCTTCAAATGGATTACAGGGGTTTTTGGCCACTAGAACAAAGGTGTTTAATGAAGGCAACCGTTTGAGTGGTTATATGTGCGGCAACACTACTCTCCGTTATGGAGTCTCCCAGCTTGCAAGGGTTGCACCTTGGAGGGTTTTGGGGGATGTTAGATGTCGGTATAACACAACTTCACTCGTTGTTTGAAGCTTTCACTCCAAACACAATTTATTTATAGTGGCTTGGAAGGGCTTAGCATCTAGCCAGTTACCACTTAGGGTCGTTCCTACTTGGATGAACGACATCCAAGAGCAAGCCCTTCTAAAGGAAAAACACATGCGAAAATGATATGTCTGGCATTTTGGTCACCCAAGATAGGGGAGAGCATAGGCCTGGTATCATTCCCAAAACACAGAATACAGTGGTTCTTTTCCCCTAGTTAAAATGAGAAAAAACTAGATGAGCTATCTACTTGGGCAAGCACAGAAAGTTGTTAACTTTGAAGTGATAACAAGATAACAATGGTCCAATTTTACCAAGATAGCAATGATGTGTTCAATTTTATCCCAGATAGCATGAATTGTTAACTTTGAAGTGATGATTGAGATAGCTATGGTTTAGTTTTACCCAGATAGCAATGATGAGTTCAATTTTATTCACGTAGCACAAATTGTTAACTTTGAAGTGATGGTCGAGATAGCAATGGTTTAATTTTACCTAGATAGCAATGATGAGTTCAATTTTATCCCGATAGCAATGAGTTGTTAACTTTGAAAAGATAGCAATATAGCAATGATTCAATGATATGCAAGATAGCAATGATTCAATTATTACTTTCCTAGTTAAAAACTATGTGAGATTTGCATGAGCATCCATTTACTTTCTCATTAGAAATCAAAGTGTGAGTTAACGAGTGCAACTATATGAATCTAAACTAGTACCTAGCCTGCAAAATAGATCAAGAGAGTTCCTGCAAAAAGACATCAGCATTAGTAAAAATTTCAAGGAAACCCTAAAAATCACTGCCTAAAACATATGCACTGCTTCAGAGACTGAATGCGTAAAAATAGAGAACAGAAGCACCATAGTACTTATGCGCTAAGACAGAGGTCAAAAGCATAGGAAAATAGTGTATATGCGTTGATCTGATATATGCATTGTATCTGAGGGTAAATGCATCGTAACAGAGTATGTATGCGCTGGAAGGGTATATGCGCCGGAACAGATACTATATGTGTCAGAATAGAGACTATATGCGCTGCAAGAACAAATGCACTGTAACAGATAGTATATGCATGTTAGGATGTGTCAAATGCATGATTTCCTCTTGTGTACGTCTTTCTAAAACATAAAAACTTAGTTTTTGGGTCAAATTTGGGGCTAGGTCCCACGGTGGGTGCCAAAAATGTTAAGGGAAAATTGGATTCAAATGAATAATCAATAATATCAAATATCAAGATACCTAAAACTCAATGAAATGGTGAACAAAAGAGATTCAATCAAACAATAAACAATACAAAGCAAACCTCCTTTAATTCATAGCTTCCATTGGTTGCCTATCTCAATCGATCTTGCATGTATGAATAAGGCCCTCAAAGAGTGCACTTCCTTGCTATAATTCCAAGATTATCAATGGAGAATGACTATGATAATGCTTTGTAATGAAGAGGAGCTTCACAACAATGATAGTAGTGTGGTAATGAGTGTGATCACAAGCAATGAAGGAATTGGTGCCAAAGGCATGCTGTAATTCCTGCAGAGTAACAATACTTAAAGCTTGGATGATTGAAATGGAGGAATAGGGTTCAATATATAGACTTAGGAAAGAAAAGATCAATGGTATAGAAACCTTGAGGAACATGTGCGAATAGAAAGAAGACAAGTGTCTTGCTATATTTTGCATGAGAGGAATTAATAAAATAGAAGAATGAGTTAACTGAAGAGATAAATCAATTAAAAGAATAGATCAATCAGTTAAGAGAATAAAACTAGAAGATGGAAATTGCATGAGGATGAGAAGATATTTTAGCTCAATTAAATATTTAGAATATTCAATTGCATGTGCACAAGGATTGAATTATATTTAGAAATAACTCAATTTAGAAGAAATAGACAACTTAAATAAATATTCAATTTATTTAAATTTAGAGAAGATATTATTGGAAGAAACAATTAAATAATTGGTATTATTTAATTTAGAATGAATTTGGGAGAACTAATTAAATAACGAGTATTATTTAATTTGTTAGAGGAATTAGAAGAATTTAGGAATTTAATTAAATAAATTGATTTTATTTAATTGTTGGGAGAATATGAATCAGATAAATAAATTGGTTTATTTATTTATTGATAGAGGAATTTGACTTAAATAAATATTAATAATATTTATTTGGGCAGAGTTGTGTCATTTTTAGGCTATACACCTCTGAGTCTAATTAGACTCCATATAACAACAATCTCCCACTTGGATACCGATCATAACACCGTTGACCTTGTAGCTCACACTAGAAATAAGCACCCTGGACTCTGATGTTCTATTTTTGTTGTTTTCAATCTAGAAGACCAACTGAAGATGAAGAGGAGCTCAGCTTCTCTCTTGTCACTACCTTTGTAAACATATCTGCTGGATTTTCATCTATATGTATCTTTTCTAGCCATAACTGTCCATCATCCAACACTGATTGAATGAAGTGATACCTCAACTATATGTGTTTGGTCTTTGAATGCAAGGAAAAATTCTTTGTAAGATGTATGGCACTCTAGCTATCTATAAACAAATAACTGTTAACCTGTTGTTTGCTCAATTCTTACATGAAAGATTGCAGCCATATCATCTCCTTGCTTGCCTTTATTGTAGCTACATAGTCTATCTCTGTGGTGGATAAAGCAACCACCTTTTCCAACCGTGAGATCCAACTCACTGCTATCCCACCTACAGTAAAAACATAACCTATAGTACTCCGCTTGGTATCAATATCCCCGGCCAAATCTAAGTCTACATAACCTGCTAAATCAGTATTAGAGCCCCCAAAACATAAATGTGTATTAGATGTACCTCTCAAATAACTGAGAATCCATTTTACCACATTCCAATGCTCTAATCCAGGATGACTCATATACCTGCTTAAGACTCCTACAACATGTGCAATAGCTGGTCTCGTGCATACCATGGCATACATTAAACTTCCTATAGCTGAAGCATATGATACCTTGGACATTTTTTCTTCCTCCTCTTGTGTCTTTGGACACATCTCCTTAGTCAATTTCAAATGACTAGGCAAAGGTGTGTTGACAACTTTTGCATTCTTCATATGGAATCTTTGCAACACCTTTTCAACATAATCATCTTGAGATAGAGTCAATTTTCTATTCTTCCTATCTCTGCCAATTTTCATACCAAGGATTTGTTTTGCTGCCCCCAAATCCTTCATAGCAAATGACTGTGCTAACTGCTGTTTTAACTCTCTTATGTGATCCATGTTAGACCCCTCTACAAGCATGTCATCAACATATAAACATAAAATAATGTAGTTGTCATTATCCAACCTCCTAAAATAAACACAATGGCCAGTTTTACACTAACTATAGCCTTGCTCTACCATAAAACTATCAAATTTCAAATACCATTGTCGAGGTGCTTGTTTCAGGCCATACAAACTCTTCTTCAATTTGCACACCAATTTCTCCTTACCTTTGACCTCAAATCTTTGTGGTTGTTCCATATATATCTCCTCCTCCAAATCACCATGGAGAAAGGCAATTTTTACATCTACCTATTCCAAATGCAAATCTTCAGCAGCCACAATACTTAAAATAGTACGAATAGAAGTCATCTTGACAACTGGATAAAATAACTCATCAAAATCAATGCCCTTTTTCTATGTAAATCCTTTTACAACTAACCCGACTTTAAATCTTTTCTTACCTCCATCTTCCTCTTTCAGCCTATGGTAAAGCCTTTTTACTTGCAGGTAACTTACATAATTCCCAAGTCTGATTTTTCAGTAAGGAGTCCATTTGTTTGTTCATTGCAGCCTCCTATTGAACCTTTGTATCCACCTGCATAGCTTTAGCATACCCTTCTGGTTCACCAGCATCTGTTAACAAAAAAGAATAAAAAGAGGGAGAAAACCTTTCAGGAGGTCTACTTAGCCTTTTTGATCGTCTGATATTCACTAGAGTTTATGGTATTTCTAGTTGTTGCGGAGCATGAGGAACCATTGGAATATCACTATTTAGAGTATCATCCAGCACCACATAATCCTTTTCTTTCTTCTCATGCTGCTGCAACTGATCTTTGTACAACACCTTCTCATTGAATACAACATCCCTACTTCTCACAAATTTCTAATTTTTAAAATCTCAAGCCTATAACCAAATTCATCAATGCCATATCCAACGAAGGTACACTTTTTTGATTTTACATCCAGCTTGGTTCTATTTTCAGAATCTACATGTGCAAATGCTTCACATCTGAAGGTTTTGAGAAAAGAATAACTCACCTTCTTACCTATCCATGCTTCCTCTAGAATACCACATCCCAAAGGAACTGAAGGACCTCTATTAATTAAATATATAGCGGTGCTGACAGCCTCTACCCACATGTTTAAAGGCAGCCCAACATGCAATCTCATGGTCCTTGCATGCTCCATTATTGTCCTATTCATGCGTTCAGCCACTCCATTTTCCTGTGGAGTCCCTAGTCCCTAGAACCATTTTCTGCCTATGAATTCCATTAAAGGAACAATAATCATCAAATTCTTTGCTACAATATTCACCACCATTATTAGATATAAGACATTTTAATCTTTTGCCCATCTCATTCTCAACCAAGCTTCTCCATTTCTTAAATGTTTCAAATACATCAGATTTCTGCCTAAGGAAATAAATCCATACCTTCCTAGTTGCATCATCTATGAATGTAACATAATACCGAGAGCCACCAAGAGAAGATACTTGAGCTGGTCCCCATACATTTGTATGCACAAGCTCCAACTTTTCATCTTTCTTTTACTTTCCATCCTTGAGAAAACTGACTCTCTTTTGTTTTCCATACACACAACTTTCATAGAAATTCATATTAATACATCCTGTGAACCTGCAGCAACTATTCCTAAACCTGTTTATTTTTTCTCTGCAATAGCTAAAGTAAAAGGAATAGTATAACCTATACAAAGATATAAGGTGCCTACTTTCACACCTTTTGCTACTATTAAGGCACCTCTTGTAACCTTCCAATTTTTATTAGTAAATGTAATAATGCAACCTTCTTCATCTAGTTGCCCTACTGAAATTAAATTCCTACCAAGCCTTGGAATGTGCCTTACCTCTTGTAGTAGCCAATGATTCCCATTCTACAACTTAATCTTGATTCTTCCCTTTCCAACAATTTGACAGGGTTTGTTATCTCCCAAATAAACTAGCCCAAAATCCCCTTGGACATAATCAAGAAAATAACTTCTATGGGGCATAGCATGAAATGAGGCCCCTGAACCTAAAACCCATGAATCATCAACATTATCTAGGGAAAGAATCAAAGCATCATCTTTAGATTTATTACTTACCACATTTGCCTCCTTATTTCATTGTCTATCTCCTTCTTTATTCTTCTGAGACCAGCAATCTTTCTTTAGATGACATGGTTTCCCACAGTACCAGCAATCCTTCTATCCTCTGGATTAGGATCTCTTGTCCTTTGATTTTCCTCGTGACTTCCCATGACCTCTAGAACCTTTTCCTCTCTCCTTTGATCTACCCCTGCTTTCTGCATTCAAAACACTACCTGATGTGGACCCTCCTAAGCTTTTCCATCGCATTTCCTCGCTAAGGATAACACCAACAAGATCATCAAATTTCAAAGTGTTTGAACCAAAGACAGAGTTACTTACAGCCATTACCAAGTAATTCCATCTTTCTGGCAAAGAACATAATATCAAGAGAGCCCTCACTTCTTCATCAAAACTTACTTTTACAGAAGTTAACTAACTGATAACCGTATTAAACTCATTTAAATGATCTGTCACAGATCCACCTTCAATCATTTTCAGATTAAACAAATGCTTCATGAGAAATACCTTATTTGAGGTTGAGGGTTTTTCATACAATTTAGCCAAAGCTTTCATCAGACCATCTATTGTCTTCACTTCTGTTATATTGAATGCCACCGATAGTGCTAGGTACAATCGAATGGTTCCCAATGCCTTTCTGTCTAGAAGATTCCAATCCTCATCCATCATTCCTACTAGTTTCTTGGATACTCCTTCCAACGGCCTCCCTAAATCCTTCTAATAGAGGTAATCCTCCATCTGCATCTTCCATAACTGATAGTTCTGCCCATTAAATTTATCAACCTTCAATTTACCCTTGTCCACCATTGCTCCCACTCAACTGTGAGACCTTCCTATAGACGATAATCAAACACAACCCACTCTAATACCACTTGTTAGGGTTAGCCAGCAGAAGATATCAATTAAATAAAAATAAAGATTAAACAGAGGAATGGAAATACACAGAAATAATAATAGCAAGAGACATGTTTTAACATGGTTCACCCAAACTCGGGCTACATCCACCAACAGAGAGTCCAATATTATTATCTAGTAAATCAAACTGCTTACAACCAGTAATCCCTGCAACTCAATACTGCTGCAAAATGCTACAATACATCCATGGAAACCCTAACCCTTAGCCATTTTTATCATGACTTTTGTCAGTTACAAAATAGGCTTTTTTTTAAGTCGGCCAATAGAAAAAATAACTCCCAATGCCTTAATAAAATAATAGGTAATTTTTTCTTTAGGGAAACTATGCCGATAAAAGTGGGGAAAATTTAACCTTTGAGTTTGATTAGGCTCCATATAATAACACAAGTAATTATTACAAAACAAAAGAGTGAGATAGTACAAGATGATTCTTGTCACTATGGTAGACGAAATCAACAATGAAAGCTCGCTAAAAATTAGAAAAGAGTACAAAGATTGTCATCAGTTGGAAATAATAGTGGTTCTCCTCCTCAAAAGCAATAAAAAGTCTTACATACACAAGAATATGAGAAACAAGCATTACATGGATTTTTTGACAATAAACAAGACTCTCACAAGAACCACTCGACCTTCACACAAAACCTGATCGAATACCTCTCTAAGAGGTTTACAAGTTCTAAAATTTAGTACTATGGTACTACCAGGTAATTATTTCTAACCTTTTATCTCTCATGTTGTGTTTCCTCTGTGATGTGTTATGTGTTGTTTAGGCCTCCTGGGATGACCCTTGATTCTCTTGTAAGGTCCAGGATACTAGGACACTGCCTCTGTTGTGACCTTCTTCTATTTGTATCATCATTCTTCTATATTGCTTTTCCTTTATTTTTCATGGTTGTGTGTTGTGTCTTATGGACATAGCATTGTGGTTGGTGACTTGGGAGTACCCTCCTACATGATTGTCCCTAAGACACTTGTTTCTCCTCTCTCGATGTATTGTTTCCCTTCCTCTACTGTTTCTATCCAGCAGGCGAATGATGAAAAACATATTATACTGATGCGGACCTAGTGTCCCTTTAGCAAGTAATCAAAAAATGGACCATGTCCATACATGACGATGGGGTTGATATATATTATCTGACATTTGGCTATTAGAATCACTCCATGTGATCTTGATGTTGTCTTATCACACTTACAAACCATAACAATACTATTGCTCTGTGCACTTTGTTTGTCTTTGAATCTTGCCTTGGGTACACTCAGCTTTGAGATTTTTGTGGTATAGCCCCATGGTTATACTTGATCTCTAAATTCATAGTATAACCTTGGCTCTTTGTGTGAATGATCATATGCATTATTGTTTATCATGATTATATGGATGCTAACACTTTTCTTGTAGGAATGTGTTTGTGGGAACATTTGGTGATTGTAAAGTACATGTTACCTCTGGGGGGCATGGGTTTTGCAAGAGTTCATGTTCCCTTGTGTGTTTTCTTCCTACCTTAACATCCTTGATATCGATACCTGATATCAACCACCTTAAGGTAGGGGAATATATAAGGTAAGCTATCTATTTTAGATGTTAGCAATGTGCTTGTTCTCAGGTGCAGTCTTAAAGACTAGTCACGATGAGTCCCTCATGCACTCTGAGATTTGTTTGAAATCTACTTACAATCATTTAAGCCCTCTACAGAGGTAGGATATCACATATATACTTTTTATCTTAAGCCCTCTATGAAGGTGGGGATGGTGTATTTCTCATGGAGAGTGCACATCTTGTCATTTTCAAAAAGTCCTTTGCGGAGGTAGGGAGCGGTTCTGTGACTAACTCAACCCTTAAGCGTGTCTTCAGCTATTGTTGTGGTGAAGCCCAATTGTCAGTGTGTGCCTGTAATGTACTTGAGATGGCGATGAACCTAGAAATAGGAACACTCCATCACTTGTCTATCATGTTTTCTCCATGTCTTCCAAGTGTGTGTATTGCGTGTTTGTTCCCAAGCAGTCTTAAAGACCGGTGGCGATGAGTCCCTCCTATGCTTTAGAATTTTTAGGGCATGCTTGATTTGTATGGTGTGCTTGATTTGTTTGGCATGTTTGTTGCCCCATATGCAGTCTTAAAGACTAGTGGCAATGAGTCCCTCTTGCATTATGGGTGGTGTGTTTACTTTCCTTGTACTGGCATTCGCATTTCATATATGAAAAAGAAAAAGAAAAAGAAAATCATCACAGTCTTCACTACATTCACTGTATTCATTGTGTTTTACGTGTGTTCAATGTTGTATTCTCTCTTTCTTGTGTGACTGTAACTGTCTTCTCCATGTTTTGCATGCATGTTACTATCTTCGTTGTGATTGGCATGTCTTCTCCATGCTTGGCGTGTTTACTGTGCTTTTTGACAGTACTTTAATGCATGTATTGGCCTTGCATTTATACATACATTAGAGTGGGGGCTAAATGTTAGAAAATGTCCCCTTGGGGGCTTTTGCCTCTTAAGGTTTAGCTCTTGAGTCCTTTAGAATGAATTTAGAGCATCTTGCATGATTTTGATGACTGCTGATGAGAAAACCTTGAAGTTTTATAGAAAATAGGACTCAGGGGATGCACTTAACATAATTCTTTCCTGAAATAGGGGGAGGACTTGGGCACCCTCACCCTAGTCGTTCCCTATTTTAGGTCAGGACCAATTTCAAAGTGTCAGTTTATGACCGTTATTTAGGTCCTATGCTGACATGGTAAGTTTGAATTACGAAATTCTTAGCAAGAATGTTTGTAGTTTCATATATAAGCATGTTTAGGCATTCATTTGTAAACTAGATGGACATTAGATGGATATTACATACTTGTGGCTTATGTTAAGGTGATTCAAGGCATTCATTGTGTTACAGAGCAGAATTTGTGTTGTTCTTGTGTTTTTATTTGCAGATTTGGCATCCATCTCCTCATGGCATGAAGAGCATCTTCCTTCCATGAGATCTTCACTACAAGGTAATATCAATTGTGTTTTCTATCATTTATCATTTGGATTTTGCCTCTATCCCATAGGGATATGCATTCTTTATCTAACAATGGTGTTCAGAAGACTTGAATGTCTCTCCGAGGCTTGACTGAGGCAAGCCTCTAAACACCACAACCCCCAACTCATTTTTCTGTGATTGCAGGTTACAGGTTGCAAAAGTAGAAAAAGTGGAGTTGTAGGAGAGTAGTGCAGACTATCAGAATTACAGACCAGAGAAGAAAATAGGGACCTAGACTCAGGTGCCTACTCATTAGTCCTCTGAATCCCACAATAGGAACATGTTGCAGATAAGATTCCCAGATCTCAACAAAAACTGTGGCACTGGACCAAGGTACCCACTCATTAGTCCTTGACTTTTCTATTTTCCAAACTTTGAAATCTGGTACGCATTTGATTGTCATTTGATATCTTTGTGTGCAATCATTTTCTATAATTTGTCTGTTTGTTCATGAATTTGCATAATTAGAGTTTTGAGCACAATTGGACTTAATTGAATAACAAATCTACACAATTCCAATCTTCCCCTATGTTCCAACTGACAAAAGGCATGTAGTAGGTTCCTCTACTCGGCTGAAAGTCCTTGAATGATTAGTGGTGAAAGGAGGATCAAGACAAACCATTGAAATCAAACCCTCTTCATATTTTACCCTAAACACCAACAAAGTGCTCTTTTGCCTTTCATTCCTTTTTTCTTAGCCATTTTCCTTCCTTCTCACTCCTTAGTCAACACAGTGGCAAATTGGTGAACTGATGAACCAGTGAACCAAGGGTTTGCCAAACTTAAATTTTGCTGACTAAGGAAAAAGAAAGGGCAGAACACTCAGAATTTTTTGGGATTTTCTAAAGGGAACATCCTTCCATTTAGGCTTTCTTAGATTGGATTTCCCCTATGGAAGGAGGGATTTTTGGGATATTTTAGGTTAGGCAAAATATGACAACAGTTACAATAAGAATCATAATGTATATTAAAGAGAGAAATATAGAAACTTATTTTAGGTTTCTTTCCTCAAGATAAGAGACTACAACATTTACATTTTTGTATAATATGGTATATACATATGCATATTTTGATTAAAGAGTCAGTTGGAGGTGACAAAAAGTATATGTTTTTAACTTTGAGCTATATGAGCATGTGAAATGATTTTGCGGCATAATGAATATTACTCATAAGAGTGTTTCAAAGTTCCAATTCCCTTTAATTCCATGAGGCTTTCATTATAACTGTAATAATTATGGAGTGAGAGAGATTGAAGAATATGTTGAAAGGTAACCCTAGGTGACTTGAGAATGATGAAGTTAAACCTATGCCACATGCATTATCAACCAAAAAATTAAACACATATATAATAGAAAAGAAATAGAATATGATCATTAATCTTTCACAAATTACATCATACTATGAATAGTCTTGGTACATTGGAAACTTAGTGGAGACTGATATCCTGAGAGGATGGCCTTTCATTGCGTTGTTAATAGGCTGAGAACTTATGTATATCACAACCATTATTCTTCTCACCCATACCGAAAGGATGGTCAATGAAAATTCATTTCATAGTATAGATAGCTCTCTATTTTTCACAACTTATAACACAACCCTCTATATTGCATTTTGATTTCGATGTCAAAGAGCATAAATAATTAATCAATGTTTATGACCTAGAAATGTTATCATTTATTCATGTTCTTTAAAATAAAGCATTATGCTAAAATCTTATGCAAATACCTTGCCAAATCTTGAAATTTCTTGTTGAGAAGGATTGCCCATAGGTCTTAATTTTTGAATACATGAGATTGGTTAGACCAATTTGTTGAACACCTAGAATACTAAGAGGGAGGTGAATCAGTATTCTATTTAACCATTTACTTATTAAACCATTAATCTATTTGCCACATTCAATAACAGTAAAGCAAATCAAGCATAGAAAGCACAACCATAAACCATAACACATAAACACTAGGATTTTTACATGGAAAACCCAAAAAGGGAAAACCACGATGAGTGTTAGCTCACAATATATTATGTAGTATCAATACTAAATTACAAGAGGCTCACTACCTAAGGACTCACTACCCTAAGGACTCACTACCCTAAGGACTCACTATCTAAAAGATGCTCACTACATAGAGGCTCACTGCCATAAGAAAGAAAGAGATAGAAGGGTGGCTCACTGCCAATATGAACTGTTGTAATTGCATATGTCAATGCATGGATACAACTCCAATGTAGCTTAGAAAACTGTCTCAAAACTCTTCATCTTTGACTACTCTGTCACACTGCTCTGCTCTTCATAAAACTTCTTCTCAAACACTTATCACATTGATTAGATCACACATCTTCATACATGTCACACATATACATTCATATTCACATCACATCTCTTATTCAACACCAAAATGAATCTCATATATATATATATATATATATATATATATATATATATATATATATATATATATATATATATATATATATATATATATATATATATATATATATATATATCCGCAACACTTACAAACTTCAAATTGGGTCAGCTAGCTAGAATGAAACATGTAGTTATTCAATTTGTAGCTTGTCGGCCTAATACATTCACCAAAATACATAGCGAACCAAAAAAAAACTTAAAACACATTCTCAAATGTCAGCTCCAACTATAGAATTACATAGAACATGATTCTAATCAATAGATTCTTCCACACAGAGATTATACTATCAGGTTAGCCTCATACATAGACTATCACAGACTCATATCAATTATCAGATCACAAATTTCAATGCAGAACACAAAACTCCTTCAAATTCACAACTAAGACTCTTTAGACATCCAAGAACTTAACTTTAGAACCGCAGAATAAAATATTGACATGCGGTGAGATGCAGATTATCAGAACTTGAACTCTATCACTATCAATACTAGTAGAAATACTCATGAACTCATAGCTACCTTACCGGAGGTCTTTAGACTATGTAAATTTGGAATTAGACACTTCAATCATATGTTTATAACACCTTAAAACTACATGAGAAAGTATCTATTACCAGAGGAATGCAAACCAAATCAAACATATATTCTATTTTGTTCAAGATTGTTTTTTGCTATCCCAGACTTGTGCTATTTGTAAGTATACTTCCAGAAGTCATCAGAAGGTAAAAATTTGGAATTGAATATATCTAAGGGGTACCAACATCTTACTAGAACTATAGAACTTGATCTTCAAATGCAGACCAATGCTGACCATAATACTGTAGCTCTTTTAGTCTTCTCTGTACTCTACCAACACTTAGCTAAAATGCCTAAGTCTTCTTTCCAGACCAAAATTCTCTGTACACATGACTTCATGAGGATTACTATAACCTTACAACCCTTTTGAATCCTTGTTTCTTGTTTCCATCAATGACAACACAATCCAAACATCATACTTAGTCAATCTAAGTCATACCAGTAGTGTCTTCCTCAGTGATGTTTGCCAAGTTGCCAACAATCTCCCCGTTTGGCATTGATGGCAACACACAATGTGAAATACCATCATATTGCTCCCCCTAACTACTTGTACTCTTTCACATGCTACTCTCCCCTTTTATGTTTTTCGCATGCTTTACTCTCCCCCTTTGACATCAATGGCTAAGGTGTATGATTCAGGAGTATGTACAAATTGAATCTGCGCCCCTAAGTATTTTATTCTTATACATACCAAAACTTCAAAACTATTTGTACTATCCACATATATACATGTGAAATTAAATGACTTACTATCTTATAGGGAGAATGTACTTATAGATATTTTTTAGATGTATTGCATCTCCATCCCATCTTGCCTTAGCATTTCTCAACACTTGTATGTGCCCATTAATTTTGAACACCAACTCTTCTGCTTTATCAACAGTAGCAAGGACTTCAGTGATGTGTCTAATTTTATCTACTTCTACTACAAGTGCTACTATAGAAGTTATCTTAAATCTTACAATTTCTCTAAGCTGACTCATTTTGTTTTTAATGGCTTCTTTTTGACTCTACAGTTTATTGATTATAGAATGTATGGTTTCAACTTCTACCCTCTTATTTCCATTAGCATCCTTTAAAGGATCATAAGTATGGGAAATCTTAATTAGTTGTGCTTCCCAACCATCTATCTTATCTCTCAAATCCTTGGTGGTTGCAAGCCAGGTTAGGCAAAATCGATAAAGATTACTAGTATCTTTCATTGTTTTCTCCGCATCTTGAATACTTTTATCTAACAAGATTTTATCTTTAGAGTATTTATCATTGAGTTCTTCTAATCTTTTACTATCAATCTCCATTCTTACCTTCATTTCCACTACTTGTTCAAAGGACTCAAAATGAGAATTGAAAGACTCCATACGTTTCTTCATCTGTACTGGAGGAGTCAAAGAGGTGTCTCTATTTACACCGGGTATGATTTTCTCAAAAATTGTTATAGCTTCACTCATAAGCTCACTGTCCTCCATGTGAGATTTGAGAATTTCCTCTTGAGTAGTGGCTTGGAAGATTGTCCCAAGTTTCAATTTTTGCAATGGGGACATTGTAGTCAAGTTTATTTGTCCTTGTAGTAACTTAGGTGCAGATAAAATATGAGTTTCTTTCTATTTTGCCAAAAACTCTCTTAGAGATTCAAGTGAATCTTCTCCAGCAGTGTCTCTTCTACCTTCACCAAGAGGCACTTCAGTATCATGACTCTTTCGGAGGATCTTCTTGAATAAACTCTTGTTCATTACCTCCTGTTTCTAGAGCTTCATCATCAATCATTTGTTCATTGGTTTCTTCTTTTTGTTCATATTGTCCTTCAGAGACTTTTTCTTCAGATGTCATTTTTGTCTCTTCAGTGTTCTTTTCTTCTATAGACTCTTTCATTTCATTTTTCCCAGAGGTTTCTGGAGGAGTAATTACATCTTGATCCATTCTTTGCTCTCCATCCACATCCAGAACTTTACTTGAATTATTAGGATTCTGTTCATCTTCACCCATTTCCATCATAGTTAGAATTTGAAGTTAGTTAAGCACCATCATAATTTTCTCCTCAGTTTCTTTTTCCAACTTTTCAATCCCACTTTTATCTTTGGCCATCAAAATGTTAATTCTCTTTTTGGTTCTAAATTATTCATTGAACCTTTGAGTGGCTTTAACCTTATCTAGTCTAGTAAGACTTGGACAAACCTTTTTCAAAATAAAATCTTTCATTTCTTCATCTTTAGCCATAGCCTCTTCTTTTCTAGCAGTTAGAATACTTGCTAGGCTATCAGGTAAGTCAAATACAACTTCAATAAATGCTTTATTAAACATATCTAGGAATCTTACCACAATGGTTTCAATTATTTCCTTATTAGCATCAGAGCTTTCATCATAAAATTTTGCAATGGGCTTTAAGTTGCCATGCTGAGCCACTACATTGACTATGGTTTTTGGATCCATAGTAGTATCACTTATCTTTTCCTTTTTCTTATCTTTCCTTTTGCCTTTTCTTCTTTATCCTTGTCTTTTTTTTCTACAGAAGTCCTTTGTCTCTTCTTCTCAAGCCCTTTTGATATTTGACCTTTAGATTTAACTTGACTAGAGTCTTCTTTCTCGTTCTCTGTTATTTCTTCTTTTCCAAAGGGCTTGGCTTTCTTACTAGAAGTGGATTCATCAGCTTTTGCTCTTTTAACCTTTATTTCTTCATCAGTTTTTTCTCTTTTAACCTTTATTTCTTCATCAGATTTTGTTTCCTCTTCTTCTTCTTCACCACCACCACCATGGCTCACATACATTCTGTTGGTGGCCTTTCTTTTCACTCTTTTGTTTTTCTTCTTCCCCATTGTAGGTTCTATTCTTTTAGAAGTTTCTTTTTCCACAACAACTATAGGAATGGGTCTGGAGGTCTTAGAAGTACCAGCACCAGAAGAGGAGGTCCTTGTTGTCCTTCTTGTCCTTGGATTAGACTTTATCTATTCAGTCTTTTCTTCATGCTTCTTTGGAGCCTTTGCTTATTCAGTTTTCTCTTCTTGCCTTTTCGGAGCCTTTGTAGCTTGAGCCTCAGTTCTAGCTTGGTCTATTTTCTCCTTTGTGAATCCTTTGCTAATGGTATACTCTTCTACCCACTTCTTTACTTTTCTTTGTGTCTGTGGCTATGTTTGTTCCAATTGAATTTTGAGAGACTTTTCCTCATAAGTCCCAAACCTTTCTTCTTTAGGGTCTTTGGGTTTGCTCAACATCAGATTTGCCAAACAAGTCAAAATGTCCTTTGTAACCTCATATCCCATCGTTGAGACCCACACTATTCTTGGTTCCACTGCCTCCATGAGGCATTGATCTTTGGTCACCATAAAAACATCATCTTTATACTTTTCTACTACTTTCCTAGGGATTCTAACCCTAGCTTGCATTTTATTCTAGAATACTTTGAAGTATCCCCAAAGAGCTACACTTTGAGCATTATCATCTCCAATACTCTGCAAATTGTTTCTAATTTGCACTGCTACAAGAGTGTGGCTCAACCAAACAATATTGCTCATACCCGGCAATTCCCTCAAGAAATAGAATAGCAAATAGATGACAAGGGTACCATATTTGAATGGGTACTTGGTGTCTGTGGTTCTCTTTAAGTTTTCCATCAGCCATTGCTGGAGCAATTCACATAAATCATAATCAATACTCTTCTTCACCATATCATATGCAGTATAGATGGTTGTGGTTGAAACAAAGTTCTTCCTATTGGAGAAATACACCTTGTATCCAATAACCATACAAGCGAATTTCACTTCTGAATCCTCTATATCATTGACAGTTAGAGCTCTCTTATCAAATTTTGCACCAGTCAGCTTCATCACAGTGTCATTCTTTATAGATTTTAGCATCAGAACTATTTTGGAGGACAACAAACCTGTAACTGCCTCAATGGCATCTTTGGTTATCATATGAGGCACATTCATCCAAAATAATTCATCATGGATTCTACTTAGGACATATCTGACCCAAGCATCTTCAAAGAAAATTAGAAAATCTATCCATGTGTCCAATTTCTTTTCATGTAGAGCACTGAATTCTTCTTTCAATTCAAATTTATCACCCAACAACTCACTCAAATAGACTTTCCCTGATTTTACATGATCATATTCTTCCATATTTGCATGAATGCAAGCTCTAATATCCTCATTATGCATTATACCATAGGGCATGCTAGAAAATGCACCATTAGGGTTTGTTTCCAAAGACTTAAACAAATGCTTCTTGAATTTAGGTCGAGGCCTATCAGTTATCTCAACAACTTGTGGAGTAGACATTTTCATAGCCCAATAAAACTTTTCAAGAGTGATGACTGTAAATACCTTGTTCTATGCTTATGGTTAGGGTTTGATCACACCAGTTGCTTTGATTTTACCTTTTCTTTGCTGCTCAGATCTCCTTGGTCGCTCAAAAACTATAATGCAAAGTAAATTTCCTTTGAATGATATTGCTTATATACCCTTTTCATCAAAACCTAATCGACATAAATGTGTGTTTCCAAAAAGATGTCAACACTTCCTCTGCAATCTTCCACATTAGACTCTTTTCTACTAGAATTTTCTTTAAAAAATATGATATACTATTCTTCAACTCATATCTTCATGTTGGATGTCAGTACCACTTTTCTGGCTAGGGGAACAAGATTTTCATTGAAGCTGCCCCTGAGCTAGAGCTCCCAATTTACTTCCCGAAGGAAGTCTCTACACCAAAGTCTAGTGCAGACTCATTCTTGGCTTCAATGACATCCTTCTTAACCCACACCTTGTTCATATCCTTCTTGATTTTTTCCACATCAAACTTTTGCACTGGTTTCTTCTTTTCTACCGAATTATCATTCTTCATGTTCTTACTTCTATAGAACCTTGCAATGTGTCCAGGCCTATTGCAATTATAGCACATAACATTCCTCTGACTGTTGTCCCTTTCATTTATTCTGGATCTACATTGGTTAGCCTTATGTCCAAATCTATTGCATGTAAAGTAGTTGCCATTAAAAGATTGAGTATTCCTTCCATTGTTATAGTCATTCCTTATCTGACTTTTGTTAGATTCAGGGCAGACAACTGAGGGGGGGTGAATCAGTTGTACAAAACTTTCTTCCAATTAAACACTTAAATCCACTTGGTAATTTAGCAACATAAGGATAAATCAATCATGTAAACATAATGCATTAAATCAAGAGAAGAAACACATTAACACACATGACACCAAGATTTTGACATGGAAAACCTGGTTAAGGGAAAAACCACGAGGTGATTAACCCAAGATTGTATTCTCTATTAGAAGAATAGAAAGATCAAAATGGCACATGCCAATTAGGGCTCACTGCCTGAGCACACTACTCACAAGAGGCTCACTGCCTACAAGAGACACACTATCTACAAACTGATAAGTATCACATACTTGAATTGGAGAATAGCATCTTCACCATGCTTGAATCAGTTCCATTTAAGTCCAATACTTCTGCTCTTCCTTTCAGTCTCCTCCTCTCTACCACACTCACATTTCCACAAGTCACACACTGAAATGACTTTACAGTCCCTTATTTATACAAGACATCAACTTAGGAATAATCATCTAAGTCGGCAAATAACTACAAGAACATCTGCAGGATGTGTAACTCATCTGGTCAGCCAGTCTCAGGAAGAAAACCATCATCCAAAAGTTATTCTTCAAGTGCGATCTCCAACTCCAATGTGAACCACCAACACAAGCTGGACACGAGTCAAGGACCTTCACAAGATTTCTTGAATCACCAAAAACATCCATACTTCATCTGCTTACTGAAATCCTTCTCTCCTTCATCCAGAACCTCAAGAACACAGTCTGTCATCACTGTCACAAAGGAATAGATGCTTACAGACCTTCAAACCATGAACTAATCAAGTTGATACTTCACAAAGACTTCCTCAACACTCCTCTAAATCCATAGAATAGGATAATGCATTTCTGGATCTCACCGGACCTGTCTGTGTCACTCTGTCACCTCTGAACTCCTGTCGGAACCAGTTTTACTTGAGTGGCCACAACTTCTTTAGATATTCATGTGGACCTTTGAAATCTTTACTGGATCACCTTAAGACACATATCTACATACCCTATAAACCACATCCTCTGATCCTCATCTTATCTTGGACTTTTACCTTACTGTCTTCACTATTCTTCTTTGTTCCTGATTAGGAATAATTTTCTCAATATCCTCAGCACTCAGCTCATTCAATCCTTTTCATCAATGCAATAGTGGTATGTTGACATCAATGACAACACCAGTTAGGCCCATACTTGCAAAAATCTCCCCCTTTGTCATTGATGGCAACATATGATGTGAAAAATTATTTTGACCATCAAGACAAGAACTTTTCTTCACTGACACAACTCCCCCTATCACCAACAATCATTCACTTGTCTTCTCTTCCTTTACTGCTCCCCCTTTGATTGGGCACCACTTGTTTTTCACATGTCTTCTCTCCCCCTTTGACATCAATGGCAAAGGGCACATACTTACAATTCCACCATTTCAGAATCATATCAGTTGCTTCCCCTGAGTAGCAGCTCTTCATCATCAATTCGGATCACAAGATATGACTGTGATAACCACCGGACTGATGCACATCAGTGCACCTTATTTCATCACCAGAGGGGCAATAACCCCTAACTTCTCCCTAAGATACTCAAAAGAGTCCTTAGGTAGAGTTTTAGTAAAGATGTCTACAATCTGATCCTTAGAAGGCACAAACTCCAATCTAACTTCATTCTTGTTCACTTGTTCTCTCAAAAAGTGAAACTTGATGGATATATGTTTAGTCTTTGAATGCAACACTAGATTCTTAGATATATTTATTACACTTGAGTTATCACAGAAGATTGTGATAGGCTCCTCATACTCTACTCTTATGTCTCTTAGCATTTGCTTCATCCACAAAACTTGAGTGCAACTACCTACTACTGCAATGTATTATGCTTCTGCAGTGCACAGAGATATTGCCTCTTGTTTCTTGCTCAGCTAAGAAACCAATCTCTTCCCCAAAAAGAATGCTCCACCACTGGTACTCTTCTGGTCATCCACATCTCCTGCCCAATCCGCATCTATATATGCATGAAGAGAGAAATCATGATCTCTGGGATAGCACAATCCATACTCAACTATTCCTTTTAGATATCTAAAAATCCTCTTGATTGCCATGACATGAGATTCTCTAGGATCAGCTTGAAATCTAGCAACAAGACCCACAACATTCATAATGTCTGGTCTAGTTTGAGTGAGATACAATAATCCACCAATCATTGACCTGTACTTTTTCTGATCAACCTTAGGAGAGTCATCATCTTTGCCCAATTTACATCTGGTTGCCATGGGAGTATTCATTGGTTTTGAGTCTTCCATCCCAAATTTCTTCAACAATTCTTTCACATATTTGGTCTAAGAAATGAAGATTCCTTTCTTTGTTTGAGTGATTTGTAGACGCAAGAAGAAATTCATTTCCCCAAGCATGGACATCTCAAATTCATTTTTTATTTGATTTGCAAAATTTTTACACATACTATCTCTTCCTCCAAAAATGATATCATCAACAAACACTTCAACAATCAAGATATTTTCATGATCAATTTTGAAATACAAATTATTGTTAGCAGTACCTTTGTTGAAACCAATCTTCAAAAGATGCTTGTCCAATCTTTCATACCAGGCTCTTGGGGCTTGCTTTAGTCCATGCAGTGCTTTCTTCAACTTGTAGACCATATCATCATGATCAGACAATTGAAATCCATCCGGTTTCTCAATGGATACTTCTTCTTCCAAGTCACCATTTAGGAAGGCAAACTTAACATCCATTTGATATACTTTAAAATCCTTGAAGGCAGCAAAAATGAGAAATAATCTGACTACTTCAATTCTTTCCACCGGAGCAAAAGTTTCTTCAAAATCAACTCCTATTTGAGAGTAACCCTTGCAGAACAATCTAGCTTTATTTCTGATTACTTCACCAACTTCATTCAGCTTGTTCTAGAAGACCCATTTTGTTCCAATCATATTCTTGCTTCTAGGTTTGGGAACAAGATCCCAAGTGTGATTTTTCTGAATTTGCATCAACTCTACCTCCATTGCTTTAGTCCAGTTTTCATCATTGCAAGCTTCATTCACTATCTTAGGTTCAATCTTTGAAATCAAATAATACTCATTTGAATCTTGAGCAATTCTCCTTCTTGTTTGTACACCTTTGCTTTTATCACCTATGATCTGATCTTCAAAGTAGTTCAGTCTTACATACCTGGGAACTTTGGGAGTTTCCTGCATTTCTGATTCTTGACCAGGCTCATTCAAACTTATCTCTTCTTCCTGATTTGCCGGATTAGTCTGGATCTAAGTCTCAGAAGGGACTTGGACTCCTTGGATCAAAACATCATTCTGATCATCTTCATAATATTCATAAAACCTTAAGGGTTTTTCAATTCCTTCATCAACCTTCACATTTGTACTTTCTATAATCTTTCTTAGTCTCTTGTTATAACACCGGTATGCTTTGCTTTGAGTAGAGTAACCCAGGAATATTCCTTCATCACTTCTAGAATCAAACTTGCCTAGATCTTCATCTATTTTGATGTAACATTTGCTACCAAAGACTCTGAAATATCTCATAGTAGGAGTGATGCCAAACCAAAGTTCATAAGGAGTCTTACTGGTATTGCTTCTGATTTGAACTCGATTGAGAGTATAGACTGCAGTGCTGACATCTTCTCTACAATAGATCTGAGGAACATTTGCTTCCATCATCATTGTCCTAGATGCTTCCTAGATGGTCTGGTTCTTTCTTTCCACTACTCCATTCTGCTGTGGAGTCCTAGGAGCAGACAGCTGTCTCTTTATTCCATGCTTCTCACAGAATTCTAAGAACTCACCGGATGTGAATTCTCCACCTCTATCAAACCTCAGACATTTCAATTTTAATCTAGTTTCATTCTCTATGATAGTCTTGAATATTTTGAATTTCTCAAGAGCTTCTAATTTCTCTTTCAGAAAAGTTACCCACATCATCCAGGAATAGTCATCAATTAGTAGCATGAAATATCTATCACCTTGTACACTCCTGATTCTTTCCGGACCACATAAATCAGTATGAATTAAGTCCAATAATCCAGTAGAGGATAGTTCCTTACTCTTGAATGTGACTCTGCTTAGCTTACCCAACTGACATTCTTTGCACAAGCTATTAGTAGGTTTCACCAATTTTGGAAGATCTCTTACAGCCTGCGTGTTGCTTATCTTGATGATGTTATCAAAATTCACATGACACATCCTCTTATGCCATAACCAACTCTGATCAACTTGAACAAATAAGCAACTTTTATCAGTAGCAACCAAGTGGAAGATAATACCTTTAGTTTGAGTACTGAATGTAATCTCTGTTCTAAAACTTTCAAAGATCTTGCATTTTCCATTCTTGAATCAGAGATCATAGCCTTTGTCCACCAACTGTCCAACACTAAGAAGATTGTGCTTCAATCCTTCAACATACAGTACATTACTGGTTTTGTTCCTTCCATCAAAAGAAATAGTTCCTCTACCTCTTATTCTACTAGCAGAATTATCACCAAACTTTACCACTCCTCCTTCATACCTCTCCAAATCTATGAACTTATTTTTGTCACCTGTCATATGGTGAGAGCATCCATTGTTAATGACCCAATCATCCTTCTCTTCAATTTGGGCAGCTAGAGCTCTTTCCACGGTCTTATGATTGACAGATACAGAGGACATTGGATCTTCTTCCTTGATGGCAATGAACACCCATTCATTTCTGGATTTGTTTCCTATCTCTGATTCATCATCTGTTACTCCTTCATTATTATCATCTTAATGTACATAGTAACAGTTCTTTTGGAACCTTGGCTTGATAGGATTTTTCCTTGAAAATCTTTCCGGACACCTTGAGGCAAAATGACCAATCTTATTGCAGTTAAAACAATTAAAAGGCAATTTCCCTTCATACTTACCGGATCTTCTTGGCAGTCTTTTAGCAATAAGGGCTTCAAGATGAGCAGTTTCTGCTTCTTCTTCTTCCAGGTCTTTTCTTGTTTTTTCATACCATGATAGTTTCCTTGAAGAGTTCTCTCCCGGATCAAACCTTTGTTTACCTTTTACAGAGGCACTAGCTTTGAATGTAGATTCAGTCTTAGGAGGGGCATCTCCAAACTTGGTCATTTCAAATGCAGCCAATTTACCAGCCAATTGATCTCTTGTGACAGTTGTATGAGCTTTGAATTCTTCAATGGCAGCAACCTTGATTTTATAAGAAGCAAGAAGGGATCTGAGAATTTTGCCAACAATCTCATCTTCATCCAAGACTCCACCAACACATCTAAATCAACAAACAAGCTCATTTACTCTTGGCATAAAAGTAGTGATATTTTCATCTTCTCTCATCTTCAGATTTTCAAATTTCCCTTTCAGACTTTGTCGCCTTGCACATTTAACATACTTGTCTCCTTCATGCAGAAGTTCCAGTTTTTCCCAAATCTCAAAAGCAGTTGGTAGGTCAACAAAATTTGAAATCTTTGAATCAAATAATGCGCTTAGAAGAGCTTCTATAGTCCACAGATTGTTTTCAACATCAGTGATTTCATTTGGGGCTTTCGGGCCACCTTGTGGAGGAGTATACTTTGTTGAAGCCATGTTTTAGTACTGCATTCCCATACATTGTAGGTGACATTTCATGTGACTTTTCCAATGATTAAATTGGTTCCATCAAACTTCAGACTATCCTTTTTGTAGGATGACATCCTGGATTGGTGCAGGAGCTCCACAGTTTAATCATTGTGTTGGTTTTTTCCTAGTTGTTTTCATGTTAATTTGTTTACCTCTAAGGCTTTGAAAGCCATTTTGATACTTTGTAATAAGGAATTAGTCCATTTTATTTGACTAGTCCACTAGAGTGTTTGATAAGACCTATTTTCTAGGAGTTCTCTTTTAGAAACTTGGAGTTTTTTAAGAAAAGCTATTTTCCATTGATTTACTGCCTTCATGGGTAGTTGTACGGACAAGAATAGGAAGTGCAAAGGTTAGAAACTTCCTATAAACTTGATTTTTGTTTAAACATGCCATATAATGAATAAGAGGAGGAGTTTATTAAGGAGAAAACTGTGTTTTTATGCTTTTTGGTGAAAACAGCCATCCTGTACGGCCAGGTACGGACTGCTAAGGAAATAAGTTTTGGAAAATAGTTTAGATCTTTGAAGTGGCTTTCATTTGCATGTAATCTTAGCTCTTGAAACATTTTGTGGAGTTTGTTTCATTCCATTTTGCAAAAATTGGTTTAAACCCTCCTTATCTAGGGTTTTGAGATAGAATGAAGCAATTTTCCTCTATCCTCTGAAGGTGATCAGTCATGTTTGGTGAGATGGAGGAAATTAGATTAGTTTTCATGTTCTTGTTGTGTATTTGGTTGTTCTCCTTCCTCCTTGGGGTGTGGCATGCCTCTAACTAGTCAAGAGCAGTGACTAGTTGAGAAGCCAACAGTGGACAGCAGCCTGAAGAAGAAAACAGTCAGATATTTGATCAAATGAAGGATGACTTCTGTGTTTAATGGGGAGACATACCTATGTAAGAATCCAACTAGCCCAGGACTAGAGCCTTGGATATAGTTCCTTTGCCTAACTTCAATCTAGATTGTTCTCTAGAAGTAAAAAACTGTTTACTGTCATAAAATACAGACTGTTGTTCCTATTCGCTGTGACAAAGTACGGCCTTTTACTTTTTGTGGAAAGTTGTGAAGTCTTCATGGATGTTTGAAATGTGCCTACATGGTATTTTGAAGGACTAAGGAGTTAATGTTGTGTGAGTCAGTCTTAAGATCTACAAGGAAGTAGCCTTCTTGTTGGCACTATCTTAAGACAGTCACATGTAACTTGATGTCCACAGTCCTGTATGGTACAAATTGTAGTCATTTTGTCAGAAATTTATTGTTGGTCCTGTCCTCAGTAGATGCATGTTGTGTCTGATGTGAAGATCCTTATTGATATAGGATTTAATGCTAGTTTTGTTGTCCATAAAGACTACAAGGTGTAAGCTGTCATTGTAGCACTGTCATAGGACAGTCATTTGTTGTTGCTGTCCATTGCCCTGGGGATTATTGGAATTAGCTTTTTTGGTCAGAGACCTCATGATAGTCCTATCTTCTTGACAAGAATGTGCAAATAGGCATAAGTGGACACTATTGGTAGAGTGGATTGGTAGTGGGTAAGAACTTTTGAAGGTAGATTGTTGTCCTTGGAGGTTGACTGTGTATAAGGACTGGTTAGAACAGTGACTCACCAGTAGGAAGTTGAATAACCTATGTGGGTGAACACCAGTGGGTGGTCCAAGGTTATGTTAGTTTCTTGAAAAAGGCCTTGTGTAGGTTCATAAACAATCCATCTTTGGAAACATTAAGACGGAAGCTTTAACAACCAAGTTCATTGAGTGAACTTCTACAACCACTACCTATACCTCTGCATCATATTGGTATCAGAGCCAGGCTAGGAGCCCCAAGCACCTACAGTGTGGCTTAAGGGGGGGTGTTGGAAATAAGTGACACCTGGATCGACGATGGGCTAGCCACAAGGGGCCAGTAGCTCAGTTGGTAGAGCACTCCAGTAGCAAATGGAAGGTCCTAGGTTCGAGTCCTAGCTGGTCCATATGAGTTGTAGCTCAACAAATAGTATCAAAGCCAATATTCTGACTAGAAGCAAGTGTATGTTAGCAGAGGAAATAGAAACAGAGGCTAGTACAATGCCTCCCAAGACAATGAGTCAAGATGCCATCAAGAAGTTGGTGGAAGAGATGGTTGAAGCAAGACTGCAAGAAGCAAGATTGTAAGAAGCAAAATTGCAAGAAGAGAAGAAGTCTAAAGGCAAGACCAAAGAAGAGGGAAGTTCTTCTGATACAAATGAAGAAATAGAGATAGAAGAGGATCCTCTAGAGTAGGATATGTCTACAGATCAAAAAGCCTTCTTGAATGCACTTAAGGGTGCTCATGGAGACAGTGGTGATCCCAAGATGGATGTGCCTACTTTTCATGGCAAGTTGGATGGAGATGTTCTCACCAACTAGATAGAAGCTATGTGCAACTTCTTTGATTACAAGGAGTTCAATGAAAGAAAAAAGGTCAAGTTTGCCAAGACAAGGCTAAGAGGTTCTGCACTTGTATGGTGGAACTATATGCAGAGTGAGAGGGAGAAGATTGGGAAGAGTCCCATCACTAAATGGAGCGGAATGGTGGCTATGCTTAGAAGCAAGTTCATGCCACCTGACTATGAGATTCAAATCATAAGGAGATTTCAAAATTTGAGACAAAAAGACATGGATGTGGCTGCCTACACAGAAGAATTTCATAGACTCAGTATGAGGGCCAATCATAATGAAGATGAAAAAGGGATGGTGGCTAGGTACCTGAATGGACTGAAATACAATCTGTAAGATGAGATAAGCTTGGTGTTACCAAAGACAGTGGATGAATGTTTCTTATTGGCCTCTAGAGCAGAGGAAAAGCTAAGAAGGAAGGGTGAACAAAGTACCAAAGGTAGAGATGGCAGAAACCAAAGAGGTAGAGGCAATTTTGGCCGTGGATAGTTCAACAAAACTAAAAATAACAGTCAGCAAGAAACACAATCAACAACAGAGCATAGAGAAGGCTTCAAAGGACAGAGAAGTCATAATGGCAGAGGCAGAAATGGTGGAGGTGGTAGAGGACTAGGAGTCTTTACCGGAAGATGTTATGGCTGCAACCAAGTTGGCCATACAATGAACAAATGCCCAGGGAAAGCTAGCAACTCTCATGACAGTGGGAAGAGAAATCAGTTAGTGAAAGATGATGACTGTGAAAGTGTGAATTCACCAATGGGAAGTGCTGCACTTGTTCTAGATGGAGAGAGTATGATGATAAAAAGGTCTATGTTGAAGATGCCATTGAAGCAAGAGCCCCCTCAGAGAAAGAATCTTTTCAGAACCCAAGGCCTAGCCTATGGGAAACTTTGCAAAATCATAGTGGATTTAGGGTCTAATGAGAATGTGGTATCCACTGAGATGGTTGAGAAGTGCAAGTTGAAGAGGCTGCCCCATATCAGTCCTCACAAGATCTCCTGGTTAAACAAGAACCAAAGTTTCATGGTGGAGGAACAAACTTGGGTTGAATTTGCAATTGGTGACTACAAGGACAAAGTGCTATGTGAAATCATCCCTATGGATGCATGTCACCTAGTTCTTGGCCGCCCATGGTAGTATGATGTTAAAGCTTAGCATGATGGTGAGAAGAACACTTATGTCATCACCAAGAATGGAAGAGCATTCAAAATGGATCCTTTGTTGGAGCAGCCCAGGGGAAAGGAAAATAATAGCAGTGTCATGTTGGTAAATGGCAATGAGTTCCTAAACATCTTGAAGGAGAATGACAACCAAGGGTATGCCTTGGTCATGAAGCCCAAGAGTGGATCAGATCAGCAAGATCAAAAATAGGAGATTCCATTGGAAGTACAGCAACTTCTAGATAAGTATCAAGACCTTGTGGTAGAAGAAGTTCCCAACTCCTTACCACCCATGATGGATATTACTCATCAAATTAACTTAATACCTGGTGCTACATTGCCTAACAAGGCTGCATACAAGCTGACTCCATAGCAAAATGAAGAGGTGGCAAGGCAAATTCAAGATCTCCTGGAGAAAGGGTTGATTAGGAAGAGTCTAAGTCCTTGTGCAGTTCCAAGTGTACTTGATCCTAAGAAGGATGGAAAGTGGAGGCTATGCACAAATTCCAGGGCCATAAACAAGATCACCATAAGGTACAGATTCCCAATGCCAAGGATTGAAGATCTCTTGGATTACCTAGGAGGATCATGCTATTACTCAAAGATTGATTTGAAATCTAGATATCATCAAATCCGGATCAGACAGGGAGATGAATGGAAGACTACTTTCAAGACCAATGAAGGTCTTTATGAATGGCTTGTTATGCCATTTGGTCTTAGCAATGTGCCAAGTACATTTATGCACCTGATGAATGAGGTATTAGTTGAATTCATTGGTAAATTTGTTATTGTTTATCTTAATGACATACTAATCTTCAGCAGGACAAGGGAAGACCATGTGAAGCATGTTGGTCAGGTGTTGGAGAAGCTGCATGAGCACAAGTTGATGATCAACTTAGACAAATGTGAGTTCATGAAAATTGAACTTGTATACCTGGGATTTGTCATTTCTAATGGCTATTTGAAGATGGATCCCTCTAAGGTTGAGGCTATTCTCAGTTGGCCTACCCCAAAAACATGGGAGATGTGAGAAGTTTCCATGGATTGGTGACTTTCTATAGGAAGTTTATTAGAGGTTTCAGTCACATTAGTGCTCCCATCCTCAACACCATCAAGGGTGGAGTCAAATGTAGATTCCAGTGGACAAAGGAAGCTGATGATAGTTTTGAGTTGTTGAAAACAAAGGTGGCTGAGTTACCTACCTTAGTACTCCCTGATTTTTATAAGGTGTTTGTTGTTGAGTGTGATGCAAGTTAGCAAGCTATTGGTGTTGTTCTCAGCCAAGAAGGACATCTAGTGGCATTCTTTTCAGAAAATTTGAATGAAGCCAAGCAAAGGTATTCTACCTATGACTTAGAACTCTATGCAATGGTGCAAGCTCTTAAGAAATGGAGACATTATTTACTTCCCAAAGAATTTATTGTGTTTACTGACAATCATGCTTTAAGCTTTCTTAACAATCAAGAAAAATTGAACCATAGACATGTTAAATGGATGGAACAACTACAAGTTTATACCTTCACAATTAAGCACAAAAGAGGTGTCTCTAATAAGGTGGCTGATGCATTGAGTAGGAGGTTGCTTCTTCTTCATGAAATTCAGTTGGAAAGCATGGGTATTGACTATTTAAAGGAGTTGTATAAAGAAGATTCTGATTTCAAAGAGGCTTATGATGTTTGTGTGAACTTGGCTAACACATTCCATGGAGAGTATGCAGATTTTGTTTTGCAGGAAGGCCTCTTGTTTAAGGGCAATTTGTTGTGTGTCCCTAAGGGCTCCATGTGGGACAACATCATCAAGGAGAAGCATAATGGTTCTTTAGGAGGACGTTTTGGCTTAGACAAGACACTAGAACAAGTCACAAGGTTCTATTTTTGGCCAAAAGCGCAATCAGATGTGAGAAAATATGTAGCTAGTTGTGCAATCTGTCAAAGTGCCAAAGGTGTGTCTTCAAATGTAGGTCCATACCAGCCCCTTCCCATTCCCAACAGACCTTGGAAAAGTATTAGCATGGATTTTGTGCTTGGGTTGCCCAGGACAGCCAGAGAGGTGGATAGTGTGTTTGTTATTGTTGATAGGTTCAGCAAGATGGCTCATTTTGTGCCATGTAAATGCACAAATAATGCATCTCATGTTGCAGGTCTATTTTTCAGAGAGGTAGTAAGGATACATGGGTTACCATTGTCCATTGTAACTGACAGAGATTCTAAGTTTGTAGGTCACTTCTAAAGGACCTTATGGAAGAAGCTGGGCACACAGTTGTCCTTTTCATCAGCCTACCATCCACAAACTGATGGTCAGACTGAGGTGGTTAATAGGTCACTTGGAAACCTTCTAAGGTGCCTTACAAAGCAGCATGGTTTGGCATGGGACTTGGTTATCAGTCAGGCTGAATATGCCTACAATGATTCAAGGAATAGGAGCACTGGTAAAAGTCCTTTTGAGATAGTTTATGGCTTTCATCCAAGAGGGCCACTTGAGCTGAAGGATCTCCAAGGTTGGGATAGAAGGAGTGTACTTGGTGAAGAGTTTGCTGCCTCCATGAAAACAGTCCATGATCAAGTCAAGTTGCAATTAGAAAAATTAGTCACAAAGTACAAAGAAAAGGTAGATTTGAAGAAAAGAGAAGTACAGTTCAAAGTTGGTGACTTAGTTATGGCATATCTAAGGAAAGAAAGGTTGCCAAAGGGTTAGCCAACTAAATGCCTGATGAAGAAGATTGGACCATGCAAAATAGTGCACAAATTCAGTCCAAATGCATATGAGATTGAGCTACCAGATGGCCTTGGTATCTCTCCAATTTTCAATGTTTGTGATCTTTTGCCTTTCAAACCTCCATTGCCTGGTGAAAGTGGATCAGATGTGGTGGCTGCAGATGCTGATTGGATCAAGGATTTGCCTCCAAACAAACCTTTACAGTTGGAGTGCATTCTGGATTCCAAAGTTATCAAGAAGACTCGGAGAGGTGTCTATAAGGACTACTTGGTGAAATGGAAGGATCTTCTTGATTTAGAGACCACCTGGATGACTGAAGCAGATATCTTGAAGCATGGCATAACACTTCAACAGTTGGCAACTCAAGGGACTTGAGTTCTTCCTATAGGGGGAGTATGGTGCAGGAGCTCCACAGTTTAATCATTGTGTTGGTTTTTCCTAGTTGTTTTCATGTTAATTTGTTTACCTCTAAGGCTTTGAAATCCATTTTGATACTTTGTAATAAGGACTTAGTCCATTTTATTTGACTAGTCCACTAGAGTGTTTGATAAGACCTATTTTCTAGGAGTTCTCTTTTAGAAACTTGGAGTTTTTTAAGAAAAGCTATTTTCCATCGATTTACTACCTTCATGGGTAGTTGTATGGACAAGAATAGGAAGTGCAAAGGTTAGAAACTTCCTATAAACTTGATTTTTGTTTAAACATGCCATATAATGAATAAGAGGAGGAGTTTATTAAGGAGAAAACTATGTTTTTATGCTTTTTGGTGAAAACAACCATCTTGTACAGCCAGGTACGGACTGCTAAGGAAATAAGTTTTGGAAAATGCTTTAGATCTTTGAAGTGGCTTCCGTTTGCATGTAATCTTAGCTCTTGAAACATTTTGTGGAGTTTGTTTCATTCCATTTTGCAAAAATTGGTTTAAACCCTCCTTATCTAGGGTTTTGAGATAGAATGAAGCAATTTTCCTCTATCATCTGAAGGTGATCAGTCATGTTTGGTGAGATGGAGGAAATTAGATTAGTTTTCATGTTCTTGTTGTGTATTTTTTTGTTCTCCTTCCTCCTTGGGGTGTGGCATGCCTCTAACTAGTCAAAAACAGTGACTAGTTGAGAAGCCAATAGTGGACAGCAGCCTGAAGGAGAAAATAGTCAGATGTTTGATCAAATGAAGGATGACTTCTGTGTTTAATGGGGAGACATACCTGTGTAAGAATCCAACTAGCCTAGGACTAGAGCCTTGGATATAGTTCCTTTGCCTAACCTCAATCTAGATTGTACTCTAGAAGAAAAAAACTGTTTACTGTCATAAAATACAGGCTGCTATCCCTATTCACTGTGACAAAGTACGGCCTTGTACATTTTGTGGAAAGTTGTGAAGTCTTCATGGATGTTTGAAATGTGTCTGCATGGTCTTTTGAAGGACTGAGGAGTTAATGCTGTGTGAGTCAGTCTTAAGATCTACAAGGAAGTAGCCTTCTTGTTGGCACTATCTTAAGACAGTCACATGTAACTTGCAGTCCACAGTCCTGTATGGTACAGATTGTAGTCATTTTGTCAGAAATTTCTTGTTGGTCCTGTCCTCAGTAGATGCATGTTGTGGCTAATGTGAAGATCCTTATTGATATAGGAGTTAATGCTAGTTTTGTTGCCCATAAAGACTACAAGGTGTAAGCTGTCATTGTAACACTGTCATAGGACAGTCATATTGTTGTTGCTATCCATTGCCCTGGGGATTATTGGAATTAGTTTTTTTGGTTAGAGACCTCATGATAGTCATGTCTTCTTGACAAGCATGTGCAAATAGGCATAAGTGGACACTATTGGTAGAGTGGATTGGTAGTGGGTAAGAACTTTTGAAGCTAGATTGCTGTCCTTGGAGGTTGGCTGTGTATAAGGACTGGTTAGAACACTGACTCACTAGTAGGAAGTTGAATAACCTATGTGGGTGAACACCAGTGGGTGGTCCAAGGTTATGTCAGTTCCTTGAAAAAAGCCTTGTGTAGGTTCATAAACAATCCATCTTTGGAAACATTAAGAAGGAAGCTTTGACAACCAAGTTCATTGAGTGAACTTCTACAACCACTACCTATACCTCTGCATCATGGATCTCCTCAAGTGGTTAAGCTCTTTTAGAGGAACTTAGCTCTGATACCAATTGTTAGATTCTGGGCAGACAACTAAGAGGGGGGGTGAATCAGTTGTACAAAACTTTCTTCCAATTAAACACTTAAATCTACTTGGTAATTCAGCAACATAAGGATAAATCAATCATGTAAACATAATGCATTAAATCAAGAGTAGAAACACATTAACACACATGACACCAAGATTTTGACGTGGAAAACCCGGTTAAGGGAAAAACCACAGGATGATTAACCCAAGATTGTAGTCTCTGTTAGAAGAATAGAAAGAACAAAATGGCACATGCCAATTAGGGCTCACTACCTGAGCACACTGCTCACAAGAGGCTCACTGCCTACAAGAGACACACTATCTACAAATTAATAAGTATCACATACTTGAACTAGAGAATAGCATCTTCACCATGCTTGAATCAGTTCCATTTAAGTCCAATACTTCTGCTCTGCCTTTTGGTCTCCTCCTCTCTACCACACTCACATTTCCACAAGTCACACACTAAAATGACTTTACAATTCCTTATTTATACAAGACATCAACTTAGGAATAATCATCTAAGTCGGTAAACAACTACAAGAACATCTGCAGGATGTGTAACCCATCCAGTCAGCCAGTCTCAGGAGGAACACCATCATCCAGAAGTTATTCTTCAAGTACGAGCTCCAACTCCAATGTGGACCACCAACACAAGCTATACATGATTCAAGTACCTTCACAAGATTTCCTGAATCACCAAAAACATCCATACTTCATCTGCTTACTGAAAATCTTCTCTCCTTCATCCAGAACCTCAAGAACACAGTCTGTCATCACTGTCACAAAGGAATAGATGCTTGCAGACCTTTAAACCACAAACCAATCAAGTTGGCACTTCACAAAGACTTCCTCAACACTCCCTCAAATCTGTAGAATAGGATAATGCATTTCTGGATCTCACCGGACCTGTCTGTGTCACTCTATCACCTCTGAACTCCTACTGGAATCAATTTTACTTGAGTGGCCACAACTTCTTCAGATATTCATGCAGACCTCTAAAATCTTTACTGGATCACCTTAAGACACATATCTACATACCCTTTAAACCACATCCTCTGATCCTCATCTTATCTTGGACTTTTACCTTATTGTCTTCACTATTCTTCTTTGTTCCTCATTAGGACTAATTTTCTCAATATCCTTAGCACTCAGCTCATTCAATCCTTTTCATCAATACAACAGGGGTATGTTGACATCAATGATAACACCGGTTAGGCCCATACTTGCAACAACTTCTACATTTAGTAGCTCTATGACCAACTTTCTTGCAAGCAAAGCACTATCCGGGGAAAGATGGAACATTTTGATTCATTTTGTTCCTACATTAAGTACCCTTATGATTGAACTTATTGCATGAATTATAGTAACCATTGAAAGATGGGTACCTTTGAGCATTTGGTTGCTTGACCGGTGGTTTTCTAGGTCCATTCCTTTGATTCCAAATCTACTTGCCTTTGTCCTTCTTGTTGTCAACATTCATTTCTTGACCTATTTTAAAACTTTCACCTTTCTCAAATCCCAAGCCTTCTTTGTCATCAAGGTTCTTCTGGCTAGCAAGCATCTCATCAAGTTTTGCAGAACTTATCTTGAACTTCTCTTCATAGCTCTTTTCCTTCTCCAAATCTGACTTCAGGTTCACAACTTCTTTTTCAAGCTTTGCTCATTCTTCTAATTTTCCTTTCATTAATTGATTTAGGTCTTCTTATACTTTTGCCTTATCTTCAATTTGCACTTTCAGATCATCCAAGATTTCATTTGCTAATCTCAATTTTTCACTAGCCTCCTTATGCTTTTCTTTGAACTTCTTGACTTGCTCCCTCAACTTCTTGATGCACTCATCTGCTTCCTTGACATTTTCCTTCAGATCTCAGTTCTCTTCTTTAGTCCTTTCAAGGTATTCAAGAGAAACTTTGAGCTCTTCCTTATTAACAAACATACAATCTTCTTATGCAATTCTAATTGGATTAATTTCTTCAGGAGGAGCAAGATACCTTCTAGTTGCCATGTGTTCAATCTCCAAGATATTCCTCAAGCTATTAGACTTCTTCCAAGGAACCAGGCTCTGATACCAATTGTTGAACACCTAGAATACTGAGAGGGGGGGTGAATCTTATTAAACCATTAATCCATTTGTCATATTCAATAACAATAAAGCAAAACAAGCATAGAAAGCACAACCATAAACTATAACACATAAACATTGAGATTTTTATGTAGAAAACCCCAAAAGGGAAAAACCATAGTGAGTGTTAGCTCACAATATATTATGTAGTATCAATACTGAATTACAAGAGGCTCATTGCCCGAGGGCTCATTGCCTTAGGCTCACTGCTCTAAGGACTCACTGTCCAAAATATGCTCACTGCCATAAGAAAGAAAGAGATATAAGGGTGGCTCCCTACCAATATGAACTATTGTAATTGCATCTTCTAAAGCACGGATACAACTCCAATGTAGCTTAGAAAACTACCTCAAAACTCTTCATCTTTGACTGCTCTGTCACACTGCTCTGCTCTTCATAAAACTTCTACTCAAACACTTCTCACACTGATCAGATCACATATCTTCATACATTTTGCATATATACATTCATATTTGCATCACATCTCTCATCAAACACTAAAGTGAATCCCATATATATTCGCAACACTTACAAACTTCAAATTGGGTTAGCCAGCTAGAATGAAACATGTAGTTATTCAATTTGTAGCTTGTCGGCCTAATGCATTCACCAAAATACTTTGTGAACCAAAAAACACTTAGAACACATTCTCAAATGTCAGCTCCAACTATAGAATCACTTAGAACATGATGCTAATCAACAAATTCTTCCACACAATGATTATACTATTAGGTCGGCCTCATACATAGACTATCACAGACTCAGATCAACTGTCAGATCACAAATTTCAATGTAGACCACAAAACTCCTTCAAATTCACAACTAAGACTCTTTAGACATCCAATAACTTGACTTTAGAACCACAGAAGAAATATTGACATGCGGTGAGATATAGATTATCATAACTTGAACTCTATCACTGTAAAACACTGTCAATACTAGTAGCAATACTCAAGAACTCATAACTACGTTATCGAATGTCTTCAGACTGTACAACTTTGGAATTAGACACTTCAATGATATGTTTATAACACCTTAAAACCATAGGAGAAAGTATCTATTACCGGAGGAATGCAGACCAAATCAAACAGATGTTCTTTTCTGCTCAAGACTGTTCTCTACTATGCCGGACTTGTGCTATTTGAAAGTAACTTTTGGAAGTCATTAAAGGTAAAACTTTGGAATTCAAAATATCTAAGGGATACCAACATCTTACTAGAACCACAGAACTTGATCTTCAAATGTGGACCAATGCTGACCATAATATTGTAGCTCTTGTAGTCTTCTCTATACTCTACCAACACTTAGCCAAAATGTCTGTCTTCTTTCTGGGCCAGAATTCTCTATACACATGACTTGATGAGGATTAATATAACCTCACAACCCTTCTAAACCCTTGTTGTTTGTTTACATCAATGAAAACACCATCCAAACATCATACTTAGTAAATCTAAGTCATACCAGTAGTGTCTTCCTCAATGATGTTTGCCAAGTTGCCAACACAATTAACACTATGCATGTGGATATGATAAAAGGTGGTCCTTATGAATTGATTCTGTGCCTTGAATTATCTCCAATATTGTCCCCATCTATTGAATATGTATGTACATATCACTCTTCGTAGGATCCATTAGTTCTAAAACATAAACGATAGAAAAAAATAAAAAAGTCTCTGAAATTTTATATAGTATTATTTATTCTAAGGGATATGACTCACCTAAAATTGATAAATAGAAGTATGACACTTGAAATCTAAAAAAAACTTATCTTATAGTATATGAAGGAAATTGATTTTTAAAAAATGAATGATGAAAATTGTTTATTTATTTATTATTAGGCCTATCTTACATGGCTCTCCTTTAAATATGCATTTCTCATTTTATAAATCATACTTTATAAATGATTTCTTTTTATTCAACCTATCTTCGAATAAGGATATGAGTTTCCTTTTAAAAATGATATGATTCTCTAAAAAGCTACGATTTCCCCTATAAGAATTTTCTTAGGGATGTGACTATTATGATTCTTGATTTAAGATGGAAGAAACTCTTCATGATTTCCATGCTACATTACATATTAATGTCATAAGGATTTTTTAGAGTTTGCGTCCTACATGACCTCTCAACCCTTTACCCTCTTTTGAAGAATATAATCTATTAAATGGATCAATTCAATGGTGATATATATATATAGAGAGAGAGAGTTAATGCCATTAAGGGCATGGTTGGGTGGTCAAGCCATTTCGTTGTAGTGGCAGCCACCAAGGTTCAAATCTCAAAGTGTTCATGCTTGGGGATGAGGTCCCCCATGTTGTGGCCTCACCTATTCATAGCTCCGGTCAAAAAGAGTTAACCAAGCAATATATATATATATATATATATATATATATATATATATATATATATAGTTAATAATAATGATTAGTAGAATTTATGATAATTCTTAAATAATTAACTAAAAAATATATATATTTAAAATAATATATAATGGCTATATTACAAGCAAATTTGATATAAATTTTTAGTTGTTGAAAAGATAATTATATTCTATAGCACCAATTAAAGTGGCAATATATCAATAGATGAAGCTAAGGATAAGGGGTAAAATGAATGACCACTTCACCTTGTACCTTAACATAACACATAGTGAACCCATTTTCTACTTCCTATTACGACCTTATATTTTTTTATCTATCTAGTAAGAGAAGAATTCGTTAGACGAAAAATCATGCGTTTGTTAAAAAAAAGTTAAGTATGAAAAATTCTTTGAGAAATTACCTACAAAATAGATCAAAATCTCCTTAGTTGGCTTTGATGAATTGATTTTAAAACAATAGAAAAGGCACACCAACTATATTGTACAAATGGCCTTGTATATGTGTTTGAGCATAAAGAGATTTCTTATCATGTTCTACACGTCTTCTTGTATAACCTATAAAAATGATTAGTATAGCCTAACCTTCTTTGATACCATGTTAGAAATTAGGATCTTAGGATACTAATAATTATGAACAAAATATAAAATAAATAAAATGAGAATTATACAAGCATAATCTTAACGCATTACACAAGATATACATGGGGAAAACCCTTTTGGCTAAAAACCCCATAAAACATCATTTTATTAAAACCTTACAAAAAAATAGTCTATTAAAACATAGACTGAACTTGAGGATATACTCTACATACTTCCACATGGCCAATAATACCTCATGTGCATAGTGATATAATTCACTATAAAAATCCAAATTCCCTTGCCTCTCAAATTAGAGAGAGCCTCCTTAAATATAGGAGGGGTGGAAAATACTTGAAGGGGTATTAGTCACACCCATTCAAAGCAACCATTTGTATAATTAATAATCTAATAGTTATTATATTATTAATTATCAAATGGTATATAATTTATATCATAAGGTTTTATAACCTTATATTAGAACAATATATAAATGTTATAAGGGTATGACCCCTAATAAAATTATGTTCTAATAGGAAGACATTTTTAAACAAGACATGATATAGATCAGGGTAGTTGAGTTTACTAATTTTACCATGAGGATCCTTATTTCTAATGATAGCTATTTACCTTAACATGAAGCCATTTTGGACTTGTAGTTAGATAGGAGGAGATCCTAGAGGGATGATTAATAGGAGCCTTTCTAGACACCTAAAATCACCTCACACCATCTCCATCTCACTAGTTCATCCCTTGATCATTCTACTATACTTAATTAAATAAATTCTATATATTTAATTAATTATTCCAAATTTCCTATCGACATTAATTAAATAAATCATGACTATTTATTTAATTAATCAATATTTTCATATCTCTTCTATAGTCCATCCTTAGTTAAATAAATCTATTATTTATTTAACCAGGTTTATCATCCCTATTCTAAAAATTAAATAAATGCATCCTATTTATTTAATTCCTATTTTCTCCTCCCAATAATTAGTTGGCTAAAAATAATAATTTACCTAGCTAAACATTTGTACATTCTAAAACTTGATTAATCAAAGTAAATCTTGCACAAGGCTTAAAGGTTGTACTTGGGACAATATTTTCACATACCTCCAAGAATCTACTTTTTGGATCCTCAACCTCCACTTTCTCCAAGGAAATCCTCAACCATTGATCTCCCTTGAATCTTGGACCTCCACTTATGCACCTACCACAAGGTGCCACTTGGAGGCCCCTTATGCATCCAATCCTCTCAAGAATCCTCATACATTGATCTCTCCAATAAATACTATCCCTTGGTCTTCCTCCATGGAAGTCTATAAATTGACTCTCACAAGTCATTTTCATCAACTCTTGGAATGTAATGTTACACTGCCATTTTGAGCACCTAACATATCTCCTCTCAACAACAATAATACTTTTGAGCACAACCACTTAGGTGCAACAAGGATTGGTGTTGGTGAGAGATCTCTTTTACTTTTGTTAATGTTTACTAACCCTTTGCTTTATCTTGAGGTTACTTTTGAGTATAGATTGAATAAGTTATGCTAGCATTTCTTGTTTGTGTGAGTTTATATTCTCGTGCATACATTTTTGCACACTCGGTGGGACCCACATCACTTTATAACATCTTTTGTAGCTTATGTTTATATTCTTGTGTTGCAGATTGATGATTTGGTATGTGTGGCCCTAGTTCTAGCATGTGCGTTCATGCTTCGACATGTGTGTCCAACCTTTGACATGTTTGTTGGTCCCTTGTTTAGCTCTTCACCTGATAACTTTAACTTGTCTTTTGATAATTTTGTAGGGTTTCCCAACTTATAATTATCTTCTTGTGTAGAGTTTTTAAGTTCTAATCAGTTTTTTATGCTTTTGTAACCCTTTTGCTTGCATATTTTAACATATTTATTACATATTTTCTAGTCTCTATCATGGTTCAACATGTCCTCGAATGGTTTTAGCATGTATGTAAACTCATGGTGTGTTCAAAACTTTTCTTTCTATTTTTCTGTATTTTTTAGTTTGTAGGGTGGCTAATTTGTTGGTTTTGTCATCATTGCTAACTATTTTATTAGAGGTTGTTTTTTTATCAAATTTACCCTAATTTTTGTGTTTATATTGTGTAAGTTACGTACTTCAACATGTCAATTCTACTTTAGCACTTGTGTCTTTAGATCAACACCTCCACTTCACAGATCAGTGTAATAGAGGTAATTACTGGTAAACTCTAACCTGCACCTTTTAGCATGTTTGAGGCCTATTTTACCATTTCTATTTATATTTTAGCATAGGTGTTTTTACTATAGAATTGAATCATTTTTTTAGTTTTGTGCCTTGGATTAATTATCACTTGTTTTTTTGTTTCTAACATTTTGTTTGTGCAACTTTTTTGCTTGTCCAAGACATTATTGGCAACTACTAACTTGTTTTGTATACCTACGCTTGTTCAAGGACTAATCCTTTTCACCACTAGTTTAGTTACACCATGAACATGCTAAGGGTGATTAATAATTATACTCTATACATGAGGACAATTATCATCTAATCCTATTCATCACACCATCCTACAATCTCCACCATTCAACTTCATCAATTACCAACCTTCTAATCCACCTCTTGGGACCCCCATCTATTAAGAGTGGCAAGAAATGAAGAACATCTTTAAAGGGATATAAAGTGGGACACAATCCAAATAATATAAATTCAAATATCTTTGTCCCTATCCCTTTGACTATGCAATCACAATGGTACCCTTTCCCCTCACTTTGACATTCCTAAATTCAACAAGTGCAAGGGAAAGGGTAACCCTTGAGATCACATAAAAGAGTTTTTGATAGACTACAAAGAGGTGGCATATAGTGACATATATTTGCTGAGTCTCTTTCCCTAAATTTTAGGTGGTCAAGCCCTACAATGGTTCATGCACCGATCTCTAGGTTCTATCACTTTGTTTGTCAATTTATCAAAAAAAATTGTTGCACACTTTTCCTATAATGTTAAGCATGAGCTTACCATGTTGGATCTATATAATACTAAACAACATAGTGGAAAAATATTTGTAGCCTCTTTACAATGGTGGAGGGGTCTTACAAGTTGATTCACTTGGTTGATCCCTAAAAAATAAATTGTCAACATTTTTATCCAAAATCTTAATCAATAGAAAACATTCCATCTTCAAGTCCATTGTGTCTCTATATTTGATGAAATCATCAAAAATGGCATTACCATTGAAAAGGTTCTTATTGAAAAAGGTTTGGTCAAGATTTATAACAAAGACAAAGATAATAACCAAGCCAATGACAAACCTAAATTTTGAGAAAAGAACAAAAAGTCATCAGTGATGGGCTTATTGACTTTAAACATGTGTAAACAATGATAGCATCACAAGAAAACAAAACATTTAAAACCATCCAAAAGACAAGAAACCTTTCTGTTGACCTATTTTCCTCTGCCCAGAGTCTAATAGTTCATATTGAAAATCTCCTTGAAATGCTTTGGAATATGGCCATGCAAGCCTTAAATCCTTCATATCCCCATGCTCTGACTTGCAAAAAATCCCTTAAAATCTATCTAGAGAATCCTTGCAAAAAACCCAGAAAAACCCAAAAATCTTTAACCTTCAAAGTATGACCTTACAAGCCGATGATGGCATGGTTCGGTGGTTAAGTTGCTCAGGATGTAGTGGCAGCCACCAGAGTTCAAACCCCCGCTGGGCCAACTAGCTCGCAAGGCTTTACGCCTTTGCTGGGCCAATGAGCTCGCAAGTTTGAAGTGTTCTTCCTAGGGGATGAGGTCCCCCAGTTGTGGCCTCACCGGTTCATTGCTCCGGGCAAAAGCATTCGCATGGAGCCGGAGGGTGTGTCACACCAGTGTCACCAGTCACGTTAAAAAGTTTACCAGCGCATTTAAAAAAAGAAAAAAGAAAAGTATGACCTTACAAAGTTTTCTCCATCTTTATACTCAGTTGTTTCTAGGTATGGATATGCCTATCCGGATATCTAGATCTTAGTTAATATCTAGATAATATCTCAATATTCAGACCTTAGCTAATATTTAGGTCTTAGTTGATATCCAGATCTTAGCTATATCCACATGTTATTTTAATATCCAGACCTTAACTAAGATCCAGATATCTCCCGAATGTCCAGACCTTAGTTGATATCCAGATATTATCTTAATATCCATATATTTTCTAATGTCCGAATCTTCCCCAATGTCTAGATCCTTAAATGAATGTCTTGATGATGTCATCCAAATCCTTTCAAAGAAGTGCCTTATGATGATGACATCATTAGGATGTTCTAATATAGATATTTTGCGGGTCTTAATATCCTGACTCTCCCAATATGCAGTGACGTCATCAGGATATGGACATTAGTTCTGCGGGCATGAACATAAAGAAGCATTCAGATATTAAGTTAATATATGGAAATCAAGTTAACATCCAGACATTGAGCATTCATGTGGATGATGACCCCTCCATGTTGGGAAGGTAAATTTGACAGGTGCATCTGAAGCATGGTTCATAACTTCACATGTAAAGATCTCTCAAGACTCACTGTTTTCTATGACAGAGATCAAACCACCCATGAAGGGCTTCAACTCAATATCAACTTGTTCTTGACATACACAAAGAAGGACTCCAAGGTACAACTTCCAAGATGTCTAACTCCAGACAAGACTTCTTCTAACCCACCAAGCAGGGTTTGCAAGACAGTAGTCCTTATTCTACCTTTCCAAGACAGTCACAACCTTATTACTCCATTAGTAAAATAGTCACAATACCTCCTTGGGGTAGTCTCCCTCTATACAAACACAATCTCATTGTCACTTATCAAACTTATAACATGCATTCAACCCAATGCCTTCATTGGCAAAGCAATAACATGACAACAAAACTTACTACCTTCTTGGAAATGACTGTTGTCCTTCTCTGGCTTATAACACAAGGTTCTGCAGGGTCTCTTACATGCCCAAACTCACTCTACACAATCCTCTTGCCCCTACAACCTTCACAAGCCTCTACCACAGCTATTCTACATTCCATTCCACTGACCACCAATAGGAAAAGGTCAGTGGAATGAGGAAATACCCATCAGCTACTCAGGAAAAACCTAGTTCAGGGTTTCAACCTGCCTTCAGATCAAGGGGGAATACAAAGGTCTAGAGGAATGTCAAGAGCCCAATCACTTGCAAAAGATAGGTAACTCACTACACTAACCAACCATCACCAGTACCATCCACTTCTAGGTCGTACAAGTACGGATTTCTCAGGAAAACAACGAATAACTTATGGAGACAGCAATTAAAAAATAGTTTTGGGAAAACCAGCTATATCTTTCATCTAGATCAATGTCAAGACTCCAAATAAGATCCAAAGTCAAGCTATTTCAATCCTCCAACATTCCATTAGGCTCTTGTGCTACGATAAATATGTACAAGTGGGAGTACGGCAGAAAAATAGTAATAAAAACAAAGAAAATCAGGAAAAAGAAGAAAAAACAGTGATCTTTGTTATTTTTCTTGTAATCCACCAAATGTCTCTTTACAATAATGCTTTTCAGGCTTCAAATAAACCTCCTATATTTGCATGGAGTGGATGGGGGTCGATGTAACTACCCACCATCATGCTTTTCTTTATTTTTAACTGCAACACTAAAGATAGATTTAGAAACTGTCCATTCTTGGACTACATTTACTGTTTTTGTGTTTAAATGATGACTCTAACTTTTGGTAACCTTTGGACAAGGTTCTAACCTTCCACTTAACCCTTGACATGCCTTTATAGGCTTACTAACATGAAAAATTTAAATGACTACGTATGACTGCCTCAACAAAGGCTTACAAAATTGACTCTTGCAACTGCCTATTACTACAAGACTATCCTACCTAGGACTTACAACAAAATAATAGATACTAGTTACTTGGACATAGTCCCTTACAAGTAAGCCTCATTACAACATTTGGATGGTCTCCAAGACCTTTTTAAACAAAACAAAACAACTTGAACATTAACCAAAACTTAGACATCTTGGTGCTCCTGCACCATACTCCCTGGCATAATGAAAACTCTTGTCCCAAGAGTTAGGGGATCTGCTCCATCCATTCTTCCATCTTGTTGGAATATTCCTCCGACTAGGAAACATGAACTCTCCAAGAGTAATCTTCCTCCTTCTCCAACCTGCATGGCTCCTGTAAACAGTGTTAGAACCATAAAACTTGTTTTGGTGTCCTTGTCTAGGACCTTGCTGCTGCAATGCTTCAGCTCTTCTCAACTGGAGGTTCTGATTCATTCCTTCCTGAACTATCTTCTATTTGCCTTCCTTCTTTTGCCTCTTGATAGGGCAATCAATGTCTCCAATCTTGACATAACTCACGTCCCAAGCCCGCTACTCTCTAGGACTGTCATCCACCTTCTTCTATTGCAACTGTTCTAGCTGCTTCCCATCATCCTTAACCTGCACATTCAATTGTAGTTTCTCCCCAAAACAAATAGTGACATGTTCCTTCTTCTCTTCACAAGGTAAAGGCATCAGTTTGAACTTCTTACCATCTTTGTGCACCACATAGTTATTAGTATAACCATCATGAATTGTCCTTCTCAAATGCTGCCATGGTCTACCCAAAATTATATGCCCACATGTCATTGGAATAACATCACACAAAACATAGTCCTCATATGGACCAATTTTAAAATCAACATATGCCTTCTTAGTAACCCTAACTTGTTGCTCTTGACTCACCCAAGTGACATTGTAAGGACTAGGATGATCAAAAGTTTTCAATCCCAACTTATTCACCATTTCCCAAGAAACTAGATTATCATGAGAACATAAGTCTACATCAACTTGCATATCTTTTCATGGCTTAAACAATTAGTTCTGAAAATAGATACCTATGGTGGTGGCTGCATCTTACCTTTCTCCACCATGAGCATTTCTCCAACCATCATTGGAGAGGTTGACGACATTTCTGGTTCTTCTGGCTTCTCCTCCTCTTGTGCCAAGTGAACCCTTCTATCCTTGGTCTTGTCAACACCATCCTTCTTAGGACAGTTGAAAGATGTGTGTCCCACCTCATTGTAGTGATAACATCTGCCTGTGAACACTCCTCTACCTGATCCAAATCTACCTCCACCTCTATATCCACCTCTCCGATCTGTAGACATCTCCTTACCCTTCTCATTGCTATTCTAAACTTCAGAAGTAGGTCTGCCCCTACCTTTGTTTCCTCTTCCACTACCTCCTTGTCTTTCTTGTTCCTCTTCACACTTTCTTCAGCCCTGATGGCCAACTGAAAACACTCTCCAAGTGATTTTGGTACTGCCAAACCAATCTCATCTTGCAAGTTATACCTAAGCCCATTAAGGTACCTTGCCACCTTCTCTTCTTCATCTTCTAGTCCTCCTCTGATACTAAGCCTATGAAATTGCTCAGTATAGGACATAACATGCATGTCCTTCTGCTTTAGATTTTGCCTCATCCTCTTTGTTTGAATGGAGTAATCAGATGGAAGGAATTGGTCCTTCATCATATCCTTCATCCTACCCCAAGAAGTGATTTTTGATGCACCTCTAGCCACTCTTTCTATCTGCACACTACTCCACCATGTAAGTGATGTTCCTCTCAATTTTGTTTTTGTAAATTTGATCTTCTTCTCATCATTCATCTCCTCATACTCAAAAAAAATTTCAAGGGCATCTATCCACCCTAACACCTCTTCACCATCCATCTTCCCCTGATAGATAGGTAGCTCTATGTTTGCCTTTGTTCCACTTCCTTGGACTGCCTTCAGCAATCTCACAAACTTCTTTTCTTCAGCATCCAACTCATCCTCAAGAGGATTCTCATCTACCTCCTCATCTCCTTCTGAACCATCTTGTCCATCCTTTCTAGGATTCTTCTCCAATGCTTCCAATCTAGCCAAGATTGATGCATTCTCCCTTCTTACTTGCCTCAACTCTCTTTCCCTGGCAGCATCCTGCTCTCTTCTGTCCCTCAACTCCTTTTCTCTAGCCTCTAAGGCTTCTCTCAACTCATTATTCTCCCTAGCCATTTGATTCTTAGGAGGCATCCTTACACCTCTCACAAACTCTTACTGTTTCACAAGATCCTTTACTCCCTCAAGGACCTACTAGTGGCTCTGATACCACAAATGATGTAGAGCATCTAGGACAGTAGAAGCATGGTTCATAACTTCACATGTAAAGATCTCTCAAGACTCACTATTTTCTATGACAGAGATCAAACCACCCATGAAGGGCTTCAACTCAATATCAACTTGTTCTTGACATACACAAAGAAGGACTCCAAGGCACAACTTCCAATATGTCTAACTCCAAACAAGACTTCCTCTAACCCACCAAGCAGGGTCTGTAGGATAGCAGTCCTTATTCTGCCTTTCCAAGACAGTCACAACCTTATTACTCCATTAGTAAAATAGTCACAATACCTCCTTGGGGTAGTCTCCCTCTATACAAACACAATCTCATTGCCACTTATCAAACCTATAACATGCATTCAACTGAATGCCTTCATTGGCAAAGCAATAACATGACAACAAAACTTACTACCTTCTTGGGAATGACTGTTGTGCTTCTCTGGCTTCTAACACAAGGTTCTGAAGGGTCTCTTACATGCCCAAACTCATTCTACACCATCCTCCTACCCCTACAACCTTCACAAACCTCTACCACAGCTATTCTACATTCCATTCCACTGACCACCAATAGGAAAAGGTCAGTGGAATGAGGAAATACCCATCGGCTACTCAGGAAAAACCTAGTTCAGGGTTTTAACCTGCCTTCAGATCAAGGGGGAATACAGAGGTCTGGAGGAATGTCAAGAGCCCAATCACTTGCAAAAGATAGGTAACTCACTACACTAACCAACCATCACCAACACCATCCACTTCCAGGCCGTATAAGTACGAATTTCTCAAGAAAACAATGAATAACTTATGGAGACAGCAATTAAAAAATACTTTTGGGAAAACCAGCTATATCTTTCATCTAGATCAATGTCAAGACTCCAAATAAGATCCAAAGTCAAGCTATTTCAATCCTCCAACATTCCATTGGGCTCTTGTGCTATGACAAATCCATACAAGCGCGGGTACGGTAGAAAAATAGTAATAAAAACACAGAAAATCAGGAAAAAGCAGAAAAAACAGTGATCTTTGTTATTTTTCTTGTAATCCACCGAATGTCTCTTTACAATAATGCTTTTTAGGCTTCAAATAAACCTCCTATATTTGCATGGAGTGGATGGGGGTTGATGTAACTGTCCACCATCGTGCTTTTCTTTATTTTTAACTGCAACACTAAAGATAGATTTAGAAACTGTCCATTCTTGGACTGCATTTACTGTTTTTGTGTTTAAATGATGCACTCTAACTTTTGGTAACCTTTGGACAAGGTTCTAACCTTCCACTTAACCCTTGACATGCCTTTATAGGCTTACTAACATGAAAACTTTAAATGACTACCTATGATTGCCTCAACAAAGGCTTACAAAATTGACTCTTGCAACTGCCTATTACTACAAGACTGTCCTACCTAGGACTTACAACAAAATAATAGATACTAGTTACTTGGACATAGTCCCTTACAAGTAAGCCTCATTACAACATTTGGATGGTCTCCAAGACCTTTTTAAACCAAGCAAAACAACTTGAACATTAACCAAAACTTAGACATCTTGGTGCTCCTGCACCATACTCCCCGACATAATGAAAACTCTTGTCCCAAGAGTTAGGGGATCTGCTCCGTCCATTCTTCCATCTTGTTGGAATGTTCCTCTGACTGGGAAACATGAACTCTCCAAGAGTAATCTTCCTCCTTCTCCAACCTGCATGGCTCCTGTAAACAGTGTTAGAACCATAAAACTTGTTTTGGTGTCCTTGTCCAGGACCTTGCTGCTACAATGCTTCAGCTCTTCTCAACTGGAGGTTTTGATTCATTCCTCCCTGGACTATCTACTGTTTGCCTTCCTTCTTTTGCCTCTTGATAGGGAAATCAATGTCTCCAATCTTGACATAACTCAAGTCCCAAGCCTGCTACTCTCTAGGACTGTCATTCACCTTCTCCTGTTGCAACTGTTCTGACTCTTCCCATCATCCTTAACTTGCACATTCAATTGTAGTTTCTCCCCAAAACAAATAGTGGCATGTTCCTTCTTCTCTTCACAAGGTAAAGGCATCAGTTTGAACTTCTTACCATCTTTGTGCACCACATAGTTATTAGTATAACCATCATGAATTGTCCTTCTCAAATGCTGCCATGGTCTACCCAAAATTATATGCCCACATGTCATTGGAATAACATCACACAAAACATAGTCCTCATATGGACCAATTGTAAAGTCAACATATGCCTTCTTAGTAACCCTGACTTGCTTCTCTTGACTCACCCAAGTGACATTGTAAGGACTAGGATGATCAAAAGTTTTCAATCCCAACTTATTTACCATTTCCCAAGAAACTAGATTATCATCAGAACCTGAGTCTACAATCAACTTGCATATCTTTCCATGGCTTAAACAATTAGTTCTAAAAATAGATACATGTGGTGGTGGCTACATCTTACCTTTCTCCACCATGAGCATTTCTCCAACCATCATTGGAGAGGCTGATGACATTTCTAGTTCTTCTGGATTCTCCTCCTCTTGTGCCAAGTGAACCCTTCTATCCTTGGTCTTGTCAACACCATCCTTAGGATAGTTGAAAGATGTGTGTCCCACCTCATTGCAGTGATAACATTTTCCTGTGAACACTCCTCTACCTGATCCAAATCTACCTCCACCTCTATATCCACCTCTCTAATCTATAGACATCTCCTTACCCTTCTCATTGCTGTTCTAAACTTTAGGAGTAGATCTGCCCCTACCTCTGTTTCCTCTTCCACTACCTCCTTGTCTTTCTTGGTTCCTCTTCACCCTTTCTTCAGCCCTGATGGCCAATTGAAAACAATCTCCAAGTGATTTTGGTACTGCCAAACCAATCTCATCTTGCAACTTATACCTAAGCCCATTAAGGTACCTTGCCACCACCTCTTCTTCATCGTCTAATCCTCCTCTGATACTAAGCCTATGAAATTGCTCAGTATAGGACATAACATCCATGTCCTTCTGCTTCAGATTTTGCCTCATCCTCTTTGTTTGAATGGAGTAATCAGATGGAAGGAATTGGTCCTTCATCATATCCTTCATCCTACCCCAAGAAGTGATTTTTGATGCAACTCTAGCCACTCTTTCTATCTACACACTACTCCACCATGTAAGTGTTGTTCCTCTCAATTTTGTTTTTGCAAATTTGAGCTTCTTCTCATCATTCATCTCCTCATACTCAAAAAAATTTTCAAGGGCATCTATCCACCCTAACACCTCTTCACTATCCATCTTCCCCTGATAGATAGGTAGCTCTATGTTTGCCTTTGTTCCACTTCCTTGGACTGCCTTCAGCAATCTCACAAACTTCTTTTCTTCAGCATCCAACTCATCCTCAGGAGGATTCTCATCTACCTCCTCATCTCCTTCTGAACAATCTTGTTCATCCTTTCTAGGATTCTTCTCCAATGCTTCCAATCTAGCCAAGATTGATGCATTCTCCCTTCTTACTTGCCTCAACTCTCTTTCCCTGGGAGCATCCTGCTCTCTTCTGTCCCTCAACTCCTTTTCTCTAGCCTCTAAGGCTTCTCTCAACTCATTATTCTCCCTAGCCATTTGATTCTTAGGAGGCATCCTTACACCTCTCACAAACTCTAAATGTTTCACAACATCCTTTACTCCCTCAAGGACCTACTAATGGCTCTGATACCACAAATGATGTAGAGCATCTAGGATAGTAGAAGCATGGTTCATAACTTCACATGTAAAGATTTCTCAAGACTCATTGTTTTCTATGACAGAGATCAAACCACCCATGAAGGGCTTCAACTCAATATCAAATTGTTCTTGACATACACAAAGAAGGACTCCAAGGCACAACTTCCAAGATGTCTAACTCCAAACAAGACTTCCTCTAACCCACCAAGCAGGGTCTGCAGGACAGTAGTCCTTATTCTGCCTTTCCAAGACAGTCACAACCTTATTACTCCATTAGTAAACTAGTCACAATACCTCCTTGGGATAGTCTCCCTCTATACAAACACAATCTCATTGTCACTTATCAAACCTATAACATGCATTCAACCAAATGCCTTCATTGGCAAAGCAATAACATGACAACAAAACTTACTACCTTCTTGGGAATGACTGTTGTCCTTCTCTGGCTTCTAACACAAGGTTCTGCAAGGTCTCTTACATGCCCAAACTCATTCTACACCATCCTCCTACCCCTGCAACCTTCGCAAGCCTCTACCATAGCTATTCTACATTCTATTCCACTGACCACCAATAGGAAAAGGTCAGTGGAATGAGGAAATACCCATCGGCTACTCAGGAAAAACCTAATTCAGGGTTTCAACCTGCCTTCAGAATACAGAGGTCTGGAGGAATCTCAAGAGCCCAACCACTTGCAAAAGATAGGTAACTCACTACACTAACCAACCATCACCAACACCATCCACTTCCAGGCCGTACAAGTACAAATTTCTCAGGAAAACAACGAATAACTTATGGAGACAGCAATTAAAAAATAGTTTTGGGAAAACTAGCTATATCTTTCATCTAGATCAATGTCAAGACTCCAAATAAGATCCAAAGTCAAGCTATTTCAATCCTCCAACATTCCATTGGGCTCTTGTGCTATGACAAATCTGTACAAGCGCGGGTACGGTAGAAAAATAGTAATAAAAACACAGAAAATCAGGAAAAAGTAGAAAACACAGTGATCTTTGTTATTTTTCTTGTAATCCACCGAATGTCTCTTTACAGTAATGCTTTTTAGGCTTCAAATAAACCTCCTATATTTGCGTGGAGTGGATGGGGGTTGATGTAACTACCCACCATCATGCTTTTCTTTATTTTTAACTGCAACACTAAAGATAGATTTAGAAACTGTCCATTCTTGGACTGCATTTACTATTTTTGTGTTTAAATGATGCACTCTAACTTTTGGTAACCTTTGGACAAGGTTCTAACCTTCCACTTAACCCTTGACATGCCTTTATAGGCTTACTAACATGAAAACTTTAAATGACTACCTATGACTGCCTTAACAAAGGCTTACAAAATTGACTCTTGCAACTGCCTATTACTACAAGACTGTCCTACCTAGGACTTACAACAAAATAATAGATACTAGTTACTTGGACATAGTCCCTTACAAGTAAGCCTCATTACAACATTTGGATGGTCTCCAAGATCTTTTTAAACCAAACAAAACAACTTGAACATTAACCAAAACTTAGACATCTTGGCGCTCCTGCACCATATGGACATTAGTTCTGCGGGCATGAACATAAAGAAGCATTCAGATATTAAGTTAATATATGGATATCAAGTTAACATCTAGACATTGAGCATTCATGCGGATGACGACACCTCCATGCTGCGAAGGTAAATTTGACGGGTGCATTCGAATATCAAGATATTGAAACTATTGTGTTTGGTCAAGTTTTATCATCCAAATATTTATGAATGTGCAGACCTGAAGGGATATTCATGGATATCCATATGCCCGTTGACTACAACTTTGACCATGGATATCTTCTTCATTTTGAGGAATTTCTACATGATCCAAAGGGTAAAATTGCATAGAATTTCCTCCTCCTTCATTTGGCGGGTTTTCAAGGAATATCCACACCTTCAAAATTATGATCCAGAATTCATGATCCAAATATGGTTATGCATGTCTAGATATCAAGATGGTCATCGACTAAAGATGGGATATGTAGACTTGGCCGATAAGACATATTTGAGGTCAACTTAAAGAGTTGTAAAAGCTTTCAAAAGGTAGATATTTTGCATTGATGGTTGTAGGTGTATGATTTAGTAGTTTGAATTAATGGTACAAATATCTCCCAACTGCTCGATGGATCCAGATATTTTCTACATTGAATTCTTGCAGATAGACATCCCTTCTGGAGAGGAAATATCTTTGACAGGCTAATGGGTGCATTCATTATAGTAGGTAATGGTACCCCATTTATAAAGCATAAAATGTAATGTATTCAGGTTGGATTTTGGTTTTACAAAAAATATCTCTTGCAATTGTAACTATGCCTCTATGACAATAGAAATCAAATTTTACCTTCACACGAATGGTTCCTTTCTCTGTGTATTTTTCTACTTGATATTCATCTGTGAATGCATTTTTCCTCTTGGATTCCATTTAGTTTCTCTTACCTCTACAAGTAGTTCATGATTTGTGTATGTTGGTATGTTGGATATTGTTATTCTATGCATAAATTGTTGTTTAGAGGGCCTTCTCATATTCAAACTTGGTGTATCACCTCCTTTTACTTTTAGTTTTACTCCCTCTTCCTCTTTTCCTAAACAGGTGGATAGATTAGGTTTAGTCTTAGGATTGTTGAATCTATTATTCAACAAAGGAACTAGCCTCTCTCTAGAGATTTGGCCTCCTTGTAGGGTCCCACACTTGGAGGTCATCTCAATGTTCTACTAGATTGTTGGATCCCTAAAATCCTTCAACACTGGGTGCAACTATATGTGAATAGTTTCTGGCTTGCCCAGTTGGACATTAAGCATAAGCAATCAAAGAATCAAGCTAAGAACCTTGTGTTCTTCTTAGTACTCTACATCTTGGAAGACATTTCATGCACCTGGAGACTCTACTAGCTCCTGGTCCTGATCAATGCCATTTTTATGCCTGTGTAAACCAGAGCATCTTCAAGAGGTAACTTTCAATTCGTCGAACTATCTATTGCTTCTTAAAGGAGAATGTCTAGGTTATCTAGGTCTCCTATAAGAAGGAACAACAACCTTACCTTACCTCATTCAAGGGCTCAAACTACACCCCTTCCTATTATGTTTCAATATAATAGAAGAAACTTGCACATTCCTAGACTGAATTTGAATATCCCTAGGATGGCAAGGAATCTACCCTTTGTGACCTTCAATGGAGGTGGTACTTTGGACTTGGCTGCATACAATGATATACCTATTGCAGCCTAAAAAAGGTGTCATTGTACCTCATCATTTAATCATATTTCAGATGTCAAAATCCAATGTTGTGTCCTCAGCTATCTGCAATTAAGGATTCTACAGTTACCAATTTTTTTAGCTAATTCTAATGACTTCTACTAATTTAAAGAGATTTATCTATCTACTTACTAAATGAATTTAAAGAATGTTGAAAACATAATTGAACAATAAATTACTCAAAGAAAACCTATAAACTACAACATGCATCTATCTATCAAAATCAATAAGCACTCTATAAAGCAAAATCTGAAATAACAAAATAGTGGTACTAGCCTTCTGCCTTAGTGGTGAGAGTGGGCCCTTGCTCCACACCCTTAGAGATGAAGGCTACAGTAAGGAATCAGCACAAAAGAATAAGATCACAACTAAATTTGGTCCAATTCCATTCACTTTGCATTCATAGAAATATTGATATCCAAAATGAGATTACCAAAAATCAGAATAATCAAAAGTTGTGTCTCTTTCTACTGCTTCTGTAAGTATATATAAAATGAGTGATGACATATCACTTATCTTATCTACCAGTTATTCTATGAGATGACATCCATCTCTTTATTATACTAGTTGTCTAACTATGGAAAATAACCATGCAATAAAAATAGATTGAGTGGAATAGAAGTCCACTCTGAATTCTAAGTTTGAGTCTTAATACATTTGGGTAGCGAGGCCCTAAAAATATGGATATTAAATCAGTTTCATCAGTAACTGATGCCAAAACTTTAAAAAGAGATAAAAACTCCAACAGTTAACTAAAGATGGCCCTTCATCACTCAGGTGATGATTTGAGTGATATGAGGGGTATCATGATCACTGCTGAAAGTGTCTGACCGAAAGCTATGCTAGAAATCTGCTCTATTCTAAAGAGGCACTAGAGATGTATGTCTCTATCTATAGCTCTAGAGATATGCCTGTAGCTCTAGAGATATAATTGTGGCCTTCTTGCTCAGCTCTGGAGATGCTCTAGACTTCAATCCAGCTCCAAAGAGGCTTTTCCTCTTTACTTCAAAACTTCTAATGTCATGGTATTCTGCTATTGTCTCCGAAGATCATTGAGGACTACCTCTGGAGATGCACAAAATTGCCATCTGAACATCTACACCTATTGATTCAAAAATAGAAGTTTTTCTGCATATTTCCATCAATTCCATGCACATTAGTCCTTTAATCATAAATCATGATCTTAAGTAATTTATCTTCAATTAAACATTATCTAGAACAATCTTGCTAGCCTATTTGGGTGCAGACATCAAGAAAGATGGGATCAAAAAGGAGAAAAAGAGAGGCAAAAAGATGTATTTTATGGGTGCTACTTGGCACTCATCATCCCCCCATACCTAAGGTTTAGCAGGTCCTCCTGCTTCTCACAATCTAGATTTATTCTGGTGGAGTAGCTTGTCAGTCAAGCTATAGTCTTGTGCATAGGTAGACCAAGTGGTGAGGTTGGTATTACCATTGCCTTTGTACTAATCAACCTACTTTAACCAGTCATGTAATTTCTCATCTTCCATCTGCTCGGCCTAGACAGGGAGTGGTTCAATTATGAGAGGGGGCCTGAAATGCCAACCTATCCACTCCTATTTATGCTTATCCATCATTTTGGATATTAACCTTGCTTTCCTCATAAATAACCTTAAGTTTGCAGGGGTGACCACTTCTCTCATTTTCTGCTCTGAGGTCAGAATATTCCACCTTTGCTTTGCTATTGCAAGCACTAGATTAGCTGAACTGTTCATAAAAAGGCCAAAATCGATGGAACACTCTTGCAAACTTTTCAGGTATAATGGAAAAAAATTGTTTTGACTTTCAGGGTGATAGACATATGCCCTGAATTGGGTCTCAAAAGCATTGGGGTTGGGACATTCTTTTTTGATGAAGAGATTTCTTTCTATATCCTTCTTGAGATGAGCCTCCATTCATTCATTCCAGATCTGATGATTCCTCATCAGTGACATAAATGCTTTAAGCTGGCATTCCCCCACAAAATAATTAATAATGAAAGTTATATCATTAACATAGAAACCATGTAGATATAATTTGCATAGGAAATTTTTGTCTTCATCATTACTCCTTGTATATGCTTCCATGAACCCTTCTGTTGTCTCTGTATTCGCAGTCAGGTTAGACAGGACTAAAGAGAACTTCCTCTGTAGGACTCTTTCCTATAAGAACATAGCATAACTAGCACTTGGAGGCCTGCAAGATAGAATTTCAGAAGAAAGGGAGGCCATCTAAATGACTTTTCCTTCCAGAGTTTCTACTCTTTTTGTCATGGTGGTAACTACCCTTTGTAATTGCAGCATAGCCTTGGAAGCCTCATATTCTCTACATCTCATCTCCCAATGAAATAGGGCCTTAGGAATATCAATGGGGATTGAACCCACATATGGATCTATTTGTACCTCTTGTACATTGGTTGCCCTTGGGCCAGCCAACTCTTGAATATACTCCTCTTGATCATCTATTTTGTTGTTGGCCCAAATCAATTGTTTATCTTGGCTCTGTATTTTCTCAATTAATGTTACCATTATCATGAGACCATTGTCTCTAGCTGTGGTGAGCTTAGAAACACTTTGTGCTACCTCTATCTCCTTTTCCTTCATTATTTTGACTGCCTCAGTCTACTGGGCCTCCAATTCTGCTTCCTTCTCCTGGATTTTCTAGTTTTTGCTCTGGAGCTCTGTTTGTAGATTTTCAATGACTTGTTTTTGCTCCATCTCTATCTCCATTCTGACCTTCTTGAGGTTAGTGATAATCTATTTTTTCCCCCATAGTAGGCTCTTTAGGTTATCAATTTCTTCCAACATTTGCTGCTCTTTTGAAATCTCAACATCCTCTTGATCAAAGGGGTGAGAGAAGGTTCCTGTTTCTTCTTCTGTTTGTTGAACATCAGGGTCCTCCATGGCTATCTGTCCTGCATGGTTAGCTGTACCCATTTGCTCTGTTTCATCTTTCCCTGTAGCCTCCTTGTCCTGAGGGTCTTCTTGGGTTTCCTCTATATCTGTTGGCACTGATGAAGGCCCAACTTTCTCCTCATAAGTTCTAAAACCCAAGAGCACTTCAACTAGGAGAGTAGTATCTTTCTCAACTTGGGAGAGCTACCTTTTTCTTTTTCTTCTCTGTAGCATAGGTGGGGTAGGTGCCTCTGGAGTAGGTGTCTCATCCTTAGAATATGAGGAAATAGTAAAAGTTTGCTTGTGTTCTGTCTCTGGAGCAAGTGATGGTTCTAAAGTTGGACTTGAACCCAGATGGACAGATGGCTTTGGGGAAACTTCTCTTTGTCTTTTCTTCCTCACTAGAGGGATCTCATCTTAATCATGAGATGCTTCTTTAGCCCAATAGTGTAATCTAGAGTCAGCTTTTTTTGGGGTTTTCTTTGCTTTCTGCCCTGACCTCTCCCCTGTTAGTTCCTTAGGGAAAGATTCCTCAGTTAGAGTCATCTTCCTCCTGACTGAGTGAGTCATGTATGGAGTTTTCTCAAGAGCAGGCTCTTTAATTTCTTTACCTTTCTTCTTGTTATCAGAAACAGGGGCTGCAGATGAAGTTGCCTCCTATGAGGACTTCTTTCCTTTTTGAACAACTGTAGAGGAGGTTAAAGGTTCTGTTTCTTCTTCTTGCTGGGTAGAGGAACCCTCACCCTCTGCTTATGCCCTTTCTAGCTCTCTACCTTGGGGATTTTGTTCAAGAAAGGTTTGCCATAATTCTTCCCCATCAGCTTGAGATAGAAAGTGGTGTTTAACAATCAGAAAAATGAGGCCATGATGTTTCATAGGACTCTTGTTTTGCTGATATTTTTCTACAAACGTCCTAATGGCAGAGTACATGAAGTTGGGAATGTTTATGCTAAATTCAGGGTGTCCATTCCCATGCCTCAAAAAAATCAACATTTTCATTATTGGTCCTAAAACTAAGGAAAATTGACCATCACATGTGAAATATTTCATCAGCCATATAGCTATAGATTGCCAAGGGTTTGGAAGTGAGGACCTAAGAATTCCTTTAACCTCATTTTTATTTAAATGCAATTGTATTGCAGGTTCACCTTTAATAGAGAAATTCTTAATCAAATCAGCATATAAGGTTTTCAGATGATAGAACCTCTCACCTTGTTTAGGCAACCCAGAAATATGACTGATAGTGGTTGCAGAGAGATTGATTTGGACTCCCCTTATAGTTGTCTGATTGTCCCTTAGGTTTCTTAGGAACTCATCAATAATATCTTCTTAAAACCCCTCAAATTTTTACAGAAACTCCAACCATCCTATAGTTCTCAGAATGTTTGTTGCAACATCATCTTGCAAAAGACCTGCATCACTCTTTGGTTCAGACTTCTTCTTTACCCCCATTTCTAAATTCTTTCCACCTTATGTGCTCAATTCCTCACTCTTTCCTCTGTAGTTTATCCTTTCTCCTTAACTCCATAGGCTTCAGAGGACTATATCAGTTTACTCTATTCTTCAGGGTTTTTTGGAGGTTTGAATGAGGATTATTATGTCTCTTTGTTTAACAGCTTAGGCTTATGGAAAAAGATTTGCAAATTGGTTAGAGTGCCTAGGCGGTCATAAATGCAACAGAGTGATGGGACACTCCGTAGGCAAGGTGACAGTATAGCAAAGATGGCGGCATGCATGAATTTGGAAAGGAAAATGATGGCAGGAGGATGTATCATAATGATGGCACCCAAAAATAGAAAGACAAGACAATTGCTATTTAATGCTTAATTAAGATAAAGTTACCTAAACCATTTTTAATGATGAGGCATGATGTACTTGGCTGAGATGCTACGGCATTGATGAGACTGGACGCAATGTGGCACCTGAGTAACTTTTTGTGGCTCGAGATGATGTCAATCACCTTCATTGGCATGCAACTTGCAATCATTCCCGCTGAGTGGTTCAAGAATCTAGGTATCTTGGGTGATGTTAGTGCAGTCTTTGCAAATACCCTTGCAAACAAGAATAATGATTCTTCATGAGATGCGTGTTGATTTTATTTTATTTTTGCCATAAAGTAGAGGATGAGTCATGATGACCTCATCAAATGACCTTTCTACTTTATTGCCTGGAGAGGTGGGTCCCCTCCCACTTATTATGATGGTAAATAACTCTTTATTGGTGGAGCCAGAGGTGCTCTAAGTTTGTGAAGCATCGGAGGTGCTCCTAAGTATGAAGTGCTAGAGGTGTGTTTGAGTAACTTTTGGCACCTGATCACCTCCGTAGCTTGATTATTCTCAACTATCATGAAGAAGGGAACTGCCATTTGCTAGTTTTCAACTCCCTTGGTCGAGAAAGACAACCATTTACTGGTTTTCCATCTTCCTTTTTTTTCTTTTTTTTTTCAGAAGGCCACCATTTGCTGGTTTTCAACCTTCTTTTCTTTTTTTTCTTTTTTTTTTCGAGAAAAATCAGTCCAAAATTGTGATAGAGGAGGTATCCCCTATATAAAAGCACAAATTGTTGAGGAACTCTTCTTTAGTGGATGGCCTTTTATAGAGACTGATTCGGTGGCCATTCACTAAGAATGTGTCCATGCTTCCATCAATAGGTTCCAATAGTACTGTTCCATTTTCAAAAACTTCCTTTATTTGATAATGACCCATCCAATAAGTTTGTAATTTCCCTTTGAACTCCTTGAATTTAGAATCATAAAGAAGAATCCAATCACCTTGTTGAAATGTCCTCTGTTTGATGTGTTGGTCATGCCATTGCTTCATTTGATACTAAACCAGTTCTATTTGCTAAATGGCCTCTATCCAAATTTCATCCAACTCATTGAGCTGAAGAATTATGTTCTATTGAGCTATGGACAATGGTAGACCAATATCCAATACATTTTTAAGTGTCTGGAGTTGAAATTCTATAGACAGAACAAGATTTTTCCCATAAACTAATTCATATGGTGAGAACTTTGTTGTGGACTTCCAAGTGGTACTGTAATCCCAAATTGCTTCAGGTAATCTGTTAGCTCATACTTTTTCATTCATTGCTACTATCCTTGTCAAAATATTTTCAAGTTCCCTATTAGTTACCTCTACCTACCCATTGGCTTGAGGATGGTAGGGTGAAGATTTTCTATGCTTGACCTGATATAAATCTATGAATGCTCTGATTACCTGTGAAGTAAACTGAGGTCCTCTATCTAAAACTATGGATCTTGGGGCTTCAAACCTCAAGAAAATCTTATTATAACAGAAATCAGCAACTTTTTCTTCTTGTGCAAATTGTAATGCTTGAACCTCAGCCCATTTAGTAACATAGTCTGTGCATACTAGAATATACTCCTTGCCTGATGATGGTGGAGAAATTGGTCCCACAAAGTCTAAACCCCACTGCTCAAATGGTTCCATCATGACTTGAGGATGCAGTAACATCTCCTGGGTGAAGGTTGGATGTCCCATCCTTTGGCACTAGTCACACTGCTGCACATACTTCTTAGTATCCTTATGAAGAGAGGGTCAGTAGTAACCAGCTCCCAAGATATTGTGGATAGTTCTGTGGGAAGAGTAATGGCCACCAGATGGTTCATCATGACATGCTCTCAACACATCAAAAATTTTATCAGCTTTTAAACACCTGCGTAGAATGAAATCAGGACCACATTTAAACAGTAATCCATTTAACCATTTGTAAGATAAGCTTTCCTTAACTAAACATTTTTTATGTTTTGAGGTAAAATGGGATGGATACAAGCCTGTAGCTAAAAGATTAGCTATGTCAACAAACCAAGGTACAGTAGAGGAGATAGCAAAAAGATGTTCATCTGGGAACCTGTCCTCCACTGGTTGGTTTTCTCCTCCTGTATGCAATCTTGACAGAAAATCAGCAACCAAATTAAACTTACCTAGATTATCAACTATGGTAATATCAAATTCATGCAATAGCAATAACCACCTAATGATCCTTGCACCTACTACTTGCTTATTCATTAGGTACTTGATGGTTGCATGATCAGTGTGTACAAATATTTTATATCCAATGATATAATTCCTAAATTTGTTTATAGAATAGATGACTGCCAAGAATTCTTTTTCAGTTGTGGTGTAATTTCTTTCTGCAGAGGTAAGGTTTTTGCTGATGTAATAAATGGCATGCATACTCTCTCCTTCCTCCTTTTGTCCTAAAACTGCCCCAATGGACTCATTTGAAGCACTAGTTTGTATGTGAAATGGTAAAGTCCAATTAGGTCATATCAAAATTGGTGTGACAGTAAGCTTCTCTTTCAAGGTTTCAAATGTTGATTGACAGTCTTTTGTCCATAGAAATTCTATATCTTTGTTAAGCAGAGTAAATAGAGGGGCAACTATTCTGCCAAAATTTTCTATGAATATCCTATAGTAGCCTGCATGACTCAGAAAACTTCTAACATTTGTCTGATTTTTGGGTGAAGGCAACTGTGTGATCACTTCTATCTTGTTTTGATCCACTTTGATCCCATTTGCTGAAATGTGGTGTCCCAAAACAATTCCTTCCTCGACCATCATGAAGCACTTTTCATGGCTAAGGGATAATTGATTTTTCTCACAGCATTTTAGTACTTTCTCAAGGTTTGTGAGAGCTTCTTCAAAATTATCCCCATACACAATAAAGTCATCCATATAGACCTTCATGCATTCATTAGCTAGTTCAGCGAAAATGGCTAAAACAAGTCTGTGAAATGTAGCTAGGGCATTGCATAGTCTAAATGGAAGAACTTTGTAAGCAAAAGTTCCCCAAGAGCAGGTGAAGGTGGTTTTGTCTTGGTCTTCAGGTGCTACTTGAATTTGGTTATACCCACTGAACCCATCTAGAAAAGAAAAATACTTTCTCCTAGCGAGGTTGTCCAGTACTTGGTCAATGAACGGTAAGGGAAAGTAGTCCTTTCTTGTAGCTTTGTTTGGCTCCCTATAGTCAATACACACCCTCCATTTCCCATTCTTTTTAGGCACTATGACAAGGGGTGAGACCCATTGACTGTCTGAGATTGGATATATAAACCTTGCTTGTAGTAATTTTTCTATTTCAGTTTTAACAATGTCCTTTAAAGCAGGATTCAATCTTCTCTCAGGTTGTCTGATAGGTTTAATATTCTCAGTGTATATATGATGGGTACAGATCTTAGGAGGTATGCCCTTCATATCTTGGTATTCCCAAGAAAAAGTTGTTGAATGGGAAATCAGAAGTTGGATAAGTTTATCTTCCTAATTTGCTGTTAATTAAGTATTGATATTAAGTGTTTTCCCTAGTAAAATCATGATCTATTTTGTGATTTGATCCATAGATGTAGTTAATCCATACACTGGAGTCATGGTATTGAGGGGGCAAGAATGTGGAAGCAACATGTGGAATGTGGTTGTCTCTGTAAAAGGTTTCCCCACAAGGAATGATATTTACGAGGGTACAATGAGAAGAAGTAAGAAGTTCTCTCCTAGAATCTTGGCCAAGCTCCATCACATCCACATTGATTAGGATGTGGGTAATGTCTTCTATTGTATCATAGTAGATTTCTTCTTCCAGCTCTCCCAGATGTTCCCTGATGGTTACCATAGCTACTAAGGCACTATTGTCATTGTTCTCTGGTTCATCCACCCATACTCTTCCTATATAATGTATTGATGGTTTAGCTGGAGGATACAAAGATATTTCCTTTAAATCTATCCCATTAGAAATGACCATATCCCCAGTTTGACAATCAATAGATGCTGCTACTGTAGCTAGTCATGGTCTTCCTAAAATCAGTGGGTAAGCATTTCTCTAGTTTCTCGGTTCTAATATCAAGAAGTCTACTAGAAATTCCCATGATTCTATCACAACTGGTACATTAGTGATTACTCCTTTCAAAATAGCTACTGACTGGTCAGCAAGTTAAAGGATTGTAGTTGTGGATTGGATACCTGATAGAACTAATTTGTCCATTGTATGAATCGTCATCACATTAATTGCTGCTCCCAAATCAACCAAAACATTTGAAATTTCTACCCCTGAGATGAAAATAGTTATGATAGGATTTCCAAGGTCTCCATATTTTGGGAGGAGCATTTCTCCCATCAATAGATCTACTACTTTCCCTTCCACCTGTATTGTAGAAGGAAAGTTTTTCTTCCTGCCCTGTGTTTTGACACAATGCTATTTAATGAATTGATTTAGTTCTAGTACATCTCTGATTGCTTGGAGGAGAGGAATTTAAATGTTCAGTTGCTTGATTTATTGTAAAAGTTCTGATTCCAGGTTGGGTTGGACTTGTTTTTGTAAGATCTTTTTCTGGGGGACATGTTGTTTGAGCCATTCTGGGTACGGTGCTAGTTTTTCCATCTCCAGAGCTTTTATCAAAATTGTGTTTAGGAATGTTCTCCAGAGTCAGTCTTTTAGGAGCAACTCTGGAGTTATCCAAGGATGATTCTTTTAGCACTTTTTCGGTACTAATGTCCTCTAGGAGTTGAGTGGATGAATTTTCAGGTTCCTCATCATTGGTTACTTCAACTATAGTTGGAGGAGATGGTCTTGGGAATGCTTTCCCAGAATACAACTGGAGATTTTTTGAATATATAGCAATAATACCATCCAATTTTTCTTGATCTATCATGTAAACAGCTGCTCCCTATTTATTTTGTGGGTTTGGTATAGGCTGAGCTGGTAAGGGTGGTTGGCTAACTGGTTCATTTTGTGATTGACCTTTTGTGTTGGAGGGTCCAATTAGTAAAGCTTGTTGTTGAGGTTGGAAATGTCTAGGTTGTCTCTGGTATTGTTGATTATATCCCTATTGAGGACCCCATTGAGGTTGCATGTTTTGTGATCAAAACTGTGGTGGCCAGTGTTGATTCCCCCAGGGCTGATTTTGCTAACTTTGGTTTTGCCAATGTTGATTTAGCCAATCCTACTATCCCCAAGGAGGATTATTCTGAGGCCCATGCCAAGTTGGATTCCATTGATTATTTCCCCAATTAGAAGGACCCCTATAAGAAGGCTGGTTTGGATACTAATTATAAGGGAAATTCCCAGCTTGTTTTTGTCCCACATAGTTCAATTCTTCTTCCATTACGACATTCTTCTTACTCAACCTTTTCAAGGCTAGGAGTTGACTACATTGACTGGTAGGATATTCCCTGTCATAGATCTGACAAATCTCTGATTTGTCTAAAGGGAATTCTCTCAACATATGCTTGTTTCTACACCTAGGACAATAGATGGAGAGTGGTTCAGTTGTTCTATTTTGATCATCTATTCTAGTTTTTGCCTAAATCGCATCTAATGTGGTATTTAATTGGACCAAAATATCTATTTTTAGATTTACAATCTCTTCCATTAACTATCCTATTTCATTCTTCCCTTTGAAAGTTTTGGATGATCTCACTCCATCTTGGGTTCTAGAATAGTTCCTGCAGAGTTCTTCTATAGCAGGTATATCCATTTTGTTGATATTTCCTTTTCCCATTAGATCCAGTGCCTATTTTGATTCTTTATCCAATCCTTTTACAAATAAGGTTCTGGCCAAAGAGTGATTTACTGGGTTGCCATACCTTCTCAAGGCGAAATTAAACCTATCCACATAGTCCTCTAAGGTATCTTTCTCTCCTTGTCTAATTTTAAACAATTCCTCATTTTTATTACTGACTCTATAGTAATCTTGATACTTTCCTAAAAACTTTGTTTCCATCTGATCCCAAGAATGATTAGAGTTCTGGGTTAAACCCATAAACCATCTCATCGCAGAATCTTTTAGAGTTGAAGGGAACAGTTTGAGTTTTTGGTTATCTGATCCATAATCATAAGTTTGGCATACTACTTTGAATTCAAATAGAAACTGATCTAGATCCTTAGAAGAAAGACCTCTAAAATTTGGCAAGTGTGCTGGTGAGATATTTTTCATAGGAGCATTGTCTCCAGCAACCAAAACAATGGGATATAAGAAGGTTCTTGGAGCCTAATTTCCCTCTTCTTCATGATTATCATTATTATCATCCATATTTAGTACTGGTTCTTCTCCCTGAGGTTCTAGAAAATTAGGTTCTATTAAAGGATCTGCCTGAAACTTTTGTTGTAATTCTTGGATATAATCAACGAGTGGAAGATCTGGAGGATCTAAGGGATTATTGATTTGAGGTGCAACTTCTAGGGTAGGTTCTAGGTTCCTTCCTTCAACAAGATCTTGTGCCACTCCACTGCTTTCTCCTATAGCTTGTTGATGGGGTGTCTGTTTTATGTATCTTCCTTTTGAATCTCTAGCTCTAACCATACAGATCTAACCTAAAAACTGTTTAGCTAAGTTTCCCTAATTAACACAATTGTCCCTAGCAATGGAGCTAAAAATGACAAGGTGTCGTTGTACCTCATCATTTAATCATATTTCAAATGTCAAAATCCAGGGCTGTGTCCTCAGCTATCTGCAATTAGGGATTCTACAGTTACCAATTTTTCTAGCTAATTCTAATGACTTCTACTAATTTAAAGAGATTGATCTATCTGCTTACTAAATGAATTTAAAGAATGCTGAAAATAGAATTGAACAGTAAATTACTCAAAGCAAACTTATAAACTGCAACATGCATCTATCTATCAAAATCAGTAAGTACTCTATAAAGCAAAATCTGAAATAACAAAATAGTAGTACTAGCCTTCTACCTTGGTGGTGAGAGTGGGCCCTTGCTCCACACCCTTAGGGATGAAGGCTATAGTAAGGAATCAGCACAAAAGAATAAGATCACAACTAAATTCAGTCAAATTCCATTCTCTTTGCATTCATGGAAATATTGATATCTAAAATGAGATTACCAAAAATCAAAATAATCAAAAGTTGTCTCTTTCTACTGCTTCTATAAGTATATATAAAATGAGTGATGACATATCACTTATCTTATCTACCAGTTCTTCTATGAGATGACATCCATCTCTTTATTATACTAGTTGTCTAACTATGGAAAATAACTATGCAATAAAAATAGATTGAGTCGAACAAAAGTCCACTTTGAATTCTAAGTTTGAGTCTTAATACATTTGGGCAGTGAGGCCCTGAAAATATGGATATTAAATTAGTTTCATCAGTAACTCATGCAAAAACTTTAAAAAGAGATAAAAACTCTAGCAGTTGACTAAAGATGGCCCTTCATCACTCAAGTGATGATTTGAGTGATATGAGGGGTATCACGATCACTATTGAAAGTGCCTGACCGACAGTTGTGCTGGAAATATGCTCTGTTCTAAAGAGGCACTAGAGATGTATGTCTCTATCTGCAGCTCTGGAGCTATGTTTGTAGCTCCGGAGATATAATTGTGGCCTTCTTGCTCAGCTCCGGAGAGGCTTTTCCTCTTTACTTCAAGACTTCTAATGTCATGGTATTCTGGTATTGTCTCTTGAGGTCATTGAGGACTACCTCCGAAGATGCACAAAATTGCCATCCTGAACATCTACACCTGTTGATTCAAAAGAGAAGTTTTTCTGCATATTTCCATCAATTCCATGCACATTAGTCCTTTAATCATAAATCATGATCTTAAGTAATTTATCTTCAATTAATCATTATCTAGAACAATCTTGCTAGCCTATTTGGGTGCAAACATCAAGATAGATGGGATCAGAAAGGAGAAAAAGAGAGGCAAAAGGATGTATTTCATGGGTGCTAGTTAGCACTCATCACATCCCTAAAAAGTTTTTCACCCTTCATGGGTGATGATTCTATTACCCCTTTTGAGCATATCAAAGATATATCCAATGTATGCTCAGTCCATAATATACAACATGAAGATGTTGCAGTCTGACTCATGGTCTCATCTTTTAAGGGGACAACCCTTCAATGGTTTGGGAGCCTAACCCCTGCATCCATACATACCTAGGACAAGTTAGGAGAAGCCCTCTACAAATAGTTCGTAGAGAGGGAAGACAATGTTTCATTGCTTGAGCAGTTGACAACTATCAAAAGAGATCCAAGTGAGATGCTGGCAAACTTTAACTTTAGATTCCAGAGGACGTGGGAGAAAATTCTAGCTACTCTCATGCCATCTCCACAAGGTGTTTTTTTATATTTTTTAAGAGATTTGAATTCTGATATTGTAGTGATGATGCAATCGATGGGTGCTAAGACTCTTCCAGTAGGCTATGAGACAACTCTTAAAGCAGAAAATTGCCTAATACAAGCTAGGAAAATTGCTCCTAGACCTCCTATTCCCCTTTTTCTAGAGCTTCCATCCTCATCCAAGTAACCCATTATTGCCCCCATCCCAGAGCTTAAAGCTTCAACATCCTCTCTTTATCAAGCAGAGAGTGATATTAAGACCCTAATGTCTAATTTGACCTATTAGTTCCCAAATCTGAACACATCCAACTCTAAAGATTTGACACTTCTTATGCTCAAGTTAAATGGTAGACTTGGCCAACAAAGAGGGAGATTGCCTTTTATCTCCCCTTCACTTTAGGTTCTGTCGCACCTAGGGGGTGTCCTTTTTACTATCACAATAGATTTGTCTTTCATACAACAAGGCAGAAATGTTCTCACAGATTTGTATCAAGATGTAAAAGATTAAACCCAGATTGTCAATGTTCCTGATTTATCTTCACCATTTATATCTGAGAACATGCAGCTCCTAAACTAAAACAAAACATAAAGTAATTGATTTAAATGATTTATCTTTAAATTCTTTGTTCTTTTGGACCTTTGGGAAAATAAAATTCCAGATCGTTGCCTTATCTGGGCAGCAAAGTCAAACCTAGCAATGTAAATGCTTCCTTATGACAGCAAAAACTCATAACTAGAGGACTGAAAATAATAAAATTACTGCTTTACAATAATTTGTCCAAGAAGGAGAATCACCCATGACCATATTCTTTACTTATCCCTTGATGCAACACATTTTCCCCATGTCTGATCTAAAGCAAGTTTAATCTACTCCTTGAATAGAAGCAAAAAATTAGATATGCAACATAGCAAGTGTACATTGAAGAATTTAGAAACCCTTAGCAACTTCATTCAAAAGAAGAATGCTTACACCTAAGGAGACAGCAATAAATAATCCACACAAAATGTGTTGCTCATATAACTCAACCTGGAAAGAAAGCTATCATTCATAAAATATTCATTTACATAGCCAAAATGTGCCTCTCCAGCCCAAAATCAGACATTTGCTCCTACAGAATGCTATCTCCCAAATGTGTGAATACCTTGTATTCAAAGTCTAGCCTCCATACAAAGTGGAACAACATGCCCTCTTATAGAAAACAAGAGCATGTTGCCCTAAAATTTAGTACATCCTGGCAGTTAGGTGAGTTTCCACATTGCAAGCTACTGCCAATAAGCCCAGGGAAATACAAAATACACAAAAAAGAGGAGAATAAAATATAAATTAAAATATGGAGCCAAATGTTTTTAAATTTGCCTTTCCCCTTTTGACTTGTCCACCTTTCATATGGTAATTATCGAGCACCAACTCTGCTTCAATCCTCTGCCTTGTTGCACCATCGTAGCCACACATCTGAGGTCTCTTCATTCCTCTATGCTACTACAAAAATGAGGCCCGTGTAACTTCTCTTCAAGCTTATTTGATCGAACTTAGCCCTTTAAGAACATGAAGAGAAAATGTTAGCATCTCCTCAAACCATATCTGCCCAATTCATTCATAGCTAGATCATTTTTTATAGTACAGGGGCATTTTGATGGATGTAGGCACCTGAAATTCATCACAAATGCACTTAAAAGATCTGCCCAGGCAATAGGATAGGTTAGGGGATGAATTTAAAGCATAGAACAACAAATTTGAGCTCAAATAGACTCCCAAAATCTGCCTTGAAGACAAAAAACGGGATTAGCAACTGCAACAGGCAAAACTCCGCTTGAAAATGGCCCAAAAAACCTCCAAAAATGCCCCCAAGGAGAAGAAAGAACTTCAATCCATGTTGCAAAGGAGACTATAGGCCCAAAACTGCAGAGAAACCTCCACTTCGCACCATTGCATGGTAGGGGAATGGAGAGAGGAAGAGTCATGCGACCATGGCGAATTGCAATAAAAAGCTTTATTTCTTTTGCCTTAACATTATAATATATCATGGGCTACCTTTCTCTATTAGAGATGCCTCCCCGGAGTACTGGAGCTCCATAATGGAAAGAACTCAGAGAAAACTTGCAGGCTAGAAAGGGAAACTTCTGAGTCAGGCTGGTAAGTTTCAGCTCCTTAAAGCTTCTTTACAAGGAATTCCTGTGTATCTTCTATCTCTATTCAAAATGCCTAAATACATAACTGAGAGACTTGAGAAGATACAAAGGACTTTTCTTTGGTCAGGAATGGAAGACAAAAAGAGATTGGCACTTGTTGCCTAGGATAAATTTTGTAAACCTAAAATGCAGGGAGGCTTAGGCCTAAGAAAATTGAATGTGCTAAATAAAGCTCTCATAACCAAAATTGGTTGGAATCTTATTACTGGGGGGAAGGACTAGGGCAGTATTATGAAAGCTAAGTATATGGGGAACTCAACCCCAGAAGACTTTCTTCTCTCTTCTAATTTTCCTAGAGGCTCAGTTATCTAGAATAACGTCATGAAATGTAGAAACTTGCTCCTGAAAGGTTGCAAATGGAAATTGGGGGACAAGGAAACCATAAGATTTTGGGAGGATAATTGGATCATGGATGGACCCCTAAGCAAACGCCAAAACATTCAACATTTGATGAAGCTAGTTGTTAACCATTTCGGTGTTCGGGTGAAATACTACTTCCTACCTGGCTATGGAGAATGGAGTTGGCTGTTAAAGTGTTGTCAAAGTGATACTGAACTAATTGATGTTACTGAAGAAATACAACTGATCCTAAAAGGATGCAGAACCACTCTCTATCCGCAGAATGACAGAATAGTTTGGTGAAAGGAAAAAACTAGAAGATTAAATCTGCCTATAGCCTATCCATCCCTCAAGATAATGACAATTTATGCAAGAATGTTTGGAATCATAACCTGGTGCCTGTTGATGATTATTTTTACACATTCATAACAAAATTTAAAATTAATAAATGAACCTAACTATCTTGAAAGATATGGAGAAATCAATTAAGATTACTCAATCCCAAGTTTCTGTATGGTTAGGTCTTGACCTGTTGGACAGTTCAGTAGGTTACTATGAAGCTGTAATATGCAAGGGGCCTTACGTGATTTAAGGTGATTTGACTACTTACTAGACTCTATTTATGCAAATTGTTACACATATCAGCAAATTACTATCTCTTTGCACAAATCATTACTGTATATCAAAGTTTTGGATGATTTATGTTAAAACATGCTTTTCCTTTCAAATATGTATAAAGATTGCCACATATCAACTCAATTGATCTCAATTCCTTCAAATGTTAGACAATCTCCTTTAGATTTCTACGTTTCAGCTAATTATTTTAAAGTTTGGGAAAAGTTAGAGAAAATTCAAATTCAACATCACTTTCTATAGGATCTAAATGCTCTGTTATGCACATAGTAAAGATTACAGCAGATTCAATTAACTCAGCAGATCAAATCATTAAATGCAAATGTCCTGAATATTTTCACAAACAAGCATTCAAGATTGCGAGCTTTAAGAGAAATTGTTTCAAATATAAAGAAGAGCTAGAAGACACTCAGAAAATAGACGCAAACCTCCAGATTCATTTATATTCAAAACACATAGCCATATATGGTTTACAATGTCGGTATGACTCTTAGATTTATTAATTGAATTCACAAAAACTTAAAATGCTTTACAGATACAGTAAGAAAGCTGGACATTTCCACGTGTTCCTTAATGCAAACACAGGCGACCTCCTCTATACTAAAATACTCCTTCTATTCAAAGTCTCAGAATGAATTACAATTGCTATACTATTTTCTACAAATCCCTATGTAAATAATATACAAGTAGCCATGTCCCTTATATAGAATTTGAACTTTCAAATGGCTATGGCTACTACTTTAATCCATGTTTGAGATCCTTCTATCTCTGATCAATGGTGTATCTTTGTTTCTAACCGTCTGCCAAAATATCTATTTGGCATCTTTTCCTCCGCTCAAAAGATGTTGTTGGAATCTTTACAAAATAAGATTCCCCCTTTCTCTTCATTGACTCTTTCCCGCCAAGGCTCCTTATTTGACCTCCTTTCAAAACCTTTACACTTTTCACTTTTTCAAATATTTTCTATAATTGCCAATTACTCCTTCCACAAAGGTACGGTCCCCTCCTGGACTCTTTGTCAAAATATATTCTTGCATCACAACTCCCTCCTTCAACCTCTTTTCCTTGTTCCCTGAGCCCTCTCTTCTCCTCTGATATTTCTTCATTTAAACCTTTTCCTCCATTAAAGTATCAATCATCTGCTTACTCAAATTGGCATCAGGATTTCCTATGCAAGGTGCAAATATGGCATTGAACTCTGTCAATGCCCTCTCTAAGTTATACACTGGCACCTCCATACATTCATGTTGCAATAATCTCTCTATTATCCTCTTATGTATCTTGATCATTTCATCTATCTTTTCTTCTAAATTTTGTATGACTGCTACACATTTCATGAGGTTATCCTCTTCAAACTTGAGCTCTAATATTATTTGTGGCACTTGATTTTCCAATGTCACAGTAAGTGCTCCTTCATTAATCAGTTCTTCTACTCTTTCTTCCCCTTCTGTCAACTGTTCAATTTTAGACCTACATTCTTCTTTTCTGTTTTGGCATTTATATGTAAGCATCAGACATTTATTCTTTTCTTCTGCACTTACTTTCCAACTTCTGACAGCTTGCCTTATTGTTTGTTCTCCCTCTTGCATGAAATCCATAAACCATTCATCAAAGATACTAGCCTTTAGCCTTTTATTTTTCATGTCTTGTATTTCTTCCTTTGACACCACCACTATATTATCAGGCATTTCTGGTACTGTGGCATTGGGATCAAATATCCCTTTAATAAATTGTTGGAGTTGGACAATGTGTCCTTTTAAATGCTCTTGTTTATCCTTATCTTTCTTCAGCATTTCTGTTGTCACCTGGTGCATACCTTCCCATTCAGCAATGTGTTGTTCTCTTGTAGAATGCCCAAGGTCAAGATTTAATAGCTTGTACTCCTCCAATGTAATCTCACCTTTTTCCTTTTCTTTCTGTGGTATATCTAGGTTTAATGTTCTAGATCCACTTGGATCTCTTTGAATAGCAGACATGGTTCTAGCTTTCCTCTTCTCTTTGCTTGGAGTAGTCTTCTCTCCTAGCAGACTTTTTATATCAATAGGTACTACTTGTACCTCTTTCCTCTCCTTTCTTATTTCTTTTTCTAACCATGCAGGGATCTCTTTTTCACCTTCTGCAACTTTATCTTCATCTATTACCTCTTCATGAGGTTTCTCTATTCCAACTTCTTCCTATTGTTGTTGTTCCTGATGTTGCTCTTGTTGTTGCTTGGGAATTTGTTCTTGTTCTTCTTCTTGTTGCTGTTGTGGTTCTTGTTGTGGTTGTTACTGAAGTGGTTCTTCGTTTGGTTGTTGTTGAAGTGGTTCTTGCTCTGTGGGATTATTCAGCTGCTCTTTTGATTCCACTTCTTCTTCTTCTTCTTCTATCTCAGTATCTCCCCCATCTTCAGCCTCTTCTCTAGGAGCTTCCTCTTCTGCTAATTCCTTTTCTAGATCATCTTCTGCCTATTTATCAGGTTCATTTTCATCCATTTTTTTTCTGCTTCTTTGTCTTCAGGCCTTTTAATTTCTTCTTCTAATTTGTCTATGTTTTCTGCCTATGGTTGCTCTGTATTTATTGGTGAATTGGCCTTTACCTCATCCTCTTTTACTTCTTCTTCTTGAGTTTGCATGTTTTCTGTGTTTTTCTCTTCTTCGCCTAGCTCCCCATACATATTTAGCATGTTCAAGGCATCTGTACCTGAAGTTTCTTGTTTTCCTTCTTCTTCTATAATTTTTTTTTCAATTTCTTCAATTTTATATGCTTCTTCTTGCACATCCTTAATGATTTCTGGTGGCACCAAAGTACCAAAGGGATCCACTAATCCTGCTTCTTCCTGTACTTGTTCTTCTTCATGTTCTGTGTTGTGCTCCATTCCCACTTCAACTTGAGTGCTTGGCTGATCCTCTCCACTCAGGAAATCACTTGAATCCTCTTCTATGTCAATTGCCTTTCTTTTATACATTGTTTCTTCTTCACTATCACTGCTCTCGATATGCACAATTTCTACAGTAGTTTGCTTGGCTTTATAGGTTCTTGACTCTTGCAGCTTTTCTCGAGCCAACTCTGCTTTTACCTATCTGAATGCTTGTCCTGATTCCAAAAATGTGGAGGCACTAGCTATATTTTTTAGCTTTTCATCTACTTCCTGTGCTCCAATCACATCAACTTCTTTAGAAGTTTCTCCTTTTGATAAACTTATGGGAATTGCCCTTCTTGTTGTTTGTCCTACTGCTTCTTTTGCAGCCTGTGCTTCTTCTACACTTAATTCATGGATTATAGACTTTGCATCAACAAAAGTATCAGATGCCACTGCTATTGTTATGCCCAAAGCATATGGATCCATTAATGTGGCATTTTTGTCTTTTTCCACAATTTTAGCTTCCATAATTTTTCTCTTCTTTTCATAAAAACACTGCAAATCTTCACTAGGGTCTACTTTTCTTTTCCTTCCCTTCTTGGGATATGTAACCTCCTTGCCTTCAGATTTTAGCTCTTCAACTCTGTCTTTCATCCATGTTTTTGAAAATAATATTACTAGTTTAGATAATACATCCAATGATGTATTCCAAGGCTTTGACCAATCAGGCTCTGTAATAGGAGTCGTCCTTGCTTCTGCATAACTTTGATGTAATAATTGATCATCCTCTCAAACCTCTGGAGGAACATAGATATTGCCAATAGATTTCATTTGTTCAACAGTTAATATTTTGTGAGCTCTTTTCCTCACCTCCCTGTCATTTTGGCAGTCAGCCCAGAAATCTTCAATGTGTGCTTGCTGCTTATATTTTCTATCTACAAAATTCTAAATTCTGTGGAAAGGGTCGAATCTTCTTGCTAAATCAAATTCCTTAAAGCCATAAAACCTCAACTCCTGTTCTGAATATGTTGCATCTTCTTCACTATAGCATGAATATCTTCCAATAGCCCAAGGCAGTCTCACATTTCCCCTGTTATTGAATTTCCTTTTGTACATCCTAAACACATTCAAGTTTTGTCTTAAAAATTCCAACACAATTAACTTGTCAGATGGATATCTGGGCAACATAAATGGTTTCCCTTCAAAGCCCTCAGTTCTTATATAAGTAAAATGTTCAAATTGTATAAACCAAGAATTGTACAATCCAATTGCATTTTCTACATGCTTAGATAACCTCTTGTCAGGTTTCTCTCTCAATATTCTTACCAGGTATGTATAAAAAACATCATTGACCAAAGCAAAATTCTTTAAGGCATTTTCCTCCTATAGGACAGGGTAGTGTTCATACACCAACTTTTGATTAGGACTGTTTCCCAGGCTGCCTATTCTTTCTATTCCATGAATGAAAGGCCTGATTTCTGTACCACAAGAGTATAACACATAACAAGACATATAAAATGGCAACATCTTCTGCTATCTCTGCATAGCTTACCTCCAAATAGCTATGCTAATGGCCTTGGCCCACTGGATTTGTCCTTGTTTCTTTTCCCCTGTTCTTATGAATTCAATGACAGTGAACATCTAAGGTTCACATTTTGTACCATCTCTTAATCCCACTAGTCTACTCAGCATAGTGATCATCAAATGAATCTCCTCCTTGAAATGTATCCTCATCAGATTTTTAGGTATCCTAGCTACAGCCTTGAGTTTATTCTTTGGACTGTACCAGTTGCGAAATATTTTACCTTTACATTCTCCTTCATTTGTGTAAAAATTCTCATTATATTGGTCAATGTCGATATCCCTCATTTTTTCATTAATCTCTAAACCAAATGTTCTTGCAATCGCTTCTGGAGTTAGATCAGCAATTAATCTGTCATGTAAAATTATCTTTCTTGTAGTAGGATCATACAAAATTATGCAGTCCAAACATAAATCTCTAGCCTCCATTTATATAGGAAATCCTGCAGCTCTGTATAGTCCACTATCCCAAATACATTTCATATCTGGCGAGGCATCCGCAACAGTGATTTTCTTTAATACATCTTCTGTGTCATAATTGCCTATGTTTGTATCCATGCCTACCCCACCTGTGCTTATCAGGGATGGACAACCTCTGTATGGCGGCAATTCTTCTTTCTCTATCTCCTTCCTAGGTTTTCTTTCTTTTTTTATATCTTCCCCTGTATCTTTCTTCGGTTTAGGGGCCATCTTGTAGAAGCATACATCTTTTTAACTTGTCATTTTACTTCATGTTTAGGGTTTTTACTGTGAATACCTACTTTTACCATTTACCCTAGCTTGTTTGTCATTTCTGTTTTAACCTCTTTGAATTCGTTAAGCTCTACTCATCTAATTAACAATTTAAAACAGTAATTTAACCAATGCTTACGTTTTGCAATGAAATTACTGAAATTAATAGTATTTTAACAACTGAACATAAACGGCATTCGAATAAATACCTGTTGTTGGCGACCATTTACTGTTGACTTACTTTTACTATTATCACCTTTGTCCAGCTACTGTAACTCTTTTCACCTCTGATAAATTCTCCTCTTTCACTGCAACAGCTCTTTTTTTGCAATTTTCACCCTCCACAGTATATTCAACAGCGAAATAACATTGAAATGGTTCCAACCCTCATTAAATTTCCCTTTGTTTGAGTGTTAAATTCGCATTAATTACAGCAATTAATGCATTACATCCTCAGCCTTTATTACAGTGTTTATGTTTTTCAAACTTTTTTACTGTTAGCCTATTTCAACATGCATACTTTTTCCTTTGTACATTTCTTTGTATGTTTCTTTTGTATATTTTCGTTGTATCTCCAAACATGCAATCATTTTATGCATACAATCAACTAACGCTCTTACCCTTTTTGCTTTTCCATACACATTTGTACCTCTGGTTTTGTATATCTCACTTGTATATTCTGTTATATAAATGCACATACAAACACCATATACATTCATTTCCTTACCCTTTTTCTCTCTGCGATGTATATGATTCTTTGTATATCAGGGTTGTATATTATAAACATACAAACGCCAAATATACAAAGACTTTTCTATTTTTTTACTTTTTTTTTTACATCCGGCTTGTATTTCCACTTTGCATCTTTCGAATGTACATCTGCTTGTATATCGCTAAATATGCATTGTCATTATACAAGTAAAAAAATGTACAAACCGTGGGGTCCACCTTACCTCTTTTACCTTGGCATCTCCACTATGCATTTGATTCTTTGTATTCAACCTTTGGACCTCAACCTTTCCATAAACTGTATTATATTTACTATCGATTCTGCAATGTACATAAAACTTTGTATATTTTGCTTTGTATATCCCGAAACATACAAAACAAAAACGTACAACAGTTTAATGTTATTCCATAATGATTTTGGTTCCGGTTTGTATAAAGTGCAATGTATATTGGCATTGTATGTTTGAAATATACAAAGCGCAATATACATCAACTTTATTATCTTTGATAACCACTTCGGTTCCGCAATGTATATAAACTGCATTACCAAACATATGTTAAGTCCAAATGCATCATTTATATTGTATTTCAATTTTCTTTCAATTCTGCGTTGTATATTTCACAATGTATGTCTCTCGATACCCTACATACAAACCCCAAATATACAACCATTATTCCTTATTTCACTACCATTTCAATTCCACCTTGTATATAACTGCAATGTATATGACCAAACATACATATACAAAGTGCAAAAATATACAACGATTATGTCAATTTTAATAACCTTTCAGTTCCGCGCTATGTATAACTCGTTGTATATTTTCTTTGTATGTCTGTCATTTACCAAATATACAAACCAAAATATACATAGCGGATTTCAACATTTATTCACTTCAACTTTGACTTTTTTTGGGCCCGACTTGTATATTAAGATAAAGCGTTAGCAATATGTATACAAGTATAACAACATACATTTTAAACCCGATGACTTCCTTTTTGTGACTAAGGTAACAACCCGATATACAAATGCATTTGTATATGAAATGACCTTGTACATACAAAGAACTTTGTATATACAAAACACAAACCACCTGATTGTACATTTACCAAAAACCTTATAACTTGCAAAATATAGGGATTTTTGAGATGGTTCAAAAAGCAACCCGTATTCATTTTTCACAAAGAATTCACCCATACAATGCACTGGTACCTAATGTTATTTTCTCTCTATTTTATCCCAGGTTTGTACTTTCAGTTACCTTTTCCCTTTACCACCAAGCAAGCCCACACACAGAAGCAACCAAAAGCCAGCTACAGCAGGGGTCCTCATTTTGCTAAGAAGTAAAATGGGGCGTGTTGTGAGCATCACAACAACTAGCAACCAAATAAAACAATTAAATTAAAACCATTAAAGAAAACAAAATGAAATAAATTCATAATTTCCAACTATCTTTTCCTGCAAATCATCATTCAACTTGAAACCTAATGTATTCAATAAGGTACATAAATTTTCACTTTCAGTTTAAGTGGGTGCACGTGATTAATAAGCCTCATCTTGAAAATTAGTTGAACAAACCAGTGACTAACATTAGACTACCTAGTTGATGTCATTCCCTCATAGCCAACCGGATAGAGCCTTGCTGCCAGCAGGCATCCATAGCCCCGACAAGGTTATCATTACAATTCTCCTAAGTAGAGCCCCACTACCAGCAAGCGTCTATAGCCCCTGTAGAGTTACTTAGATGACTTAACCTAGATTTCAGTCAAATCCATTTTATTTATTTATTTATATTTTATATTTTGTACTTGACAGATATTTCATAAGATATTTTAGTTGTAACTTCATGATGCAAGGAACAGTCACTTGCTAAAATTAAGCTGAGAATTGTAATGGTAGCAAGGGTGACCTCTAATTTTTCACCTAATATCTACACTGGTAGGTTCAACAAACCCAAGGATTTTAGGTGTGTCATTGTGAGAACTTCCCTTGAATACTCAACCCACTCTTATTGAATACAAAATTTCACAAATCAACTAACTTTCTACATTCATGACAGTCACAACAAATTATGTATCAATTTCAAATAATTCACCTGAATGTTCTGAATTTTATATTATTTTTAGTGGTTGTTAATCTGCTCCTATATACTCAAACAAAACAAACATCTCTACTATAGCAACACAACACACAAACAAAACAAAAAAAAAAAAAACTGTACATTATTCACATTATGATACAACAGACTAACCACCTTCACCTCAAGCCTGAAAGTAGTGTTTCAAGTGTTGGCCATTAACTGGTAATGGCACATCTTCTCCAGTCAAGGTCTTAAGCCTAAAAGTGTTATCTCCAATTATTTCTAACACTTGTAATGGACCTAACCATAACTTGTTGAATTTTCCATGATTTCCCTTTTTCTCATGTGCTTTGTCCCAGTATAGCACTAAGTCTGAAATTCTAAATGTTTTGACTCTTGCCATTTTGTCAAACCATCTCTTTACCACTGCCTGATGTTTAGCAAAATTTTTGATGGCTTGATCTCTTTTTTCATCTAGTTTCAATAGTTGGATTATTCTGGCTTCTCTGTGATCATCAAAGCCTAAGTATTCATTAGCAAATTTCCAAACTGGTATTCTTAAATTAACTAGAAGTATGGGACCATTCCCATAAACTAAGTGATAGGGTGCATTGCCTAATGATGATTTAACCCTGGTCCTGTCTACCCACAGCGCATACTTCAGTAATGTGTTCCATTCTCTGGGGTTCTTCTCAATGAGTTTCTTGATTATATCTAATAAAATCTTATTTGTTGACTCAGCTAACCCATTACCCTGAGGATAATAATTTGAAGAAAACTTTAAATCAATTCCATGTTCAAATGCCCATTTAGAAAATTTTAAAGAAGAAAATGCAGGGCCATTGTCACATACCAGCGAATAAGGAGCCCCAAACCTGGTTATAATGTTCTCTTCGAGGAATTTGATGACTACCTCAGTAGTAGAGAATTCATAACATGTGGCTTCAATCCACCTTGTACAATAATCAGTCACTGTCAGTATAAATTTATGTCCTGCAATAATGGAGGATTTATGACTCCAATGAAATCCAAGCCCCACTGTGCAAATGGCCTAGACTCAATTACTGGATATAACGGATTGGCTTGATTTCTCCCTTTATCTGCTGTAGTCTGACAGATGTGGTAACTTCTAATGTGATTCTTTGTATCTTTAAACATAGTAGGCCAATAGTAACCTGCTCTCAGTATCTTATGTGTTGTGGCTAAATGGGAACCATGAGCAGTTCCATACTTATCATGCAATTCTAGCAATACCTTATCAACTTCATCTCTATTTAGGCATCTTAAATATATTCCTTCGTGGTTCTTCTTGTATAGAAGACCTCCTTGTACCATGTATTTTTGTGCTTTGATCTTTAAAGCCCTTCTTTGTGAAGATTTCATCTTGTTTGGATATTTTCTGGATATTAGAAACATGTTCAAATCGTCATACCACCCTAATGTCTCATTAGTATTCAATCCATATTACTATTTTACCAAATTTGGGTCTATATTGGCTATGGTTTGCACTAGAGCTTGTCCTCTAACTAACTTCATAGGAATGATTGCCATGTCAAATTCTTGTAAAGTTGTGATCCACTTAGCTCTTTTCTCTCCAGGTTCATTTTGCATCAGCAGCATCTTCACTGCTACATCAGGTACTATAGCCTTAACCTGACTGCGTAAGATGTAGTGTCTAAACTTTTTCACTGCTCTTACCAGTGCAAACGCTTGTCTTTCTGTATCAAGATATTTTAATTGTGCATCTTTCAGAGGTGTACTCATAAATGCTATTGGCTTCTCTTCATCATTTTCTCCTTTCTGTGTCAAAGCAGCTGTGACAAAATGTGTGGATGCAAAAGAATAAATATAGAATGGCTTTGCGTAATCTAGACTTGCTAATACAGGAGCTTCAGAAATTGCCTCCTTAATATCTTCAAATGCAGCTTTGGCTACTGGTGTCCATTCTATATCTGCATCTTTCTTCAACATAGCATTTAATGGTGGCACAATCTCTACAAACCCTGTAATGAACTTCTTGACAAAGTTAATTTTACCAAAAAATGATTTTAATTCTTTTTTAGTGTTTGGTAATTGCAATTTCTTGATTCCTTCTATTCTATCAAGATCAATTGATATCCCATTCTCAGAAATGATGTGTCCTAGTAGTTTTCCTTCTGTTACTCCAAATACACATTTCTTAGGGTTTAGCAAAATTCCATACCTTTTGCATCTCTTGAGGACTCTTCTCATGTTTTCAGCGTGAGTAGATGCATCCTTAGAATACACAATTAGATCGTCCATATAAATTACAATGCACTTACTTGTCAGTCCACAGAATGCAATATCCATGGCTCTATGAAAAGTGGCACCTGCATTGATTAGTCCAAACGGCATTCTTCTATAAGCATAATTACCCCATTTACATGTGAAAGTGGTTTTCAACCTATCCTCTTTATCGACCAGGACTTGGTTATACCTTGAAAATCCATCCAGGAAAGACATCATCTTGGCCCCATTCACTGCTTGCAGCACTTCATCCATGGGAGGCAGAGGATAATTATCTTTCTCAGATGCTTTGTTTAAATTCTTAAAATCTATGCATAACCTGATATCTCCACTTTTCTTTCTAACGGGTACTAAATTAGCTACCCAGGTTGAGTGTCTGACAAGGAAAATTATTCTAGTAGACAGTAGTTTCTTCACTTCCTCAAATATCAAAGGTTCTAAAATTGCATTCATAGGCCTTTGCTTTTGCCTGAATGGTTTGATATCTGGTTTTAAAGGTATCACATGAGTGATGATGGATGTGTCATAGGTCTTTAAATCTTCATACGTCCATGCTATAACATGTTTATAATCTTTCAGGACATCAATAACCTCTTTTCTAATCTTCTCAGAATAGGCCTTTCCAATTTGTACATTTTGGGGATTCTGCTCTGTTCCTAAGTTGTAGGGATCACACTTACCTCCCTCTGTTTTAGGCAAATCTTTTTGTTTTACTACTCCGTCAAAGTCAAAGATTTGTTCCAACTCAATCACCCCTTTGGGTAAGAAATTACTCTTTAAGCTGATTATGTCTTCTTCATCCCAAGACATATTAGGCCTCTCTTGTTCATCAATAATTTGGGCCTCAAATACCTCATTGCAAGTTAGAAAATCTACAATTTGCTGATCCCCCTCAAATACCTAAAAATGAGTTACATTATCTGGCACACTGGGCACATTCACTAATTCTACAGCAAATCTTTTCAATCCAGATAGTGTTAAAGGTTCTAGTGTACTAGCAGCAATTGCTAGTGCATCTGGCCTATGGTTTAGTTCTATAGGGATATGCTCTATAGTGAAAGCATCAAATGACTCTATTAAATCCCATACCCTATGCCTATAACAAACCATTCTATTATAATTGCAAGCATATACTTTCCTTACTTGTTTGACTACTAGCTCAGAGTCTGAAAACACTCTGATCATTTTTACCTTCTTCTTTATAGCCATAACCAATCCATAGATTAGAGCTTCATATTCTACAACATTGTTAGTACAAGCAAACTGTAGCCTATATGCTACTAAATATGATTTTCCATGAGGATCTATCAGTTCTACACCAGCACCTACACCCTATTTAGATTTGGAACCATCACATTTTAATGTCCACATGCCATCCCTATTCTTCTAATGTTTTGCTTTAGCATGTTTTAGCTTTTCTATGACCTGTGCAGTGCTATCTTGTTCATTCTTAGGAAATTCATTCTAGCCTACTTGTACAGTTATCTTTTCAGTTTGAAGATCAGAATGACAGACATTTTTACCTTTTGACTCTTCTCTTAAATTTGGAGTTGATTCATTTATGTTGTTCTGAAAATAACTCTCTAGGTGATTAGCCTTTCCTTCTTGGGGTTCCACCCCTTTTGTGCATTTTATATACTGATGTTCAATAATGTCTCTGCACATGCTACAATTTTCTTCAGAATGTGACTTATCATGATCTCTACACTTATTTTTGTATAACTTGCATTGAACTGGAAGATTTTGTTCTATGCACTTTTCTATTTCTTGTCTGATGACCTAACTAAAATTACTTAGTGCATTATTTTCTTCATTAGAAGAGTTTCCATCAGACTCAATAAATAATTTTGTTTCTTTATTAACAGGCTTTTCTCCAAAATTTAGTATTAAAATTTCCTCAATTTGTACCCCTTTGTTAGTAACTCTATAAACACTAGGTTCAACAAAAGCATACAATATTTCGTTAGTCCTATTGTACTATGTGATCATATGTTTCATCCTGGGTTCAGCTTCTATTCTAATCTAATTTGGCACACCTCTCCAAGGTAACCACATATGTGAGAAATCGGTGGCCATATATCCATTCAAAGGCTTTGACTAGTCTCTACTCAATAACATCCCATAATTTATAGGTATATCCACTACTTGGATGTCAATGAACTGACTTACCCTGGGGTCTGAAGCTAACTGCATCTGCATATGCATTAATTCTCCAATCACATTAACTTCAGTTTTGTCTAACTGTGTAACAACTTTGGCAGATTTAGCAAGGGTTAGCCCTAAAGTTTTACATATCCCTAATGGCATTACATTGGCTGAGGCACCTGAATCTACCATACAATTGTGTATGTTCTTTCCACACAATCTAATGGTTAACAAGAAAGGAGGAGCATCCTTTTTATCAGCATACATTACAACATTGGTGTTGGATGGCTGCTCAACCTTCTTACTCTTTTCTTTGGACTGTGTATCCCTATTAGGAACATTTACCTCAGTAGAAACTTCACCTTTCATAGATGCATCCAAGGATTTAATAAAAGCATTTCTAACCCCTAGAGTTTTCAACAATTCACACAAAGGTATACTAACCTTAATTTTCTTTATTTCCTCTGACAGATAATTCATCAATCTCATCATTTCTACAGTCTTTGTTTTATCTGTTTGCACTTTTTGTGCAACTGTTCCATTTCTTGTCTGATGATGGGCTTTTAGTATAGCAGGATTGTTGCTAGCATTCTGGTCTGGGGGTGTGTTAAAATTGTTAGGAGGAGTGGAAGTGGTGAAAGGTCCTCTTGGCCTAGGGTTATTTCTTAGGTTGTAAGTATGATTCTTACTTGACTGTTGGAAGGCTTGCACCTCCTCTGTCTCATACAACACCTCATTTTCAGTTTCAAATGGAAACTGAAAAGCATTTAGTACTAAGGCTGTCTCAGGATATATATTTTCACAACAATATGGTTCATCCTCTAACAATTGGTCATCTTCCTCTTCTCTAAATGTGAAAGTTTATAAGACTAGATCAATATCATACCCTGAGGGTATTATTTCACTGCCTTTGGGAACTAAGAACTCAGAAGTAGGAGCCTGTACATCCACATTAAAAATACTTACTGCCAGATGAAACTGAGGACAATCTAATTCAACATGGGCACTAGTATTATGGATCCTACATCAATTCTTCAGTGCTACATTGGCCATTTGAATCCTAGCTATTTGCTTGGTATCCTAGTTATCTACATTCTCAAATGGAGAAGTTAAAGTGCCATTATTAGGCCCTGTATTCCAGGTTTTAGGTGGCCTAGGCTGATTCTGATTCTTGTTATTGTTGTTCCAAGCTCTACTATCTATAGCTGGTCCTCTATTTTGCATCTGTTGTCCTTGATTATGACTCTGATGTTGACTATGATTTTGACCTTGATTAGAACTCTGACCCTGATTATAACCCTAATTTGGTTATGGTTGGGGTTGTAATTCTGGTTTTGACTCTGATTGTAGTTCTAATTATATTCCTGGTTATTTCTACCATAGAAATTCTCATTTCTCAATTGTGTATTTCAGTGGTCAATCTTCTCAGATGTGCGGTGATTTCTTTGATATCTTCCCTTTCCTCTTGTGCTTTTGCTATAAATGTATCCTGAGGTGGTTGGAAGAATGATTGGCCATTATTCTGATTAAGATTAGCAGTATTACCAGTGTAAGGTACTATAGCCTGAATTGGAGTAGGGTTATACACAGGTGTGTATGTAGGCATTAGATTTAGCATTGGAGTATTCTGTGTAGGAACTCTATTCCAAGGTTGTGTCTGATTTTGCATTCCAAGATTTCCTCCATTGAGGAATGGATTATAGGTTGTCTACCTCATTTCCTGGTTCACAGAGGCTACCTCTTTGTAGGCTTTGGATACTATGTCTATGTTAGGCTTTCTCTTGACAAACATGGTTGTTAATGGATCTAAAGCAACATAATACATAGCTAACAATGTATCTAGAACTACAGTGTATGGTGCTACCAACCTAGAAGATGCCTTTTGAAACCTGTCATTAAAGTTATCAATTAGTTCCCCTTCACCTCTTTTGATTGTGGCCAATTTATGATATAGGATAGAAGGATCTACTGGTCTCCTAAATCTAGACAGAAATGCTTCTTCCATAAGTGTCCAGGAAGAAACATAGCCATTAGGTAAATTCACATACCAGTTGGATGCTTGTTCGTTGAAAGTGTAAGGAAATAATCTACACACAACATCTTCATGTTCCAGTCTAGCTCTAAAGCATGCCTCTTTAAATATCCTGATATGATCCTCTGGATCTTGATGTAACTGATATTTAGGACATATTTTCTTAGGGTTCTTTGGCATCTCATGGTAATCCACAAAATATATGGGAGAGTTGACATTGAAATAAGCCATTGCAGGTACCTGTGCTTGACCTGGACCTACAGGAATACCTGTATTTCTAGGTGGACTTGGATTTCTGGGAGGACTGGGACCTCTAGGAGGACTAGGACCTCTGGGAGGACCTGAACCAAGATTTAAGAATCGGTATGAAGAACTGTCAGGACTTACAATATTGTGGATGTTAAAAGGTGATCCAGGAGGCGTTCCAGATGAACTTCCTATATTTGATATTTTAGGATTCCACACTAAAGGACTTTTACTCTGTCTCCTGTCAGGTAATTGCACAAATACGTCCTCTAAATTAGATCTAGACCTGGTAACTCTACTGCTGTTATGAGCCAGCTTTACTTAAATTCAACCTTAACTCAAAACAAGCCCTCCTTCTAGCACCAAAAACTGTTGATGATTATTTTTACACGTTCATAACAAAAGTTAAAATTCATAAATGAACCTAACTATCTTGAAAGATATGGAGAAATCAATTAAGATTACTCAATCCCAAATTTTTGTATGGTCAGGTCTTGACCTATTGGACAGTTCAGTAGGTTACTATGAAGCTGTAATATGCATGGGGCCTTACGTGATTTAAGCTGATTTGACTACTTACTAGACTCTATTTATGCAAATTGTTACACATATCAACAAATTACTATCTCTTTGCACAAATCATTACTGTATATCAAAGCTTTGAATGATTTATGTTAAAACATGCTTTTCCTTTCAAATATGTATAAAGATTGCCAAATATCAACTCAATTGATCTCAATTCCTTCAAATGTTAGACAATCTCCTTTAGATTTTTGCATTTCAGCTAATTATTTCAAAGTTTGGGAAAAGTTAGAGAAAATTCAAATTCAACATCACTTTCTACAAGATCTAAATGCTCTGTTATGCACATAGTGAAGATTACAGCAGATTCAATTAACTCAGCAGATCAAATCATTAAATGCAAATGTCTTGAATATTTTCACAAACAAGCATTCAAGATTGTGAGCTTTAAGAGAAACTGTTTCAAATATAAAGAAGATCTAGAAGACACTCAGAAAATAGATGCAGACCTCCAAAGTTGGAAATTTCACAAAAACTTACAATGCTTTACAGATACAGTAAGAAAGTTAGAAATTTCCTCGCATTCCTTAATGCAGACATAGGCAACCTCCTCTATACTAAAATACTCCTATTCAAAGTCTTAGAATGAATTACAATTGCTATACTATTTTCTACAAATCCCTGTGTAAATAATATACAAGTAGCCATGTCTCTTATATAGAATTTGAACTTTCAAATGGCTATGACTACTACTTTAATCCACGGTTGAGATCCTTCTATCTCTAATCAACGGTGTATCTTTGTTTCTAACCGTCTGCCAAAATATCTATTTGGCATCTTTTCCTCCACTCAAAGGATGCTGTTGGAATCTTCACAAAATAAGATTCCCCCTTTCTCTTCGTTGACTCTTTCCCGCCAAGGCTCCTTATTTGACCTCCTTTCAAAACCTTTACACTTGCTTTTCACTTTTTCAAATATTTTCTGTAATTGCCAATTACTCCTTCCACAAAGGTACGGTCCCCTCCTGGACTCTTTGTCAAAATATATTCTTGCATCACAACTCCCTCCTTCAACCTCTTTTCCTTGTTCCCTGAGCCCTCTCTTCTCCTCTGATATTTCTTCATTTTAACCTTTTCCTCCATTACAGTATCAATCTTCTGCTTACTCAGATTGGCATCAGGATTTCCTATGCAAGATGCAAATATGGCATTGAACTCTGTCAATGCCCTCTTTAAGTTATACACTAGCACCTCCATACATTCATGTTGCAATAATCTCTCTATTATCCTCTTATGTATCTTGATCATTTCATCTGCCTTTTCTTCTAAATTTTGTATGACTGCTACACATTTCATGAGGTTATCCTCTTCAAACTTGAGCTCTAGTATTATTTGTGGCACTTGATTTTCCAATGTCACAGTAAGTGCTCCTTCATTAATCAGTTCTTCTACTCTTTCTTCCACTTCTGTCAACTATTCAATTTTAGACCTACATTCTTCTTTTCTGTTTTGGCATTTATGTGTAAGCATCAGACATTTATTCTTTTCTTCTGTACTTACTTTCCAACTTCTTACAACTTGCCTTATTGTTTGTTCTCCCTCTTGCATGAAATCCATAAACCATTCATCAAAGATACTAGCCTTTAGCCTTTTATTTTTCATGTCTTGTATTTCTTCCTTTGACACCACCACTATATTATCAGGCATTTCTGGTACTGTGGCACTGGGATCAAATATCCCTTTAATAAATTGTTGGAGTTGGACAATGTGTCCTTTTAAATGCTCCTGTTTATCCTTATCTTTCTTCAGCATTTCTGCTGTCGCCTGGTGCATACCTTCCCATTCAGCAATGTGTTGTTCTCTTGTAGAATGCCCAAGGTCAAGATTTAATATCTTGTACTCCTCCAATGTAATCTCACCTTTTACCTTTTCTTTCTGTGGTATATCTAGGTTTAATGTTCTAGATCCACTTGGACCTCTTTAAATAGTAGACATGGTTCTAGCTTTCCTCTTCTCTTTGCTTGGAGTAGTCTTCTCTCCTAGCAGACTTTTTATATCAATAGGTGCTACTTGTACCTCTTTCATCTCCTTTCTTATGTCTTTTTCTAACCATGCAGGGATCTCTTTTTCACCTTTTGCAACTTTATCTTTATCTATTACCTCTTCATGAGGTTTCTCTATTCCAACTTCTTCCTGTTGTTGTTGTTCCTACTGTTGCTCTTGTTGTTGCTCGGGAATTTGTTCTTGTTCTTCTTCTTGTTCCTGTTGTGGTTCTTGTTGTGGTTATTGCTGAAGTGGTTCTTTCTTTGTGGGATTATTCAGCTGCTCTTTTGATTCCACTTCTTCTTCTTCTTCTTCTTCTATCTTAGTATCTCCCCCATCTTCAGCCTCTTCTATAGGAGGTTCCTCTTCTGCTAATTCCTTTTCTTGATCATCTTCTGCCTGTTTATCAGGTTCATTTTCATCCATTTTTTCTTCTCCTTCTTTGTCTTCAGGCCTTTTAATTTCTTCTTCTGATTTGTCTATGTTTTCTACCTGTGGTTGCTCTGTATTTACTGGTGAATTGGCCTTTACCTAATCCTCTTTTACTTCTTCTTCTTGAGTTTGCATGTTTTCTGTGTTTTTCTCTTCTTCGCCTAGCTCCCCATACATATTTAGCATGTTCAAGGCATCTGTACCTAAAGTTTCTTGTTTTGCTTCTTCTTCTGTAATTTCTTTTTCAATTTCTTCAATTTTATATGCTTCTTCTTGCACATCCTTAATGATTTTTGGTGGCACCAAAGTACCAAAGGGATCCACTAATCCTGCTTCTTCCTGTACTTGTTCTTCTTCATGTTCAATGCTGTGCTCCATTCCCACTTCAACTCGAGTGCTCAGCTCATCCTCTCTACTCAGGAAATCACTCGAATCCTCTTCTATGTCAATTGCCTTTCCTTTATACATTGTTTCTTCTTCACTATCACTACTCTCGATATGCACAGTTTCTACAGTAGTTTGCTTGGCTTTATAGGTTCTTGAATCTTGCAGCTTTTCTTGAGCCAACTCTGCTTTTACCTGTCTGAATGCTTGTCCTGGTTCCAAAGATGTGGAGGCACTAGCTATATTTTTCAGCTTTTCATCTACTTCCTGCACTCCAATCACATCAATTAGTTTAGAAGTTTCTCCTTTTGATAAACTTATGGGAATTGCCCTTCTTGTTGTTTGTTCTGCTGCATCTTTTGCAGCCTGTGCTTCTTCTGCACTTACTTCATGGCTTATAGACTTTGCATCAACAAAAGTATCAGATGCCACTGCTATTGTTATGCCCAAAGCATATGGATCCATTAATGTGGCATTTTTGTCTTTTTCCACAATTTTTCTCTTCTTTTCATAAAAACACTGCAAATCTTCACTGGGGTATGCTTTTCTTTTCCTTCCCTTCTTGGGATATGTAACCTCCTTGACTTCAGCTTTTATCTCTTCAACTCTGTCTTTCAGCCATGATTTTGAAAATAATATTACTGGTTTAGATAATACATCCAATGATGTATTCCAAGGCTTTGACCAATCAGGCTCTGTAATAGGAGTCGTCCTTGCTTCTGCATAACTTTGAAGTAATAATTGATCATCCTCTCGAACCTCTGGAGGAACATAAATATTGCCAATAGATTTCATTTGTTCAACAGTCAATCTTTTTTGAACTCTTTTCCTCACCTCCCTGTCGTTTTGGCAGTCAGCCCAAAAATCTTCAACGTGTACTTTCTGCTTATATTTTTTATCTACAAAATTCTGAATTCTGTGGAAAGGGTCGAATCTTCTTGCTAAATCAAATTTCTTGAAGCCATAAAACCTCAACTCCTATTCTGACAACTTCTTCACTATAGCATGAATACCTGCCAATAGACCAAGGCAGTCTCACATTTCCCCTGTTATTGATATTCCTTTTGTACATCCTAAACACAATCAAGTTTTGTCTTGAAAATTCTAACACAATTAACTTGTCAGATGGATATCTGGGCAACATAAATGGTTTCCCTTCAAAGCCCTCAATTCTTATATAAGTAAAATGTTCAAATTGTATAAACCAAGAACTGTGCAATCCAATTGCATTTTCTGCATCCTTAGATAACCTCTTGTCAGGTTCCTCTCTCAATATTCTTACCAGGTATGTATAAAAAGCATCACTGACCAAAGCAAAATTCTTTAAGGCATTTTCCTCCTGTAGGATAGGTTAGTGTTCATACACCAACTTTTGATTAGGATTGTTTCCCAGGCTGCCTATTCTTTCTATTCCATGAATGTAAGGCCTGATTTTTGTAGCACAAGAGTATAACACATAAGAAGACATATAAAATGGCAACATCTTCTGCTGTCTCTGCATAGATTGCCTCCAAATAGCTATGCTAATGGCCTTGGCCTAGTGGATTTGTCCTTGTTTCTTTTCTCTAGTTCTTATGAATTCAATTACAGTGAACATCCAAGGTTCACATTTTGTACCATCTCTTAATCCCTCTAGTTTGCTCAGCATAGTGATCATCAAATGAATCTCCTCCTTGAAATGTATCCTCATCAGATTTTGAGGTATCCTAGCTATCGCCTTGGGTTTATTCTCTAGGTTGTACCAGTGGAAGAATATTTTACCTTTACATTCTCCTTCATTTGTGTAAAAATTCTCATTATATTGGTCAATGTCGATATCCCTCATTTTTTCATTAATCTCTAAACCAAATGTTCTTGCAATCGCTTCTGGAGTTAGATCAGCAATTAATCTGTCATGTAACATTATCTTTCTTGTAGTAGGATCATACAAAATTATGCAGTCCAAACATAAATCTCTAGCCTCCATTGCTAAAGGAAATCCTGCAGCTCTGTATAGTCCTCTATCCCAAATACATTTCATATTTGGCGAGGCATCCACTGCAGTGATTTTCTTTAATACATCTTTTGTGTCATAATTGCCTATGTTTGTATCCGTGCCTACCCCACCTGTGCTTATTAGGGACGGACAACCTCTGTATAGCGGCAATTCTTCTTTCCCTATCTCCTTCCTAGGTTTTCTTTCTTTTTTTATATCTTCCCCTGTATCTTTCTTCGGTTTAGGGGCCATCTTGTAGAAGCATACATCTTTTTAACTTCTCATTTTACTTCATGTTTAGGGTTTTTACTGTGAATAACTACTTTTACCATTTACCCTAGCTTGTTTGTCATTTCTATTTTAACCTCTTTGAATTCGTTAAGCTCTACTCATCTAATTAACAATTTAAAACAATAATTTAACCAATGCTTATGTTTTGCAATGAAATTACTGAAATTAACAGTATTTTAACAACTGAACATAAACGGCGTTCGAATAAATACCTGTTGTTGGCGACCATTTACCGTTGACTTACTTTTACTGTTATCACCTTTGTCCAGCTACTGTAACTCTTTTCGCCTCTGATAAATTCTCCTCTTTCACTGCAACAGCTCTTTTTCTGCAATTTTCACCCTCCACAGTATATTCAACAGCGAAATAACATTGAAATGGTTCTAACCCTTGTTAAATTTCCCTTTGTTTGAGTGTTAAATTCACATTAATTATAGTAATTAATGCATTACATCCTCGGCCTTTATTAATTAATTATGATTCTTTGTATATCGGGGTTGTATATTATAAACATACAAATGCCAAATATACAAAGAATTTTCTATTTTTTTACTCTTTTTTTTTTACATCCTGCTTGTATTTCTGCTTTGCGTCTTTCAAATGTACATCCACTTGTATATCGCTAAATATGCATTGTCATTATACAAGTAAAAAAATGTACAAACCATGGGGTCCACCTTACCTCTTTTACCTTTGCATCTCCACTATGCATTTGATTCTTTGTATTCAACCTTCGGACCTCAACCTTTCCATAAACTACATTATATTTACCATCGATTCCGCAATGTACATAAAACTTTGTATATTTTGCTTTGTATATCTCGAAACATACAAAACAAAAACATACAACAGTTTAATGTTATTCCATAATAATTTCGGTTCCGATTTGTATAAAGTGCAATGTATATTAGCATTGTATGTTTGAAATATACAAAGCGCAATATACATTGACTTTATTATCTTTGATAACCACTTTGGTTCCGCGATGTATATAAACTGCATTACCAAATATACGTTAAGTCCAAATGCATCATTTATATTGTATTTCAATTTTCTTTCAATTCCGCGTTGTATATTTCACAATGTATGTCTCTCGATACCCTACATACAAACCCCAAATATACAACCATTATTCCTTATTTCACTACCATTTCGATTCTGCCTTGTATATAACTGTAATGTATATGACCAAACATACATATACAAAGTGCAAAAATATACAAAGATTATGTCAATTTTAATAACCTTTCAGTTCCGCGCTATGTATAACTCGTTGTATATTTTCTTTGTATGTCTGTCATTTACCAAATATACAAACCAAAATATACATAGCGGATTTCAACATTTATTCACTTCAACTTTGACTTTTTTCGAGCTCGACTTGTATACTAAGATAAAGCGTTAGCAATATGTATACAAGTATAACAGCATACATTTTAAACCCGATGACTTCATTTTTGTGACTAAGGTAACAACCCGATATACAAACGCATTTGTATATGAAATGACCTTGTACATAAAAAGAACTTTGTATATACAAAACACAAACCCCCTGATTGTACATTTACCAAAAACCTTATAACTTGCAAAATACAGGGAATTTTGAGATGGTTCAAAAAGCAACCCCTATTCATTTTTCACAAAGAATTCACCCATACTATGCACTGGTACCTAATGTTATTTTCTCTCTATTTTATCCTAGGTTTGTACTTTCAGTTACCTTCTTCCTTTACCACCAAGCAAGCCCACACACAGAAGCAACCAACAGCCAGCTACAACAGGGGTCCTCATTTTGCTAAGAAGTAAAATGGGGCATGTTGTGAGCATCATAACAGTGCCAAAAATGAATCATTTTTGGTGGGTGGCTATCCAAAATAAAATCCTCACTATTGATAATCTCCAAATAAGGGGATTCCAAATCCCAAATAGATGTGTCCTTTGCATGAAGGAAGAAGAGTCTGCCTCCCATATCTACTTACATTGTGATTTTGCTTGGGAGGTCTAGAGTATGGCCCTGAATCTCCTAGACACCCCTTGGTGCAGTAATAGTAACTTGGATGATCTAGTTAGAGGTTGGATTCCTCCCTTTTCAAATCTAGTTTGCCGTGAAATCTGGAAACAAACCCCCCCTACTTTGTCCTAGTGTCTTTGGAAGGAAAGAAACAATATACTCTTTAGAGAAAAATTTAGGAATCCCAATGACGTTTTCAGGTCGGCTGTCAGACTATTGCAAGATAACATCAATAACAGATCCATAAAAGATGTTGAAAACCCACCCAATGCTAAAGAAATCAACATAATCAAACAATGGACAATTCTGACAAACATCTACAAAGTAGATGACAAAAAGAAAAAGGCCAGAGCCAACACAATTTGGGTCCCCCCTCCCTATGGTTGGTCAAAGCTCAACTTCGACAGTGCTGCCAAGGGGAACCCAGGGCTTGCTAGTGGTGGAGGAGTTATAAGGTCGGAGGACTCTCTGATTACTGCTTTTTCTGGAAGCATTGGGGAAAATACCAATAATATGGTTGAAACCATGGCCCTCCTTTGGGGTCTTAAGATTGCCTTGGCCTTAGGAATAAAAAATTTAGTTGTTGAAGGTGACTCTATGGTGATTTTGGAAGTTGTTAAAGGAAATGGTAGGGTGGGTTGGTAGTTAGAGGATGTCATAAAAGATATAAAGAGTCTTCTTTTTAAGTTTGAAGACAAAGTGTTGATCCATACCTATAGGGAAGGAAATAAAGCTGTTGATTTGATGGCTAACTTAGGAATTAATATACATCCCCTAAGGTGTTGGAGGAACATAAATAATTTTCCTACTTCCATAATTGATTGCATACAAAAGGAAATCCCTAATTCTCATGATAGACGAAATGATGAATCCAAGTGTGAAGAGTAGTGTTGTGGCGGGCTACCCTGTCGTCATGGGAAGACGTGGCATGAAGGATGGTAGTAGTGTTCCTACTCACCTTTTAAATATGATGGGGCATACCAATTATTTTGTGCATATTGAGTCTATCAATTCTAATTGTGGGTGGTGAATGAAATGGAACATGTTTTGTCAACCTGCACGTTATAGGCTGGATTGGAGTGGCTCACATGAGCCTGTCTTGTCAGCATTTATGACTGGATTGTCATCAGGATTTGGAGGGATGAGAAAATAATGGTTAAGAAACTTAAGTTTCATTTGCTCTACACCTACAAGTTTATCTCTTGAAGCTTCCCTACTCTTTGTTGTTGCCTTCACAGAAGTGCTATTCTTGAGTGTGGCGATGGCCTTGTTAATAGGAGGGTTAAGATCATGGGGAGTGATAAGGTGAGGATGAAACCCATGAACTGTAAAGATTTCAAGGAAGATCAGTAGGTGTGGAGTATTTCTTATGAAGGAGGTATCATGACATTCATAGAGTCTCTAAATGGCTACGATGAAAATTTGTCAACCCAATTTGCCAAGTCTTGGGATGCGAAGCATGTAGTGGAAATTGGCGGTGTTAAGTTCGTTGTTTTGGAGGTGTCAATTACAGCTACAACTGGTTTATTATGCAATGGAAATAGACTTAAGAAATAGACTCGTGTCCTAAATTTGGAGGGTTTGAAGTTGTTCTTCAAGGAGGGGGAGAAACAAGTCAAGCTACAAGGCAACTTCGAGAGGGAGAGCCTGGTTGAGCCTTAGAACCAGGTATGTTTCCTTATTATGAAATATTTCACTCTTGAGGGTAGGTATAGAGTGTTTTACTATTACCATTTCACTTTTTTAAATCACTTCTATCATAAGGTGTTGGTAAACTTCCCCTCTTTCTTATTGTCTAGCCTTGAAACCTTTGTCCTGCATTCTAAGAAAGTCTATGTGGAAGACCCTGAGGCAGTACTGGTGCCCTTGCATCAAGGCCTTATCTTCCACCTGTACCAATATCATCTGGCCCTGAATCCTGCTAAACCCCCTGCTACCAACCCTGTGGAAGAAAGCTCTAATAATGATTCTGAGGACAGAGTCCCCTTAAGCACTAAATTTTCTAGAACTACAACCCCAAGGGCTGCCCAGCCTACCTCCCCGTCCAATCAGCCTTTAAGTGGCCCATCGGGACCCTTCTCCAGTCTGCCATTGTCCAAGACTTCCTCTTTTCTGAAAGCCTTTTCAAGCAGTCGTAGTCGGACCCAAACTCTTGAAATCCCCCTTGACAAATCTCATGTGGGTGATGTTGAAGGCCTGTGCAACTTGAAAGGTAAACTGATGACGCAGGAAAGCAAAAAATGCAAAGGTGGTAGCCCTATTAAGAGTAAAACTACCAAAAAGAGGTGCAGCAAGGGGAGTGGTAAGATTAAGGCTAAAGATTCTGGGAAAAAGTAGGGGATCCCGAGGAAAGATGAGGTGGTTATGGTCAAAGAGATTGCCTTGGGAAAAGATGGTAATCTCAAAAGGTTCTCCCTGAGGAGATCTTCTCAGCTAGCAGGAGGCCCTTCTCAAGGAATTAAACTAGTGGATTACTCCACTGCGTCTAAGGGTGAAGTCACTGGGCGAGAGGTGGAAACTAAGGAAACCAAAACTACTCCCAAGAAAGAATAGGAGGGCGCAAGTCACTTTGCATCAATGAACAATTCATTCTATGACACCAATGAGGAAGAAACAGAAGTGCAAGAGACCCCAGATATGGAGGTAATGAGTGCTAGGAGAGACATGGATTACAGGAAACTGGAAGTGGAGCTGGCTGAAGTTAAATCTCTATAGGCTGACATGGAAGATAAAGTGAAGAAGCTAATTCAGATGATGCTGAAGACCTCCCTTAAGGCGGCTGATGTCTTTGCTACTCTTCAGGTGGACCGGATGATCAGTGTGGATTCGCTGATGGAGAACCAGAAAAATCTGTTTAATATGTTAAATGATGATTGGAAGAATTTACTTAGTTAGCTGGTTTATGTTTTATGCTTTTACTAGACTTGTTTTAAACTTGATTTATGTTTTGTTAGTATTTTTTAGAGGACTGTTGGTCGGCTGTTAGTCAACTATTGGTGGCCCTGGGCCTTTTTTATTGTCTTTTGAATTGTTATCAGGTTCTTCTCCTGGGTTAGAAGCTTATCTTAATCAAAAACATTATAATATAGTGCTATAATGTTCTATTTGTAACATTTTCCCTTTAAATTATTAAAATATTCCAATAAATATTTTTTTTAAAGTGCATTTTAAACTTTGGCAAATGGCAATTTTTTAATTTCTTGTCCCAGGCAAACGACGTCTTTTCACTGCAGGCGGACGTGATATCAAAAGGCCATGAAAAGTTGTGCAAAGACATTATAAATTATTTAGAGCAAACCCATTTCCTTAGAATTCGTCTCATCGAAAGATTTCAAGGACCTCCTCTATAAACTGGCCTGTCAGATGCCTTCGCCGCAACTAAAATGCATTAAAATACTACATCATATGGTCTCTAATTTTGATGAAACTGGAACTAGAGATGTTTTGGACCAAAACAAGAAATGGGTCGCCCTCAGAATTGTGAGATTTGAAAGTTTCTGAAACACCAAATCTAGCTCGGTCACAGTCAGAAAAGAATTAAAAACCCCATCAAAACTCATCCTGGAAGCACGAAACTGAGCAAGCATGTTACCATATGTGACAAAAAACTTTCCACCATACGTATTTGCAAGATGACTTCTGAGTTGCAAGATTTTAATCGGCAAAGGTGGGCTCCGGGGTAGATTGAATAGCATGTTGACCTAGCCTCTATCAACACATCGAGAGGAGATATGCACTTCAAATTTGCAAAATTTGAGGGTGACAACATGACCAACAGGGTGAATAGTATAGCCATGTAAACTACCCCCAAATCCCACCAAAATTACAATCAAGGGCAGTCATATAATCAAAATTGGAACCAAGGGTACAATCCTAATAGAAATCAAAACTGGAATCAGGGTTAACAAAGAATAGATACCAAAATCCTAACCATGCACAGCCTTTACAAACAATTCAACCTATCCAACAAATACCAACTATGAACCTAGTTAGGGCTTTAGTCCCTACTCAAAATAATCTGGCCCAAGAGGCAAATTAGTGCTATCCCTACAACCAACCTTAGAATCAGTCCTCCTATGCTTTTGGAGCACAAGAGAGGGCTTTGATGGTGCAAAACTTTCACACTCATCAGGTATCATTATTAGAGGTAGTCAATAACAATCCTAAAGTACCAAATGTGGCTACCTCTAATGCTAGCATGATGCTATGGACATTAGAGGATTTTTGTGTTGTCAATCAACCTATGGACAGTGTTGTTATGCCCATTGTAAACAACATCAAGTCAAAAAAGAGGCAGTTAGAGGCTAGTACTATGCCTACTGTGTTGCAAAAGGAGACTTTTCCAAAGGAAAAAGTGGCCAGTACCACTATTGCAATACAAAGCAGCAGATCTGCTGCTAAAAAAGATATTCCATTAGGCTCAAAAGTGCCTGAATAAGCTGTAGAACAATCAAAGAAGGGAATATGGATTCCCTCCATGCATAAGGCAGCCACTGTCCCATTAAATATTGTGGAATAGATGAAGAAGACAAATATAAATGTCTCTATGTGGGAAGTAGTGTCCATCCCTTCTCAAAGGGATTTGTTACAAGAAACCTTGAGGCACTTCCCATCAGCATAGTTAGCAGCATCAGACTCATCATCAAAATAGAAAGAGAAGACTCCTATCAATCTTATACAACCAAGCGAAGGACAAGTAAGTACAGTTAAGAAACCATCTCCTTTTTACTTGTCTTTGATCATTGGCAAGTTTTTAGTGCACAACTGCATGATTGATTCGGGGGCTAGTGTTTTAGTTATGCCCAAGAAGATAGTAAATGCATTAGGCATCAAGTATACCCTTGTGTCATCAAGAGTATTACAGTTAGATGGCACCTCAGTGAACACTATAGGATTGATCAAGGGATTGGACTTGACTCTGCATGCATGTCCTAACTTGACATTCAAATAGGACATATCAGTCATTGATCTTCCTCCTTTCTTTACCATCTGCCTATCAAGGGACTTCATAGCCAAGGTAGGTGGCTACCTTTCTTCTTACTAGTCTTACATACTACTGAGAACCAGATATAGCACAAGGTTCACCATTAAGGCTGAACCAATTTCAAACTATCATGTGGAGAATTATGACCACAACATGGTGAACCCACATCTCATGATCCAGGGTGAGGAAGTGCGTGACTTAGAAACTATTGAGGCAAAACCTCCATCTCTTCCTATCCCTGATCTATTTGTTGATGAGTGGGCAAGGGATCATGAAAATTTTGATCCTTATGATACTATTGAGGTGACAGACTTGGGTACCTACATAATCCATGAAGGGGATTCTTCAATCCCTGCTATACTTAAGCCAGATGATGACTCCAATGGCCCATGGAACATGTTTTTTGATGGTGCAAAGAGCACAAATGGAGTTGGTGCAAGTGTTTTTCTAGTCTCTCCAACTGGTAAGAAGTTGTATTTTTCCCATAGGTTGCATTTTTCTTGCACGAATAATGTGGCAGAGTATGAGGCATTGGTCCATGGCCTATTGATTGTTGAAAAGGAAAATATCAAGCATCTGGAGATCTTTGGTGATACTAAATTGGTGGTCAACTAGGTCAGAGAGATATGTGCAACAAAAAACTAGCTTTTAAGAGCTTATAGACATAGAGTTTGGGACCTATTTGAGAGTTTTGATGCTCTCAACCTATAGGCGATCCCAAGAAAAATTAATGTTGATGCTCATCAATTGGCGACAGTGGGGGCTCAATTTTCTCCACCTACAAACTTATTTCAAGGTCCTGATCAGCATGTAAAAGTAGTAATCAGACCATCTATTCTTGATAATGATGTCCATTGGCAAGTCTTTGTCAGCAATGAGCAGATTGTGAGCTTCATTCAAAATGAAGTAGAATTTTCTTCCATGGTGCAACCCAGGTTGCAGGAATGCTATGGTGATTAGATCATCTAGCTCAAATCAAACAAGTTGCCCAAGGGTCTAGTCACCCTTGAGGCCATCTTTAGCTGTGATGATGAGTTCAGGGGTGAAAGGAATAACATGACCTTCAAAAAGGAAGATTACCAGAAGGTAACTGTTGCCCAAGACAAGGAGTTGTTGATAGGAAAGGTGTGCGGTAATATAGAGGAGAGAGAGTTCATAAAGCTTGCCCAGAAGTACGATGATGTCCTAGCATGGACGTATGAGGATCTTAAAGGATTCAATCTAGATGTGGCTCAACATGTCATTGACCTGGATCCTAATTGCAAACCAGTTTGGCAAAAGCAACATCCCATAAATCCAAAGATTGAGCCACTCATGAGAAAAGAGCTTTCTAAGCTCATACAGGTGAGGATTATCTTCCCTATCAAGTATTCTTCTTGGGTTACCAATCCGGTGCTTGTGAGAAAGAAAAATGGAGAGATTAGGCTTTGTGTAGATTTTAGGAACCTAAATCGTGCTTCTCTAAAAGATCCTTACCCTCTGTCCCCTATGGATAGAATTTTACACACTATTGCAGGGGCAGAGAGGTTTTCATTACTGGATGGCTTCTTTGGCTATAATCAGATCTTTGTCAAAGAAGAAGACAGATTTAAGACAGCATTCACAACTAAATGGGGAACCATGGCCTATGCAAAAATGCCATTTGGTTTGTCTAATGCTGGTGCTACGTTTTAGAGAGCAATGGATATTTCCTTCAAGGGATTCATAAACAAGTTCATCCTAGTTTATCTGGATGGCATCACAGTTTTCTCCAAGAAGGGAGAAAATCACATGGAGCATCTGGAGAAAGTGTTCCAGAGATGCAGAGAGTTTGTTGTATCTCTGAACCCCAAGAAATGTTTTTTTGTTGTTGCCTAGGGCAAGCTTTTGGGCCACATAGTGTTTGAGGATGTGATATCCATAGACCCTAATAGAACATATGTTCTCCTTTCTCTTCCCCTACCTACTCACAAAAAAGCCTTACAATCATTTCTGGGGCAGATCAATTTTGTTAGGAAGTTCATTCCTAACTGTGCTGTCTTGGTGAAGCCTCTGACCCTAATGCTTAAGAAAGATGTAGTCTTTAGATGGACTAAGGAAGGGAAGGATGGTTTTGAGAAGATCAAGGAGAAGATTGCCTAGGCACCTGCTCTTATAAACCAAAATTATGAGAAAGATTTTGTCCTTTATGCAGATGGAGGAGAGAACAATATTGCTATTGTCCTAATGCAACAGAATGAACAAGGAATGGAGCAGCCCTTGACATTCTTTAGTCAAACCTTGAAGGACTATGAAGTTAGATATAACCCCATGGATAAACAAGTATTTTCTATTGTTAGGTCTTTGAAAAAATTTAGATATATGCTAGCGAATAACCATACTAAAGTTTTAGTTTCTCATCCTAGTGTGAGTATTACATAATGGGGATTGAGATTAGTGAAAAGAGATCCAGTTGGGTCACTAACATCCTAGAATATGATATGATCATCAAAGACACTAAGTTGATTAGAGGTAGAGGATTGTATGAATAGCTAGCTCAAACATTAGTAGATGAAGTAAATTTAGCTTACCTTTTAAATGAGGAGGAACCTACAACTGAGCCATCAGTTGTGAGTTCTTGGGCAGCAGATATGGCTAGTTTCCTATCCATTGGTGAGTATCCCTATGGACTGCATAGATCCAAAAGAAGATATTTTAGGCCGTAATCTATCCCTTATGCATTGGTAGATGGTGTTCTCTTCAGGAGAAACTTGGATGGAGTCTTACTGAGATGCATAGAATAAGATCAGGTTGATAGATTTCTTAGTGAGTTTCATGCTAGCCCAGCTAGTGGCCATTTCTCTACTAGAGCTACAACAATGACAATAATGAGGGTAGATTACTTTTAGCCCACATTATTCAATGATGCCCATGTATGGGTAAGAAAATGTAAAGAGTGTGCTCTCTTTGCTGGAAAGAAAAGATTAGCAGCATTTCCACTTCAGGTATTCAGGCTGATCAACCCTTTTCACAATGGGGATTGGACTACATTTTCATGATAAACCCCTCTTCCAGTGGTGGTCACAGGTGGATATTGACTGCAACTGATTACTTCACTAGATGGGTTGAAGCAGTCCCACTCAAGGAAGCCACATAGTCATCTATCATGGATTTCTTGGAAGAAATCATGATAAGGTTTGGAGCTCCTCATACTATTATTTTTGATAATGTAAAATCATTCACTAGTTTTAGGATTATCGATTGTGCTCTTAAGTACAATGTGTTCTTAAAGACTTCATCCAATTATTACCCCCAAGGTAATGGGTTGGCTAAATCCACCAATAAGAACCTGATCAGGATCCTGAAGAGGACCATGGAAACAAACCAAAGGTAATGGCACAATAAGAATAGATTAGCTCTTTGAGCTGATAGGATCACATACAAGAGGGCCATTGGGAACTCTCCTTTTGTTCTTGTGTATGGAAGAAAGGCTAGATTGCCCATATCTTTAGAGCTTCCTGCATTAGATTTGGCTCATCAATTAGAGTTAGAAGGAGAAGATGCAAGGTCTATCAGGATGGCTAAATTGGCTGAACTAGAAGAACAAAGACAGTTAGCCATAATCACATTAGAAGAACATCAGATGTAGACCAAGAGATATTTCAATAAGAAGGCCAAGGTCCATACTTTCAAAGAAGGTGATCTTGTTCCAAAATGGGATGTTGACTGAGCTAAACCTAGGGGCCACACCAATTTTGATGCACTTTGGAGTGGGCCATACATTATCATCAACAACAAGCAAGCAAATGCCTTCATTCTTTCAAGGTTGGATGGTGAAGTTCTACCCATTTTAGTTAATGGGATCCATATCAAACCTTACAATTAAGGTTGGTATGAGGTCTTGTACATATTGCTTTAGTTTATTTCAGTTTTAGGCTTCCCTTTCCCTAAGTGATTTTTGCACAGGCTACATTGTCATTAGGAGAATGCGGGCCTTTTCCTTTTGGTGTGTTTCAGGAGGCAAGTTTCAATTGTCTTGGCCCTTTGAATTCCTCTTTTGGACTCTATACCCAATGGATGCTTAAGGCCACTAATCTATTTGTTTAGTAGGCAAACATCTTTGAGAGGTCACCAAAATGTTGCCCTATTTTTCTCTACCCATAGTCCAATAGTTCATCTGGAAAATCTCCTTGAAATGCTTTGGAATATGGCCCTGCAGGCCTTAAATCCTTGATATCCCCATGCTCTTCCTTGCAAAAAAATCCTAGAAAATCCATTTAGATAATCCTTGCAAAAAACCCAAAAGTCTTTAGCCTTCAAAGTATGCCTTTGCAGAGTTTTCTCCATATTTATACTCAGTTGTTTCTAGGTATGGATATGCCTATCCGGATATCCAGATCTTAGTTAATAAATATCTGAATATTATCTCAATATATGGACTTTAGCTAATATTTGTGTCTTAGTCGATATCCAGATCTTAGCTAATATCCAGATGTTATTTTAATATCTGGACCTTAACTAAGATCTAGATATCTCCCAAATGTCCAAACCTTAGTCTATATCCAGATATTATCTTAATATCCAAATATTTTCTAATGTCTAGATCTTCCCTAATGTCTAGATCCTTAAACGAATGTCCCAATGACGTCATCCAGATCCCTTCAAAGAAGTGCCTTATGGTGATGACATCATCAAGACATTTTGGTATGGATATTTGGCGAGTCTTAATATCCTGACTCTCCCAATATGCAGTGACATCATTAGGATATGGACATCAGTTCTGCGAGCATGAACATAAAGAAGCATCCAGATATTAAGTTAATATCTAGATATCAAGTTAACATCTAGACATTGGGTATTTATGCGGATGACGGTCCCTCCATGCTGCGAAGCTAAATTTGATGGGTGCATCTAGATATCAGGATATTGAAACTATTGTGTTTGGTCAAGTTGTATCATCCAGATATTTACGAACGTGCAGACCCAAAGGGATATTCATGGATATCCATATGCCCATTGATCATAACTTTGACCATGGATATCTTCTTCATCTTGAGTAATTTCTACATGATCCAAAATGTGAAATTACATAGAATTTCCTTCTCCTTCATTTGGCAATATTTTCGAGGGATATCCACACCTTCAAAATTATAATCCAGAATTCATGATCTAGATATGGTTATGCATGTCTGGATATCAAGATAGTCATCAACTAAAGATGGGATATGAAGACTCGGCCGATAAGACATATCTAAGGCTGACTTAAAGTGTTGTAAAAGCTTTCAAAGGGCAAACATTTCACATTGATGTTTATAGGTGTATGATTTAGCAGTTTGAATTAATGGCACAAATATCTCCCAGCTACTTGATGGATCCTGATATTTTCTACATTGAATTCTTGCAGATAGACATCCCTTCTAGAGAGGAAATATCTCTGACAAGCCCATGGGTGCATTCATTATAGTAGGTAATCGCTTCATTTGTAAATTCTATATAAAGCATGAAATGTAATGTATTCAGGTTGGCTTTTGGTTTTACAAGCCATATCTCTTGCAATTGTAACCATGCCTCTGTGACAATAGAAATCAGATTTTACCTTCTCATGAATGGTTCTTTGCTCTATTTATTTTTCTTCTTGATCTCCATCTGTGAATGCATCTTTCTTATTGGATTCCATTTAGTTTCTCTTACCTTTGCAAGTAGTTCATGATTTTTGTATGTTGATCTATTGGATATTGTTATTCTGTGCATAAATGGTTGTTTAGAGGGCTTTCTCATATTCAAACCTGGTGTATCACCTCCTTTTACTTTTAGTTTTACTCTTAGGTTTAGTCTTAGGATTGCTTAGGTTTAGTCTTAGGATCACTTAGGTTTAGTCTTAAGATCACCGAATTTATTATTCAGCAAAGGAAACAACCTCTCTCTAGAGATTTGGCCTCCCTGTAGGGTCCTACACCTGGAGGTCATCTCAATGTTTCACTAGATTGTTGGAGCCCTAAAATCCTTCAACACTGGGTGCAAATCTATGTGACAACCATTTCCATCCCTTAAGGACAACCAAAGCAATTCCAAAATCTAAAATGCAAGTACACCTCCTTGGGGGAACCCATGGAGGTTGTATTTTAAAAACTTCTTCAAGAAAATATGGTCATGTTCCCTATAACCAAACCATTCAATGACACTAAACCCAAACTTGCATGGTATAAAGACAATGGATATTGTGAATACCACCACATTAAAGGTTACTCTACAAGCAAGTGCATGAATCTCAAAAACTATCCAAGATCTTCTTTAGTATAGAGAGATTGAGGTAGAAGGAAATTTATCCTCTTCACCAAAAGACCAATTGGGTATGTATATCAAGACACCCTTCCCAAGCATGACCAATCCTAGCCATCCACATCTAATCAAGTTCATTCCAATAATAACTGCTCCAATAACATTTGTTCTAATAAATCCTTTCCTTTCGATGATTTCATTGTAGGACATATTGAACCTATTTTCACATGAAGTTGCCACCATAAAATAAAATATAAATCCTCTTACTACATCATCACGATGAGGCATGGTAGGGTCACCATCCAAGGTGCCTCCTCATTCTCCACATAGGCCACCCAATACAATCTCATAGAGCATCTTGAGAAAACTCTAACACAAATATCCATCTTAGAGCTACTCAAAACATCACCCATCCATAGAGATATTTGGATTGTGCCATATAAGAGTCACAAGTCCCACATGAAATTGACCCTAACTAGTCCAAGCCCTTGTGGGCCACCTCCCATCCACCTATCAACTAGCTTCTAGCCAAACCGATATACCTCCCATTGACCCATTTCAAAAAAAATCTCTCCATATAAAAGTCCTTATTGCCAAACATAAGGTTAAAGGAGTCCTCTTGGATAACAGATCCAGATTAAATCTATGCAGTTTAAGGTTAATAAAATAATTGGCATATTCTATGGTTGAATTGGAGCCTATGTTATTACAATCAAGGCCCATGACAATGCAAAATAAGAATCTGAAGGTACTATTTTCCTTCCCATATGGGTCTAGCTCATTCTGTAGGAAACTACATGTCATGTTGATGATCTTGATCTACCCTACAACCTCCTCCTTGGCCACCCATGGATCCATACCATGCAAGACATTCCATCCACCTACCATCAATGCCTAAAATTCCCCATAATGGTGTGGAAGTCACAATTCATGTCGATCCTCAACCTTTTGAGTATTACAAAGCCATGGAGGCTTCCTACCACAAAGAAAACCATTTCCCTAGTACAAACATCATTTCCTATGACAAGATCAAGGCATCATCCTCTTATGTCAATCTTGACACCCTTGCTTTCACATCATCCTCTTCCAAAAATCCCAAACGCACAAAGACCAAGATTGTCAATTAGTTGTGAAGAGTATGAGTTACATAATGCTTTTCATGTCTTAAAACTGCCTCTATCTCCATGATCCTATGGTCATCCTTAATAGTGACCTACTCCAAAGATACCAAAAATTATACAATGTGGGCCCACCACCTTCATCTCCACAAGATCCCTTGTCGAAGAATAGATAAATGTTCCATTAACTCTTAGTTGTACACAAATGAAACAAATGAAGCAGATTCTGCACTTGGCTACTATTGGTGATTATTTTTGTACCTAAGATTACTCTTAGATGCAAACCAATCACAACAATGGGAAATCTTTCAAATGTTGGCCTTGACCTGTGGATGACCTTCGAGGTTTTATAAACTAGCTTTTCTTAGGAATCTCATTATTTCTTCCAATGGGGTAGAGAAAAGAGAAGAGATAAAATTTAATTAAATGAAACTATCCTAATGTGATACGTCGAATGATAAGACTCACATAGATGCTAAAACAACACAATGTGTTCTAGTTTAATCACAATATCAATTCATGGCTTTAGAGAGCACAAAAATGCATGATTATAGGCCATTCACTAACACCATTCATGAAACAAATGATAGAGGCACAACATCAACACAATAGATCTGAAAGAAGACTCAACAGATAAAATAAATAACGCAGAATGTCATTTGTCTTCATTAATGAATCAAGAACGGGTTACAAAATGTAAGATGTACAATCATAAGACATTCAATTGACTCTAAGAACTACCCACAAAGGTTGAGAGTTTATTGATTACCCTCCCTAGATCCCAAATTGGCTCATTGAATAAACACTGCCCAACCCCAAATACATCTTAGGAGCCTCTATATATATATATATATATATATATATATATTGCTTGGTAAGTGCAGTTTAAGGGAACCACTCCCGCTAAAATAGATCCAAAAAATTAGAATGAACATGCCCTTTGATAGGGGTGCAAAAGAAACAAAAAAAGTCCCAGATCTCATCTAGGATCCACAGATCCCAAAGAACCCAACCCAAATCAATAGTGAGAAACATCTTTGTGAGGAGTTTTCTTTTTCCTTTGTACCACTTTCCAATCAGTATGGCTTCCATTATCGGTGTGCTTCTTAGGATGGAGGGGCTAAGATTTTCCAGTAATTGTAGTGGGGCTCCTACCCCTATCCGCAGGTAGTTGCTAATCATTCTGAGGTGCGGAAGATGGCTGATCTTATGATTTCCTCCTAGATTGAGGAGAAACCCTTTGATTCTGATGCTCCAAAGGAGTCTCATGTGCACCTGTTGCACTCTCAATTGTGTAGTGATGGGGAGAAGCATCTTTCCACCATGTGTCTTGGTGATCTAGTTTCATTTTGGACTTGGGATAGTCTATGGCTATGTGACTAGTTTTGTAGCATCTTCTACAGCGAAAAGGCAAGCCTTCATAGTCCAAAGGTCAGGTCCAGCTGTGACCATGAATGTTAAGAATGATTTCTACCGGTAGTTCTTTTGAGATATCCAAGTCCACCAAAATGTGGGTGAAGGTTGTATGTATGAAGTCAGATGAATCATTGTCTGTAGATATGAAGTTGCAAATAGAATCACCAAATGCTTGGAAATAGGAGTCATCCAAGAAATGAAGTGGCAAGCTAGAGAGTCAAACCCAAATTGGCATGATACTGAAGGATTCTATTAAAGGATTGAAATTAGGGTGCCAAGGTTTTAACATTAATAGATGATTCCCCCAAGCCCAGCAGGAACGAAAAATTGTATTGCGATCTTCAACACTGTAAAAAACTACCACAAAAAAGCTGCCTGCGCAGGGATAGATTTCCATATTTTCTCTTAAAATGGGCTTCCAAGTTTCCTAGATCCATAGATGGAGTTTAGGGAGGCTTGGCTAGAAGCGGTTGAATCTTCCAATCAGTCCATTCTTCGTAAAGAACTCTTCATTTTTAGCTATTTCTTTTTTGACTTCCTCAAATAACAGTATTTCAATAGGCTTTCCTAAGCATTGGATAGGCTTTCCTGATTTTGATCGTTCCCTGATTTTTGCAAGGGAAATTCTCCCAAATGAGGTCGAGTCAATAGGTAGGTCATGCTGAACATCTAGAGCCCTAGCACCGAGAGAACCACCTGTCTCGCCACAAAAAACAAGGCTACCAAAGATTGGATGAGAGGCTAAGGCGTGTGAGGGGGAAGTATCTGGCTGTCGATCCTTGGTGGTCTTCAGATCCTCAAAAGCTCCTTTACCAGATTCTATCCTAGAGGTCCTCTTGAAATTTGTTTAAAGGAGAGCATCCCTAAATCCTTCTCCTGAGTGAGATTTAGCCTTGGATAAATTCACTGTCCCTGCGCCAAGGTGATCATTGTTGAGGATAGTCCTTGCATTAGACTTAAAATCTTGCCATGGAGAAAAGGAGGGGGGGTCTTTCGTCTAAGCTGAAGGAGAATGTCGTAATCCAGAAGCCACATTTCCTTGTAAATTTTCAAAGCAATTGAAAACCCTAGCACCTAAAGAAATTAGCAACGAGCTTATGGCAGCAGTTAAATTTGGCTAAATATTAATTATATATATAGCAACTAAGCAGGAAATAACTTCTACAATTACCACATTCAATAGTCCCCACTTCATTGATTCTACATTAAAAATCATTCATGGCACCACTTATCTCTGACTCGTCATCAATTTACAACCACTCCACTACTTTTGCATTGAAGACTCAATTCATCTTAATGGAAGAGTCTCAACCGCACTGATGCATTTAAGACTCATCAAGAATCCACATAGGATGCTCAACAACCTCTTGATGTTTTGTTGTACCACTAAGTCAGATCATTGTACCTTTGAGATGTCTCTATGTCCTCTTCACAAGGCCCAGAGGCCTACTAATTTATATACCTTGACCACTAGCACATTACCCTTCCTTTGACGGCCTTGAAAGGTCCTTCATAATGCATGAATCATCGAATTGCCTTGGGCTCAAGATTGACAACTTAGGATCCTTGATGTTTCATGGAGAAGGAATTGAACCCATCGTTGGACTGATCATTGATACCAACCAATGGTGCACCATCTAGAAGTTGTCAGAACTAACAACTTCTAGGCATGCACAAAATCACCACATGTCTCTAGTGATCACTTCAAGCTCAACAACCTCATTCCTTCATCAAGTCTCAAAGAGTGTGCCTCGCTAGCTGAGTCATCATTTGAGAACCAATGGTAAAACACAAAAGATTATCAGCATTGCCATCCAAAAGGATGAGCGTAGTCACTGCATTGTGCAGGGAAGAGTGTCCATGAAATACTTCTTTGTTGTTGAAATGGAGCCCACTGGATGTGATTCAGTGCCACTTGTCTTAAAGGTGCAATGCTAACAAATCCTTATAAATATAGCCTCAACATCATGCGATATATATATATATATATAGAAATTGAGTGGGAAATAACTTCTGCAATTACCACATTCAATAGCCCCCACTTTACTGATTCTACATTAAAAATCATTCATGGCACCACTTATCTCTGATTCGTCATCAATTCATAACCACTCCATTGCTTTTGTATTGAAGACTAATTTCATATTAATGGCAAAGTCTCAACCACACTAATGCATTTAAGACTCATCAAGAATCCACATAGGAGGCTCAACAACCTCTTGATGTTCTATCATACCACTAAGTCAGATCATTGTACCTTTGATATGCCTCTGTGTCCTCTTCACAAGGCCTAGAGGCCTACTAATTTATATACCTCAACCACCAATGCACTACCCTTCCTTTGATGGCCTTGAAAGGTCCTTCAAAATGCGTGAAAGGTCTCTATTGATCACTTCAAGCTCAACAACCTCATTCCTTCATCAAGTCTCAAAGAGTAAGCCTTGTTGGTTGAGTCATCATTTGAGAACCAATGGTGTAACACAAAAGATTGTCAACACTACCATCCAAAAGGATGAGTGTAGAATCACTGCATGACACAAGGAAAAGTGTTCATGGAATACTTTGTTGTTGAAATGGAACCCACTAGATGTGATTCAATGCCACTTGTCTTAAAGGTGTAATGCTAACAAAGCCTTATAACTATAGTCTTAACATCATACATGATGCTACCACATGGAATAGATTCTCCATTGAAACACTTGAAACTATACAACATGGGAGGAGGCCGCCATATGATGAATCATTAGCTTCCACCAATGGCTCAACACAAAAGTGTGTTAGTGCTTGCTACTTTCTAGAGGTACATGTAATCACCACCTAGCATCATCTAAGTCAACTATGGATCAACGGTTTTGTGGGCTTCCACCTTCCTTTGATGAATCTCACCTAGAACCTAGGACCTACCTCATGATGACTCACTATAGTATGTCCAATGGCACACTGCCTAAAAGTTATCAGTCCTAACAACCTCTAGCAATGTGAAATGCCTCCACATGGCACATAGACTCCTTGACATAAAAAGACACCTAAAATGAATTCAAAAGATGTGGCCACATGATACAAAATTAGAAGATGATGCTTCATGACTCAGATTTAAAGTCAATGCCACCCAAATGCTTTTGAATTAGAAATGAAAAATGTAGAGGGAAATTTCTATAGTTGGTGACTTTTAGGGAAGTGTGCCTACACATGTCAAACACTAGACACAAAATGCAACAACCTAACAACAAGGAAGAAACCGCATAGAAAAAACAATGTGCAGAAAGTGCTTATTGAAGAAGGTAGGAAAACACACTCATCTGCCAGAATAGAAAAAGGAAAATAAAGCAACCTAATATAATTATATACAAAAGATGGCCCTACCTAGTTTTGATGATTCAAATATATTCCATTAACTAGAATCCTAAGTGACTCACCAGCTTCATCTTGTAGGTTGAAAGCATTATGATACTTGCAGGTGATAATCTTGTATGGGTCATTCCATAGGGAATCAAATTTGGCATGCTATTCCAGCCTTGATGCTTGTTCTTCCCACTTCAAGACTAAATCTCCCACCTTGAAAGCTAGATCTAATGATCTCTTTTCAAACCAACAATTGACCACCTACTGGTGATTGGCCATAGGGTTTAGAACTGATTCTCTCTTTTCTTGAAACTCCATCAACTCTACAATTCTGACCTCTATAGAAACATTTTCTTGGATCTCACACTATTTAACCAACTAAAGTGCAGGTATTTCCACTAATATTGGCATTACAACATCCTTCTCGTATACCAAATTATAGGGAGAAGTTCATATAATTTTCTTTGGGGTGATCCTATCAACCCATAATTCTATCTTGAGGCTCCCATGCCACTCCTTTTGGTGTTATGAGTTGGTTCATTTGATCAAAATGATCAAGTTATTATTTGTTGATTTGGCTAGACCATTCCCTTATGGATAATATTTTGAGGGGGTCTTCAAGAAGATGCCACTCCTCAATGTGAATTCAGGAATCTTAGACCCAAGGAATGCCTTCTCGCTATCTGACATCACTGTGCAAGAAGAGCCAAACCTATCAACAATGCCTTCAAGAAAACTGAGCACTACTCTCTTTGTCACCTCCTTTAGTGGTACTACTTTTGTCCACCTCATGAAATAGTCTATTGTTGTCAGAATCCATTTGTACCCCATACTTAAAATGGGATTTATCATTCTGATGAAATCTAATTCCTGTTGGGTGAATGTTTCCACTACTAGGACTAGCTTCAGAGGAAGAGTGGTGTTTCTTCTTTTTCCTGTGTAGAACTGACATTGTTGATATTGTTTGACTATCTTGTGGCAATTGAAGAACATTGATGACCAATAGTATCCTACATAGATTATTTTCATTATTGTAACCTTTGCTAAGAAATGGCCACCAAAAAACTATATCCCATTGAGATTTTTCTTGAAGAGAAAACTATTGATCAAAGAAAAATTAGCTCCTTGGAGACTGTAATATCTCCTCTTCAAGGGAAGGAGTTGGCTTGGGTATTGCCCAGTTTCTATGAAACATATCATATCTTGAATCTAGGATTTTGATTCTTCTTGTTCATTAATGAGGATTTCTTCTTACGCCTACTCCTCTTCTTTTATGGAATCCTAATTTTGAGTTAAATGCTCACACAGTGCCCTTCCTTTGACAAGCTTAGTGGGCCTTACATCTATATCATACTCTAGGATCTTGGTGATCTAGTTGGCCCTTTTCTCTGTGATTTCTCCTTCCATTATGTACTGAGGAATGCTTGGATGAGCCGCATAGACAATAACTTTGTTTCTTGATACCAAATTCTTGAATTTCTTGAGCCCTTGAACCAAAGCATAATCTTTGTTTCAACAAAGTTATACTTTGTTTCATAGTCCTTCATGGTCCAAGAGTTGAAAGAGATGGGATGCTCTCCTTTAGTTGACTCATCCTTCTATGTCAGCACTACTGCTATATTGTGATCTCCCCCATAAACATACATAATGAAATCCTTTGAGAAGTTAGGATTAACTAAGATTGGGGTGGTTGATATGGATTTCTTGATCATTTTAAAATATTTCCTTCCCTCGGTGGTCCATTTGAAATATTTATCCTTTTTTAGCATTAGAGTGATAGGACATACTAATCTTTTAAGAAATAAATGAATCTACCCATAAAATTAATCTTCTCTAATAAAGATTGGACAACCTTCTTATTCGCAGGTAAAGGTAGCTCCATGATGGATTTGAATTTGTCTAGATCAATCAAGATTCCTTCTTTCAAAATGATGTGCTCTAGGAGCTTTCCCTGCGGTACCCAAAAAATGCATTTATTTGGGTTTAGAGAGATCCTAAATTCTTGACAACTCTGGAAAAACTTCTCAAGATGATCATCTTTTGACTTGGAGAACATAGTAAGATCATCCAAATACACTGCGATGATTTTGGTTATTAGCTCACTGAAGGCAATGCCCATAGTATGTTGGAAAGTTTCTTTGGCATTTGAAAGACTGAAAGGCATTTTTTCATAAGCCAATATTGTTCCCCATTTTGTGGTAAATGAAATCTTATATTGATCTTCCTCCTTTATCCAAATTCTATTATAATTGGAGAAACCATCAAGCAGAGAGAACCTTTCCAATCCTGTGACTATTTGGAGTATCTACTCCATTGAAGGGAGTGGATAGTGGTCTTTGAGAGATGCTCTATTAAGGTCCCTAAAATCAACATGGATCCTTATTTCACTATTCGTTTTCCTTACTAAAACTAGATTAGACACCCACATTGAATGCTTGATTGGGAAGATGATTTTTTAATTGATCAACTTACTTAGCTCCTACTTCATAAGAGGCTCGATCTTTGGATTGACTAGTCTCTGTACTTTTCAAACTAGCTTTGACTCAAGTATCAACTCAATGGTGTGTTGAACTACATTTCTATCATAGCCCCTGAGGTCCTCATAGTTCTAGGCTATTACCTCATCATACTTGCTACATAAAGAGATCAGCCTATCCCTTTCAGCTTGAGTAGTGACATTGCCAACTTTTACTTTTCTTTTGGCATTGACTTGTATTTCTGTATAGTCTCCCTTGTCACTGGAAAACTTTCTCTTTTCCATTTTTGCATCATTTGAATCAAATAGATTCTCAAGATTTATCAGGTGTTTTGGGAGCTTATTTGATTTTAGCTGCATGATTTGATCTTCATAAGCTTCTTCTATCCTTGGCCGCAATTGATCTGTAAATTCTCAAGATTGTTGCAGGAACAAGGCAATCTAAGCATAACTTTTAAACACTTTTTAGTGATTCTTATTATTAGGGATAGTAGGCCTGATAATCAATTTGATCACATTCTCATTGTCAAGGAGGTCCTTCAAATCAAACTGTGATCCAATCTGAGTCATTCAGTCTGCTTCAATATTTTGGATTCTCAAGATCATCTTAACATTTAAGGCTTCAAATCCTTTAATAAAATCCCATACCCTATGATAGTATGACCTCATCTTGATGTTCTTGGTTTCAGTGACCCCTCTCACTTGTCTAATGACCAACTTTGAGTCACCAAACACCTACAACTACTTGATTATTAACTTCTCTACTAGTAGGAGACCATATACCAAAGCCTCATATTCAACCTCATTGTTGGTGAAACTAAATTGGAAATGAAAATCCTTACGAGTATTTTTCCCCTAAGGAGATAGGAGACACATGCTTTCCCTAGAACCATTTGCACATCTTGCACCATCAAAATACAATTTCCACAGTTGCGCAAACTCATTAAAGTCATGAGTGGAGTGTCCAGGTGAGCTATCTATCTCTGGTATCAATTGCTCTTCATCATAAATCACATACGTTCCCAAACCTATGGATTAATAGTTCCCATAAGTGTTAGTTTGCATAGACTCAAAAAGAAGTGTCTCTTCTTGCTCAGTTCAACCATTTTCCCTAGTTTCTTGATCTAGGAACTCCATGTCATACCTCTCTTCTTTTGAAAATGTAGCATGGGCTAGCTCAAAGTTTACCATCACTTCTTGACTGATGTGTTCCTTTTGGAGAGGCTCTAATAGGATCTTCATTTATGAGACATAAATGGTTCTAAGAATGATATGGGACCAATCAAGAGAGAGATATCCATTGATTTTGGCAGTGAAATCTCTAGAAAGGCATAGCCCAAAGATTGTTGGGATATCGATTATTACCACTTATTGAAGCATTGTGATGTTTGGGAATATATATAATGTAAAGGGCAATGCTTTGATGACTCCTACTATTTGAACTTTTTTTCCATCTAATTGCATGAGCCCTTTTTCCATAGGCTCATATTCTAGTTGGAGAGAATCTATTATCCTCTTGGGTATAATATTGGTGTTGGTGCCAAAGTCTATCATGGAATTATGCAATAATTTCTTACCTACTATTACTATTAGGTAAAAGGGAATAGGCATGGAATTACTCACCTCTGGTTTTGCATTTGTGAGAGCAATGGGATGTTAAGTGTGTGCTATTATTTGAGAGTGTGTCACCTTTTCTCCAACACTAGTAGTCACTTGATTCTCTACAAGCAGGTTCTTCTGCTTCTTGAGATCTTTTTGAAACAATGTCTCTTGCTCTAGAATAGATAAGACATCTCATAGTGAGATGTTAGATGGAGCCTTTTTGAGTTGCTCCACTACATTCCATGGTCTAGCTATTTGAGGCTTGGGGATATATCCTAAATATCTCAACCTTTTGGCTTGGATATTAGGTACGGTGATGTTCTCTGTTGGTGATCTTACATTCTTGTACCTCTGAACTATAGGATTAGATGCTTGAATAGTAGGGTTCCTCTAGAGGACTATTTTAGTTTAAACAACTACTTCCAGATTATCAACCATCCTTCTCTTGGAATGGGTGAAATGGTCAAATTGCACATGTGAAGCCTTGGAAATAGAAGAATCATTGGAAAATATAGCTTCTTCCTCTTCTATCTAGGAGAATAATGTGTGTTTGGGAGAAATCTCTTCCTCTTTTTGTAGGGACATCCCTTACACTTGAGTTGCGAGGATGACATTTTGTACCCCTTGTGACTAATATGAAGATTACCCAACTTGAGTCTCCCCCTAAAAACCTTGTTGCCTCTATTCCACTATCCTCTACTACAAGTTCCCTCTGGGTAAGCTCTAGGTGGATGAACATCATTACAAGGAAAACATAATGCATTTGAATCATCTTTAATGTTGTCTTGCCCAAAGACAATGTCCCGAACTGAGTTAGGAGGAATATGTTGTAATGGAGTAGGAACTAGCACAATCTACTATTGAGAAGGAACTCCCCCTTGGGAGTTTTGATATCTACTGGATTGATACTAGGGCCTAGTATTTTGAGAATTTTGATAAGGAGGATTTGTTATCCTATTTTTCCTTCTAGCCAAAGAGCCTAAGAATCCATGAAATCCTAGTGCTTTCCCCTTTTGAAATGCAAGAGAAAACCACCCAAACTAGCTAAGCCCCAAAAATCCTAAGTTTTCCTTGTGTTTTATTTTTTGCCTTTTCAAAGTTTTGGAGTTTGGAGTTCTCCCCTTTGTCATGTCCTAATTAGCTCTAAACTCCACTTTGTGCCTTTGCAAATTTGGCTAAGTGTTTTGATCTTCGAAGGTCAGGCGTTCTATCTTCCATGTTCTCTTTTGGAAGGCTAAAGGCTAGAGGTCTGCTTGCTGAAGTTTGACAAGTAAATGCTCTATGTATGTCAGAGGTTAGAGTTCAGACTTCTTGCCTTATGTCTTCTTCATAGAAGGCATAAGGTGGAAGATCTGACAGCCATCTCCCAATAAGACACATGGCGAACTTCAACACATTCCTCCATTCCACTGAACCCTTTTGGGTGGACCTATAGTAGATCGCAGAACTGCGAGAAGGTGATAGGTGGCAAGCATTTGGTCGGCCAGTGCAGTGCGGCCCATTGGTTGGTCCCACCAGGTAATACATGGAAAGTTTTTACAAATTTGCAGTGAAACATATGGAAGGTTGCCTTGTACCATGTGGCATGATCTGTAGTGTTTCTACCATTCCTCAGGCTTTCATCTATTGCTTTACCTCATGACCATGGGACCATGGGAGGCTACCATGTGGACAAAGTACAGATGTTGAGGAGGAAGGATCAGGGCCTAAGTTCCACTTATTTTCCTTCAAAATATTTCTAAGTGTTTCGGGGAGTCAGACTTCAGATGTCTCTTCTTCCCTCTTCCTTTATTTTGGAAGGAGAAAGGCCAAAGGTTCAAACCCCAAACTCTCTCAAACCTTTGTGTAAGTGGCTAAGTCTTCAAAATTATGGGGCTTAGAATTTCTCTCTTCTTCTTTCTCTAGGAAGGCATAGGGTAGAGGGCTTGAGGTCTAAAGTCTGTCAGTTGTAGTTTCCCTTTGTATGTCAGAGCCTGACCTTTTCACCTTCTAAGGGCATTTTCTACTGTTCCAAATGTAATGGGACTTCTTAGTGACTCTCCTGGCCACCATTAATGCTTCTTCATAGCCCAATTTCTTGTAGAATATGGATTCCTCACCTCCCCATGCTACTATAGCCTCATTTGCATTAAATATTTGTACTCATAGCATGGGAAAACACTTCTTTTCAGTGGCTTTCATCGGCAGAGCCATGTGAGCACACTCCAAGGACACAAAATGAAGTTATTGCAATATGGATGATGTTCTTTCTTGTTGAGTTCTCTTTCCATGTCCATGACTGCTACAGTACAATTTGTAAAAGATATATATGCATGTGTAAGAGATGTATTTCTATCAGTTAGTTGTTCTTCTAGGTTGTTATGTTGGGCATATTTTTTGTTATTTTTAGACCTTATAATGCACCTACAGAACCAACTGGATGTGATACATTGTGCTCATTGTCTGAGCCTTTGTTATCTCTAGTTGATTGTTCACCAATGAATGTAGATGGTTATTTTGTGTCTACTCTTTTGTAACAGATTATCTTCCCTTTGTAATGGCTATTTAGCCTTCCTGATCAATACAATCACTAATATTTCACCTCTCTTATGCTTTTTCTCTATGTTTATTTGAATCTTGTGACTCATTCTATGGATAAAATGGTATAATCTTCTATTCGAGGCTTTGTCAAAGCTATAAGTCTGTGTGAGTTCATTTCAATATTTAAGGTCATTGTTGTGTTATGTCAATCCCAACTAACATATAAAAATCTAGTGCATCACCTCCCTTTTTAATTTCAATATTTTCTTCTCCCTTTTCCCTATGAGAGTAGCATTAGATTTAGTTTAGTTCTCTGAGCCTTAAGCTCATAAAGAGGAACTAGCCTTCTTTGGAGGTTTGATCTCATCTGCAAGGTCCCACACCTTGAGATTAGTCCCATTGTGTCATTGGAATGCTTGAACAGGCTTTAAGCAGGGTGCAATTTCATGTGGTAAAAGTTTATGGCATGCCCGGTGGGACTAGTTTGATTATCTTTATCATCCATTAAAGGATTTGGTGTGTCCTTTAGTGCATTTTTCTATTCAGGGTAGTCTTCTTCAGCACCATGGTGACTCTTCTAAACAAACCTATTGGTGAAGCAGCTTAAGTGCTTAAATATTCATCAAAGATCAAAGTTCGGTGATACTTTTGGTCTTTTCCATGCCTTCAGGAGCATCACAATATCCTGGTGACTCTTCTAGGTATGTATCAAGTTTCCTCTAGTTACAGACTTGTTTTTCTCTGATTCAAACATTTTCTATGATTATCTAGCATTTTGATGCCTTAAAATGTCAAATCTTTATGGGAATTATGGCTATTCCCCTCTGCCCAACCAAAATGTGAGTTATCGGCCCCCATACAAGCAGTATTAGGCCCCAAATGCCTCTAGTTTTATGTCATACAACCTTGCAATGATAGAATATCAACATCCTCATAATTCTTACCTCCCTCCCACCACTGCTTATGCTTACTATTAGCCTCAAGAGGCCTCTTTTGCCCCAAACCAGTATAACTACCCTATTGAGCGACCTCAGGTTGTCAGCTACATGAGTGCTAAAGATATCATGTTGAATTTTTGAAGGGAGTCTAATCACATTGATAGGGAGTGAAGGTATAACCATCATCAAGAGGAGCTTATTTATCAAGCTCATCTTCACCAGTAGCAGATGGAGGTGGAGGAAAGAGCTTATCAGGAAAGCCTAGCCTTGTAGATTGCAACTAAAGAAGAACAGATGAGGTGGCTGCTTGCCAAAGTCTAGAGGTTAGAAGCTCAGGTAGTCCCCTCCATTCCTAATTTCAGGCAGTCCCTCCCTCCTACACAAGTTTGGCTTGCAGCATAAATAACCTCCAAATTCAATATCCCAAGATTCATGTAGGAGAAACCCTTTGAGCCTCCAAAACCACTTTCCAGTTTCAAAATCCTAAGTTTTAGAGGCCCTCAACCTTCGTGAGAGTCTATTCCTACACAAATCCAACATATTATTCCTCAGGAATGACTCTCTCAAGAAGCCCTTCCAGTCCCTGTAACAAGGGAAGAGCTACTTGCAAATAATGAGCCCTCATGAAGTATTACAACTAAAAATGCAGACTTGTTGCAAGATGAAACTAGGTCCAATCAGTTGGAACAACAATGTATCAAGCATAAGGATGATGCTAATTCTAGTGCAGGTTTGAACCCTATGGATTTTGGCTCATTTGGAGAGTTTTCCCATGCTTTGAACAAAAGGAATGAAGGCAAAATGTAGAGGAAGCATGGTGAGGGGGGCCAGTTGCAAAGGCAACTCAAGAAAAATCCAATGGAGTTGTAGTCAAAGGATGAGAGCATGGTGGAAGAGATTGCTCTAGTAGTTGTAAGGGTCGATGATGCCACCCTGGTTCATGAATTGCCCAGCTACATTGAAGATGATGAAGGCATGCAAATGCCAACATTGGTTGTAGTTCTAGAGCAGTATAAGAGCATTGGAAATGGTGATAAGTTACTAGCATGTAGGGTCAAAATTAATAGTCAGGTTCCAGCTCCTAACAAGGAGCAAAGAAATAGCCCTATATGGGAAGATGCAGAGGTTGTTGATGCAGACCTGTTTGAGGAGCTCCCATATTTTATTAAAGATAATGATGTAGAGATCAAGCATGGGCAAGAACAAATTAAAGATTTATTCTTGATTATCCAATAAGGATATCAGCTTCTTGGTGGAGGAGATTTCTCCATTGAGCATGTGCAGGGCTCATTTTCTAAGCCTAATTTAGAAAATCATGAGTATGATCACAAGGTGGAGGTAGCCATATTTCCAGTTGAGCCACAGAAGCCAAAACATTCAAACCACCAGCATCAAGAGCTAGAATCAGAGCAAAGGCATGAGATTAACTATGTTGATTTGCATATCATCTCAAGGGGATGTCCTATCAGACATCTAGCCCAGCTGGAGACATACCATGAAGAGCCACCACTTTTCATGCTCACTCCTTAGCATGAAGTTGAGCATTTAAATAAGTGGGACCAGCCCATTTATCCACCTCTTAGCAGCTACATTCCCAATCAGTTTGGATGTGTAAGTGTGTTTGTTCCCATTCTTGGGGAAGTGTTTCATTGATTTGTTACATGTCAACTCCTTCCCCATATCCTTTTAGCTGCCCACAAGCATGAAAAGCACTGTAAATTGTTGAGAAAGGGTGGTTATTTTGAAAAACCAGTTAATGGATTTGTTTAAGTCATTTGTCTAGTTGGTTAGTTTAGGTATAGACCTATTTTCTATTTTAGGTTTCCATTTCTCTAAGTGCTTTTGCATTGGTAGCATTCTCATTAGGAGAATTGTTTGCCTAGTGTGTTTTGTGTTTTCTAGAGGCATGTTCAGTTGTTTTTTGTTATGTGGTTGCATTTCTTTGACTCTGTACCCAATGGATTATATAAGGCAGTTGGATCCTTGTGTTTAGTTGGTAAATACCCCTGCATAGTCACCAAAATGTTATCCTATTTTGCCTTCTGGACAAATAGCCTAAGGATCCATCAAATCCTAGTGTTTTCCCCTTTTGAAATGCAATAGAAAACCACCCAAAATGGCTAAGTCCCAAAAATCCTAAGTTTTCCTTGTGTTTTCTTTTTGCCTTTTCAAAGTTTCAGAGTTCAGAGTTCTCCCCTTCATCATGCCATCCTAATCGGCTTCGAACTCTGCTTTGTCCCTTTGCAAATTCGGCTAAGTGTTTTGGTCTTTAAAGGTTAGGAGTTCTCTCTTCCATGTTCTCTTTTGAAAGGTCGAAGGCTGGAGGTCTTCTTGCCGAAGTCCGACAAGTAAATTCTCTATGTATGTTGGAGGTCTAAGTTTGAGCTTCTTGCCTTCCATCTTCTTCATAGAAGACATAAGGTTGAAGGCCTAACAATTGGCTCTTGATGGGACACGTGGTAAGCTTCAACGCATTATGCCATTCTACTGAGCCCTTTTGGGTGGACCCACCGTAGACTGTGAAACTGTGGGAAGGTGACAAGTGGCAAGCATTTGGCTATGTAGTGCAGTAGGGCCCATTGGCTAGTCCCACTAGGTAATACGTGGCAAGTTTTTACAAATTTGTGAGGAAACTTATGGAAGGTTACCTTGTGCCATGTGGCATGATCTACACCATTTCTACCATTCTACGGGCCTTCATCTATTGCTTTATCTATGACCACAAGATCGTGGGAGGCTACCACATGGACAAAGGACAAATGTCAAGGAGGAAGGCTTAGGGCCCAAGTTCCACTTCTTTTCATTCAAAATATTTCTAAGTGTTTTGGGGAGTCAAATTTTAGACTTCTCTTCTTCCCTCTTCCTTTCTTTTGGAAGGAGGAAGGCCGAAGGACTGAACCCCAAACTTTGTCAAACCTTTGTGTAAGTGGCTAAGTCTTCAAAATTATCGGGCTCAAACTTTCTCTCTTCTTCTTTCTCTGAGAAAGCATAGGGAAGAGGGCCCGAGGCCTGAAGTCCACCAGTTGTAGTTTACCTTTGTATGTCAGAGCCTGACCTTTTCACCTTCCAGGGGCATTTTCTACTATTCAAAACATGACGGTACTGCTCAATGACTCTCCTAGCCCCCATTAATGCTTCTTCAGAGCCCAATTTATTGTAGAAGATGGATTCCTCACCTCCCCATGCTACTAGAGCATCATTTACATTAAATCTTTATTCTCATGAGATGGACATAACACTTCTTTTTAGCAGATTTCATAGGCAAATCCATGTGGGCGCGCTTCAAGGACACAGAACAAAGTTATTGCAATATGGGCAATGTTCTTTATTGTTGACTTCTCTTTCCACATCCATGACTACTACAATACAATTTGTAAAAGCTATATATGCATGTGTAAAAGATGTATTTCTATTGGTTAGTTGTTCTTTTGGGCTGTTATGTTGGGCAAATTTTTTGTTATTTTCAGACCTTGTAATGTACCTACATAACCAATTAGGTGTGATACACTGTGCTCATCTTCTAAGCCTTTGTTGTCTTTAGTTGATTGTTCACTAATGAATGTAGATGGTTATTTTGTGTCTACTCTTCTGTAACAGATTATCTTCCCTTTGTAATGGCTATTTAGCCTTCATGATCAATACAATCACTGATATTTAACCTATCTTATACTTTTTCTCTATGTTTTTTTGAAGCTTGTGACTCATTCTATGGATAGAAAGGCCCCTTCATTAGTTATAATCTTCTATTCGAGCCTCTATCAAAGCTATAAGTTTGTGTGATTTCATTTCAATTATAAGGTCATTGTTGTGTTATGTCAGTCCCAGCTAACATATAAAAATCTGGTGCATCACCAGCCCTTTTAATTTCAGTATTTTCTTCTCCCTTTTCCCTGAGTTTAGCATTAGATTTAGTTTAGTTCTCCGAGCCTTAAGCTCAGAAAGAGGAACCAGCCTTCTCTGGAGGTCTAATCTCATCTACAAATTCCTACACCTTGAGATCAATCCCATTGTGTCATTGGAATTCTTGAACATGCTTCAAGCAAGGTACAATTTCACATGATAACAGGATTTTAATATGAATCTTGTTTTCTCTTTAAATTAAGTATCTCATTAGAAATTTCTTTGAGGATACTCTTCATATCATCTATTTCTGAGGCTACTTGGGGAGATGGTACTATGACTATTGGCACTTGGGGAGAAGGATACATGTACATGGAAGGGGGAGCCTAATTTGCATTGGGTAAAATGGGCTCAACATTAGGTAATTCTTCTTGCAAAGATAGCTATAGCTAGGGAAACATTGGCATGGGAGGCCTAGGAGGCACCTTTCGAGCATCTATTAAATTATTTTTGGCTCTCACTACTAGATCATATGCTACTAGGAGAGTTTGTCCTCCTAAGGACTAAATCATAATGGTTATATCTGAATTGAAATCTTTGAGATAAAAAACAATAGCCATTCTCAAAGGTGGTCATGTTGTAGCTGGCACATCCTTTGTCAAGTTTTCTAAAATCAGGTATTGAAGTCTATGACCACTTCTTGTTGCACCCTCTTGATGGTTATCAAATGCTAAAATAGTGAGGGTCTATCTCCTTTCTCACCAAATCTTTCTAAGAATAGATCTCCTAAATGGTCCCATGAGCCTATTGAGTTTGACTGGAGAGACCTATACTGGTCGAGTGCTTTGCTTTTAAAAGAGGTTGTGAGCAATCTTAAGGTGACATCTTGTTCAATCACATAGTGAACAATACATATATCTAGTGCATCTTGAAGGTGCTCCATAGGAGTCTTTGAATCTTCACCCATATATTTGGTAAGAGCCTTGAGAGCATTAGTCAAGATAGGGTCCCATGTAACTGGCAATATTAGTAGAATTAGCAGACTACCACTATTCCAGTTCACAAATTTTCTAGGAACTCCTTGTACAACCATCTGAGTAAGTGGTTGATTTGGGTGTACTAATCTCCTTCTTGAATAATGAAACCTAACAAAAGGAGGTGTGGATTGGGCTCTTGGAGGGGATGGTATAGAAAATCTTTCCCCTCTTATAGGAGATTTTAATAGTCTAGTTCTTCTTCTTGAAGTAAATGATGATAACTCAACAAACTAAAAAATTTTACCTCTTGAAGAAGTTATTTTCTTCACTCTTGGCATGAAATATATGGGACTAATTCAAAACTAGAAGCTTGTAGAGTCACCAGGTGCTTGTAGAATGCCTTTGAGGCTACAATATGCTAAGAACAACACCAAATCTCTTCGCTGAAACTCTTAACTTAGAGTTGAGTGGTCCCACCAGGCATGCCAAAAACTGTTGGAGATTATTTTTGTACCTAAGACTACTCTCAGATGTAAACAAATCACAACAATAGGAAATCCTATAAATGTGGGACTTGACTTGTAGGATGACTTTTGAGGTTTTAGAAGCTGACTCTTCTTATGAATCTCATTATTTCTTCCAATGAGGTAGAGAAATGAGAAGAGAGAAAATTTAATTAAATGAAACTATCCTAAGGTGATATGCTGAATGATAAGACTCACACAAATGCTAAAACAACACAATGTGTTCTAGTTCAATCACGATATCAATTCGTGGCTTTAAAGAGCATAAAAATGCATGATTAATGGCCATTCACTAACACTATTCATAAAACAAACAATAGAGGCACAACATCAACATAATATATCCAAAAGAAGACTCAACAAACAAAAGAAATAGCAAAGAATGTCACTTCTCTTCATTAGTGAATCAAGAATAGGTTATAAAAGGCAAGATGCATATTCATAACACAATCAATTATCTCTAAGAAGCACCTATAAAGGCTACTCAAGTTTTTTGATTCTCCTCCTAGGATCCTATTGTCACTTGGATATGCACCCTATGTTGAAGTGCATTTGCTGCAACAATCTACTGAAACATTGGAGTGATTTCAAGGTGTGGGACCCTGCAAATGAAGTCAAACCTCTGGAGAAGGTTAGTTCCTCTTTCTAAATATGAGATTCAGAGAGAACTATGAAGTAAACCTAATCTAACACTGTTGGGAAAAGGGGATAAGGGGAAGACTAAAAAGGAAAGGTGATACACTAGGTTTAATGTGTTTGGATATTAGATTAACCATGTATGCACATAACAATATCAAATAATAGACACATACACAACTCATAAACTATCTGTAGAGGTAAAGAAAATTGATTGAAACATAAAAGGAAAGAAACATTCACAAATGAAGATTCAAACAGTCATGCTCCACAATGCAAAATTCATATGAGAAGGTAAAATCTATTGTTTATTATCAAGGAGGCAAGATTATAACTGATACAAGACGTGGTTTTTTAGACCAACAACCAAAAATAATACATCTAATTTACACTTATATATAGAATTTTACATTGAAGCACATTCACCTAATACAATAAGTTCATCCAATGGGCTCTTCAGAGATATTTTTGCAAAGGAATGGATGTATGCATCGGTTCTGTAGAAGATATCCTTGATTTGATTCACAACTATAACTATGAAAATATTTGAAGGATTGAGCAGCTTAAGAAATATCCGCATTGAATGCTAACTCACTAACTTAGTCTTTTGTTGATGATTTTTCCACTTCTCCCTTTTCCTTAGAAGAATATACTTCTCTCCTTAGCTCTTAAGAAATAGTAATGGTGACCGAGAAAGTCAACAAACAATCTCATCGTGCTGGGAAGGAGAAATGTTTGATCCTTGACTTCAAAGTACTCAGGATAATTTATGAAGTTTGTTAGAGATTGGGCCTTAGACCTTTCATCTTCTTCCTTCCAAAAGAAAGAGGAAGAAGAGAATATCCACTTCTCAAGATCTGCAACACTTAGAAGAATTTAAGAGTTCGGTGGAATTCAGGCGTCGGGCCTTCTGCCTTCTACCTTCCAAAAGAAAAGAGGAAGAAGGAAACTCCTTCTTCCCCAGATCTAAATGACTTGATCATTTTAAATGGTTTGGTGGACTTCAAGCATCAAGCCTTCTATCTTTTGCTTGTCAAATGGGAAGAAAAAAGCGCACAACCCGGCCTCCAAGATCTGCAACACTTGAAATAATTTAAAATAGGTAGACTTGGCCATTGGGCCTTCCATATTTTGTCTTCAAAAAAGGAGGGAGAGAGAACTCTCACCTTCCACCACCTAAAACACTTAGAAATATTTGAAACTCGTCAGGCTTCGGAAGTCAGACCCTCCATCTACCACTTGTCGAAAAGGAGAAGGAAGAAGACAAACCTTTCGACTCCGGAGACTTGAAACACTTAGGTGGATTTCCAAAGGAAACAAGGTGGACTTCAATGCTAGTAAGAATGTCATGATGAAGAGGAGAACCCCAAACTTTGTAACTCTGAAAAGGTAGAAAACACAAGGAAAACACTTAGGAATTTTGGACTTAGCCATTTGGGGGGATTTTTCCTTATGTTTCAAAAGGGAAAACACTGAAATTTCATAGATCCTTGGGCTATTTGGGTGGAGGAAAAAATAGGAAAACATTTTGGCAACCTCTTAGAGATGTTTTCTTGCTAAACAAAAGAATCAAGTGGTTTTAAGCATCCATTGGGCATAGAGTCAGTAGGGATTGTAGTATGTTGGGAATAACTGAAACCTTGCCTTAACAAAAACAACACCATACAAAGGAAAAATCAGGCTTGCATTCTCCTAATGAGAGTGCAGCCTATGCAACTATTGCAAATATGTACCTAATAGGTGTTGTCATTGATGCCAACATATTCTTGTTGCCATTGGTGTCAACTGTATCCTATCTTGTTGTCTATCTAGAAGACTGGAATGCTGAGGATATTGAGAAAATTAGTGAAGATCAATGGATGCGGATCATATGATAGTATAGAGGATTGTTTGAAGTAGCTCCAGTCAAGATCTGAGAGGTTCGCATGAATATTTGAAGAAGCTACGACCATCTGAGCAGAACTAGTTTTGTAGTATTCAAAAGAGATAGAGTGAAAGGAAAGTGGTCCGGATTGTTCTGAAAATATAAGATAATGATCTATGGTTCTAGAGGCACATTTGGGAAGTCAGTGTGTATCATCAATACAAGTGGTTCATGGTTTGGAGGTCTACAAGTAATCTTTCTAGTTTGACAGTCACGGCAGATAATGTTCCTAAAGTTCTGGAGGAGTGCAGATGTTTTTGTTGAATTCATTATGCTTGTGGGGGTCTCTGGATCATTTGGTTGCTATGTTGGAGGTTCACATTGAAGTTTGGGCTTGTTGGTGAAGATTTCCTTCTTGGTTTTACTATTCTTCCAGTCCTAGCCGACTGGATTATTCAAGCATGTTGTGGATGTTCTAAGAGCAATTATCTGGAGTGTGGCATGTTGTTGAAAGCAGATTCAAGTCTTAGCTATGATTGGTCAACAACTTAATGATTTGCATTAAGTCAGATGTTTGGAGTACCGACCTTGATGCTCATTCCAAGGTTGATGAAGCCTATAAATACTTGTTGAAGAGTTGTTGAAAATTATCCTTGAGAAAAATGAATTAAATCAGAAGAAAGGATCAGAAGCAGAGAAAAGAAGAAGAGGAGTGAGAGTAGTATAGAGTGAAGAGTTATTGAAGAAGAATTTAGAGACAGAAGCAGAAGTTTTGTGAGCATTCAATGAAACTAAACCAGGCATGAAAAGATGCTAATTATTAGTTAGTTCTTTCTATATTAAACATAAATTTCTTGTAGGCAGTGAACCTCTCTTTTAAGAAATGAGCTTGAAGGCAAGTGCCTTCCCATTTTTAAGTACTTTTAAAAGGGTACGAATCTTTTGGGCTAAGACCCACCGTGGTTTTTCCCTTAACTGAGTTTCCACGTCAAAAATCTTGGTGTCAAATGTGTTGATTATGTTTATGCTTATGTGTTTTTGTTATATGCTTTAATGTTTGCATCATTAATCTATTTGCCAATTGTGAAAAAAGATTAAAAGGAAGAAAAGGTTAATTTTGGGGACAACTGATTCACCCCCCCTCTCAGTTGTCCAGACTAATTCCAACAATTGGTATCAGAGCTAGTTCCTCTAAAAGAAGCCTGACCGCTTGAGGAGATCCAAGAGGTCGACCTATAAGGATAGCCTGAGATTTGATGGAACAAATTACTCTGTTTGGAAGAGTCGCATGGAGTGCCATTTGCAATGCCTGGGTAATGCTTATTGGGTGATAACTAAGGATGAGTATAATCCTCCGGAGAAACCTTCAACTCCAAATGAAGTCAAAAATGCTGAAAATAATCTTCGAGCCAAAGAAGCCTTGCTAAGTGCCCTAACTAATTCAGAAATGACAAATGTCTTTGGACTAAAACTAATCACGAAATTTGGAAGAAATTGGAGAATCTTTATGAAGGCGATGAATATGTCAAATGTGTCAAGCTACAAAGTCTGAGAGGAAAATTTGAAAATCTGAGAATGAGTGAAGATGAAAACATCACAATCTACATGCAAAAGATAAATGATCTTGTGTGTGGTATCAGGTGTGCTGGTGGAACTTTGGAAGAATTAGAGATTGTGGAAAAAGTGCTTAGATCTTTACCTGATTCATACAACATAAAGTTGTTGCTATAGAGGAGATTAAGACTGTCTCAATAGTTACAAGAGATCAGCTGGTTGGCAAAATTTCAGCTTTTGAATTGAGTGAGTTTGGTGATTCTCTTCCTAAGTCTGAATCTACATTCAAGGCAAGTGTTCATGGGAAACATAGATATGATCTGGGTGAAAGCTCTTGAGGAAGATCAAACAAATTTGCTAAGACAAGGAAGGATCTTGAAGATGATGAAATTGAGTCTGCAAAACTTGAATCTCTTATTGCCAAAAGAATGCCAAGAGGATCCGGTAAGTATGAAGGAAAGTTGCCATTAAAATGTTTTGCTTGTAATAAGATTGGTCATTTTGCCTCAAAATGTCTAGAGAGGTTTTCAAAACCAAACCCTAATAGATACAAAAGTCAGAAGAATTGTTACTATGTCCAAGAAGCTGGAGAAGAAGGAGTCATAGATGAAGAATCTGATCATGGAGAAGGTGATTGGGTGTTCATTGCTATCAAAGAAGAAGATCCAGTGTCTACTGAATCTGCTAACTGTACAAATGTGGAGAGTGCCTTGGCTGCTTAAGTTATTGAAAAGGATGAATGGGTGATTGATAGTGGATGTTCTCATCATATGACTAGAGATAAAAGTAAGTTTGTGAGCTTTGAAAGATATGATGGTGGATTTGTGAAGTTTGGAGACAACTCAGCTAGTAGAATCTGTGGCAAAGGATCCATCTCCTTTGATGGTAAGAATAACACAAATGATGTTCTATATGTGGAAGGATTGAAGCATAATCTTCTCAGTGTTGGACAGTTGGTTGACAAGGGTTATGATCTCTGTTTCAAGGATGGAAAATGTAGAATCTTGGAAAGCTTCGGAACTGAAATTGCTTCCAGTACTCAAACTAGAGGTAACATCTTTCATTTAAGTAGTTCCAGTAAAAGTTGCTTGATTGCTCATATGGATTAAAGTTGGCTCTGGCATAAGAGAATGTGTCATGTAAATTTTGATAACATTGTCAAGATAAGTTCCACTCAAGCTATGAGAGATCTTCCCAAACTTGTGAACCCTGATACAATATGTAGAGAATGTCAAATGGGTAAACAAAGTAGAACTTCATTCTAGAGTAAAGAATAATCTTCAAGCAGATTGTTGGAACTTGTGCATACTGATCTTTATGGTCCTGCCAGAATTAGGAGTGTACAAGGAGACATATATTTTATGTTGCTAATTGATGACTACTCATGGATGATGTGGGTAACCTTCTTGAAATAAAAATTAGAAGCCCTTGACAAATTCAAAGTGTTCAAGGCTATGGTGGAAAATGAGATTGGTGTGAAGATAAAATGTTTGAGATCAGACAGAGATGGAGAGCTTACCTCTGGAGAGTTTGATACATTCTATGAGAAGAAAGGAATAAAAAGATAGTTATCTGCCCCTAGGACTCCTCAGCAGAATGGAGTTGTGGAAAGAAAGAACCAGACCATTCAAGAATGATGAAGGGGGTAAATCATAAAAAACTCAATAACAGAAATTGCACATAGAAAATTAACTGATATTTTATTAATATGGGAAAAAATTACATTACAGAAGCTCAAATACAATCAGATGATGAATCCCCTATAGGCTACAACAAATTACAACTCCCTCTCTCAAGACTCTGGAATCTTCAGCCTTCTGTAACACCAAATCAACTAGGGTTTCTATTTTCCCACCTTTTCTTGACCCTACACCTTCCCCCTTAACTCTACTACCCCAAGGGTTCCCAAAAATGGTCATATATAGCCCTTTTGGGTGGCCACCAGTTTAATTTTGAAATTTGCATCTCCCTCCAAAAATAGGTAAACTTCACGGGGCCATAACTTTCGATCCGACTGTTGGATTTTCAATTATAATACCTTTTTAGAAAGCTCTCAAAAAGATGATTGTGCATTAGCAGTACCTAAAGGTAAATTGATTGGGTTTCCCACTAAATTTTGGGCCCATCTGGAGCCTCTAAGTGCCTCAAATTTGACTTTGAATATTTTCAATAAGATTTTTAGAATTTGAAATTTTAATATCTCACAAATAACAAATGATATTGAAGTGATTTATTCACCATTAGCTTCAATTCACCATTCTAGAGGTCCGTGTAAGATTTTGTATCCAATCGTGCACAAATGCAAACTTACTAAAAATAGTAATCCTGGCAAATTTAGCCCTTACTGAAAAGAAACAACATTTTTTTTTGGTTGATGCAAGATTGCTCTTACACCTTGGATGCTCCTGCATCAAAGAAGCTACTAGGACCATGATGATGGAAGAAAATGTTCCACAAGTGTTTTGGAAAGAAGCTGTGAGTACTGCTGTCTACACTCTTAACCAGGTGCATATCAAAGGCAATTCTAGTAAGACTCCTTATGAACTATGGTTTGGTCATGCTCCTACTGTGAGGTATTTTAGAGTTTTTGGTAGTATGTTCTATATCAAAAGAGATAAGGATCTAGGCAAGTTTGAATTAAGAAGTGATGAAGGGATATTTTTGGGTCACTCTACTCAAAGCAAGGCATACCAGTGCTTTAACAAAATATTGAAAAAGATTGTTGGAAGTGCAAATGTTAGAGTTGATGAAAGCAAAGAATGTCATCCCAGGTCTTGCAAATATGAATCAGATGATCAAGATGAAAGTCAAAGTCAAGGAAAACAAGTTTAAACTCAGACTTAGATTCAAATTAATCCGAAAATTTTAGTAACTCAAGAGGATAATGCAAAAGTTGAGGAACAAGTTCAAGAAATATAAGCAAATCCCAAAGCTCCCAAGTATGTAAGACTGAATCATCCTGAAGATCATATCATAAGAGATAGAAACAAAGGTGTTCAAACTAGGAGTAGAATTACTGAAGATTAAGAAGAGATTTGTTTAATTTCAAAAATTAAACCAAAATCAGTAAGTGAAGCCTATAATGATGAAAATTGGATAAAAGCAATGGAAGAAGAACTAATGCAAATTGAAAAGAATCACACTTGGGATCTTGTTTCTAGACCTAAGGACAAAAATGTGATTGGAACTAAATGGGACTTCCAAAACAAACTAAATGAAGATGGTGAAGTTGTAAGGAACAAAGCAAGGTTGGTATGCAAAGGATATTCTCAAGTGGAAGGGATTGATTTTGAAGAAACTTTTGCTCCAGTGGTAAGAATAGAAGCAATCAGACTATTTCTTGCATTTGCTGCTTATAAAGATTCTAAAGTATATCAGATAGATGTCAAGTCAGCATTTCTAAATGGAGAATTGGAAGAAGAAGTTTACATTGAGCAACCGGAAGGATTTTAGTTGTCTGATCATAAAGATATGGTCTGCAGATTGAGGAAAGCATGGTATGGACTCAAACACGCTCCAAGAGCCTGGTATGCAAGACTGGATAAGTATTTGCTAAAGGTAGGATACAACAAAGGCACTGGTGATAGTAATCTCTACTTCAAGATTGATCATGAACACATTCTGATTGTTGATGTATTTGTTGATGATAGCATTTTTGGTGGGAATGAGAGTGTGTGCAAAACATTTGCTGATTAGATGCAAAGTGAATTTGAAATTTCCATGTTTGGTGAAATGAATTTCTTCTTAGGTCTACAAATCACTCAGTCAGAAAAAGATCTCTTTATATCTCAATCTAAGTATGTGAGAGAATTGCTGAAAAAGTTTAGGATGGAAGATTCAAAGCTAGTGGGTACACCCATGGTAACCGGATGTAAGTTAAGTAAAGATGATGATTCCCCTAAGGCAAATCAGAAAAGGTATAGATCAATGATTGGAGGACTTCTCTACCTGACTCAGACCAGACCTGATATCATGAATGCAGTTGGACTTGTTGCTAGGTTTCAAGCTAATCCTAGAGAATCCCATGTTGTGGCAGTCAATAGAATTTTTAGATATATCAAAGGGATAATTGATTATGGATTATGGTATCCAAAGGATAATGACTTCACTCTTCATGCATATACAGATGCTGATTGGGTAGGAGGTGTGGATGAAAGAAAAAGCACTAGTGGTGGTGCATTCTTCTTGGGAAGTAGATTGGTTTCTTGGATGAGCAAAAAGTAGGAGGCAATATCCCTATCTATAGCAGAGGCAGAGTATATAGAAGCAACAAACAATTGTACTCAAGTTCTATGGATGAAACAAATGTTGAAGGACATTAGAATTATGTTTGAGGAGCCTGTCACAATCTTCTATGATAATTCAAGTACAATAAGTATCTCAAAGAATCAGATGTTGCATTCAAAGACAAAGCACATATCCATCAAGTTTCATTTCTTGAGAGAGAAGGTAAATGAGAATGAAGTCAAGTTGGAGTTTGTGTCCTCAAAGGATTAGATTGCAGATATTTTCACTAAGCCTCTTCCCAAGGATACTTTTGAGTATCTCATAAAAAAGTTAGGGGTTATTACCCATCCTGATCAAAACTAAGATACACTAGAGTGCATCAGTCCAGTGGAATTCACAATTGTTGGTATGTGGCGACTGATTATGCAAGTACTCTACACATTTTTTCCCTCTTTTTTCGCACGATTAGAGTCTGTTGTTAATTTTTGTTAACCAACAAAAGAAAAATGACATTGCAAAACCCTAATTCTAGAAGCTTCCGAAAATCTTGTTATAAGCGGCTGGGATGTATGGTACATCGATGTATTCACGAGATTGTAATATGTTTTGCACTGGATAATAAAATCATTGGATGGCTGAGTTTCTGTGGATGTAGCCCATATTGGGTGAACCACGTTAAATTTCTGTGTTGATCTCTTTTGTGTTATTCCTCATTGTTATATTTGGGTTATTTATTTTGCATATAATTGTTAGTGTTTATTGCTTTGATCTACCCTAACCCTAACAACTAGTATCAGAGTGGGTTATGTTTGATTATCATCTGCAGGAAGGTCTCATGGTTAAGTGGGAGCAATGGTGGACAAGGGTAAATTGAAGGTAGATAATTTCAATGGGCAGAACTATCAATTGTGAAAGATGCAGATGGAGGATTATCTCTATTAGAAGGATTTATGGAGGCCATTGGAAGGAGTAGCCAAGAAATTGACAACAATGACTGATGAGGATTGGGAACTTCTTGATAGAAAGGCATTGGGAACCATTCAGTTGTGCCTGGCACCATCTGTGGCATTCAATATAACAAAAGTGAAGACAACAAGTGAACTGATGAAAGATTTGGCTAAATTGTGTGAAAAACCCTCAGCCTCTAATAAGGTATTTCTTATGAAGCATTTGTTTAATCTGAAAATGATTGAAGGTGGATCTATGTCAGATCATTTAAATGAGTTTAATATGATTACTAGTCAGTTAACTTCTGTAAAAGTGAAATTTGATGAAGAGGTAAGGGCTCTCTTGGTTTTATGTTCTTTTCCAGAAAGCTGGAATAGCTTGGTAATGGCTATAAGTAACTCTGTCTCTAGTTCAAATACTTTAAAATTTGATGATGTTGGTGTTATCCTTAGCAAGGAAATGTGATAGAAAAGTACAAGTGAGACTTCAACATCTGGTAATGCTTTGACTGTAGAGAATAGGGGAAGAACAAAGGAAAGAGGAAAAGGCCCTACAAATCATGGGAAGTCACAAGGAAAGTCGAGGAAAGGCAGATCTAAATCCAGAGGAAGAATGGATTGCTGGCACTGTGGAAAGCTAGGACACTTGAAGAAGGATTGTTGGTCTTGAAAGGGCAAACAAGGAGACAGACAACATGATGATAGTAAGGAAGCTAATGTTGCAAGTAATAAATTATAGGATGCTTTAATTCTGTGTTTAGATAATGCTAATGATTCCTGGGTAATAGATTCAGGGGCTTCATTTCATGCCACACCCCATAGGAAGTATTTTGTAGATTATGTTCAAGGTGATTTTGGACATGTATATCTGGGTGATGATGAACCCTATCAGATTGTTGGAAAAGGAAAAATAAAAATCAAGTTACCAAATGGAAATGAATGGTTTCTACAGGAGGTAAGACATGTTCCAAATTTGAGAAGGAATTTAATCTCTGCAGGACAACTGGGTAGTGAAGGCTATATAGTTACCTTTTCAAACAAAATCTGGAAGGTCACTAAAGGTGCATTAGTAGTAGCTAAAGGTGAAAAGGTAGGCACATTGTATTTGTGTACTGGTAATACTTATTCTACCTTAGCTACTGCAGAAACAGTTGCTACTGAGATAGTTATAACACTTGCTGCAGGGACAAAAACATAATTGTGGCACCATAGAGTTGGGCACATGAGTGAGAAAGGGATGAAGATTCTTCACTCCAAAAATTTGCTACCAGGTCTGAAGAAGATTGACTTGGAGTTCTGCAAAAATTGTGTTTATGCAAAACAGAAAAGAGTTTGATTTCTCAAAGTTGGGAAAGAGAAGAAGAGTGAGAAATTAGAGCTTGCGCATTCAGATGTATGGGGACCAGCTCAAGTATCTTCTCTTGGAGGCTCTTGCTATTATGTTACTTTTATTAATGATGTAACTAGTAAAACATGGGTGTATTTTCTAAAACAAATATCAGAAGTATTTGAAACTTTTAAAAATTGGAAAGCTTTGGTTGAGAATGAGACAGGAAAAAAGTTGAAGTGTCTTAGATCTGATAATGAAGGCGAGTATTGCAATAAAGAATTTGAGAATTACTATTCATATAATGGAATCCATAGGTAGAAAATAGTTCCTGGAACCCCACAAGAAAATGGTGTGTCTGAGAGGATGATTAGGACCATTATGGAGCATGCAAGGAGCATGAGATTGCATACTGGACTACCTTTACACTTTTGGGCAGATGCTGTACATACTGAACTATTTATTTAATAAATAGGGGACCTTCAAATTCTTTAGATGGTGGCATTCTAGAGGAGGCATGGATGGGCAAAAAGGTAAACTATTCATTTATGAAAACCTTTGGTTGTGAAACTTTTGTCCATGTTGATATTGAAAATAGAACCAAGATTGAGGATAAGTCTAAAAAATGTACCTTCATTGGATATGGAGTAGATGAATTTGGTTATCGGTTATGGGATTATGAAAATCATAAAATCATTAGGAGCAGAGATGTTATATTCAATGAGAAGGTCATGTATAAGGATCAGCTATAGGAAAAGAAGCATGAATAGGCCAAAAAGGAATATGTGGTGCTGGATGAGATTCTAGAAAATAAAATGCCAGTGGTACCTAATGCTCAGCAACAACAAGTTATCCCACAAACTCCTGCAAGTGTTAGACATTCTACAAGGATAACTAGACCTCCTGAAAGATTTTCTCCATCATTATATTCTATATTATTAACTAATTCTAGTGAACCTAAAGGTTATGAAGAAGAAATGCAGGTAGATACCAAAAAGCAGTGGGAGCTAGGCATGAAAGAGGAAATGGATTCCTTGCTACAGAATTAGACTTGGGACTTAGTTCAATTGCCTGTAGGTAAAAGAGCATTGCCAAATAAATGGGTTTACAGGTTGAAGGAAGAAGATAGAGGCAAGAAAAGATATAAGGCCAGACTCGTGGTAAAAGGTTTTGCACAGAAAAAAGGTATAGATTTTGATGAAATATTTTCTCCGGTTGTAAAGATGACTTCTATTAGAACAATTCTAAGTCTTGTGGCTATGGAAGACTTGCATCTTGAATAACTAGATGTGAAAACAACTTTTCTACATGGGGATCTGGAAGAGGAAATATACATGCAACAACCATAGGGATATGAGGTCAAGGGTAAGGAGGATTTTGTGTGCAGGTTAAAGAAGAGTTTGTATGGCTTGAAGCAAGCACCTTGGCAATGGTATTTGAAATTTGATAGTTTTATGGCTGAACAAGGTTACAAAAGATGTCATTCTAGTTATTGTGTTTATTTTAAGAAATTATGTAATGGCAGCTATATTATCCTGTTGCTTTATGTTGATGACATGCTTTTTGCCAGGTCTAACATGCAACATATTAATGAACTTAATCATAAATTAGCAAATTCGTTTGCTATGAAAGATATGGGTGCAGCAAAACAAATCCTTGGTATGAGGATCACACGGGATAGGACAAACAGAAAATTATTTTTGTCCCAAAGTGAGTATGTAGAGAAGGTGTTGAAAAGATTTAACATGCAGAATGCAAAAGTAGTTAGTACACCTTTGCCTAGTCATTTTAAGTTGACTAAGGAGATGTGTCCAAAGACAAAAGAGGAGGAAGACAAAATGTCTAAGATACCATATGCATCAGCAGTTGGCAGCTTGATGTATGCAATGGTATGCACAAGGCCATATATTGTACATGCAATGGGAGTTGTGAGCAGGTATATGAGCAATCCAGGAATGGAACATTGGAATGTTGTAAAATGGGTTCTCTGATATTTGAGAGGTACTACTTCAAAGAAACTATGTTTTGGAGGAACAAATTCTGCTCTAAAAGGATATGTTGACTCTGATCTGGCTGGTGATATTGATAGCAGGAGGATTACTATAGGGTATGTTTTTACTATAGGAGGTACTACAGTTAGTTGGATTTCAAGGCTGCAAAAGGTTGTTGCACTTTCAACCACTGAAGCTGAGTATGTTGCTGCTACAGAAGCTAGCAAGGAGATGATTTGGTTACAACATTTTCTGGAGGAATTGGGGCAACACCAAGAAGATAGCCCTTTGTACATAGATAGCCAAAGTGCCATTCATCTTGTTAAGAACTCATCTCTGCATTCAAAAACTAAGCATATACAACTCATATACCACTTAATCCGGTCAATTTTGGAGGATGGGCAGTTGAAGCTAGAGAAAATTCACACAAGTGAAAATCCTACAGATATGTTCACAAAGGCAGTTACATGGGAGAAACTAATTTCCTCATTAGTTTCTGTTGGCCTTCATGACTGATAATGGTGGACTTAAGAAACCAACTAGGCCTGTAATCCAATGGGAGCTACAAGCATAACGATGTCGTCAAGGATCAGTCTCCAAGTGGGAGATTGTTTAGTGTGGAGCTTGATCAGTCTCCAAGTGGGAAATTGTTTAATGTGGAGGTTGATCAATCTCCAAGTGGGAGATTGTTGATATGTGGTGAATAATCATGCAAGTACTGTACACAAGTTATGTATCCTCGCCGGGGTTCGGGGCCGGGCCGAGCCCCGAGCGGGGGTTCGAGGGTGGTAGCCCCCAAGGAGTGGGGGTTCGGAGGCGGTAGTCCATGAGAAGCGAGGGTTCAGGGGCAAGGGTTTGGGGGCGGCAACCCCCAAGAAATGGGGGTTCAGGGGCGGTAGCCCCCGAGAAGCAGGGGTTTGGGGGCGCAGCCCCCAAGAAATTTTTTTTCCCTCTTTTTTTGCATGATCGGAGTCAGTTGTTAATTTTTGTTAACTGACAAAAGAAAAATGACATTGCAAAACCCTAATTCTAGAAGCTTCTAAAAAGCTTGTTATAAGCAGCTGGGATGTATGGTACAGTGATGTATTCAAGAGATTGTAATATGTTTTGCACTGGATAATAAAATCATTAGATGGCTGAGTTTCTATGGATGTAGCCCATATTTGGGTGAACCACATTAAATTTCTGTGTTGATCTCTTTTGTGTTATTCCTCATTGTTATATTTGTGTTATTTAATCTACATATAATTGTTAGTGTTTATTGCTTTGATCTGCCCTAACCCTAACAATAGTCATATCTTGTGATCTGGATTGATGTTAAGGAGGCACTACTCAGGGGGAGTAGTCTGTATGCAATTATTGAGTTTGGACTGCCGTAAATATGTGCCTTTTGCCATTGATGTCAAAGGGGGAGAGAATTCATGTGAAAAACTAGTTGCTAATGAAAGGGGGAGCAGCAAAGATAGTGGTTGCAGAAGTGATAAGAGAAATGGGGAGAAGTTCTTGTCTTGATGGTTGAATCAATTTTTCACATCATATGTTTCCATCAATGACAAAGGGGGAGATTGTTGCAAATATGTGCCTAATCGGTGTTGTCATTGATGTCAACATATTCTTGTTGCCATTAGTGTCAACTATATCCTATCTTGTTGTCTGTCTAGAAGACTGGAATGCTGAGGATATTGAGAAAATTAGTGAAGATCAATGGATATGGATCATATGACAGTATAGAGGATTGTTTGAAGTAGCTCTAGTTAAGATCTAAGAGGTCCGCATGAATATTTGAAGAAGCTATGGCCATTTGAGTAGAACCGGTTTTGCAGTATTCAAAAGAGACAGAGTGAAAGGAAAGTGGTTTGGATTGTTCTGAAAATATAAGATAATGATCTACGGTTCTAGAGGCACATTTGGGAAGTCAATGTGTATCATCGATACAAGTGGTTCATGGTTTGGAGGTCCACAAGCAATCTTTCTAGTTTGACAGTTATGGCAGATAATGTTCTTGAGGTTTTGGATAAAGATGTAAGTGATTCTGATATTCTGGAGGAGTGCGGATGTTTTTGTTGAATTCATTATGCTTGTGGGGGTCTCTGGATCATGTGATTGCTGTGTTGGAGGTTTACATTGAAGTTTGGGCTTGTTGGTGAAGATTTCCTTCTTGGTGTTATTGTTCTTCCAATCCTAGCCAACCAAATGATTCAAGCATGTTGCGGATGTTCTAAGAGCAATTCTCTAGAGCGTGGCATGTTGTTGAAAGTAGATTCAAGTCTTAGCTATGATTGGCCGACAACTTAATGATTTGCATTAAGTCAGATTTTTGGAGTGCCGACCTTGATGCTCATTCCAAGGTTGATGAAGTGTATAAATACCTGTTGAAGAGTTGTTGAAAATTATCCTTGAGTAAAATGAATTAAATATGAAGAAAGGATTAGAAGTAGAGCAAAGAAGAAGAGGAGCGAGAGCAGTATAGAGTGAAGAGTTATTGAAGAAGAATTTGGATATAGAAGCAAAAGTTTTGTGAGCATTCAATGAAACTAAACCAGGAATGAAAAGATGCTAATTATCAGTTAGTTCTTTCTATGTTAAACATAAATTTCTTGTAGGTAGTGAGCCTCTCTTTTAAGCAGTGAGCTCTGGGCAGTGAGCCCAAAGGCAAGTGCCTTTCCATTTTTAAGTATTTTTAATAGGGTACAAATCTTGTAGGCTAACACCCACCATGGTTTTTCCCTTAATCAGGTTTCCACATCAAAAGTCTTGGTGTCAAATGTGTTGATTATGTTTCTACTCATGTGTTGTTTTTATATGCTTTTATGTTTCCTCATTAATCTATTTGCCAATTGTGAAAGAAGATTAAAAGGAAGAAAAGGTTAATTTTGGGGACAACTGATTCAGCCCCCCTCTCAGTTGTCTAGACTAATTCCAACATCAACAACACTTAGGGAAAAGGAAAACTAAAACAGAAACAAAACCTACTCTAATCCTAAACTAACAACAAGGAAATGACCTCAAACAAAGCCATTGACAGGTTCTTGAAAGTAACTACCCCTTATTAACAATTTACAATGTTTCTCATGTATGTGGATAGATAAATAGAGATGGGGAAGGGATGGGCATACACCAAGGTAGTCAAATACTTCCCCAAGGACAATGAAAAACTCGTCTATCCATTTGCATTGATTAGAAATGTAGCTGTCTAGAAGTGGATAAATGGGCTGATCTAGTCCCTTTTGATGTTCAACCTCAAGATTTGAAATAAGCATGACAGGTAGGGACTCCTCATATGTCTCTAGTAGGGCTAGATTCCTGATAGGGCATCCCCTTGAAATGGTATGGAAGCCATCACTATTGCATTCATGTTTATGCTCTGATTCTATAACCTTTTGTTGGTTTGAATGCTCTGGCATATTAATTAGAGGAATGATTGCCTCCTCAATATACTCAAACCACTCATGATTTGACTCACTAAGAGGAGATTATTTACTATCTAGGTTTGAGCAGAAAACATCAAGCTCATCCCAAAAGTGGGCCTCCTCCAAGTCCCCACTGTCATTTTTGGTCTCAATCTACAACAACTTGCCATCATATTCAATGTCCTTATGTTTCTCCACAATTTCTATTAATATTGGCATTTGCATTCCTTCTTCAATATCAATGAAAATGGGCAGTTCCTAAAATAGAGTGGCATCATCCACCTCTTCAATAAAGCAAGACAACTCACTAAAAGGAATTGTGCCACCATCCTTTGACTACAATGCTACTGGATTCTACTCAAGTTGTCTCTGCATCTGAAGTCTCTCCCCATGCAATCTTTGCATTCCATTCTTGTTTGCTTGATCATATGCATTAGAAAAAGTCTTAAAAGAACTAAAATTCAAGGGATTCAACCCCTTATTTGAATCAACATTAATCATAGTGTAAGAGGTTCAAAAATTCCACCTCTATGAGCATAGGAACAATAGACTAAACCTCATTAGTTTCATTCTCTTCCACCTCTACCTTTGGCTCATCCCACCAACTAGCCCTGTAGACAATAGGTCCACCTTTGAAAAGTGCAATAGTATTATGCCAAGAGGCCTGAATATTTCCTTGAATTTCTTAGAAGTGAGAGGGTTCTTGGAAAATTTATTCCTGGGGAGTGATAAACTAGGTTTGCACAGGAACAGGGTCTTTCAAAGGGAGAGAGCTTTTGAGACTTGGGATTTTGTGATGTCAAGGTTGCTCTGTTGCAAGTTGATTTGTAGTGGTAGAAAAGGGGGGTCTAAAATTGGGAAAAGAAGGCACAGAATGAGTCACTTGCCTCATCTATTCCCCTTGAGCTGTAATCTACATAGCAAGGTTTTCTTGAAAAACCCTTTCTTGTGCCTCCTGCGACTGTTACTAAAGATGGGCCTGATAAGCAAGCTCCTCCTGCTGCCAGACATACTCTATCATTTCTTGAAACTCATCCTAGTCTCTTTGGAAGCCTAGGATCATCTCCTTTAGATCATTAATGTTGCTGATGTTAAGACTATAGTCTCGTTGAGGCAGATTATACCCTCTTTTTCTTTTCTTGTCATCCAAATGTTTATTAAACTTTAGGAACATGTCCGTGAGATCATTGAACACATCAATATTCACATTGTCAACATCTTGGAACTGACTAGAAGGGTAGTTACACTGGGTAGAATCAAAATAGCCTTCTTGGGGTTGACAATAATTTTTATTAGAATGCCAATAAGACTAATCATGGGTGGGTGGGAGGTAAGCATTGTAAGGATGCTGATATTCTATTGAAACAATGTTATACGGCATAAAATCAAAGGTATCTTGGGTCTAAAATGGTTGATATGGAGGCCAACAACATGTATTTTGACAAGATGGAGGGGAATAAGCATCATGAGGGTGCTAATATTGAGAGCTTCCATAATAGTTTGACATAATATAGCATAAAAAAATGGAAATCATTCAAACAATATGGGAAAAAGAGAAATGTTCAGATCTATCCTTCTAAGAAATAGGCTCATACCAGGGAGTCATCAAGTGATTCAAATGTTTTTGAAAGAAATTTAGACAAGGAGTATCACCAAATCTTGATTTTTTAAGTTCCTTAAGTGCTTGAATTGGTTGCACCAGTAGATTTGCTCAATAGAGTCACCATGGTGCTTGTTGAATGCTTTCATAGTTGCACATGAACTAAGAACATCACCAAACCTTCTCAGTTCAACTCACACTTAGAGTAGGGAGTCCCATCAGGCATGCTAGAAACTATTATCACTTGGATTTACACCTTGTGTTGAAGCACATTTGTTGCAACAATCCAATGAAACATTGGAGTGATTTCAAGGTGTGGGACCCTGCAAATGAAATCAAACCTATAGAGAAGGTTGATTCCTCTTTTTGAATATGAGATTTAGAGAAAAATATGAAGTAAACCTAATCTAACACTATTGGGAAAAGGGAAGAAGGGGAAGATTGAAAAGGAAAGGTGATACACCATGTTTAATATGTTTGGCTCTCAAATTAACCATATATGAACAGAACAATATCAAACAATAGACACATACACAACTCATAAACTATCTACAGAGGTAAAGGAAATTGATTGAAACCCAAAAGGAAAGAAACATTCACAAATGAAGATTCAAACAATCATGCTACATAGTCCAAAATTCATATGAGAAGGTAAAATCTATTATTTATTAAAGGAGGCAAGATTATAGTTGATACAAGATGTAGTTTTTTAGACCAATGGCCAACAATAATACATCTGATTTACATGTATATATAACATTTTGCACTAAAGTACATTAACCTAATGTAATAAATTCACCCAATGGGCCCATCAGAGATATTTGTGGAAAGGAATGGTTGTATGCATTGGTTCTATAGAACATATCCTTGATTTGCAACAATAACTATGAAAATATCTGAAGGATTGAGTAGTCATAGAAATATCCACATTGAATGCTAACTCATTGAATTAGTCTTTTTACAATGAATTTTCCACTTCTCCCTTTGCCTTAGAAGAAAAAACTTCTCACCTTGGGTCTGAAGAAATAGCAATGGCAACTGAGAAAGTTGATGAGGAGTCCCATCATGTTGGGAAGGAGAAATACTTGATCCCTAACTCTAAAGTACTGAGGAGAATTTATGAAGTTTGTGAGAGATCGGGCCTCAAACCTTCTATCTTCTGCGTTCCAAAAGAAAAGAGGAAGAAAAGAACCTCCACTCCTCAAGATTTGCAACACTTAGAAGAATTTAAGAGTTCAATGGACTTTAGGCGTCGGGTCTTCCGCCTTTTGCCTTCCTAAAGAAAAGAGGAAGAAGGAAACTCCTACTGCCTAAGATCTGAATGAACTGGTCATTTTAAAAGGTTAGACAAATTTTGGGTGTTAGGCCTTCTGCCTTTCACTTGCCAAATGGGAAGAAAAAAGGGTGCAATTTGAGCCTCTGAGATCCACAACACATAGAAGAATTTAAAACCAGTGGACTTCAGTCATTGGGCCTTCCATCTTCTATCTTCAAAAAAGGAGTGAGAGAGAACTCCTACCTTCCACCACTTGAAACACTTAGTAATATTTGAAACTCATTAGGCTTCAAAATTAAGACCCTCCATTTACTGCTTGCTAAAAAGGAGAAGGAAGAAGACAAACCTTCTGACTCTTGATGCCCAAAATACTTAGGTAGATTTCCAAAGGAAACAAGGTGGAATTCGGTGCTAGTAAGAATGTCATGATGAAGAGGAGAACCTCAATCTTCTGAAAAGGTAGAAAACACAAGGAAAACACTTAGGAATTTTGGAATTAACCATTTGGGGGAATTTTTCCTTGTGTTTCAAAAGGGAAAACACTAAAATTTCATAGATCCGTGGGCTATTTGGCTGGAGGGAAAAATAGGATAGAAGATCCCAGATTGGCTCAATGGATAAACACTTCCCAACCCCAAATACATATTAGGAGTCTATATAAATAGCAACTACATCGAGTAAGAAATAATTTTTGCAACTACCACATTTAGTAGACCACACTCCACCAATTATACATTAAAAACTCATTCATGGTGTTTCTTATCCCAAACTCATCATCAATTCACAACCACTCCATTGCTTCTACATTGAAGACTCAATTTGTCTTAATGGAAAACTCTCAGGCACACTAATGCATTTAAGACTCACCAAGAATCCACATAGAAGCCTCAACAACCTCTTGATGTATTGTCGTATCACTAAGTCAAATTGATGTGCCTTTGAGATGTCTTTGTGTCCTCCTTGCAAGGCTCAGAGGCCTACTAATTCATTTACCTTGACCAGCAATGCACTTCCCTTCTTTTGATAGCCTTGAAAGGTCCTTCATAATGCATGAACCATCGGATGGACTTGGGCTAAAGATTGATAGCCTGTGATCCTTGATATTTCATGGAGAAGGGACCAAACCCAATAATGGGATGAATTATCGATAGAAACCAATGGTGCACCATATAGAACTTGTCAAAACTGACAACTTCTATGCATGAATGAAATTTCCACGTCTCTGGTGATCACTTTAGGCTCAATATCCTCATTACTTCATCAAGTCTCAAAGAGCAAGCACCACCAATGGATTCATCATTCAAGAACCAATGGTGAAACACAAAAGAGTGTGAGTGCTACCATCCAAAAGGATGAGTGTGGAGTCATCATGTGGCACAAGGAAGAGTCTATGTGAAATGCTTCTTTATTGTTGAAACATGGCCCACCATATGTGACTCAGCACCACTTGTCTTAAAGGTGCAGCACTAAGAAAACCTTAGAAATGCAGCCTCAAAATCATGTGTGACATTGCCATGGGGCATAGATGCTCCCTCAAAACATTTGAAACTATACAACACAAGAGAGGACTGCCATATGATGACTCATCAGCTTCCACCAATGGCACAATACAAAAGTGTGTCAGCACCTGCACCTGTGCACATAAATTCCACCTAACATCATCTGAGTTGACTATGGATCAATAGTTCTGTGGGCTTCTACCTTCCTTTGATGAATCTCACCTAAAACCTGGGATTCCACCTCACAATGACTCACTGTAGTCTATCTAATTGCACACTACCCAAAATTTTTCAGACTTGACAACCATTAGCAGTGTGAAATGCCTCCACATGGTACAAAGATTCTCAGGCACAAAAAATATGCCTAACATATATTTGAAATATGCGGCTTCATGATACAAACTTAGAAGATGATGTTGTCCAACTTAGATTCAAAGGTTGATGCCACTTGAATGCTTCTAACTCATAAATAAAAAATATAGAGTGAAAGTTCTCTACGTACCTAAAACATAACTACCCTAAACTATTACACATGTGTGAAATATGAACTATAAAGGTAAAGGTCTTGGCCTTCACAAGCAAGGAATTCTTGAAGTTGATTCAGGTACAATACTATTCTAGTCATCATGGACTAGGATATATGTTGGTTGTTCTGGAAGCCAATGAAATCCATGTAGCTTATGCAAGTGTGGAAGAAACCTATGGCATTATTGAAAGCATCATGGTCCAAACCATAATTTCCTCTTTCACAGACCTTGATATCTCCAACCTTTTGCATAAAACCTCTATCCTCTCCATCTATTTTCCCCTTCAATACCCTAACCTCATTTACTAGGACCAACAAGATCTTATTTCTTTAGACATGTTTCAAAATGATGAGTCAATTACTGAATTCCTAAGGCTCCATGATGGTATTCTTGTAGGAGATCATAAAATAAGATTTTTTATCGATCTTGACATTGTTGCCTATTTTAGGGAGTAGGAAGAGTTACTTTGTCAAAAAAAGCTAGAAAAATAAAAAATAAACATCCACTAGTGAGAACATCTGTGAGGTACTATTAGAGACAAAAGAAGGAAATAAAGATGTGTCTATTGATGAAAATTTCTTTAAGGTGTAAATGGATGAGGAATTCAACCTACCCCTACCACTTTGACATTGGAAATAACACTTTAATATCCTAATTGAAGAGACACAAGAAATCAACTTGCGAATAGAAGATAATTTGATGGTTATAGACATAGCTTCCTCTCTCATGGTTGCAAAAGCACAAAAACTTTATCCTATCATTCACAAGGCATCACACATTTTTATTGGTCCTACCCTGACATGCCAAGACTGGACCTCTCCCTTGTGGTTCACCACCTCATGGTCCATCCTGATGCTAAACCTATAAAGAAAAAAAATCCAAAAAGTGCATTCACAAATCATCTATATAGTCAAAGAAGAATTGCAAAAACATCTAGAAGTTGTATTCATACATCTGACCAACTACCTTGAATGGGTATCTAACAAAGTTCTAGTCAAGAAAAATCCTAAAGGAATCTAAGTTTATATAGATTTCAAGGATCTCAAAATAGCTTGTTTTAAGTACAGCATTCCCCTTCCAAACATCAACTTCATCATTAATCTCATAGCAGGTCAAAAAATGATGTCACTTATGGATGGTTTCTCTAGATACAATTAGATTAGGGTAGCCCCTAAAGGCTAACATAAAACATATTTCACTACACCTTGGGGCACCTTTTTCTATCAAGTCATGTTGTTTGAGTTGAAAAATGCAAGGGCTAATTATCAGAGGGCTATAATAATCATCTTTCATACATGCTTCATGATATCATGGAAGACTATGTCGACAATCTTCTAGGAAAATCAAATATAAGAGAAGGGAATCCTTACATTATTGAGCATATCTTTGATCTCTTTAGAGAATACAAGGTTTTCCTAAATCCTAATAAATATTTCTTTGGTAGCACATTTGGAAAACTCCTAGGCTTCATTGTCTCTCATCGAGGTATTGAAGTGGACCCCACCAAGGTCACAACAATCACAAATATGCCACCTCCTAAAAATCTAAATTGGCTTCATAATGTCTTGGGTAAGCTATAGGCTATCAAAATATTCATGGCACAACTTGAAGACAAGTGCTAGCCATTCTGCCATCTTATCAAAAAGAATAATAAATTTTAATGGGATGAATCCTACCAACAAGACTTTGATAAAATCAAGTAATATATTGTTTCACCACTAATTATCATAGCTCAAATACTAACCAAGCCCCTATTTCTCTACATATCAACTGCATTGGTCACACTAGGGGAACTTTTAGCACAACATGATGAAACAAGTCATGAACAGGTAATCTACTATATTAGTCACACATTAGTCAACTATGAGCTTAACTACACACCAATGGAAAGAGCATGCCTGTCTATTGTATTAAGGCCCCAAAAGTTTCGACACTACATTCTTATTCATAAGATAAATCTCATTTAAAAAATTGACCCACTCAAGTACCTCTTATATAGGGCTTCTCTTAGAGGACTATGACTAAATGGGTCATGTTATTGAGTGAGTTTGATATTGAATATGTGGATAGAAAAGTAGTTAAAAGATAGGTTGTTGTAGATCAATTGGTTGAAGTACCTCTTATAGATAATCATCTACTTGTTAAATGGACTTTCTTGATGAGTCTATATTCATAGTTTCAAAACCTTCTTAGAAATTATATTTTGATGGCTCATACACCAATCACAGATTAGGCACTACTATCCTATTTGGCATTCCATAGGGGCATTTCATATTGAAAGAATTTAGATTGGATTTCCCATGGACAAACAACATTGCAGAATATGATGCCTTTCTTATAGGTCTTAAAACAACAATCCAATGGAATACCCAATTCTAAGCTTATATATGATATTATTGGTCCTAATTCACCCTAGTATCATGATATTTACACCTACCTCCATGATGAAACCTTACCACCCAACCTATCATTCAACCAACGTAAAACCTTTCTCTAACATGCCTCCCATTTTACTATCCTTGGAGATACCCTTTATCGAAGAGGCTTTGATGGTTCTTTACTTTGGTGCCTAAATATGGAAGAGGCCAATCTCACACTAAAATAGGTGCACGGTGGTCTATGTGGTGCCCACACTAGTGGCATGGTATGTTGAACACCTAGAATATTGAGAGGGGGGGTGAATCAGTATTCTCTTAAACCACTTAAGCATTTAAACATTCATTTCACATAACATATTTAATTTGCAGTAAGCAAGGAAAGCATGAAAGTAACCATCGAAACATATAACATGAACACCATATTTTTACGTGGAAAACCCAAAAAGGGAAAAACCATGGTGAGGATTAGCTCATAATATATTATAATGCAACTGGTTACAAAAGGTGGACTCACTATCTAAAAGAGAAGTGCTCATTATAGGTGGTTCACTACCAAAGGACTCACTGTCTTGAATAGAAAGAGATAGAAGAAGGGGTGGCTCACTGCCAAATATGAACTGCTAGTAATGCATTTGACTTATGCTAAAGTTATAGTTCCACTAAAGCTCAGAATACTAACTTAACACACTTCATCTTCACCACAATCTTGTCTTATCCTTCTCTACATTAGATTTCACTCATACACACACACTTAGTTCTTTTGCCTCACTCACTACTCCACACAAGAATTCAATCTTGTTTATATACTACAATCAAGCAAAATGTCAAACAGGTCGGCATGATAGATGTACCATGTGACTTCTTGACCTGTCGGCCCAACACTCAACCCTATACGCTTTGTGGAGAGAACCAAATCATGTAGCACATTTAGATAGGTTGGCATAACTTATAATTACTCCCATAACTTTTTTCCATACATGACTTAACTCTGTAAAACCTCAGCACCTTTGGGTCAACATCATTGGTGAAGTAATCAATAGAATGAACCAACTATTAGTTCACAACTCAACACACAGACCACCAAAATGCTTACCACTTGGAGAGCACGTCTCTAACATATGTAAACTTTCCCTCAAAACCACATAGCAAAATATTCATCTGTGGTGGAATGTAGAGCATTCTAATATACCACTAATACTATCATTACACTATCATTACAGAGTCTGATACTCTATCAACTCTATATTTCACTGTGGAGGGCTTCAAGACCCAAAACTTTGGATTTAGAATCCTTTAGTATGCACCAAAAATACAATACAACCACATAGAAAGATTCTTCATAGAAGAGCAATGCAGACTAAAATATTGTGATCATGTCTTAGATTCTATACTATAGATGCCTTAGGAAAAACTTTAGCAATTTGTGTATGAGTGCGGAACAACAAAATAGAAGGATATCAATGTAGTCATATAGGTATTCTGCAATACACTTAGATATATCATGCTTAGGTGTATTCTTCTCCACATCACACTTAGCAACTTCTCTGAACCAACACAACTGTATCTTTATACCTTGTTTCCATCAATGACAACACTACTCACTATCATGCTCATCAGTCTCTTCATCATCATGCTTATGTTGCAAGCAATCTTCCCCTTTGTCATTGATGGCAACATATGCCAAAACTTCTCCCCCTTTGTCATCAATGGCAAAGGGACCAATTGCATATCTATAGATCAAAACTTCTCCCCTTATCTCAAAACTGTTCTTGTTTAAATTCTATGTACTTACTCCCCCTTACTATTTTACTCCTATACTTTAATATGTAAATCAAAATATTATATTATCACTAAAATAGTTTTCTTCTATCTTTCCGCATATGTACAAGACAACGGGATATGAATTGAGTATTTGTATATGCCCAATAATCTACAAAAACAATTCTTCTACTTCTTCAACTAATGAAGGTGCATTTGTCATCTAAACAATCTTATCAACTTCTTTAAACATCCCTATCAACACTGCTATCTTAAAACTAACAATTTCCATCAACTAACTCATCTGATCCTTAATGAATTCTCTTTGATTCTAAGTTTTCTTGATTATTGCATGAGTCTTTTCAACTTCAACCCTCAGATCTCCATTGTTATCCTTTAAAGGCTCATATGTTCCAGAGATATTAGCTATTTGCATTTCAAGGCCATCAATCTTGTCTTTTATATCTTTTGTAGTTATATGCCATGATAAGAAAAATTGATACATTACCTTGGCTTCACCCAGGGAATTTTGAATACTCTTTACACTAATACCCAATAGATTGTGTGCCTTGGAACATTTTTTTGATAGATCTATTAATGTCTTATTGGTAATTTTTTCTATTACTTTCTTCTCAGCTTCCTTCTCTAAAGATGTAGAATGATTGTTAAAGGACTCCAGTAGTTGCTTCATTTGTTGTACAAGAGTCAAAGAGGCATCCCTCTTGGTGTTTGGTAACATTTTTTCAAAAAACTTTATTGCTTCCTCTAGAATCTCATTTCCTTCTACTTGTGATTGCAATATTTCTTCTTGGGAAGTAGCTTGAAAAACAATTCCTAGATGCAATTTCTTCAATGGAGAGATATTGGACAAATTTATTTGTCCATCCATAGATGGTAATTGAGATATTTGTGGGGATGCAATAGATTGAATTTGTCTTTGTTGATCCAAGAAGTGTCTGATGGAGTCGATTGGAGAGACTCCAAAACTCTCAGCCTCTGTATTTTTCTTCTCCTCTTCGTGTGAACCTTAGATCTCTGGAGGACAATTTTTTTCATGTATCCCTTCACCTTCTTTGTTCTCAGCCTGATAGCCAGAGGTTTTTAGAGGAATAAAAGCATTGTCCACAGTGCTTTCTACTTGTTCATTTTCCTTCAAAATCATCTCACTCTGTTCTCCTTTTTCTTTATCTTTCTTTTTCTCTAGATTCTCCTTCTTTTCTTCAATACTCTCTACATTCTCTAGAGGAGGATAAACATGTTCTATACTAATGCCTTTTGGAGGATATAAGTTTCCAACATTTTGATCCTCTGCATTGTTTGTTTTAGTGTTTACCAAAGGAGATGACACGTTTTGCTTTGTCTAAATATATTGTTATGTACTCGTTGCTCTAGTCTTTTCATTTTTCTCAGAACTGTCATCAACCTTTTCTCTTTCCTCAGAAGAAGACAATTCTTCAATGATAGTTGTATCAATTTTCATTTCCTTAATGATATTTGTTGTTATCTTCAAGGTCTCCTTTTCTAGCCTCTTTATTTCCTCTTTGTCATTAGACATTAAGGTGTTCAATCTCCTTTTTGTTCTAAATTCTTTGGCTAACCTTTGAATAGCCTTAGTCTTTTCTTGAGTAGAAATTGAAGGACAAATTTTCTCAATTGCCTTATTTCTCATTTCAATATCATTATTCATAGCTTCACCTCTTTTTTTTGTTAATACACTAGCAAGATTTGCAAGTAATTGATCAATAATCTCTATTAAAGCAACATTGAGAGCACCCATATACCTGATTATTGTTTTTTCAATGGATGATTTGTCATTTAAGGATCTTTCATCATAAAGTTCTGCTACTTCTTTTAGATTTCCATATTTTGTCATAACACTAATAGTAGCTTCAAGTTGTAGGGGTACAAGACTTGATTTCTTTAACTTCTTTGTCTTTTCTTTGCCTTTCTCCTTTGAGAATTCTCCTTTTTCAACATCTTCATTTTCTCTTTTCTTCTTTTCCTTTCCTTTTCCCTTAGGAGACTCGACTCCTTTACCATATTTCTCTTCTCTTCTTTTCAAGATGAAGCCTTTCTTTTCCTTCTCACTTTCTTCTTCACTTCCGGTATCAACAGTATCAATTTTTGCTTTCTTGGTACAAGGATCTTCTCCAGAGGCTTGAGATGATTTTTTCTTGCTTTGGATCAACTAAGGTCCTTCTTCTTCTTCCTCTTCTTCCTCTTCTTCCTAATCATCATGACTGATATACCTTTTCCTTGTATCTTTTTCTTTTACTCTTCTCGTCTTAGGAGGCTATTCATGTATAGAATTATTGGATGTTGATTTCTTCTCTAAACTTGTTGTAGGCATGTCTCTAGAGGATTTTGGAGTAGCAGGAGAGAAGGTAGAGGTTTTAGTTGACCTTCTTTGTTGGATCTAGGGCATACAACTGAGAGGGGGGGTGAATCAGTTGTATAAAAACTTGCTCTTACTTCTAAAACTTGATTCTTCTTTGTTAGTTAACAACATATCAATTAACCATCCATGAAAGCATAATGCATAAACATAAGAGCAGATAAACATTAACACATTGAACACTAAGATTTTGACGTGGAAAACCTAGTTAAGGGAAAAACCACGGGGTGATTAACCCAAGGATTATTCTCTGTTAGAAGAATAAGAAAAATGAATGGCACATGCCAATTAGGGCTCACTGCCTGAGCACACTGCTCACAAAGAGGCACACTGCCTACAAGGAGACACACTGTCTACAAAGTGATAAGAATCACAGTCTTGAACTGGAGAATGACATCTCTACCATGTCTAGATCAGTTCCATTTAAGCCCAAAAACCCTTGCTCTGCCTTTTGCACTTCTCTTCGCTATACCACACTCATCCCCACAATCCACACTTCAAAATGAATTCCCAAACACTTATTTATACAAGACATCGACTTAGGAACAATCATCTAAGTCAGAAAACATCACAATAACATCCGGAAGGCGTGTAGAACATCCGGTCGACATCCGGTCGGCCTGTTACAAGAAGAACACCAACAACTGATAGCCATAACATCAAATCCAACTCTAACTACAATGTGGACCACCAACACAAATTAGATATGATCCAATGATCATCATAACCTTCCTTGAGTCATCAAAAACATCCGCACTTCATCAGCTTACCGAAATTCTTCTCTTCATCATCTGGTACTTTAAGAACACAGTCTGTCGGCACTGTCACAATGCAAAGGGTACTTCTGGACCTCCAAATCATACACAACTCGAGATGACACATCACAAGGACATCCCAAACACTCCTTCTAATCTGCAGATTAGGATAATACAATTCTGGACCTCACCGGACCTTTCTGTGATCCTCTGTCACTTCTAAACACTTGCCAGAACCAGTTCCACACAGACAGCCATAACTTCTTCAGATCTTCATGTGGACCTCTAAAATCTTAGCTAAAGCATCTCAAGACTCATATCTACAAACCCTTTAATCTGTATCCTCTAGTTCTCAACCTATACAGTACATTTGCCTTCTTCTCATCACTGTTCTTCACTATTCTTCACTATTCCGGATGGAGACTGATTTCCTCAATAACAACAGCACACAACTCATCCAAACCTTCTTACTAATGCAATATGAGTAAGTTGACATCAATGATAACACTGGTTCACCTCATACATGCAACAATCTCCCCCTTTGTCATTGATAGCAACATATGATGTGAAAAACCATCAAGTCAAGAACTTCTCCTTTCTGTCATAGCTCCCCCTATCAACAACAACTTTTCACATGTCTTCTCTTCCTTTACTGCTTCCCCTTTGATCATCAACCACTTGTTTTTCACATGTCTTCTCTCCCCCTTTGACATCAATGGCAAAGGGCTCATACTTGCAATTCTAATACATCAGAATCATACCAGCTGCTCCCCCTTAGTAGCAGCTCCCCATCATCAATCCGGATCGCAAGATATGACTATGATATCCACTAGACTGATGCACATCAGTGCATCCTAGTTCATCACCAGAGGGGCCATGACCCCTAACTTCTCCCGGAGATATTTGAAAGAGTCCTTGGGAAGAGGTTTAGTAAAGATATCTGCAATCTGATCCTTGGAGGGAACATACTCCAATCTAACTTCTTCCTTGTTCACTTGTTCTCTCAAAAAGTGAAACTTGATAGATATGTGCTTAGTCTTAGAATGCAATACTGGATTCTTAGAAATATTAATTGCACTTGAATTATCACAGAAAATTGTGATAGGCTCCTCATATTCAACTTTATTGTCTCTTAGCATCTGCTTCATCCATAAGATTTGAGTGCAACTACCTGCTGCTGTAATGTATTCTGCTTCAGTTGTAGACAGAGATATTGCATCTTGTTTCTTGCTTAGCCAAGAAACTAATCTTTTCCCCAAAAAGAATGCTCCACCACTGGTGCTCTTCCGGTCATCCACATCTCCTGCCCAATCTGCATTTGTGTAAGCATGAAGAGAGAAATCTGGATCTCTAGGGTACCATAGACCATACTCAATTGTTCCTTTCAAGTACCTAAAAATTCTTTTGATTGCCATAACATGAGATTCTCTAGGATCAGCCTGGAATCTTGCCACAAGACCAACAGCCTGCATAATATCTGGTCTAGTCTGAGTGAGATACAACAATCCACCAATCATTGATCTATACTTTGTCTGATCTGCCTTTGGAGAGTCATCATCTTTGCTCAACTTACATCCGGTTGCCATAGGAGTGTTCATTGGCTTTGAATCTTCCATACCGAATTTCCTCAACAATTCTTTCACATATTTGGTCTAAGAAATGAAGATCCCTTTCTTTGTTTGAGTAATTTGCAGGCCCAAGAAGAAATTCATTTCACCAAGCATAGACATTTCAAACTCACTTTTCATCTGATTTGCAAAAGTTTTGCACATACTATCTCTTCCTCCAAAAATGATATCATCCACAAACACTTCAACAATCAAAATGTTTTCATGATCAATTTTGAAATATAAGTTACTGTCAGCAGTACCTTTGTTGAATCCAATCTGCACAAGATGCTTATCCAACCTTTCATACCATGCTCTTGGGGCTTGCTTCAATCCATACAATGCTTTCTTCAACTTGCAAACCATATCATCATTATCAAACAATTGAAATCCATCCGGTTGTTCAATGTAAACTTCTTCTTCCAGATCACCATTTAGGAAGGCAGACTTGACATCCATCTAATATACCTTGAAGTCTTTGAAGGCAGCAAATGCAAGAAATAATCTGACTGCTTCAATTCTTGCCACAGGAGCAAAGGTCTCTTCAAAATCAATTCCTTCTATTTGAGAGTAACCTTTGTAGACCAATCTAGCTTTGTTTCTGATTACTTCACCAGCTTCATTCAGTTTATTCTGGAAGACCCATTTGGTTCCAATCACATTCCTGTCTCTAGGTCTGGGAACAAGATCCCAAGTATGATTTTCCCAATTTGCATCAATTCTTCCTCCATTGCTTTGGTCCAATTTTCATCATTGCAAGCTTCATTTACTGTCTTAGGTTCAATCTTTGAAATCAAACAGTATTTATTTGAGTCTTGAGCAATTCTTCTTCTTGTTTGTACCCCTTTACTTTTGTCACCTATGATCTGATCTTCAGAGTGATTTAGAGTTACATACCTTGAAACTTTGGGAGTTTCTTGCACTACTAATTCTTGATCAGGCTCATCCAAACAAACTTCTTCTTCCTGATTTACCGGATCAGTCTGGATCTAAATTCAGAGGAGGAAGGAGCTCCTTGCACCAGAGGATCATTCTGATCATCTTCATCACATTCATAGAACTTTGAGGTCTTCTCAATTCCTTCATCAACTTTTACATTAGTACTTTCTATCATCTTCCTCAGTCTCTTATTGTAACACCGGTATGCTTTGCTTTGAGTGGAGTAACCCAAGAAAATTCCTTCATCACTTCTAGCATCAAACTTTCCTAGATCTTCATCTCTTTTAATATAACAGGTGCTGCCAAATACTCTGAAATATCTCACAGTAGGAGTGATGCCAAACCAAAGTTCATAGGGGGTCTTACCGGTATTATTTCTGATTTGATCTCGGTTGAGAGTGTAGACTGCAGTGCTGATAGCTTCTTTCCAAAACATCTGAGGAACATTTACTTCCAACATCATTGTCCTGGTAGCTTCCTGGATGGTCCGGTTCTTTCTCTCAACTACTCCATTCTGCTGTGGAGTCCTAGGAGCAGACAACTGTCTCCTTATACCCTGTTTCTCACAAAAGTCAATGAACTCACCAGATGTAAATTCACCACCTCTATCAGACCTTAGACACTTTAGTTTTAATCTGATTTGATTCTCTACCATAGCTTTGAAGATTTTGAACTTCTCAAGGGCTTCTGATTTCTCTTTTAGGAAGGTAACCCACATCATCTGGGAATGGTCATCAATTAGCAACATGAAATATCTATCACCTTGCAGATTCTTGATTCTTGTCAGACCACAGAGATCAATATATGTACTAATTCCAACAATCCGGTAGAGGACTGATCTTTGCTTTTGAAAGAGACTCTGCTCTGTTTACCTAGCTGACATTCTTTGCACAAACTATTTGTAGGTTTCACCAATTTTGGAAGATCTCTTACAGCCTGAATATTGCTTATCTTGATGATGTTATCAAAATTTACATGACACATTCTTCTATGCCATAACCAACTTTGATCAACTTGAACAAATAGACAACTTTTATTTGAACCAACCAGATGAAAGATATTACCTTTTGTTTGAGCACTGAATGCAATTTCAGTTCTAGAGCATGTAAAGATTCTACATTTTCCATTCTTGAACCGGAGATCATAGCCTTTATCCACTAACTAACCAACACTGAGAAGATTGTGCTTCAACCCTTCAACATATAGTACATTACCTATTTTTCTCTTTCCATCAAAGGAAATAGTTCCCCTACCTCTGATTCTACCAACAGAATTGTCACCAAACTTTACCATTCCTCCTTCATACCTTTCCAAATCTAAGAACTTATTCTTATCACCAGTCATATGGTGAGAGCATCCACTATCAATAACCCAATCATCCTTTTCTTCTACTTGAGCAGCCAAAGCTCTTTCCACAACCTTGTGATTGACAGATTCAGAGGATATTGAATCTTCTTCCTTGATAGCAATAAACACCCATTCATTTCTGGATTCGCTTCGTAGTTCTAATTCATCATCTATTACTCCTTCATTGTCATCTTCTTCATGAACATAATAGCAGTTCTTTTGAAACCTTTGTCTGTCAGTATTAGACCTTGCAGATCTTTCCAGACATCTTGAAGCAAAATGACCAATCTTATTATAGTTGAAACACTTAAAGGGTAGTTTTCCTTCATACTTACCGGATCCTCTTGGCAGTCTCTTTGCAATGAGGGCTTCAAGTTCAGCTGTTTCTGTTTCCTCTTCTTCCATCTCTCTTCTTGCTTGATCATACCATGACATCTTCCTTGAAGATTTTTCTCCCAGATCAAATCTTTGTTTGCCTTTCACATAGGTACTGGCTTTGAAAGTAGATTCAGTCTTGGGTGGATCATCTCCAAACTCAATCATTTCAAATGCAGCTAGTTTGCCAACCAATTGTTCTCTTGTGACAGTTGTCTGGGCTCTGAATTCATCAATGGCAGCAACCTTGATTTTGTAGGCAGCAGGAAGGGATCTGAGAATTTTGCAAACAATCTCATTTTCATCCAGAGTTCCACCAGCATTTCTAATTCCACATACCAGCTCATTCACTCTTGGCATAAAGGTAGTGATGTTTTCATCTTCTCTCATCTTCAATCTTTCAAATTTTCCTTTCAGACTTTGCAACCTTGCACTTTTGACAAACTCATCTCCTTCATACAGAAGTTCCAGTTTAGTCAAGATCTCATATGCAGTTGGTAGGTTGATAACATTTGAGAGATCTGAGTCATTCAATGCGCTTAGAAGAGCTTCCTTGGTCCGCAGATTGTTTTCAGCATCTGTGATTTCATTCAGAGTTGTCAAACCACCCTGTGGAGGTACATATGGTTTTGAGACCATGGCGAAGTATGCTTTTCCCATACACTCCAAGTGACATTTCATGCGACCTTTCCAGAGAGTGAAGTTGGTTCCATCAAACTTCAGACTATCCTTCTTGTATGACGACATCCTGGATCTCCTCAAGTGGTTAAGCTCCTTTCAGAGGAACTTGGCTCTGATACCAATTGTTGGATGTAGGGCATACAACTGAGAGGGGGGGTGAATCAGTTGTATAAAAACTTGCTCTTACTTCTAACACTTGATTCTTCTTTGTTAGTTAATAGCATATCAATTAACCATCCATGAAAGCATAATGCATAAACACAAGAGCAGATAAACATTAACACATTGAACACTAAGATTTTGACGTGGAAAACCTGGTTAAGGGAAAAACCACAGGGTGATTAACCCAAGGATTATTCTTTGTTAGAAGAATAAGAAAAATGAATGGCACATGCCAATTAGGGCTCACTGCCCGATCACACTACTCACAAAGAGGCACACTGCCTACAAGGAGACACACTGTCTACAAAGTGATAAGAATCATAGTCTTGAACTGGAGAATGACATCTCTACCATGTCCGGATTAGTTCCATTTAAGCCCAAAAACCCTTGCTCTGCCTTTCGCACTTCTCTTCACTATACCACACTCATCCCCACAATCCACACTTCAAAATAAATTCCCAAACACTTATTTATACAAGACATCAACTTAGGAACAATCATCTAAGTTGGCAAACATCACAATAACATCTGCAAGGCGTGTAGAACATCCGGTCGACATCTGGTCGGCCTGTTACAAGAAGAACACCAACAACTGGTAGCCATAACATCAAATCCAACTCTAACTTCAATGCAGACCGCCAACACGAACTAGATATGATCCAATGATCATCATAACCTTCCCTGAGTCATCAAAAACATTTGCACTTCATCAGCTTACTAAGATTCTTCTCTTCATCATCTGGTACTTTAAGAACACAGTCTGTCGCCACTGTCACAATGCAAAAGGTACTTCCAGACCTCCAAATCATACACAACTTGAGATGACACATCACAAGGACATCCCAAACACTCCTTCTAATCCACAGATTAGGATAATACAATTCTGGACCTCACCGGACCTTTCTGTGATCCTTTGTCACTTCTAAACACTTGCCAGAACTGGTTCCACACAGATAGCCACAACTTCTTCAGATCTTCATGTGGACCTCTAAAATCTTAGCTAAAGCATCTCAAGACTCATATCTACAAACCCTTTAATCCACATCCTCTGGTTCTCAACCTATATAGTACATTTGCCTTCTTCTCATCACTGTTCTTCACTATTCCGGATGGAGACTGATTTCCTCAATAACAATAGCACACAACTCATCCAAACCTTCTTACTAATGCAATATGAGTAAGTTGACATCAATGACAACACTGGTTCACCTCATACTTGCAACATTCTTGTGCTAGGAGACCCTTCAGGTGGAACAGACGTGCCTTTGGATTTCTCTGCAGGGCCCTTTGGTGACACCATTTCCTCTAACTTAGTCCTCATCCTCTCAACATTTTGCTTTATTTCCTTTTCTTTGTGATTCAAATGCACTTCAGTGGATTTTTCTTCATATGTTCAAAATATTTCTATAGAGGAATCTCTTAGTTTGCTCAACATTAGGTTTGCAAGCCCAATTACTATGTCTTCAGCAACTTCATAGCCCATTTCTGGAATCCAGACTGTTCTGGGTTCCACTACTTCCATGATACACTCATCTTTACTGACCATAAAAATGATGTCATTCTTATATTTATCTACAACCTTTCTAGGAATTCTTTCCATTGCATGCATTTTCTCCTAAAAATTCTTAAAGAAACCCCATAATTCAGTATTCTGGGTTTCTAAGTTGTCCATCCTTCTTAAATGATCTCTAATTTGTACTGCAATTGAAATATCTCTCAACCACACTATGTTCTTTGTTCTGAGAATATCTCTAAGAAAGTAAAATAGAAATCATATGATTAGGGTACCATATCAGAAGGGGTACTGAGATTCTTTGGTTTTTTGAAGGTTCTATATTAATTATTGTCTCAGGAGCTCACACAAGTCTATGTCTTTGTTTTCTTTCACCATTTGATATGTTGTATGTATTTTTTTGGCTTGTTTGTGAAGAAAATCTTGTATCCAATCATCATTGAAGCATAATTCACTACAAGATCCTCAATATTATTTACATTTAGGGCTTGCTTGTCAAACTTTTCTCTGGTGAGCTTCATCACCACATCATTTTTCACATATTTCAATGTTGGAACTATTCTAGTGGAGCATAACCCTATCACAACCCTAATAGCTTCTTTTCTTATCATATGCGACAAATCCATCCACATAAAATTGTCATGGATGTGACTCAACACATACTTGACCCAAGCATCCTCATAATAGAAAATAGGGAAGTCATTCCACACATCTAGTTTCTTCTTCGTCAAAGCCCTGAATTCATGTTTCAGTTCAAAATCGTCATTGGTTAGCTCATTCACCCACACTTCTCCCAATTTTACATGATTGTATTATTCCATCTTTGTGTTGATATAGATCCTCACATCCTCTGTATGCAACACTCAAAAAAGCACCATCTGTATCCATCTCCATAGATTTTAAAGGATGTCGTTTGAACTTAGGGCAGGGTTGGTCCACTACCTCTACAACTTATGGGGTAAACATCTTCAAAATACTATTGAAAAACTTAGGGAAAGATAGAAATTTGTAAAAACCTTTCAATCTCTTCTGGTTAGAGTTTGGAACACCATATGGAACACTCGAAAAAGCACCATCTGTATCCATCTCCATAGATTTTAAAGGATGTCATTTGAACTTAGGGCAGGGTTGGTCCACTACCTCTACAACTTATGGGGTAAACATCTTCAAAATACTATTGAAAAACTTAGGGAAAGATAAAAATTTGTAAAAACCTTTCAATCTCTTCTGGTTAGAGATTCATGCATAAGAATTCTGATTATCTTCTCCTTGCTCTTTCATAGCTCTTCTCTCTTGGAATGACTATTTGCAAATGATCTTTTGTTAAGTGAAAATTGTTTACAACCTTTTCACATAACCTAAATCATATTCAATTCTCAACTTGATAAAGCTATCATACTCTAACTGTAATGCACATACACCTTTAATTGCTCTGCAAACTTCTGCAATATGACATTTTCCACTGGTGTCTTCTCCAATAGGTCAGGAGTATCAACCTACATCTCATATTCATGAGCTAAAGTTATCAGCATCATATCCTTGGTAGGGGTTTAAAGATTGTCTATTAAAACTCCCCCTAAGCCAAAGCTTTCTACTTATTTTTCAGAGGAAACATCTACACCAGAGACTGGCACATCCTCATCTTTCACTTTATTTTCTTATTTCTTTTTCTAGATCTTGTCCATTTCTTTCTTCATCTCTACCGGATCCACATTCTTTATTGAATCACTCCATTTTACTGAATCAACCTTCACATTCTTTCTTTTGCAAAACTTAGCAATGTGTCATAATTTATTTTGTTTGTGACATGTAACATTTTGAACAAGCTTACTTCCATTCATTCAAGAACTACATTGATTAGCCTTATGCCCAAATCCATTGCATGTATAACAATAACCTCTAAAAGATGAAAACATCATACCCTTATTGTAACCATTCATCATGTAATTTTTGCATTCACTAGCTATATGATCAATTCTTTGACATATAAAACATTGACCATAGAATGATTAAACATTTTGATTCATCCTACTTCTACATTCCATAGCCTTATGTCTAAATTTATTGCATGAGTAATAGTAACCAAAGTACCTTTGTGCAGCTAGTTGTCTGATAAGTGGCTTCTTGAAATTTTTCTTTTGGTTTCACGCCTATCTGTTATTGCTCTTCTTGTCTTCAATCTTCTTTTGGTTGTTGTTCTTCTTTTTAGCATTATTTGAGGTCTAATTTTCCTTTAAACATTCACCCTTTTCAAATCCTAATCCTTATTTATCCTTAGGAGCCTTTTGATTTGCAATCATTTCATCAAGCAATATGGAGCTTTTCTTGAATTTGTCTTCTTGATTCTTTGCTTTCTCCAGCGCTATCTTTAGGATCACTATTTCTTGTTCAAGCCTTGAACATTCTTTAGATTTTCCTTTCATTTTTTCATTTAGGCATTCTTTAATTCTTTTTCCTTCCTCAATTTGCATTTTCAAACTACTAATTGTCTCATTTGATTGATTAATCTGTTCATTTACTTCCTTGTATCTTTCCTTGAACTTCTTATTTTGATCTCTCAATTTCTTAATGCATTCATCTGCTTCCTTAATATTTTCTTCCAGATCTCTATTTTCACATTGAGCTTTCACCAGATCTTCAAGGGCTAATTTGAGTTCTCCATTCATGTCAACTATGCAGTCTTCTTTAGTAAATCCAACAACAAGAATTTCTTCCAGAGGAACAGGATATCTCCTAGTTGCCTTGTGTTCACACTTCAAGATCTTCCTCAAGATGTTAAGATTTTTCAAAGGAACCAGGCTTTGATAACAATTGTTGAACACCTAGAATATTGAGAGGGGGGGGTTAATCAGTATTCTCTCAAACCACTTAAGCATTTAAACATTCATTTCACATATCATATTTAATTTGTAGTAAGCAAGGAAAGAATGAAAATATTTTTACATGGAAAACCCAAAAAGGGAAAAACCATGGTGAGGATTAGTTCACAATATATTATAATGCAACTGGTTACAAAATGTGGACTCACTATCCAAAAGCAAAGTGCTCACTGCAGGTGGCTCACCGCAAAAGGACTCACTATCCTGAATAGAAAGAGATAGAAGAAGGGGTGGCTCACTACCAAATATGAACTTCTAGTAATGCATCTGAATTATGCTGAAGGTACAGTTCAACTGAAGCTTAGAATACTAACTTCACACACTTCATCTTTACCACAATCTTATCTTATCCTTCTTTATATTAGATTTCACTATCTCACAAACACACTTAGTTCTTTCACCTCACTCACTACTCCACACAAGAATTCAATCTTGTTTATATACTGCAATCAAGCAAAACATCAAACAGGTCAGCATGATAGATGTACCATGTGACTTCTTGACCTGTCGGCCTAAAAATCAACCCTATATGCTTTGTGGAGAGAACCAAAGCATGTAGCACATTTAGATAGGTCAATAAAACCTATAATTACTCCCATAACTTTGTTCCATACATGACTTAACTCCGCACAACCTCAGCACCTTTGGGTTGGCACCATTGGTGAAGTAATCAATAGAATGAACCAACTGTTAGTTCACAACTCAACATGCGGGCCACCAAAATGCTTACCACTTGGAGAGCACATGTCTCTGACATCTATAAACTTGTCCTCAAAACTGCATAGAAAAATATTCATCTGCGATGGAATGCAGAGCATTCCAGTATACCACTAATATTGTCATTACACTATTATTACAGAGTTTGATACTCTGTCAACTCTATCTTTCACTACGGAGGGCTTCAAGACCTAAAACTTTGGATTTAGACTCCTTTAGTATTTACCAAAAATACCTTACAACCACATATCAAGATTCTTCATAACAGATCAATGTGGACTAAAATACTGTGATCCTGGCTTAGATTCTATATTGTAGATGCCTTAGGAAAAACTTCAGCAATTTGTGTCTGAGTGTGGAACACCAAAATGGAAGGATATCAATGTATTCATACAGAGATTCTACAATACACTTAGATATATTAGGCTTAGGTGTATTTTCCTCCACATCACACTTAGCAACTTCTCCTAACCAACACAACTGTATCTTTATACCTTGTTGCCATTAATGACAACACTACTCACTGTCATGCTCATTAGTCTCTTCATCATCATGCTTTTGTTACCAACATGGTCCTAGAGAAGAACCTTCTATGAATAGGTTATTACTAGCCCACCATGGAATATAATGCATGCCCTAATATGAAGTGGTGCTTAGCCTCTCAACAACATGGAGACTTGATTCGTGCACCATCACAAGTACTGCAACCTATTACTACTCTTTGGCCCTTTTCTCAATGGGGCCTCAATCTTGTCAACAATCTAATTCACCCCTTCTCATTCAATGGCCATAAATTTATCATTATGATCTCTAAATATTTCACTAAATGGGCCAAATCTATCACCCTCACCTTCACCATTGGTACACAAATATTCAAATTTATCCTCCATCATATCATTTTCTACTATGGTATCCCCACTGCCATTGCCACTAACAATGTTAAATCCTTCAAAAACCATGAAGTCCACACTCTATGTGAGCTCTTCCACATCCAACATTGCTAGTCCACTCCATACTATCCCAAAAGCAATGATAGACTAGAGACAACTAATAAAACCATGCTCAAAATCCTAAAAAAGACTATCAATGATGCTAGACATGATTTGTGTGTAAACCTCAATCCTAGCCTATGGGCCTATCAAACTAGTACCCATACACCCATTGGTGCTACTCCATATTCCCTAGTCTTAATCTCCAAAGCTATCTTTCCAATTGAGATCGAACTACCATCCTTGCACATTTCATTGTGTAACCTCACTAATGATGAGGAGTACCATGTTGCATGCATGCATGAGTTAGGATTACTTGATGGGTGGTGCCTCAATGCCCTAAACCATTTATAGGCTTATCAGAATCATCTTCGTAGAAGATTTAACAAGAAGATCAAAGCTTGAGAATTTGAGATTGGTGACCTTGTGCTAAAAAGATAATAAGATGAACACTAATTAGGAGTGAGAAAACAAAGGAAAATTTGAGCCTAATTGGTTAGGTCCCTATGTCATCATCACCAAGTATGGTTCTAGTGCTTATAATTAGCTAGCTATTCCAAACAGTTAGGACCTCGGTGAACCTCTGAATATCATCCACCTCAAATGCTTCCATGCTTAGCCCATTGAGTATCCCAATTAAAAAAAATTAAAAATTGTCAAAAATACAAAATAATAAAAAAATTAGGAAAATTCAAGAAAAAGATCATTCTTTGGTGAAAACCACTCTTTGTCGTGCCTTGATCAAGTACCATGGTGAAAACCTTCTTGTAGGCACCATGTGTATAGCCAAACTTTGTTACCTCGATGAACCTCTGAATATCATCCACCTAAAATGCTTCCATGCTTAGCCCACTGAGTATCCCAATTAAAAAAAATTAAAAAAATTAAAAATTGTCAAAAATACAAAATAATAAAAAAATTAGGAAAATTCAAGAAAAAATTCATTCTTTGGTGAAAACCACTCTTTGTGGTGCCTTGATCAAGTACCATGGTGAACACCTTCTTGTAGGCACCATGTGTATAGCCAAACTTTGTTATCTTTCAAGTCCTCTTCATACCATCTCCTAATCTCCCATATCACCCATATCCCTTCCATCCATTTTGTTGACCCATATCATATGCTAGGAGTAGTGGATTGTGCCTTGCATTGGAAAAGGCTCTTGACATTATCCATCTTTCTTATTCATCATCCCGTATGAGTTTATTTCCCAATTCTAAGCTTCATGTTCTTGGAAGTACATTGACATCCATTTGTAAGTTTTGCACCCTAAACATCAAACTTAAACACTCAAAAAAAGATCTAAATGTCACCTCAACAACATACATTATTTGAACCATTTGTCATCATGAAATCACTATCCCATTCTTCGCCTTCTTGAGATACATATTTCCCCACATTAGGCAACATCACCATCATCTCGACACTTTGGAAAAAGGTAAAATATTATATGTTGATTGTTCATTTCTTTTTAAATTTTTTATCTTTGACCCACACTATACCTACACACTGGGTCACCATAATCTTTATATCATGGTGTGTCTTGACTGGTATATACTAGGGCATGAGTCTACTATTTTTGTGTGCCATGTTTGTTGTTTGTCTCATCATAGTACATAACAAGGTCATCAAATACCTTGTGATGTGCTAGGGCATCCTTTCATCTGTTGGTTGTCTCATTACAATACCCACCAAGGTCATCAAGTGCCTTGTGATGTGTTGGGGCTGTTGCATTTGTGTTTTCTTTGATGTCAAAAGTATTGTAATGAAGAAGGCTGGAAGTGAAGTTTACAGAGGTATTATCAGCAGTAGCATAATGTTTTGATCAGTGTTGGTGATATCAAAGGAAGTTTGTGGAAAAGTGATCAAAGAAGAAGAAAAATGAGATGGATCAGAGAAGCTATAAATAGAAGGGTAAGGTGATGAATATTTTGTACTATGCATACTGGTTGGATCAGTATCATTTGTACATAGTTGTACCCTATCTTTTGAAGTTCATGCAGAAGTGAAAGTTGTGAACAGAAGAATGAGCTAACATGAAGACTCTTGTTGTATTGGAAATAATGGTAATTATTATGTATGATGATGAGAATAAGGTCTCTAATATGATGAATATTGTATTCCTTGTTTCCTGAGGAAAACCATTTCTTTAACCCTGAAAGAAAGTTTTAGAAAGTCCAAGGCACTGGAATTTGCATTGAAGCACCTTGGAAGAATGCTTTGCATTCCTCCGCATTTGAAGGTATGGACTTGTGGTTTGGAAGTTAGACAAAGACAAGTATAAAGTTTGTATGCTCTTGATTTTAGAGCTTGGGAGTTAATGCAAAAGATTCTAGAGCTCACAGAGTGAAGACAGTGTTCCTATATTGGTGCAGTCAGAGAGGTCAGAGAAGTGCTCTACATTTCTCTACTTTTGTAGTTGAGGTCCTGTAGTCTGAAGGATGGTTAGTTCTAGATGAGAGGATGGTTGTATTCAACTTTCAGTTGATAAGGTGTACCGCAAAAGTTTTTTGGAGTCAGCAGAACAAAGATATATCATGTTCTTGATTATGGTTGTCTAGAGGAGGAAACAAAAGCCACTACATTTCACCGTAGTTTATCTTTTAGCTCTAATGTTTGGAGAATGAGTTCAGATATTTAGTATTATGGTTCATTTTAGGTTTTAGGTGTTAAAGTGTACCATAAGTTGATTTTTCACTGCTCTATCTCAAGACTATGTGTTCATTGTTTGTTTGTGGTGCCAGGCTTAGTTTCTGTTTGTTTGCGTCAAAAAGAAAACATATATTTTAGTGAAAGGATTCATTGATAAGGTTGGTGTAATTCTTGTGTTGCTTATGTGATGATTTGCATTATGTTGATTGATCTCTCTAGTACTACTTCTAGTCTAGATCCATTTTGTGGAAGAATGAGTGTTTGCTGAGCCTACTTCATGTGTTTTGATGATCCCGCCAGATGATTTCAAGTGTGTGCCAAATTGAAAGATGTGTTAAGGAAGAATAGGTCCTAGGTACCCTTTGGTTTGAACCACATTGGATTTCTACATCTTTTGGATGCTAACTTGGTGAGGCCATTGCACGTTTCATGTATACACATTTCATATTGGCTGACATTAGAGAAAGATTTTGTAATTTGCAGAAGGAATAAATGAAAGATCTTATTTGGTGTGAGTGGTATGCAAGTGTGAGAGTGTGTGAGGTTTTTTGAATGAGTGTGGATGTGAGTGAGTGGATATGTGAAGGTGTATTGAAGGTAGCTTTGTTTTTGTGCTATGAAAGTGAAGATTTGTGACAGAGTGAAGTATGCAGAGGTGGTTGATCAGTGAGATTTGCTCTATAAGTATTGATTGGATTGTATTTCAGGGAGTTTGTCCTCCCTTGGGTTGTAGCCCTAAAATTTTTTTGTAATTTGTTTCATCTTTATTTGTGAGGCTAGATTTGGATAGTAGTTCCAAGCATCTTACTCTCCATGGTTTTTCCATTTTAGGGTTTTCCTCGTAAATCTAGTGTTATGGTTGTGTGTTCATGTGTTGTGATTTGATGTGTTTATTTTTCTTTATCATTGGTTTAAGATAGTAGATGATTTTGATTGATAAAGTTGAATTGGATTAAGTTTTAGAATATACCAATTCACTCCCCTCTTAGTATAGCCAAGTTCCTTGGTTCATTCTAATAGCTGGAGGTAGATCTTGGAGAAGAACACATGGCTCAAAAGGATTCCTCTTCTAAAGCTCTGATGTTTGATGGAAGTAACTTTGATTTATGGAGTGTAAGAATGGAAGCCTATCTGACTTCGCTAGGGTATGATGTTTGGTGTGCTATCATGAATGAATATGTTGAACCTAAGCATCCTATTACAAATTCAAATGTGTGGAAGGTTCATGAAAGCAATGCTAAAGCCAAGAATGCCATCTTAAGTGGCTTGAGTAGTTCAAAGCTAGTCAAGGTTGTGTGGTGTAAGACAACAAAGGAGATATGGGATAAGCTCAAACATCTCTATGAAGGAAATGAAACTATAAAAGAAGCAAAATTGCAATCCTAGAAATAGTATTTGAGAATCTAAGGATGAAAGAAGAGAGAACATAGCTAGCTATTTGCACCGAGTAGATGAAGCAATCAATGGAATCAAAAGTATGGGAGAAGACATAGTTGTTTCTACCATTAAATAAGCCAAAGATTTGAAGAAACTATGGAAGAGATGTTTAGGTCCCTCACTACCTATGAGATGAGAAATGAAGCCATAGGCCCATGCCAAAAAGAATTTTCTTTCAATGTTGTGAAGAATGAAGGAACATCTGATGTATGCAGTGAAGCTGAGGAAGAAGAAAACTTTGTAAGTAAGTTGAAAAGAGGATCAGGAAAGTATAAAGGTAAGCTACCCTTCAAATGTTTCAAATATGGTAGAATTGGTCATTATGCTTCTAAGTGTCCTTTTGGAGAAAGTGAAAATAGTAGCAAGGGTTTCAAGAGAAACAATTTCAAGAGGAACCTTATTTCCAAGGAAGACTATAGCTCTAGAGAAGAAGTAGATCATTATTCATCAGATGAGGATAGAGAAGAATCCCTATTCATGGTTATGGTGATCTCAAATGATTTAGATAAAATTGCAGATGAAGAAGATTGTGAAATTGATTTTGAAGGAGAAGTTTTTGCTCTTGAAGACTTGGAAGATGCAAGGAAAGAGAATCAAGAACAAAGAGATTTGATTGAAGCCTGTTGGTGCCTACCTAGGGTTAGGGTTTCGAGCTTGAAAATCCATTGGTCTTTTTATTTAAACCTAACAAATTCTAAGTTTGTCGGCCTTCACATTTTTATGTATGCACCTTTGTATATGGCCATTGTATCTAGCATGCAGATGCATATGTACATTGGCGGACCCGAAAAATAAGTCAAATCAGCTTCAGAAATGGTGAAAAAATTAGTTGTATGCATAAAGTCTTGTATGTGATATTCAGGTGCAATTCTGGGCATGCAAAAGTGGAAAGACATGGTAGATTCCTAGAATATTCCATGCTTGTATGTAGGGGTTTGCATGTATATTGTGTTGTATATTGTTTCATACATACAATCACATGTACAAGGTGAAATATACAAGCGGATGAGTGCAAAGGCGGATGCGGCAAGCAAGTTAACAACATTTGTGAAGCAGGTGAAATCTGTAGTTGTATATTGGGGTTGTATGTACCCAATATACAATCAGACATACAATGTGCAGATACAAAGAAACATACAAGGCAGGAGTGGTCAAAGTCAACATGATTCAAGAACCTGGTGGGGCCTGTGCAATTGTATGTCTTGAATTGTATGTATGTGCTATATACAATGCAAAATACAAAGCGCACATACAATCCTGGATGCGAAGGAAAAATTTGTTATGGCGGATTTCAAGCTGGGGTCCGTGGGTTGTATATTGCACATTGTATGTATGTACGATATACAACGTAAGGTGCAATGAACCAAATACAACGCTAGATTTGAATGTTATTTCAATCTGATTGATAAATGAGCTGGAGTCCACAGTTGTATGTATATTGTACATTGTATGTGCGATATACAAAAGAGGAAGATACAACGCCCAAAACCGATTGCAGTTTCAATTTGTTCCATAAAAATTTGGGGTTCACCCTTGTATGCTTGGCGATTGTATGTATATACAATTCCACATACAATTTCATATGCAAATGAAGATACAATGGATCACCGATGAAGAGGCCAATGCTTAGCGATGGTGATCCAATCAATGGGTGACACGTGTCCAGGGCAGTTGTATGTACATACAACTGCATATATAAAATTTGAATGTGCTGTGGGCGGAAAGGCAAAAATGGGTGAAAAGGCAAAGTGTATGTTTGTGCCGTGGAAAGTCAATGAAGCAAAGGCTGCCTGTGTGGCATGATTGCATTCACTGATAACTTTTCAAAGCGATTTGAAGTCATTGATCTTGGCGATGAGGAGGAAATCGACGGCCCTGTTTCAAATTTTCATAGGAGGGTTTTCCTATGCATTCGCAACTGCATTCCAGGCGGGAAAAATTCTTGAACACGCTAATTGTTGCATTTCTAGAAGCCATGGGTAGGTTAGCCATTAATGGAAAATTTGCAGAGGCATGGTCGATGAATGACAGGCTACCTACCATTTTTAATGGGAAAATCTCCAGTCGGCTGCACATTCCTCGATTCCACTTGCTCTTTTCTCTTCTTCTACCTGGAGCATTGAATTTTTTTGCTGCCATTTAGATGGTGCATTGTATCTAGCAGCATCTTGAAAAGACCAAGTAATTAATTGCTGAGTACACGTTCTGGGTATATGAGGACTGTGTCACTCATTTTTCTGGTTGTTGAAGACTTGGGCAATTTTTTGGGAGGAATAACAAAAACAGAGCTTTTCTGGGTTGTTCTATCTCATTTTGTGAGTTTATGAGTTGCATTTGAATGCACGTTGCACATATGTTCAGTTTCATGTTATTTTTATATGAAAAATACTTTGTTGCATGTGTTTAGTTGTCTATCTCCATTGTTGTATGCATCCCTTCTTTTGAATCTGGTTGCTAAGGGTTACTTAGATTCTAGGATATAGATTTATGTATTGCATGCTTGATCTCTAACTTCCATTCAAGGAGTGGATTAAACTATTTTAGGTTAAGTATGAGGAAGAATGTATGGCAGCAGGGATATTTGTAAGTAGATATTGCTAAATACTCATTCTTGGGTGATGTTTGTAAGGCAAGCACCAATCTAACCCCTTGAAACTTGAATCTCTATTAAGTTTGTGCAAATCATTCACATGTATACCTCTAGTTGACTCCTTGCCCTGAGATAGTCACTGGTCTGCCCTTGTGTAGTAGTTATGATCCAAAATCCCCTGTCTTGCATCCAAAACATAAATAAAAATCATTTCATGATTCCAACCTATTAGTTTGTAGGAGTAGAAATAGGACCCCTTCATACTCTCATTCCTAACCAATTAGATATGTCCGAGAACATTGCCAAACTTGTGATTTATCATGCAAATCTTGGTCCAGACATGAGAGTATTCTGCCTGTGACTAAAAGGCTAAATTTTTCTGTTGGGTGAGTCAAAGTTAAATCTTTAGCTATAGGGATACCCCCTTGGTGTGGCAGAACCAAAAGTGAAGGGGAGGTAGCTCACGCAACCTCTTGTATTTGTTGGCTGAATCTACCTATGCATTGGAATTGGCAAACCCTTTGCTGATTTGGGAATAAATCCAACAAAGCCAAGACAAAAGAATGTACAAGACTTAAAAAGGAAATTCTAGCACTCAAAAATAAGTTGGAAAAGACAAAGCTTGGGAGTCTAGATATTGTTGAAGGTGCAAATGTCATCATGCCTCAAGAATGATCTCTTCTAGAAAGGCATTCCTCTATAAATAGTTTCAATAATGTTTTCTTTGGTTATTGATTTATCTACAACAAATTTGGGCATAAGGCTATAGATTGCAAGTCTGAAATGAATAGAAGAAATATTGTAAGTAGGAATTATTTTTCTTCTCTAGTGGATGTGCATGTGATCTATCAAATGTTCAACAAGGTTGGACATATAACAAAATATTGTAGGATTGGTTTGGTAAAATCAAAATCTCAGTTGACAAATGTCACTGAGCAAGCAAAGAAATTTGATCAGGAGAGAAACAATGAAGTTGAAGATTCAATGATTGTCCAAACAACATTTCATGCTCAAGAGTAAACAAATCTCTGGGTAATAGATAGTGGATGCACAAATCACATGACAGGTGATAAGAGTAATTTCATCAATCTTTATAAGTGAATGGTGGATTGGTCAAGTTTGGAGATAACTCATCTGCAAAGATCATTGGAAAGGATACTATAAGTATTGATGGAAAGTCTCAGACCCGTGATGATATTTATATTGAAGGTCTCAAGCATAATCTTCTCAATGTAAGTCAAATGTGTAGCAAAGGATATAATCTCACATTTAATGATCAAGGATGTGAAATCGGAAGAACGAAGTCTAGAAAATTGGTAGCAAAAGGATTTAAGACAGAATTCAACTTATATAATCTAAAGGGAGTTAATGAAAGGACTTGTCTTCTAGGACAAACAAATGAATACTAGTTGTGGCATAAAATGATGGGACACATCAACTTTGATAATTTGGTGAAGATCGGCTCTATTCAAGCAATAAGGGACATGCCAAAGATGAGCAAGCCTGCAAGCACTACATGCAAGGAATTTTAGATTGGGAAGAAGACAAGGATAAGTTTCAATTCCAAGGAATATTCTACCACAAGTCCAATGGAGATGGTTCATACTAACTTGTGTGGACCAACTAGGACAAAAAGTCTACAAGGTGAGATATATTTTATGTTGCTCATTGATGATTTCTCTAGAATGACATGGGTTACCTTTTTGAAATAAAAATCATAAGCCTTTAATAGATTCAATATTTTCAAGTCTTTAGTTGAAAATGAAATGATGCTAAAATCAAGTTCTTGAGGTCTAATAGAGGTGGCGGGTTCACATCAAATGTGTTTGTAGAGTTTTGTCAAGAACATGGAATCAAAAGACATTATGCAACCACTAGAACCCCTCAACAAAATGGTGTTGCAGAAAGAAAGAATAGGATTGTTCAAGAGATGGCTAGGACAATGTTGAGTGAAGCTAAACTACCTGATATCAATTGGAAAGAGACAATCCATACTACAATCTACATTCTTAATAGAGGACAACTGAGAAAGCATAACACCAAGACTCCTTATGAACTTTAGAATGGAAGACCAGCATTAGTCAAGTACTTCAGAGTTTTTGGAAGCAAATGCTACATTAGAAGAGATAAAGAAGGTCTAGGAAAGTTTGACTCAAGAGCAGATGAAGGAATTTTCCTTGGATACTCAATTACTAGCAAAACCTACAAATGCTACAAAAAAATACTAAGGAACATAGTTGAGAGTGTAAATGTCAAAGTGGATGAAGAATCAAATCAAAATTTAGATAAGCAAGAGGATTGTTGGTTAGATGATCTGGCCTACACAGAAAAAGTAGTAGAAGCTAAAGAAAAGGAAGAAACTCAAGAGAAAGTTGCCAAGGCTCCAACCAAGTATGTTGATAAGTGTCAGGTAGCACCCATGAAATACACGTTTTTACCCCTCTTTTTCCTCCTTCTTATTCCATTGTTCTGATGACTGCACCAAAATAGATTAACAAGATTGTTCTAATTATGATTAATGAGAGATGAATTACTTAAAATCATGATTTCTGATTGAGGAACTAATGTGCACTAAATTAATGGAAATATGTAGAAATTATCTCTTTTTAAATCTACAGGTGCAGATGTTCAGGCAAAGACAATTTTGGTCATCTTTGGAGGTCATCCTAATAATCTCTAGAGCTAACATATGGATACCACACTAGTCTCCAATATTTTCCAATATGATTGGAGAGATTTTGAGACAAAAGGGGGAGAATCATCTTCAAAGTTGGGCTGAAGTCAAAAGCATATCTCTGGAGCTGAACAGAAGGTCATAAAGCATATCTCTAGAGCTACAGACAAAAGCACACACCTCCAGAGTCTCCTCAACACAGATGCAGATTTCCAGCGCCGTTGCCAGTCAACACTTCTAGTAGTAATTGGGGTGCTCTAGATATTAGTCAATCAGCACCCAAGTAATCGAGTGAAGACCATAGTTAACTGCTAGGAGTTTTATCTCTCTTTTTGATTTTGCATGAGTTCTTGACAAACTAATTTAAACACCTATATTTCAAGGCCTCATTGCCCAGTTGTATTTGAAACTAAGACTCAAATTTAGTGAGACTGTTGTTCCACTAAATCTATTTTTATTTGCATGAATGTTTACTCTGTAGTTAAATAGTTAGTAGAATAAGAGATTCGTATTATCTCACAGATGAACTAGTAGTTAGGGTAAGTGATATCTCATCACTAGATTATATATAAACTTACAAATGTAGTAGCAGAGATATACAGCAGATGATTTCTGATTTTTGTAATCAGATTTTGATATAGACATTTTTTGAGTACAAAAGCTGATGGAATTGGACTGAAAAGAGAATTGTCACATTATCTTGTGCCGATTCATTGCTTTAGTCTTCATTCCTAAGGGTGTGGAGCAAGGGCCCACTTCCACCACCAAGGCAGAAGGCTAGTATTGTTTGTTTTGTTATTCTATTTTTAGATTCTGTTTTAGGAAATAGTTACTGTTTTCTCATAGATAAATGTATGTTTCAATTGCATGGAATAGTATAGATCTACATTAGCAATTCATTGTTTCAGCTTTGTTTTCAATATTCCTAGAATTCATTTTCATAGCAGATAGATCAGTAGCAGTAGTTTCTTCAATCAGTAGAGATCATTAGAGTTAGTTAAATGAACTGGCAACTATAGGATTCCTAATTGCAGACAGCCAAGGACACATCCGTGGATTTGACACTTGAAATATGATTAAATGTCGAGGTACAACAACCCTTGTCATATGTTCAAAAGAATCATTTAGAAGATCAGATCATTTGAGACAAGAATGAAGGAGTTCACACAAGAAGAAGATTTGCAAGAACAAATGAATAGGTAAACTTTGCCTTATTGTCAAGAATAGAACCCAAAACCATTGATGAGGATAACAAGGATGAAGGATGGATACAATCTATTGAAGAAGAGCTAAATTAGATAGATAAGAATCAAACTTGGGAATTAGTGCCAAGACCTGTTGACAAGAATGTGATTGGTACAAAATGGGTATTCATGAACAAATTGAATGAAGATGGAGAAGTGGTCAGGAACAAAGCAAGGTTGGTTTTTAAAGGATATTCACAAGTTGAAGGTGTTGACTATGAGGAGACACTTTCTCCAGTGGCAAGATTGGAAGCAATCACGATGGTTCTTGCATTGGTAGTGCATAAGGGATTCAAGGTATATCAGATGGATGTCAAATCTACTTTCCTGAATGGTGATTTAGAAGAAGTCTACATAGAATATCCTGATGAATTTTAATTATCAAAAGGCCCAAGCATGGTGTGCAAACTTAATAAGGCTTTGTATGGTCTCAAACAAGCCCCGGGGGCTTGGTATGCAAGGTTGGATAAGTACTTACTTCAACAGGGTTTCAAGAAAGGTACTGTAGACAATAATCTTTACATCAAAATTGAAGGTGAACAAATTCTAATTGTTGCTATGTATGTTGATGATATAATATTTTGTAGATATGATGAGATGTGTACAAAGTTTGCAGGAGAGATGTAGAAAGAGTTTGAAATGTCTATGTTAGGTGAGCTATCATTCTTTCTTGGACTCTAAATTACTCAATCAAATGATGGCATCTTTATATCACAAGCAAAGTATGTTAAGGAGATATTGAAGAAATTCAGTATGGATGACCACAAACTAGTGAGTACTCCTATGGTAACTAGTTGTCATTTGAGTAAAGATGATGAATCACCTAAAGTTGATTAGACTCAGTACAAATCTATGATTGGAGGCCTACTATACCTAACAACATCAAGGCCCAACATTATGCAAGTTGTGTGTTTGGTTGAAAGGTTTCAAGTTGACCCTAAAGAAACACGTATGAAGGAAGTCAAAAGAATATTCATATATTTTAAGAGTACCTCAGAACATGAGGCTGTGGTATCAAAAGGGTGATGACTTCTCTCTGAGTGCTTATACTGATGCAGGTTGGGTTGGCAGTGTTGATGATAGAAGTACTAGCAGAAGAGATTTCTTTTTGGGAAACAGATTGGTCTCATGGATTAGTAAGAAGCAGGATTTGGTATCCTTATCAACTACAAAGGTAGATTACATAGCTATAGCAGCCTGTTGCACTCAAGTGTTGTGGATGAAACAAACTTTGAAGGGTATCAAGGTAGTATATGATGAGCCCATTCCTATTCTTTGTGATAATAAAAATGATATTAATATTTTAAAGAATCCAGTGATGCATTCTAGAACCAAACACATATCTATCAGGTATCACTTTTTGAGAGAGAAGGTTGTAGACCAAGAAGTCAAATTGGAGTATATGCCTACTCAGGATCAAGTTGCAAACATCTTCACCAATGCACTTTCTAAGGATAACTTTGAGTATCTCAGACAAATGGTAGGTGTGGTTTCCCCTCCTTCTAACTAGGTGCATAGATGGTGCATCTGTCCAGGGGGAGTGGGTCAAGACATATCTTTATTCCTAGATTGATAGAGGATACCTCTCAAGGGGAGCAAGTAGGCAAGAGGTTGTGAAGGATGACAAGGATTGATCAGTCAAGGGGAGCTGAAAGACAAGGAGTAGTAAAAGAAGATCAAGAAGAATGTAGGCAGGGGAGCTAAAGGAAGATTAGTTTAGAGGAAGACCACTTGCCCTTTGTCCTTGATGTCAAAGGGGGAGAAATTTGCATATCAGGTTAAGTGTTTCCATCAATGCCAAAGGGAGAGATTGTTGCATTTGTGTTGTCATTAATGTCAACAGTGCTATAATGAAGAAGGTTGGAAGTGAATTTGATAGAGGTATTGTCAGCAGTAGCATAATGTGTTGATCAGTGTTGGTGATATCAAAGGAAATGTGTGGCAAAGTGATTAGAGAAGAAGAGAAAGGAGATGGCTCAGAGAATCTGTAAAGCAAAGGGTAAGATGATGAATGTTTTGTACTATGCATACCGATTGGATCAGTATCATCTATACATAGTTGTACCCTATCTTCTGAAGTTCATGCATAAGTGAAAGTTATGAATAGAAGAATGAGCTAACATGAAGACTTGTGTTGTATTGGAAAGAATGGTAATTGTTATGTATGATGATGAGAATAAGAGCTCTAATATGATGAATATTGTATTCCTTATTTTCTAAGGAAAAGCATTACTTTAACCCTGAAAGAAAGTTTCAAAAAGTCTAAGGCACTGGAATCTACACTGAAGTATCTCGGGAGAATGCTTCGCATTCCTCCACATTTAAAGGTATGGCCTTGTGGTATGGAAGTTAGACAGAGACAAGTATAAATTTTGTATGTTCTTGATTTCAGAGCTTGGGAGTTAATGCAGAAGATTCTAGAGCTCATAAAGTGAAGACAATGTTCCTGTATTGGTGTTGTCAGAGAGGTCAGAGAACTGCTCCGCATTTCTTTGCTTTTGTAGTTGAGGTCTTGCGGTTTGAAGGATGGTTAGTTTTAGATGAGAGGATGGTTGTATTCAAGTTTTAGTTATAAGGTGTACGGTAGAAGTTCTATGGAGTCAGCAGAACAAAGACATATCATGCTATTGATTAGGGTTGTTTGGAGGAGGAAGCAAAAGCCACCTCATTTCACCGCAATTTATATTTTAGCTCTAATGTTTGGAGAATGAGTTTAGATATTCAGTATGATTGTTCATTTCAAGTTTTAGGTGCTGAAGTGCACCATAAGTTAGTTTTTCAATGCTCTATCTCAAGACTGTGTGTTCAGTGTTTGTTTGTGGTGTAAGGCTTAGTTTCTATTTGTTTGTACCAGGAAGAAAACATATATTTTAGTAAAAGGATTGGTTGAGAAGGTTGGTGTAAGTCTTATGTGATGATTTGCATGATGTTAATTGATCTCTCTAGTACCACTTTTGGTCTGGATCCATTTTGTGGAAGAATGAGTGTTTGTTGGGCCTACTTCATGTGTTTTGATGATCCCACCAAATGATTTGAAGTGTGCACCATCTTGAAAGAAGGTGTTAAGGAAGAATAGGTCCTAGTTACCCTTTGTCTCAAACTGCATTGGACTTCTACATCTTTATGATGCCGACTTGGTGAGGTTATTGCATGTTTCATGTATACACGTTTCAAATTGGTCAATATAGGAGAAAGATTTTGTAATTTGTAGAAGGTATAAATGAAAGATCTTGTTTGGTGTGAGAGGTATGTGAGTGTAAGAGTACGAGGTTGTGTGAATGAGTATAGAAGTGAGTGAGTGGATATGTGAAGGTGTGTTGAAGGTAGCTTTGTTCGTTGTGCTATGAAAGTGAAGATGTGGTAGAGTGAAGTGTGCGGAGGTGGTTGATCAACGAGATATGTTCTGTAAGTGTTGATTGGATTGTATTTTAGGGAGTTTGTCCTCCCTTGAGTTGTAGCCCTAAAACTTGTTGTAATCTATTTCATCTTTATTTGTGAGGCTAGATTTGGATAGTAGTTCCAAGTAGCTTGCTCACCATGGTTTTCCCTTCTAGGGTTTTCCACATAAATCTGGTGTTATGGTTGTGTGTTCATGTGTTGTACTTTGATGTGCTTAATTTGATTTATCATTGGTTTAAGATAGTAGATGATTTTGATTGATAAATTTGAATTGGGTTAAGTTTTAGAATATATTGACTCACCCCCCTCTTAGTATATTGGTGTGTTCTAACAGGGGTATCCTTTTGTATGTTTTCTTATGAGTTAGTCCTATGCATGGGATATGTTGTCACTTTGGTTTCTATAACCTGATGCATAAAATCTTGCGCTATATCAAAAGATGTGCTCAACACATGTCAACATAATACATACATTCACTAATAAACCACTCACCATATCATCCATATTACACATCACTTATTATCTACTATTGTCCTTTTTACCAACCATGTCCTTTAATCATGATTTAGTTTGTGCAAATGATTAGTTAGTTAGCTTGTTATTTATTAGCTAGCTACCTAATTAACATTTATCCTCATTTTATTTCAAAGTGTTAATTTCTATATGGGTCTTGGTGGATGAGATTGTTGGCATCATGCTTCATTAAGCAACCTCATTGTTAAATCTTTGATATTGGGTATATGCACAAAGATGAGGGACCAAAAAGTTGCCACATGACTTTTTGGTCCCATGCACAGCAAAACGTGAGTGCGTTATAATGTGCTCATGTTTTAGGCTCAGTAACAGAGCCTATTATCGAGCCTAAAATGCAAGCGCATTATAATGCGTTTGCATTATTTTTTGGTTTAAAGTGCAAAAAAATAGTCATTTGCCTCATTACCCATGGCCAAAAGACTGAGTTTGGAGAAAAAGTAGAAATTATAGCATGAGTGTGTTCAAGTAAGGTGACACCAAGCAAGTGTAAGAGATAAATTGAGGTTTTCACGATGTCACCTCACCAAACTTACTCCTGAAGATGTCATGAAGCAAATATCGAGGGTCTAGCAGCCAAAGAAGGTAGGGTTTGATTATTTTTTGTGAGTTTGAAAAGAATTTTTGACTTTTGTAGTACTTGATTAGTTTTTTATATTACATTTATAGTTAATGAGGTAGGAGAAAACACAAATCTAGCTAAGGAGGGTCAAACCAACCCCCAAAATTGTCTAAACCCTCAAAACCCACCTTCACGTCCTCACAATGTAAGAGATACTGAAGAAAACTACTTAGGGCAAATATAAGAAAACAAAAGACATCTTCAAATCCTTATTGAAATGTTAAACAATCCAAGTGCAAGTATCAATCATAGGAGAGTGCTTGCGAAGTCATTAGAGATGATTGTTTCCCACATTGAATTGGTGAAAAAACAAATCAATGAATTTCGTGACTATAGGGAGAGGTGTCAGAAATACTATGCCAATAAATTATCTTATGAACAAGTGAAGAATGAAAAAATTACAAAATCTGCATTATGTGCACACTTTATTAATCCTAAAACTAGCCAAAGATTAGAAGAAACCTACAAATGGTTCCCTATTCATTGGTGTAGGAATCAAGATATATCCCAAAACTTTTGGGATAGATGGTACATGGTCTTTGATGAGTGCGTATTCAACAAAAATGAGGTGCCACAATATTTCTTGAGGAAACTCCATTGCGAGTTTGTCCTCAAGAAGATTCCCAATTATTTTGACATTTGAGAGTTCTAGGGTAGAGGTGATGGCTCTGCCCAAGATAGAGAGGGGGCTCAGTGAGACCAAAATCATGTACCTAGACCCCTATTGAGGCCATAACATGTGTCACTCCCTTTAACTTTGAAGGATAGTGTTGAGGTGGAGATATTGCATTCATTGACTACTCTCATGTAGTCTCTAGCACAACATGTTGATGATCTCACCTAGGCCGATGAGGGTGATAGCAGTAGGCATCATTTGTCCCCACATTTGTGCAGTTCATGTGGGAACCTGTGCGATTATGGGACACAGGACTCACTACAAGACTCTCGAAAGGATGATGTGATGCAGGGGCAATATCCAATGATGGACAGATCCATATTGGATGATATTGTTTTCACCAATGATGTCTTACATCATACATTTGGTATTGACTCTCAGGTAATTTTTTACAAGTTTCATCTTGATTTAATATATTCTTATTTGAAATTTGTAATTATTTTTATATGAATATCTATATTATAAGTGAAAAATAATGTATGTAATTGTCTGCACAATGAAATTCTAGGGTCAGAGTCTTCATCCTGCCTCCATTAGCTATTCATTGGTGGGTTATGAGAGGAGGTCAAGTCAACAGGTATGTAATTTATCACATGATTATAATTATTTTACATATATCAATGGTAATATTATTTTGTGACAATTTGATGATTTCAACAGGGAGCTTCACTAGCACGTCCACAGTTTCCATGGTCCCCTAGATGCAAAACCACTTATATGGAGGTAAATTTAACCATTTATAATCATTATGCATTTAAATAATGTTATGTATTTATTTTGGTCAAATGATCTTGAACTCTATTTTCAGATGTTGAATATGGAGACTCCTCCTCATCTTCGTGAGTTAGCGTAGGTAGGCATTGTTGCAGCCATGATGTCTTCAAATCCTTTGACCTATGTATGTGCCAATAACATGAAAATGTCATAATTTTGTATTTCTTTTTTTATATCATGTCATTTGATGTACATAAATTGTATTTATGTTTATTCAATTTTGCTTCTTGATGCTTCTCATAGGAGGTCACAACTCCAACCTGTCTAACTACGGATGAAGAGAGAGAAAAGATGATCGAGAGTGATTATCAAATAGTTGTAAGTGATCGATTACATATGTGATGTTATATATTTCATGTTTTCTATATTAATGTGCATATTGTTTGATTGTATTAAGAAGTGGAGCTGCATAAATCTCTTTCAAAGAGGTCTACTCGACGGGAGAGAGAGGATGAGTCACTAGTTGGCTCTTCATCTTCACGACCAAGCAAGGGTCACCGATTATTTGATAGAAGTCCATATGAAACTATATTTTGGGACATTTTTGTATTCCTAGATGGCTTTGTATACATACTTTTGTATGTTACCGATGTATATTTTTGTATATGCCTATATGGCTTTATTTGGACATGCCTATATGGCTCTATATATAGACTAGATGTTATGTTCATGACATTATGTATATGAAAGTTTATATTAAATATTTAATATGATGATCAATTATCATTACAGGAATTCAGTTTTACCCATGCCAATTGCATTTACTTGAAATTTTATAAATCATTTTCAAATAATCCATTTTGTGCATATCTTGCAATAATTGCATTCCATGAGACTGTGCATTTCTTTGAGGCATTGAATGTCAAACAGTTCACGCACCTTGTCTATGCTTCCACACTTTCCATACATGTCTACAAGGGCAAATTCAAATAGAATATGTGACAAAATTCCTATATCCTTTATGCTTTGATGGTTGTCCACACCATGTTCCCCAGATCCCATTTTGGCATAGGCAAGGAGGATGTTGGATAAGGTTGTGCAATTTGGTTTTAGACGTGCCAATTGCATTTGGTTGAAATTTTCTTTTGTGCATTTGCTTGAAAGTTTTTAAAGCCTTATGAAAAATCCATTTCATGCATATCTTGCAATCATTGTATTCCATGAGACAACATTTCTTTAAGGCATCGTGTCAAACAATTCATGTTCCTTGTATATTCTTCCACACTTTGCATACATGTCTCACAGGGTAGTTGCAACTACAACATTTGACAAAATCCCTATATCCTTTATGCTTTGATGTATGCCTATACCATGTTCCAAAGATACCATTTCTAAGGTTTTGGAATTTGGCTTTACACCCGCCAATTGCATTTACTTGAAATTTTCTAAAGCCTTATCAAAAAATCTATTTTGTTCATATCTTGCAATCATTGCATTCCATGAGGCGACATTTCTTTGAGACATCATGCCAAACAGTTCATGTGTCTTGTCTATGCTTCCATACTTTGCATACAAGTCTCTGAGGGCAGTTGCACCTATAACATCTAACAAAAATCTCATATCTTTTATCCTTTCATAGATGTCCATTTTGGCATAGGCAAGGAGGATACTGGCTAAGGTTGTGGAATTTGGCTTTACACCCACCAATTATATTTTCTTGAAATTTTATAAAGCCTTATCAAAAAAATCCTTTTTTTGCATATCCTGCAATCATTGCATTCCATGAAATGGCATTTCATTGAGGTATCATGTCAAATAGTTCACGTGCCTTGTCTATGCTTCCACACTTTGCATACATGTCTCATAGGGTAGTTACAACTACAACATTTGATAAAATTCCTATATCTTTTATGCTTTGATGGATGTCTATACCATGCTCCAAAGATACCATTTCTAAGGTTTTGGAATTTGGCTTTACACCCGCCAATTGCATTCACTTGAAAGTTTCTAAAGCCTTATCAAAAAATCCATTTTGTTCATATCTTGCAATCATTGCACTCCATGAGGTGACATTTCTTTGAGGCATCATGCCAAATAGTTCACGTGCCTTGTCTATGCTTCCACACTTTGCATACATGTCTCCAAGGGTAGTTGCAACTACAACATCTAACAAAATTCCCATATCTTTTATCCTTTGATGGATTTCCATTTTGGTATAGGCAAGGAGGATACTGGCTAAGGTTGTGGAATTTGGCTTTACACCCGCCAATTGTATTTTCTTGAAAGCTTATAAAGCCTTATCAAAAAAATCCTTTTTTGCATATCTTGTAATCATTGCATTCCATGAAATGGCATTTCATTTCAAGGCATCATGTCAAACAATTCATGTACCTTGTCTATGCTTCCACACTTTGCATACATGTCTACTAGGGTAGTTGCAACTAGAAGATCTGACAAAATTCCAATATCCTTTATTCTTTGATGGATGTCCATACCATGTTCCAAAGATCGCATTTTGCTATATGAAAGGAGGATGTTGGCTAAGGTTGTGGAATTTGTCTTTACACCCACCAATTGCATTTGCTTGAATGTTTCTAAAGCCTTACCAAAAAATCCATTATTTTCATATATTGCAATCATTGCATTCCATGTGATGACATTTCTTTGAGGCATCATGCCAAACAGTTCATGTGCATTGTCTATGCTTCCACACTTTGCATACATGTCTCCGAGGGCAGTTGCAACTCTAACATCCAACAAAATTTCCATATCTTTTATGCTTTGATGGATGTCCATATTGCGTTCCAAAGATCCCATTTTGGCATAGGAAAGGAGGATACTGGCTAAGGTTGTGGAATTTTGCTTTACACCTACCAATTGTATTTTCTTGAAAGTTTATAAAGCGTTATCAAAAAGATCCATTTTTTGTATATCTTGCAGTCATTACATTCCATGAGATGGCATTTCATAGAGGCATCATGTCAAAGAGTTCACATATCTTGTCTATGCTTCCACAATTTGCATACATGTCTACTAGGATAGTTGCAACTACAAGATTTGACAAAATTCCCATATCCTTTATGCTTTGATGGATGTCCATACCATGTTCCAAAGATCGCATTTTTCCATATGAAGGGAGGATGTTGGCTAAGGTTGTGGAATTTTTCTTTACCCCTGCCAATTGCATTTGCTTGAAAGTTTCTAAAACATTATCAAAAAATCCATTATTTCCATATCTTGCAATCATTGCATTCCATGTGACGACATTTATTTGAGGCATCATGCCAAATAGTTCACATGTGTTGTCTATGCTTCCACACTTTGCATACATGTCTCCGAGGGCAGTTGTAACTACAACATCTAACAAAATTTCCATATCTTTTATGCTTTGATGGATGTCCATTATGGCATAGGCAAGGAGGATACTGGCTAAGGTTGTGGAATTTGGCTTTACACCCGGCAATTATATTTTCTTGAAAGTTTATAAAGAGTTATCAAAAATCCAATTTTTACATATCTTGTAATCATTACATTCCATGAGATGGCATTTCATTGAGGCATTATTTCAAAGGGTTCACATATCTTGTCTATGCTTCCACAATTTGCATACATGTCTACTAGAACAGTTGCAACTACAAGATCTTATAAAATTCTCATATCCTTTATGCTTTGATGGATGTCCATACCATGTTCCAAAGATTGCATTTTTCCATATGAAGGGAGGATGTTGGCTAAGGTTTGGGAAGTTGTCTTTACACCTGCCAATTGTATTTGCTTGAAAGTTTCTAAACCCTTATCAAAAAAACCATTTTTTATATCTTACAATCATTGCATTCCATGTAATGACATTTCTTTGAGGCATCATGCCAAATAGTTCACGTACATTGTCTATGCTTCCACACTTTGCATACATGTCTCTGAGGGCAGTTGCAACTACAACATCTAACAAAATTTGCATATATTTTATGCTTTGATGGATGTCCATACCGTGTTCCAAATATCCCAATTTGGCATAGGCAAGGAGGATACTGGGTAAGGTTTTTACTAACAGTCATATATATGACTATATTTTACACTTTTTTTATTGTAACGGTCATATATATGACTATTTTTTACACTTTTTTTACTGTAATAGTCATATATATGACTATTTTTACACTTTTTCAGTCATCCATATGACCATAACAGTCATTCATGTGACTGTAACAGTCATAACAAACATGCAATATGACTGATTTTTACTTCTAAAACAGTCCATATGACTGTTGTCACAACAAAAGTGGGAATGGTTTCCTTTGGATAAATGCCATTGAAACATATGTTGTCCCACAGTGAAAGAAGTAGACCCATATGACCTATTTTTTCTACTAAATCTACTTTAACTTGACCATGACTTCTCAAACACGAAACCTTTAATCTAAAATCTCTGCTTGAAACTTTAGTTTGTCTTGCATGCAGATCATATGGGCTCCCTATATCACTGTTAAACATGGCTAGTAGTCTCCTTATAAGGCCTCCAAGCATTATATATGCCTCTCAAGGACCTGACTATCTTCATGTCTTCTTGAGTCTCTTCACTATTTTTGTATTCTCCTTGTGTTTATGCATTTTCCCTTCATACCTATGATGACTACTCTAAGGTGTAGCTTACAACAAATCTGAACTAGAATTAGGAGTGTGACTCCTTTTTGGTGCAGATCTCAATTTTTTTTAAATCAATTTCATTTGCCTATGGTGGCAAGGAACACATTGTTCCAAAATGCTTCAATTTCATGTAGTGGAAAGGTGCTAGGAGTGACATTTTGCATTCCATAGATCATGGGGCCAAACGGAATTTTCTAACACATCGGGGTGGATGGGTAAATGCAAGGGGAGGTCTCATTTTGTGTGCCAAGTGTCCCAGTCATTCGGGGCAGCAGGCTACCGACAAAGTCCCTTAAGATCCTTAAGACCAAAAAATTGTCAAACTATGACAAAGTAGTTTTCAGAATTCATGGTAGTTGGGAATGTTATGTTTGGACCTATAGGTGCATGTGGGGTCCATCCACAATAATCTCTCTCAGTTTTGGTCAACTCCAGTCCATTTGACCGTGCCGAAATCAAATGCATTCTTGCAAAATGCTTCAGTTTCATGCAGTGGAAAGGTGCTAGGAGTGAGATTTTGCATTCCATAACTTGTGGGGCCAAATGGATTGTACCAATGCATCGGGGTGGGTGGGTAAATGCTAGGGGATGTCTCATTTCATAGGCCAAGCGTCCTAGTCATTCCGGGTAGCAGTCTACCAATAAAGTCCCTTAGGATCCCTAAGACCAAAAAATTACCAAACTTTGATGGAATAGTTATCAGAATTTGTGGTAGCTGGGAATGTTTTGTTTGGACCTATAGGTGCACATGGGATCCATCCACAATAACCTCTCTTAGTTTTGGTCAACTCCAGTCCATTTGACGGTGCTGAAATTAAATGCATTCTTGCAAAATGCTTCAGTTTCATGCAGTGGAAAGGTGCTAGGAGTGACATTTTCCATTCCATAGCTCGTGGGGCCAAACAAACTATGCCAACGCATCAAGGTGGGTGGGTAAATGCCAAGGGAGGTCTCATTTCATGTGCCAAGGGTCCCAATCGTTTGAGGCAGCAGGCTACCAACAAAGTCACTTAATATCCTAAGAGCAAAAACTGCCAAACTTTGAAGGAGCATGTAAGCACAAAAATCACTCACTACCTCCATGAGGACCCCTATGATGATTCAAATCCTTGTCACATACATGTAAGTGTGAAAATAAATCTTTTGAGCAGCAAGCCTCTTGATGAGGTGTCCTCTTTTCTTGTCTTGTGTCGTTTCTGCTTTGTCGATTTCTCTCCCTCCCCGTTTGCGACGCTTTTCGACACTTGTTGTGACACTTGTCGACTTGCATTTTCTAGCTTTCAACCTTGATCCTAAGCCTTGTGAGAGTCTTGTAGGTGAGTTTTAACCTCTCCCATTTTTTTCCTCTAGTACACCTCCTAGAAGCCTTCTAGATGTCCCCCGATCTATCTCCCACTGACGGTTTTCATTTTCGACTGACCAATCCAGATCTCCCCTTATTATTTCCAGATCTCCCCTAGAGATCCTGTAGATGCAAGTGGAGATTTGGATTCTTCCACATGACTGACCCATTTCTTGATGCAGAGCTCATCCTTTTCCTCTCTTCTACCATCTCCCAGCCTATTTTTCTGCATCTAACCCTGTCCAACCCAGATCTCCTTGGGCAACCTAGGGTTGCCCCCCAGGCAACCCTACTGGTAAAAGGGGCAACCCTATCATTTTTTGACCTATGGAAAAACTTGAGTTTCTCTCTCATTTTTGCTCCATTTTCACCTATTTTTCTTTTTGTTTGCATGATTTTTGATCCTTGATATAGAGTTAACTATTTCATGCACCCACACATGCATAATTAGCTCTATTTGATTTCAAATTAACTCTCTAATCAATCTCATGCATTCCCTCACCTCCATTTCTTATTCAGTGATAAGCTATCATTGCTTCATCACTCCCTAATTAGCTGAGTTCACTAGGTAATCAACCTTGTTAACTCTTCAATCTATTCTTGTTAACTCATCAATAAAATGAGTTAGCTCTTCAATCAATTCCTTCTTCTAAACCTATAAATACCCCCCTCCCCCAAGCACAAAGGGAGGCAAATTTATTGTGCACACAACTCTTGCCAATTTTGCTCTCCAACTTAGCATTCAAATTCTCTTATAGGACGAAGGTGCCTTTTACTTTTATTGTTAATCCAAGTAGCATCACGCTGCTTCATTCTATGCCATTGTGCTCAATCCAAGCTCTTATTGAGCTCATACAAGCTTCATCAAAGCTTCTTTTTGCTTCTTCAGGTCATTTTGTTGTCAAGAGGATCACCTACTACCACAGAAGGATTTGAGGTTGCCTACACAAGGATTACTGAGGGTAGTGGAGTCAACAAATCTTCATCTCTTTTAGGTTCTTTCATTGCTTTCATAGTAATAGATAATCACATTTGCTTTTGGGAATAGTAACACATTACTTTTTCCTTGATAGTAAGATCTTGCATGTTAGATTAAACACTTTCATATTTCTAGATCTACATTGTTAGAAGAAGCATTTTCCCTTTCCATTAGATTAGATTGCATTGAAAACACCAAAAACCAAAAAAAACATAGACTACATTGCATTGGAAAAGTCATATAGGATTGCACACATATTTCCTTTTCATAGATTAGAAGAACTTTTATTTCCAAAATACTCTAAAAATACCAAAAAGATGCTTTGCATATCATTTAGCTTGCATGCATATATATACCCTAGTACAAATAAAATTTCAAACCCTTGATTCCATCACGAGGTAATCATGGTTCAAATGATTCGAAACAAACCCTTGATTTCATCACAAGGTAAAAACAAAGTAAAAACACAAGTCAAACCCTAGGTCAAAACCCTAGATCTGGTTAAGGTTAGCTATCACACATACCCCTCTATCCTAATTCATGAATATGCTTAGGAGTGAGAGGAGAGTGGGTGAGGGCTATCGGTGATGAGATCGAGGAGATCCATCCACGACCATGGCAACAGACGTTTGTTCTACCACAAGGAGACCCATTTGTCCTCTTGTTGTTAGAAGAAACTAGGCAATTACAATTGCACAGAGCATTTCTCAGAGACATAGAAATAACAGAATCCATCAACGAAAACAACCGTTTACCCACACAAAGGTGGAATTTAAGGAACCCAAATAGAAGAAGAGAAACCAATGACCCTTCAAGTCATAGGGTTATCTTAACTACAACAACTATTGAACGAAACATACTACTGCAAGTATGGGCCTAACCAGTGTTGTCATTGATGTCAACATACTCCTATTGCATTGATGATAAGGATTAGATGAGTTGTATGCTGAGGATATTGAGAAAATTAGTTCTATCAAGAACAAAGAAGAACAATGAAGACAATGAGGTGAAGATCTCAGCTAAGATGCAAATCAGAGGATGCGCATCAAAGGGTTTGTTGATATGTGTCTTAAGATGATCCAGTAAAGAACTGAGAGGTCCGCATGAAGATCTGAAGAAGTTATAGCCACTTGAGAAAAATAGGTTCTGACAGATGTTCAGAGGTGACAAAGTGACACAAATAGGTCTGGTGAGATCCAGAAATGAAATATCTTGTTCTGCGGATTTGGTGGAGTGTTTAGGATGTCAATGTGAATTAACAACTCAATTGGTTCATGGTTTGGAGGTCTGCAAGCATCTATTCCAATACGACAGTGATGACAGACTGTGTTCTTGAGCTTTTGGATGAAGGAGAGAAAGATTTCAGTAAGCAGAAGTAGTGTGGATGTTCTTGGTGATTCAGGTAAGCTTGTGGAGGTCTTTGGATTGTGTCCAGTTCGTGTTAGTGATCCGCATTGAAGTTTGAGCTCGTAATTGAAGAATTACCTCTAGATGATGATGTTCTTCCTAAGTTTGGCCGATCGGATGAGTTACACATCCTGTGGATAATCTTGAAGATGTTCTATGAAGATTGGTGCGTTCCTAAAGGAATATTGAAGTCTTAGATCTATGTGGCCGATAGCATGTCGATCCACATAAAGTCTTTTTGTAGTTAGTCAGGTTGTATTTATGTATTTTCTCTGTAATGTATGCCGACTTGGATGATTATTCCAAAGTCAAATATCTTGTATAAATAAGAGGTTGTGAAGTCATTTAAAAGGTAATCTTGTGAAGAAGAGCATGTGGTAGAGAAGAGCAGAGCGAAAGGCAGAGCAAAAGTATTGGGCTTAAATGGAACTAACTCAGGTATGGTGAAGATGCTATTCTTCAGTTCAAGTATGTAATATCTATTATTCTGTAGACAGTGTGTCTCCTGTAGGTAGTGGGCCTCTTGTGAGCAGTGTGCTTAGGCAGTGAGCCCTAATTGGAATGTGCCATTTGGTTCTTCTTATTCTTTTAATAGAGAATACAATCTTGGGTTAGTCACCCCATGGTTTTTCCCTTAACCAGGTTTTCCATGTTAAAATCTTGGTGTCTTATGTGTTAATGTGTTTCTACTCTTGATTTAATGCATTATGTTTCTATGATTGATTTATTATTATGCTACTGAACTACAAAGAGGATTTAAGTGATTAATTTCAAGAAAGTTTTGGACAACTAATTCACCCCCCCTCTTAGTTGTCTATCATGAATGTAACAATTGGTATCAGAGCTAGGTTTCTCTAAAAGAGCTTAACCACTTGAGGAGATCCAGGATGTTGTCCTACAAGAAGGATAGTCTGAGGTTTGATGGAAACAATTACACTCTTTGGAAAAGCCGCATGGAATGTCACTTGCAATATATGGGAATGCAATATTGGATCATAACCTCAAAGAAGTATGTTCCTCCAAAGAATGGTCTAAGAACTATAGATGAAATCAGAGATGCTGAAAACAATCTTCAAGCTAAAGAAGCTCTACTAAGTGCCTTATCTGACTTAGAGCTAACAAATCTTGTAGCTCTAACAACTGCATTTGAGATTTGGGAAAAACTAGAACTTCTGCATGAAGGAGACAAGTATGTCAAATGTGCCAAACTACAGAGTCTGAAAGGAAAATTTAAAAACTTGAAGATGAGAGAAGATGAAAATATCACTACATTTATGCCTAGAGTAAATGAGCTTGTTTGTGGCATTAGATGTGCTAGTGGAATCTTGGATGAAGATGAGATTGTAGCCAAAGTTCTCAGATCTCTACCTACTTCTTACAAATACAAGGTTGCTGCCATTGAAGAATTCAGATCCTTTTCAAATTTCACAAGAGATCAATTGGTTGGTAAAATAGTTGCATTTGAATTGTTTGAGTTTGGAGATGCACCCCCCAAGACTGAATCTACATTCAAAGCTAGTGCCTTTGTAAAAGGTAAACAAAAGTTTGATTTGGGAGAGAACTCTTCAAAGAAACTATCATGGTATGAAAAAGCAAGAAAAGATCTGGAAGAAGATGAAGCAGAAACTGCTCAAATTGAATCCCTTATTGCAAAAAGACTCCCTAGAGGATCTGATAAGTATGAAGAGAAATTGCCTTTTAAATGTTTTAATTGTAATAAGATTGATCATTTTGCCTCAAGGTGCCCGGAAAGATTTTCAAGGCCAAATCCTAATAGGTCAAGGTTCCAAAAGAAATGTTACTATGTTCATGAAGATGATGATGAAGGAGTAATAGATGATGAATCAGAGATAGGAAACAAATTTGGAAGTGACTGGGTGTTTATCGCCATCAAGGAAGAAGATCATATGCACTCTGAATCTGTCAATCATAAAATTGTAGAAAGAGCTCTGGCTGCCCAAGTTGAAGAAAAGGATGATTGGGCCATTGACAATGGATGCTCCCACCATATGATAGGTGACAAAAATAAGTTCATAGATTTGGAAAGGTATGAAAGAGGAGTGGTAAAATTTGGTGACAATTCTGCTGGCAGAATCAGAGGTAGAGGAACTATTTCTTTTGATGGAAAGAACAAAACCAATAATGTACTATATGTTGAAGGTCTAAAGCACAATCTTCTCAGTGTTGGACAGTTGGTGGACAAAGGCTATGATCTCTAATTCAAAAATGGCAAATGCAAGATCTTTGAAAGCTCTGGAATAGAGATTGCATCCGGTACTCAAACAAAAGGTAATATCTTCTACTTGGTTGGTACTGGCAAAAGTTGTTTATTTGTTCAAATTGATCAGAGTTGGTTATGGCATAGGAGAATGTGTCATGTGAATTTTGATAATATCATCAAGATAAGCAACACTCAGGCTGTAAGAGATCTTCCAAGATTGGTGAAACCTACTAATAGTTTGTGTAAAGAATGTTAGTTGGGTAAGCAAAGCAGAGTCTCATTCAAAAGTAAGGAATAGTCTTCTACCAGATTATTAGACTTAGTTCATACTAATCTATGTGGTTCGATAAGAATCAGGAGTGTGCAAGGTGATAGATACTTCATGTTATTAATTGATGATCACTCCCAGATGATGTGGGTAACTTTTCTGAAAGAGAAATCTGAGGCCCTTGAGAAATTCAAAATATTCAAGGCTATGGTAGAAAATGAAACCAGATTGAACATAAAATGTCTAAGGTCTGACAGAGGTGGAAAATTCACATCCAGTGAGTTCATAGAATTCTGTGAGAAACATGGGATAAAAAGATAATTGTCTGCTCCAAGGACACCACAGCAGAATGGAGTAGTGGAGAGAAAGAACTGGACCATCTAGGAGGCATCTAGAACCATGATGATGGAAGCAAATGTTCCTCAAATCTACTGGAGAGAAGTTGTAAGCACTGCAGTCTACACTCTTAATCGAGTACAAATTAGAAGCAATACTGGTAAGACTCCTTATGAAATCTGGTTTGGCATCACTCCCACTATGAAGTATTTCAGAGTCTTTGGTAGCAAATGTTACATTAAAAGAGATGAAGATCTAGGCAAATTTGATGCTAGAAGTGATGAAGGAATATTCTTGGGTTATTCTACTCAAAGCAAAGTACAAATGTGAAGCTTGATGAAGGTATTGAAAAACCCTGAAGGTTTTATGAATATGATGAAGATGATCATAATGATGTTTTGATCCAAGGAGTCCAAGCCCCTTCTGAAATTTAGATTCAAACTGATCTGATGAATCAGGAAGAAGAGATAAGTTTGAATGAACCTATGCAAGAAATAGAAGTGCAAGAAAATCCCAAAATTCCTAGGTATGTAAAACTGAATCACTCTAAAGATCAGATCATAGGTGATAAAATCAAAGGTGTTCAAACAAGAAGAAATATTTCTCAAGATTCAAAAGAGTATTGTCTGATTTCAAAGATTAAACCTAAGACAGTAAATCAAGCATGCAATGATGAAAACTGGACTAAAGCAATGGAGGAAAAGCTGATGCAAATTGAGAAAAATCGCACGTGGGATCTTGTTCCCAGACCTAAAAACAAGAATGTGATTGGAACCAAATGGGTCTTCCAGAATAAACTGAATGAATATGGTGAAGTAGTCAAAAACAAAGCCAGATTGGTCTGCAAAGGTTACTCCTAAGTAGAAGGAGTTGATTTTGAAGAAACTTTTGCTCTAGTGGCAAGAATTGAAGCAGTCAGATTATTTCTTACCTTTGTTGCCTTTAAGGATTTCAAAGTGTATCAGATGGATGTCAAGTTTGCCTTCCTGAATGGTGACTTGGAAGAAGAAGTTTACATTGAGCAACCGAATGGATTTCAATTGTCTGATCATGGTGATATGGTCTGCAAGTTGAAGAAAGCATTATTGGACTTAAACAAGCCCCAAGAGCCTGGCATGAAAGACTGGATAAGCATCTTTTGAAGATTGGTTTCAACAAAGGTACTACTAATAGTAACTTGTACTTCAAAATTGATCATGAAAATATCTTGATTGTTGAAGTGTTTGTTGATGATATCATTTTTGGAGGAAGAGATAGTATGTGCAAAACTTTTGCAAATCAAATGAAAAGTGAATTTGAGATGTCCATGTTTGGGGAAATGAATTTCTTTTTGGGTCTACAAATCATTCAAACAAAGAAAGGAATCTTCATTTCATAGACCAAATATGTGAAAGAATTGTTGAAGAAATTTGGGATGGAGGACTCAAAACCAATGAGTACTCCCATGGCAACCAGATGTAAATTGAGCAAAGATGATGACTCTCCTAAGGCTGATCAGAAAACGTACAGGTCAATGATTGGAGGATTATTGTATCTCACTCAAACTAGACCTGACATTATGAATGTTGTTGGTCTTGTTGCTAGATTCCAAGCTAATCCTAGAGAATCTCATGTCATGGCAATCAAGAGGATTTTTAGATATCTAAAAGGGATAGTTGAGTATGGCTTGTGGTATCCTAGAGATCATGATTTCTCTCTTCATGCATACACAGATGCAGATTGGGCAGGAGATGTGGATGACCAAAAGAGTACCAGTGGTGGAGCATTCTTTTTGGGGAAGAGATTGGTTTCTTGGCTGAGCAAGAAACAAGAGGCAATATCTCTGTCCACTGTAGAAGTAGAATATATTGCAGCAGCAGGTAGTTGTACTCAAGTATTGTGGATGAAGGAAATGCTAAGAGATATCAGAGTGGAGTATGAGGAACCTATCACAATCTTCTGTGATAATTCAAGTGCAATAAACATATCAAAAAATTGGGTGTTGCATTCAAAGACTAAACATATATCCATCAAGTTTCACTTTTTGAGAGAGCAAGTGAACAAGAATGAAGTCAGATTGGAGTTTGTGCCTTCCAAGGATCAGATTGCAGATATTTTTACTAAACCTCTGCCGAAGGACTCTTTTGAGTATCTCAGGAAGAAGTTAGGGGTTATTACCCCTCTGGTTTCGAATTAAGGTGCACTAATGTGCATCAGTCTGGTGGATCTCATAGTCATATCTTGTAGTCTGAATTGATGATCGAAAGCTGCTACTCAAGGGGAGCAGCTGGTATGATGCAAGTATGTGCCCTTTGCCATTGATGTCAAAGGGGAAGAGAAGACATGTGAAAAACAAGTGGTTGCTAATCAAAGAAGAAAGAGAAGACATGTAAATGGTTGTTGTTGATAGGGGGAGTTATGTCAGTAAAGAGAAGTTCTTGTCTTGATGGTTAAAACATTTTTTACATCATATATTGCCATCAATGACAAAGGGGGAGATTGTTGCAAGTATGGGCCTAACCGATGTTGTCATTGATATAAACATACTCCTGTTGCATTGATGATAAGGATTGGATGAGTTGTATGCTGAGGATATTAAGAAAATTAGTTCTATCAGGAACAGAGAAGAACAGTGAAGACAGTGAGGTGAAGATCCCAGCTAAGATGCAAATCAGAGGATGCTAATCAAAGGGTTTGTTGATATGTGTCTTACGATGATCTAGTAAAGAACTGAGAGGTCTGCATGAATATTTGAAGAAGTTATAGCCACTTGAGAAAAATAGGTTCTAACAGATGTTCAGAGGTGACAGAGTGACACAAATAGGTCTGGTGAGATCTGGAAATGAAATATCTTGTTCTACGGATTTGGTGGAGTGTTTAGGATGTCAATGTGAATTAACAACTCAATTGGTTCATGGTCTGGAGGTCCGCAAGCATCTATTCCAATACAACAGTGATGCCAGACTGTGTTCTTGAGCTTCTGGATGAAGGAGAGAAAGATTTCAGTAAGCAAAAGTAGTGTGGATGTTCTTGGTGATTCAGGCAAGCTTGTGGAAGTCTTTGGATTGTGTCTAGTTTGTGTTAGTGATCCGCATTAAAGTTTGAGCTCATAATTGAAGAATTACCTTCGGATGATGATGTTTTTCCTAAGTTTGGCCGACCGGATGAGTTACACATCCTGCGAATGATCTTGAAGATGTTCTGTGAAGATTGGCGCATTCCTAAAGGAATATTGAAGTCTCAGATCTGTGTGGCCGATAACGTGTTGATCCATATAAATTCTTTTTGTAGTTAGTCATGTTGTATTTATGTATTTGCTCTTTAATGTATGCCGACTTGGATGATTATTCCAAAGTCAAATATCTTGTATAAATAAGAGGTTGTGAAGTCATTTTAAAGGTAATCTTGTGAAGAGCAGCATGTGGTAGAGAAGAGCAGAGCAAAAGGTAGAGTAGAAGTATTGGGCTTAAATGGAACTGACTTATGCATGGTGAAGATGTTATTCTTTAGTTCAATTATGTAATAGCTATTATTCTATAGATAGTGTGTCTCCTATATGTAGTGGGCCTCTTGTGAGTAGTGTACTCAGGCAATGAGCCCTAATTGGCATGTGCCATTTGGTTCTTCTTATTCTTTTAACAAAGAATACAATCTTGGGTTAGTCACCCCATGATTTTTCCCTTAACCAGGTTTTCCACATTAAAATCTTGGTGTTTTATGTGTTAATGTGTTTCTGCTCTTGATTTAATGCATTATGTTTCCATAATTGATTTATTATTATGCTATTGAATTACAAAGAGGATTTAAGTGATTAATTTCAAGAAAGTTTTAGACAATTGATTCACCCCCCTCTCAGTTGTCTATCCTGAATCTAACACATACAATAAAATGCACAACAACAAAGGCCACAGAACTTGCCGACCCCTCTCCACGAAGTCCAGCTCTCCATCGAGCTAGACCCCCACCGTGTCTCGCCTCCTCTCGACTGGCTAATTCCATGTGAGTGAGAGTGATGTGGAAGAGTGCCCCATGGTAAGGAGGGAAAGGGTTCGTGTGCATGCTGGAATCTGACTCGACAACTCCAGGCAACCATAGTCATGATTTTGAGTGTACATATTTTGGTTAACCTGATGTGAAGAGAAAAGCCTCTTGGTTATGTTTTTTGCATTCCCATTGCAAAACATTTAAACACTTCAAAGTGTTCTTTCATTTTCTTTGACTTCCATCATCTGCGCTATCATCCATTCCATTTATTCTATGGTGTCTATTGCACCCCTGAATATGATGAAACTAGACTTGAACAAGGGCAACATTCCCTCAACTAAACCTAAAACCCCTTCCTTTGATAGGTATGTGATGCCTCATCTTGATGCACCTATTACCAATTGTTATGACTATGAAGATTCTAACTACAAGCAAGATCAAAGGGAATCTAGGCACTCTCTATTGTTCAATAAACCAAATGGGGAGAATAATCTAGCCGTACCTAATGTGTCGCATAAAGAAAGGAGGGTGAGGAAGGAAATACATCGACCCGAACAACCTTCCACAAGTACATCGAATACTCACCTTGATGAAGAGGTTAGAAGGTTGGAAAAACATCTACAAGAAACCAAAGATGCTCAAGAGGCATTGAGGATTGCCTTACAAGAAGAGCAAAAAGAAAATGCCCCACGAGAGGAAGCCCATCACTATGAAAGTAGTCGAAGAAAATATCCTATAAATGAAGAAACTCCTAGAGCTGCAACTCCTACAGAATTAATCACAACTCTAGTGCAAAGAATCAAGATCCTAGAAGCAGAGCAAGTTGCTCTAGAAAGAAGACCAAAGTCTCATGAACAAGACCAGGGGGCATCTCAAAATCCCCACCTTAATTACTATTCGCGACATGCTAGTAATGACACTTGTCTAAACGGGAACCCTCCTATTCAAAACAATCTAACGAATCTAACAATGGGTTACCAAAACCCACCTACAGGGTTATTATTAACAACCCCGCAATCTTAGAGTGCCTTCTTAGGAACGTATCTCAAATATTTCAAAGAGCCTCTAGACCAAAACATAAGGAATGTGCAACTACATTGGCCATTACCAGATCTCCTGAACAAACTCGTGAAAATAGGGATTAGAGAATTCCTTACAATAAAACAAGAACTGAATGAATCCATAGCACATTTCATCACTTGATGGAGGCAAGTGCTCTATTCTTTAGCTAGTGCTCTGAATATGGACCATCAAGAACTATGCAACCTCTTCTTGCATGCCCTTAGTAAAGACATGAGAGAAGATGTCCAAAAATTGCCATATAAATCATACGAAGAAGCTGTTGACTTTTTCCCAGACTGGATGCTTATTCCCAGATTTCCCTACAAGGTAGCCATCAGTGATCAACAGGATCTCTAGGCCAGGGGCCAACAGTGTAGGAGATAGACTCTGTATTTTATCTCCTCTTCTTCTTCAGGTTCTGCAAGACCTAGGGGGTATTCCCTACTCAACATCCATGAGGATATGCATACAAGGCTGGGATGCTGACAGAAAGCAGATAAGTCCTCCTGTAAGTAGACCAAAACTGAAAGATAAGAGCAAAGGGGCTAGCTTGGGGCCTATTTGCAGTTGTAGACAGAGGACTGAGGATCCTAAAACTAATTCTAATGTCCTAAAGATTGTTTTAGATTTAGATTTAGATTTTAAGTTTGGATGCAAAGCTGAACATGGTTGTAACACAAACACAAAGCAAGATTGGTGCCTATCCAGGGCCTAGAGTCAGTAGACATACACCTGTGAATGATCAACATGAACAGCTAAAACTGGATTTCACGGGGATATATGTGATACCTGCCTTACAGATATCTCCCAATACAGAGTGTTAAGTTATCTCTACTTATGGCATCCCTACTGCAGTATACCCTTCCCAATGTTTAACCTAAAAATAGTTTAATCCACCCTTCGAGCAGAAGTTAAGAGATCATACATTCAACACAGGAATTCTATGTTCTAGAGTCTCAAATATTGCTTAAATATCCAGACTCAGAAGAAAGATACATGCAATACTGGAGACAGAATTAACAAAACACATGCTAAGATAGCATTTCTCATATAAGATTAATCATAAAATCAGTGGGTTCATGCCAAAACATACAACAAGAGATACATAGACTCACAGGTTAAGCTATACAAAGCAACCAGATCAGCTTGTTTTGAATTACAGAGCCAAAAATCTTCAACTTTCAACAACCTAAAATGAGTAACACTTCCTGCTTATAACAGCCAGGTAGTGTACCACAGCAATTAATTACATGGTTGACCAAAAATCCCTCCAGATACACAGTATCAGAAAAATGGCGCTCAACGCATTACCAGATTGGTGCCCAAACATGAATGCAGTAGGTAGGGGAGGAGACAGGAAGAAACCTCGAGCCTTGCGCTACTGTCCATTGATGTACACCTCCAATCGGGTATCAAATCCGTCCATACCTCTGCAACCTTCGCCATTAATGGCGCACCAACCCGCAGCCTCGGGAAAACGTCAAACAGTCGATCGCTACCATTTCCCGCCAAGATACCTTATCGTGATATTTGAAAATATGCAGGATCGAAATATCCCACATGCACCCCGCGGCGACCTTTTCAACACTTTATATACTAGGCCACGAGCATATATAATGTCGGTGCTTTTGCTCCTGACGACACTAGTATAAGACTTCATCATCATTATCCTTCAGCAGCATGATATCTTGTCGCTTGAAATATCACCCTGACATCAACATCATATCGTAATATAACCTGCATGATAATCGCCTTCATCGGCACAACCTGATCCATCGGAGGAAGATCCTCCTGCTTAGCCGATACCAAATGTCTGGCCGATGAACATCCAGATGATGTCACCGTCATATCCTGCTGACGTCATCATCATGTCGACATCAGGATGATATTCGGAAGATAACTAGATATTTGGAAATATCATCCTGATGCACAAATATCATGCTGCACTATAGCTTCGCTATAAGATCGGGGTGATATATGAATATGACAGATATTTGAAAAGATCACCCCCCACTAGACAATGCACGAAGCCAACAGGTGGATATCTCTCTTCGGAGATATCATGATGCAGACAGGCAGAAAAGTGGATATCACCCTGACGTAAGAATGACGTCAGCATCATCAGGATGATAAAACAACGAACATGAAGTGATACAACAACATCAGGATGATATTGACTAAGATCATCCTGACGTTCAAAATATGATGACCACGATGAATATTGGGTCACACTTAGAACTCTACAGCAACATCATCAGGATGATCTTAACCAAGATCACCCGATGTTAAAATATCACCCCGGCGAAAGATCATGCAGGCAGAAAATATGATGACCCTCGCAAGCAACACGGCGATAACTGGAAATATGATCATGATGATGACGACCCTTAAGAAAAAACAAGTCGGGTCGAACAACTCAGAAAATAACCCCTTCAGAAGATCGGGGTGACATCATCATCATAAAAGGGCAAGGTGATATTTGGAAGATCACCGGATATTTGAAAAATCACCCTCCGCAAGAAAATTAAGGCACATTGTAGCTCATCAGCAGGATCGGGATGATATCCAAACATCACCCGATATTGAAATATGATGATCCTGATGAAAAACAAGTCGACAGAAAACATGATGATGCAGACCATCATCGAAGACAATATGATGATGATGATCACCTCCTCAAAGAAAATATGATGATGTAGCTGAAAAATGCTGAGGAGGTCCAACACTTAGAACATTTTTTGGATACTTAGGGAAGGTGCCATGCAGCAAAACCCTGAACATAAAATATTACTAACAGAAGCATTGGAAAGTGCTTTAAGAATTGATCAAGCTGCCATTGACAGTGGTCGAAAAGTCTATGGCTCAAATGGGAAGTTAACAAAGGAAGACACAGGAAACAATGCTTATGTCATTAAAATCCTCAAAAACAATAGGAGTGCAACCACAGACAGGGTAACAGATCAACCCCCAGTCAAAAGGATAAAAGATGATTACAATGGGAGAGATTATTATCCTCCTAACGTTTAAATGCCATAGATCGATCTAGAAACAATGGGTATTATCCTCGAGACAACTACCAAAGCTAGAACCGCAATAGAAATGGCAATGGGAATGACAGAAGATATGAGAGACCTCCTTATGAGTTCAACTAGTTTTGTTCTTTTCATAGAACAAGGGGGCATAGCACAGAGTCTTGTAGGGAATACAACAGATTCATAGCAAGACTTACGGAAGACCAACAACATTTGTTTATAGAAATGTTCTTAAACCCACAAGAAGTCACACTGGATAACAAGGATACAAGACAAAATCAAGCTCCAATAGCGCCACAAAATGTAAACATGAGAATTTATCAGGACCCGTTCCCCACAAATCGAGATACAGAAGTGACAAATCAAAGCAAAGCAACTCAAAGTAGTAACCTTGAAATCCCACCACAACTAGGACAAAAAGGAGAAACTAGGTTGATGGGATTGGTTGAGATCATGCATAATCAAGAACAAGAGGAAGAGTGTGAGGAAGAAAATGAGCAAGTAGAAGCACATGAAGGCACCATTTCAGTGGTAGAGCCGATACCAACTCCAATTGGACCCTACAAACTCATAGAAGACTTAAAGAGAATGCATGCGCATTTTTCGTTCATTGACTTGCTTAGGAATTCCCCTCACATCACTTTGCATTGCTACAAGCAATAGGCCTAAAATATCTTGACCAAATTATGCCACCACCTAGTTAGCAAATCAATCATGTGGACTACGACCTCAACCCACCAAACTTAGAACTTAAAGATCCAGGGTTTTTCTTCAACCTACAACATATGCCCTATGAGGTAGAATTAACAAAGAAAGAAGTCCTTGCACTATATCTTCAAGTGTGGATCTATGACACATGCATCAAATGAACATTAATCGATGATGGAGCTGCAGTGAATATAGTCCCTTTCTCACTCTTAGAGAGAATGGGCTATGGACATACCAAAATTACCACTTCAAGAGACACCCTAAGAGGATACGATAATCTGAAAGCAAACACCATAGGAAAGATTACCCTTCTAGTGACTTTGGGACCCAAAACCATTCTAACCACTTTTTATGTCATAGATAATGACACGGGATATAACTTGATTCTTGGGAGGCCATGGATACACAGGATGAAAGTTGTGCCATCTACGTTGTTTCAAGAAGTTTGCTTTTTACACTTAGGGAAAGTGTATGTCACACAAGGAGATCCAGAACCTTTTAGCCTGTTAAAATCAAATACTTTAAACAAACGCATAGGTATTCCTATAGACTATGAACTCCCTACCAACAAGTTAACCATCCCAAATCCTACACCTCAGTCAATATATGTAAAAAGGATGGAAACTCTAGAAAAGACCATAAATACCGCAGAAATCAAAACTTTAGAGAATGGGCCCTTACCAAAGCAAAGGGAAATGGTTTCCAAGGATTAAATGATTGAAATCATGGAGTTGATTGAACGAGATGGACCACTCCAATTACCTTTAGAAATACTCATGATCAATGTCCAAGAGGCCTACAAACTCTTTCCTTGCATAGGGGAGAAGCCTCACATAATGTAAGGACCAGTATTTCAGACCACCACATTAGATCTGAGAAATGTAGACCCACATGCTTTCTCAAATGCAGAATAAGACATAACAGAAGGATATACACTATTATCACCACTAAGTGAGTCACGTGTCCCTAATACACCTGAAGAAATAGAATTGTATGAGCCCCTCACACCAATGGAGGACTTGTATAAACCAATACTACCCGTGGAAGATGCATATTCCATGGTTAACAAATCAACCAATGCTATAGGGGTGTTACCTAGGATGTTTGTAGTATCCAAACCACAAGAAAAACCAACCACTTCCGCCTCGGTTCAATCAAACAAACTTGGTGAATGGGAAGCACCTCAGGTACAAATAGAAATGTTTGAAAGACTTCTTGATGAAGACGAAGAAAGCAAAGTTATCTTCCATAGAGAATGGAAGATGAGAGTGACAGTCGGTATCAATGACCCTATCATTTTTGAACTACCAAAAAGTTATATTGGGTATGCCATGGATCTGAGACCAGAACCCAACGGGAGGACAAGTATAAGCTTTGCCCCTCCCAACGAGAAAAGAGAGCTACAAACTCCTCTTGAACTATTCCAATTCTTATAAAGGATCCAAGAGAGACTAGAAATAAAAGTCTACATGCAAGAAAAATTTGATCTATTAGCAGAATTACTGAATTGTAATAGAGTCCTGTATTGGACTCCCTCCCACCAACATGCATTTTAGGACTTACTGCGTCTCACAATGCCAAGAGAAATTACCGAGTTGTAAGTGATAGATTCAAATGACAAACCTTACAGGATAGGAGAACTTGTCCTAAGAAGAGGTAGTACGAAAAACAAGAAAAGAAGATAAAAAGAGCCTTTTCAGAAGACTGGAAAGGCCCCTACATGGTAAAAGAAGATATCAGAAATGGTGCCTATCTCTTGTGCACAATGGAGGGAGAGGAATTTGGCAAAACAGTCAATGCCTTTCACCACAAGAAATATTATGTCTAAAAAGACCAAAAAATCATAAAACATAAAAAACAAAAAAAAATCAAAAATGTCAAAAAATAATTTATTTCTTGCATTTTTGCATCATTCTATTCATCTTGCATTACTGTTTGTGACTTGCTCTTGTACTATTTTCCCTTTAGTAAGGAATCTAATGTTGCCCAGATACATGTTATGCTTTCAGGACCTAGAAATCCCCATTTTTCACAACCATTATCCCCCTTCATTCCCAATTATTCTAAATCAAAGCCTAGGTCTTAGCTTTAAATTGATCCCAATCTTAATGAGTCAAGATGTTAGGTCTAAACAAAGTCAGTATTCAAACCTACAGTGTTCAAAGGAAGCTTGCAAGTAGACCTTCCCAATTCTTCCCTAGTAGGAGAGAAGTCCAACCAGATTACAAAAGCTTTAGGGGGCACTCAACCCCTTATCCTTCTTGGCCAAAAACGTCAGGTAGATCAAAACTCTGAAGGAAGCAATCTAAGATACAAGTGAATAAAATAAGAGTGTTGAAAAAGTGAGAATTAAGGGATCAAAGCATTGCATAGCAAAAGTCTCAAAAGCATTCATTTCTTGAAAAGTCAAAATCCAAAAAAATGAGAAAAATCAAGTGAGGAAAATACAAAAAAAAGGAAAAAAAAGAGTGAAAGAGAGAAGATTGTTGAATGTCCATACTCTTGGGTGGAGATCGGTCTAAGCTCAAAGCCTCAAGGGTGACATTCTAATAGAGAAATAGAGGTACTAAGCACACACACGCATTGGCTAAGCAAAACCAAAGAGTCTAGTAGTCTCTAGGATCATCTTCTATCTAGGGACCCTTTGTTCTATCCCATTTACCTTTTACCCCAAGTCTATCTTGCTTGCAATCTATGATCTAAGTCTAGAGAACACCTATAAAATCTACTACTTGTCTAAGTTGAAATCTTACCAAATTGTCTTATCTAGATAAGGATCAGTGTTTAGCCTCTAGCAAAGCCTAGAAATCAGAACAACTCCATGATTCATTTCACTCACCACTTGAGTTTCCCTAAATCCTATCTCATAGCCTTGAATAGATCTCTCATATCAGGCCAACTCGCAATCCCCTGAATTGAAAATCATATTTAAGAGAAGTCACTATGTTTGCTCCACATTGCATTCATACCAAAATTGAAAAAAGAGTCTCAAAGCAATAAAGTCAAGTGTCATATCTCATGACATTCAGTAGTAAGTGCCTTAGTTTCATTTACAGTATTTCTTGTGTTCTTGCATTATCATATTGTAAACTACATATCATATATATGTCCCACCAAACTACAAAAACATATCACCATTGTCATACTTGCATTTGTTAAAAGAGTTGAAAAGGTCAAACATAATAAAAAAGTTCCTAAAAACTTCCAAACATGCACAAGAGATGAGTATGGAATTTGACAAAAAAAAAACCATAGAAAAAGATAAACTTTCATAGATACATCTAAAGTTTACAGTAGCAAAGAGCTAAGAGAAAATGCTCTCGAGAAAAGTAGAGGCTCCCCATGCAAGGGGGCATGAATTTCAAGAAAAGCAAATCAAGGACGGTTCCCTCCAACAAAACCCTCGGGGCTTCGGCTCCTCCGTCTACGAGTGCCACTCATCACTCCATGAGATCTGTGAGAATGATGTGCTCTGTTGTAGGCATGCAACTATGAAGGCCCTGCCATCCTAGTATCAGGACGCCTAAAATTAAGGTGAGTCATCTCTCGAAGTACTTTGTTCTCACCCTGAAGTGTGTCAACTTGGGTCATCAATTCTGTAATCATCTGACACCCATGGTAAACAGGAGAAAAAATGTCAGTGTGTCGTCCTACAGCAGGGGGCACACCAGGATCATCCAAAAGATGATCATGGGTCATTCTAGTGAAGGGAAAGGTCAATCCAACATTAACCTCACGAACCAAGTCTCTCCACTCTTTAACATTACCTAAAATGCCAAATCAAGACAAGACCAAGTCAATACCACATGAAAAGAGAAAGGACAAAGTTAAGTGAAAAAAAATAGACAAAACTTATGTGGATCTCCAAGTTGCCAATCAGGGTTAAGCTGACGCATGACCTCATCTGAATGAGGAGGTCAAGGAACAACAGAAGGACCCTCGGGATGTCAGGAATCTCATCTGAAACGCCAATGTCATCAAAATCCTCATCCTCAAGAGGGGCCTCATATGAAGAATCATCACTATCAGGAACATAGTCCTCATCAGTGGACTTTGAGTCAACTATCACAATCAAAGATCGGGAAGGAGTCCCTCTCCCTCTCCTTCGTCCTCCTCTAGGAACCCTAGTGATAAAGATACTTGGAGTCAAAGGTGTCCAAACAACATTCCTCTATCTAATCTCCCCCATCTCCTGAACGGTCCTGTAACAAGTAGACACTAGGGGCAAGTCCTTGGGGACATCCTCACCGAACTGTTACACAACACGGTCCACCCAATGAGCCTCAACCTAACCATTACAATCTATGATATCTAAAACCTCACGACAGTATACTCTCATCTCATCATCTTGGGCCCAAGCCCACTCCATGTCATGATAGGGGTCAGAAATCATGTCGTTGTCAGTAAGGGTAGCAATAGTAGGAAGAGTGGCATCAAAATGACCAATATGTGCCCACCTCGCTGCTCTTGGTAGTCCCCTGTCCAGAAGAGGAATGAGCTTATGATAAGGCCTCATATGCTCAAAAATCCATGTCATGATCAGAGAAGAGTGGCTAAAGGCTAGAGCCTCTCGCCGAGAGATCTGATAAAAATCTCTGTAGACCATCACCAAGATATCAAGTCCCCATGCATAAACTATGCCTTCCTCTAATCCTCAAATGATGGGTGCCCAACACCATCTCAGATAAGCTGAGGCCTTGTCTCCCGACAACCTCAAAGCAATCAAGCCAATCAGAAACCTCCTCAAAAGTGGGATACAGAGGCGAGATACAGACATAAGTTGAACTCCTGTCTGGTCCCCAGGGTGATTAACCCCCATAAACACAGCCTAGGAAGCCTTGTCCTCATAGGACTCGCCGACATGAAGAAACAGAGGTTGTCCCCTTACAGGAACCCCAAGAATGTGATATACATCATAAAGAGTGATAGTCCACTCTCCAGAAATCTACAAGAACCTAAATGTGTTCATGTCTGCATCCTAGTAAGTCAAGATATCATAGCATATACGGGATGCAAGATGGATCATAGGAACATGGCAAACTCTAGCAAGACCTGCCCTCTTCAGTATGGCACGATCCTCTGTGCTCAATGAAGCAAACATCCCTAAGAGCCACCCTTGCTCTCAGCAGGCATTCCATCGAATATGCATCTCCTACAAAAATAAAAAGAGAATTTTAGATTAGATCTCATAAACTCACAAAAATCCCTAAAAATCATAAAATTGTAGAAAACCTTTCACAAAAAAATCGTATAAACCTTCAAAATTGCAATAAACGGGTAGATTTATTGACCAAATCATGTCAGATCAGAGTAAAACAAGTGTTAAGCAACTTCAATCGAAGTCAGAAATCAGTCCAACAGGGTTGCCCCCTGGGCGACCCAGGTGTTTTTCAGGATCTCCCCGGGTGACCCTACCTGGAAAAAGGGGTGACCCTAGGAATGAGCCCCTCGACCAAAAATTGTTCTAAAAAACCTCATTTCTTGATCGATTTCAGAAAATGAAAGATTAATCTTGCTCTAAACGACGAGATGAACACAATACGACAGGAAAATTCACCAAAAATAGACAATTTTAAGAGATTTTTCACAAAGTACAACCTAGGGTGTAGAGAAGAGTTTTTCACTAATTGCATACCTGATTCTCCGCGGTTGAAGAAGAGGTGGCCATCTCTGCGATCTCCTTGACGATACCTCTTTGTCGACTTCTCACACAAACCATTTTGTCGTTGTTTCACACCGATCTCACAATCTGGCTCTCTTGGTTTTCCCTTAGCTTAGTTTCATTTATGCATTTTAGATTAGTTCTTTGCTTTTATGCATTTGTTTCATGTATTTGTTTTGTGCATTATTTTGCGTGCTCTCATACCTACAGGTCTGAACCAACAAAATAAAGCAACTAGTCAAACTCAAACGATCAATGGTAAGTTTGTCATTTCAGTTTTCATTATTCGTTTTGATACATTTAAATGTCAGACTAATACTAGTTATTGCAGGTACAAATTGTGGGAAAAATCAACAAGGCCTAGTTCAGGAACGGTACCTACCTTTCATGTAGACTACTGTCCCTAAGGGGGCAAATATGTAAGCACAAAAATCACGCACTGCCTCCATGAGGACCCTTATGATGATTCAAATCCTTGTCACATACAAGTAAGCATGAAAATAATCCTTTGAGTAGCAAGCCTCTTGATGACGTGTCATCTTTTCTTGTCTTGTGTCATTTCTGCTTTGTTAATTTCTCTCCCTCCCCATTTGCGACGCTTTTCGACACTTGTCAACTTGCATTTTATGGCTTTCGACCTTGATCCTAAGCCTTGTGAGAGTCTTGTAGATGATTTTTAACCTCTCCCCTTTGTTTTTCCTCTACATCCTAGAAGCCTTCTAGAGGTCCCTCAATCCATCTCCCACTGACAGTTTTCATTTTTGATCGACCAATCCAAATCTCCCCCTATTATTTCCAGATCTCCCTTCGAGATCCTGCAGACACAGGTGGAGATTTGGATTCTTCCACATGACTGACTTGTTTCTTGATGCATAACTCAACCTTTTCCTCTCTTCTACCATCTCCTAGCCTATTTTTCTGCATTTGACTCTGTCCAGCCCGAATCTCCCCGGGTGACCCTACTGGTAAAAGGGGTGACCCTGCCGTTTTTGGACCCGCGGAAAAACTCAAGTTTCTCTCTCATTTTTTCTCCGTTTTCACCCTTTTTTTCTTTCTTTTGCATGATTTTTTATCCTTGATATAAATTTAACTATTTCATGCACCCACACATGCATAATTAGCTCTATTTGATCTCAAATTATCTCTCTAATCAATCTCATGCATTCTCTCACCTCCATTTCTTCTTCAGTGATAAGCTGTCATTGCTTCATCACTCCCTAATTAGTTGAGTTCACTAGGTAATCAACCTTGTTAACTCCCAAATCTATTCTTGTTAACTCATCAATCAAATGAGTTAACTCTTCAAAAAATTCCTTCTTATAAACCTATAAATACCCCCCTCCCCCAAGCACAAAGGGATGCAAATTCATTGTGCACACAACTCTTACTGATTTTGCTCTCCAACTTAGCATTCGAATGCTCTTACAGGATGAAGGTACCTTTTTCTTTTATTGTTCATCCAAGTAGCATCACGATGCTTCATTCTATGCCATTGTGCTCAATCCAATCTCTTATTGAGCTCATACAAGCTTCATCAAAGCTTCTTTTTGGTTCTTCGGGTCATTTTGTTGTCAAGAGGATCACCTGCTGCCACAGAAGGATTCAAGGTTTCCTACACAAGATTACTGAGGGTAGTGGAGTCAACAAATCTTCATGTCTTTCAGGTTCTTTCATTGCTTTCATAGTAATTAGATAATCACATTTGCTCTTGGGAATAGTAACACATTGCTTTTTCCTTGATAGTTAGATCTTGCATGTTAGATTAAACGCTTTCATATTTCTAGATCTACATTGTTAGAAGAAGCATTTTCCCTTTCCATTAGATTAGATTGCATTAAAAACACCAAAAACCCAAAAAACATAGATTACATTGCATTGGAAAAGTCATATAGGATTGCACAGATATTTCCTTTTCATAGATTAGAAGCACTTTTATTTCCAAAATACTCTAAAAATACCAAAAAGACGCTTTGCATATCATTTAGCTTGCATGCATATAGATACCCTAGGACAGATAAAATTGCAAACCCTCGATTCCATCACAAGATAATCACGGTTCAAACAATTCCAAACAAACCCTTGATTTCATCACAAGGTAAAAAACAAAGTAAAAACACAAGCCAAACCCTAGGTCAACAAAACCCTAGGTCAAAACCCTAGACCTAGTTAAGGTTAGCTATCACACATACCCCTCTATCCTGATTCACAAATGTGCTTAGGAGTGAGAGGAGAGTGGGTGAGGGATATCCATAACGAGATCAAGGAGATCCATCCACGACCACAGCAACAGACATTTGTTCTACCACAAGGAGACCCATTTGTCCTCTTGTTGGTAGAAGAAACTAGGCAATTACAATTGCACAGAGCATTTCTTAGAGAAATAGAAGTAGTAGAAGCCATCAATGAAAACAACTGTTTACCCACACAAAGGTGGAATTTAAGGAATCCAAACAGAAGAAGATAAACCAGTGACCCTTCGGGTCACAGGGTTATCTCAACTACAACAATTGTTGAACGAAACATACAACAGAATGCACAACAACAAAGGCCACAGAACTTGCCGACCCCTCTCTGTAAAGTCCAGCTCTCCAACAAGCCAGACCCCCACCGTGTCTCACCTCCTCTCGACTGGCTAATTTCACGTGAGTGAGAGTGACATGGCAGATCACCCTGTGGCAAGGAGGGAAAGGGTCTGTGTGCGTGTCGAAATCTGACCCGATAGCCCTAGGCAATCAGAGTCACAATTTTGAGCATACATAGTAGTTCTTAGAATTTGTGGTAGCTGGAAATGTTTTGTTTGGACCTATAGGTGCATGTGGAGTCCATCCACAATAACCTCTCTCAATTTTAGTCTACTAAAATATGTTTGACCATGTCGAAATCAAATGTATTCTTGCAAAATGCTTCAGTTTCATGCAGCACAACCTTGCTAGATGCCATATTTTTTGTTCTTCTCGTCATGGGGCTGAATCGACTGCACCAACATGTTGAGTGGGTAGTTAAATGTTAGGGGAGGTCTCATTTTGTGTGCCAAGCATCCCAGTCGTTTCGGGTTGTAAGCTATCAACAAAGTCGAAAGTTGCTAGGACTGAAATTTTGCATTCCATAGGTCATGGGGTCGAACCAACTGTACCAACACATCCAAGTGGGTGGGTAAATGCTAGGGGAGGTCTCGTTTCATGTGCCAAGTGTCTCAGTCGTTCTGGGCTACAAGATACCAACAAAGTTGAAAGGTGCTAAGAGTGAGATTTTGCATTCCACAACTCATGGGACCAGCAGACTGCACCAACACATTGAGGTGGGCAAGTAAATGCAAGGGAGGTCTCATTTTTTGTGCCAAGTGTCCTAGTCATTTCAGGCAGTAGGCTACCAACAAAGTCCCTTAGGATTCCTAAGACCAAAAAATTACCAAACCTTTGACGGAACAGTTCTCAAAATTTGTGGTAGCTGGGAACATTCTGTTTGGACCTATAGGTGCACATGGGGTCCATCCATAATAACCTCTCTCATTTTTGGTCAACTCTAGTATGTTTGACCATGCCAAAATCAAATGCATTCTTGCAAAATGCTTCAATTTCATGCAGTGGAAAGGTGTTAGGAGTGGCATTTTGCGTTCCATAGCTCATGGGGCCAAACGGACTATGCCAATGCATCAAGGTGGGCAAGTAAATGCCAGAGGAGGTCTCATTTTATGTGCCAAGGGTCCCAATTTTTCAAGGTAGTAGGCTACTAGCAAAGTCACTTAAGATCCTAAGAGCAAAAACTGCCAACTTTGACAGAGCAGTTCTCAGAATTTGTGGCAGCTGGGAACATTCTTTTTGGACTTACAGGTGCACATGGGGTCTATCCACAATAACCTCTCTTAGTTTTAGTCAAATCAAATCTCTTTGACCGTGCCGAAATCAAATGCATTCTTGCAAAATGCTTCAGTTTCATGCAGCACAACCTTGTCAGGTGCCATACTTTTTGATCTACTCATCATGGAGCCAAATTGACTATGCCAATGCATCGGGGTAGGCAGGTAAATGTTAGGGGAGGTATCGTTTCATGTGCCAAGAATCCCAGTCATTCTAGGCTGTAAGATACCAATAAAGTGACGTGCTGATAACTTATAGCCCAGAACAACTGGGACCCTTGGCACACAAAACGAGACCTTCCTTGGTATTTACCCACCTGCCCTAACATGTTGACGTAGTCAATTTGGCCCCACGAGTTGTGGAATGAAAAATCTCACTCAGTCTTGTTTGTGTTTGTTGAAGTAAAGGTTGTTTGTAAATGTGTTATCAAGGAAGTTAAAGTCTTGGATGTCTGTAAGTGAAACAAGGAACGTACACATAGATCTTTATCCTTTATGTAACATATACTTCACTTATGGTTTGAAATGCATACTGAAAACAAAAGATAAAGTAGATATATTTATAATGCAGTGATCCTATTGAAAGTGGTTGTAGTGCATGTATCTCTCTTTATTGTCATTTGTTGTAGGTGCAAGTGCCCTAGTAAACATGTATGCAAATTAAAAAAAAAACAAAGGAGATAGTCTATATGGCCCTTTTGGATAGAAGTGCAGTGAGTTTGAGACTAAGAAAGTGGAATTGCTTCATGCTTCTTGCTTTGGGATAGTTAGTATTTGTTAATCATAACATGGTTTTACATTGCTTGATTTGTCAGAGTTTTATTTTATCAGTTGATATTGTCCCTCATAGGACAGAAAGTTTGTTCTCTATGTTGTTGAGAAGAGTTGAGAAGTCAGCTTGAGACAAAGGTGCAATGTTGAGATATGGACAAAGTCATTGATGTTTCTTGTTGGGTTGGAGTTTGAAATATAGTCTTGAAGGGACAGTCAAGGGCATGTATATTTCGATTGATATAGTGATACAGTATGTATTGACTGATTTGCATTAATCATGACAGCAGTCTAATGAAGTGTCTTTCTTGAGAATGTTAGGACAAGTGCAATAGGATAATGTATCTGATGTTGGCCAACAATGAATCTATGATAGTTTTGACTTGTGCAGTGATTATGTTTGACATGACAGAGGTAATGTGCAGAACAATAGGCAAAACAGGATAGTTTTTTGGGCAAGTGATTATGATGATGTGATTAGCAATCAGACATCAAATGCAAAGATGGTACCATGAGAATTACCTATCTTGATAAGGGGAGTGATTGCTTTACATCCTATGGTCCTTTGTCATTGGATGTCAAAAGGGGAGAAGAACAACTAGGTGCAGCTACAAATGCTTGATTGGTTGACATCAATGCCAAAGGGGGAGATTGTTGAACATGTTTGTCATTGACATCAATGCCAAAGGGGGAGATTGTTGAGCATGTTTGTCATTGACATCAATGCCAAAGGGGGAGAATATTGAAAATGTTTGTCATTGATGTCAAAGTGGTTGATTCTAATGTTGCATGCCATGCTTCAAGATCATTCATTCATGTGTTGTGTTGCTTCTCTTCATGTCATGGGTTGTTGTGTTGATTCTCATCATGTCATGGTTGTGTTTCTTCTCATCATGTCATGGCTTGTGTTGCTTCTCATCATGTCATGGCTTCATGCTTTCAAGATAAATTTGGTGATAGAATTCTTATCATCAAGATCTTGGTTTAGGAGAGTTCACATTCATGGTTCAGAAGAGTTCACTTGCTTCTTCACACAACTTCACATGCTTCATGATAAAGAGTGTTGTTGGCGTATTCAAGTCTTGTATACTCACATCATAGTATTGCTCAGGAATGCCTTGATGTCTTAGGAGTTGATGGTATGTTCAACATTGATTTCATCTCTATTGCATGCCTTGTTCTAGGAATTACATGTCTATATTATCCTATTTACCCTAATGCAAATAGTCTTCATACATAAAACTTCTCTCTAAATTTTTCTTCTGTATGTGCTTACCTTTTTTATCTTCCATCAATCTGCATCTAGTTGAAGTTTTATCTTATTAGGGTTTATGTTTTCTAGGTTTCTCGATGTTAAAAAACTGAAACCCTAAGTCTTTATCCTAAACCCTAAAAACAACATTATCTTGTCAAGTTGTCACCTCATATAGTTGCTTTTTGTTTTATTAGTTTGTTGACCTGTGACTATAAGTCATAACTTAAAACTTACCTAGTGAAGGGTATAAAATTCGTGATGGAACCGGCCTCTTCCTAGTTCTTACCGGCACCTCCAAGTTACCCTTAAGGCTTTGGGTGCCATCTCAGATCTAAAGGCTCTTATTTAATCTGTCTTACCTACAAACCATAAAATCAAAGGTCCACATTTGAAACTATTTCAAACCCTAATGAACATTCACCTCAATGAAGTTTGACGGGCTTCCAACATTGCAGAGGGCAACAAACTATTTGTAATCAGTTTTTTAACTGTCTATTTTCATCAGTTATTGAAAAGGCAAAAACTTTAATATACAAGTGTTCAGTGAGAAGTTGGTAAGTATTCTTGTGTGGTGTATATGCTCTCGGTGGATATATGAATTTTTACAAAGAATGAGCTATAGAGTAGTGTACAGAGTTAGTGGAGGCATTAATGATGTGAAAGTATATCCTTCAGATTGAGATAAAGATTGCAAAGACCTATTTTTGATCTTGAGAGGTAAATCAATATTATATCCCACTTGTTATGAAAAGCATGATGTTCATGAAGATATAGACATGATTAACTGTTCATTGTTTATATCTATTTGATCTTAGTGTTTATTGGAGAGGCTTGTGAGGAATCTTGTATGCAAAGGAAGAAGGTGTTCAGTATGATGTATTCATATTTGATAGAAGTCAACCTGTATTAGGTGTCATGAGGGTTGTGTGATGTATCTGTGATAAATTTTTGTAAGGAGAAAATACTTTGTATTTAGAAGTGAGAGTCTTTTATTGTAGAAGGTTGAATATGTGTTATTTGCAGTGAATGATATGATGAGTGTGTAGAAGATCTTGAACATCTTTAAAGCAAGAAGAGTGATGACTAGTCAGATAACCATTATAAAATGATATGGTATATCTATTTGTTAGAAACAGCAAACAAACTGACAGAAACAGAGGAGAATGAGACTTGTATGGCAGTGTTATGGAATGTATGTAATAGAATGATGTCAAAATTGATATCTTGATATGAGAGCATAGTTGTTAACCTTTGATATTGTAGGGAGCTTTTGAATGGTACAAATTAGATTAAACAGAATCAATACTTGCATGTAATTCATTTTTCAATATTGTTGATAAGGTTGGTGCCATATTGGAGTTGGTGCCTTATTGGAGTTGGTACTCCTAGTTTGTAATCAATTGAGGTTATTGCTTATTGGGGTTGGTGCCTCTTGAAATTGGTGTTTGTGTTTAGATGTGTTGAGGTGGGTACCTCATTGGTGTTTCTAGGTGTGGTTATTGGGAACCAGGTGTGCATTGTACCTGAGTTGAAAAATAGTACTATGGTGTTCTTTGTACCTTGGAGTGGGTGCTTCAAAAACAAATGTACTTTTCTTTCTTTGGAGGATGGATTTGGACAGTAGATCCAAGTAGCATTTCTCCCGTGGTTTTTCCCTCAAGGTTTCCACATAAATATTGGTGTTATGTGTGGATGTTTTATTTGATGTGCACTTATGTTCTTTCTTGTGAAAAGTTGTTTTAAGATTATTGAATAAGTTTTTTGTATATCACTAATTCACCCCCCCCCCCCCTCTCAGTGATAGTGAGTATTCCAATACACTTTATATTGACTAAATGTTTAAAAATGTTTATTTTAATGCAGCTTGGAACTGAAGCTTGGTTGATCGCTGGTCATGTACTTGGAATATATGGATGTTTACTTTTTAATATAAAGACTTTAATGTGACATTTTAGGTTGTGTTGCATCCACTTGTGTACAAGTGCAAATCATGTCAGTTGCATTTATGTTTTAAAATCCTTGTAAATCATTTGTCTATGCCACCTAATATGAATAAAAAAAATACTAATAAGTAAACAAATGTGATGTGTACATTGATTGGTCCCTACATGTGCTATTTTTAGAAAAAAAATTAAATATTTAATAGATCCCTGACAACCAAGTTGTGGGCTCAATTTGGACAACTCCTATACCATGTATAGGAGCCCGACCCACTATTGAGCCCTCTCCCCTCTCTATTTATTTTAGATAGACATTTAAATATTTATGTTATTTTACTTATGAATATATTATTATTAAGATATATTCTAGGTATTATTAAATATATAAATACTTGATAATAATGATTGCTTTGAGCTCTCTCTCTCTCTCTCTCTCTCTCTCTCTCTCTCTCTCTATATATATATATATATATATATATATAATTGTTTTTTTTCCATGTTATGAAATATGAAAATGGCTATAAAATTTTTTTAGGAAAAAATATTCTTTTACATCAAACATAAAGTGGACAAATAAAGTATCTAACATTTATGACAAGTGGATGCAACCATGTGGAAGCGGCAACTTGAGAGGAAAAGAGAATACTATGTCAAGCATTTCAATCTTAAATGTGATGACAAAATAAAATAGAAATTGAAAATGTTAATAGCTCAGTGAAGGACTAGTTCCCACCATCTTAGGTGTGAGACCAAAGGTGGACAACACTTAAGGAAGAGTGGACAAATAGAATATGTTGTTTTTGTACTTTGGGATTAGTGGAAACGGAATGGCACTACATCACAGAATGTCCAACTTATAAGAATATTCAGATCAATTACATTGATATTTTAAATGTGGGCTCTTTGATTACCTTGTTTGAAGAGGAAAGGGTGACAGGAAAATAGATTATTTGATCAAGATTTACAACAGAAGATCCAAAATCCAAAATGAAAGAGATGTCAATCAGACATAATGTGGGCAACCTGCCTATTGGAGCTTTTGTGTATGCACCCTCGTTTAATATCCTGAGATCCCGTAGACTACGTACACATTATTAAAAAACCTTCATTCATTCATTCAAACTCTATTAACTACCCTCCATTGCTAATAGGTTTGCCAATTAAAAAATAAAAATACATATAAAAAGTGAGACAATTTTTCTGCATTTTAAAACTTGAAAACTCATTAAAAAAATTATCTACTAATAAATTAAAGAAAAAGCATCAAAACGATCTCTACAGCAAAAGTTTTCTCTACACTTTACCTTTGCATAACAATGAAATTAAAGAGAAAATTGTCAATCCTTTAGGGGAGAGGACCCAATAGTTGAGCACCCTAACTTCATGCCTCTCAAAATCATACATGGCAATTTCGAATCACTCCAAAATTTTTACAGTAGTTTACTTGGCAAGGCCCCTGCGTATAACTAAGGTTTTAGGGCCACATCATCAAATGTGATGCCACATCAGCATGTTTTTTGTTGAGGTGTCAAATAGTTCCCCAAAAAAAGGGTGGACCAATAGGTGTCCATTAAGTCATGTTTTGTTGGTGGACTGATGTGGCATCACATGATTGGTTTTTTTTTAAATTTAAAGGGCACATTTCATTCAATTATTAGTACTTATAATAACACTAACAACCTTAAAGTCACTACTACTGGTACTAAACTTTTAAAAATATTGAGTCTTAAATGCACAAATACTATCTCAGCCATTTGGAACTATCTCACCTATTGGGTCTTTTCCCGTAGTCTCACCAAAATGGCCCATTCAACTGGTGACTTGGCGTTTCGAAATTTGAGCCCCATTAGTCAAAGTTAATGTCGATTTAAGTCTCAGATATTTTGGAAAATTTGACAGAATAAAAGATATTTTAGAAAAATTGACAGTATAAAAAATCAAATGCCAGAAAGTTCTCGGGCGAAACATTTTTCATGGCCTCTGTCAGAAAAAGAGCATTCATGGAAATTGTTTGGACAAATGAAGTTCTGAATTGATTTTCTGGCAGAAAAATTCAAGCGCAGTACGCCACTCAATGCATACGATTGTATTGACAGAAAGGTTGTTGAACGAACGTCATTTTGTATTAACCAATGTTTGAAGAGGCTTCCCACTTTTATTTTTGATTTTGATTCGTTTAAAATATTGACAGAATGTCAGTTGCCAAACATTATCGGATGTTATTTCGTAAGAACTTTCAGGTGCATAATGTCTTCAAATGTAGTTTTCCAAGCATGCCACTTCTATAATGGCTGCTATATCGATCACCTTTGAAAAGAAGTTGAAAGGGAAATCCTTTGATGTAATAACCAAAAAAAAAAAAACCAAAGATGAAAGGGGATGTATGTGGAAACTTTAGAATAATACAAAAATACATTATGAATGAAAAGAGGTTGATGTTTTCCAGGAAAAATCAATAGAAAATATCATTTTCTTAATGTCATACTTGAGTCTTTATATTCAAAGTTTTAATTCAAAATTATCATTATGCACAATAAAGAAATACGTACATTAGTATTTAAATGATGTATTTATGTGAAAGAGTTGGCATCTACCATGTACTTATATGCTTCCGAGTACTTGTTCTTTAGTAGTTTGGACTCAGACCTTCATATATGTTGTCCAAAAGTTAGCTTACGTAACAATTTTTGTTACATAAACTGGGAGAAACCAAAGTGATAGAAGAAGTGAAGGGCCTAATAGACTTTTGTGAGATTTCTCCAACTATTGTGAGTTGTCACTATCGCATAATAGAGTCAAACACAAAATATCTAGATACAATAGCAAAAATTCCATTTGCTAACACCACCATGACACTAACCACACCAAAATGGATGTCGAAATCATGGCCCTTTCTATGTAGAAAAATTAAAAAGCCCAAATTTGAAAAATAAAATTTACATCTTCACATGGTTCATCCTTACATCTTTCATGGGGGCCACACTAGTTCTAAATCCATGAGTTTCACTTGCATCATAATTCCATCCACGCCATTCCTTCAATTTTACACACTGATGATCTCATGATTAGAGAAAAGGAAAATGCTTATGATGGTATTTTTCATGCTACTAATGTAGTTTTGTAGGTTCCACTAAAGACTTGCATGTGTTGGAGTTGTTGTTCAAGTTTGTTAATGCTATGCAGAAAGAGTTTGAGATGGGTTTATAGGTCAATCAATTAGACACAAGGATTTTCATTTCTCAGACCAAGTATGTGAAGGAAATTCTGTAGAAATTCAAGATGGAAGATTGCAAGCAGTCAGTACACCTATGGTCACTAGGTGTAAACTTAGCAAAGATGATGAATCTGCCTTTGCAGATCAAACTTTGTATAGATCCATGATTGAAAGTCTCTTGTATCTCACAACAACAAGGCCTGACATCATGCAATTTGTTTACATGGTAGCTAGATTTCAAGCTGCTCTTAAGGAAACACATGTCAAAGCTGTGAAGAGGATATTCAGATACTTGAAGAGTATAATAGATTATGGTCTATGGTATCCTGTTGGTGATTATTTCACTTTGAATGCATACACAGATGCAGATTGGGTTGGTTGTGTAGATGATAGAAAAAGCACTAGTGGTGGTGTATTCCTTCTAGGAGATAGATTGGTAGCTTGGTTAAGTAAGAAACAAGAATCAGTCTCTTTGTCAACAGCTAAAGCTGAATATATAGTTGTTGTATCTTGTTGTACTCAAGTGTTATGGATGAAGCAAATGCTGCAAGATATTAAGGTAGATTTTGATGGGCCATTAACATTCTTTGTGATAATACCAGTGCAATAAACATCTCAAAGAATCTAGTTATGCATTCAAGAACCAAGCACATATCCATTAAATATCATTTTCTCAGGGAGAAAGTTGTTGAACAGGAAGTCAAGTTGGAATATGTTCAGACAAAAGAATAGTTGGCAGATATCTTTACAAAACCTCTTCCAAAGGAGACATTTGAACAACTCAGGCAGATGTTAGGAGTTATTCCTTCTCCTATCTCTAATTGAATACTAAATGTATTCATCCAGGGTGAGTATATCAGAGTATTTCTTTATCCCTGGTACTGCAGTTGTCCTGAAGGATGATTGTCCTCAGGTGGAGTAAGTTAGCATTGTTATTTTTCTATGAGTCCCTTTGTAATTAAAGTCAAGGGGGGATAATTCTATAGCATTTTCATAGCAAAGTGCTAATGCATGTCACAAGAGGGAGAACGGTATGGTTGTCATAGGTGGTTGTTATGATTAATTCAGATTCAGGTCAGGTTCAGGTGTTGCCATCAATGACAAAGGGGGAGATTGTTGAAATTGTTGTCATTGATGTCAAAGCAAAGAGCAATCGGCATGTTAAGGAGCAATCGACAATTTGTGGAGTTTGTACAAGTTGTGTTGAAGCACTATCAGCAAAATGCGCTAAAGTTGAACCAAGTCAGGTCTGTCAATAAAATGTTCTCAATCCGAACCAATGTTACAGCAACAAATGTTCATCGGCAACTGTTGGCAAAATGTTCCACATTCGAACTTGTTTTATATCAAAGAAAAGACTTGGACGAAAAGAGAAGTCAAATGACTTCCATTGGCAAAATTATCATTTTGCTAACTTGTTTGTCAATTCGGCTTTTAGCCGATTTACCAACAAAGCAAAGCAAATGGTTGAAAAGTGTTCTAAGAAAAGTATTGTCAGGAAACTTTTAAATTTCTGAAATAGTTTGCAAGTTCGTCTTTTAGCCGATTTGCCGACTAGTCGATAGCGGCTTATGAAGGCTAAGTATAATATCTTTTGAAAAGAGTCTTCGGGAGTTTTTGAAGAGAAACAAAGTGTTTTTAAGTAGTTGTCAAGAAAGTGCATTAAAGACTAGCTAGTTCAAGAGTTAGTATTTTTCTTGATTCGTCGACTAGGCAACATTTGGCCAAGAATTGCATGTTGTGTGAAGCTAGTTTGTGATCGTTGATAATCACCAACAAAGAGAAGTTGGTAACAAAGCGTAAGTTTGAGATTTTTCATTTTTGCTGATAAGTTACTAAGTTCGTGAAATGGCCACTTTGCTGATAAAGTGTGCTAAAGGTCAAAGTTTGGAAAAGGCAATATTCACCAATAGAAGGAATGAAAGCTAAAGATAAGGCAAAGTTTGGAATAAGCAATATTTGTTGATAAAAGGCATAAGGGGATAATGTTGAGGTTCTTAAATTTGAGAATTCATTGATAATGGAGGAAACAAGGCTAAGTTCGTAATGTTGTACTTTCATCGATAAAGCATTTATGATGGAGATAGCTAAGGTTAGAAAAAGAGAGAAGTTGCCGATAGAGTGGACAAAGGATAAAGTTTGTAAAAATGAATTTTTGCTGATAATGTGATAAAAGACAAAAGTTTGGAAAAGTCTATTTTTGCTGATAAGAGTCAGAAAGGCACAAAAGACAAAAGTTTAGAAAAGTATATTTTTGTCAATAGAGGAGATTGCCTTAGTTCAGAGATATGTGATTGCATCGACAAAGGGCGATTAAGGACAAGGTTTTAATAAGATAACTTTTGCCGATGAAAGTGACAAAAGGCTAAGTTTGTCATATCAAGTTTTTACCAATAGCCAGCATGTCCAATGTTACACTTGCAGGGCCACATAAGTGTTAATTTGATTAGACAGAATGTATCTTGGTTATTCCAACATGGATGCCTACAGTGAACACTGATTTCTGATGATTGCGTGACACTTTGCTAATATTTATTTTTGAGCCTGAAGTTTGCATTAGTTGTGCGATAGTTAAACTGATTGTGGTCTGTTATGAAATGAATTGAAACTATTTTTGAACAGTTGATGGTGGTTCAACTGATTGGGCGTATGTGTTTTTATACACATTGAATATGTGTTGAACATGTTACTCACTGAATTGAATATCTTTTGTTCAAAGGTTTAGAGGGCAAAGGTTGCACGAACATATAGATGTTCATAGGAAGATTTATTGAAGGAGGTTTGTAAAAGAGGGCAGAGAATGCAGATAGCATAGAGAGGAGTATATTGTGTTAATGAAAACACAAAGTGTAGGAGTGCAGATGATATTGTATATGAATTAACAGGTGCATTTCAGGTTAGTGAAGAACCAGTGACTGTACATCAGAATTTGTAAGGATTTAGGGGTTAGTGTCGATGGTGCTCAATAGGTGTACAATGTACCTGAAGGTTGGAGCCTCAAAAAATTGTCTTGGGTGTCAATGTACCTATAAGTTGGTGCTTAACAAAAATTTGCAAAATCCTTTATTGTGAGGTTAGATTTGAGTAGAAGACTCAAGCAACATTCTCACCATGGTTTTTCCACATAAATCTAGTGTTTTCTTATGTGTGTGTGATTCTTTTGTGTGCTTTTCATTTTTTATTAATGGTTGCATTTTAAAGTTTTAACATACACTAATTCACCCCCCCCCCTCTCAATGTATTATTGTTCTTTCAATAAGAAGGGTAACCAAATTTGTGGGGTTTCAGGTGGAGCGAGACTTTCTATATCTACATCTGGATGAAGGAGTTTTAGAGGTCAATGAGACTTCTGGGGGTAAGGGATATATGATGTAGAGCATTGAGGATTCACCCAAACAAACATACTTCAAACAAATGACTTTTCTCACAATCTTCCACTATGCTTTGATGAGAATAGCAAATAAGGTATTTTTGACATAATTTTGAGAAGACAACTCAAAACAACAATCTAAAAATAGATTTGGATACCCATTAATCCCTTCTATAACATATCTTGAAATGGGGTATGGTTACTTTGAAAGGAAAGGTTCAAAACTTGAATGTTCTACTCTTGCCTAGGTTTTGAAGTGGAATAGCAAATGGGGGTTTTCGGCCATAAATTTCATTATAAACATGATATCTAAAATGCAAACATAGTTTCAGACACCCATTTGGACTTTATACAACATATCCCAGAACCAAGGTAGGTTACTTTGTACGAAATCCTTCAAAAATTGATTTGTTTACTCACTATACCTTAACAAGGGTTTCAAACCTGTTTGTAGTAAAATGGGCATAACTTTCTCAAAACACCATGAAATTAAGTGCAATAAAAATAAATAGAAATTAGATTTAATTATCTTTCATTTCCAATTGGTCTCATTCCATGAAATTACCATACTAAGTCGTACCAAGCTCTGCAACAATAATTTAATGTTTAGAAATTACAGAAAAAAGGATGTCTTTTATTGATTTCACTTCAAAATATAACAACCCACCTTGATTTTGACCTCCCCAAGGCTATTTAAACATGTACCAGCCATTTACAACTAATTTTCCAACTACAAACATTCTAATTTCTTCATTTACAACTTATGACTCTTCAGCTTCCCACTTTTTACAACTTTACAATATGACAACTTTTACAAGATTTATAAATTTGACAAACCACCACCTATAAACTTAATAATGACTCAACACACCTTACACACCTTAGAAATGGTCTTTAAGACCTTATGAAATGACTCAAACACAACATAAAGTAAATATTTATAAAATGGCCTCATGGAAGCATAAAGTCCATTAGGTGCTCCTACACCATACTCCCAACCAAAAAGAAATTCAAAGCCCTCTTGAATTGAGAGTAGAAATAGTTTTCATCTCTGAATGAGCTTGCTTGATGTCTTCTAACTCCTACCCTTTGTATTCTTGGAAAAATCTCCAATTGGTCTTCATTTTCACTTTGGGTTTCATCTTGAACTTTGGCTCAACAAGAACTATGTATACTCCTTCCTTACTCTTTCTCCCTTTTGTGTAGATATAATCCCTTCACCTTTGGTCCCCACTTTTCCCATCAGCTGCTCTATCTTCAACCTTGCTTCCTTGTTAGGATCACAAACCTCTAAAGTGCAAAAAACTAAAAAGCCATTATACTCCTTGAAAATCAATGAAGAAAACATCATACCATCATACCTTTGAGACCAACTTTGATCCTCCAAAACCTTAACCAAATCATCTTTTGACATCAATTCAATATCATCTTCTATTGAAATTAGATCAAGCTTCACACCTACTATTTCAACATCTTCATGGTTTGGCATGGCTGCCTCCTTCATGGGTTTGTCTTCCTCTACTATCATCTCAGCTTGCTTGGCTTGTCCTTGTCTTCTTCCATCAACAAAGGTTTCTTCCCATTTGGTTTTAATGCTTTCATTTGTCTTCTCTTTTGCATTAGCCTTTGAATAGGCCATACAACCTTCTTCTTCATTGTCAATTGCTAACTGAGTGCTCTTTTGAGAAATTGCTCCATCTCATCTTTCATCCTTCTTCTCATCTCTTCTAGTTGTTCCATAGCCTGCCTTAGTTTTTGTATTTCTTGGTCAAACTGTTGGGATAAGGTGTCATTAACCTTGTAAATCCCAATATTGTATTTATTCCATTTATTATTTGTAATTTGTAATTACCCATAAGGCATGTACAAGTTTCATCGGCAGTGGTAAAAATTATTTACTGTCCACGATAATTACGGAGTTACTGCACGGTAAGTCCCAGAGTTACCAATGGTAGTTACGGGATGTCATTTACTATGGTAAATGGTAATTGGTCAAAGTGGGGTGCACATGTGGAGGAATAATCTATTTTTAGTGTTATGACGCACGTTATAGATGCTGTAAGAGGGTGTAAGAGATTCTATGACAACTGTAAGTTGTCATAAGAATCTATGACACTAATAATAGCATATGACGCATCATAAGATTCTGTAAGTGGCTATTTTTGGCCCCAAGTCATTCAAGATTTCATGAAAACCTTTTCCCAAGTGTAGGATGCATGTATGACAGCATTTATGACCCTGTAAGAGCCTATTCTTGGCCATGGATGCCCAAGGTTGTATTGTTGACTCTTGAGAAGTGTTATGGACTTGTAAGAAGTCATTTAATGTCTTGAGGTTGTGTAAATTCTATTAAAACCATAACATAGTAGATGAGGTGCATATAACAGTTTACAGGTACCGAGGTTCTGCCGGAGTGAAGGTTGGAGGACAGAGGAAGTGAATGTATTTGTAATCTCCTTTTGTGAAGATAATACAACTTGGCCTCTTTTCTTGGTGGAGTTTTTTACCCGAAAGGGTTTTCTCCACATTAAACACTTGTGTTATGTGCTTCATTATGCTTCTGGTATATTTATGTATTGTGGGTTTTATGCTTTGTTATAATCTCCATTAATAACACAGTTAAAAATTGTTGAAATTTATTCAAATCAAATTTTCTTTGAAATAGTGTTGCTTTCATTTATAACATTTGGTATTAGAGCCTAGCTAGCTTTGACTCTTGGGTGGTAGTGTGGAAGCTGTAGCTGCAGTGGGAGATTTGGTTGTGTTTGTTTTGTAGATATTGTGTTGTTATTATGGCTGCATCCACCGTTGCATCAACCTCTCGTTTGGACATTGAAAAGTTCAACGGAACGAGGTATGAGTTGTGGAAGATAAAAATGAAAGATTTGTTGGAAGAAAGAAACCAATGGTTGGCTTTCCAAAAAGAGAAGAAACTTGATGATGTCTCTCAAGATGAGTGGGATAGATTGGATAAGAAGGCATGGGGAACCATTCGCTTGTGCCTTTCAGACTCTATCCTGTTGAATGTCGCAAAGGAAGAGACTGCATACAAGTTGTGGAAATGGTTGGGTGAGATCTATCAAGCCAAGAGTATGGTAAATAAACTTTATTTAAAAAGAAAATTGTTTTCCATGAAAATGAAAGAGGGTGAGTCAGTTGTAGAACATTTAAATTCTTTTAATTTATTGGTGAGTCAGCTTGATTCAGTAGATGTTGAGGTTAGTGAGGAAGATAAATGTATCTTACTTCTATGTTCTTTACCCAAGTCTTGGGAGAATGTTATCCTTGCTATCACTGCTAACCTTGCGGATCTGAAGTTGGATGCTCTTGTTTCAATGCTACTATCATAGGAATTGAGGAAGAAGAGTTTAGATAGTTCAGGGGATGCTCTTAGTGTCAGGGGAAAGTCTAAGGAAAGGGGACCTAAAGGAGATCAAAAAGCGGCTAAGGACAAGTCCAAGGGCCGGTCTAAGACTCTTGGTAAAAAGAACAGAGTTATGTGTTGAAACTACGGTAAAAGGGGACACGTGAAGGAGTGCAGAAACCCTAGGAAACAGTGGGAGAGTGCTTCAGATAAGTCCTCGAATGTAGGTGAAGAAGTTTTACTTTCTGCGTGTAATCTTGTTTCTAATGATCACTAGTTGGTTGACTCAGGATGCTCATTTCATATGACTCTGCATAAGGAATGGTTCTCCTCATATGAAGAATATGATGGAGGTAATATCTACCTTGGTGACAACTCTACATATCCGATTGTCGGGAAAGGAAAGGTATTGTTGTGTTTCAGTGATGGGAGGATTAAAACCCTCCCTGGTGTTTTGCATGTTCCTGGATTATCTAGAAATCTAATTTCAATTTCGAAGTTGAATGATTTGGGAATGCATGTGACATTTGACAAGCATGGCTGTAGATTGGTGAGAGGGAACTTGGTGGAAGCGAAAGGGAAGAGATTTGAGAACTTGTTTAAGCTTGAAGCCACTACAGTTTGTAATGCCTCCTATGTATCTGAGGATACTACTAAAAATACATGTATGTTGTGGCACTATAGATTGGGCCACACTAGCAATAATGTACTGAAAACTATTAATAATACAAATTTGTTGGACGGTTTCTCTTATTCTGATGAGCACTTTGATTTCTGTGAGCATTGTGTGTTTCATAAACAAAATAGAAAATCATTTCCTTCAGGAAGCAATAGAGCAAAAGAGAAGTTAGAAATGATTCATACGGATGTGTTTGGACATGTGGATAATGAATCTATTAGAAAATCTCATTATTTTGTAACCTTCATTGATGATGTATCTAGATTTACATGGATTTATTTTATAAAGCATAAATTTGAAGTTTTCACTAAGTTTAAGGAATTCAAAGTCTTAGTAGAGAACCCATCAGGTTTAAAGATAAAAATATTAAGATCTGACAATGGAGGGGAATATTACTCTAAAGAATTTGATGAGTTTTGCAAGGATGCAGGTATAATCAGACAAAAGACAACTCCATATACACCATAGCAAAATGATGTTACAGAAAGGATGAACTGAACAATTATGGAAAGGGCTAGAAATATGCTTAGTGATGCATAGTTGGATAAATGCTTTTGGGCAAAGGTTGTGTGTACTGCTTGCTACTTGATAAATAGATCTCATTGTAAGGCTCTTGATTCAACACCTTATGAAGTGTGGACAGGTAAGAAACCTTTTGTTTCACATTTAAGGGTTTTTGGTTGTGAGGCTTTTGTTCATGTGCCTAAGGAAAAGCAATCTAAGTTAGATCCAAAGGCTGAAAAATGTACATTCATTGGATATGGTGATAATGTCAAAGGTTATAAGCTTTGGAATCCACTAACTTGCAAGATTATCTTTTCTAGAGATGTTATTTTTAGGGAACTTAGAGCTATTTCTGAACCTAAGCAACCAAAAGAGAAAGAAGAAAAGGTAAAGAAGGTGCACTTTGATTTAGAGCAGCAAGATGCACCTCAGGAAGAATAGAATGATGGATTGGGGGGTGAAGAAGAAGAAGATTCAAGTAGTTCTGATGAAGATGAATCTGTTGTGACAGAATAAGTTGGTACAGATGATCATATAGAAGAATGAGTAGAGTCTCTTACTCCACCCTTGAGGAGATCCACAAGACAATAGAATCCAATTGATAGGTATAGCCCACCAGATTTCTGTTGTGTATATGTTTTATTGAGTACTAACAATGAACCTAGATCCTACAGGGAAGCTATTGCTACAAATGATAGTGAGTCTTGGTAGCTAGCCATGTAAGAGGAGATGATGGCTTTGGACTCTAATAACACCTGGAATCTTGTTCATTTGCCTAAAGGAAGAAAGGCCATAGGATGTAAGTGGGTCTTCAAAAAGAAATTTGGAGTAGACAGGTCATTGGAGAAGTACAAGGCTAGACTGGTAGCCAAGGGCTACTCCCAGAGAGAGGGAGTTGATTTTGGTGAGATATTCTCTCCTATTACTAAATTAACTTCTATTAGATTTCTCTTATCCATTGTTGTAGCTTATGATTGGGAGATTGAGCAAATGGATGTTAAGACTACATTCTTGCATGGAGATTTTGAAGAAGAAATTTATATGCAATAGCCTACAGGTTTTGAGGTAAAAGGAAAAGAACATTTGGTTTGCAAGTTAAAGAGGTCTCTTTATGGTCTGAAACAGTCCCCCAGAATGTGGTATCAAAAGTTTGATTCATTTGTTTTGAAATTGGGTTTTGTTAGAAGTGAGGAGGATCACTGTGTTTACATTCATTGTGTTGATGATTCTATACTGGTCATTGCTTTGTATGTTGATGACATGTTTTTCAGCAATACTAAGGGTATGGTCAGTGAGCTTAAAGCCCAACTTTTAGGTGCATTTGAGATGAAGGATCTTGGTGCTACAAGGTATATTTTGGGAATGGAGATCAGAAGGGACAGAGTTAACAGAAAGCTTTGGTTGTCACAAAGTAAGTATGTGAATACTATCAGAGGTTTATTTTATAGGACTATAATCCAGTTAGAGTTCCTTTACCCATTGTTACTAAGCTTTCATTAGATATGTGTCCAAAGACTGAAGATGATCTTGAGGATATGTCTAATGTGCCATATGCTAGTGCTATAGGGAGTTTGATGTATGCAATGGTTTGCACTAGACCAGATATTGCCCAAGCAGTGGAAGTTTTGAGCAGATTTATGTCTAACCCTAGTAGACAACATTAGAACTATGTGAAGAAGGTGTTTAAATATCTTGCAGGTACTCCTGATCATTGTCTGGTTTATTCTGGTACTGATAGTGCTGATAAATCTTTGGACATATAGGGTTTTGTTGATGCAGATTGGGCAGGTGACTTGGATAGTCGAAGGTCCACTAGTGGCTATGTGTTTACTCTATTTGGAGGTGCAGTGAGTTGGATGAGTAAGAGGTAGCCCACAGTTGCTTTGTCCACCACAGAAGTAGAGTATATGGCTGCAACTCATGTCTCTAAGGAGGCAGTTTGGTTGAGGAGACTGTGTACAGGAATTGGTTTTGATTGCAGGAATATTCAGATTGGTTGTGATAACTAGAGTGCTATTTGTTTGGCTAAGAATCCCATGTATCATGCTCGAACTAAGCATGTTGATGTTCAGTATCACTTTGTTTGAGAGTTGGTTGCAAATGGAGAGATTCAGTTGAAGAAGATAGACACTTAAGAGAATGTTGCAGATTCATTGACCAAGCCTGTGAGCACAGAGAAGTTCGTGTGGTGCAGAGAGGCCATGGGCCTTGTTTCTAGTGCCTAATTATTTTTCATTTGATTTCCTATGGGTTGATTTACAATGTATAATGTCAAGTGGGAGAATGTTGGGATAAGGTGCCATTAACCTTATAAATCCCAATATTGTATTTATTCCATTTATTATTTGTAATTTGTAATTACCCATAAGGGATGTACAAGTTTCACCGGCAGTGGTAAAAATTATTTACTGTCCACAGTAATTACAGAGTTACTGCACGGTAAGTCTTGGAGTTACCAACGGTAGTTACAAGATGTCATTTACTATGGTAAATGGTAATTGGTCAAAGTGGGGTGCACATGTGGAGGAATAATCTATTTTTAGTGTTATGACGCACGTCATAAATGTTGTAAGAGGGTGTAAGAGATTCTATGACAACTGTAAGTTGTCATAAGAATCTATGACACTAATAATAACATATGACGCGTCATAAGATGTTGTAAGTGACTATTTTTGGCCCCAAGTCATTCAAGATTGCATGGGAACTTGTTCCCAAGTGTAGGATGCATCTATGACAACATTTATGACCCCGTAAGAGCCTATTCTTGGCCATGGATGCCCAACATTGTATTGTTGACTCTTGACAAGTGTTATGGGCTTGTAAGAAGTCATTTAATGTCTTTAGGTTGTGTAAATTCTATAAAACCATAGCATAGTAGATGAGGTGCATATAACAGTTTATAGGTACCCAGGTTCTGCCAGAGTGAAGGTTGGAGGACAGAGGAAGTGAATGTATTTGTAATCTCCTTTTGTGAAGATAATACAACTTGGCCTCTTTTCTTGGTGGAGTTTTTTTACCCGCAAGGGTTTTCTCCACGTTAAACACTTGTGTTATGTGCTTCATTCTGCTTCTGGTATATTTATATATTGTGGGTTTTATGTTTTGTTATAATCTCCATTAATAACACATAGTTAAAGATTGCTGAAATTTATTCGAATCAGATTTTATTTGAAGTAGTGTTGCTTTCATTTCTAACACAAACTCCATTTGCCTCATCTATTCCTCTTTTCTCTTCCTCTCTTTTCCTTCTTGCTTCTTCTTTTGTGAACCCCCAGCCTGCAAGTACCTTCTCAACAAATCCATCTTCTCTTCAAGCAAATCACTTTAACCTTGCTTCTCTTTATCTTTGCCTCACCTAGCTCTCTTCTCTTTTCCTCTACCTAGTCTTTTGGCAACCAGGTTCTCTTTTCAACTTGCATAAACACAAACACACAAACACCAAAATCTCTTTCCCAGACATTCTAAGCTCTAATACTAATTTATGCAGAGCATGGAGGATTCAACCAAACAAATATACTTCAAACAAATGACTTTTCTCACAATCTTCCACTATGCTTTGATGAGAACAGCAAATAAGGTAATTTTGACATAATTTTCAGAAGACAAATCAGACCCATGTGTGATAGGTGAAAGTCAAGTGTAGCAGATCAGACATAGTCATGAAACCCTAACCCTACCATCATCAATGAATCTAACCTAAATGAAATCAAAGAACAATGCAATTCAAGCATAACATCACCTAGACCGTGCGATTCCTTTTTTGAGAGATGTGGACTGCTTCTTCAACAATGAACAATTGCAATGCTGAAAGCTGCCATGATGGATGATAGAAGCTCAAATGAATGCTCAGATGCTCAAGATGATAATGTAGGTGCTATATGATTGCTGGATATGATTGATGGATTTGATTGCTGGATTGCTGGATCGGATTGCTGGATGTCTCATATGGAGTGAGAGGGTGTTTATATAGGACTTAACCAAGATCAATCAACGGTGGAGATTCAGAGGCTATGTGAATGGCTATGATTGAAAGTTACTAAATTTAGATTCCATTAATTGTGCATGTGAAGGATATGAATGAAAGTTGTCTTACAACACATGATTGACTGGACAAGTGTTGGAATGTGATAAATGATGAGGGCTTAATTCAAATAAAATATTTGAATTAGTTGGGATATTAATTAAATAAATTAAGATTTATTTAATTAATAGGATAAATGAATAAAATGGGGTAAGATATGATGTGGAAATTAATTAAATAAATAAAATTTATTTAATTAATTGGCTAAGTGGATAGGGTATGATTGAGAATGGGATTTTAATTAAATAAATAAAATTTATTTAATTAATTGGCTTAATGATTAATGATTTAACAAGGTGTTGCTAGACATGGACAAAGTTGGGACAAATTTGGGTGTCTACATTTTGCCCCTCTTTGATACAATGTTCGGTAGAACGTTGTGTCAAAGAAGATACGATATGTGTTCGATAAACAAGTTATGCCCCAGTGTAACTGGCAGGTGATGCCCCCTCGAGAGGTAAGCCAGGCTAATCAGGAAGGGCTGGGTTGGCTCTCGATAGAAGAAAAAGGCTAAAAAGAAGGCTGACACGAAGAAAATGGGGGTTGCATGGAAGAAAATAGGCTGTGGCATAGAAGAATTAGGGTTTGGAGAAGGGCTATAAGTAGGTTCTTCAATGGCAAATAGGCTCATTTGTGCTCAGAAACTAGAGAAACCCAGAGCTCCTGAGAGTGAGAGTTGCAGAGCTAGCAGGATGGTTATTCCACGTAGGGATCATCGTGCGGAGCGAGTGAGGACACATGGATAGATGTATGCATATAGGTAGATGGTAATGAAAGATATATATGGTGGACTTATGTATGGCTAACACACTTGTTTTTGCAGGAGCGGGAACATGGACAAAGGATGATAGAAATGATTGATCTTGGCTGAGTATGATGGAATAGATAGGTAGAATGAATAGGTAGGATGATGATGGGTAGCTTTCAAGTAATTGCTCAAAATGAAAAGAAATGCAGTCCTTATGTTTGATATAGCATATGGATGTTATGCACCAGGGTATAAGAGACCAAGGTGTCGAGGTATCCAATGCGCAACTAGCGTGTTACAATCTTGTCTGAACGCATGAGGTCAAGATATTGAGCCAACATGCACAAGATATGAATAACAGCTAGTGTTGGACTTTGATGCTACAAGCAATGGTTTGAGCTTATCTCCACTACACATAATGATAGCTTGCTGGGTATATGTATGGAGTTAGTCTTAACATAGAATAGTCTCAAATGCATAAGAGACTGTTTAGCTTCTCAGATGCTAGAGATATTGATATGTAAGATGCTAATCCCAACACGTACAAGATACCAATATGCATAGGAAGAGAATAAGATCATCCCGCAAACACGGCATACGAAAGCTATATGACCATGCCCCAATCCTTATTTCATCGCAACATACCAAGATATAAATAGATCAAGGCAGTCTTGATTAGGCATAGAAAAGGGACAAAAGATAAATCAAATGATAAATCAAAAGATACTGTCATCACGTTCTCTTGCCAAATTGTGGGTGCTCTTGGATAGATCAAGCTAGCACCTTGTTAAGAGGAAAGCTACATCTTGTTGAAGGCTAAAGTTGTTGATAAACTGTTATAGTAAATGTTGGCTTAAGGCATGCGGACAAATAGCTTCTAGCGTATTTTTGATTGGTTAAAGTGCTTGGGCTTTCAATATACACATGGTTTGCTTCTTGTTTGAGCTAATCAAAGAGAAGAAGATGGATGAGGAAGGAAGATGAAGAAGATGGGGTGGATCATCTGTGCTTGAGTACTGGAAACTTCCTTCGTATTCCAGACTGCCTACATACCCTGTATCCACGGGATCAAAGCACATTTACGATGAAGATGAGACATGATGAATATGTAGTTCTGGGTTTTATTGATGATGTAAGTGATGAAAGATAGAAGAATTTGAGATAAAAGATTGAAGGATGTTTAGAAGAAAGATGAAAGATGAATGATGAAAGGGGCTATCATCTTAGCCTGAATCAGAGTGCTTCCTTCGCATCTCAGATTGCCTACATACCCTATATCCACGGGATCAAGGCGTCAACGATAGGGCTGGATGTAGTTCTTATTGATGTCGCTAATTGGTTGGATGTTTGATCGGGCGACGTTTGTTGCGATTGTTGGATGAATATGGATAGATTGCGAAGATATGGGTCCTGGTTGCAAGTCATTAAGTCACATTTGTTGTTGGATATGTGCCATGGCTGAAGTTGATAAGGTTTGTTGTGTTGTAAGCTGAGTTGTTTGATGTGTTATGAGCTAGAGATAACAGTATCCACTTCCAAATAAGACTCAACAAATGCCCCCAATGCGGGATGAGGTTTATTATGCAGAAGCGATAATGCAGAAAAGATGTGGCTAAGATGCTAAGGTGCCAAAAGATATAGATATCACGACAATGTCTCAAATATGATAGCTAGCATTGGCAAAGGATGAAGATGAAGACGAAAGGCTATGTGTGGCATTGCGATATGGATTGTGATTATGGGGAAATATGATCAAACGAACCAAACAGATGAGGGAAGCTGGTCACTACACATAGCGCCTGTTTACCAAGTTTTCACTATGGTACTTATCCAAGGTGCCTGTTTACCAGGTTTTCACTAGAGGACGGATTATTTATTGTATATTTTTTTTGTTTTTGTTTGTTTTTTTGTTTTTTTTGTTTTTGTTTGTTTTTTATTTATTATTTTTTTGGTTTTTTGGGGGATAGATGAGATTTATGGATAAAACTTCTTGAGATGAACGCTGTTGACTGGTTCATCCAAGGGAATGCCTTCAGGTGTTGACAGAGTGTATGCACTGGATCCATAGACTGCTGTGATAATGAAAGGACCAAGCCAATTGGGTTCAAACTTGCCCTGTTTCTCTCGATGTTGTTGATTCCTTTGGTTTTCTTTAAGGACAAGGTCGCCAACTTGAAATCTGCGTTCTCTGATCTTTTTGTTGTAGCTGCGGTGTAGCCGGTTTTGATAGACTTGAAGATGGTTCAATGTTGTAAGGCGGCGTTCATCTAATAGCTCAAGATCATGGAGTCTGGATACTCGATACTCTTCATCTGAGATAGTATGTTGCAAGGATATGCGCAAAGAGGGGATCTCAACCTCGATAGGCAAAATAGCTTCAGTGCCATAGATGAGAGCATAGGGTGTGGCTCCAGTGGGAGTTCTGATGCTTGTTCTATATGCCCATAATGCAGGATGTAGTTGTAGATGCCAATCTCGACCAGCTTCATTAACAGTCTTTTTAAGGATCTTGATGATTGTCTTATTAGAGGCTTCAGCTTGACCATTGCTCTGAGGATAATAAGGCGTAGAGAATCTATGTTGAATATGGAACTTGTTGCAAAGATCTCTAACCTCTTGGTTCTTGAAAGGATGACCATTGTCCGTGACAATAGCTTGAGGAACTCCATAACGGCAGATAATGTAATGTAGGATGAATTTAGCTATTTGTTTACCTGTGATATAGGTCATTGGTATGGCTTCTACCCACTTCGTGAAATACTCAGTGGTAGTAATAATAAACTTATGACCGTTGGATGAAGTAGGATGGATTTTACCTACGAGATCAAGTCCCCATTGCGAAAAAGGCCATGGAGTGACAATAGGCTGAAGCTCATGTGCTGGTGCATGTATTAGATCTCCATGTTTCTGACATTGCAGACATCTCCTTGCAAATTGCTGTGCATCTTTTTCCATAGTTGGCCAATAGTATCCTGCTCGTAGAAGTTTCTTAACAAGGCTAGGGCCAGCGGAATGCGAACCGCAGACACCTTCATGTACTTCACGTAAGGCCGTTTTTACTTCCTTGGAATCAAGACATCTAAGAAGGATACCATCAAGACTCCGGCGATAAAGGGTGTCTCCTAAGATAGTGTAACGAGAGGCTCGACGGATAAAGGTTTTGCGCTGGGTGTTGGATAGTGGGAGTGGAAAGGTTTGATTACAGAGATACTCGTATATATCCTTGTACCACGATGAGTTGGGACCAACAATTTCACATATAAGCTCAGACTGTGGAACTTCAAATGCTGGGATCAAAAGCTGTTCAACTAAGAACTCACATTTATAGGTGTTAGATGGCATGTCTAAAAGAGATCCAATCATAGCCATGGCATCTGCTGCTCTGTTTTGTATTCTGGGAATTTGCTCAAAGGTAATATCCTCAAAATATTTCTTGAAATCATCCACCATTAGCTTGTATGGGAGAAGCTTTTCGTCTTTTGTTTGATATTCATCTAAGACTTGTTTGATAACCAACTGAGAATCACCAAAGACTCGTAACTATTTGATAGCCCATTGTACTGCCATGCGCAAGCCTGTGATTAAAGCTTCATACTCTGCTATGTTGTTGGTACATGGGAATGCTATTCTGTATGATTTAGGTATACAATCTCCTTGAGGGGTGACAAACAAGATACCTACTCCAGAACCATGTTGTGTGTATGATCCATCAAAGTATAGTTGCCATCGTGCGGGAGAATTCAAATTAAACAATCCTTCATTAGGGAATTCTGGATATATTGGCTGAATATCTATGATGGGTGTTGCAGCTAATTGATCAGCAATAACTTGTCCTTTGATAGCTTTGCGGTTCACATATTGTATGTCAAATTCACTTAAGATCATAACCCATTTTGCTAATCTCCTTGTGAGAAGGGCTTTTGAAAGGAGATACTTGAGGGGATCCACATTAGAGATGAGCTTTGTCGTTTGGTTCAGCATATAGTGTCACAACTTTTGGGAAGCAAACACTAATGCTAAACAAGCTTTTTCCATGAATGAGTAATTGAGTTCATAGCCCACAAGGGTTCTGCTGATGTAGTAAATGGCTTGTTCTTTGCCTGAGTCATCATGTTGAGCTAGAAGGGCACCCAATGCTGTGGTTGTTGATGATATATAGAGCAGTAATGGACGATCAGGTATCAGAGGTACTAACACAGGAGGTGTTGCCAAGTATTCCTTTATCTTATCAAAAGCCTGTTGACACTTTTCATCCCACTTAAAAGATTCACCCTTACGAAGAAGATGTTGAAAAGGATGACATTTATCTGCTAGTTGTGAGATAAATCTGCGGATAGATTGTAGCCTACCTTGTAAACTGCAGAGCTATTTGAGATTCGTTGGTGGAGGCATTTCTATGATAGCTTTTACCTTAGAGGGGTCCACTTCTATCCCTCGTCGAGACACAATATATCCCAACAGTTTTCCTGATGTTACACCAAATACACACTTCTTTGGGTTTAGTCTGACTTGGTATTTTTCTAATCGATCAAAGATTTGTGCCAATACTTGTAGATGTCCTTCTCTTGTCTTGGATTTTCCCAGGATGTCATCAACATAGTCTTCCATGATAGTATGAAAAAGGTCATGAAAAATAACTGTCATGGCTCGTTGATATGTAGCTCCAGTGTTTTTAAGACCAAAAGGCATTACAACCCAGCAATATGTGCCCCAGGGACAAATAAAGGATGTTTTATCTTGGTCTTCCTCTGCTATTCGGATTTGATTATAACCTAAAAATCCATCCATCAAAGATAGCATTTCATGTCCTGCTGTAAGATCTACAATGTTGTCTATGCTTGGTAGTGGGAAATCATCCTTAGGACAAGCTTTGTTAAGATCTCTAAAGTCTGTGCAGCAACGAACACGTCCATCTGGTTTTGCTACAGGTACCAAATTTGAAACCCATTCTGGATAATCAATAGGCTTGATAAATTTTGCTTCTAACAGTTTCTAAATTTCTACTTTGACCAATAAGGCAACTTGTGGATGCATTTTGCGCAATTTTTGTTTGACAGGCTTTGCATCAGGAGATACTGCTAAATGATGTACCACAAGTGAAGGATCTAGACCTGGCATGTCTGCATAAGTCCATGCAAAATTTATAGCTCTTCTCAGAAAAAATGCTGTGAAGTTTCTTCGTTCTTGCTCTGATAGTGATGCTGCCAAAAAGGTAATCTTCGGATTCTGTTTTGTTCCCAAGTTCATGTCTTGTGATTTTTCCACCAGCACAGTTGATTTTTCATGGTAATCAGTGGCAACAAGAAGGTCAAATCCCTCATCCTCAGGCGCCTCAGAGAGGTTTTCACCTTCGGATACGTCCTTTATTTTTACTTTTTCACGGTCAAGAGGCGCCTTTCAGTTTTCACCTAGTGACCTATTTTGTTGAATTTTGTTTATTTCACTTTTGCAACTGAAGGATTTGATACTTCCGCCAAAATATGCTAGTTTAGGTAAATCCATCATGAAACTTGCTTTATGATCACCCAGTGGAATACCTTGTCTCAAACCCATGAATTCTACAATGGCTTCGTCATTTTCAAATGTATCTAATATCGGTGCCCCCTGTTGGTCCCAATCGATGAGGTCAGGATATATGAGTGAAAGGCTAATGGAGGAATCGTGATGGCTAGAAGAGGTTGCGGAAAACATGAAGATGGAATGTTCTTGAAAAAGGTCAGTGATATGAAGGGAGGAGTCATCGATAGTATCTGAATTAGAAGTCTCTCCTACCGAAGAAGGTCCAACGTCAATATCAGAAATACACTTAATGTCTTTGGGTCGTGGTACCTCCGGTTGGTAACCAAGGCCTTGCTTATTAAACTTCTTAGACACAATAATGGGCTCAGTAGGTCCTTGTTCTTGTGATCCCAAGCCGCCATGTCCTTTATAGCCCATGTTCTTTATGATACGAAACCCATTGTTATATCGCTCTACTTCAAGTTGGACTTGGTCATTTTCATCAAAGAATATCCAAGAGTTGATGTCCTCAATGTCTTCATCATCCAAGAAACCACCCTTAATGAATACTGTAGGGGGAGCTTTGATAATAGCGGAGGATGAAGTTGGCTTGGATATAGAGGGCTTACCGTGAGATTTAGGAGATAATGGAAGGGTACCAACGCAATAGGACTCTTGTAATTTGTATTCACCAGGGCCATGTTCGGTATATTTGATATGGAGGTTGGAAGCGGCTTTGCTAGATGAGGGCTTGAGAAGATCGGATGGGTTGATATAGGATGAAGACGGATATGCCTCGGTGTTGATAGGAATGTGATTCGGACTCTGATATTTAGCTTGAAAGGCACGGCAGAACTCAAATGGGTTGGGATCAACTTGAATGGTAACCTCAACACCCTTATGTGGAAATTTAAGGCATTGGTGGTATGTAGAGGGAACTGCTTTAAGGGTATGGATCCAAGGCCGTCCAAGGATGATGTTGTAAGGAAGATCAATATCAAGGACTTGACAGCGAGTTTCTGTAATGACCGGCCCAACTTGAATAGGCAATAAGATAATCCCTTCGGTATCTCTTTCAGCACCATCATATGCTCTGATGGTAATAACCTTGGAGGTGTCAACATCTTTCTCAGAATATCCCAATTGCTTGATAAGTTTCAAAGAACATATATTAAGACCAGCTCCCCCATCTATCAAGACTCATTTGATACGGCATTGTTTAACAAATACTTCAATATGGAGGGCTTCATTGTGTGACGGATGAATGGAGGGCTGAAGATCTTTGTTGGAAAAGGTCAAATGACAAGGGGCTGCAATGCTAGCGACCATAGATTGGAATTGTGTGATATTAATATTATTAGGCACCGAAGACTCTTGTAAGGCTTTATCAAGGATAGCTTTATGTGCGGGGGATATGCGGAGCAGCTCAAGAATAGATATGTGTGCGGGTGTTTTACCAAGGTGATCCAAGAGGTTATAGTCAGAGAGAGATCGAGGAGAGTGAGGAGGTGCTCCTTGAATAGTAACTCGACCTCTTTGCGTGGTTACGGCACAATCAGGTGCTCTCCCTTGGACGGTAATGGTAGAAATGCGAGCATGGTCAATGCGGCCAATGGTAGATGATGCATAGTTATATGGAATAGCATTTCCAGCCTGAAGGTTATTTGTCTAATCATGAGATGGAAGTGGATTCTTGAAAGTCTCTAGATCATAGTTTGATGTTGATTGTTGAGCAGGTTGAGCTGTTGAAGGTGCGACGTTGATTAAACCTTGATCAATGTAGTCTTGGATAACATGTTTTAAGCACATGCAACCATTTGTTTTGTGCCCTTTAACTCGATGGTAATCACAATACTCATTTTCTTTGTACCAAGGAGCTCGAAAGAGTGGTTCGCCATTTGGTGGTGCATTGGGTAGAATAATATCTCCTGCTTGAAGTAGCTTTTGAAGAACAACTTCCATGGGTTCCACTAATGGTGTAAATTGTCGGCGTGGATTGGAAGTTTGGCATTGGTTTCTTCGTTGTGGAAAAGGCTGTCTTGGTGTGGAGGCTGCTTGAATGTTGATGGGAGCTCTCATAGTTTGAATATTCTTCACGTCTACAATACCGTCATTTACAGCATTCTTGTTCTTGTTCCAAAAGCGAGACTTATCATTGGAATTTTGGGGAGAATCTTTGTTGTCGCGAAAGATCTTGATAGTGCCCTTGGCAATTAAGGCTCGTTCAATAATAACTCCTTTGGAAACTAGTTCGTCAAAGGTGCTAGCACTCTGCAATTGTAGTTGGAATGACAGCTCAGGATGAAGATTTTGAACAAAGATGTCAAGCTGTTGTTTCTCAGATATTTCCCATGATAATTTGCTAGCCATATTACGCCATCGTTGGGTAAAAGTAGAAAAGGGTTCACCGTTGCCCTGTTTGGTATTGACAAGGTCATTCATGTTTACCTCATGTTCAATGTTGAAGGCAAAGTGTGATCAAAATTTGTTTGCTAATTCTGCAAAAGATTTGATGCCCGGGGGTAAATGAGAAAACCATTCAAGAGCTTGTCCTGCTAAGCTTCGAGGAAATAGTCTCAAAAGATACGTATCGTCATAAGAGACATCAAGACATGCTACAAAAAAGGCTCGAAGATGGTCTTCCGGATTCCCTTTCCCTTAGTATTTATCAAATTGTGGGATTTCAAAATGTGGTGGAAAAGGTATCATATTAAGAGACTTGTCAAATGGACAGGCGCATATGTTTTCGAGAGAAAAAGGTTTCTTGCCTTGTCCTACCCTTTCATCGATCATCTGTTGAACATCTGCTGAAGATAATTGCTGTTGTTGTGAAGGGGGTGGAGTATGGTGGGAGATGTATTGTGGTTGCGGTTGTGGGATATATGGAGTTGTGACTGTTTGTTGCGGTTGTGTACCCACAATGTATGTCAAAGGATTGGTATGTGACACGTATGTGTTGGAGGATTGTTGTCCTTGAGACACAAGCGGCAATTGGGTGTGCATCACATGGGAAGTGGATAGTGGATTGATAGTGGCGAATGGTTGGGAAGTTGGGATTTGATTCGTGACATGGTAAGTAATGGAGGGATTGGTAGATACGACAGAAACATTTGGATTTGTATTTTGGACAATATGAGGATGGGTATGTGTCATAGGTTGGGTGACAATAGGAACGCTTTGGGTAGCATAGGATGGATTGATGGTGCATGAAGGATTGGAAGAATATGACGACATAGATGTGAGTTGATCAACATAAGCGATCTTATTGTTCGGATTGGCTTGAGAAACAGGGGGATCACTCATGTCAATGAGACTGACATTGGAATTATATGATAGCATGGAAGTATTAGCAGTTGGTATATGGGATATGGTATTTGTATGAGATGTAGTGGATTGTAATGGGTGTGAAGCATGGACAACATGTGTTGTTGGAGTGGTTTGAGAGGTTTGCACACTATAAGACATGGGAATAGCTTGTGATGCTCGAAGTACTTGCGCTTGTGTTACATGGACAACTTGTGTTACTTGAGGCATGGAAACAGTCATGGTAGAAGGAGAGATATGTTGAGGAACATGGAAAGGTGGAATGTTGAGATTTTGTGACATGAGAGGGAGCACATTGGTGGGCACTATCAATGGTTCTAAAGTATGCTCTGATCGTGGTGGCTCAAATGAAGCAACAATAGGCAATGAGGACGATGTTTGCGATGTTATAGGAGATGATGTGACTATAGTAGATGGTCTACTCGCAACAACAACAGTAGTGTTGGGATCTTGCTCTCTAATAGCAGATATGTCAAAATCTTTTGGTAGTTTAGCACCCATGCGAGCAAGTTGGAGAAAGCAATGATCAGGCGCAGATATCATGAGTTTCTCAACTTGGTCCCATAGATAGGTATCTTGGAATTCTGATGAGTCGTCTTGAGATTGTTCTTCGAAAGTTTCCAAGGATGGTGGAGGTTGCATTCGTTGTGAAGATGACTCGCCAATAGTGTATCCTTGAGGTATAAACATATGAGAAGGCATACCAGTTGTGAATTGAGTTGCGTCCTTAAGAGGTGTTGTGAATTGTTTCATCGCAGCTTACAATTTGGCTTCCATTTCAGCTTTCAATTTGGCTTCTATTTCAGCTCGATATTGACTCCTAGTTTGAGGCATGATGTTGATGATGAAGTTGAGCTTGTCAAAGTTTTGAGACCCAAAAGATGATAGTTGGTTGGTTGGTTGATTGGTTGTTGTTTTGGTTTGCTAGTTTGGCTAAGTTGCTTGGTTGATTTGTTTTGGCTGAGTTGTTGTTGTTGGATTGTTGTTGGTTGTCCCTAGAGGATAGCTCAAAAACTCAAGGGAAAGATTGTTTGCTGTTGATGTTTGGCTTAAGGCGGCCACTGTTATGTCAAAAGCGATGCGAATGTGTGCGAAAGCGGCCACTGTTAGGTCAAAAGCGATAAATACTGTCTAAAAAGCAACCGCAAGTAGTGCCAAATCACAGGCGAGTCTTATTAAAACAAAAGCGATACCCATTTTACCGTAGGCGACGACTGTCTGTTTAAAGGCGATCCAGAGAGGTAGATGTGGCCTGTTCCAGCTTAAAAGCGGCGTAGAGATTCAGAAGCAGCCGATTTTCGTTCAGAAGCAACCAAAATTTACTACAAGCACCTGCAAAATCTGATCTTCAAAGAAAACAACTCTGAAAAATGAAGTCAATTAAGGACATGAGTCCCACCGGGCGTGCCAAAATGTGATAGGTGAAAGTCAGGTGTAGCAGATCAGACATAGTCATGAAACCCTAACCCTACCATCATCAAGGAATCTAACCTAAATGAAATCAAAGAACAATGCAATTCAAGCATAACATCACCTAGACCGTGCGATTCCTTGTTTGAGAGATGTGGACTGCTTCTTCAACAATGAACAATTGCAATGCTGAAAGCTGCCATGATGGATGATAGAAGCTCAAATGAATGCTTAGATGCTCAAGATGATAATGTAGGTGCTATATGATTGCTAGATATGATTGCTGGATTTGATTGCTGGATTGCTGGATCAGATTGCTGGATGTCTCATATGGAGTGAGAGGGTGTTTATATAGGACTTAGCCAAGATCAATCAATGATGGAGATTCAAAGGCTATGTGAATGGCTATGATTGAAAGTTACTAAATTTAGATTCCATTAATTGTGCATGTGAAGGATATGAATGAAAGTTGTCTTACAACACATGATTGACTGGACAAGTGTTGGAATGTGATAAATGATGAGGGCTTAATTCAAATAAAATATTTGAATTAGTTGGGATATGAGTTGGATATTAATTAAATAAATTAAGATTTATTTAATTAATAGGATAAATGAATAAAATGGGGTAAGATATGATGTGAAAATTAATTAAATAAATAAAATTTATTTAATTAATTGGCTAAGTGGATAGGGTATGATTGAGAATGGGATTTTAATTAAATAAATAAAATTTATTTAATTAATTGGCTTAATGATTAATAATTTAACAAGGTGTTGCTAGACATGGACAAAGTTGGGACAAATTTGGGTGTCTACACCATGATCTAAAAATGGATTTGGATACCCATTAAGCCTTTCTATAACATATTTTGAAATGGGGTATGGTTACATTGGAAGGAAAGGTTCAAAACTTGACTGTTCTACTCTTGCCTTGGTTTTGAAGTGGAACAACAAAAAGGGTTTTTCAGCCATAACTTTCATTATAAAGATGATATCTAAAATACAAACATATTTTTAGACATCCATTTGGACTTTATACAACATATCCTAGAACCAAGGTAGGTTACTTTGTACGGAATCCTTCAAAAATTGATTTGTTTACTCATTATACCCTAACTAGGGTTTCAAACCTATTTGTAGTAAAATGGGCATAACTTTCTCGAAACACCATAAAATTGAGTGAAACAAAAAGCAATAGAAAGTAGATTAAATTATATTTCATTTCCAATTGGTATCACATCATGAAATGACTGTACCAAGCCGTACCAAGCTCTGTAACAGAAATTTAATGTTCAAAAATTACAAAAACAAGGATGTCTTTTATTGATTTCACTTCAAAATGTAACAACCCACCTTGATTTCAACCTCCCCAAGGCTATTTAAACATGTACCAACCATTTACAACTAATTTTCCAACTACAGCCATTCTAATTCCTTCATTTACAACTTATGATTGTTTACCTTCCCACTTTTTGCAACTTTACAATATGACAACTTTTACAAGATTTACAAAATTAGACAAACCACCCCCTATAAACTTAATAATGACTCAAGATAACTTACAAACCTTAGAAATGGTCTTTAAGACCTTATGAAATGACTCAAACACAACGTACACCAAATATTTACAAAATGGCCACATGGAGGCATAAAGTCCATTAGGTGCTCCTACACCAATATATCCCTATCTCAGGGAAAGTTCTGCATGTCTTGAATAGGGTGAAAACTCCGCAAGTCTGGAGAGAGGGGAAATCTCTGCCATATGCTAATGGAGGTGAAAATGCCACAGACAAGGAAACTTAGCAATTTTTTAGGATTTTTGGGTTTTTGACAAGGTAGAACACCTCATTATACTTCAAAACATACCTCCACAAACCTCTTAGATAGATTTGACAAACTTTCTTGTAATTCTTAGGTTCTTGGACTATTTTGACCTTGGGGGTCAAAATAGCACAACATTTTGGTGACTTTGCAGGGGTGTTTTCCAACTAAACACAAGGAATCTAGTGGCTTTATGCAATCCATTTGGCACAAAATCAAAGAGGCTGATCAAACAACTGAACAATGCCTGCAAAATCAAAACCACAACATGAAACACACAAAATAGCAAGGCATTGAACATCCTCCTAATGAGGGTACAACAGAGTGTAACAACACTTATTCAAAATGACAAACCTATACTAACCTAAACTAAATCAAGTAAAAGACAATATAAACAGAGCCATTAACTGGTTCTTGAAAATAGGTACCCTTCCTCGTCAATTTGTAACATTTTTCATGCTTGTGAACAACCAAATAGAGATGGAGAAATAGTGGGTATGCAATGGATTGATGAAACACTTCTCCAAGACTAAAAACAAAATTACTTACCCACTTGAGTTGGCTGGAAATACAACTACTTTGAAGTGGAAAGGTAACCTGATTGTGTTCTTCTTGATGCTCAATTTGGTGCTCTAGATCGATCATGACATGTGTTGACTCCTTGTTGGTCTCCAACTAAGATAGATGCCTAATAAGACATCCTCTTGAAAAGGTAATTTTCAAACCAGTAATGTTGATCTCATACTTATGCATTGCTACTTCATCATCCTGTTGATTAGAATGTTCTAGTTCTAGTGACTCATCTGGAAACATGATCACTTCCACCTTTTGTTCATGTTGTTCGTTTGTCTCTTCCTTAGGATATGCTGATTTGATTTCTAAGTTTGAACAAAAGTCTTCTAGTTGATCCAAAAAAAGATCTTCTTGAAACTATTCCTTGCATTTCTGCACAAAAGGAATCACCTCTATTTTATGACAACTCTCTTGAAGATTTGAAAGAACATCAAGATCATCTTCTTGAAGTAAAAGATCTGATTTGATATCTTGTTCATTTTGAATAGGCAACCTTATACACATCAATCTCTTCATTCTCCAAAATAAGATTGTCTTGTTCTTCTTTATGATTTAAGTCTTTATTCTCATATTTGTCTTCATGAATCAGAAACATATCATATTCTCTAATGTCTTCTTGTTGATCCAAACTCTCTATTGATGTGAGTATTAACATTCTCTCTTGATCCTTGTCCACAAAGTGAGGCAACTGATCAAACAAGAAAACTAACTCTTCATTTTCACCATTCTTCATGTTGTCACCTGAATTTGTACCCTGTTGTTGAAGCTTTTGGTAGTTCTAACAAATTGAGTGAAACATTGGAATGATCTCAAGGTGTGGGACCTTGCAACCAAGATCAAACCTCTAGGGAAGGTTGGTTCCCCTTTCTAGACTTAAGGTCTAGAGAATTTTTGCAACTAAACCTAATGCTAACGATCACTAGGGAAAAGCGGAAGAAGGAGAAACTAAAATTAAAAGGGTGATGCACCAAGTTTAGCTTGTTCAGCTATAATTGACATAGAATAGTAATAATATCTAAAACTAAAATAAACTCACACAAACTCATAAAATCCCACAAAGTCTTAGATAGAAAACTATAATTATAGGAGGGATCTTTCATCCACAAAATAAGTTGTAGATTTCAGATAAACATAATGTAGAAATGAAGAGGATGGCAAAATATCAATTTATATTGATCATAGAGGCTAAATAGCCATAATTACAAAGAGAGAATATACTCATTACAAGTGTGAAAGTAGACACAAAATGATAGATTCCATTCATATTTGAACTAGTAGCAGAGACATGAGAGGCTCAAAAGAGAGCACGGTCCATCAAATCCACCTAGTTCCTAGAAAACCACAAGGTCTAAACTTGCAAACCAATCTCTCTATCTGAATAATGAACCAAAACAACTAACCCCTTGAAATGCATCTTTACATGCTTATATAGATTTTTTCACTATGCAGCCCTCAGCATGAGAAAACCCAGTCAACACCCTTACTCAGGCTGGCCATACTATGATAAATTCAGCCCATGGCCCATGTCAGAGAACCTGCAAGTTTTGAGGATGCCTATGCCCTATGGTACATTGATTTGACCTAGGCCTGTAGAGACCCATACACTCCATCCATTACATTTATTTGCTGGTACTTGTACATTGAAGATCTACACTATTCTAGCAACTGCATTTGACTGATCTACAAAAATGGTGTCATTTGTGGAGGCATAATTTTAGGGCACCCAAAAAATCGTTCCCTTTAGAAACTTTTACAATGCTTTAAAAGTGTTTATTTAATTTTTAACATTTTAACATTTGGCACTCTTTGGCATTTTGATTTTCACTTCCTTGAAATTTATCCTTCACTATCAGGCTCCCCACTTCCTCCTTGTTAGCCCATCCACCCATCAATAAACCTAAGGATCAATGAACCATCTAGTTCATGAACTATCTATGTCGTCTCTCCTCTCTCATCTATCAATGAAATCTTCCTTTGTTGAACCATCCTTTGTCGATGAAACCATTAATCAACAAACCTCTTGGTCAATGAACTTCTCAGTTCTCGAACCACTAAGTTTTCCAATCACACATTGATCTTTCTTTCTCCCTACCTTTTCTTTGATGCTTGGTTGGTGAAAATGGTGATTGGTGAACCTCTTAGTTCATGAACCACATTTCTTGCCGACAAACTCTTAGCTATTTTTCTTCCTTTGCCTTGTCTCTATGTCAGATGATCGGCGACAATACTAAATAGTGAATTGATCGACGAGTTCGGCAGTTCATGAACCAGTTGAACTGTTGATTCTTCTCTTCTTTTTCCTTGTTTTGTTCTTCCCTTAGAAAATCATTTTCTTTTGATCGGCGAGTTTACCTATCGGCGAACCTATCGATCAACGAACCAACAAGTTTGTGAAATGCCAAACCCGTCGATAAGGAAAATTGTGCTAAGGCAAAACACTTTGAATTTTAGGATTTTGGGGGGATATCTTCCATTTAGGGTATCTCAGATTGGATATATTTAATGGAACAAGTGCAAGATTTTTAGGTAGACCATTTTAAGTTTGGAGGACTAAAATAGGTCAACATTTTGGCGACTTTGTAGGGGTGTTTGCCTGCTAAACACAAGAATTTAGTGGCCTTATGCAATCCATTAGGCACAGAGTCAAAGGGGACTGTGACAACACATGAAACAGGGGTTGGCTAGACCATTATAAACTGAACATGCCTTCACCAACAACAAAATAGAAACAAAACAAACAAGGCAAACAACCTCCTAATGAGGATGCAACATGTGCAATAGCACTTGGAGGAAAGGAATACTACACAAAACAAACCTATCCTAAACCTAAACTAACCAACCAGAAGAGGACTTAAACAAATCCATTAACTGGTTTTCAAAATAAATGCCCTTCCCTAGTAATTGAACACATCTTTCCATCTCATGGGAATCTAATAGGAGATGTAAAAAGAGTAGGCATGCAACAAATTGATGAAATGTCACTCTAAGAAAAAAATCAAAATCACTTACCCACATGAATTGATTGGAAATGCAACTACTGGGAAGTGGATAAGTGGGCTGATTCTTCTCATCTTGATGCTCAACTTCATGCTCAGGGGCAAGCATGACAAGTGGTGACTCTTTTCTCCATGTCTCCAGCTGGGCCAGGTGTTTGATAGGACATCCCCTTGAAACAAATCTTGAATAATCAATTACTTCATGCTTTGGCTCTAATTTTTTATTGTTTGTCTACTATTTTGAATGCTCCGACTCTTGTGGCTCAACTGGAAATGAAACCACTTCATCCTCATATGCATATTGATAATGATGACTATCAGAAATAGGCTCAGAAAATGAGCCATGTAGCTACTCAATGATGAAATCTCCTCCACCAAAAAGATAATATCCCTGTTAGATAATCAAGAACAAATCTTCAATTTGTTCTTTCCCATGCTCAATCTCCACATCATTATCTTCTATAAAATATGGGAGCTCCTAAAATAGGTCTATATCATCAACTTTTGCACTTCCCAATATAGGGCTTCTGTCACTCTTTTCTTCATGAGCTAGGATGCCATTCCCACACTTGTCTGCACATGCCAGCAACTCACCATGGCCTTCAACATCTGACTACAACTCCACTAGATTTTGCTTGAGCTACCTCTGTGACTGCAGATTCTCACCATTCAATCTTTGTATTCCATTCTCATCTACTTCATGGAAAGCATGGGAGAAACTTCCAAATGAACCAAAATCTAGAGGACTTAAACCTGTGCATGGATTAGCACTACCCATGTGCTCAATGTACTGCTAGTCTAACCAATTGGACTTAGTTTCTTCTTGCAGTAGGTCTAATCTTTCAATTTTAATGGTCCTTGAGGGCTCATTATTAGTAGGTTGCTTCTCCTTTGCTTTAGACACCTCTTTTTTCTAGTCCAACACACTAGCCCAATAAAAAATTGACCCACCTTTGAAAAGGGAAATGGTGCTAGGACTAAACAGTTGACATGGAAAGGAGGTTCAAAGGGCCTTTTGAACTTTATGAAGAGGGATCAAGCTTTGAGATAGTTGTTCCTGAGGAGTAATAGATTGGTTTTCAATAGGAGCAGACTTTTGCATATGATGGGGATGTTTAAAGCTTGGAATTTTGAACTTAGGAGGTTGTCTTGGACATGTAGAAGGCTTCCCTTGCTTGAAGCTTGGGATCTTAAGTTTGGAAGCCTTCTCTACCACAGGCTGATTCATGATTATATGGGGAGGTTGCTTGAATCTGGGACTAGAAGGTGTCGATTGGGATTCCAGCCTCTATATCTTGGCAAGTAGTTACCTCATCTACTCTTCTTTGGCTTCAACCAGCATAGCCAAATATTCTTGTTTATACCTTTCTAGTGCCTTCACTTGTTGTTGAAGATAAGCTTGATGAGCAAGCTCCTCTTGTTGTTGGTTGTGCTTTTTCTCCTTGTCAATGTCATCTAGCTCCTTTTGAAAGTTCAACATGATATCTTTGATACTCATACTATCAATATTTTGAGGTTGCTTAGTAGGGTAAATATGTTTATTTGGAGAAAAATAGGCCTCTTGAGGCTGATAGTAAGCGTGAGCAGGCGTGGGAGGGAGGTAAACATCATGAGGATGCTAACAACCTATTGCAGTAGGGGAATTTGGCATAAAACTAAAGGCATTTTGGGCCTAATATTTCTAGTAAGGAGTTGTATAATTTGCATTCTAACTAGGTGGAGGGGAATAGCCATAACTTCCATAGAAATTTAATATACTAGGGCATAAAAAATGCTAGATAATTCTAGAAAATATTTGAAACAGAGGAGAATAGGTCTACATCTGGAGAAAATTTGATACATACCAAGAAGAGTTTCTAGGTGATTTGAGAACCCTGAAGGCTAGAAAAGACCAAGAACATCACCGAACTCTGATCTTTGATGGATCTTCAAATGTATGGACTGCTTAGACCAAGAGACTAATCAACAGAGTTGCCATGGTGTTGAAGGAAACCTACCCTGAATGGCAAGATGCACCAAAGAGCACACCAAAACATTTTAATGGATGTTGAGGATCATCAAACCGGTCCCATCAAGTGTGCCAAAAACTATTATCACCTAAATTTGTACTCTGTTATTAATGCTTTTTGTAGTTCTAACAAATTCAATGAAACATTGGAATCATCTCAAGATGTGGGACCTTGCAACTAAGATCAAACCTCTAGAGAAGGCTGGTTCCCCTTTCTGAACTTAAGGTCTAGAGAATTTCTGCAACTAAACCTAATGCTAACGATCACTAGGGAAAAGGGGAGGAAGGAAAAACTGAAATTAAAAGGGTGATGCACCAAGTTTAGGTTGTTCAGCTACAACTGACATAGCACAGTAATGATCTCTAAAACTAAAATAAACTCACACAAACTCATGAAATCCCACAAAGTCTTGGATAGAAAACTATAACTATAGGAGGGATCTTGCATCCATAGAATAATTTGTAGATTTCAGATAAACACAATATATGAATGAAGAGGAAGGTAAAATATCAATTTATATTTATCATAGAGGCTAAATAGCCATTACAAAGAGAGAAAAGACTCATTACAGGTGTGACAATAGACACAAAATGATATATTACATTCATATTTGAACTTCTAGCAGAGATATGAGAGGCTTAGAAGAGAGCATGGTCGATCAGATCCACCCAGTTCCTAGAAAACCACAAGGTTTGAACATGCAAACCAATCTCTCTATCTGAATAATGACCCAAAATAGCTAACCCCTTAAAATGCATATTTACTTGCTTATATAGCTTTTTCTTCACTGTGCAACCCTAGGTGTGAGAAAAACTAGTCAACACCCTTACTCAAGCTGCCCATACTACATTAAATTTAGCCCATGGCCCATGTCAGAGAACCTACATATTTTGAGGATGTCTATGTCATGTGGTGCGTTGATTTGGTCTGGGCCTGTAGAGACCCATACACTCCATCCACTATATCATTTCCTAGTACCTGTGCATTGAAGAGGTGTACTATTCTAGCAACTACATTTGACTGATCTGCAACAATGGCATTATTTGTGGAGGCGTAATTTTAGGGCACCCAAAAAATCATGCCCTTTAGAATCTTTTACAACACTTTAAAAGTGTTTATTTAATTTTTAACATTTTTACATTTGGTACTCTTTAGCATTTTGATTTTCACTACCTTGCAATTTATCCTTCACTATCAAACTCCCCACTTCCTCCTTATCGACCCATCTACCCATCAACAAACCTAAGGATCGATGAACCATCTAGTTCATGGACTAACTATGTCACCTCTCCTCTCTACTCTATCAGTGAAATTTTCCTTTGTCAGCAAAATCATTCATCAGCATACTTCTCAATTAGTGAACTTCTCAGTTCGTAAACCACTAAGTTTGTCAATAACACATTGATCTCTCTTTCTCCTTGCCTTTTCTTTGATGCTTCATCGGTGAAAATGCTAATCAGTGAACCTCTTAGTTCACAAATTCTATTCCTTTTTTTCCTTATCTAATTTTACTTCTTTGTTTTGTCATCTCTGAGAATGGCAATTAGTGAACCTCTCAATTTGCAAACCATCTTACTTGCTGACAAACTCTTAGCTTTTTTTCTTTCTTTACCTTGTCTCTATTTTGGTCGATCGGCAAAAACGTGAATCAATGAACTAATCGACAGGTTTGGCAGTTCACGAACTGGTTGAACCACCAATTCTTCTCTTCTTTCACCTTCTTTTGTTATTCCCTTAGAAAATCCTTTTCTTTTGATCAGAGGGTTTGTGTATCAGTGAACCTATCGATCGGCGAACTGGCGGGTTCGTTAAATGGCAAACCTGTCGATAAGGAAAATTGTGCTAAGGAAAAACACTTAGGATTTTTAGGATTTTGGGGGGTTTTCTACCATTTAGCACATCTCAAATTGGATATATTTGATGGAAGAAGTGCAAGATTTTTAGGTAGACCATTTTAATTTTGGAGGACTAAAATAGGTCAACAATTTATTTTCCTCATATCCTGATGTTCCAACTAATTACACTTACTTTTTTCTTGCAATAAATTTGTTTTTTTCATTTTTTATTTCACAGGCATGTTTATAAACAACAGGTTGTTCTTCTCTTTCTTCAAAAATCTCCTTCTTTTGTTGGCCCAACACACTATCCTGATAAACAATAGGCCCACCTTTGAAAAGAGAAATGGTGCTAGGACCATATGGTTGACATGGAATGAGGGCTTGGGGTGTTTGTTGAACTTTAGGAAGAGGGATAAGCTTTTGAGATGGTTGCTCCTTAGGAGTAATAGGCTAGTTTTCAATAGGAACATGATTTTTCATATTATGGGGATCTTTAAAGCTTGGAAATTTAAATTTGGAAGGCTTCTTGAAGCTAGGAATGGAGGATGTTGACCATGGTTCCTTTCTCTAGATTTGGGCAAGCAATTGCCTCATGTACCCTTCTTTAGCTACAACCTGCAAGGCCAAATATTCTTGTTTGTATTTTTCTTGTGCCACTGACCCTTGTTGTTGAAAATAACCCTGATGAGCAAGATCCTCCTATTGTTAGTTGTGCTTTTTCTCCCTATCAATGTCATCTAGCACATTTTGAAATTTCAACATGATATCTTTGATACTCATATTGTTGACATTTGAAGGTTGATTAGGAGGGAAACAAGCTAATTCAGGGAAAAATAGGCCCCATGAGGCTGATTATAAGCATGAGTGGGGGTTGGGGGAGGAAAATGTTATTAGGGCACTGATATCTTGCTACAACAGGGGTGTATGGGATAAAACCAAAGACATTTTTAGTTTGACATGGCTGATAGGGAGGCATAAAATTAGCATTTAGATCGGATGGAGGGGAATAACCATAATCGCCATAATAGTTTGACATATTAGAGTATCAAACTCAAAAAATTATTCAAATATGAAGATCAATCAGGTCTGCTCTTTTAAGAAATAAGGTCATACCAGTAGAGTTGCCAGGTGAGTGGGAAACTTTGAAAGCAAGAAAAGATCAAGAACCTCACCTGAATTCTGATCTTTGATAATCTTTTAAGCACTTGAACTTGCTACACCAACAGATTTACTCATTAGAGTCACCATGGTGTTGAAGGTAACTGCCTCAAATGGAAAGATTCACTGAAAAGCACACCAAAACTCTTCAATGGATGTTAAGGATCATCAAACTGGTCCCACTGGGCATGCCAAAAATTGTTGTCACTTGGATTTGTACCCTTTTGTTGTATCTTGCTGCTATAACAAATCCAGTGAAATAATGGGACTAATCTCAAGGTGTGGGACCTTGCAACTAAGATCAAACCTCCAGAGAAGGCTGGTTCCTCATTTTGAATTGAAGATTTAGAGAATTTTTAACTAAACCTAATGCTAACTGCCACCAAGGAAATGGGGAGAGGAGAGAAAATTGAAAATAAGGTGATACACCAAGTTTAGTTGTTTAACTGACCCTGAACTAGCACAACAATGATCTAAAATGTTGCAATAGACTCACATAGACTTATGCAATCCAACAGAGGTTTGAATAGAGAACTATAAAGGTAGGAGGGATCATTCATCCATAACATAAATTTATAGAAATCAAATAAATATAGGGTAAAAATGCAAAGAGAGGCAAAATATCAATTATTATTGATCATGGAGGCTAAGAAGTCATTACAAAGAGAGAAATTATTCACTATAAGTGAGAAAAGACACAAAATGATAACTTTCCTTCATATTCAAACTGGAATGGAGACATAGAAGGCTTGGAAAATAGCACAACTCATCAAATCTATCTAGCTTTGGAAGATACCATAAGATTTTAACCTTCCAATGAATCCTCTTCATGAAAATAACCCAGAGAAGAGCTAACCCTTGAAATATCTCATTTACATGCTTATATAGCTTTTGAAATTCACTATTGTAGCCCCAAACATGATAAAACTTGGTCAACACACCATCCAAATGCCCATGCTACAATAAATTCACCCAGAATGGTGAATGTAGAATGAATCCACAGATCTGGAGGGTTAACCATACTATAGATGTGCCAAATCGGATAAGGAATGACCTATGAAGGCATGGGTGAAGGAATTCTTTACTCATTTTGAGTATCATGGTGTCAAGGTCTCCAACACTATTACAACCACCTACAAATCATCCTCAACCGACATTAATGGCATTTGGGTGGGATCTATAGCATGTTTTTGTCATTTTATGTGCTTTTGCAAAATCCCAAGTGGGCTCTGGATGTGTCTAACCCTTCCACAATCTTCAAAACCTTTTCTTTTTCTATTTCTTCCCTTTTTTATTTTTGCGAGAATTTGAGCTTGACTAAGATACGTAGAGTTTTGGGTGTTGACTAGATATATCCATATCTAGGTCAAAATTCTACCTCGCACATTTGCCTTACAACCCTGTCTACAAATGTGGGGAATTGAAGGGTATTGGGATAAGTGGGACTTTGGAGGGGGACTGGATATATCCATATCTAGGTTGAAGGTATGCAAGGAGATTCAAAATGGAATGTGGGAGAATGGAGAGGAGTCAGATTGTGAGAATCAAAGGGGCATCCAGATTGTGGAGGAATGGAGGGTAATAGGCATACTGAAGGGAGTTGAAGGGGAAAAGTGGAGGTGAGAAGGGTAACTAGATTTGTGGGGTTTTGGGGGGAGTGGGACTTTCGAGGGGATGTGGAACACATCCAGATGAAAGTTTTGTTAAGAGGGAAACAAAGGAGGAAAGCAGGGCTCAAAGGTTAGTAGGACTTCTGGGGGTAAGGGATAATCCCTATCTCAGAGAAAGTTTTTCATATCCCGAACAGGATGAAAAATCTACAAGTCCAAAGAGAGGGGAAATCTCCTCCATATGCCAATGGAGTTGAAAACACTGCAAACAAGGAAACTTAGCAATTTTTAGGATTTTTAGATTTTTGACAAGGTAGAACACCTCATAAAACATCAAAACATACCTTCACAAACTTCTTAGATAGATTTGACAACCTTTCTTGTAATTATTAGGCTCTTAGACTATTTTGGCCTTGTGGGTCAAAATAGGACAACAGTTACGATTCCATAGATGTTATTAAGAAACTTTGTGATCTCTTAGCTACTGAAGGAAGGCTAATTTATATATTGGATAGGTTAAAGAACTCAATACCATAACTTTGGAACATGATCAAAAGAGACAATATGATGAACTAAGGAAAAAACTATGACTACCTGAAGACTTACAACATTCAACTATGAACATGCATGATATTTCAAGGATAAACCTTACCCATACTTTTAGTTTTGATATTTATGGACTAAAAATAAACTTTGATGATACTTTATACAATTCTTAGGCTAGAAAATTTCTTTAGTTTGTGTTCTTGTCCAACTATGTCAGTAACTTCTTTATAATCCTCTAATTTTGCATTGCCTAATGTTTTAGTTGGATGAGCTTATGCTCTGATTCAATACTATATCTCTGAACTTGAAGGAGATATATATCAAGTTAGAAATTGTTGATTCAATTATATTAATAATATGTTAAATTTATGAATAATGAACATATCACTTGGTGTTAATGAATTGGAAATGTATATAGATGATAACTATACATGATAATGTTGAGTTGGAGCCTATCCACTCAATGGACCCTTTTGTTGAAAGTGTTATTTTTGTGTACGACCTCCCAAAAAGGAGCTAGAAAAATATTGTGAACATATCTAGTGGTGAAAAGGTAAATATCAAGTGTCTCATTGAGCTATAATTTTAAACTTCAAGTGTTAAAGTATGGCACCCAAGACTGATTAATATAGTTGCCACATTGGGACCTACATAACTTCTTTCCATTGGAACCATCAATAATTCCCATGACTTATGTGTGACCCTATGTTGCAAGAAGTGTAACCCATGAATGAAGTTGGCATTTCTTTGAATGAGAAACACATTTTAGGATAGCACGCCCATTTTTCAACCATCCTTTATCTTTATTTTCTTGTAAAATATGTTTCTAAAACATATTTCTTGATGGCTAGAAATTTGAGTTATTTCTAGCCATCATTTCCAAGCCATCTCAACCTACAAAAATGATTGTTTCCAATGTCAATCCTCGATGAAGGGAAAGGATCTTTCTTTAGATATTTTTCATCTTTTTTAGATTTTGTATTTTAGAACATTTATTTATGTTTCAATAAAATAATGAAGTTACAATATTAATTAGGAATTCAGTGTCTTATCAATCAAGTAGAAACACTATTAAATGTGGCAATTAAACTTACAAGATAGAGTGGATGCTTGTACTTATTTTTTAGAGCATTAATTTCAGTTGACTAGAAGCTTAATTTGATGTTATTTAGAATGAAACAATACTATTCATGTTATGAAGTTTTGAATGTGATGTGGCATTGTAGGTTATTCTGCAAGACTTGCATTGTGATGATTTATCTTGTTGTATTTGCTTTACAATGCTTTTTGACTTCTTGAAATCTGAAGTTGTGGTTTATTCTAAACAAAAATTTAGTTAAACCTGCACATGTCTAGTTCACTAATATTTGAAGGACATGTTGTCACTTAGATTTGTACCTTGTGTTGAAGCGCTTTAGCTGCAACAATCCAATGAAACATGGGAGTGATTTATAGGTGTGGGATCCTACAAAGGAAATCAAACATCTAGAGAAGGTTGGTTCCTCTTTCTGAATATGAAATTCAGAGCAAACTAAGACTAAACCTAATCTGACACCACTGGGAAAAGGGGAAGAAGGAGAAACTAAAAGGGAAAGGTGATACACTAGGTTTGAATGAATAACACCCACAAAGCTAAAATGCACAAAATAATTTAATATAGATGATAAACTAACACAAATCATGTAGATTTTAATAGAGGTAAAGAATAGAAAAGGATTGCAAGGAAATAAACATTCACAAACAATAACTAGTTCTAGATTACACAGAGCTAAAAAACAACATGAAAAGGTAAAAACAATCAGTATTGTATTAATCAGAAAGGCATGGTTACAACAAAGGAGGGTTTTATTTGGAGCACAAAAATAAGTCCCTATATCCAACCCTCATTACATTGATTTTTCATCTATTTATACCATTCCATTACATTGACCTAGGTCACCTACTACAATAAATTTGTCCCATGGGCATGTCAGAAGATATTTCTGCAAAAGGAATGTTTGTGTACATTTGTCTTCAAAACATAAATGCAGAAAATATCTCGATCTGATTTGCAACAATAAATATGAAAATATCTAGTAATGAAGTAGCTGAAGAAAATATCTACATTAAATGTTAGCATCTAATTCATCTATCTGCATGAATAAATGCACAACAACTACTTCCAGTTGGTGTTGATCTAATCCTGCAATAATGGCAGCTGGAGAAGATGGACATTTCAAAATATAATTCCTGCAAAAAGTTCTTGCACAAGCTTTTACAACACTTTAAAATATTTTAAATTACTTTAAAACATTCTAAAGTACTACATTACATTATATTACATGCTTTATTTTCACGTTGATTTTCCCTTCACTTCATTCCTGATCTTTAATTTTCCTTATTGGAAAAATCTATCCATCACAAACCAATTTTGTCTTTGCTTTCTCTTCAACCTTCCCTTAGTTGGTGAAATTCCACTTTCATGAACTTGTGTCTTTGCCTTGGTCATTTTTAAGAAATCCCTCCCTTTAGTCGATGATTTTGCCGATCGGCAAACTTTTTAGTTCGCTAACTTAACTTTTTGCCAACTAAGGCTAAAAAGACTAAGGCAAAGCTTGGAAATTTTGGATTTTTTGAAAGGGATTTTCCTTAGGAATATTGAGGACTTTTACAAGGAAAACATCTTTAGACCTGAAGAACACTAGGCATTTAACCAATTTTGACAAGACTTTCAACATTTTCAAAATTGGGCTATTTGACTCTGTAAAGGGAAAATAGGTCAACAATTTGGTGACATCTCAGGGATGTTTGCCTACTAAACAAAAGAACCAGTGGCCTTAAGCATCCATTGGGCATAGAGTCAAAAGGGACTGTAGTATGCTAGGACCAACTGAAACCTTGCCTTAACAAAACAATACCAAAAGAAAATGAGGCCTTCATTCTCCTAATGAGAGTGCAAAGCAAGAACAAAACAAAACAATATATACAAAATCTCAGACCAACCTTAGAAATAAGGTTTGAGATGGATCCTATTGATTGAGATAGGTAGAACTTCACCATCCATCTTTGAAATATTGAAAGCATTGGCTTGTTTGTAGTTGGTGATGATATTTGGGCTGCTCCAGATTGCATCAAACTTAGTGTGGCCTCCAGGCTTGGCTCTGTCAACATCCCATTTCAAAACAAGATCTCCCTCTTTTAAAATGTGATCCTTGGCCTTCTTGTCAAAGTATTTCTTGGTCTACTTCTGGTGTTCTTCTAATGTAGTCATGGCTAACTGTCTGAGTTCTAATTTAGTTAACTCAACCATCCTCACAGACCTAGCATCTTCACCTTCTTATTCTAATTGTTAGGCCAACTCTAATGAAGGAAGCTCTAGAGATAAGGGCAAACTAGCCTCTCTTCCATACAAAAGAACAAAAGGAGAGTTTCCAATGGCTCTTTTATAGGTGATCCTATTAGCCCAGAGAGCCAATCTGATCATATTATGTCATTGTCTCTAATTTGTTTCCATGGTCATCTTCAAGATCTCAATCAAGTTCTTGTTAGTAGATTCAACTAGACCATTACCTTAGGGGTAATAGTTAGATGAAGTCTTCAAGAACACATTATATTTCAAATCCCAATCAGCTATCATAAAACTAGTAAAAGCTCTTACATTATCAGAGATGATAGTGTGAGGAGCTCCAAACCTTGTCATGATTTCTTCCAAGGAATCAATGATTGATGATTATGTATGCTCTTTGAGTGGGACAACTTCAACCTACCTAGTGAAGTAGTCTATTGCAGTTAGAACCCACTTGTGGCCAGCACTAGATGTAGGGTTGATCGTGCCAATGAAATCTAGGCCCCACTATGAGAAAGGTTGATCTGCCTGAATAGGATGAAGTGGGAGGGCTGCCAATCTTTTCTTCCCAGCAAAGAGAGAACACTCTTTACATTTTCTTACCCATACATGGGCATTATTAAGCAATTTGGGCCAAAAGTAACATGCCCTCATTATGTTCATTGTTGTAGCTCTTGCAAAGAAGTGGCCTCCAGCTGGACCAGCATGAAACTAACTAAGCAATCTATCGATATGATCTTCTTTAATGCATCTCAACAAGACTCCATCTAGATTCCTTTTAAAGAGAACCCCATCCACCAAAGCATAAGGAATGGCTGCAACCTAAAATGTCTTCTCTTACTTCTTTCCAATCCATAAGGATACTCTCCAGTAGATAGGAACATGACCATGTCTACTATCCAGGAACTTACAGCTATTGGATAGGTTATGTCTCATTCAAGTGATAAGATCAGTTGATCTCATCCATTATAGTTTGATCAAATTGTTCACATAATCCTCTGCCTCTAATCAGCTTAGTGGCTTTGATAGTAACATCATATTCCAGGATCTCAGTGACCTAGCTTGCTCTCTTTTCACTAATTTCAATTCTCATTATATAGTCTCTCGCACTAGGATGAGAAACTAATACTTTGATATTGTTATTTACCAGCATATATCTAAATTTTTTTAGGGCTCTCACAATGGAAAAAACCTATTTGTCCATTGGACTGTACCTAACCTCATAATCTTTCAATGTTTGACTGAAGAAGGCCAAGGGTTGCTCCATACCTTGGTCATTTTGTTACATCAAAATAGCTGCAATGTTGCTCTCTCCTCCATGGGCATAAAGGACAAAGTCCTTCTCATAGTTAGGGTCCATGAGGGTAGGAGCCTAGGCAATTTCTTCCTTTATCTTCTCAAATCCATCCTTCCCTTCCTTGTTCCACCTAAAAACATCCTTTTTAAGCATTAGGGTCAGTGGTTTGACCAAACCAACATAGTTAGGAATGAATTTCGTAACAAAATTGATCTGACCTAGAAATGATTGCAAAACATTTTTTATGAGCAAGTAGAGGAAGAGAAAGAAGGGATGAAGTTCTTTCTAGATCTATGGAGATCCCATCTTTGGACACTAAATGGCCTAGAAGCTTGCCCTAGGAGACATCAAAAATATATTTTTTGGGGTTCAATGACACCCCAAACTCCTTGCACCTTTAGAAAAATTTCTCCAGATGCTATATGTGATCTTCTACTCTCTTAGAGAAGACTGTAATATCATCCAAATAAATTAGGATGAACTTGTTGATGAAGCCCTTAAAGGAAATGTCTATTGACCTCTAAAAAGTGGCGCCAGCATTGGAGAGCCCAAATGGCATTTTTACATATGCCACGGTTCCCCACTTGGTGGTGAAAGTTATCTTGAATCTGTCCTCTTCCCTCACAAAAATCTAGTTTTAACCAAAAAAACCATCGAGCAATGAGAATCTTTCTACCCCAGCTACAGTCTGCAAGATTTGGTCCATGGATGACAGAGGGTATTGATCTTTCAGGGAAGCTCGATTTAGTTCAGAGAAATCCACGCACAACCTTATCTCACCATTTTTCTTCCTCACTGGCACTAAATTAGCTACCCAGGTGGAATACTTGATCGGAAAAATAATTCTAGCCTAAATAAGCTTGGCAAGTTCCTTCCTCATCAAAGGCTCAATTTTGGGATTTACAAGTTATTTTTGGTGAACAGGTTTGGTGTTTGGTTCAAGGTCTATGGCGTGTTGGGCAACATTAGGGTCGAAACCCTTCAGGTCCTCATAATTCCATGAAAAAACATCATTGTATTTCTGAGAAAGGTGAATTAAATTTTGTTGTTCATCATCACAACATACCTTTCCCAGTAATAAATCTTTGTCTTGGGCGATAGCAACATTTTGATAGTGTTCTCATTTGAACGTGATGTTCTTCTTCTCACCCTTGAATTCATCATCATGGTTTAAAATAGCCTCCAACATGACCAATCCCTTGGGCAACTTGTTTGTTTTTAGTTGCATAATATGATTGCCATATCTCTCTTTTGCAATCTAAGTTGTGCACTTGATGAAAACTCAACTTTATTTTGGATGAAGTTTATAATTTGTTCATTACTGTCAAGAATTTGCCATTTCATGTCATTATCAAGGACTGAGGGTTTGACCACTATTTTGACATGTTGATCAGGGCCTTGAAAGAGGTTTGTGGGGGGAGAAAATTGAGCAACAATTGTTTCCAATCGGTCTACCTCATCATTTAATTTCCTTGGGATCATTTGTAGGTTGAGAGCATCAAAATTCTCACACAGATCCCAAACTCTGTGTCTATAAGCTCTCAGGAGCTGATTTTTTGTCACACATCTTTACCTGACCTACTTGACCACCAACTTAGTGTCTCCAAAGATTTCTAGATATTTGATTTTCCTCTTTTCAACAATCAATAGGCCATGTATTAATGCTTCATACTCTGCAACATTATTTGTGTAGGAAAAATGTAGCTTGTGAGCAAAATATAGTTTCTTACCAGTCGGAGAGATTAGTAAGACTCATACACCAGCTCCATTTATGCTCTTTGCACCATCAAAGAACATTTTCCATGGGCTGTTGGAATCATCATCTGGTTTTAATATAGAGGGGACAGAGGAATTCCCCTCATGAATCATGTAGGTACCTAGCCCAGTTGTCTCAGTGGTGTCATAGGGATCAAAATCAAAATGATCTTTCACCCACTCATCAAGAAAAAGGTCTAAGGTTGGAAGGGGTAAAGACACTATCTCAAGAGACCTTGAATCATCCACTTCCTCAACCTGGATCATGTAATGAGGGTTCACCAGGCTATGATCATATTTCTCCACATGATAGTTTGAAACTAGTTCGGCTTTAATGGTGAACCTTGTGCCATATCTTGTCCTCGGTGACATATGAGACCAGTTAGAAGAGAGGTAGCCACCTACCTTAGATGTGAAGTCTCTTGACAAGCAAATAATAAAGAAAGGAGGAAGGTCAATGACTGAAATATTTTGACTAACAGTCAAGTTTGGACAAGCATGTAAGGTCAAATCTAGTCCTTTGATCACCCCAATGGTGTTAACAAAAGTACCATCTATTGTAACACAATTGATGAAACTAGGGTGTATTTAATCCCTAATGCATCTGCTATCTTCTTTGGCATAACTAAGATACTGGTTCCTGAATCTATCATGAAATTATGCACCAGGAATTTCCCAATGATTAGAGACAAGTAGAAAGGGGATGGATTCTTTGTTGGACCTACTTGCTCTTCACTTGGTTGTACAAGATTGATTGGGCCCTTTTCATTCTGGACTGTTGAGTCAGTTGTCAGGAATTGCCTAAAGGCATCTTGCAACAAATCTCTTTGAGAGGGAATTGATAATGCCTCCCACATGAACACATTTAGGTTTGTCCTTTTCATTTGTTCTACAATGTTCAGAGAAAATGATGTTGTTTTATGCATGGAAGGGATCCACATTCCTTTCTTTGACTACTCTATGGCTTGTTCATACAATTTTGGACGTGATGGAACCTCTTTTGACGTAGCAGGCCTGCAGTTCTGAGTTAAATTTACAGTGTCATCACCTTTTTCTTTTGATTCAGGTTCCTTTTGTAATGCAACAGGCATGGGGTTATCCTCTAAGTGTCTCTTCATGGATCTTGTGTTGTTTGCAGCACTGCTTATAGGCATGATCATGTTATCCATACATTGATTAACATCACATAAATCTTCAAGAGTTTAAAGCATTAAATTAGAAATAGAAGCAGCCTCATTTGGTACCTCAGGGTTGTTGTTGACTGCTTCTACCAATAATGCTTGTTGGGTGTGAAGATTTTGCACTATTAGGGTCTGTTCTTGTGCCCCAAGTGCGCAAGTGGACTGATTATGAGGCTGATTACAAGGATAACACCAATCTACCTCTTGGGCTAGATTGTTTTGAATAGGAACCAAGGCCCTAACTAGATTGACAGTCAGTATTTGTTGGATGGGTCTAACCGTTTGCATAGGCTAAATAGGGTTATTATTTTGGTACCTATTTGGCTGGTAACCTTAGTTCCAGTTTTGATTTATGTTAGAATTATAACCCTGATTCTAGTTCTGATTTGAAGACTGACCTTGGTTAAAATTTTGATGGGGTTTAGGGGTGGTTTAGATGGCTATGGTATTGACTTTGTTACTCAGATTGGTCACTAGGGTTTTAAAGTCATTTCCTTCATATGAAAGAGCATATGTAGAGGCTTTAGGCTCTGGGATGGGAGAAATAATGGGTTGTTCAACTTGTGAAGGAAATTAACCAATTTCATGATTTTTAATATGTCATGTTAACCAATTCATGATTTGTAATATATCTTGCTGACCTATTTTCCCTTTCCTAGAGTCAAATAGCCTAGTTGTTGAAAATGTTGAAAGTCTTGTTGACTACTTCTACCAATGATTCTTGCATGCCACCACCTCATAATGTCTCCTAATGATTGTAACATCCTCGTAGATGTGTTTTTCTATCTTTATCTCACCCTAACTAAATCTATAAGATAAGAACAAAAAAAGGCATATTTTCACAGAAGATAAATCTTCCTTCTGGCCCTTTTTTCTCCATCTCCAGCTTTGCAACTTTCCTTTACACTTCCCAAAGTTCTTTCTATTATTGTACAAGTTCATAAGTTTCTCAAAAGAACAAATTTCACCATAGAATCTTAGGCTTCTCCCAAGGATTATGTTGTCATTTGGATTTGCACCTTGTGTTGAAGCATTTTTGCTGCAATAATCCAGTGAAACATTGGAGTGATTTCTAGGTGTGGGACCCTTCAATGGAAATCAAACCTCCAGAGAAGGTTGGTTCCTTCCTTTGAATATAAAATTTAGATTAGACTAAGACTAAACCTAATCTAATCATCATTGGGAAAAGGAGAAGAAGGAGAAACTAAAAATAAAAGGTGATACACCAGGTTTGAATGAAGAACACCCACAAAGCTAAAATGCATAGAATAATTGAATACAAATGATAAACTCAGACAAATCCTATAGATCTTAATAGAGGTAAAAGATAAGAAAAGGATTGCAAGGAATTAAACATTCACAAACAATAACCAGTTCTATATCTACACAGAGCTAAAAAGTAGCATGAAAAGGTAAAACAATCAGTGTGTATTGATCAAAAGGCATGGTTATAACAGAGGAGGGTTCTGTTTAGAGTACAAAAATAAGTCTCTATATCCAACCCTCATTACATTGATTTTTCATCTATGTGTACCATTCTTCATTTGACCTAAGTCACCTACTACAATAAATTCACCCCATGAGCTTGTCAGAAGATATTTCTGCAGAAAGGAATGTATGTATGCGAAACATAAATGCATAAAAATATCCTAAGGATGAAGTAGTTAGGAAATATTTGCTGGCTTGAATACAAGTAGTTGATTCATCTACCTGCAACAATTAAATGCATAACTACCTCCAGCTAGGATGATATGATTCGGCATTAATGGCGGCTAGAGGAAGATAGATATTTCAAATATATATACCCACCAAAATCCCTTTATAAATCTTTTACAACACTTTAAAATATTTGAACTTAAAATATTTTAAAGCCTTACATTATATTACAAGCTTTATTTCAGTGTATTTCCCTTTACTCTAATTCTGGCCTTTTATTTTGCCTTATTGGCAAAATCTCTCTTTTGCGAACTTGGCTTGTCTCTATCTTTCTCCTTTTCTCTTTAGTCAGCCAAAAATGACTTTCACAAACCATCTCTTTCTTCTTCCTTTTCTTCATCTTCCTTTGTCAGCAAAGTCCCACTTTCACGAACTTTACCTTCTTCTTCATTACTTTTCTTCTTTACCTTGTCAGCAAAGTTCCCTTTTTACAAACATTGTCCTTGTCTCTTTTTTTCCTTGGTCCTCTAGTTGGTGATTTCCTTTATCGACAAACCTTTGAAAACACAAACTATTTTGACAAGTTCAAGTTTCCTTTAGTTTCCTGATAAAGAATTTCTTCTTCTTTGCCTTAGTCATTTTTCAAGTCTTCCTTGGTCCTCTTCCTCGTCTTTTTCAGTGATTCCTCTGATCAGCCAACCTATCGGTTCACAAACCACATAATTTGCTGATAAAGGCAACCTTGCATCTTGCCTTTGCCTTAACAGCTTTGAAGAAAGCCTTCCCTTTACTTAGTCAGTGATTTGCCTTATCAGCGAACTTGTTGGTTCAAAAACTCTTTCCTTTGCCAACAAAGGCTTTCTTTATACTTGTTTCTTTTTACTCCTTTTGAACCTTCCCTTAGTCGATGAATTGTCTAGTCGGTGAACCAGTGGGTTTGTGAACTTGAACTTTTTCTGACTAAGGCTAAAAAACTAAGGCAAAGACCTAGAATTTTCTAGGTTTTTTCAGGCATTCAACCTTAGGGATTTTTGGGGATTTTACAAGGGAAACACCCTTAGACCTAAAGAACATTAGGCACATAAGTAATTCAACAAGATTTTCAACATTTTTAAAACTAGGCTATTTGACTCTAGAATGGGGAAAATAGGTCAACAGATTCTCTGATCTCTCTTCTACAAATCATTGAAGGTATTTTTAGTGGGTAGTGAACAATAGATTCCTCCCTAAAGATCCTTCTCATCTTCAACATCCAAATCATCACAAGTATGGTAGAGAATCTCTTGGTGTTTTCTTTATCAAATTCTATTAAAGTAATATACTTTGTTATCTTGTTTCTTTATCATTCTATTAGTCCCATTGCACAAGTGGTGCATCAACAATATCTCTATTATTACCAAATCCAAACCCATTTCCCTCTTGGAAATCTATTAGTGTAGACCACCACCCTTATTATCCAATCCACACACTAGGCTTAGAGTATTATTCCGCATAGACTAGGGAGATAATCCTAGCACTTATGTCATTGTATCTCCATTCCTAGACACACATAGGATAGGTGCACACACTTTTTTAAAATCTATATCATTTGATTGTTTGTTGAGGTTGAAATACCAAATCGAGGGCTTGACCATTCCTATTAAGCTCCTAAGTAGTCCCAACCCTCTTTTTTTGTTCTCTTAGAAGTAGTTTAATTGAATGAAAATCAATTGCATAGAGGTTTGTGAGTATTTTTTTATCATTTTCATAGATTTAACTACTTATGTATCATTTGATTTATCTAAATTATTTAGGATATTGTGTCTAGGTATCTATTTCTAGTCGTATTGTCTTGACAAGAAGCTTCTTGGGAAAATGTGTCATATTCTGTACCTCATGCTTCTATTGTACAAATCATAGCATGATAAGATGTCCCTATGATGCACTAGTGTTTGAGGCTGAGACTCTTAGATTTTAGCACTAGGTTCTAATTTGTGTTTAATTCTTCTTTCTAAATCCCTTTCTATGAAATCAATTGCACTATTCTATTATTTGTAGACGTAGATTGATCTTGGAAATTTATTGATAGTGATACTTCATTTCATGCATATGATAGTGACTTAGCTTTTTCTATGTCACTCAATGCTCTTGATCTCTCTCCTAAAACTCCTAATACTTCCAAAGATAGTTCAAGGGATGATGACATCATTGATCATTTTCTAAACATTACCTTGCCTATTCATGACAATGCTCTCCCCCTCAATAATGAAGCATTGACTGACATAGTCCATGATGGTTATGTCGGGACCCATATTTGCTGGCTCCCAAAATTGCTTAATTTTTCTCAATAATCCATTGAGGTTCCTAAGTTTTTCCCCATTCATGAAATTTAGGATCATGTGCCTTAGACCCTACTCGAAATTCATGTGAAACTTTGCAAAAAATCCTAAAAAGATCCTAAGTTTCCTTGGTCTTTTTGTCCTTGGTTGAACTTTTACCCCCTGTTGGATTTGGCAGAGGTTTTCCCTAGATGTGGATATGGTCCACATCCTTCCTACTTCCCTACCTACCCTTCTCTTCCACTTCCTCTCTTGAATTTTCCCTAAGTCCCTTTAGCAGAACTTTGTCCTGGATGTCGATGCATTCTTCCCCCATTCATTTTTTCGCTCATCCTGGCCTCCTTCATTCCCCACACTTCCTTCAACATCCCTTTCTATGGAGGATCCATGTCCATGTAGATATATCCACTTCTCCTAAGTTCTCCACATTCGATACCCCTCTCAAGTTCTACATATGTCCTAACCACCCTCAAATTTTTGCAAAAGGCACAAAATGGCTACGAAAACTCTTGGGCATTGGTGGTTGGTGAAGAATTAATATGCAGGTTTGTCCTAATGTGTTTTCCTAGCCAAAGTATTGTGTGAATTGAATGATGACCAAAAATGCTATAAAAATGTGGATTGAAAACATTCAAAGGGTTGGTCTCTGAGCCAATTTGGGGAAGGTACAGAAACTCGCGGTTATTTTATGGCATCGATTCAAGCAAACATATTGGCAATAAGTGGAATAATGCTTCTAAAACAGTGTAGGAAGGGTATTCAACTCAATTTTTACACAATAGTATGTCTCCATGGATAAGTGTTATGATTTAGGGAGGTGATAAAATTACAGTTTCATGTTTTCCTTCACCAGATTTTCTAGTGTGATTTGTAATAGAAATGAGATAAATATATGATAGTATTCTAATGCAATGCAAAGCTTTTGTGTTGGTCTTCTCTTTCTTGCATATGGGTTTTTTCATTTCTTCTCAAGACTAATAAGTATGTCCATTGTATAAAATGCAATCTTTGATATGTATGTAAATGCACATCTGGTTCTGTTGATGCATTATTTCCCTCTTAATTGTTCTTGAATTTGTTACCCATTGGAGTATGCATCGGTCTAGATTTGGTGAAGGGCCAACAATATTTTAAATCAATCTTTGTTTTGTGTTATTGTAGTAGATTTAGGTTTAGTTTTAGTTGCATGTTGTTCATGACTCAGTTTAACAACCATAGAATCATCTCAAGCAATCTGAAATTGTTTTAACCTTTTGTGAGTTATGTCATGCATGTTTGCATTTTTCCACTATGTAAGAATGTCAAATGAATCTATCTTATGGGGAGACAATCTATCATTTATGGGTGCACATCCAAAATATATAATCATCTATAGTGATGTTTATGTGGCTAGTTGTTCTTGATTTAGTGACAATGTTTGGAATCAAGTCAGTGAGTTGGGTTTATCCACTGATATTTAGTTGTTCATCTGGTTGTCTAACCTCAAGGAACACCCTCCCGAGTCTAAGTCAAGATTGAAGTGTAGGAGTGAAAACCCACTCTCATCCATTGGCCCAAAATCATCCTCCACTTGTTCATAAACCTCTTTCCAATCATCTTCATGACACCCCTGGCTTGGATGATTGTGAAATGTTTTAGGGTTTTGGGTTGTATTCATTTTGGGAACCAACAGAATGGTGTTGTTGTTAGGGATAACTTGAGGGTCCGAAGATGTTGAAGACTTTGTTGGTGAAATGAACCCAAAATTGATTTGTGGCCTTGAAGGTCAGTCACACTTCAAGGAATTTCCTTAGTGGATGAGGTGGAAACTCCACTACATTAAAAAAATAAAGAAATTTGTTGCTACTATTACTCAGTGTGTTGTTGGTGATTTGAAAATCCAACTTCAAATATGTAGGAGTTGGTTATTAAAGGTACATGGTTTTTTTTCTTCCTACCTTTGAAGATTGTTGTTCCTATCATGTTGAAGGAACAAATTTATATGCCTTTATTTTCTACCCTACATTGTAGAATGTTCTAGTCATGGCCAATTGGTATGAATTTGAATACCATAGGGATGTTCCTTCACAAGCATCTTCATATACATCAAACCCTAGGAATTATACTAGAATGGATTCCCATGATCATCCTAGAAATGCATATTCCATTCATAGCTTTGTATCTTTTACAAATCCAAACCTATATGCACCCATGCAAAATCAAAACGACTTAGAAATGTAGCAATGTGAAATTAAGAAGACTAAATAGTTGCTAGAGTCCTTATGGAAGCAAGAAGAAGAAATAGAAAATTAGATTAGGTTGATAGAATCTAGGGTGTAGTCTAATGCTTGCTATGTGGCCAAAAAAATCAAATATCATTCCTCTGGTCCTCCCTTAGATCCATTGTACAATCAGCTAGACCTCTCATGGGTTGACTATAAAACATGAGGCATGCCAACCAAGGTCTACAGTCAGCTACCCAAGTTTGATGGGTACAATATTTGGGAAGGGGACACACATGTTGATGAGTTTTCAAAATTCATTGAAGAACATCAGTTTGAAGATGAAGACATGTGGATGAGGTTCTTTTTTAGGTCCTTGCATGGAAAGGAAAGAGAATGGTATCAAATTTTTCTTGGGTAGTCCTTTGCTTCATGGAATGAACTTGTGGCTACATTTGAGGAGTTTGCAAATAGCCTTGACCCCGCCACTCTTGTCACGAAGTTGGAAGAAATCAGAAGACAAGAGGGAGAGTCTAGCATGGACTCCAATCACAGGTTTACAATCGCTTTCTAGGATTCCAGATGAATTTAGACCTAACACTCCCGCTTACATTGATATATTTTTTGAAGCATATGAGAATGGATTGAGCTATGTACGGGATGGTTTGAAAATGACAAGTTTGTAGTAGACATATGAATGCCTAGACTACTTAGAAAAGATGAGAGATGACTACATATTGGGTTTGTTATCCACAAATATATGTACAACTAGTAATGAAAAGGTTAAAATGTGCAACAATTAGGTGGATGCAAGCAATCAGGTAAGTGTAGCATCAAATGAGGATGATTATTTCATTAGAAGGGTAGAAGGGAAGGTGGTGCATCATATGATAGTGATGCAGATGATGAGGACAACATTTGCACTTACCTTCAGTTGGAAAGTTCATCAGTTGAAGATGAAAATGATGAAATTAATGATGATTTTTAGCTTGAGCATGAGGTATGTGGCATGTTGAACAAAGAGGAAGGTGTGTCCATGAGTGAGAAACAAATTGGATCAGCTTATGAGGCTGATTATGATAAATATGCATAGGTTTATGATATAGAGAGTGAGCAAGAAAATAGTTTCTTGTTCAATGTAATGCCTTCTTTTATTCATGTTGATGAAGACGAAGCATTTAGTGTTTGTTTGCATGAGGGTGATTTGGTTGTGGCTGCACATGATGATAACCAATCAGAGATAGATGTTGGTGCAACCATGGATTTTTAGTCAGATGAATTTGCCCTGGATTGTGAAGATAGTGATCATGTGGACACATATGAGAACCTATTTCTTTGGTGCAAGGTATGTTTTCTCCCTCATGCAGAGTGTGCTTCAAATCAACCACAAGGAAGTGATAGAATAATGAATGAGGAATAAGAAATGTGTCATCAGTTTGTTTGCAACAGTGAGTCTGACACAATAGATTGCAAGAGTGGACTTGAAATAGAGAGGCAATTTGAAAAATATGGTTTTTCACTTGAGGTGTCTCATGATCTTGATTTTTGTACTGATGATTTGGATTGTAGCTTGAGTCATGCTTATCATTCAGAAATTGAAAAACATAGCAGCACATATGAAATTCATTTTTAGGAGTTTGGTGGAAATGCAAATGAATATGAATCTTTCCACTTCAATGTTGGATTTCCACCAACTCTTGAAGGTGTTGGTGCTATAGTAGAGGTTGAGTCCTTTGTGTGGGACATGGACGTGAATGGGAAGCAAGGCATGTGTATGCTTGAATTTCAACATGTTGCATTCCAGTTTGAAAATACACCAGATATGGATTCTTTTTATTTTGATTTACAAGAAGAGGTGTCTTCTTTTGTGGATCAATAGTGCATTCAGGCACAATTTTATTTTCCTTGTGATTTGGAGATATTTTTGTTTTGTCTTGATGCAAATGTGGAGGTTAGCGGGTGTAATGAGGCTACAATTGGTGATGGAAGTTTGCTTCCATCCATGCCTTTTGTGGCTGACCTAAATTTTAGTTTCTCACTCTTTACTACTGAGAACAAATGTGTTTTGATAAAGAATAGGTCTAACACCTATTATGTATGATTTCCTATAGCAGTAATTTTATTGATGGATTTGGCCTTGGTTCCATGAATATTTGTTGCAGATTGATGCAAGCTGGGGGAGTCTTCATTTGTTGCAATTGGGTGATAAAAATTGTTTTAGTTTGAGGGAGATTAGCTTCTTCATCCAGCTAGTGTTTGATAGAGGCAAGTAGTTTCAGTTATCTTTAGTAGGGTTGGCCTGCATTATGTTAAAATTTTGATTACAACCATCTTTCCTTTTGTTCCCTCATGCCTATGACTATATGTTTTCTTGTATATACACCCTTGTTGTAAATTCACTATTCCACTTGTCCATTTTTGCTTTTGGTCTTGCTGGAGATAGTTAGTTCTTGTCGTGCCAAGTTTGGCACATGTCCCCAACTAGAGCCAATGTTGGGACCCTAATTTGCTAGCTCCCAAAATTGTTTAATTTTTCTCAATAATCCATTGAGGTTCATAAGTTTGTCTGCCTTCATGAAATTTAGGATCCTATGCCTTATACCCTATCCAAAAATCATGTGAAACTCTACAAAAAATCCTAAAAAGATCCTAAGTTTCCTTGGTCTTTTTGTCCCTAGCGGAACATTTTCCCCTTCTAGATTTGGCAGAGGTTTTCCCTAGATGTGGATATGGTCCACATCCTTCCTTCTTCCTTACCTCCCCTTCTCTTCCGCTTCCTCTCTTGAATTTTTCCTAAGTCCTTTTGGTGGAACTTTGACCCGGATGCGGATGCATCCTTACCCCATTCATTTATTCACTTGTCCTGGCCTCCTTTGTTTCCCCACATTTCATTTGCTGTCCCTTTCTATGGAGGATCCATGTTCATGTAGATATATCCACTTCCCCTTCATTCTCTACATCTGATACCCCTCTCAAGTTTCGCATATGTCCTAACCACCCTTAATTTTTTGTAAAAGGTGAAAAAGGAATAGAAATAGCTATAGAAAATCTTGGTCGTTAGTGGTTGGTGAAGAATTAATACACAAGTTTTCCTTAACGTGTTTTCCTACCCAAAATCTTGTGTGGATTGAGTGATGACCAAAAATGATATAAATAGATGGATTGAAAACATTCAAAGGGTTGGTCTCTGAGCCAATTCAGGGAAGGTGCAGAAAATTGTGGTTATTTTAGGGCATTGATTCAAGCAAATATTTGGGAAATAAATGGAAGAATGTTTCTTATACAACATAGGAAGAGTCTTTAACTCAAGTTTTACACAGTGGTATGTCTCCATGGCTAAGTGTTATGATTCAGGGAGGTGATGAAATCACAATTTCACGTTTTCCTTCACCACATTTGTTGGTGTGATCTGTAACAAAGATGAGATAAATATATGATAATATTTTAATGCAATGCAAAGATTTTGTGTTGGTCATTCTCTTTTTTGCATATGGGTTGTTTCATTTCTTCTTGAGATTAATAAGTATGTCCACTATATAAAATGCAATCTTTGATATGTATTCAAATGCACATCTATTTTTGTTGATGCTTATTTGATGCATTCTTTCCCTCTTTATTGTTCTTGACTATGTTGCACATTGGAGTATGCACCAGTCTAGATTTGGTGAAGGGCCAACAATCTTTAAAATCAATCTTTTTTTCTAGGTTGTTGTAAGAGTAGATTTAGGTTTAGTTTTAGTTACATGTTATTCATGAGTCATTTAATAACCATGGAATCATCTCAAGCAATATGAAACTGTTTTAACCTTTTGTGAGTTATGTCATGCATGTTTGCATTTTTCCACTGTGTAAGAATGGCAAATGAATCTATCTTATGGGGAGACAATGTTTTCATTTATGGGTGCATGAGAAAAATGTATAATCATCTATAGTGAGGTTTATGTGGCTAGTTGTTCTTGATTTAGTGACAATATTTGGAATCAAGTTAGTGAGTTGGGTTTAACCACCAAATTTTAGTTGTTCATCTGGTTGTCTAACCTCAAGGAACACCCTCCTAAGTCTAATCTGAGCTAGAATTGTAGGAGAGAAAATCCACTCTCATCCATTGGAGTAGAATCATCCTCAACCTATTGCTAAACCTCTTTCCAATCATCTTGACAACACCCCTGGCCTGGGTGACTGTGAAATGTTTTAGAGTTTTAGGTTGTAGGAACCAATAGGTTCTATGTCTCTTCCTACTTCTCCTCCTCCTTTGGCCGCATGTTCAAACTCCTTAGACATCATCAATGATGTGGAGACCTCTTTCTCTTCCTTCATCGCTTGTGAGAATCCTATCCTTACGCTTAATGATACTTCTTCACCACATGCTTCTCAAATTTCTACTAATAATCATTCTTTCAATGCCTCTTACTACTCTTCTTTTGTTGATGAGGAAGGTCATATTTATATTGATCCCTTCTCTCAACAAGATGGACTCCTTTCTTTCTCATCCCCTCCTCTTTCTTTGGAGGATGAACTCTCTCTTCTAGATAAAATTGAGCATGATTTATCATTCATTACTATCTTAACATCACATTAGCTGAGATTACTCCTTCGATAGATATTGAGCATCATTTGCATGATCCTTTATCTACTATTCTATTAGATATTGAGCATTATTCGCATGATCCTCTATCTACTATTTCCTCTTCTATGTTAGACCCATCTTTGTTGGACCTCGACCCTTCCCATTACATTTCTCCACCTTCCTTGCCTACTACCACTCTAATTTTATTTCTAGAGACATCACCATCAATCCCTTGTGAGTTACCTTCTATTACTCCTACATCTAAACAACTATGTTCTCCTTTATCTTTTGAGATTCTTGCATATGCCTCTTTGATTGGTATGGGAACTGTTGTCATATTTTTGCCTAGGCCCAAAATAGCCCAAAGATCCCACCTTCTTCCATCAAATATATTTGATCTAAGAAAGTCTAAATGGAAGAAGTCTCCCTTCAAAAATCCCAAGTATTTTGTCTTTACTTTTTCCTTGTCACAAAATTTTAAGTTTGGTGAACCTTTGGTTCATCAATTGGCCAGTTCGTTGATTCGCTGACTAAGGGACCAGCACATGGGCATAAGTCTAAGGCAAAAGAGAAAAGACAAAGGAGTGCTTTGTCGGCAAATCTAAAGGTTTACGAACCTTTCGGTTTGTCGATCGATAGGTTCTCTGATCAGTGTATTCATCAATAAAGAAAATAAAAAGCAAAGCCAAATGAAGAAAAGAAGACAAGGGGCAAAAGCAAAAGAAAGGTTTGCCTTAGTCAGAAAAATTTTGGTTCTGCAAACCTTAAGTTCATTGATCGGCCGGTTCACCAACTAAGGAAGGGAAGGAAGTGGCTAAGTAAGAGGCAAAAGGAGAAAGTTTGAGCACTTATCGGCGAGCTGATTGGTTCACGAACTGAAAGGTTTGTTGACCAAGTAGTTTTCTAGTTAGTCAATTTGCCGACAGGGCGACCCAGTGACCAAGGCACAAAAGACAAACATCAAGTGTTTTCCTTTGTTGGCAAACCTTAAGTTTGTCAATTGGCAAGTTCATTGATCAATGACTTTGCTGACAAAGGGACAAAAGGAAGAAAAATAAAAGGAGATGAAGAAATGAAGAAGGCATGATGGTTTGTGAAATGCAAATTTTGTGAACCATAGGGAAATTAAGGTGAGGAAGATAAGAAGGTAAGGTTGAAGAGTTCGACATGAGACAAATTTGCTGACAATGAAGAAAGTAAAGGCACTAAGGAGTAGATTAAAATATGAAATATTTTAAAGTGTTGTAAAATCTTGCAGAACACAATCCTCTGCATCATGCCATTATTGTAGGGTGAATTTAATGCCTAAAGGACAAATGTTGTAGAAAGGTCAAATTCAAGTGGTTGAAACAATTAAATTCTTCAATGCACCAGTATGTAGAAGGGGCAAAATGAATTTGTAGGTACATAGAAGAATTTTAGACCTTCCTTATTTAATGCGTCAGACACCCCTACATGTGGGAAATCTTCCTCTACACTTTGTGCAGACCTGTCATAGCATGGTTGTTGTCCCATTCTGCAGGCCTTCTGACAACACTTCCAGACCAAATTCAATGCAACATGGGCATGATTTATTGACTAATTTCCTACGCCTATTGTTGTATGATGGATTCAAAATGCTATATATACATGTAAAATATGTATTTGGTTGTTAGTTGTTCTTCTGGGCTATTATACAGGCTGGATAATTAGTTATCATAGACCTTGTAACGTATTTGCAAGAACCAGATAGATCTGATTCATTATGCTCAAATCTGAGCCTTTGTTGTCTTTGATAGTGGTTCACCAATGAATCTAAATGGTTATTTTGTGTCTACCTCTTCTGCAACAAATTGTCTATCTTATGTAATGGTTATTTGACCTCTATGATTAATACAAGCAACTGATTATGCCTCTCTCATTTTCTTTTACACTGTGTCTATTTGAATGTTTTTCATTTATTCTATGGATAAGATGGTCCCCCTATAAGTTTTAACATTCTATTTTGGCCTCTGTTAAAGATTGGATGAGTCTATTTTAGTTTATTCAGCCTTTGAAATCACTATTTTGTTATGGCAGTCCCAGCTAAACATTATAAATCTGCTGCATCATCCCCCTTTTAATTCCAGTACTCCTTCTTTCCCTTTTCTTTGTGAGCATAGAATTATATTTTTCTTGAATTCTCTGGACCTTAAGTCCAAAAAGAGGAACCAACCTTCTCTGGAGGTCTTATCTCATTTGCAAGGTCCCACACCTTGAGATTATTCCCATGTTACATTGAATTTGTTGGAATCGTCAAAGCTTCAACAACAGGGTGCAAATTCAGGTGATAAAAGGAACTCTTCCTTTTAACAAATATGATGGCCATGGTGACCCATTGCACCATGTAAAACACTTGTCCACCATATGCTTGAGTCATACATGTGATTACTATGTCTTGGCAAAATTCTTCCCTAGCACATTAAGAGACATTACCTTAGACTAGTTCTCCACATTACCTATTGGTTCCATACACTTATTTTCTAATCTTTCTCATGCATTTATCTCTCACTTTCAATATAAAATGGAGCCTAAATTCTATCTTACACTCTTGACACACTATAAACAAACTATTGGTCAGTGTCTAGAGCTTCACTTCTTGCTTCTTTTCCTTGCTTGTTTGATGGGGTTATCATCCCCTTGATAACCTTATGCTACCTCTCTTTTATCAGAACTTACTACCACATATCCAATAAGATACACTTTTTGATCAATTCTTTTCTCTTTTTGAATTAACTCTTCATGCCATTGAAATTGATGAAATCCTTCTAGAGGACCATCACCTCAAATTCAATGATACACTTCTCCCTACTTGTGATGAGAATTTCCTTCAAACCATCTTAAACAAACACAAATTCATCACCATCCACTTCTTTTAAGACTATTTCAATTTTCAACCTTCTCCTATTTCACCCAAAAATGAAGCATGATCCTACATGCAACTTCTTTACTCTCATGAGCATATTCTATTCACTCTCTAGGAGACTCAGTTGATCAATCTTCCTCCTCCTACATGAAAGAATGCTTCTAATCATAGTCATTCCAAAGTTCCTTCTTTTACATATCATAGAGTACATGGTTTGTTAGAAGCTTGCTAGTGTTGTCATTGATGTCAACGTTTAGCAGATAGTTCACTTGGTTTCCAAGTGCTTTTGAGAAAATTTGAATAAAAAGGTGTGTAGTGTGACAGAGGTGTGTTCAATGTTGTGCTCTACATTTCTTCATAGTTGAAGATATGATTGTATAGTTTGGAAGTGATGATCAGAGGTGTTCAGAGGTGTTACATCTAGAGTTTCAAGTTCTGGATCATGTGGGAGTAGAAGATGTGTTTGATAGAGTGCTTGACTATGAAGAAGGTTGTCTAGGAGAAATGAGAATGCTTCGCATTTCTCTGTGTTAAGGTCTCTTGTCTTGTAGAACTGGGAAAGTGCTTATATTGTCTATATCTACCTTCCATTAAAGTTTCTATTATTGGGGTGCTCCACAAGTTCAGTCCTTGTGTTGGTGTTCAGTAGCAGTGTGTCCTGATGTGCATAATGAAGCCATTCTTTGTTTCAAGTGGTTATGGCAATGTTGCAAAAGATTCTAATGATGGTGAATATTTTGGTAAGGTGTGTGGATGTTGTAGAATGGTTCCTTGTGTTTTGCATGATGTTTTTGAGCTTGGAGAAGCATGGATGTGGTCATTAGCTTGGGTTTGGCTGACCTAGCTTACTAGCACCATTTGTAGAGGTACCTCATGGATTGTGGATGTGATGAGAAACTTGGTGATATAGATTTGAGTCCTAGTTAATCCTTGACATGCTCCACTTTCACTTCTTTCCACCATGGAAGTGTTTAGTGCCAACCTAATTGGTGTTGCATGTTTGAGGTGCACATGCTTCATTAGGACCGACCTAATTGAGATAGGTCTTGGTTGCAGATGGTAGGGCAAAGTAGAGAAGATGATGCAAATGTGAATCAAGTGTAGTGAGTTGTGTACGAGCTTAAATGCTTATGACTCTAGAATGTAGTGAGCAGAAGGTGTCTACATTTAAATGTGCTTGAAGTTGCTAGAGGTAGTGAGCCAAAGGTTGTGGATAGCAAGAAGTGGCAGTGGTGGATTTCACTTGTTGCTTTGAGATAGTGAATCTCTCTGTAACAGTCTTCTTCTTTCCTCTCTCTTTTGGGCAGTGAGTCTATTTGTTTTTAGTGTTTCTATTCATACATATGTGAGCTAATCCTCACTATGGTTTTTCCCTTCTTGGATTTTCCACGTAAATCTAGTGTTCTTATGTGTTTGTATTGATGCTTCATATGTTTACATTCTACTAATGCATAATAAGAGGTTGAAGTTTGGAATTGCTTTGAGGGTTTAATGTTTTAATACACAACTGATTCATCCCCCTCTTAGTTGTCTTGTGCATTCTAACAATTGGTATCAGAGCCAAGTTCCCTAAAGAAGCTTAACCACTTGGGGTAGATCCGGATGGCGCATAGGAAAGGTATGGAGCTTCTAGTGTTTGATGGAACAAATTATGCTTTTTGGAAGACCAGGATAGAAAGATTTCTAGTCTCACTAGGATATGGTGTATGGAAGATAGTTGACAAAAAGTATACTATACCTCCTAATGGTCCAAAGGATGAAGATGAGATTAAAGAATATGAGAACAATTGCAAGGCAAGGAGTGCTCTTCTGAACAATCTTTCCTATTCTAAATTAGTGAAGGTAATGAGCTACAAAACTGTACATGAGATATGGAAGAAGCCAGAAAGTATCTATGAAGGAGATGACAAGGTCAAGCAAGCAAAAATGTAGAATTTGATGGCAAGGTTTGAAACCCTAAAGATGTTAGAGGATGAAAATATTTCAAGCTACATGCAAAGAGTGGATGAAGTTGTCAACTCCATCAATGGTCTTGGTGGAAAGCTGGAGGAAAGTGAAGTGGTAAAGAAGGTACTAAGAACTCTTCCAAAAACTTATAGTGCTAAAGTTTCTGCTACTGAATAAACTCAAGATTTGGATCAGTATTCTAGGGATCAAATGTTTGGTACACTAACTACTTTTGAGACAATAGAATTTGGTCAAGATGATTCAAGAAAAGAAATTGATTTTAAGGCTAGCAAGACAGAAAAGAATGTTGAATCAGATACAGATGACTTTGATGAAGTGAAAGCAAAATTTGTAAGTAGATTGAAAAAGGGCTTTGGAAAATACAGAGGTAAGTTACCTTTCAAATGCTTTAACTGTGGAAAGATAGGTCATTATGCTTCAAAATGTCTGATCAAAATTTCAAATGACAAATATAAGGACAACAAAGGTAAATCATTCAGGAGGAGTTATTATGTAAAGGAAGATGATAGCATAGTTGATGATGAGTCTGACTAGCTGGATGATGAAAGTAATGAATGCTTGTTTATGGCTTTGAATGATGGAACTAATTCTGAAAGAGGTATGAAGGAAATTGCTTTGAAAATAGAGCACAATATCAAAGGAGCTTTGGTAACTGCTTTTCATGCAAGAGAAGAGGAAAACCATTGGTTAATTGATAGTGAGTGTTCAAATTATATGACTGGTGATAAGAATAAGTTTGTGAAGCTTGAGAAGTATGATGGAGGTTTTGTTAAGTTTGGAGATGATGCATCTACTAAGATCTGTGGAAAAGGTTCAATCAGTTTGTATGGCAAGCATAATACAAATGATGTTCTTTGTGTCAAGGGTCTCTGACATAATCTTCTAAGTGTAGGACAAATGTGTAGCAGAGGATATAACCTTGTATTTCAGGATGATGGCTGTGAAATCAGAAAAGAAAACTCTGGAGCTCTAGTCGCTACAGGAACTAGCACAAAAGGAAGTGCATATCAACTCAAAGGTGCTAATGGTATGTGCTTCATGACTCAAACTAATAAATGTTGGCTATGGCATAGAAGAATGTGTCACATCAATTTTGACAGTCTAGTGAGAATCATCTCTACTCAAGTTGTGAAAGATCTACCAAAAATTATAAATCCTATCAATGCAACTTGCAAGGAATGTCAGATTGGGAAGCAAACAAGGAAGAATTTCAGGATCAAAGAATATTCTACCATCAGACCTCTAGAGTTGGTGCATACAGATCTGTGTGGACCTACAAGAGTAGGAAGCTTTCAAGGTGACATGTATTTCATGTTGTTAATTGATGAATACTCTAGAATGACTTTGGTAACTTTTCTCAAAGAAAAATCAAAAGCTCTAGATAAGTTTAAAGCATTTAAGGTTATGGTTGAAAATGAAATTGATATGAAATTCAAGTGTTTGAGGTTTGATAGAGGTGGTGAGTTCACCTCCAATGAGTTTAATTGATTTTGTGAAGATCATGGAATAAAGAGGCATTTCTAGGACTCCTCAGCAGAATGGAGTGGTGGAAAGAAAGAACAAGACTGTTCAGGGAGCAGCAAGGACAATGTTGAAAGAAGAAAATCTACTGGATATCTATTAAAGAGAAGATATTCAAACTGCAGTCTATATACAAAATAGAGTGCAAGCAAGGGTCAACAATTCAAAGACTCCATATGAATTATGGTATGGAAGAACTCCTACTGTAAAATATTTTAGAGTGTTTGGAAGCAAGTGCTACATTAGGAGAGATGAAAACTTGGGAAAGTTTGATACAAGATCAGATGAAGGAACCTTACTTGGATATTCCACAAAGAACAAGGATTACAGGTGTTACAACAAGAGGCTAAAAAAGCTAGTTGAAAGTGCAAATGTCAAAGTGGATGAGGAACCACATCAAAGCTCAGTACTGATAGAAGGATATGAATCTGATGAGCTCCCTTGCAGAGAAGAAGAAAGAGAAGAAGAGAAGGAAAAGGAGAAGCAAGTTGATGAAGAAGAGTCTCCGAAAAGGATTCCTAAGACCCCCAAGTACATGCAGAAGAATCATTCTGAAGATCATATCATTGGAGATAAGAAGAAAGGTGTATTAACAAGAAGAAATATTGCTATGGCAGATGAACAGGTAAATTTGTGCTTATTATCTAACATAGAATCCAAAACAGTGACTGAAGCATGCAAAGATGAGCACTAGATCAAGGCTATGGAAGAAGAATTAATGTAGATTGAGAAGAATAAGACTTGGGAAGTTGTCCCAAGATCAGTAGACAACAATGTGATAGGAACTAAATGGGTCTTCTAGAACAAATTGAATGAGAATAGAGAAGTAGTCAGAAATAAGGCTAGGCTTGTGTGTAAAGGCTACTCACAAGTGGAAGGAATAGATTATGAAGAAACATTTGCTCCAGTGGCAAGATTGGAGGACATTAGAATGTTCTTGGCCTTTGCAACTCATAAGGACTTCAAAGTCTATTAGATGGATGTGAAATCTGCATTCTTGAATGGAGAATTGGAAGAGGAAGTATACATTGAACAACCGAAAGGCTTTCAATTACTTGTCCAAGGTTGCAGAGAATGAGGTGAAGTTGGAGTATGTGCCTACCAAGGATCAAGTTGCAGACATCTTTACAAAGGCTCTTCCTAAGGATACTTTTGAGTATCTCCGATAGAAGTTAGGGGTTATTGCCCCTCCTTTTAACTAGATGCATAAGTGTGTGCATCTGTCCAGAAAGCATTTCAAGATACATTTTTGGTCTTGGATTGATGTTGAAGGCTACCTCTCAGGGGGATTAGGTAGTTGTACTTTTGGTTGGTGCAGTCAAATGGAGCATATCTTATGAACTTAAGGGGGAGAGTGCACAAAAGTGAGAGTAGTGGAGATAGAGCAGGTACTTGTTGGTGTTGTAGTTATTTCCCTTTGCCATTGATGTCAAAGGGGGATAGAGTTAGAGTGACTAAAAAAACATAGTACAAGAAATTGTGTGAAGAGTAAGTGTTTCTCCAGTCAGGGAGAGTACCATTGAGTTGCTGATTGATTGCTTTAGGTCTTGATGGTTTTTCAAAGAGTTGGTGTTGCCATCAATGACAAAGGGGGAGATTGTTGGAAGCTTTCTGGTGTTGTCATTGATGTCAACATCCAGTAGATAGTTCACTTGGTTTCCAAGTGCTTTTGATAAAATTTGAATAAAAAGGTGTGTAGTGTGAAAGAGGTGTGCTCAATGTTGTGCTTTGCATTTCTTCATAGTTGAAGATATGATTGTATGGTTTGGAAGTGGTGATCAGAGGTGTTCAGAGGTGTTATATATAGAGTTTCAATTTTTGGATCATATGGGAGTAGAAGATGTGTTTGATAGAGTGCTTGACTGTGAAGAAGGTTGTCTGAGAGAAATGATAATGCTCTACATTTCTCCATGTTAAGGTCTCTTGTCTTACAGATCTGGAAAAGTGCTTATATTTTTTATATCTACCTTCCCTTGAAGTTTCTAGTGTTGGGGTACTCCACAAGTTCAATTCTTGTGTTGGTGTTTAGTAGTAGTGTGTCATGGTGTGCATAATGAAGACATTCTTTGTTTCAAGTGGCTACGGTAGTGTTGCAAAAGATTCTGATGATGGTGAATATTTGGTAAGGTGTGTGGATGTTGTAGAATGGTTCCTTGTGGTCCGCATGATGTTTTTGGGCTTGGAGAAGTGTGGATGTGGTCATTAGATCAGGTTTGGCAGACCTGACTTACTAGCACCATTTGTGGAGGTACCTCATGGATTGTGGATGTGATGAGAATTTTGGTGATACATATTTTAGTCTTAGTTAACCCTTGACATGATCCACTTTCACTTCTTTCCTCCGTGGAAGTGTTTAGTGCTGACCTAATTGGTGTTGCATGTTTGAGGTGCACACGCTTCATTAGGACTGACCAAATTGAGATAGGTCTTGGTTGTAGATGGTATAAATGTAAGATGAAGTTGAGTGAAGCAAAGTAGAGAAGATGATGCAAATGTGAATCAAGGGTAGTGAGTTGTGTGTGAGATTAAATGCTTATGACTCCAGAATGCAATGAGCAGAAGGTGTATACATTTCAGTATGCTTGAAATTGCTAGAGGCAGTGAGCCAAAGGTTGCAGATAGCAAGAAGTGGTAGTGGAGGATTTCTCCTGTTGCTTTGAGATAGTGAATTTCTCTATAACAATCTTCTTCTTTCTTCTCTCTTTTGGGCAATGATCCCTTGGTAATGAGCTTTTCTTTTGGGCAGTAAGCCCTTGGTAGTTTTTGGTGTTTCTATTCATATATATGTGAGCTAATCCACACTATGGTTTTTCCCTTCTTGGGTTTTCCATGTAAATCTAGTGTTCTTATGTGTTTGAATGTGTTTGCATTGATGCTTCATATGTTTACATTCTGCTAATGCATAATAAGAGGTTGAAGTTTGGAATTGCTTTGAGGGTTTAATGTTTTAATACACAACTGATTCACCCCTCTCTCAGTTGTCCTGTGCATTCTAACATGGTTTCTCTACCAATCAATATCAAGCATTAAAAGACATAATACATGACCTTATCAATATATGTGGCATTCATGTCTCTTCTTATGATGCACCTTTTCTTCTTCCAATAATGATAACATTGATTCAATACATGAATCCAAGTAAATTCATGACACTCTCCTTAATCATGATGAATATGATTTTGACACATGTACTTCTCCCATAGCTCATTATTATGTAGCTATGGATCCCATGTCTATTCACATAGACTCTCATATTTCTCTTCATGCAATAACTGAAACACCTCTTCCAATGAGTTGATGTTTCAATATATTGCTCATGTTCCTTCTCTATCTTCTACATTTGATGAAGACACACTATTATCTCCATATCATCTTGTTTCTTCTCTTGGCTAGGTGCACTTTGCTAAGATATCAAGTTTTAACTTTGTCTTTCTCACCTAGACTCTCATGCTTCTTTTGACATTGACACAACATTTAGAGCCTCTCTATTATTACATTGAGCTTACCTCTATTATAATATTGATATTTGTTGACTATGACATCGATCCTACCTCTATTATGGCATTGAGCCTACATCTATCATAATATTGAGAATCCTTGGTTGTGACATAGGGCTCACCTCTATCATCACATTGAGACTACCTCTATTATGGAAATGAGATCACCTCTATCCTAATATGAGAACCACCTTCTTCATCATTGTTGTCCTTACCCATGTTCTAAGGGATAGTGATAACTCATTCTAAAAATAGATTTCCTACATGCATTCTCCTTGCAAACATTCTCCATTCTATGTCATCTACCATTCTCACATTATCATCATGCTCCTTAAAGCATCCTTATTTCTCCCTATAGTGTTTTTATCTTTTGCACTCCTTGTAGCATTTTTACCTTTTGCACTCTTTACAGTGTTTTTACCTTTTACTCTCCCTACAACATTTTTACCTTGTGCACTCCCTACAACATTTTTACCTTTTGCACTCCTTGCAACATTTTTACATTTTGTGCTCCCTGCAGTGTTTTTACCTTTTCACCCTATTTCTCTTTGCATGACCCTAGCAAAAAATAAGATAGATTTGACTTCAAGTACCTCTCACCTATTTATATTTATTGCTTCCCTCTCTTCTATGTGTGCCACCTAATTCTTCTCTTGAAGTAATCGATTGACTCTTCGTCGTCATATTCTTCTATTTGTTGCAAATTGATTAGTAATTTTCATTGCATTTTGGGGATGATGCAAGCACTAAGACACTTTCATAGCTAGATCTATTGCTTGTTGACTCAAAATTTTTCTTTGATTTCCATGTGCTTTCTTCTATATTTATCCTTCTAATGTGTGTGATAAAGATTTACATGCTTCTAACACACTTCTTGGTCTTGCAAGATTGCATGTTATTATTTTTTTGACATTGTGGTTTTACAAGAATTGTAGTTCTTAATACTATGTTTTTACCAGTTTTAGATTGGGGGCATCATCTCACCTTCCACATGAAGAATCTTTGTGGCCTTTACATTATCCTTTTTATGGGTATCCTTTGATGACCTTTTTTTTCAGTATTTCATTTATGTACTTTAGCATGCTTATCACTTAGTGTCATTAGCCTACTAAAGTGGGGGCAAAATGTAACGTAGAAAATTGCATACCCCATAATTTCACAGTATATCTTGAACTAAATTTAGTGTCCATTCCCATAGTATGTTCTAGAACCAGTTGGACTCAACCTTTGCCTATTTCCCTTGCACCGAAGCTTGCCAAGAATCCATGCTAGAGCATTCTTCTCATCACTCTCCTCAACACGTGCAAATTTGACCCTTTTCCCTAGGATTGTAGTGCAATGCGTAGATTTACGCATGACACGCTAGTGTCAAAGGTTGAGACTCCCAAATTTTAGTACTAGGTTCTAATTTGTGTTTTATTCCACTTTCTAAATCCCTTTCTATGAAATCAGTTGTACTAATATGTTATTTGTAGACTTAGATTGATCTTGAAAATTTTTAATCTAGTTTGCAAATCAACTCTTTGATTAAGTTTGGAGTAGGAATTAAGTAAAGTAATTTTTCCCCATTCACAGATTGTTAAATGTTAGGTTGTTATTTTTTGTATGAAGGATTACATGTTGTAGGACTGATGTGAGAGGCTAAGTTTCCCAATTGTTGAATTAACTATTGAAGTTGCTCAATCATAATGTGATTTTGGTCTTAAGGGTCCCATTGTGCTAGAACTAATTTTCCTTTGCAAGCATTTACATCAATAGACTCTAGATTTGGTTTCACACAAGGGGGGAGATAGGGACACACATGCAATAACAACCTAAGCTAGTCAAGTGGGTGTACAACCGTATAGTGGCCCACAAATATACCTCAAAGTTATGAGTGGGTAATCTTAGGGAATATTGTTTTCCTAGCACCACTACATGATTATGGCCGAATTGTTCCTAAGCTAGGCTAAATAGGATAACTAAGGGAGTCCTTAATGTACCTTATGGTACATGAGGCCTAAATCTATGATACAAAGGTATTGTTTGAGGCCTGGCTATTGGTGGATGAAACCCCCTCACTTCACAATGCACTAAAACACACAACTACTTAACCAAAAATGATAACTCCGCTAAGGAATATTTATAGTCCATTAGAATATGGACTTTGGCTAGTGATTGGTGATGAAATCCAAGTGACTAAACCTCTAAGAAAAATAAATAAAATTCCAAACTATTTTTTATTTCCAAGATTGCCCTATGGTGTGAGGAAAGAGCATACATAGTTGGACTAGGGATACACAAGTGATCAAACCATTTATGATTCTCAAGACCACTCTAGAGTGCAATAAAAGAGCATACATGGTTTATACCACACATAAAGACATATATAGATGATAATAAAATAAATTCAAAATTTTAATTATAATTTTTAGCTTATCTGATTTCTAGTCTTCATGTAGCATAGTTGCACAACACATGTTAGTAGTTTTGAAATCTAGGTCTTCATCATATGATATTCATTGCACTCAAAGAAAATTAGTAACAGAATCAAATCCCTACAAAGTAATATCAATCATGAACTACAAGTTTTTGTCATGTTTGAGAAATAGATGTTGTCAACAAAAATCATATTAAATTTACCACATGGGGCATGCTATTAAATGCAAGATCCAATAAATTTAAAAGACATTAAAGAGAAAAATATACAAAGTTATTAAATTCTAAAGGTTTTAATGTGTTGTGGCCTCCAAATGCAATTAATTCATTGTAAATTAATGGATGATAGTATTAGTTTGGATTAAGACTCCTTTATATTTTTTGGTAGTTTGTATTAAATAGTTTCTTGGGTGCTGGAATGTTTGTCTTTTAATGAAAATTGAGTTTGTTGGTAGATACATTGATTGGTTTTTGTACTAGTTACAGGGTAGTACCTAGTGTACATATAAAATTGGATGTGTAAGACATCATAATGTGTAATTGAATGTTGGTGAAGAAAATTGTAGGTTGAAAAACACATTGTGTATTTCAACCTTCACATGTTTCATTGATGATTTATAAGATGTATTTCAAATTGATGATCTTCTTAGGTGATTATAAGTTATTACATTTAAAATTTTGGAATTTGTATATTGGCAAAAGGAATATTGTGTAACTAAATGTGGTGGAAGAAAATGCAGGTTGAAACATGTGTATTTCAACATACACATGCTTACTTTATCATTTCCAAGATGTCTTTCAAATTTGTAACCTTTTGAGTTGCTTCATAATTTTTTGTGTTTCAAATCTTAGGATTCATACATTGCCAAAACAAATATTATGTATTTGAATGTTGGTGAATAAACTTGTATGTTGTTAAACACAATGTACATTTATGTTGCACAAGGTTTGTTTATGATTCATAACTTGTCTTCAAATTTATTAACAAAAAAGATAATTTCATTTGTTTGAAATATTTTATGTCAAGGGTAAGTGCAACAAGATGGGGGGCCAAAAAGGGGTCTTAAGTGGCCACTTTTTTTTTAAATCAAGAAATACTGGCCTTAGATGAGAAATTGAGCATAGTTACACTCAAAATTTGGAGATGCAACCAAAACAATGTTCGTAGTGCTCCGAGTCTACTTTCTAAACTACTATTTTGTTTTGAAAATGGCATAGATTAAGGGGTTCAAAAGAGGGAGCCACAGAAATTGGTGTTGTTTCTGTCAAAAAAACATAACATAGCTTGTTTTGTGGCTCCCTCAAAAGGTCAACTTTTTTTTGGTATTTTTAAAATTGCTTTAGTGAGAAATTAGCTAATAGCATATAGTTTATGCCTAATTTTTCTGATAATATTTTGATGAATATTTGATTTTTTACTAATTTTCAAAGTGGACGCATCCTAAAAAATAGAATTTTGGCCATGCTACCCCTATAAATTTTGAAAACTAATTGAAAATCATTTTTTTCTTTTTTTAATATTTGTAGAATCGAGTCTAGTTTCTAAATATGTAATTTTTTTAAAATTTGAATGAATAGTTAATTTACAATGAAAAAAAGACCAAACAGTGGTTTTTGCCTAAAAACAGACACACAAACAAAAGAAATTAAAGATGAAAGGCTTAACATTGTTAAAATGTGAAAAAAATCACATCGTCAAATAGCTAAGAGAAAGCCTAACATTACCCAAGTGTTTGATTTGTTTGACCTTGAAACACGTGCAAATCTGAGGGTTAGCATGAATGAAATTATGTGAAATCTTGAAGAATATGGAAAAATACGTCTGTGACTGTTCATAAGGCACTCCAAGCCTTTCGGTTGGAAATCCAAAGCAAATCCCAATCCCAAGGCTTGGGATTCCCAAAGCAAGACATAATGCGCGCATTATGTTTTGCTTTGCATTTTTCCTTTCCCGCAAATTTGTTGTTTGTCATGTTTGACATAACGCAAGCACGTTATAACGCACTCGCATTATGTTCCCCTTAAATTTTTTTACATTCAAGGCTATTAATCATGAGGGTTAAGGGATAAGGGATAGGGTTGGAGGGTTTAGGGATAAGGGATTAGCATTTAAGGTATAGTATCGAGCCCATTGAGGGTCTAGGAATAGGGATAGCGTTTAGGGTTTAGGGATGAGGGATTAGAGTTGAGGGATGACAGATTAGGGTTGAGGGTTTAGGGTTTAGGGATAGGGCTGAGGGTTGAGGGATCAGAGTTAAGGGTTGAGGGATTAGGGTTTGACGTTGAGGGTTGAGGGTTGAGGTTCAAGGGTCAAGGGTTTAGGGATAGGGTTGGGGCTCGAGGGATTAGAGTTAAAGTAGAGTGTGGAGGGTGTAAGGATTAGGGATAGGGTTGGAGGGTTTAGGGATAAGGGATTAGGGTTTAAGGTATAGTATCGAGTCTGTTGAGGGTTTAGGAATAGGGATAGCATTTAGGGTTTAGGGATGAGGGATTAGAGTTGAGGGATTAGGGTTTAGGGATAAGGTTTAGGGTTGAGGGTTGAGGGATTAGGGTTTAAGGTATAGTGTTGAGGGTTGAGGGTTTAGGGTTAGGGTTTAGGGTTGACGGATTAGCATTTAATGTCAAGGTTAGGGTTAGAGTGTCGAGGGTAGAGGGATTAGGGATAGGGTTTAGGGTTGAAGGTTTAAGGATTGAGGGTTGCGGCTTTAGGGATGAGGGTTTAAGGCTTAAGATATAGTGTCAAGTGTTGAGGGTGTAGGGATAGGGTTTAAGTTTTAAGGGTTAAGGGTTGAGGGATAGGGATTAGGGTTTAAGGTATAGTGTTGAGGGTTGATGGTTTAGGGATAGGGTTTAGGTTTGAGGGATTGGGGTTTAGGGTTGATGAATTAGGGTTTAATGTTGAGAGTTGAGGGTTGAGGGTTGAGGGTTGAGGGTTGAGGTTGAGGGATAGGGTTAATGGTCAAGGGATTAGGGTTAAATAAGAGTGTCAAGGGTAGATAAATTAGGGTTTAAGGTATAGTATCGAGCCTGTTGAGGGTCTAGGAATAGGGATAGCGTTTAGGGTTTAGGGATGAGGGATTAGAGTTGAGGGATGACGGATGACGGATTAGGGTTGAGGGTTGAGGGATTAGGGTTTAGGGACAAGGTTTAGGGTTAGGGTTGAGGGATTAGGGTTTAAGGTATAGTGTTGAGGGTTAGGGATAGGGTTTAGGTTTGAGGGATTAGAGTGAAGGGTTGAGGGTTTAGGGTTTAGGGATAGGGTTGAGGGTCGAGGGATCAGAGTTAAGGGTTGAGGGATTAGGGTTTGACGTTGAGGGTTGAGGGTTGAGGTTCGAGGGTCAAGGGTTTAGGGATAGGGTTGAGGGTTGAGGGATTAGGGTTAAAGTAGAGTGTGGAGGGTATAAGGATTAGGGATAGGGTTGGAGGGTTTAGGGATAAGGGATTAGGGTTTAAGGTATAGTATCGAGTCTATTGAGGGTGTAGGACTTAATTTTTTTTAAAATTAATTTGGCCACTTTTTGGCCCCCCATCTTCTTGCACTTACCCTCAAGTTGATTCTAATTTTTTTGTGTTTCAAAATTTAGGATTGTTAAAATGTGTCAATGAGGATACTTTAATTATTGTTTATAAAAAAAATGCGAGTTGAAACACACATTGTGTAGTCAAACTTGCACATGTTTATATATTTAAAAAATGTAGATTGAAACAAACATTATGGTGTTCAACCTAGACATGTTTAGTTTTTACTTTAATCAATCGTAAAATAAAAAAAAGATAATTTTCTCTGTTTGCAAACTTTTACCTCTACTTCATTCTAAATTTCTTATATTTAAAAATTTGGGATTCTTAAAATGCATAAATGATGATAGTCTAGTTATTGTTTATAAAAAAAATGTGGGTTAAAAAACACTAAACTAGTAAAAGTTTTGTTTGGGATTTCTAAACAATAAAAGAATATAATTTCTTGTCTTTAAAACTATTTTATAATTCATTGGATTCAAGAAAACACTATTTAAACTTCATAAAATCACACACTGAACATATATATCAAACTAGGATTTAAGAAAGGAATACTTGAATCGAATTAAGCCTCAATGATTCAATGTTGGAAAACTTATTTCCTCCTATTCCTTCTTCTACATACAATACAAAAAATATTAAACATTAAACAATATAAATTTAACACTTACCTTATCAATTGACACTCAATATCTTAAATTGAACAAAATAAACCATATATTTATAGATAGTCCTAGGTCATGTTACATCTCATCAAAAGAACATCTTGGAATCATTTGGAACACAAATGACTTGCACATGTACAAATCAAAGGCACAAAAGAGTATTTAAAGCATATTTGGCTATATTGCTTTAACATCCTTATGCATTACATTATCACTTAACATGTTTAGAGATTTTTTACAACTCCTAAGGGCTTTGACTAATCACAAGAAAATCCAAGGTCTTCCATTTATACTACAAATCCCACTATGGTTGACAACAATGTCATTTTATGAGCAACAAATATAGATGGCATGAGCACATTGTAGAAGGTTGCTTTGATAATAGACAAGGTCATAAAAATAGTTCAAAACTGCATGGCATGATCTAGTCCTAGACTAGGTCACTTGACGTGACCCAATCTTGAATCTGAACATTATCATAGAAAGATTCATCATAGGTTCCACATTACAAATCCAAAATCAATCTCCAAATCATAGACATCAATTACACCATATCAACAAACCAATATCAAAAGTTCAATATCAAGACAACTTTTTGAAAATGATATGCATTCTTACTTTCTAAAATTCATTAGACTCAACCCTTTATAATTTATATATTATTACATTTATTGTTTGTTCGATCACTCATTGTATGATTCAATAGAGATTTATTTTTTCATGACTGCAAAATAATTTTATTACAATAGTAGGGGAATTATTTTTTAGTGTTATCTAGAGACAGTAATAAATTTTAAGATTATAACCTTTTTTGAATATTGATCATTATATATTTTTATCATTCATTTAACTTTTATTTTTTCTTCCTTTTTTGCTACTTATTTTTTTATCCTATTTTTTATCCCCTTCTATTTAGTGAATTGTTGGTGTTATATTTTCTTCACATTATGTATCTTTCCTAAGTGTGATATTACACCTATTGAATAAGTTTACTTACGATGTTAGGAATAATTAACTTTCCTAATCTTAGTAGAAAATAATATGTGTACACCTTCACTTGAGGTACACAAGTGTGGCCCACAAGTGCCACCACTTCCTCATCAACTCTTGATTGATGGTAATTTGGTGCAAACTTTGTTTAGTCAATTCCACCTATGTCTTAGTCAAATTGATCGAATTGATCCTATAATTAGTAATTGAACTCTTGAACTCACAATTAGACTAAGTTAAATAATCCACTCATTGGTAGATAAATTCATGACCTTTGGGTATCATCTATTTGATCCATGCATCCTGGAGGCCTATATAATTGTATGTAATTCTTTGTAATAAATTAATCAATTTCATTTTAGTCTCTCCATATTTTCAATATTACATTATAACTGATATAAATACATTTTATATAATTTCTTATTTGTATCTAGCTCTTTGTAACTTTCTTCAATCACCTAGATCTAGGCTTGTTTTTGGATTCTTATTAAATCCTATAGAACTAAATTAGTCTGCAATCTAACATTTATTTTCTATGTATTGATGATGAACCATGGAGTATGATATGGAATATTGATGTAAAAAACTTTTAGGTAGTTATTGACTTATTCTAAAGTAAATTTTAAATGTTCATGAGCTAAGTCTAAACAAATCTTAAATTATTATCTATCTTGATATCTATAATAGTGAAATTTGCATACTTGTGTCATTTCCTATTTTATCTTACGCCCATTTTGAGTGAATGGCTTAATAGATTGACAAATGGCACATCTTATCAAAAGTTGGGCTCCTTCTACCATGCTCTTACTCATCTATTTACATGAATTTGTAAAGTATTTTTTTTACATCTATCTTTTTGGAACTTTTTCATTCACCAACATCTAGGCTTGTGTTTGGATTCTCATCACTACCAAGGTTTTCAAATTTGTATGTTTTGATTTCACACCTTGTTTATAGAACCGGTCTTCCTTTATGATCTTTACATGCTTCGTTAATAAATCATCATGATGCAGAGGAAACGCAACAGAAGCTTACAAATGGGAAGGAGGAGTCATTAACACAACCAGCATGTTAAAATCCTGGGTATGCAGTATTTAATACCTATCGGCTTATCATCATCATCATATTTCTTGCTAACACAGACAGCATCATCATATTTCAAAGAGGCATGAAATATCCTCCTGCTAACTACTGTTCACTTCCTTATTGCCTTTCGCCTTTCGCCTGTCAGCAGCATCATCATATTCGACTATCGGCAGCATCATCACATTCGGCAAGCGCAAACATCCTCCTGATGTTCACTGTTCATCTTACCGCCAACCTCTATCTGCAGCATCATGATGTTCGACATCATCTTCATCAGCAGGATAAAAAATATCCGGTTCCTCCCATATATCCTGATGACGACAACTTCAAGCACCTTTCCTTCGATGCTTACGTCACCCCGATATCTGACTACTCAAACAACAGCATCAGGATATGACTTATCCGGTCATATTGAAACATCCTGATGATGTCAACCAAACTTTATGCCGATGACTTACGTCGATGCCAAAACACTTAGCGACAGTAGGATAAACTTGCATAGGGTGATATTCGCAATATCCTGATGACGATGACGTCACTTGCACCTGATGATGATGTCAATGCACCTGATGATGATGTCAATGCACCTGATGATGATGTCAACAGGATATAAGACACTTATATCCTCCACAACATGATAATGAATATCCGGTGATCTTTTCAATATCCTGATGATGACCTTTCCGATCCTTAGCCAAAAAGTGAACTTTCACTTCTGCATGCGATAGCGATATGCGGACGATGGATACACACGAAAGATGATCCTGACGATGATATACACACTGAGTATATATCCAACCTATATCATCCTGATGCACTTGAAACATGCAATTTTTGCCAACTTCAGAACCTGATCCTGATAGCGATAAACTCGTAGATGACGATACGTTTCACTCCATCTGGAAAAGCACATGCAGATCCCTGTATATCCGTCAGCTGCATGCAAACTCACAGAACCGCACAATTTTCACAAAGAAAACATGATGATCGGGCCGGATCACCTTCAGATCAAAACTTAACAGTTTATCTTCCTAAACCCTAGCACATGAGGATGCTAGGTTGATTCATAGCATGCTACCAATCGATCTCCCACACAATGAAATGCATAAACAGAAAACTAAAATACAACCTAAACTAACATGCATGACCATTCCACCGATTCACAGAATCAACCGGTGGAAGGGTTGAAAGAATCCATTAACCTGTAATCAGAACAGAAATCAAAACATAAACAGCTGATAAACCAGATAATTCAATTGATGAGATCTTATTTAGATGAAACACAAATGTCCTGTTTCTACAATACTATCGAACAACAATGTTTCACAATGTCTGGACTGATCTCTAGATCTCACTCAATCACCAGTACAACATAACATAACTACTACTCTCTTCTCTAATCTCAAACCCTAACTGATCTAAATTATTTATAGCAATATCCTACGAGTACTACCAACTCGATTCCCAGTGGCTGGGAGCTTCCAAGCGGCTGGGAGAAGACAGCTCAGACAACCTGATCACGAGCTCTAACTGCCTGCACACTCTCCTAGGCTGATCTAATACATATGCATTGGTCCAATGGACCTTATTACATTATGAAGTCAAACATGCTAAAAATAGACTAATGTCCTGTCATGCGGACAATGAACCTATATCCTGTCTTGTAGGGGTGCTCCTGCACCACATCATTTCAAATTTTGGTGCCTATTCACATATGTCATCTTTAACCCACCCTACCCATCCTTATGTTCACCTTAGGATTTTCATTTTACACTCATTTTCAAATTTCATATATCATGAAATTTTACCAAGTTGTTAAGTCTAGAAATGATTTACATTGTGTCATCATTGAATTTGTCCACCTCAATTTAGAAGGATTCTAATTGTTAAATATAGATTAGTTATATTTAGAGATATGTGTAGAAATACCAATTTATTATCAAAACTAAAAACTCAACAGTAATAAACAATAGTAAATAATAATTAAATCTTAAATAAACAACAACAAAATTGTTAACAATAGTCGATCTATCATTTTAGGAATAAATCCCAATACAATATAATTGCTTCATATCTTATGTTTTAAATAAGCTTTAAATGCTTTATTAAATAGTACTTTCAATTTCTACAAATAAAAAAAATTATTGTTAGTTACAAGCTTTTTAATAACTAAAATGTATTAACTACAAATTCTTAATATCATGCAAACATATTTACTTACATTAGTTTTTTTTGGATAATTTAAGTGATGGGTAAGGGCCCTCTCCCTTTTATTGATATTGAAACTAAAAAAATATACATTTAGAGTCATGCCCTAACTATGGCCAAAGGAATTTAACCGTGCATAATGGCCTGATAGAAACCAACACGCCTAATTTCATTAAATGAAATTTTATAACATATGATAAGGACAGACATAAAATTGACCCAACTTTCTTAACAAACAATGAAGTGAAACAGTTATAAATTAAGAAAGTTTAAAATTTGAAATACATTTACATGCAAAATGGCAGGGCAGGCAGAAGGAGAGATTAGGGAAAATGTGGAGGTAAAGCGGGAGGAGAATAAGGAGAGTAGAAAAATAGAAGAAGAATTTGATGAAGCTCGGGCGTTGGGAAGTCTTCTTTATGAATTGGGGATTAATGAGAAAGCAGAAAAGGATGGGGAGAGAATATCAAGGATCGTGGTGGGCAATGTCAACATTGTGATCTCTGAGGAGATCCAAAAAATCAAGATTCTAGAGCAATTTTTGCATTCAAAGGTGGAGAGGTTGAAAAAGAATGTAGTTATTGCAAAATTCATAGGGATTTGGTCGTCTATGGAGAGGATTAAGAAGTGGGTGGCAAAGAAATAGATAGTGACTGATCCAAAAAATCAATTTTATGGCATTAGGGTTCATCCAAATAATTTTCCAGTCAGAATTTGATAGATAGAAGATTTTAAAAGGGTCCCATGGTTTATGGGAAATGTTGGGTTATACATCAGGGCCTAGACTCCTAGCTTTGATCCCCACTCGAAATTGATTAAACATGTTCCACTATGGATTAGGATGTATAAAATGCCGTAGGAATTATGCATGGAAGAGGTCTTCAAGCTAATTGGAAATGCCCTAGGAGAATATGTGCAATGCTCGCATGCAACTGGCAAAAAACAACTAGCCACTTATGCCTGAATTTGTGTGAAGGTGGATCTGAACAAACCCCTAAAACATATGATCAGATTGTCCTCTATTCTGGGAGAAAGATTGCAAGAAATAGACTATGAATGTTTGCCTATTATATGTTTTAGGTGTTGGAAAGTAGGGCATTTAGCGAGGGATTGTGAGAAAAGAAAAGAAAGGGCTCCAGAGGAACACCAGAAACAAACAAAAATTCACAAGAGTGAGTGAAGTAAAATGGAGAGAGCTTCAAAAAAGTTAAAAAATCCAGAGGATGGTAGGAGAAGGAATTCAATTGGAGAAAAGTTGGATCTGGAAGGGGGAAAAAGAATAGAAGGAAGAGGAAGGATAGAGGGGAATAGTTTCTAGGTGAATCTGGATAGATCTTTGTCAGGACACATTATCTAGGAGGATCAGGAGGAGGTCGGATATGAAAAACCCAACGGAGAAGGGGCACTAAAAGAATTAGGCAACCAAATGCAGTTGATGTAGGAGGAGGGGTACAAAAGTGACGATGCATAGAGAATGATTGAAATATGGATAGGGAAGGAAGGGGATAGTGACTATTGTCACTTGGATTTGCACCCTGTGTTGGAGTGGTTTAGTGTTGCAACAATCCAGTGAAATATTGGAGTGATTTCTAGGTGTGGGACCCTACCAAAGAAATCAAACCTCTAGAGAAGGATGGTTCCTTTTTTTGAATATAAGATTCATAGTGTGCTAAGACTAAACCTAATGTATTCACTGCTAGGGAAAAGGGCAAGAGAAAATGGAAATGAAAAGGTGATACACTAGGTTTGAATGTTCGGCCCTTAGATCAAACATATATGCATAGACTAATAACAAACAACAAACAAGCATACACAAATCACAAACTACCTACAAGGTAAAGGAAACTAAATGAAATCCAAAAGGAAATAAGCATTCACTGATGGTGATCAAACAGATTTATTACACAGAGTAGAAGAAGTCATAGAAAGGTAAAAATCTTATTGTTTATTCTCAAAGAGGCATGGTTACATTTGATACAAGACGTGGTTTTTTAGACCAACAGCTGACATAATACATTCGATTTCATGCATTTTATAGCATTTTACAATGAGGTGCCATCACCTACTATAATAAATTTGCCCTATGGGCTTGTCAGAAGATATTTTACAAAAGGAATGTTTGAAAATATCTATTTGTCTTTGACATAAATGTAGAAAATATCTTCTCAGAAGTAGCTGAACAAATATCTGTGTTGAAACCGTGCAACTTCTTCAGCCTACAACAATAAATGCCCAACTACAAATTCCAGCTGGAGTCAGATGTTTGAAATTCAATCTGGCATGTATTCTACCTTATCAGCAAGATTTAATTATGATTAACCATAGCAGATCCTAGATTCTACCTCTTTTCCCTTTGTTTCTAAAGATCATGGAAGCCATCGGAGATCAAGCCTCGGGCCCTTAGCATTCCACCTTCCAAAAGAGAAGGAAAAAGCAGAAAACCCCACCCCATGAGCTCTGCTATATAAAGGAAGATCACAATATTAGCAGACTTCAGACCTCAGGCCTTCTGTTGTATGCCTTCCTAGAGAAGGAAGAAGAAGGATGGTCCAAACCCCGCAATTCTAAAGACTTAGTCAATTTTTGAAAGTTTCGATGGAGTTCGGGCCTCGAGCCTTCTATCTTTCGTCTTCCAAAGAAAGGAAGAGGTAAGAAGAAAGGTCTAAGCCCCAAAGTCCAAAACACTTAGAAATATTTTGAAGGAAAAGAAGTGGAACTCAGACTCTGAGCCTTCCTTGGTAAAAGTTAATCTGGATGACATCACGACCACTTGGCAACTTCCCACAGTTTTGTGGCTATAGACAAAGCTTTGTTGAAATGTTTCATGGAATGGTAGAATGCCACTAAGTAGACCATGTGGCACCCATCGAGTCACTTGGATGATCAACTATCGAACCTTGCCATGTGTCTACTTTCTGCAGTTCCACGATCCTGCTATGGGCCCACCCAAAAGATTCAATGGAATGGCGGAATGCCTTACACTTAGAATTATTTTCAAAGGGAAAGAGTCAAAGCTTAGACTTCGGGCCTTCCACCTTTCTCCTTCCAAAAGAAAAGGAAGGAAGAAAGAAAGAAGGTCCGATCCCCGATATCTGACAAACTTTGAACACTTAGAGGATTTTTGCAAGGAACAAAGTGGAGTTCGAAGCCGATTAGGATGGTGTGATGAAGGGGAGAACTTTGAACTCTGAAACTCTGAAAAGGTTTAAAACATAAGGAAAACTCAAGATTTTTGGACTTAGTCAATTTTTGAATATTTTTCCTTGCATTTCTAAAGGGGAAAACAGTTAAAGATTTCATGGATTTGGGCTATTTGGCTGGGAAGAAAAATAGGACAACATTTTGGTGACTTCTTAGGGGTGTTTTCCTGCTAAACAAAAGGGAATTAGTGGCCTTAAGCATTCACTGCGCATAGAGTTAAAAGGGACTAAAGTAGGCTAAAAACAACTGAACCATGCCTTCAAAACAACACCATAAAAGGGAAAAAAGGCATGCATTCTCCTAATGAGAGTGCAACCTATGCAACAACACTTAGGGGAAAAAAAAATTCTTCTAATGGTTTGGGGAGGGCAAGGCAATGGAAAGGTAACAATGAGGGATGCTTTCATGAGATATTTTTGCAAATGGAATAATGCAGATAAGGTGGATAGTAAACTATGGAGTAAGCAAGGAATTCCCAAGGTCAATGCCTTCTTGTGGATAGCATGGAAGTGGAGGGATTTAACTTGGGATAGGCTGAGAATGATGGGCAAGATTGGGCCATCAAGGTGCATGATGTACGAAGCTGCAGAAGAAGACAATGACCACTTATTCATTCAGTGGGAGTTTGTATGAAGCATTTGGACATTTTTTGGGGTAGATGGGATCTATCATGGGTCCTCTCAGACAACATTCCTAGACTATTGGAAAGTTGAGTTTTAAATTTAGTAAGCCCTGGATTGAAGATAATATGGGATTCGGCTATGACCATGATTGTTTGGAATATTTGGCTTGAAAGGAATAGCATAATATTCAAGAAGGCAAGGAGATCGGTAGAAAGAGTTTGGGATTTAGTGGAAAGTTCAATAGGTGAAATGGGAGAGATTCACAAGAAAAGTAATTGGGTGATCAAGGATAATGAGAAAGTATGGGGGGAGGTATGAACAAGATACAAATGGATTGATTAGCATCCAGCTCAAGGGAAAGATAAATATAATCCAATCAAATGGACCAAGTCGAATGAGGGATGGATTAAGTTAAACTTTGATGGTGCAACAAAGGACAATCTTGGTAAAGCCTGGGGAGGAGGAATCTTCAGGGACAACAATGGGCAACCTATTGGATTGTATGCATTGGACTATGGATTTGAGTCCAATAATATGGCTGAAGTAAGAGTGATGCTATGGGATTTGATGACAGCCAAGGAGAATGGATGGAAGAAGTTGGGGATAGAAGGTGATTCAAGCCTGGTTATTAGAGCTATGGAGGGGGTAAAATTCAGAATTGGAGAGTTCAGACAATTATTGAGACAACTAAGTGTGTGGTGAAGGAATATGAGGAGGTCAAATTATCCCATATAAAGCGAGAAGGTAATAAGGTTACCGACTAGGTGGCCAATGAGGGAGCCCATTTGAAAATGGATAAGGGGGTGACTAGAAAATGTTGGTGGGATAACTTTCATATGAAGCTATTAGAATCATCCAGGATGATTTGAAGGAACATCCTCATGATAATGGGTGAGATCCATGTCAGACAGTGGTAAGAAGGGTGGTAGGAGGTGTGAGAACTACAAGATAGGCAAATTACGTGACAATGTCCAATGTCTGAGTATGATCCACATCAAACAGTGTCGTGGAGAAGGATAGGCATTAGGATCCACATCAAACATAGTTATGATTTTTTGGATGGGCGATAGTGTCTGGGAATGAGGACTTTAATGAGATATGATGGGCAAAGACAGGTGATATTATGAATTTTTAAGGCTCACAAAAGAAGCATTTGAGGTGTCTTTAAACAAATTACTTTCATATTTCTACACAGAGAATTGTGTTGGAAATCATTCTAGGTGTTGTGGTGGCTGTGTGTAATGGCATCTTTGGCTGGGAAGAGACACGTCAAGGGTTGTATGATGTTCACTAAGGAAGAGAAGAGGTAGGCAGGAGTGAAGTAGGTGAGTAAAAGGAAGAGAAGGGTGTCAGGGAAGGAGGTAGTGAAGGATTTCATGCTTTTTGTTGAGAAGGAAATAGAGAACCTGTGCTTGCATCGATGGATGGTGAAGATGTGGGGAGTAGCAAAGGATATTGATGGTCTTCTAGAAACAAGACTAAGGGAGGCTATGGCTACTTTCTTGTTGGACCTGGGCTATACTAGGGGCCATTGGAGTGCTTTTGATGGGGCTTAGTCATTGGCCTATGCTTCCATCATGGCGATGGTGGCCAACTCATTTCTTCTTCATGATGATTTGATGGAAGTGGATAACCAGATGGATATATTTCATGATTGCATGCTTGATCATCTTCATGACATCAAGCTTAGACATGCTTGTCTTCAGAACACAATGGAAAAATTGGTTAAGTGGTTGAAAGTGCCACTTCTAGTGGAAACAGTTGAGGCTTCTATAGGATGTTGTGGTGGTGGGGAGGCGATGTCTGATGAGGGGTCACCTGTAGTCACCGTGGTTTCGGTAGGCATTGAGTCTCTTGCTAAATGTAATGATAAAATGGCAGGGAAGGGGCCTGTGTAATTTTCCCCTTCCTTTGCACGTAGTTGTTTTCTATTGTTAAAACTCTGACTATAGCACTGCGAACAATATTAGTAGAACAGGGTCAGCATAAGATAGTTTTTCTTGGAGTAGATCTATAAGATGGGGTTTGGTGAATGTATAAATTAGTTCAATGTAGTATCTTGTTAGTAGGGAAGTGTATACAGTTGTATGAGACATTTAATATATTGGAAATGATATAATAGAACCATATATAGTTATATAGAGAGCTTGTCTCTGGCTTTTTTGACGGTTCCTGGGCCATAATCTAGGTTATACTAAACAAAAAGAATGAAGTGAAACAGTTCAAACATTTATAAAATCCTAACAGACTAACTGTTGTCACATTTTGCCTAGCCCAAAATATCCCAAAAATTCCTCCTTCCATCAAAGAAATCTAATCTGAGAAAGCCTAAATGGAAGGATGTTCCCCTTAGAAAATCCCAAAAAAAATCCCAAAAAAATTCCAAGTTTTTTGCCCTTTCTTTTTCCTTAGTCAGCAAAATTTTAGTTTGGAAAACCTTTGGTTCGCCAATTTGCAGGTTTGTTGATTCATCAGTTTGTCGACTAAGGGGCGAGGCAACAGGAAAATAGCTAAGGCAAAAGGAAAGCAAGGCAAAGGAGTGCTTTGTTGGTAAATCTTAAGGTTTGCAAACCTTTGGTTTGTCAGTTTGGCAAGTTCACCGATCATTGAATTTGCCAGCTAAGTAAGGCAAGGCGGCGGGAAGCGACTAAGGTAGAGATAAAGGTGAAGGAAAGCAAAGAGTTTTCCTTTGTCGGAAAACTTAAGGTTTGGTGAACCTTAATTTTGTTGATCGACAACTTTTCCAACAAAGGAAAGAGAAAAGCAAAAGCAAATTGGTTCATGGAAATGAAGATTCACCGATAGGGCGAAGGGTAAGACTAAGGCAAGGAAAGAAAAGGCTCTATCGGGAAGTCGGGGAAAACTCAAACTCACCAAACAGTTCATGTTTTATAAGGTTCACCAATAAGGTGAATTGCCAACAAAAAACAAAAGAAGAATAAGGGCAGGCCAAGTTCACCAAATGAGAAATTTACTGATAAGGCGAAAAGATGATGAAGGGTGGCAAATCAGGAAATTGGCAAAAAGACAAACTTGCCAACAGGTTCGTAAAAGTGGAAATTCGTCGATAAGGCGAAAGAGAGGAAAAATGAAGAGATGGTCAGGTTCACGAAAGTTAGTTTTCACCGACTAAAGAGAGAAAAGGAAAGTTAGAGGCAAGCCAAGTTTGTCAAACACAGAATTTTTTGATAAGGCAAAATGGAAGATAAAACAACAAAGGAAGAAATAGTTCTCAAAATGAATATTTTGCTGATAAGGCAAAAGCAAAGACAACCAAGTTTGTAAAAGTGAAAATTCACCGATAAGGTGAAAAGAAATAAAGAAAAGGACATCCTTGACCAAGGAAGTAGTTCACGGAAAGAGATTTTCACTGACTAAAGAAAAAAGCAAAAGGCAAAGGAAAGCTCAGTTCGTGAAAAAAGATTTTGTCGATAAGGCAAAATAAAAAGGCTAGAAAAGGGAAAATCAATGAAATGCGATGCTTTAGAACATTTAAAGAAATTCAAATATTTTAAAGTGTTGTAAAAGCTTGAAGGACATTTTTTTGCTATTGCAGAAGGGATTTAATACTTGAAGTACAAATATCATAGAAAAGTCATAATCAAGTAGTTGAAACAGTTAAATCCTTCAATGCGATTGTACAAGAAGGGACAAAATGGACTTTGGTGCATGAAATGATTTTATACCTTCCTTCCTAAATGTGCTTGACACTCCTACGTGTGGGCAATCTTCCTGTTGTCACGTGAAATTGCACCCTACTTGAAGCCTTCTCAAGCATTCCAATGACACAATGGGACTGATTTGAAGGTGTGGGACCTTGCAGATGAGATCAAACTTCCAGAGAAAGCTATTTCCTCTTTATGGACTTAAGGTCTAGATAATTCAACCAAACATATGTTATTGATCACCAAGGAAAAGGGAGAGAATGAATAGAGAAAGGGAAAGGTGATACACCAAGATTTAGTGTGTTTAGTTGGAGTTGACATAACGCGGTAGTGATTTCAAAGGCTGAATAAACTAACATAGACTCATCCAATATTTAATAGAGACCAAAACTGAATGTTGAACTTATAGAGGGACCATTTATCCACAGAATAAATGAGCAACATTTAGACAAACACAGTGTAAAGAAAATGAGAGAGGCAGAATCAGTTTCTTGTATTAATCATAGAGGCTAAATAGCCATTACAAAGATAGAAAAGATAAATACATATCAAAAAGACATAGAATGATAACTTTTCCCTCATAGTTGAACTAGAAATGAAGATAGAGAGGTCTTGAAGAGGAAACAGTTGATCAAATTCATTTGGTTCTGGGAAATATCATGAGGTCAAGATCAAGCATCAAGAGCTCCCATTTGAATAATGACCTAGTGACCAACCAATAGAAATACATCTTTTTGACATGCATATATATCTTTTACAAATCATTGTAGAAGCCATGGAAGAGGGAAAGATTGGTCAACAAGAAAGAATTGTTGCCCATGCTACAATAAATTCATGTTATGGGCCTGTCAGAAGATATTTCTATAAAGGAATGCCTAGATACATTTGTTTTGTCTTTGACATAAATGCAGAAAATATCTTCTCTGAAGTGGCTGAGAAACAAATATCTACGTTGCAAATTTTGCATCTGATCTCTCACCTGCAACAATAAATGCTTAACAACAAACTCCAGCTGGAGCTGAAAGCTAGACCTTCGATTTTGGCTTGTATTTTGTCTTATAAACAAAATTTCCTCCTTGTAAACCATGGACGACCTTTGATTTTTCCTATTTTCCCTCTCCTTTGAAGACCACAAAATCCATCAGAGATTGAGCCTCGAGCCTTCAGCCTTCCGTCTTCCAAGAGAGAAGGAAGAAGAAAAGAGAAAACCCTGCCCTTCGAGTCCTACTTAGAAAGAAATAGTTGGTGAACTTTGGGCCTTAGGCCTTCCACCTTCTGCATTCCCAGAGAAGGAGGAAGAAGGAAAGTCCAAGCCCTGAAAGCCTAAGGACTTAGCTAATTTTTGAAAGTTTTGGCAGAGTTTGAGCCTCAGGCCTTCTGTCTTCCATCTTCCAAAGAAAGGAAGAGGGAAGAAGAAAGGTTCGAGAGCCAAAGTCCAAAATACTTAGAAATATTTTGAAAGAAAAGAAGTAGAACCCAGACTCTGGGTCTTCCTCAGTAAAAGTTAATCCAAATGATGTCATGGCTACTTGGCAGCTTCCCGCGGTTCTACGGCTATAGACAAAGCTTCGCTGAAATACTCCACGGAATGGCAGAATGCCACAAAGTAGACCACGTGGCACTCATTAGGTCGCTTTGGATGATCAAATGTCAAACTTTGTCACATGTCTTCATTCCATGGTTCTGCAAGCCTATCGTGGGTCCCCCCAAAAGGCTTGGCGAAATGGCAGAATGCCTTACACTTAGAATTATTTTCAAAGGGAAAGAGTTAGAACTTAGACTTTAGGCCTTCCACCTTTATCCTTCCAAAAGAAAAGCAAGGAAGAAAGGAAGAAGGTCCGACCCTTGACACCCAAAGAACTTTGAACACTTAGAGGATTTTTCAAGGAACAAAGCAGAGTTTAGAGCCGATTAGGATGGTATGATGAAGGGGATAACTCTAAACTCCAAAACTCTGAAAATGCTAAAACCACAAGGAAAACTCAAGATTTTTGGACTTAGCCAATTTTGGGATTTTTTTCTTGCATTTCTAAAGGGGAAACACTTAGAGATTTCATGGATTTGGGCTATTTGGCTGGGAAGCAAAATAGGACAACACTTCCTCTAAAACGTTTTAGACCTAACAGGGTATGGCAGTCATCCCCTTTCTACAGATCTTCTAATAGTTCTACTAGGTCAAAATTGAATGCAGTGTGGGCATGTGCAAGGTTAGTTGATTAATTTTTAGCGCCCAATACTATAGATAGATTCAAATGCTATATATACATGAAGCAAAGATGTAAAAAAGGGTTGGTTAGCTATTCTTCTGGGTCATCATGTGGGTGGAGTTTATTGTGGATCACAATCCTTGTAATGCAATTGCAGGAACTAGTAGAATTTGATGTATTGTGCTTAAATCTAGGCCTTTAATGTCTTCTAGTATGGCTCACCAATGAGTGCAATTGATTATTGTCTTTTTCTCTTACAACAAATTGTTCTACTTTTGTAATGGCTTTCTAGCCTTCATGATTAATACATATTGCTATTTTGCCTCTCTCTTAAGTTTTATACTATGTTCATTTTTTAATTATACGCTAGTATTTTGGGAAAAACGGTCCCTTTCTAAGCTCTAGTTCTCTACCTGAACCTCTATATGGCTTATATGAGTCTGTGCGAGCTTTCTTCAGTATTGAGGTCATTGTTGTGTTAATTTAGACACAACTAAACACATTCACAAATCTGGTGCATCACCCCCCTTTCAATTCCAGTATTTTCTTCCCCTTTTCCTTGTGTGTAGCATTAAATTTAGCTTAATTCTCTGAGCCTTAAGCTCAAAAAGAGGAACCAACCTTCTCTAGAGGTTTGCTCTCAACTGCAAGGTCCCACACCTTGAGACCAATCCCATGTTACTCTGAAATTGTTGGAACTATCAAAGCTTCAACAAAAGGGTGCAATTTCAGGTGATAATAGTTTATGGCATGCCCGATGGGACTCTCTGCTTTGAGTAAGAGTTGAGATGAAAATTTTAGTGGTGTTCTCAGTTTATTTGTTGCTGTGGAAGCATTCACAAAGCATTTGGTGACTCTGCTAGTCCAGTATTTAGATCAATTCAACATTTCATGCCTGGAGTGTAGACCCAATCTTCTTCCAGAGGTAATTTTCAATTCATAGAACTATCATTTACCGATTTAGGAATAAGAAGTAGACTATCAAGGTCCCCTGTGAGGGAAAATAGGAGTGTTGTTTCATCTCCTTCAAGAGCCTAGTCTACCCCCCCTCCAGTTAGGTTTCAATATTCAAGGAGCTTACATACACCTAGAATTAATTTAAATATCCATAACATGGAAAGGAACCTTCCCTTTGTTGCCTTCAATAGGGGTATCCCTCTTGACCTAGCCCAATATGATGATATCCCCACCTCTACTATGAAAGCTCTCATTTTTCATTGGTGAAAACTCCATCACACCCGTTGAGCACATTCAGGTTATTGCTAGTGTTTGTTCTATCCATAATGTCACTACAGATAATGTGGTTATGATGCTTCTAGCTTCTTCCTTCAAAGGGAAAGCATTGGGATGATTTGGGAACAATTAGGATGATTTGGGAACTAGATTGTGCTAGCACTTTGAAGATAAGAGTGATCATTTGTCTCTGATGGAGCAGCTAGCTACAATCAAAAGAGCCCCCCATGAATATATGATGGATTTAAACTACAAATTCTAGAAGGCATGGGACAGGATCTCATTATTGGTGAAACCCTCCCCAAATACTACATTCATTTATTATTTGAAATTTTTGAATCCTGACATTGTTGTCATGATTCAGTCTATGGTAGGGATTGTGTTACCAGACGCATATGATATAGCCATAAGGGCATAAAACTGTCTAATTTAGGTTGGGAAGATTGCTCCAAGGCCACCAATGCCTCTATTTCCAAAGTCTCCTATCATTTAGCCTATTGTGTTTCCAATTCCTATGACAGCCAACCCTGTTGTTCCTCTAATTACACCTTCAATTGAGTGATTAGAGGATAAGGATGCTATGATAAGAAGATTGACCAATAGAGTGGTAACATTAGAGAGGCAGCAGGCGCAACCTAGCAGGCCATATCAGCCATTCAATCAAACGTATTAGCAAAACAAACCACCATATCAAGGGAATGTGCAGAGGCAAAATCAGCCTAGTTATATCAAGATGTTGAATGCTGTACATCCCAATGCTGCAAGCACATCTAGGCCTCTTGTGCCCATACATAAAAAACTTAGCTCAGGGCAGTAATTGGTGCTATCCATGCAATCAGCCACATGATCAGAGTTTGTGCCAAAATGGGCAATTCAGTCAAGCTTTGACAATGCAAAACCAGTCAGTGCCTTTAGAGCAGCAAGTTAGTCCTAGTCAAGAAATGGTAGGAGGGTAGGAACAAATACAAAATAATTCTACTTTGATGAACTAGACACAGAATGATTTTTGTGGTGTCAATCAGGGCACAGGCCCAATAGCGCACAGTACAAGAGCCAAAAGGAGTGCGACTGAGGATGTAACAATCCCTAAAGTTGTTCATGCCTCCATTCCTCACGCATCTACATCTCATATGCCTTCAACAAGAACAACTAGAGCTGTGGCAACAGAGGTACCTTCAGCATAGGTGGATCGTTCTACTAGGTGAGTGAATTCAACGCCACAATAGTAGCCCTAGGCCAATCAACAAGAAAAAAATGACTCTACTATTGCTAAAATATCCTAGAAGGGTGGTCAAATTCCCTTCAACATAGTCGATCAAATGAAGAAGACCAACCTAAGCATCACTATGTGGGATGCCCTGTTAATCCCAGCTCAAAGGGATTTGTTGCAGGAAGCTTTAATAAGTTTTAATCAACCTGTTGTGGAGACAACAAAAGAAAAAGCAGTCATCGCAGAAAGCCTATGCCAACCAAAAAGGAGGCAAACATGAGAAAATTTAGTAAGACCCCTCCATTTTATGTCTCCCTAATCATTGGTGACAAATTGTTGCATAATTGTATGATAGATTTTTGGGCAGGTACTTTTGTTATGCCCAAAAAATATAGTTGATAAGTTGGGCATAGAATATGAGTCTGTGAATAGAGGGGTTGTACAATTATATGGCACTGCTGTCAAGACAATATGTGTGATTAAGGATTTAAAGCTCACTCTGCATGCATGCTTGGGATGCTCTATTTCATAAGACATCTTAGTTATTGGCCTCCCTGCATACTTTGGCATATGCCTATCTAGGGATTTCACTGCCAAAATAGGTGGGCACCTATCTTTTGATTAGTCCCATATGTTATTCAGAACTAGATATGGCACTAAAGTGACCATTAAGGTTGAGCCTATTGCTAATGATCATGTAGAACCCTACTCTCCTAACCCTACCAATATGAACTACATAATCCATGAGTTGGAGGAGGATGACAACAATATGCATGAGATTGACACATCTATGGAGGAGATCCCTGATATATTGCTTGATGAGTGGCTAAATTGTTTTTAGTTTGATACTCATGATCATATAGAAAAAATAGGGATGGGTACTTATTGTGTCCATGAAGAGGACTCCATCATCCCTAATCTTGAGAAAGCAACATCGAATCTAAGTGGGATATGGCAGATGTATTTTGATGGTTCTAGAAACAAAAATGGAGCAGGTGTTGGGGTTGTGTCAATTTCACCCCAAAAAGAAAGTTATTTCTCTGCTTTTATATTACAATTTAGTTGTACTAATAATGTTGCTGAATATGAAGCCTTAATTCAGGGTATGCAGCTGGCACAGAAGAGAGGAATAAAATTTTTGCAAGCATTTGGTGACAGTGAACTTATTGTCCACCAAATTAGATCACAAAGTTCTTCAAAGAATGACTTGCTCAAGTCATATAAACATAGAGTTTGGGATCTGATTGAAGACTTTAATGCCTTCAACATATAGGCAATGCCCAGACAAAGAAACAAGGATGCTGATAGATTGGCCACAATTGGTGCTCAGTTTAGCATTCCCAGAATGTCAAACAAAACTTAGATCAACATGTGAAGATTGTTGTGAGGCCTGTTGTGCCTAACAATGTGACAAGCTGGAAAGTATTTGAGAATGACCAGCAAATTGTAAATTTCTTTCAAGATGAGGTGAAGTTTTCTGCCAAGAATTAGTTAATATTGCAAGAGCAATATGGTGACCAGGTGATCTAGTTGAAGACCAATAAACTGCCTAGAGGATTAGTTACTTTGGAAAATATATTTGGTGTTGATGATCAACCTAAAAGGGAGAAGATGAACATGACCATCAAGAAAGAGGACTATGAAGAGGTGGAGATTACACAGGACTAATTTCTAAAACATGTCAAGGTATGTGATCAAGCTAAAAGGCAAGGTTTTGCTAAACTTTGTAATGAATTTGATGGTTTGATTGCCTAGGATTATAGGGATCTAAAATTCTTTGACCCTGGTTTAATCCAACATACCATTGATTTAGATCCCAATGCAAAACCTGTCCACCAAAAACAAAGGTTGGTCAACACCAAAATCAAGCCATTAATGAGAAAAGAGCTATCCAAACTCATAGAGGCCAGAATCATTTATCCAATTAAGCATTCCTCTTGGGTGGCTAACCTAGTTCCAATGAGAAAAAAGAATGGGGAAATCAAACTATGTGTGGAATTTAGAGACCTAATCAAGGCCTCCCTTAAAGATCACTATCCACTTCCTTCCATGGAGCAAATCCTCCAAATAGTGGTAGGAGTTGAAAGATTTTTGCTCCTAGATGGCTACTTAGGATATAACCAGATTCTTGTAAAAGAATCAGACCAGTACAAGACAGACTTTACCACCAAGTGGGGTACTTTGGCTTATCAAAAAATGCCATTTGGGTTGACTAATGCTAGGGAAACCTTCCAAAGAGCAATGTATTTGGCCTTCAAAGGCCTAATAAATTATATTATTTTAGTGTGTCTTGATTATTTGCCTGTGTATTCCAAGCAAGCAACTAACCACCTGGGTCATTTGAGAAAAGTCTTTGAAAGATGCAGGGAATATGGGATATCATTCAACCCAAAGAAATGTGTGTTTGTTGTCCCAAAAGGCAAATTTCTGGGACATATAGTTTCAAAGGAAGGGCTGGCTATTGATCTGGAAAGAACCAGTGTCATTCTGGCTCTTCCCTTTCCTAGTCACAAGAAGGGCTTGCAAAGTTTTCTGGGAAATATTAATTTCATGAGGAGGTTCATACCCAATTTTGCTTCAATAGCAAATCCCTTCACCTCCATGCTTAAGAAGAACGTTGCCTTCACATGGTCAAAGGAAGGTAGAGACAGTTTTGAAGTTGTTAAGTAGGTCATTGCACAAGCTCCCACATTGATAAACCCTAACTATGAGAAGGATTTTATCCTTTATGCCTTTGGAGGCAAGGAGGGCTTATCAACAGTTTCAACACAATAGAATGAAGAGAAATTGGAACAACCAATTGCTTTCTTCAGCTAGCTGCTTAAAGAATATGAGCTAAAATATGATTTTGTTGAAAAACAAGTGTTTGTTGTGGTGAAAGCACTCAAAAAGTTCAGGCATATGCTTTCAAATGGAAAGATACAATTGATGGTGAACCACCTTGGCATTAAAGAGTTTCTTTTGAGTAAAGATATCAATGACAAAAGGGTTGGGTGGATTACAAAAGTAATGGAATATGATGTAAACATCAAAATCAAAAAGATGGTATAAGGCAAAGGCCTGTGTGAGCAGATGGTTGTGGAGCTTGAAAATAGAAATGACGTTGTATGTGTCCTTGGGTAGACACAGCCAATTGGTTCCCATGCTCCAACTGACTGGTACCATGGTATGGTCACATTTCTATAGTCAGGTAGATGCCCAGATGGACTGGATCAAGCCAAAAGGAGGTATTTTAGGCTCCAGTCCATCCCTTATGTTCTTATTGATGGTGTCTTGTTTAGGAAAGACATCAATGGAGTTCTTAAATGCATCACACAAGATCAAACCTCTAGGGTACTAGAAGAATTTCATAATGGCCCTGTTGGCGACCATTATTCTCCAAGAACAACTGCTGTCAAGATCATGAGGGCTAGTTATTATTGGCCCAATTTATTTAGAGACACCCATAGATGGTTAAGAAGCTGCAAATAATGCACATTATTTGCAAGTAAGCAAAGGTTGTCTGCTCTTCCCCTGAACCTAATTCAGACTGATCAACCATTTGCCCAATGGGGTTTGGACTTCATTGGGATGATTAATCCACCTTCTAGTGCTAGCCACAAGTGGATTTTAGCAGCCACTGATTATTTTACAAGGTAGACAGAGGTAGTTGCATTGAAGGATGCCACAGAGGCCTCCATTTTAGACTTCCTTGAGGGCATAGTTACCAAGTTTGGTGTTCCATTTTAGACATCATCCAATTACTACCCTCAAGGGAATGACTTGGCTAAGTCTACCAACAAGAACCTGACCAGGATCATCAAAAGAACAATGGATGATAATCAAAGAGCTTGCCATTCCAAGTTGAAGATAGCTCTTTGGGCTAATAGAATTACCCCTAAGAGGGCCATTGGCAATTCACCCTTCATGTTGGTATATAGAAAGGAAGCAAGGCTTCCATTATCACTTGAATTGCCTTCCTTTGAGCTGGGCCAGTAGCTGGAATTGCTAGAAAATGATGCCATGACAGTCAGGTGTGCTAAGTTAATGGAGCTTGAAGAAAAAAGGAATGCTGCTATGAAAACCCTTGAAGCCCACCAAGATTAAGTCAGGAGGACTTTTGATAGAAAATTGGTTGACAGAGTCTTCCAAGAGGGTGATTTGGTGCTGAAATGGGATAAAGACAGAGCTAAGGCTAGGAGGCATTCCAAATTCAATGCCTTATGGAGCGAGCCTTACATCATCACCAGTTGCAAGCAAGCTAATGCCTTTCAACTCTCCAAGATGACTGGTGAATCACTTCTGATCCTAGTGAATGGGATTCATCTCAAGTCATAGTTATAAGTTCTAAGTCTATTCTAGGGATCCTTGTAAATATTTAGAGTAGGTTTGTTTCTATTTTAGGTTTCCCTTCCTCTAAGTGCTTTTGTACATGCAACTTCCTCATTAGGAGATTGTTTTCCTTGTTGTGTTTTTTTGTGTTTTTTGGAGGCAGTTTCAGTTCTGTATAGGTCTTGTTGTTGCAGTTTCTTTTGACCTCTGTGTCCAATGGATTGTATAAGGCAGCTGGATCCCTATGTTTAGCAGGCAAACACCCTTACATAGTCGCTAAAATGTTGTCATATTTTGCCTAGCCCAAAATATCCTAAAAATCCCTCCTTCCATCAGAGAAATCCGATCTGAGAAAGCCTAAATGGAAGAATGTTCCCCTTAGAAAATCCCAGAAAAAATCGTCAAAAAATTCTAAGTTTTTTGCCCTTTCTTTTGCCTTAGTCAACAAAATTTTAGTTTCGTGAACCTTTGGTTTGCCAATTTGTAGGTTTGCTAGTTTGTTGACTAAGGGGTGAGGCGGGAGGAAAATGGCTAAGGCAAAAGGAAAGCAAGGCAAAGGAGCACTTTGTCAGAAAATCTTAAGGTTTGTGAACCTTTGGTTCACTGGTTCGGCAAGTTCACCGATCGACAAATTCACCGACTAAACAAGCCAAGGTGGTGGGAAGTGACTAAGGTAGAGATAAAGGTGAAGGAAAGCAAAGAATTTGACTTTGTCAGCAAATTTAAGGTTTGGCTAACCTTAAGTTCGTCGAGCAACAAGTTCGTCAATCAAAAACTTTGCCGACAAAGGAAAGAAAAAAGCAAAAGAAAAGTGGTTCATGGAAATGAAGATTCACCTATATGGCGAAGGGTAAGACTAAGGCAAGGAAAGAAAAGGCTCTATCAGGAAGTCGGGGAAAACTCAAACTCACCAAACAGTTTGTGTTTTCTAAGGCCCGCTGATAAGGTGAATTGTCAACAAAAAGTAAAGTTCACCAAATGAGAAATTTGTCGATAAGGTGAAAAGGTGATGAAGGGTAGCGAATTGGGAAATCAGCAAAAAGACAAACTTGCCAACAGGTTCGTAAAAGTGGAAATTCATTAATAAGGTGAAAGAGAGGAAAAATGAAGAGATGGCCAGGTTCAAGAAAGTTAGTTTTCACCAACTAAAGAGAGAAAAGGAAAGTCAGAGGCAAGTCAAGTTCACCAAATAGAGAATTTTCTAATAAGGAAAAATGGAAGACAAAACAACGAAGGAAGAAATAGTTTTCAAAATGAAGATTTTGTCGATAAGGCAAATGCAAAGACAACCAAGTTCGTCAAAGTAAAAATTCGCCGATAAGGTGAAAAGAAAAAAAGAAAAGGACATCCTCGGCCAAGGAAGTAGTTCGCAAAAAGAGATTTTCACCAACTGAAGAAAAAAAGCAAAAGACAAAGGAAATCTCAGTTCATGAAAAAGAGATTTTGCCAATAAGGCAAAATAAAAAGGCCAAAAAAGGGAAAATCAATGAAATGTAATGCTTTAGAATATTTAAAGAAATTCAAATATTTTAAAGTGTTATAAAAGCTTGAAGGACACAATTTTCTGTTGTTGTAGAAGGGATTAATACTTGAAGTACAAATATTGTAGAAAAGTCAGAATCAGGTAGTTGAAATAGTTAAATCCTTCAATGCGATTGTGTAAGAAGGGACAAAATGGACTTTATTGGTGCATGAAAGGATTTTAGACCTTCCTTCCTAAATGTGTCTAACACTCATGCATGTGGGCAATCTTCCTATACAATGTTTTAGACCTAATAGGGCATGGTCATCGTCCCCTTTCTGTAGATCTTCTAACAGTTCTACGGGGTCAAAATTGAATGCAGCGTGGAGATGTGTAGGGTCAGTTGACTGATTTTTAGCACCCAATATTGCAGATAGATTCAAATACTATATATACATGAAGCAAAGATGTAAAAAAGGGTTGGTTAGCTATTCTTCTGGGTCATCACGTGGGTGGAGGAGTTTATTGCAGATCACAGGTCTTGTAATGCAATTGCAGGAACCAGTAGAATTTGATGTATTGTGCTTGAATCTAGGACTTTAATGTCTTCTAGTATGGTTCACCAATGAGTGCAATTGATTATTTTGTGTCTTTTTCTCTTGCAACAAACTGTTCTACTTTTTTAATGGATTTCTAGCCTTCATGATTAATACAGGCTACTATTTTGCCTCTCTTAAGTTTTATATTGTGTTCATTTGTGAATTATACACTAGTATTGGGGGCAAAACGGTCCCTTTCTTAGCTCTAGTTCTCTACCTAAACCTCTATATGGCTTATATGAGTTTGTCTGAGCTTTCTTCAGTCTTGAGGTCATTGTTGTGTTAATTCAAACACAGCTAAACACATTTACAAATCTGGTGGATCACCCCCCTTTCAATTCCAATATTTTCTTCCCCTTTTCCTTGTGTGTAGCATTAGATTTAGTTTAATTGTCTAAGCCTTAAGCTCAGAAAGAGGAACCAAGGCCTTCTCTAGAGGTTTGGTCTCAACTGCAAGGTCCCACACCTTGAGACCAATCCCATGTTACTCTAAAATTGTTGGAATCATCAAAGCTTCAACAAAAGGGTACAATTTCAGGTGATAAAACTAACAAAGACATAAATTTGAAAGATATCTTAGAAATAATGGACTAAACACATGTAGGCTGAAAAATACAATGTGTATTTCAACCTTCAACAAATCAATCTAATAATTTCTACATAACCCTAGAAAAACATAAAATAAGGAACCCACTTTGATTGGGATGCACATAGCTTTTTTACATCAAGGGAAAGGTTATGAAATCCAACCATGCATTTGAGATAACCACAAATGATGACAACTCATTTCATCAATGCCACCAACCTCAACTCAATTGTCTACAACTTTTTAACACATTATGGATCTATATGAATCAACTAAGAAAAGCATAAATTTGAAAGACATCTTAGAAATCATGAATTAAACTTGTGTAGGTTGAAAAACACAATGTGTATTTCAACTTGCAAATTTCTATACAAAATGAAATCCTAATACAACAAATCTAATCTAATAATTTATACAACCATACAAAAAAATTAATTAGGCAACCACTTTAGTTGGGGTACACATAGGTCCATTACATCAAGAGAAAGGTTGTGAAATCCAACCATGCCTTTGAGAAAACTTTGAATGACAAAAACTACTTCCATCAAGACTGCCAATACCATGTTGTCTACATATTTTCAACACATTATGAATCAATAAAAGAATCAATTAAGAAAGACAACTTTGAAATACATCTTAGAAATCATGAACTAGATATGTGTAGGTTGAAAAACATAATGTGTGTTTCAACTTGCAAATTTCTATACAAAATGCAATCCTAACACAACAAATCAAATCTAATAATTTATATAAAACATATAAAAACATAAAATTAGGCTACCACTTTAGTTGGGGTACACATAGTTACACTACTTTGAGATAACCTTGAATGACAACTCCTTTCATCAATGCCACCAACCTCAACTCAATACCATGTTGTCTACATCTTTTCAACACATTATATATATGAGTCAACTAAGAAAGACATAAATTTGAAAGAGATCTTAGAAATCATGAGCTAAATTTGTGCAGACTAAAAAACATAATGTGTATTTCAAATTACAAATTTATATACAAAATAAAATCCTAACACAACAAATCAAATCTAATAGTTTCTACACAGCCCTAAAAAATCATAAAATGAGGCAACAACTTTGGTTGGGTGCACATGGCTTTGTTACATCAAGAGAAAGTTTGTGAAATCTAGTCATGCATTTGAGATAATTTCAAATGATGACAACTCCTTTCATCAATGTCACCAACCTCAACCCAATACCACATTGTCTACATCTTTTCAACACATTATGAACTGATATATGAGTAAACTAAGAAAGGTTTCAATTTGAAAGGCATCTTAGAAATCATGAACTAAACTTGTGTAGGTTGAAAAACATAATGTGTATTCAACCTATAAATTTCTATACAAAAATGGAATCCTAACATAGCAAATCAATTCTAATAATTTATATACAACCCTATAAAATATACAATTAGGCCACAACTTTAGTTGGAGTGGACATAGCTCCATTACATCAAGAGAAAGGTTGTTAAATCTAGCCATGCCTTTGAGATAAACCTCAAATGACAATGACTCCTTTCATCAATGCCACCAACCTCAACTCAATACCACGTTGTCTACATATTTTTAACACATTATGAATCAACTAAGAAAGACATAAATTTGAAAGACATCTTAGAAACAATGAATTAAATGTGTGTAGGTTGAAAAACACAATGTGTATTTCATTCTACAACTCTCTATACAAAATGAAATCATAACACAATAAATCAAATCTAATAATTTTACACAACCCTAAGAAAACATAAAATTAGGCAGCCACCTTGGTTAGGGTGCACATAGCTCTATTACATCAAGAGAAAGGTTGTGAAATCTAGCCATGCATTTGAGATAACCTCGAATGACAATAACTCCTTTCATCAATGCCACCAACCTCAACTCAATATCATGGTGTCTGCATCTTTTCAATACATTATGAATCAATATATGGATAACTAAGAAATACATAAATTTGAAAAAAATCTTACAAAAAATGAACTAAACATGTGCAAGCTGAAAAACACAATGCATATTTCAACCTGCAACTTTCTATACAAAATAAAATTATAACACAACAAATCAAATCTAATAATTTCTACACAACTCTAAAAAAACAAAAAAATAGGTAGCCATTGTGGTTGGGGTGCACATAGCTCTGTTACATCAAGAGAAAGGTTGTAAGATCCAACCATGCATTTGAGATAACCTCAAATGATGACAACTTATTTCATCAATGTCACCAACCCCAACTCAATACCATGTTGTCTACATCTTTTCAACACATTATGAATCAATATATGAATCAACTAAGAAAGACCGACATTTGAAAAACATCTTAGAAATCATTAACTAAACTTGTGCAGGTTGAAAAACACAATGTGTATTTCAACCTACAATCTTTTATACAAAATGAAATACTAACACAACAAATCTAATCTAATAATTTATACACAACCCTACCAAACACATACAAATAGGTCAACTTTATTTAGGGTGCACATAGCTCCATTAAATCAAGAGAAAGGTTGTGAAATCCATCCATCCCTTTGAGATAACATTGAATGATAACAACTCCTTCCATTAATGCCACCAACCTCAACTCAATACTACATTGTCTACATTTTTTCAACACATTATGAATCTTTATATGAGTCAACTAAGAACGACATAAATTTGAAAGAAATATTAGAAATCAACTAAACTTGTGCAAGTTGAAAAACACAATGTGTATTTCAACCTGCAAATTTGTATACAAAATGAAATCATAGCACAACAAATCAAATACGATAATTTCTATACAACCCTAAAAAATATAAAATTAGGCAGCCACTTTGGTTGGAGTGCACATAGCTCTATTACATCAAGAGAAAGGTTGTGAAATCCAAATATGCATTTGAAATAACCTCAAATGACAACAACTCCTTTCATTAATGCCACCAACCTCAACTCAAAACCATGTTCTCTACATATTTTCAACACATTATGAATCAACTAAGAAAGACATCTTAGAAATCATGAATTAAACTTATGCAAGTTGAAAAACACAGTGTATTTCAACTTGCAAATTTCTATACAAAATGAAATCCTAGGACAACAAATCAAATCTAATAATTTCTACACAACCCTACAAAAACATAAAATTAGGTCACCACTTTAGTTGGGGTGCACATAGCTCGATTACATCAAGAAAAAGGTTGTGAAATCTAGCCATACCTTTGAGATAACTTCGAATGAGAACAAAATTTTTCATCAATGCCACCAACCTCAACTCAATACCGTATTGTTTACATCTTTTCAACACATTATGCATAAATATATAAATCAACTAAGAAATACATGTAAATTTGAAAAGACGTCTTAGAAACAATGAACTAAACATGTGTAAGTTGAAAAACACAATGTGTATTTCAACTTGCAACTTTCTATACAAAATAAAATCGTAAAACAACAAATCAAATCTAATAATTTCTACACAACCCTAAAAATATATAAGATTAGGTAGCCACTTTGGTTGGGGTTCACATAGCTCTATTACATCAAGAGAAAGGTTGTGAAATCTAGCCATGCATTTGAGATAACTGTTACCTAAATTTCACTACTAGCTCAATCAGGTAGAGCTTTTCAGTTTTTGAAGGAGGAAAGGGTACATTTTTTATTTCTATTGCATTATATCCATGTACATATATGGTACAAATTAAGATTATAGTGTATTGTTGCATTTAGATGCATTTCATATTTAAGAGATTGTATAAATCTTTTAAAAGATTAGCAATTTGTATTGAAAAAATAAGTGTATAAGGTCTCACACAAGCCGTGAGACTAACTATTTCATTGCAAGTGAAAAGACAAACTATACATTTATAGAAGAACTAAAAGACAAATATGCATATGAGATTGATGCAGAGCATGCAGCGAATGCTTACATGACAGAGTGTAAAATACCCATCAACCCACAAAAAGCTAGGGTTTAACTTAATCACCTTTCAATAAAGACCATACCATACCGAAATATGTATTCACGTCCCCATTGGCAAGATAACCTCTATTGGCCACCTCTAAAATCCCTATACCGATTGCCACCCTCTTACCGATGAAGAATCTTCTTTTCGCCTATCGGCGGGACTTCCACTATCGGCGAACTCGTAGAGTCTTTTGCCAATCTCTATTGTCTCCCCGATACTACCAATGCCGGGTTCCACCATCGGCCAAACTATGACTATCGGCGACACCTTTAACTTCTCCACCGATGGCATATCTCATGCCGATATACTCTTTGTCGGCGGCACTTTGTAATTGTCACCTCGATTGGTGAAAGTGCCCCCTGTTGGCTCAATGCAACTTTCTCAACCCAATGGTTCTTCTCACGCCGAGGCCTTCACAAATTTGCACTGAAAACTCTGAGCTCGACCCGATCCGCTTACTTAGCAATCTCGACATGGATTTCTTCCCTCTAAACCCTAGCACATGAGGATGCTAGGTTTGCTCACTGCATGCAATATTTTGATCCCAAAAACATGAAATGTAAAAAACAAAAATGAAAATGCAAACTAAACTACTGTACATGTCAATTCCACCGATTCAGAGAATCAACTAGTGGAATGGATGAATGATTCCATCTCAACTGCAAAACAAAATATGATCACACAGATAGATCAAAGATCAGACAAACAACACCAAATGGGATCTTCTTTATTTCAAATTCAGGAATGCATACAAATATCTGACTTCACAGTCCCACTGCACAACACTGCTCTGTCAAATCTCCAAATACAATGTCTTTGTTTTTCATATACAATACTGAACTATATCTAAACAAACTGATCTAGGGCATAAATAACTACTCCTCTCGAGTAGTACAGACTCGATTCCCAGCGGTTAGGAGCTTCCAAGTGGCTGGGAGGATAGCTAGCATAACAAACTATAAATGTCAACACACAATCCCAGATTGACTTAAAACATAGGAATTGGTCACATGGATCTTATTACATCACAAGGTAAAACATACTATAAATAGACCTAATTTGTATTTTAAAGGGGTGCTCCTGCACCATACTCCCCAGAATAAGAAATCTCAAGTCCACTTGAGATGAGAGTATGTAGGTTTGAACCATGTTGGTTGATCTATTCTTGAGTCATCCACACTGCTTCGGAATCAGGTTTGCCCTGCCAAGCCACCAAATATTCCAAATATGTTTTGTTCCGAGTCTTCTTGATCATTCGTGTGTTTGAAATCTTCTGTAACTATGGTGGATCATGTTTTGGAATGTCATCAGTTGTTGTATCCTATAGTAGTTCCTATTCTTCATCTGGATTATGCTTGTATGGAGTTAAATCACATACATTGAATATAGGTGATAAACCAAGATCAGAAGGAAGTTGTATCTCATAAGCATTCTGTCCATGCTTTCTCAAAATCTGACATGGTCCAATCTTCCTCTGCATGCGTTTGGTATATTTACCTTTAGGAAGTCTTTCCTTTTTCAAATGAACCCATACCAAATCTCCAACATCAAACTGTACATCTTTCTTCTTTTTATCAGCATACTCCTTATACTTTAAGGTAGTTTGTTGGAGTTGGTTTTTGACCTGATCATGTACCTCATTTATGGCTTCTACAAAAGCTTCACCATCTGCGCTAATAGAATCTCTTGTAGGTAGATCTCTCAGCTCCAAAATACCTCGTGGATGCATACCATATACTATTTGAAAAGGTGATTTCCCTGTACTCCTATTGATAGTATCATTATAGGAAAATTCTGCCTGAGATAGGATATTATCCCACTGGTCTCCATGCTATCTTGTCAAACATCTGAGCAAATTCCCTAAGAAACGATTTACCACTTCAATCTGTCCATCCGTTTGAGGATGATATGCCGATGAGAAAGACAAATTTGTTCCAAGTTTCTTCCAAAGAGTCCTCCAAAAATGACCAATGAATTTCACATCTCTATCTAACACTATGCTTAATGGCAATCCATGTATTCTTACTATTTCTTGGAAAAACAAATCTGCAATATATGAAGCATCAGTAGTGGTTTTGCATGGCAAGAAATGTGCCATTTTGCTGAATCTGTGCACTACAACAAAAACACTATCATATCCCTTTCTGGTTCTGGGTAAACCCAACACAAAATCCATACTGAGACTTTCCCATGGTCTGGAAGGAATGGGTAATGGCTGATATAAACCTGCATTAGTGGATCTCCCTTTTGCTTTCTGACATATCACACATGTCTCTACAAAGTTTTTGACATCTGATTGTAACTTAGGCCAATAATAATGTCTTCGAACAAGATCAAGAGTCTTGTCTAAACCAAAATGTCCTGCCATAGCTCCACAATGTTTCTCTTTAATGATGTTCAACCACATAGAACACCTTGGGATACACAACTGTCCACCTTTGAACAGCAATCCATCCTGGATCAGAAATTTAGAGAATTCAGTATGATATTTATATCCAAAATAAGTACATACCTGATATCTCTCCAAAATCTTCATTAGCATCATACATGGTCTTCAATGAATCAATGCCAACACTTTCCAACTGAATTTGGTTGACTGTTAGAGCTCTCCTGCTCAAGGCATCTATTACCTTATTCTTGACTCCTTTCTTATGCTTCAATGTGAAAGTAAAAGCTTGCAAAGTTTCTACCCATTTCATATGCTTGTGGTTCAACTTTTCCTGGCTGCTAATAAAACTTAGAGCCTGATTATCTGTGAATACTATGAATTCTTTTGGCATCAAGTAATGCCTCCACTTCTTGAGTGACTGGACTAAAGCATACATTTCCAAATCATATGATGAATACCTCTTTTTAGCATCATTGAGCTTCTCACTGAAAAATGCAATTGGCCTACCTTCTTGGCTAAGTACTGCTCCAATTGCCATGTGACTTACATCACATTCTACCTAAAAATTTTTGTTAAAATATGGATGTGCAAGGACTGGCTGTTGTGCCACTTTCTTCTTCAATGTTTCAAAGGAATCATCTACTTCTTTAGTCCAAGCAAATCTGCACTTTTGTCCTCCTTTTATAGTATCAAGCATCGGCGTACAAATATGACTAAACCCTCTTATAAACTTTATGTAGAAGGTTGCTAACCCATGGAAACTTCTGACATCATTCATAGTCCTTGGAGTTGGCCAAGACAATATGACACTCACCTTCTCCTTATCCATTTACAGCTTTCCTTGTGAAATGACAAAACCCAAATATGTGATCTCCTCCTACATGAACAAACACTTATCTAAATTTATCATCAGCTGCTCTTCATGTAACCCCTTGAGAACCAAATCTATATGTCTGAGATGTTCTTCCTTTGTGTTGCTGAAAATCAGAATGTCATCTAGATATACTATGACAAACTTTCCCATGAATTCTCTCAAAACCTCATTCATCAATCTCATAAAAGTACTAGGTGCATTAGATAAACCAAAAGGCATAACTTTCCACTCATACAACCCTTCATTGGTTTTGAATGCAGTTTTCCATTCATCTCCTAGCCTAATTCTGATCTGATGATAACCACTCTTCAAGTCTATTTTTGTAAAATACTTAGCACCTCCCAAACAGTCAAGTAAATCCTCTATCCTAGGGATTGGAAACCTATACTGGATTGGGGTGTGTGCAAGAAGTTGTGTCCACTTTTTGGCCAAAAAGTGGAAGTGTTTTTCCTGATTTTCAGAATTTGTCACATTTGACCTAAAAATTTGAATCACTTAAAGGTGGAATCTTGGAAAAAGTCACTAAATATGAAATGTAGTACTTGGAGTCTAGTTTCCAAATATATAATTTTTTTCAATACCCAGATGATAGAAATTGATTTTGAATAGGCGTTTCTAAAAACCACTGTTTAAAAGTCACTTTTTTTTACTATACCATGTACGTGTACGTCATCCATATTTTGACCTAAATAATCATATTTTTCAAAATCCTTTTGGGAAAAGCTTTGTAACTCACTGAAGCACGTTTTCCATATTTATTTGTAATTTTTTATTGAATAAATTTTTTTTATTAATTTTTTATTGGTCATTTTTTGTCTTTTAAAAAATCATCGTGTACGTCACGCATAAGATGACCTAAACTTAACATTTTTTGAAATTTTTTTTTTTAAATTGAAAAGAATTATCTAAAGTACGTTTTCATACAATTTTTTTTACAAAAAAATATTTTAATAAAAAGTTATTAAAATATTAAAAAACCCTGATAATTCAAGGTTATGAACCTATTTCATCATAAATTGATTAAAAAATTAAAAAAATAATTTAATTGTAAAAAAATTACATATTTAGAATCTACATTGTCTCCTCTATAATGGGTTTTAATTTTGTCAAAATATTCTGCAAAATAGACCTTTAAATATATGCCCAAAGTCACTATTTTGTTGTAACATTGACAGGGCCTTCAAGGTGCAGGTCAAACTAGGACCAGAGGTCAGGGTCGGGTCCCCAAAGCATTTTTCGAAGCGGGTTACAAAGCAAAACCCGAGCCTAAAATTCAAATTTTGAATAACGGGATCCCGTTTATAGAACGCGATCCCGTTTATAAAACGGGATCCCGTTTACTACTCCATCGGTCGTGAATAAAACGGGATCGCGTAGTAAACGGGATCCCGTTTTATATAACGGGATCCCATTTTTTATTTGCCCGTTTTTTTAATAAGACTGTACTATGACTGTCATTTCTGCAACTTGCCCTACAGTACGGCCGACAGCGACTCTTGCAGCATTCTTTGGCATATTTCTTTCTTTTGCAGGTCCATCAACTTGAAGTATTGTTGGTATTTTGATAGAAGCCATCATGGAGACGTTATTTGAGTGGAATTTTGTTGAATTGGTACTTGTTTGAAGGATTTGAAACACATTCAAGTTTTTGACATTACATGCTTCATAAATTTTTTAATCATGGGATCACAAAGTCGTAATAAGAGGAAAGATAGGAAGCTATTAATCCCTGAAGAAATTGAAGCAAAGAGAGTGAAGGAGGCAAAAAGGCAAAGAGATAGAAGAGTAAAGATTCAATCAATGAACAATGCTGAAGCATCCAATTCCACAACTATTGAAGATAAAAACATTGAGGAGACCATGGATATAGATGATGCAAGTTTGCAAGAGGTGAATGTGGAAACTAATATGATTATGCAAACTACTCCTGGTATGTCTTCAAATCCCTCTATTAATGCTATGGAGAATGTTTCAATGGGCACAAATCCAGGTACTTCTTCAAATCCACTTTTGAATGAAATGGAAATAGTGTTGATAGGAGATTTAAAACAAGCTAGATATAACAATGTTGAGATTGATAATATTCGTAGAGATCAAAATTTGAAACAAATTGTAGTTGAAAATGAAAATGAAAATCCTTTTGTTGAAAATGAAAATGAAAATCCTTTTGTTGTTGAAAATGAAAATGAAAACCGTTTTGTTGTTGAAAATGAAAATGAAAATGAAAACCGTTTTGTTGTTGAAAATGAAAACGAAAATCCTTTTGTTGAAAATGAAAATGAAAACCGTTTTGTTGTTGAAAATGAAAATGAAAATCCTTTTGTTGAAAATGAAAATGAAAACCATTTTGTTGTTGAAAATGAAAACGAAAATCCTTTTGTTGAAAATGAAAATGAAAACCGTTTTGTTGTTGAAAATGAAAATCGTTTTGAAGTTGAAAATGAAAATGAAAATCTAGGAAGTGATGTTGAAAATGAGAAATATTTTTTCAAAATTGAAAGAGATGTTTTGGATAATCTTCCTGGTAAAATTTCTTGGAGACAAATAAGAACACATGCCAATAGATTATATAAGGAATTTTTTTATCGTAAAAAACTATCATTTCAATGTCAACTAATGATGCAATTAATGAGAATGTGGAAAATGAGAAAAGTAATGAAAATGTTAGGCATTTTTGTTAAACCAAGAAAAAAAGATCAATCACTAAAACATGCTATGTCTACTGTTGCTAGTGCCATTGAGTCTATTGGAAGTAATAGTCGATCCAAAGATAAAAATGCAGCAAGACGAGCTATAACAACTGCTATAGTGAATAAAACAACTTTGAATAGAAGAATGGTAAGCAATATTAGTGGAATTCTAAAAATACATCCTAAAACATTGGTAAGAGCGGCAAAAAGAAGAGAAAGTATAGAAAATGATCCAATTAACCAATGTTGGAGTTTTAGTGGTCGACTCCCGAGATCTGACATGAAACTAAATGTTGAAATCAGATCTTTGATCGAAAAATATTGGCATGATAATACTAGGATATCGTCTAATGCTAGAGATGTTTTAAAATTAAGAGTGGGGTCCAAAGTTCGCGATCCTCATCCAAAACACCTATTAGATACAACGCAAACTGAATTTTATAGAAAATTTTGTGATGAATTAGTGTTACCTGGTAATATTAAAATAAGTCAAAGATCTTTTGAAAAATGCAAACCATGGTATGTAAAGATTAATAAGGAACGAATATCTTGTTGTTGTAAAACGCATGTTCAATTTCGTTATTATTATGATGTGTTTCAATATATACGTTGTACTTTACATCGTAACATGATTATACAGGAATGTGATATTAATATGCCAACTGAAGCAATAAAAGAGTTTATATCAAGTTTGTTCTGTGAAAGATCTAATGAAAAAGGTTTTTATTTAAGTTCATGTATTTCTGGACAATGCACTAGTTGTGGCAATCTTTCTTTGTTAAGAGTTTGTATGCATGAAAGTGTTGAAAATGATTTTGGACAACAATTAGTGGATGTTAAAAGATTTAACAATGTTGAATATTCTTTAAAAGATGGAAAATTTGGAAAGCGTTGTGATTTAATTACAAAAAAGGTTAGTGTGCATGCATTCATATCAGAATTTAAAAGTAAAATTGTACCAAAATATGTCAAGCACTCTCAACAAGCTCGATGGCTTGATGGACAATTTCGTGAATGTAGAAACACATTTCCAGTTGGTACTATACTATCAGTGGTTGATTTTGCAGAAAACTATACTTTAGCTCCGCAAGAGGAAATTCAATCACAATATTACAATTCAATGCAGGTTGCTATGTTTGTTCATATTGTTTATAGACATGCAGATGACAGCATAGAGAATGATAGAAAAGTTTTGAGGGAGTATCATTTCTATTTGAGTGACAACCGGTTACACTCGTCAGAGTTTGTTCAATATTGTTTCAATATATTTTATACAAATTTAAGAGAAAGAGGAATCCAGATGACTGAACATCTTATATGGTTAGATAATTGTACGGGGCAGTTCAAGAATGCTCGAATGTTCTATTGGTTATGTAGGGTTCACAAGGAGAATAATGTCCAACATATGTGGAATTTTTTTGAAGCTGGACATGGTAAAGGAGAACATGATGGAGCTGGTGCATGTGTTAAAAGAATTCTTGCTAGACAACAATTAAAATTTGAGGATGCAGTAAAATTTAAAGATGCACGTGGGATTGTAGATTGGTGCAATACAAGATTATGTACACCTGGATCAAGCGAGTACTCTATAGTTCGTCAATTCTTTTGGTTGGTTGAAGAAGAAAATATTCTACCTAGACTTGATTGCCAAACAATCAGTGGATCTACTAAATGGCATTCATTTAGGAGTTCGAATGCAAGTACATGGACTATCTGGATAAGGGAGCTTGCATGTTTTTGTCAGTTTTGTATTTCAGGAGATTGGGAAGCATGTGAAAATACAGAATGGGTTGAAGAGTGGAAACAAAGACTATTGACACTTGCACAAGCACATAATCAAAGTGAAACAACAATTGAAGACAATGATCAACTGTTTGTATCAGACGATTATGACCGTGTTTCAGACCTTGTACAAGAAGGTAATTTAATTCAAATCATTTCATTTTATTTCACTTTGATTACTAATTTGTAGTGCTTTTATTTATTTATGTGTACATATGAATGCATGTATGTTGATTGGTCAAATTTTATGGACATGTGCAAGTTATTGAATCAAAATTTGTTTTGCAGGACATGTGTATGCTGTTGTTGCACCAAAGAATAATGAAGAGGAAACTGAATATTGGTTGGCTTGTTGTGTGGAGACTAAACATAAGTTAACAGCACCTCGAGAAGATGATGATGGCTTTCCTTATCCAACAGGTTTGATGATCCCCTTAAGACATCCCCTTAAGCATATTTTAAGAACTTCTTTGATCCCCTTAAGCAAATTTTAAGTATTTCTTTGATGATGCCTATCATTATCCAATAGGTTCGGTGGTGGTTGTTGGCACTTGGCTACGAAAATACCTAATAAGGAAGAATGGTTTGCCTGCATTCGAAGATTATGAAACACATAAGAAGATTATACACTACTCACATTTGGTGTTGGCAACAAATATAAAACTGGAGAGGTATCGCGGAAAACCTACAAATAAAGAGTTATGGAACATTTCTATGGAAGACCATGAGACAATCATCGATGTGTTGGAAAAAAGAGAGGATGGAGATGGTACAATGGAATAAGTAAATACAGGTAAATATAGTTAAATAGATTTATATTGTTGTTTTAAATATGTATTAAATACATGTTTTGATATTTCTTGTGCGTTATTAGTTGAAATTGATTTAATTTATCCTTTTATATCCTCAGGCCATCATCACAAATTCATCAAATACTTTGAAACAAAAACTTGAGAGGCACTCGTAAATACAGGTACAAATTGTGTATATCTAGATAGTTTTATATAAATTAAAATACATGTTTTGATTCAGATATATTGATAAATTGCTTGTATTATTTTTATATCAGGTGGCATGAAGACCTGCTACATTCTCCTCAAGTTTTGGATTTTCTTGAGATGGCATATAACGACATTTTGTATTTACATTATTTTGAGTTGGCATATATGTACATACACAATTACATTATTACACATTTTGTTCAGAAATTTGTATACATGTGTATGTACACAATTTTATACTCTACAGTATTAAATTTATCAAAATTATTATTTTATGTATTTTATTTGTTAAATGTCCATGTTTTTCTACTTAGAATTTACTTTAAATTTGATTTGTTATATTGTTCAATTTGGTTGCCTTGGGCAACTTCACCAAATTTTGAGAACTTAAGACGTCCCCTTAAGACATCGTAAATTAGGACCCCTTAAGACATTCAAAAAGTTAGCATAGCTTCTCTCATTAAGGTTATGTGGAATTAGTATTTGTGGCTTGAAACTCCTAACATTTGGTATCTATAAGTAGTAAAATCACATCAAGCCTACATGACAATTTGATGATGATAAATAAGTCCTAATCATAGTCATGTAGGTGTGAATTACACTCCTACCAGTAGTTTCACTCTTGGTGGCATGTCCTGTGTGTTCTTCCCCCTCTTGAGCATCTTTTTCAACCCCCAAATTGACCTTCCCTACCTCACATTTTTACCTAGTGCCCCCTTCATTTTTCCTACTTAGGGTCACCTCTTTGTGTCTTAGGGTTGCCCCTAGTGTCTCTAGGTTACTTGAGTGACCTTAATTAGTAAAAGTGGTGACCTTATTCCTAAAATGGGTGACCTTGTGGTTTTTAATGCATGAAATAACTCATATTTTTATCTTTTCTTCTTGATTTTTAACCCATTTTAACTCCCATTTTTTGTGCTAACTTGTGCTTTTCCTCACTTTATTTCTATTTTGAACTCATCATATTTTTGAGGGGTCCACCGATGTTAAGAGGAATTTGGAGGAAATATTACATCATATCATGTCCATTGAAAGTCATTAATGGTGGTCCTAAGTTATGCAGGGGAGTACTTGGGGTGGGTGGAATCTTTTGAAGAAGTTGTAAAAATTTGACTTGGGACAGGGTATATGAACTTGGCAAACTTTTGCAAAAAATGTTACAAAACTTCAAGTGGGAATTGGATGAAATGAATTGAAGAAAGGAATGATTTCTTCAAGGCAGTTAGGCTTCTACAATTAGGAAGAAATGAGTGTTTCGATGTTATGGGGAAATGATGTAAAACTAGACAATAGGATAGGAAGTGGGATGGGATAAATCATATCCTAAAGTTAATCTAGCTTTCACAAAGTGGAGGGAAGGGAAGATACAAAGGAATATAAATTGTGGGAGAACCATATGGGACCATAGCTAGGAAGTGGAGGGGAGAAATAGATGAGATCCAGGGCCTTTTGTCTAAAAATGTAAAGTATTAAGATCTTATAAGTTCCTGCAGACCTAAACTTATTTTAAAATTTGATTCACATCCTGAGTTTGTGTTCATAGGATGAAACATGTCAAGCACAAGATTTCCTTGAGTCCTAATGGACACTAAAGATCGTATTAAAAGGACTAAGGGAAGTTCTCATTTTAGTAGTTACACTAAGATTTGAAATTAAAGTTGACAAATCCTAATTAAAGTTACACTAAGGTTTCATATTGTAAAATATTGGAATATCCCATCAATTTTCTTTGCATTAATGAAGTAAATCTATGATGAAATATTTTGTCTTGTAAATTAAGTTGTTTATTAATCAACTTATCAAATCAAGTGATTTCTCATGATTATTTCTCAAATACATGTATATGAATCTTATTGTGGAGAAGACTGTGAAACAAAATAAGAAGTCAACTAGAACCAAAGTGATGAGAGTTTATTCAACTATAAATAGTTTGTGTAGAAGCATAAATGGAATCTAAGTTACTAGATTGCAAGGACACTCCATGATACCCACATAAGGCCTTGGGATTTAATTTAATATAATATTTCTTCATAGATTAGCTAGAGGACAAAGGAGATGTAGTCACAAATGTTGGTAGGTTAGAGCATCCTACTTACATAGGCTGGATAGAAAATTTGATGTGTTTAACTTTTTAGATATCTTGCTAGATACTTTTAGGCATTGTACCATAAATGTAGACTATATCAATAATGTAGAAAATTAGACTATAATAATGGTGAGAGAAGTAGTTTTCAAATAAATGTTGAATTCACTTGAACCCACTTTGAGGTACAATGTTATAGTTGCAAGGTAATGGTCTCAAGAGTATAATGTAATTGAAGTGTTAAAAGATTGGGCTAGTCCTAATGTGGATTTAAAAAGTTAAGGAATGTGGAGGATTACACAATTGTAAGTTTTCCTAGTGAAATGAAAGAGGCCATGATTATGATGTGCAAACTATTTGGGAACAAAGACTCAATACATTTAAATGCTAGATGGGTGTCATTATTAGACATGTGATTTTGGAAAGGCTAATGATTCATAACTATGGGGAGTTGAGATCATTGTAGATCTCTAAATAGGTAATTTTTGTAGGCTACCAAAGGGGAAGATTTCTACTAACTTCATTCCTAATTTGTGTCATTTATGCTACAATGAAATTCCCACCTCCACTAATAAATTGTAGGCCTAGTTCCAAAGTTATAGTTCACATGTTTTTTTAGCAACAATTATCCTTGTAGGCACTCCTCCACCCATTTGGTGAAGAAGTTGTGTCCACTTAAGACATCGTAAATTAGGACCCCTTAAGACATCTTAAATTACATGATCAACACAAGATGTTCAAGCACCAAGGCACTTGGATAAATATAACTATAACCATGCTAGGATCATTTAATATAACTTAGTTGATCTCTAGATGAGAAGATGTGAGAGATTGATCCCTCCTAGTAGGCAAGAGAACCTCATGAACTTATCTCACTTTTTAATGCTTTGTTTTGATTTGCTTACCATTTTATTGCTTAAAATTTGACCAGGACCTAAATATGCATACCGTGAATGAATGGAGGAACTTTATTAGGACCTCATCACTACATAAATTCTTTCAATGCAATTTCTTCATTAAGCACAAATCTAGATCAACACTCTGACACTTGTAGATTTATATATGACAATTGATTATTTCTATTGATGTCAATCTATATATCTTATTATGGTTGATCTCAAATGTTTACATTTCTTTTCCTTCATGCACATGGTTCTAGATTAGTGTTTGATTTATGATTAAATTTAGGGATGCTTGTATATACATATGTATGTGATGTTATGCTTTTATAGTTTATGATGTATATGCAATGTATGTATGCATGGATAACATATATATAAATATGGATGCACCTAAACAAACATGATGGTTTTACATGATTATTACTTTGACATGTGTATGATTTTGAACTACGACAAGATTGCATTTATTGTGTGACATGTAAAAATATATAGTCCAGGTTCAACAATATATATATAAAGTCCAGGTCCATGTTCAAAAAATATATAAAGTCCACATGTTCAACAATATATATATAAAGTCCATGACAAACAGTATATAACAAATAGTCCATGAAATAGTCAAATATATAAAGTCCAGGTCCATGTTCAAAAAAATATATAAAGTCCATGTGTTCAACAATATATATATATATAAAGTCCATGACAAACAGTATATAACAAATAGTCCATGAAATAGTCAAATTATACATCTAGCCTATGTTTGAAATAACCTATCACATACTATCTCTATCATCAAGAGTCCTCTTCACACCATGCGAACTACTCAGATGACCTGAATCACTCTGCAAAAGAGAAAGATTTATATGAAATTAGATGTAAGATGATAAGGAAATAGATAATTTAATGACAATTTTTAAATTTATAATTTATATCATAAAATTAAATTACCGTGTGAGGCTGAGAGGCATGCTCTGGTGCACTTGGACCTGTGTCTCCATGCTCTGAATCAATCTATTTAATACAAGAGAAAGTTCAAGTTGAAATTAGATATACTTGACGATTTTAAAAATGATTTAATTGAATTTAATTTATAAGAACTATCATATTTAAAAATTATTATACCGTAAGAGGAACTTGTTGTGAATCCTCTATTCCAGGACCTGTCTCTACAGGCTTAGCTCCATGACATGTATCGAGCTATAATTTAAGAAAAAAAAATTTTGAATGTACATGTCAACATATATATATATATATATATATATATATATATATATATATATATATATATATATATCAAGAAATTTACTTTAAGTTCACAACGTATATTTTAATTGTTCAATTTAAATCTAATCTAAATTTTAAATTATACCGTATCAGGTTGCCCATCTCCTCTGTCCTCCTGCTCTGCATGTGCTGTGTGTTGCTCATGAAACGTGTCACTAACAAGCTCCTACAATGTCATTTATATTTAAGTTAGCACATGTGTGTACAAATCAGGTTTTAAAACATATATATAATTGACTTACAGTGTACATGTTATTAAATACATTTTTCAACAACCTGAAATGCAGTCGACTCCTGATATAAACTTGGATTATCCAAGTGTGCTACAATGCCCATCCTCATAGTTGTGTCAACCTGCATAGACATATTTATAAAATATTAAATAGTACATGTGCACGTTTTTAGATACACTGATATCAAAATAGAAAAATTTAAGTATATATATACAATTTTTTAAAACAATATGTGTACATACTGTAAGAGTGTCATGTGAGATGCCCAATGATGGAGGAGCGCTCGAGACACCCTGAGATGGAGGATTCAATGTGGAAGAACCCTGAACCAGTTCATAAATAAGTTCATAAATATTTAAATGTGTGTATCTATCAAAATAGAAAAATTTAAGTATATATATACAGTTTTTTAAAACAATATGTGTACATACTGTAAGAGTGTCATGTGAGATGCCCAATGATGGAGGAGCGCTCGAGACACCCTAAGATGGAGGATTCAATGTGGAAGAACCCTGGACCAGTTCATAAATAAGTTCATAAATATTTAATTATACACACATTCAAGACTGAATTTTACAAAATTACAAATCACTGAAAATGTACCCCAAATGGGTGCCCGAGATGAACAGGTGTCGATGAAAAATTAATTCGATCAATTGTGACCCCTGTTGCCATCATCTACACCAAACAAACCAAACAATTCGATTGTTAAAATATTACAATTTAATTGATCATCTATATGTTGATTAAAAACACGTGGTTAAAAAATTGTTTTAAATTCAACATGTGTACATAACCTATATAAACCTGTGTCGAATGATCAGTGGGATGATCCTCAGCAAATAGATAATCAACAAATGATTCAGTGCCCACATTATCAGATGATGCATGTGTAGCTGAAGTGGGTGCAACTGCCTGATCAGGTCCATAACACAACTGATTGCAACTCGTACATGTATGAGGCATCGACACATGTGGAGTGGCACTAGGACCACTTCCATCATCAACTCCTCCATGCTCTCTAACTCGAGCTACCATCATAGAAGTCTGCTCATGTAGGCTACCTGAGAGTGCACTCAATGTGCCTAGTGTGGATACCACTGCACGATGCTCAAAGGGCGAAGGAATGGCAGCAACAGGAGGGTCAATAAGAGGTTGAATAGGCACCGGTCGTTGGGGATCAACCCGTGCCCCCAGCCTCTGTTGTGGCATGCCACCACCAACACCTTGGAATGATCTAAAATCAAAGTAGTTGGGTTTTTTATTCATAACAAACTCTACATATAATTTTCTCAAAAAATATAAAGGAACCTCACAATTAGCATGAGGTGGATAATCAAACACCATCCACCATCTATCCCAAAAATTAGCAGACATTCCTTCATGCCTACACCACCTGATTGATATTCTTTTCTTATTTGCAGGAATAGGTTCATTTGTAATGGGATGTCTAAAATATTGTGCTAAATGAGCTTTTGTGATTTTAAGATCCAAAATAGTCTTATAGGAGAGGCCATCAGCATAAAATTGGCGCCTCTCCTCTCTCCATTTCTGAAATCCATCAAAATCTGAGTCAATAGACCTCACAGAATCTACAATGTTTTGCATCAAAGATGCAAAACGTACTACGTGAGGTGGCATGAATTGTTCACTGCGAATGGAATTCAATTTTTCTTGTATCGAATCCACATTTTCATTTATTATGGCTCGCAAGCGAGCCTGGTCAGTTCCAGGTGGGGGTGGAGGTGGAGGTGGAGGCGGGTCATCTACAGGTGGGGCATCTAGAGGTGGGGCATTTGGCGCTGGGGGTGGGGGTGGGGGTGGGGGTGCGGCCGGATCATCTTGTGCATTAAGAAAGTCCTCAACATCAAAGTGAATATCATCTAGATTCATGATGTATATATAAAAATCTAGATATGAACCTGCATATATATACATATAAACATACAAACTTCAGTACAAATTTAAAATTAAATCAAGAATATATATATATATATATATATATATATATATATATATATATATGTTTCAAGAAATTACACTTGAAATAAATTTAAATTAAAAACATACAAATAATGTATACATGCATGTACAAATTTCAAAATGTAAGCGAGCTATTAGGACTACCATAATGATTGATACAATGGGCAATATATATTTCAAAATTTCAATGTGCATTTAAGTAAGGAAACTTGATGCAGAGGCATCCACACTATAACCTTCGCATATAGCATGAATGTCTGCAGACCAACCTCATCATCATCATCTTCGCCATCATCATCATATTCCCTAAAACTACCAACAGCATCATCATGTTCTGCGTTACACAGTCAGCATCAAAATATTTCGGACGATCGCAAACATCCGCCTGCCGACTACTGTTCACCTCCGCTTTCCTTCTAACATCATCATCATGATGTTCAGCGGGCGCACACATCCTCCGGTTGCACTGTTCATCGGGCTCCGAACTCCATCGTCATCATCATATGCAACACTTCCTTCGTCAGCAGGATATTCAACATCCGGTTGTCCCAAATATCCTGATGACGTTCACCTTCAGCAGCTTACCTACGATGCTCCGCTACCCGACGACACAAGCAACAGCATCATGATCTACTTTATCCGGTTCTCTTCGAAACCTCCTGATGATGCTAATACACTTTCTGCCGATGCCGATACTTAACGACAGCAGGATGAACTCGCATAGGGGGGATATCTCAATATCCTGATGACGATGACGTCATATCCTGATGACGATGACGTCACCCAATATCCTGATGACCTCTTCAACACTTAGCCAAAAACACGAACTTTCTCTTCCGCATCTACTCGCGATATGCGGATGTTTGGCACTCCCGATATGATGATCCTGATGCCGATACATGCACTTAGTCTATGTCCGACTTAGAACATCCTGATGCACTCGCAACATGAAAACTCCAACAGTTTCATGACCCGATCTTCTACCTGATGCCGATGCACTCCTCCTCGGCTCCTTCTGCTGATGATCACCCCGACGACCTCACACTTCATGCAATCGACAACATCATGCCGATCTCCTCCACTTATCCGGATGATGATGTCTAACCCGACTGCAGGATATTTGCAGAAATATCCTGATGATGCCGTCTTCACGAACTTCTGCACTTAGCGAAATTTCCCTTCGCCGATCCTCCAGGGACGACCCGATCCAGTCTTAGGGTGATCTCTCTCAACTTGAACTTCTCAACTTGACCTAGCACATGAGGATGCTAGGGTCTTCAACATCTCTTGACCGCGATCCTGCACACCTGCATGCAAACAAACAAACTACTACCTACCCTAATGTACATTACCATTCCACCGATCAGACAGATCAACCGGTGGAATGGATCAGGAAATCCATGCAGCCACGCAAACCAGCAGATCAATTATACAAAGGAGATCAACAGAAAATGAAACAGGATCTTTATTGATTCAAAGATGCAATACAATATGATGTTCCTCACACAGAACACTCAACTCCTCTGCTTGATGCAACACTACACTGCCGATCGATGATCTCCAATCAACCGATCTCATGCTTATAAAGATTTGCCTACGAGTACTACTGACCCGACTCCAAGCGGCTGGGAACTCTCCAGGCGGCTGGGAGATCCCACCGAACATACATCATGACAGCTGTTATAACTAACTAGCTAAAAATAGCAAAAGCCCGGTCAGCATGATCTTATCATGATCAGCTTGACCTTATTACATGCAACTGGTCTTAACAGACCTTCTTGGAAACACAAACATGACCTAAACTACTAACTGCCTTATCAAGACCAGCTGTCAGGTAGGTGCTCCTGCACCAAAGCTTCTCTAGACAATCATCATGTAATTCTTAAATGTGAATATGCATCCCAAATTTTGGACTATTTTAAAGAAATATGGTGCATTTAGGAACTTGGTGATTGTTGGGGTAAAGAGGAATATATGATCATGCTAGAAGAGGCACTGATTAGGCTCATAATTGGCCAAGGTTGCTTTGAATAAGGTTAAAACAAGGAGATACCCATGTTGATATTCACACCCTTTGGTCCACACCTACATTGGGATGGATTAAGCTTGAAATTTTGATGGGTAGCCAAGGGTAATCCTAGTGAAGTAGGAGGAGTATGTTATTAAGAGATGATAAGGGAAAACCTCTACCTATCTTAAAGCTTATGATTTTGGTGTCAAGAACACTAATATGGTAGATTCTAGGGCCATGATATCCAGGGCCTCAAGATGACTTGGAAACTAAACAAGATATCCCTTAGTGTGGAAGGAGATTCCAAGATCAACATTGATCATATGAAAAAGCATAGATGAAGCTTGTGGTTATTGGAAACTATTATATATTGGAACCTAGAAACTTGGTGAATACTTGTTTAAATCTATCTCCTTCAAACATATCAAAAGAAAAGGTAATTATATTCTAGACTAGGCAGATAATGGAAGAAATCATTAAATTGCTCCTAGACATCTAGCATTTGTTGGGAAGAATATTTTTTTTACATTCAACTTGAAATCCCTAAGTTGTGCCTCCATGCTATCAAATGTTACTTGTATCTACCTTCTATACAATGATATTGAAGGGGTAGAAGGTTAGGCTAAGGATTTCTATATTGCTACTTAGATAAATTCCACATCTTCAATGTGTGGCATGAGCATATGCACAAAGCCTTGGAGGATATTTCTAAGATAATGAAGATAAACCTTCATGTCTTGATGCTAAATTGGATGATTCTATCCACTATGAGAATTAAGATGAGGAGGAGGTGACATAAATCCCTCCTATCAAATTCGAACAATGTTAAAAATGTCAAGGAAGTGGTAGAGGCTTTGTAAGGCTTGTGTAATTTGTCCCACCACCCTAGGATAAAGTTTTTTAGTTTATTAGTAATTCTAACACTACTTCAACTTATTACTCTACTAGGGTTAGGGCCACTATAATTTTCCCTACCACTAATATATCTTAAGACACCTATTGGTTTATGTTTCATGTCATTGTAGTATATTAATTTTCCCTACCACTATTGATTGAACAAAACTATACCATATATATTAAGTACTCTAGCTCAATGATCTTAAGATTAATGAAATCAAGACTAACTATATCATCATTATGCTTAGATACACCCAACATGCTAATCAAGAACTTAATTACCTTCACAACCCTATTAGCATTGTATCACTCCTATTAGGGAGTGGACTTGAATGGGGCCAAAAGATTCTTTACCTCTTACGATTGTGACTTTGGGTTTGGCATGGTCAACTTGGAGAGGTTGTGTGGCATATCCCTATAAGAGGATGAAGGGTGATAGGAGGTTGTAGGATGGCTAAAAGCATTCACATGACGATAATGTTCAAGTTTAAATTTCAAGATATGCATCATGGTCTACAAGGTTCTCTTGTTCAAAAGGTTCATCATATTCTAGACAAGGAACTCACAATCATTGGTACCAAATTCAAGACCTCCTATTACAAGTCTCCATATAGCTTTAAACATAACACCTATAAACACAAAATTTATAGGGCTTGAATACAAGCCTGCCTCCTAGTTAGGAGACTTCCAAATAATTGGTGAACTCACATGCAATAAGGGAATAACACATGCATACAAAATATGTAGAAGAAATCCCTGTAGCATGACTCGTGATTAATTAAAGTTAGGGTTAGGGTTTCAATTAGGATCAGGCTTAGGGTTAGAATTGAGGTTAGGGTTAGAATTATAATTCAAGGGTTGCTAAATTAGGGTAAGTATTAGAGCTACAATTATGGTTTGGGTTACGGCTAGAGTTAGGGTTACAATTACAATTACAAGTAGCTCGTTAGGGTTAGGGTTAGGGCTAGAGTTAGAGTTACAATTACAATTACAAGTAGAGTTAGGGTTAGGGTTATGATTAGGGTTAGGGTTTGAATTGCATATAGAATTAGGGTTAGGATTAGGGTTAGAATTAGTGTTAGGGTTAGGGTTGGAATTGCATATAGAATTAGGGTTCAATCTAGCTAGAAATAGATAAATTAGTCAAGATGGTTCTAGCTCAATTTTGTTTCCTATTTCCTAGAAAATGCAAAACTAGTTATTGTTTTCTATTTAGTTGTTAGTCCCAACTCTTTCCTTTTAAGAAGTATATCAAATCTAATGTAGTAGTAGATACTTCTACATATACAAGTTTCTGTTAGGAGAAAATATATTTTGCCAAATTTGTATAGAGTTGTCTATATAGTGTGTTCCAGGGTAATCAAATGATGTAAGTCACAATTTAGAGGGTTGAGGGATAAGTTTGTGTTGAGTCTATAAGAGGTGTTTTCTTACATAGACCGAGCTCCATAATCTAGGTGTCTCCATGTCTAACTCAAATGTTTCAACTTGGTCCATATTATATCCAGATTAATGATAAAATTTTATATATATGGCTATGCACAAGATCCACGACCATATCAATGTTTGGTAGAGAAAAGTTATCTAAGTTGGGGTAGATCCTTTTTTGATGTCTCAAAAGTTAGTGCAAACATGAATTCCCTTAGTTTTCTTGTTAACTAAGACCACATTAGATCTACCCATTTAGGAAAAGTAATAGTCTGAATGAACCCTAGACATCCAAGAGTTTATACAATTCTTCTATGACCACGAGGGCTACTTGGGGGTGCATTTTGCGTAGCTTTTATTGAATAGGTTTGGCATTGAGGTGAACCACAAGATGATGCATGACTTTAAAGATGGAGTCTCAAGGCATATCACCATAAGACCACATGAAGAAATCAACGTAATATTTAACATGGTGACATGGTTATATATGCCTTCTTTGATGTCAAGGTCCAGTGGAGCTACTATCTTAGAGAGTTTAGGGTCCAAGCTTCTATTCACAGGTTGATGTTTATAGCATGTCCTCAACAAGGAGAGGGGAGTCATGTCTTGTATCTAAGTGGTATCTAATGGAAGGTGAAGTTTGTCAAATTGAGGAGCTCTTGGGAAGTGTCCATTTTTATTATATCATTTTAATCGATCACAAGTTTCTTCTTATATAGATTGTTGCTATTCTGCCTAGACTAGGGTGCCTCAGGACTGAAGGGTTCTTTCTTTCTCTCCAAAATAAGCATATATGTAGGTGTTAAGTATGGTGGAAAAGTCTTTCTTATGATTACAATGGGGATGTGGTCTTGACACTTGATAAGTTTCATGATGGCTTCATCATTTTGGAAAACATCAAATCATAAAGGGTCGTGTTGGTCCCAATCGATAAGCTCAAGGTATTCTAGGTCTAAGGAGATGGTGAGGATAGTGACCTATCATGAAAGAGGTTAGTGGTGGAAAGATCTTCGTAAGGATCATGAGTGGAGCCTACATCAATGTCATTAAGATTAGGGAAAGCATTACCAATGAGGTTTCAAGCTCGTATCACAATTAACATCACGATGTTCATTCCAGGGGCATAACCTAGCTAGTGAGGACAGCTACTTGAGTATATCAAAAGTTACATAAATGTTGGCTTCATTTCATTCTTAATTAGTTGGCTATCACAAAAACTGTAAAATTTTCTCAATTCTTGATTAGTTCTAGTTGTCTCTAAATGTTTGATTATGAAGGATGTGATAACTTGGTTTTATTATGGTTTGTTGTAATTTTTTTACATGATAGTTAGCTATTCAATAATGCCTTTAAAATACAATGACATACATTGTTATAAGTAAATTTTATAAAAACCAAATATACATATCATCCCAATTTGCTATATAATTTTTGACAGTTTGTTCAAAATCTCTCCTTTCATATGATACAATCGTTTCAAAATTTCAATTGCATTTTCCAGCTAAAATGTTTAAATACAGCTATTCAACACTCAAATTTTGACAGTTTGTTCAAAATCTCTCCTTTCATATGATACAGTATTTTCAAAATTTCAATTCTATTTTACAGCTAAAATGTTTAAATAGAACTATTCAACACTCAAATTGAACTCAAATTTTGACAGTTTGTTCAAAATCTCTCCTTTGATATGATACAGTATTTTCAAAATTTCAATTGTATTTTACAGCTAAAATGCCTAAATATATCTATTCAATTCTCAATTTTAAACATAATTTTGACAGTTTGTTCAAATTCTAACATTTTATATGATATAGTCTTTCAAAATTTCAATTGTATTTTACATCTAAATTGTCAAAAATCAACTACTGATTTTATAAACCCTAAACCCTAAATAACAATTCAAAATTTAAATTTTGATTGTATTTTACATCAAAACAAACAATGGAAGGTATAAACAATTGATGGGTAATTTTTACAAGTGGAAAAATCCACTTACCTGGCTGGATGCTCTGAGAACTCGGGATCCCGTTTTCCTCTATCGCCTGTCGCTGTTGAAAATGGGGTCTCTTCTGTTTTTTAAAAAATTTAATACTTTTCACAAACGGGATCCCGTTTTATAAAACGGGATCCCGTTTTATATAACGCGATCCCGTTATATAAAACGGGATCCCGTTTTATATAACGGGATCGCGTTTATGGCCTCTAGGTTCGGGATCCCGGGAAAAACGGGATCGCGTTTTTGGTTCTAGGCTCGGGATCCCGAGGCAAAACGGGATCACGTTTTATATAAACGGGATCCCGTTTTATATAAACGGGATCCTGTTTTTCGTTCCCCGATTTCGGATTTTTTTCTAACTCCGAAACTTCCACCTTAAGTGGACACAACTTCTTGCATCTACCCATTGTTATCTTATTAATAGCCCTGGAATCTATGCAAAGCCTCCAAGTGCCTTCTTTCTTTGATGCTAGTACAGCTGGTACTGCACATGGGCTTAAACTTTTACCAATCAGACCTGTGTCTAATAATTCCTCAATTTGTCTTGCTACTTCTGCATTCTGTTCTAGAGTTATCTTGTATGCTGCTTTGTTTGGAAGTGTAGATCCGGGGATTAGATCTATGCAATAGCTGATATCCCTTCCATGTGGTAGGGATCTTGGCATTCCATCAGAGATGATGCCTTTAGACTTATCCAATAGCTCTTGGACAACTGGGTCTATGAACCTCTGCTTCTTCTCTTTCTTGACTTCTTGCTGCTGTTCTTTATTCACTGTCAGACATGGAATTAGGGCATATGCAACTGCACCTTCTGCTGCTACTTCTTTTGTGAATTGTTTTCCTTCCATCAGCATCACCTTTACCTCTTTTCCTTTTGATTTCTCCTCCTTCTCTATCCGTGGGATCAACTCTGTCACCGTACCATTTTTGGTGATTGTATAGGTGTTCTTAACACCGTCATGGCGTGCCTTCAAGTCATACTACCATGGTCTTCCAAATAAAAGATGGCAAGCATCCATCTTGGTGATATCAAACAGCAACTTATCTTTATATGCTCCAATCTAAAATTCTACCCAAGCCTGCTCTTCTACAACTGTTTGCTAACCTTGGGTAAGCCATGAGACCTTATATGGGGATGGGTGAGGCAATCTTCTAAGCTTAAGCTTTGTTACCATTTCATTAGATACAAAATTTTCAGTAGAACCAGAATCAATTAAAACTTTACATGCCTTACCTCCTGCCTTGCATGTAGTTCTGAAAAGAGAATTTCTTTGTGGGGGTTCTTTGTCAAGTACCTTCATGGTGGTCATTGTTCTCCTCATCATCAGAGATTCTCCACTCTCTGGATATCCATAATTGTCAGGAGCATTCACACTTTTAAAAGTGTTTGAGCTTGTTGCACTTTGACTATTAGGTTCTTGGATCAAATTTGTTCTCCTTTCTCCCATTGAACTTGTTGCCTTTTTTGGACATCTGCTGGCTATATGGCCTTCTTTATTACAGTTATAACATCTAATAGATCCTCTGCCCTGAGATCTTCCTCTAAAAGGTCTTCTGCCTCTGAAGTTTTCTTGTTGATTGTAACTTCCTCTCTGGTTTTGACTGTTATCTCCCTTGCTGTTGTCATGACAGGATTCTCCCTGATATCCAAATCCATGTCCTCTGCCTCTGAAAGGACCTCTTCCACCTCTTTGTTGTTTTCCTCTTCCCCTATTGTTCTGTTCTTGTCTTCTCTTTAACTTCTCTTCCACTTTCAATGCCAACTGAAAACATTTCTGAACTGTATCTGGGTTATGCAGATTCAAATCTTCCTGAATGTTGAACCTCAATCCATTAAGGTATCTGGCTACCTTTTCTTCCTCACTCTCTTTTACCTTTGTCTTGACACAAAGCTTCATGAACTCTTCTGTATATGAGCTGACATCTAGCTCCTTCTGCTTCAAATTTTGTTTCCTCTTATGCAATTGGATGCTGTAATCCAATGGAACATATGCTTCTTTCACTAAAGCCATCATCTTCTTCCATGTAGCAGCTCTGCGCTTTCCTTCTTGTACTCTGTCATCTTGGATAAAATTCCACCAAGCTAATGCAACCTCTTTCTTTTTTGATTGGGCTATCTTTACCCTCTGGTGTTCTGGTATCTCCTCTGTCTCGAAGAAATTGTTTAAGGAGTCTATCCACTCCATCACAATTAGGATCCATCTTTCCTGTAAACACTGGCAAATCCAGTTTCACATCCATGGTTCTCCTCTCCATGGATTTGAGGGCATTAATCAAGGGTCTCTGGTTTGCAGGAACATCTTCCTCGTTCCACCTAGGGATCTCTTCTTCTTCCCTATCTTCTTCTTTACCAGAACCTACTATGTCCCTCAACTTCTCCAACTCATCTTTCAATGTTTGATTCTGAGCCTTTACAGCAATGCTCTCTGCAATCTGCTTCTTTACCAGAACTGTCAACTCAGCGTTGGTCATCCTTGCCAGAATCTTTGATGTTCTTTCTTCATCTGACATCTTGCTATCTTCTTATCTTTTCCAGAAGATCCTTCCTTTGCTCTGATACCAATTTGATGCAGAGCATGCAGCGGATGCTTACATGACAGAGTGTAAAATACCCATCAACCCACAAAAAGCTAGGGTTTAACTTAATCACCTTTCAATAAAGACCATACCATACTGAAATATGTATTCACATCCCCATCGGCAAGATAACCTCTATCGGCCACCTCTAAAATCCCTATATCAATCGCCACCCTCTTACCAATGAAGAATCTCCTTTTTGCCTATCGGCGGGACTTCCACTATCGACGAACTCCTAGAGTCTTTTGCCGATCTCTATTGTCTCCCTGATACTACCAATGCTGGGTTCCACCGTCGGCCAGACTATGACTATTGGCGACACCTTTAACTTCTCCACCGATGGCATATTTCATGCCGATATACTCTTCGTTGGCGGCACTTTGTAATTGTCACCCCGATCGGTGAAAGTGCCCCCTGTTGGCTCAATGCAACTTTCTCAACCCGATGGTTCTTCTCACGCCGAGGCCTTCACAAATTTGCACCGAAAACTCTAAGCTCGACCCGATCCGCTTACTTAGCAATCTCGACACGGATTTCTTCCCTCTAAACCCTAGCACATGAGGATGCTAGGTTTGCTCACTGCATGCAATATTTCGATCCCAAAAACATGAAATGTAAAAAATAGAAAAATGAAAATGCAAACTAAACTACTGTACATGTCCATTCCACTGATTCAGAGAATCAACGGTGGAATGGATGAATGATTCCATCTCAACTAAAAAACAAAATATGATCACACAGATAGATCGAAGATCAAACAAACAACACCAAATGGGATCTTCTTTATTTCAAATTCAGGAATGCATACAAATATTTGACTTCATAGTCCCACTGCACAACACTGCTCTGTCAAATCTCCAAATACAATGTCTCTATTTTTCATATACAATACTGAACTATATCTAAACAAACTGATCTAGGGCATAAATAACTACTACTCTCGAGTAGTACAGACTCGATTCCCAGCAGCTGGGAGCTTCCAAGCGGCTAGGAGGACAACTAGCATAACAAACTATAACTGTCAACACACAATCCCAGATTGACTTAAAACATAAGAATTGGTCACATGGACCTTATTACATCACAAGGTAAAACATACTATAAATAGACCTAATTTGTATTTCGAAGGGGTGCTCTTGCACCAGAGATAGGGTGACTCATCATTGCTTGAATGATGAGCCTTGATCCTGTTGCCGTGTCTTGTGTCATCCTGTATTGTCTGCATGTCCCGCATCCAGTTGCTATCTCCTTACTACCCCTAGTTATCTGCATAAAATTTTGGAAAACTAATGTTAGAGCAATGACGAGGCATCATACATCATATGATATACATCTATAAATATACAATTTGTTTTTCAGATGCAGTAAACCAATTAGTGTCACAGAGACCTTTGAGAAGACAAATCAAGAATATTGATTGCAATTCCTTGTTTTTTTTCTTAACAGGTTTGCTTCATGTGCAAATACAGGTGCAATTATGTTTCTGTTTGATTCATCAAGTTACATTATGAGTGGAGGAAATGTGGCTCCCACAAGGGTTGAGCCCAACTCATAGACCTTACAGAACATTTCAAATGCAATATACAAATGCAAAAGCACAACCCAAGGGGCATATTCAGAAGGCAATCACATACATAGCCATGATAAAGACAGACATGAAGGAAAAGAGAGGATGGAGTAACAACCACACATCAATAAGCATGTTCCCTGATCATCTGAGAGAGTGGATTTCAAATGTAATGTGTATGTCTACTCATTTTCATGCATTCAAGAAGTTTAGAGACAAAAGAGTGATATTGTGATAGCCTTTCAAATGATGACATATATCCAATTAAAGATCATTTTTGCAAATTCATCAATGAGTACATGACAGCACCTTTGTACTAATGAAAAGTGCATTATCCTATGCCAACATGGTAGTTTTGGTCTAATACATATACAGTCATGGCAGAGCAGCAATAAGTGCTGAAGGATGAATCATGGAATAGCAGATCAACGTGCCACATCATGAGTGAAATCATGAATCAGCAAGTGAAAGGTACAGCCATATCAGTGTTATGTCATACTACAGCTACAGGAGCTATATCAACATCATGCAATGCCACTATATTGTCACAATTGCCTTTTGAAGCATATAAGAGTGCACAGTTTATCAAATGCCAAGAAGGATGACAACACAAGTGCCATAACAACTATACATTAAAAGAGACAGTTATAACAACAATGTAAGAGTGGCGAGATTCTGTTTGATATGCAAAAGATACAGATTAATTGCTACATGACTATGTGAATGTTGAAAAGGTTATGCAACAGCCATATGCATCCTTAAAGAATGACTGATTACCACAAAGCAATGGAGCGAGTACTTATCATTTTGTTGTGAATGAAGAACAATAGTATTTTGATTGTTGTAAGGAGCAGAGCTACAATGGATGTCACAGCCAACCGGGAGTATAGAGATCATCACAAAAGAAATACCAAGCCTTTACAAAAGGAATTCTTACAGGGACAACATCAGTCACCATTGCCCAAAATATGCTAAAGAATACGGATATAACTGGTGTAGTTGATGTAAGAATAACTGATGCAAAACGTACGGAAGGTGAAGCTACAGTACCAAATGTGAGGAAAATCAATAGTTATGACATACAGAAAGAGTCCAAATAGTATAAGTGTATGCTAAAATGAGATACAAAACATTTCCAAGCTTGATTGCTATGAGAAGTTTCAGTAATACAGTGAGAATTTGCAACTACAGTGATAGCATTTTTCCTCATATACAGTGAAATACTGATAAAGTTGAATCAAATGATAGCAGAATAATATATACAGCTTCATTCAAAAAGATTTTCCAAGTTCAAATGCTACAGATGATTTCATAAAAGGTACAAAGGTACAGAACGTGAACTTACAGAACAAATGTGAAGTCAAATATTAAGAATGACATAAATGAATTGTAGTTTGGTGCAAAGATGATGGTTTTACTTTTCTGCGTATCACAAATGATAAAAAGAAAAAAAGAAGGCCAGTTCGAGTCAAAAGAGGAACAACAAAAAAATGTAAAAGTTTAGAGACAGTTCTGAGTGTGAGGGCATCTGGAGATATGAAGAGCTCATTTGGAGGCCCAACATTTATGTCAGTAGAAGAAGCTGGACTGGTAGAGATGTTAACACTTGACATGCATGAACATTTTCTATGCCATCTTACATTTTGTCTTTAAACTTGTTAAGGGTAATATAGAGAAAAAAAATATGAATTTTTTTGAGCCAAATCTATAGCCAGCAAAGAACAAATGCAGTTTTTTAAAGAACATAATGCACAGGATGCTCAAGACGTGCCTCTGATAGCACAATACACATGAATGTCACTTTTGCAAGTTTGTGTCGTAGTTGGGGCTCACTTTGAGCCAGAATAATGTAGGTACAGAGAGGAGAAGTATGGCCTCTAAATGCTATTGGTATAGAACCAAAGTTTAGCATGCCCCCTTCACTGAGAGTGGATGAAGTTGTACTTGCCAATGGCTTCATAGGAAGTGTGCTTTAAGACTACTTTTGGGCATTATCCATAGTGTGGACAACACCTTTAGTAGCCACTTTGGGCATTTCCCTTACTATACCCTTAGCAATGATGGCTGAAATGATAATCCATGGTCGTCATTATTCCACCATCTACATTCTTGGTTCCACACAGGTTTTTGCAGGATTTGTGATTGCAAATATTTCAGGCCAGTGTACCCAAAAGATGGGTCTATGGCATAGTAATATCTTTTCAAGCGTGTAGTTTGATCTTCCATCTTTTGATTAGTAGGCATACAACTAATTGTTGGAATGTTGGTAGCAATGTTTTTCTTTTAGGCAAGATGGTGCCTAGTACAATTTTGGATAGGAATGTGCATATTCAAATGGATTGCACAGTATTTGGCTGGTTAAAGTTGTATAGCAACCTCTACGCCTGAGAATTGCAAAATTCGAGATCATTTACAAAGCTCTAAGGGTGAAGTATCTACATGTATTGGACATGGTTAAAATGTTTACTACAATAATGCAAAAGGGACTTGAGAGTTTAGCATATAATGTGTATTGAAACTTACAACTGAATCCCAGCACTATCAAAAAGTAAGGTTTTTAAACTCATTTCAAGCAAATACACATAAGCCTCCAAATCGTGCTTCAGCACAGGCAAAATGCAGAAAAATAAAAAAAATTGAAGGTTTTAACTCATTTCACAGCAATACTTAGATAACCTCCAAATCGTGCTTCAACAAAGGCAAAATATGCAGGAAAAATCCAAAAAAATGAAGAGATGAAAGTCATAAACGAACTACCTATGTTTTTCTTCCATTTTGTTATGTAAGACCACAGTTTCTTCCCTCAAGGCGACTCCCAGAACAGCCTCAAACACAGTCAAGAACAAAAGATGGTGGTTGGCCAAGGGAAAACTAGAGAAATGCATCAAAACCAGTTAGAAATAACACCCAGAATTAGCCCAAATCAACGCTAAATCAACTTCAAGAAGTCGAAGCTCAGCCAGATACAACTTACCTCATGTTTTCCTCACAAAATTGACCAAGGTCGACCCAAAATAGACCAGAATTATACATTTTTTGCTTCAAACCCTACAGGCGACGGCTGGTCGAGCAAAGTAGCGAGTAGACAAGATGCAAATGACAAAAGTTAGGGTTTCATCCCTTCTTTTGATGGATTTAGTGTGCTTTTCTTCTCAGTTCGACTTGTTTTTACAAAAAAAAAATCATTGATATCTATTGTGCTCGTGGTCAAGACTTATGGAAGTCTTAAAACCTAGTCATTGTGCATGGGGCCGTGAGACTTCCTTCTGCCTTTTGATTCTCTTTCCAAGTCGAGCCAAAATGCATTATGAAAACACAAGGCCGAGGGTATATTTTGCTAAGGCATGTTGGTGTTGGAGTTACAAGGTGGATGAAGTGGAAGCCATATGGCATGGTGATGTGTGTTGGGAGATATAAGGTGGTATAAAAGTGAAGTGTAGGTATAAGGTATGTCTTGGCGCTTATCACAAGGTGGGTATTTTATTCTATTTGAGATATATGTATGGGGAGTCATAAGGGTCAATTTAAAATATATTGCTTTGAGCCTTGTAGGCATGACACGTGATATGTATGCAAAAACAGAAATGGCTAGCGATTGTAAGATGTGTTGACATAGCTATGAGATGCGAGAGGTAGTGCGAGTGTATGTGGAGTCATGTCATTTTGCCTAGGAGCTATGAAGACATTTTTTATGTCATTTTTACATAATCTAGAAATAGATTAAATGTTGTAAACAAACGATAAAGTAATTAATTATGAATTACTTTATCATTTGTAATAAAATGCAAAGAGGCAATATTAGGCAGATTATCACAAATGACAAAGTAAGTCTCGTTGATTACTTTGTCATCCTTTCACGACATTTAATTGGTCCCCAAACTATGCAAAATAGGGAAATTAAATGTTGTGTCCTAAATGCCATTTTTTTGCATAAGTTTGTATAAAATTTGGAATGTAAAAACATTAACTAAGTGTTGTAATTATAAATCACTTAGTCAATGTTAAATGAATGTAGAAATATGTGTATTTATGTCATTTATTGTGAAATATCATACATTTATGATGCTGCAAGGTGAAGTTGACAAATAGGTTGAGGAGTTATTGAGAGATTTGACTTATTTTTAGTGGCCTTAAGATCATTTGAAGGCATTTAAAGACATTTACAGGTGCTTTTATGATTATTGATGGCATGCCTTGACCATTTATGCTTTGAAGACCCTTTTTGGAGGACTTTTAGCAGATATGTTGGGCACATTTATGAGATACACGAAAAATGGAGATGGCTCATCTTTATCTCATGGTAGTTGTTTAGAGAGTATATAGTCATTCATTTGACTCTTTGTAGGGAGTTCTTTCCATGTACATTCTAAAGTTAGTGATTTTTTCTGCAATCCTACTCAGTTTGAGCATGTTTTTGTAACTCTTTTGGCATATGAAATATAGAGAACACCTTGGATACCATTGATAGTCAGATTTTGCCTTCTTGTTTTGCAGTATTGGGTGTTATCAAGTGTTTGATCAAGTCATTTGTGAGGTAATTTATTTCCTTGTGACTGTCTTATGTTTCAATACCCTGTTTCTACAGAAGCTGTGTTTATGCAGGTTGAAAACTGTGTCTTAGAGTGTTATAAGGCTTTAAACTGTGAGGTTTAGCTTCCTTTTAAAGATTTAAATGTAGTTAGACCTCTTTGTGAAGTGTTTTTGCAAACATACAATGATAGGTTGTGCAGGTTTGGTTTCTGTTGTCTATGGCCAAGTGTATGCAAGTCTGAGTTTCATTTACCTTACAAGCTTGGTGGATCACCCTTATTTTCAAGTTTTTCAGTTTTAACTTTCATTTTCAAAAGCATTCCTTCTCCTTTTTCCTCTGCAAGTCCAATAGATTTTAGGTGATTACCAGCTAGGAAGTCGGCCTTCTCCGGAGGTTCTTTCCATCATAGGTGACCCACAGACCTGGAAAGATCCCATGTTTCTCCAGATTGCCAAGTTTTACAACTCAGTAAGGGTGCAAATCTGAGAGACAACAATAACCTCAAATGATGAGAACTCCTTTCATTAATGTCACCAATCCCAACTCAATACCACTTTGTCTACATCTTTTCAACACATTATGAATCAATATATGAATCAACTAAGAAAGACATACATTTGAAAGACATCTTTAAAAAATTAACTAAACTTGTGTAGGTTGAAATACAATGTGTATTTCAACCTGTAAATTTCTATGCAAAATAAAATCATAACACAACAAATCAAATCTAATAATTTCTACACAACTCTATAAAAACATAAAATCATGTCAACACTTTAGTTGGGGTGCACATAGCTCCATTACATTAAGAGTAATGTTGTGAAATCTAGCCATGCCTTTGAGATAGCATCAAATGACAACAACTCCTTCCATCAACACCACCAACCTCAACTCAATACCACATTGTATAGACATTTTCAATAGATTATGAATCAATACATGAGTCAACTAAGAAAGGCATGAATTTGAAAGATGTCTTAGAAACCATGAACTAAACTTGTGTAAGCTGAAAAATATAATGTGTATTTCAACCTACAAATTTTTATTCAAAATAAAATCATAACATAGAAAATCAAATCTAATAATTTCTATACAACCTTAAAACACATAAAATTAGGCAACCACTTTGGTTGAGGTGCACATAGCTCTTCTACATCAAAAGAAATGTTGTGAAATCTAGCCATGCATTTGAGATAACCTCGAATGACAACAACTCCTTTCATCAACTCCACCCACCTCAACTCAATACCATATTGTCTACATCTTTCCAACACATTATGAATCAATATATGAATCAACTAAGAAAGGCATAAGTTTGAAAGACATCTTAGATTTATCTTGAACTAAACTTGTGTATGTTAAAAAACATAATCTGTATTTCAACCTAGAATTTTTAATACAAAATGAAATCCTAACACAACAAATCTAATCTAATAATTTTTAGACAACCCTAAAAAAACGTAAAATTAGGCCGCCACTTTAGTTGGGTGCACATAGATCCATTACATCAAGAGAAAGGCTGTGAAATTAATCCATGCCTTTGAGATAACTGTTATCACGTGAAATTGCACCATGCTTGAAGTTTGTTCAAGCATTCCAATGACACAATGGGACTGATCTCAAGGTGTGGGACCTTGCAGATCAGATCAGACCTCCAAAGAAGGTTGGTTCCTCTTTCTGAGCTTAAGGCTGAGAGAATTGAACTAAATCTAATGCTACTCATAAGGAAAAGGGAGAAGAAAATACTAAAATTAAAGGGGGAGGTGATGCACCAGATTTAATATGTTAGCTACGACTGTATTAACACAACAGTGATTTCAAAACTGCCACAACTCACACAGACCCACACAAACATCACAAAGGTTCAAATAGAAAACTGAAGCTATTAAAGGGACCGTTTTGCCCACAATGCAAGCATACATTTTTCAATTAAACACAGTGTAAAAATTCATAGAGAGAGGCAACATAACAGTTCGTATTAATCATGAAGGCTAGAAAGCCATTATAAAAGAGAGATAATGTCACAGAAAGTAGACACAAAATAACTAGCTACATTCATGGGTGAAGAATAAACCAGAGACAACAAAGGCTCATAATTGAGCACAATATATCACATCCAATTAGTTCCTGTAGGTGGGTTACAAGGTCTGTAGAGACAACTATATAACCTATATAAAAGCCCAAAAGAACGACTAACAACAACCTTTTTTACATCTTTGATTCATGTATATATAGCATTTTCACTCATCTACAACATTGGGCGCTAAAAAAATTAGTCAACTAACCCTGCACATGCCCACGTTGTATTCAATTTTTTGCTTAGAAACATAGTCAGAAGATCTACAGAAGGGACGACGACCATGCTTCTGACAGGTCTGAAAATGGCAAAGGGAGATTGCCTGCACGCATGGGTGCCAGACACATTGAAGAAGGAAGGTTGAAGTCCTTATTTGTACCTACAAAATCCATTTTGTTTCTCATTTGTATAGGAGCATTGAAGATTTTCACTATTTCAGCTGCCTGCAATTGACTTTGGCCTACGAAATTTAATGTTGGGTACCTTCATCCTAAGAAAATTGTGTGATTTCAGGGGTCTGCAAGCCTTTACAACACTTTAAAATGTTTAAATTTCTTAAATATTCTAAAGTATCACATTCCATTGACTTTTCCTTTTCTGGTTCTCTATTTTGCCTTATCGACAAAATCTCATTTTCCTGAACTATGACTTATTTCTTCTTTTAGTCAGCGATTCCCTCATTTTAAGAACCTTCTTTAAACCTCTATCTTTTTTATTTATTGGCAAAATCTCATCTTTCAGAACTTGGCTTACTTTTTCTTTTGCCCTATCAGCAAAATTCCACTTTTAGAACCTTCCCCTTGGCCGACTCTTTATCTCTCCTTATCTCCTTTTCGCCTTGTTGGCAATTTTTACATTTCATGAACTTGTCAATAGTTCACCCTTTCCCCTTTGCCTTATCAACAAAGCTACATTCTTGAGAATTGGGCTCTCAATCGCCTTGTTGGTGAATTCTTGAAATCTCAAACTGGTCAGTAAGTTACTCTTTTTGCCGATTTACCGACTAGCCACTTAGTTCCTTCTTTTGTCAAAGAAAACTGACCTTCCCAAACCAAAATTGCTTTCATTTTTCGCCCTATCGGCAAATTTTCCTTTTTCGAAACTTTTCATGCCTTAGCCATATTTTGCCTTGTTGGCGAATTTCCTGCTTTTTGAACAATTTCCCTTTAGTGTTGATTCTTCTTCATCCAGGCTCCTATTGCCTTATCGGTGAATCCTAAAAAACTTGAACTACTTCGCCAATTCAAAATCTTGTCGATTCGCCGATAGCCCCTTTTCGACACCTTGCCTTAGTCAAATTTCTTCATCTCCTTTTACCTTATCGGCAAAAGTGCCCTGTGGCGACCCTTTGACTTGGTCGTCCTTCTCAATCGGCAAATTTACCCTTTTCGGAACTCTTCGTGCCTTAGTCACTTTTCCATTCAGTCGGCAAATTCTGACTTTCATGAACAAGGCCTTTGACTCCTTTTGCTTTACAAGTGAATTTTAGAAAATTCAAACTACTTAGCTAGTTAGACATGTTGGTGCCTGAATTGACTGTCAGTTCCCGAGCAATTTTCATGCAGGCACCTTCCCAAAAAATCCAAAGAATTTTAAGTTTTGGGGCCCCTCAGTTTTTTTCAGCATTTGCATCTTAGTTCTTGAAGAGGTGGTCTTCATGTGTTCTTCATCGGCGTAGTGATTGTCATCGGCGAAAGCTTTCTTGAGCGCTCCGATTGTGTCTTTGAACTATCGTTGAACCACCCACTTGAACCCTTTTCTCAAAGGTTCAATGGTTCAATGGTTCAAAGCTTTGTGATTTTGGTTTCGGCCGATGGAGGGGATTGTAATGTAGCGGTCGGTGTTGAACCATCAGGTTGAACCTAGCCGTTGAACCGGTTCAATGGTTCAACCCGACAGATAGAGAGTCTTGCCAAAGGAGAAGTGGGTGCTAGGTGCCATCGGTAAGACTATTGTGGTCGGCGAAGGAGTGTTCAGTTGCTCCGATAGTGTTGATCTCGCTGATGGAGGGATTTAGAACGAGCATCGGTGTGATATTCATCATCGGTAGGCTTCATTTCTATTTGGCCGATATGGATGGTCTGGCCGACAAGAGCTTGGAAGGTGTGTGAGGTCATCGGCATGTGTCTGGCCGATCAGGGGGCAAAGTCTAGCTTGTTGATGCATCGGTGTGACTCGACGTATCGGCGGGGAAGCTTTTGGGTTGGCCGATGGTGTTGGTCACACCGATGAAGGGAATATGGAGTTTGCGGTCGGCGAGACCATTGGGATCGGCGAGAGGTTTTTGGGGCGAGCTGATGGTATATGTATGGTCGATGGGCTTTTGGAGAAGGAGTGTGTGTCGAGCGTGGCAAAAGCACTTGACACTTATTATGCATGCGGCCCCGTTTATAAACTGCTGAAGGCTCTCTGCACCATGCATGTGGGATTACTCTCCCTGTATTATTTTAAACCTGAGGTAAAACGCGTTTTGGCAGAAGATTCTTGTTTGAGTGCTGCGACTGTTTTCTCGGTGGCTGCGGGTGGTTGAGCCATAAATCGCAATTGTAGCAAGGGTATGGGCGATGGTACAAGCAATTAAACTGCCCGATTGTGAATGAAGACTTCCAGATGGCAGCACAAGGCTCGAGGCCACCCTTGTCTACTTTTTGTTTGATGCAGCAATAACTTCTGAGCGCCATTCTTTCTGAGGACTGTATCTGGCGGTTTTTGTCAAACCATGTAATTAATTGCTGTGGGTACACTTTCTAGCCGATATAGGTAGACTGTGTTACCATTGTTTAGGTTGTTGAAAGTTGAACATTTGGCTTTGTAATACAATACAGTTGGTTTTGGTTGCTCTGTGCAGCAAAACTTGTGAGTTTATGTATCTCCTGTTGTATGTTTTTTGCATGAATCCACTGATTTCATGGTTACTCTTATATGAATAATGCTATGTTTGCATGTGTTGTGCTAATTCTGTCTCCAGTGTTGCATGTATCTTTCTTCTGAGTCTAGGTATTCAAGGAATGTCTAAGATTCTAGAACATAGAATTCCTGTGTTGAATGTTTAATCTCTTAACTTCTGCTCAAGGGGTAGATTAAATTGTTTTCAGATTGAATATTGGGAAGGATGTACTGCAATAGGGATGCCATAAGTATAGATAGCTTAACACTTTGTATTGGGAGATATCTGTAAGGCAGGTATCATATGTATCCCCCTGAAATCCAGTTTTAGTTGTTCATGCATATCATTCACAGGTGTATGTCTACTGACTCCAGGCCCTGGATAGGCACCAATCTTGCTTTGTGTTAGTGTTATATACCATGTCCAGCTTTGCATTCAAATATAAAATCAAAATCAAAACTCCAAAACAACCATTAGGACAGTAGAATTAGTTTTAGGATCCAAGTCCTCTGTCTACAACTGCAAATAGGCCCAAAGCCAGCCCCTTTGCTCTTATCTTACAGTTTTGGTCTACTTATAGGAGGACTTATCTGCTTTCTGTCAGCATCCCAGCCTTTGTATGCATATCCTCATGGATGTTGAGTAGGGAATACCCCCTAGGTTTTGTAGAGCCTGAAGAAGAAGAGGAGATAAAATATAGAGTCTATCTCCTACACTGTTGGCCCCTGGCCTAGAGATTCTGTTGATCATTGATGGCTACCTTGTAGGGAAATCTGGGAGTAAGCATCCAGTCTGGGAAAAAACCAACAAGACATTTGGTCGATTCACCAATAGCATTTGATTTCATGCCTTAGCTTTTCTTTGATCTTGATGAAGAGATCCCCACTGACTTGCTTTATGCCTTAGCCGGCAAAATGCCCGTCGGCAAAACTGTCGATCAACGAACTATGAAGTTCGCTTATCTTCTTTCCCTTTGTCCTGTGCTACTTTGCCTTAGCCAATTCACCCTTTTGTCGGCAAACTGGTGAATCAACGAACTTTCAAACCTACTAACCAAAGGTTCACCAAACTAAACTTTTGCTAACTAAGGCAAAGAAATAGAAAAAACTTCGAAATTTTTGGGGATTTTTTTTTTTGGTTTTTCCTAAGGGAAACCTTCTTCCATTTCAAGTGTCTCAGATTGAATATTTTTTATGGAAGAAAGATTTTTTTTGGATTATTTTGGCCTGGGCAAAAATATGACAACAATAACCTCGAATGATAACAACTCTTTTCATCAATGCTACCATCCTCAACTCAATACCATGTTGTCTACATCTTTTCAACACATTATGAATCAACTAAGAAAGACATAAATTTGAAAGACATCTTACAAACCATGAAGTAAACTTGTGTAGGTTGAAAAATACAATGTGTATTTAAACATACAAATTTCTATATAAAATGAAATCAAAACACAACAAATCAAATCTAATAATTTGTACACAACTTTAGAAAAACATAAAATTAGGCCACCACTTTAGTTGAGGTGCACATAGCTCCATTACATCAAGAAAAAAGTTGTGAAATCTACTTGTGCCTTTGAGATAACCTCAAATGACAACAACTCCTTGCATCAATGCCACCAGCCTCAACTCAATACCATGTTGTCTACATCTTTTCAACACATTATTATTCAATATATGAATCAACTAAGGAAGACATAAATTTGAAAGACATCTTAGAAATCAAGAACTAGATATGTGCAGGTTGAAAAATATAATGTGTATTTCAACCTGCAACTTTATATACAAAATAAAATCGTAACACAAAAAATCAAATCTAATATTTTCTATACAACCCTAAAAAACATAAAATTAAGCAACCATTTTAGTTGGGGTGCACATAGCTCCATTACATCAAGAGAAAGGTTGTGAAATCCAACCATGCCTTAGAGATAACCTCGAATGACAACGACTCCTCTCATTTGTGCCACCAACCTCAACTCAATATCACATTGTCTACATATTTTCAACACATAATAAATTGGTATTTAAATCAACTAAGAAAAACATACATTTGAAATACATTGTAGAAATCATGAACTAAACATGTGTAGGATGGAGAACACAATGTGTATTTCAACCTACAACTTTCTATATAAAATGAATTCATAAGATAACAAATCAAATCTAATAATTTCTATACAACCTTACAAAACATAAAATTAGGTTGCCACTTTAGTTGGGATGCACATAGCTACATTACATCAAGAAAAATGTTGTGAAATCCAACCATGCCTTTGAGATAATATCGAATGATGAATCTTTTCATCAATGCCACCAACCTCAACTCAATACCACATTATCTACATTTTTCAACACATTATGGATCAACTAAGAAGACATAAATTTGAAAGACATCTTAGAAATCATGAACTAAACTTGTGTAGATTGAAATACAAAATGTGTATTTGAATCAACAAATTTATATACAAAATCAACTCTAGTGATTTCTATACAACCCTACAAAAGATAAAATTAGGCAGCCACTTGAATTGGGGCTACACTTGGGTGCACAGAGCTCCATTACATCAAGAGAAAGACTATAAAATTAAATATGGGTTTATATGGAAAAGATGATGGATGTCTAAAGATCTCATTTATTTTGATTCGAAAATAAGATGAGACCTTTGGACATCCACAATTTTTCAAGCAAGTGATTAAGTTGATAGGTTATATAGACCCCATAACTTTTAACTATAGAGGTCTTATTTTATTTTGTCTAGAGAATAGTCGCTGCCTAATATATTAGGCATATTTTAAATGAACTCATGAATCTATATTTTGAGTGATTAACTTGATGAATTATACAGACCCAATTGGTTTTACCTACAAGGGCATCCAAAAGAATAAATTTGCGACACCCAGAGGGCCCCATGAGAGCCATTGAGGAAATCTCTCAAACAATTTCATGGTATGACATGATTTTTTTTAACATAAATTGAACTCTACTTCTTCATAATTCCAACAAAATATCTCGATACTGCATATTGACATAGAGTAGATTAAACTACTCAGAAGAGTTATGGTTGAATGCAACTAGGTTTTGGCCCTCGTTTTTTTGCTATTGGTCAGCTACAATTCGTCCTTGATGAAGTTGATGGACTCATAGAGCAACACGATTTTAATTTTTTAAACAAAAACAAATCATGACAATACTTGAAAGCTACATATATTTGAAAGGTGGGAAAGGGACCATAGTTGGTGTGACATCATGACAAAAAATAAGAAGAAGAAATTGTTAAACATAATGGTTGTTGTGGGTCTTGTTGTCACATGAAATTGCACCCTGCCTGAACTAGGTTCAGACATTCCAATAACACAATGAAAATGATCTCAGGCGTGGGACCTTGCGAAGTGAGATCAAACCTCCAGAGAAGGTTGGTTCCTCTTTCTAAGCTTAAGGCTCAAAGAATATTGCAAACTAAACCTAATCTAACACCATTGAGGAAAAGGGGAAGAAGGAGAACTCAAATTAAAGGTGATGTACCAAATTTAGTGTGTTTGGTTGAACTTGAGATAACACAACAATGATCTCAAAGACTGAAACAAACTCACATAGACTTATAAACTTTAATAGAGATTTGAGTAGAAATTTGTAACTATAGGGGGGATCGTTCATCCATAGAATAAGCTTACAGATTTCAAATAAACACAGTACAGAAGTATAGATAGAGGCAAAAATATCAGTTTATTATGTCGATCATAAAGGTTAGACATCCATTACAAAAGAAGAATGATTGAATACATATGAGGAAAGGCACAGAGTAACTAGCTTCCATTCATAGTCGAACCGATAATGGAGACACAAGAGGTCTAAGGAAGATAGTTTGTCAAATCCACTCAGCTCTTGGAAGAGATACAAGGCCTAAACTTGCAAACGAATTCCTCTACCTGTATAATGATCCAGAGAACAACTAACCTGTAAAAATACATCTTTCACATGCATATATAGCACTTACATTTAACTGTTACAACCTTGAATGTGGGGAAACTTGGTCAATGTCAAGTCACCCATGCTGTAATAAATCATGGCCCATGGCCCTATTAGAGAAATCCTTGCATGATTTTTGGTATTACCCATACCCTAGTACATCGATTTGGTCATGGAGAGGTCTGCTAGAGCCTTGGTCGCAGAGATTTCATCCACTATATTTATTTCAGGTACCTTCTGCATTAACCCATACACTATTCTAGCTACCCAGAAATCGACTTCGACTTGCATTAATGGTGTTTTGGGCGTTGAATAAGTGTCATCAAATAGTGAAAACACAGAAAACGCGTTTCTTGCCCTCTAGCATTTAAAAAGAACACTGGGAACCTTTTCAACGAATTAAGAAATCTGTGAACTTTAAAACCTACTAACTTTTCCCATTCTTTACTTACTCTTTCGGTGAACTGGCACTTTGGTGAACCTACCTTAATAATTTTTTACATTTCTCCATTGAGCTCCTTTATTCTTTTCGGCGACATTACTTTCGGTGAACTTGTGTTTTGGTGAACCTGAAGGTTCATGAACCAGCAAGTTCGCCGAAAAAGACTTTGTATTGCTTTTTTTCTTTTTGCTTCGGCTGATTCTCATTTTGGTGAACTTAGTGAAAATGGACTTTCGCGAACCTAAAGTTTCTTTTCTTATGTTTCCTTTTTGGTGATTTGCCGCTTCGGCGACCTCGAAGGTTCATGAACCTAAAAGTTCACTAAAAAGTTCTTTCGGCGAATTTTAAGGTTCATGAACCTTCAGTTTCGCCGAAAAGACAATTTTTCTAAGGCAAAACCCTTGGATTTTTGGATTTTATGAGACCTGTTTATACTTAGGGGTCTAAAATAGGTCAAGACCATCATCAATACTATTGTCTTTGGAGAATATGGTCATGATATCTTAGGCATGCTATTTTGTATGTTATGATGTCTTATGTATCCTATAGAAAATAGCCGCTGCCTTTGTCAACCTGCGATGATCTTGAAAACATTATCCACTGGAACGAAACTCTATTCTTTGAAATTTTTTCGAGAAGTACAGAGATGGAGTTTGTCTCTCTTGACTTTTCCATCAAATTTTGTCAAGCGAGCTAAAACTAAAACATCAAACTATGTGATCGCCCATGCTTACAAATCTGAATTCATTTTCATCTCAATAGGCTGCATTGGATTTCCCTTCATGAATTCAATCCATATAATTCAAGTATTGGGGAGTTTATACAAGCTCCGATATCTTGGAAAGCACTAAATCTCAACATTAATTTTGCCTCCATCATGACAAAGATTGAAGTCCCAGCTTCATCAGTTTGGTTTCTCTGTGTTATTTACAGCATTGGATGTTTGCTACAAGCAGCTCAAGTAATAGCAGTCACAGATCCGGTTGAAGGCAAGTTCAGTTCATGCAAGATTGTGTTTTGTTTAGTAGCATGTTGTTTATTAACTATTCATTAACTTTCTGCCATGTTGTGTTGTTGTTTGAATTTAACAGTTGCTGCAGTAAGGTCACTTTCTGTGAAGTGGAATATTGCTGACTCTTCAAAATGGAACATCACAGATCCATGCTCTGGCCCAGCCATTTCTACTGCAACTATTGAAAATCCTGGCATCAAGTGTGACTGCACATACCAAAACGGAACCATCTGCCATGTTACACAAATGTAATGCCTACAATAATCAACAGATTGTATTGTTAATTATATAATTTGTTATTTTCCATGAACCAACTAAAACTTATAACTAGTACCTCTTATGTAAAATGAGGCCCTACTGGTCCCTTTGCAGTCCCAAGTGCGGATTGTTTTTCTAACAAAGGTAGTGTTTTCCCAACTCTTCAAGCAACATAGATCATATGTACCTTATATTTTATGTGGGAAATCTTGGTTTGGTTGAGGTGGTAAAACGGAAAGGAGAAGATGGGTTTTTAGGCGACACTCGCTGCCAATGGATAGGCTGACTTGGTGTCTGAGACTTCCTTCATGGAATAAAAAGAAAAAAAGATTGTTTTCCATTTATTTTGTATATTATTTAAGTTTTGTACTCATGGTTCTAACTTCATGACGAAGCCTAGTTACAAACTTGAAGTTAATAGCTGAATAATTTCTAAACGGTTCATCTAATAAAACTTTGATACACATGAACTGGGCAATCCACCTACATCATCCGGAATGGATTTCAATGGAAAACTCAAATACAGTGTGACAGGAGGCTTCGGTCTCGTTCTGAATGTTGCACCACAACTTCACACATAGTTACAATTAAAGGGGGTTTGGGGATTTGAAGCCAAGTCAAGCTCTTAAGAGATCTCCTGATGCAGAGCCCTGTCCTGTCTCCAATATTATACTTACAAACTAATACAGCCAACATATGAAAACTGAATAAATTGACCATTTTTCTTTTGACTATTATCTGCATTTATTCCATCTAAGTGTGGCTTTTTAGTGATTTAACTCAAGATCAAAAGCAAAATTGGCAGTTCTTTTATTTTTTAAAAGTTGGCTGAATTAGTTGGTTAGTTAAAGATTGGGGAGCGTTAGAGTTTTTAAACAGGGTCAGAATAGCTCAATCTATCTGGGAATAACTGGTTCTCACCTCCATGATGGATCTTGAAGGAGAAACGAAACACCCATTTTGTTACTTTTCATACACAGTTATTTCAAAAAAATATTTTTCCTAAACATTATGGACTGTGGAAACTTAAAATCTTTGTAACTATTTATTTAGCTTGAAGACGTAAGGCTGTGTGAAAGAGGCTTTAGGCATAATAAGGACCATATTTCAGTGTCAGTCTGTCATATAGATCGAATCACATTCAGTTATTGTTTGATGTGTTTATTGCACTTTGAACTGCAATATCTTAACAAATTTTGTAAAAGGTTGACTAAAACTTGCTACATTGGTATTTTTAAAAATTAACTTCCAAGTCTCCATACAGATGTTGATGGTCAGCAATTAGATTTTTTGTATCTAACAAGAATTAAGTTAATCTTCTGTTGGCTGATGCACTGGCGTAATAAGATTAAATTTGTTCCCACACTATAAACCATGGAAAATTACCTCAATTTTCCTAGTTTGAGTCCTGAGACGGATTAAGAATTGGTAAAATATCTATTCAGCTTGATAAACATCCTCTTACATCAGCTCAGCTGTTTTGAATTGGTTTCAATCTTAAAAATACCTCAAATTTCAAATCTCTGTTCAGATTTGTTGAATTTACTTACACTTGAAAATTCATCAACATTATGCAGTTAAAAGATGAAGATTAATGGTTAGTTATTAGTTATTTACCCAATTTGTTCTAGAGTGAGGTTGAGAACTTTTTACAAAGTGGAATGTTAAATTTGAAGTGTGCTCAATACTAAGCCATTGAGGACCTTTCTTCTTTCAGGAGGGTCATTATGTTGGACAAAATAGGAGAGCTTCCAGAAGAACTGGCTAATCTGACTTACCTCTCCGATCTGTAAGTTTAAAGCTCATTTGTTAGTAAGTTTATCTTCCACTTGTTTGGATAATAAAAATGATATTACCCATGTGGAAATACTAATTTACTGAAGGACAGATTAAAATCCCCTATCAGAAAAAATAAGTTACATAAATTGATTATATTGTCTTAGAAAGATTACCTTGTTCTTTTGATGCCACTTAGAAGAGTAATATTTTGATAAATTTTTGTTATTCTCTTTATTATCCTGTATGATGGATCTGTGCATTTTGTTGGTAGGAACCTGTACCGGAACTGTTTTCATGGTCGCATTCCTTCTTTCTTGGGGAACCTCACCAACATGCAACACTTGTGAGGCTCTTCCTCTTCCTCTAATGTTCTGGTTGTATTAGTTTAATGCATCAAATCAAAATAAAAATCATGTTGATTAGTTAACTTTCTTTGATTTATTCATGTCATATGGGTCAGCTCATTCAAATTTATTTACTAGCAGAACTTTGAATTGCATCTCAACATATCTCGTACCATGCAATGTTCAGGAACTTTGACACTAATAACTTTTCTGGTCCTGTACCAAAGGAGCTTGGAAATCTTCGGAACCTGAAAGAATTGTAATATCTCTCTCTCTCTCTCTCTCTCTCTCTCTCTCTCTCTCTCTCTCTCTCATATATATATATATATATACATACTTCTATTTGAGACGAGTGCAAGCTGCTTTGTAATCATTCAAAATAGAATACCAAGCAGGAAAAGGGTAACATTTTTGAACTAATCTTTTCATTCATACTTTCGTATAGTATTGATTCATAATTGGCCCAGTTAGACTGATGTTTAATTCCTTTACACAAATCTTAGTCTTATGACCGTATAGTGTGATTATGTGCATATTTTAGTACTATCACTATTTGCATAAATTCCTAGAGTGGCCATATTGCATGAATTACATGAAGAACTGAAAAATATACTTGTAAATGTGTAAAATAAACATGTACAACACATACATAAAAGTAACAACACAAGATTTACCCTGGAAAAACCAAGTAGGAAAAATCTAGCAAGTAGCATTGCCCCTCCAATTCACTATCACCAGTGAATGCAAGGTTGCAAGTTAACAAGACTATGACATACAACCAACAACCCATCTTTCGTGTTTTGCATTCCTCAATCTGTTATTTGTTGCTCTTGTTCCTATATGCTCTGCAATACTGAATTCAAATCTTAGATGACTATTTAGTTCTCCTCTAAGACTCTTTTTAACCAAAGCATGGTGAAAATTAACACAGAATTGTAGACTGTTATCATGTTGTGTTATCATTAATAAATTGTCTTTTTTGTAGCTGATTTGGTTTTCTGTAAATTAATCGTCAGCTTGTGTAGTGTAATTCAAATTGTAATTATGAAGGATTGTGTCTAAACAACAAGCATTGGTCCTACTGATAGGATGTCCAATGTCAGGGTAGGGGTGCTATTGTGACAAGTCCTCCTTGTACCAAACAAAAGCACTGTATTGAACACTACTTATGCAATGGAGCCATTGTTCTCTTGATCCTTTTGTACTCTATTCACTGATTATGTTATGTGACTGCAATTTTGTTCTACAAGGAATATTTGTTGTAGTATACAGCAAACAAAAACTTCCAACAGCATACCAACCCAATAGATGACATACTAATCAGTCTATCTTCCAAGCTGGAGGAACCCATTGCTAGTGTTCTCCTGATGAGTTTGGTCCTACACAAACTCTTTCATTTGCATGGATTTTTCAGGTGCAGTTCTGGTCATGACCAATCCATCGTGTTAGAATCAGTCTGGTACAATCCCATCTTTGAGGCTTTCTTTTGGGGGAAAAAAAAGTTTTGAAAGATTTCTTAGGCCTCCCTACTCCTTTTCAAAATATTCCATATACATATGCAATTCTGTCTTAGCATATTACAAGCCTTGGATGGTCAAATTACATAAGAATGATGCTTTAAGGGTCAGACAAGACTACAAGTTCTTACAAAAACATAGATGTAACAATGTGATATGAGTTACATTACAAGTTGATTTGGATCACACCTTAATTAAGAGCTTTTTTGTTGTACCCATACAAAAAAATTCGTTTGTTGGTATATCTTATAAACCTTGATTCTTTGCCCCTTATAAATGCCAAGTCTTTTGTGATTTTTACTAACATTGCAGGTATTGAAGAAAGAAGATTTTGAGAACATGAAAACCAAAAGAATACCCTGAAGGTGAAATGAGCGCCTAAAAAATGCAAAAGTGCATCTAATCATGAAGAGGTGCACCAGAGGAAAGAAAAGCGTGCCAGGAGCCATCAGAGCATGCCCTCAGGACAAGAAGCGCGCCTAGAGACCCAGAAGTGTGTCCAGTGGAGATAAAACACGTCTAAAGAAGGTTGAGCACATCTTATAAGGCAAAAGCATGTCAGGAGTCACCAAAATGCTCCAAGCACATAAAAAGTGCACTTGAGAGAGGTTGGACATGCCAGGCATAAGGGAGGCGTGCTTGGAGTCAGTAAAGTGCGCCAAGTCGAAGTGAAGCACGCTAGGAATAGGTTGGGTGTAGGAATACTAAGGATCACCGAGAAGGGGGGTGAATCAGTGATCCAATAAAACTTGTTTATTCATCAATCTTGTAGAAACAATCTCTAACATCATCATGACAAAGACATCAACAAAAGATAGAATCACACAAATGAAGCCATAACACAAGATATAAAGTGGAAAACCCTTTCCAGGGAAAAACCACTGTGCAATCCTCACCACAACTTTATTGGGTCTCACTGACCAAACTCTCACTGAGTACATACAAGCCTCACTAGCAATCTCACAAGCCTCACTGGCAAAACAATGTGTCTCACTGACAATGCCTCACTGGCAAACATCTTCAATCTGAATACAAGAAGATAACACAGAGTACTACTCTGTTTACATTGAAAACCAAAGGTTATGGATGTATTCTATAACTCTTATACAACCCCCTTATCTCTCCTAATTTGGCATTAAAGACCAACTCATCAGGACTTCCATGAACTCAATAAAAATGAATGATACAATAGATAGACTTGATTACAATGACACCATGCATGACAACATCTTTCTGTTACAAGTTATTCATAGAATGACTAATCTAACAGTTCATTACAGATGTATTACAGATGTGCCATTTGGTCTACTAAATAATGATTTGATGAAAGTTGATCGTATATACCTCTGCCATAAACAAACTCTGCTTCACACCTCTGTGCAAGTGATATCTGCAGACTTCCTTCTCTGCAACCATTATGCTCTCATATCAAGGTATCAATCATACTATGACACATATTTCATAACACTGCCATACAAGTCTCATTATCCTCTGTTTCTGTCAGTTTGCTGCATCCCCCTTCTTGCTTTGAAAATGTTCAAGGTCTTCTGTAACACTCATCACAATCTCCTGACATCAACATTAGCATTCAATGTATATGTATTACTCATAATCTAACTCCTCACAATGCTGTAACAGAGATGCAATTTCACTGCATTTTTTACTTCTCTGTGTGTCATTAAAAAACCACTAAAAACTGTGATGAAGTCTTCAAAACCACATCTGTCAACAACCTCCATTCTTCCATCAAACCCCTTAATATCTTCAATCAAATTTCTGTCTTTTGTTGGCAGTTACAGAACTGCACAAAGACAGTTAGGGCTAATTCTTGTGAATGCCCATCAAATTTAGGTTTGAGGAATAGATGTTGTGGTTTAAAATACATTTAAATCTAAACCTTGGATTATGTCTTTCGCGCTCCTTTGTAATCAAATTTACACCGTAGATTTATATTCCCGCTCCAAGGCTTATTGCTAACTTGGGTGCCCTGGTCGCCTTAGGTAAAAGGGGCCGGTAGCCCAACGTTTTAACACCCTTGAGACCATAACTTAAGTTGGAGTTAACCTATTACCACCGGTCACCCTTAAAACAAAACAAAAAGTGAACCCGTCACCTTTAGGCATTAGAAGCAAATGTTTAGGTTTTAACAAGAGAGTTAGGATTTAGGGTTTTTGTGCTTGACTTTAGGGTTAGATTTTCATCCTTTTGAAACCCTTAATTACCACAAAGAGACTTCAACATGTATCGAAACTTTTATGCAGATGATCTTTGAATATCATCATACAAACCAGATGATAGACCTTGTCAAACCTTGAAAACACCACAACTATCAAACACTTTGAATGAACTTATGCACCTTTGCCAATGACACACCAACCTTGAAGGATAGAGACTTTGATTAATCATTTTGCAGACGAAGAAGATCCTCAGACATGAATTGTACTTTCTGTCAAACTCCACATGATCCTTTTTCAATACAATGAACCTTTTTAATGCAATGTACAAACTAGGCTTTTGCATCCACTAAGCTTTAGCATCCAATTGAGATCATGGCAAGTTTCATTGGACCTTTGCATCAACATTGTGCCTCAATATCAACAGCACTGTAACCACTAACACACACTGACAAACCAGCATGATGACAAGCAATTCCTTTGTCTGAAGGATGGCATAAATAAGCTTGCATGTTCCTGAAGATGAAGCAATCTTTCAAACATAAACACATAACAAATATGTCTGAAGCACTGTTCCATGAAGCTTGTGCACATCTTGAAGCATTGTGCCTTTGACAACACTATCAAATGAGATGATCAACAACACACATCCTCAACAACACACATCCTAGATAGCACACATTCTAAAGCATAGCATGAACTCACCCTGAAGCATATCAATGACAAACACATCTCACATCCTGAAGTATGATGAACATGAAGACAACCTGAAGCATGGCATGAAGCACCTTTTGACATCAATGACAAAACCAATAACCAACATTAGGTGCGCCTAGAGGAAGATTGGTGCACCTGATTGAGGTTAAGTGCGCCAGAGAGAGGTTGGACACGCTTGGAGCCAGGGAGGCACGCTTGGAGCTAGGGAGCACACCTTGGAGTCATAAAGTGCTCTAAAGCAATGTGGAAACGTGTTCAGAGACAACAAAGGACACTCAAACTAGTGAAGGAGCGCCAGGAGGAAGTCTGAAGTGCTCAGAAGAAGATTGGTGCGCCTAAAAGCAATGAGACGCGTCAGGAAACATCAAGGCACATCTAGGAAAGGTGAAGCATGCCATAAGTGAGCAGGGCGTGCCAAAAGACAATGAAGTGCACCAAGGTACATTAAAGTGCGCCTAAAAGAAGAGCATGTCCATAATAGGTGTGATGCGACTAGACACAAAATGGACACTTTAAGAAGGCGCATTTCAAACTGAGCAAGCACGTCCAGTTTCCATAAAGTGGGCATGAACTAAGGAGACACATTTAAAAAGGTCAAGAAGTTCAATAATAGAAGGATGCATTCAAATTAGTAGGTGCTCCATTTTGTCAAACAGAATCATCAAAGTATTTGGAAGTGTTTTGAGAGTAAACAACGTGCTCGATAGGAGGGAGGCGCGCCTGGAGCCATAGAAGCGCGCCAGGTGCATCATTGGCACACTAGAGAGAGTTTAAAAATGCCTAAATCATTAAGGCGTGCGTAAAGGACAACATTTGCATTTCAAAAACCAAGAAAAAGAAAAAGAACACTTAGAAGATTCAAAAAGCTCCTGAGGAGGTTTAAAGACATCAGAAAGATAGATGGAGAGCATTGGAACACAATAAAACATGTCATTTAAAAGAGAGAGCGCTTGAACACCATAAAGCGCGTCGAAAGTCAAAGAAGTGCGCCTTGGATGAAGATAGCGTGCCAAACAGAGATGGAGACGCATCCAAACATTCAAGGCATGTCTCTAAGATGAAAAATGTGCTAAGTCTAGACTAAAGATGTTTCAAAAAGCCAAGTGCGCTCGTTGAAGAACAAACGCGCCTAGGAGGCCAGAGATGCACCAAGGAGGAAAGAGGTGCACTAGAGACCCAAAAAGCGCACTCAAGCATGAATAGGCATGCTTAGCAGAGAGGCAACATGCCTAGAGGGCTAGAAGTGTGCCTCTCCATGAAAGGGTGCGCTCATCATTAACACGCACTATTTTTAGTGTTCTAAAAAAAAAAACAAAGACAACTTCAATTAAAAAGCAGGTCAACTTGTGATAAAGGCACACCTTCTCATTCATGCAAATCTCTTGCCTTTTCAAAAGGTCATAATTAGGATACTTTTATCATACAATTAATGGAACTATTTTTGTAATAAACATGCAATAATCAGTTTAATTGATTTTTGCATGGCTTTAGGATTATTTTATTATTTGTTTTAGTTGCAAATAAGACTTGCATGCATGCAAGTCCAGTTTTAGAGTGAAGAGTATTAGTTTAACTCTTCTTTCCTTTTCATGCATTTGCTTTGTAATAGTATAAATAAGCGTTTTGTGCACATAGAGAGGGGGATCTAGATTTTAGAATTCAAATTCATATTTAGTAATCTTTTTCCATTGTTTTCAAGGATTAGGAGTTATCTTTTTTAGTATTCAGTGTTGTATTTTGAACAATCAATGAAAATGGCAATTCTCATGCCTTCATTATGTTGGAGTTGTTAGTCACTTAATGTTCAAATTTTGTTCTTGTCTATTTTGATATGTTTCATTATGCCTATCTTGCCGATGGATGTATATTGAAATATTTCATTGTTTGTGCTGAAGGTTAGATCATTTAACGCATCTACGAACTTTGTGTCGCAAAAGAAGTTAAACACATAAGTCACGAATTTGCATCATCTTATGTGCGATTTAACCATTACATTCGTATTCACGCCTTTTTGTATTCAAATCATGTGTACTTTCCTTGCTTAGCCTCTAAATTTAATCAAGTGGTGCAAGCGTGTAGCCTAGGTTTTGATTTCAGTCAAAAAGCACAAAAATCTTTGATTCACCGTTGAATGTACGTCTCAACCTTTCTGCATGTTGCAAAACCAAAAAGTTTGCATATTTCTGTTGTATTCAACGTAAGTGTTAATAACCCCTAAAAAACTATGTACATATTTTGTAGTTTTAAGTTTGTTTTATTTTAGAGGGAGCTTCCTCTACAAATTTGAAGAGTGGTTCTACTGCACATTTGTTCGTTTTGCTTTCGCACTGAAAGGTGTGAAATAAATCGCTAATAGTTTTTTTGCGACTCTGCTGGGGAACAACATAAGAACTTCGTCTTATCCATTGCAAATTCATAAAAAGTCCAGAGTTCACAAATTTTTTAGTTTTAGCAGAATACTTCTCATGGCTAATCATGAGGCTAATCACATCAACAATCATCCACCTCAACTATGGGGAAATCAGATCGGTCCGTTGGCATTGGCAGAAAACCATGAACTTCTTGAAGGCTCAGGGAAAATTTTTCTGAAGTTTCATGGTGATGGCCAGCAACATTCTGATGAGCATATTTCAGCCTTCACCACCGCTTGTGGGATTCTTAGCATTGGACATGAAGATGTTGTAGTTCACTTGTTTGTGGAAAGCTTGTGCGGCACCATAGCTGAATGGTTTAATCACCTTGCTACTGGTTCGATCACGAGTTGGGAGTCCACGAGCGAGAAATTTCTTGCTCGTTTCAAGCCTGCAGAAAACAATCATGTTTTGTTTTCTTAGCTCTCGAATATCAAGAAAGACAGAAGTGAGCTAATGTGAGAGTTTGTGGCCATATTCAACCGTTTGGTTGGAAAAGTTGTGAACACCCTGAATCCTTCATTAGAAATCCTTCTTAGTTGTTTCACAAATGCACAATCTTCATAAGTCTCTTTCCATCTCAAGCAAAGAAATACTACAGAACTGCAAGAAACTCAGGAGTTTGTTGTTGAGTTAGAAGATAACATGATCACCTTAGAAAAGATACAAAGAGATTCCATCAAACTGTTGGTTCCTTGAATGTTACATCTCTTTGACAAGTTTCGTCTCCTTCACATAGTCAAGATTCTTTCATCCACTATGTCAACCTGTTTCACCAATATGGCAAGTGGCAGAACCATATTTTATTCCATACACACATTGCTTATTCCATGCAATGAATAGACATGATGGAGAAAATTGTCTTGAAATGAGAAGACTCATGCAAATATTAAAAGCTTCAAGTGAAAATCAAGGATTATCAGATGGTCCTGAACATCTTTTAGGTGAATCTGATGGCAGCTATGTGATGGGATTTACCCAATATAAATCAAATATACAAAGAAGTGGTTTTCATAATCATGTTTCAAGTGACTCCATGTGTTTGCATAGCCAAGATCTATCAATGGAGCAAACATATTCATCTCAAGTGTAAATCTTGCCTACTTGGCATCAATTCTCTGAGGCCAAAAAAGGATTGTTCATGTAAGAGGAACCTGATAAAATGCAAGTGTTGCATACTTTCTTTGAGGAAGAAGTGCAACAAACCTCTCAAGGGAAAAATTGTGAAGAAGAAATCAAAGACACTACAGAGAGTAATGGTGAATCCAATTTGTTCTTATCTTCTTTTGAAGGGTGGTTTGAAGAACTTGTGTTAGATGCAATCAAAGGAGGTGATCGAGATTTTCTTTCTAAGGAATTTTCAACTTTGAAGATAGAAGTTTCCATAAGTGCTAATGATCAACCATCTCAGTTGATGTTAGGAGCAAAGTCCAGGATCTGGTCATCGAGAGTTGGTGTTTTCACTCAAGATATCAAAAAAACATTACAGCTAGAGCAAGAGGAAAATTTTCATGTTGAAGATGATTCATCCTTGGAGGCACTCATCAAATCAAGAGACCATATAGAAGATTCTTTACCTGATCTTGATAGTTTTCTGCATCACTTAGAGAGCAAATCCTTAGTTGAAGATACTATAAATTTCCTTTTGCAGTTTAGCCCATCTTCATCTTTGTCTCGAGAAGATTTCATGCACATTGGTGAAGAGGATATTGCTAAACCTTCTCAAGTTATCATTGAATTTGTGGAAGAAAAATCTGCACAAGATTGCTATGTTGCAATAGATAAAGAAGGAGAACTCATGGAATATTCAGTCTTGGTCACTGAAGAGAATCATATGGAGAAATTAGAAATCCTTGACAAGTGTGTGATGAGATATGCCATATGTGAAATCAATCAAACACATGAAGAAGAAACACAAGGCTTAGAAGAGTCTGTCCCTGATCCTTGTAATGTCCCCATTTCCGGCATGATCACCCAATAGGAGTATGGGTTAGTCTATCCTCATTCTCATAGGCTAATTCATCAAACAAGGGAATAATTTTTTGTTGAGCTAAGGCTTGGAGAAGATAATGTGGTTCAGAGGCTTGGAAAATGGAAAGTTGTTTCATAAGGCTCAACCAATGTTTGGCATAGTGGAAAATGAATTAATGTAATTTTGCATTAATTGTCAAGGGATAAAAATAATAAAATAATGGCTTGTGGAATTGGGCGAATCATTTGGAGATTTTGAAAAAAAAAATATATTACTTTATCTTGGCATCAAGCGCCCACTTTGGAGAAAAAGAAATTAAATAATAATATTTTATTATTATTTAATGTGAGCGCCCAAATGGAAAAGGAGAAAAATAAATTAAATAATATTATTTTAATATTATTTATTTGGAGTGGCCAAATTGGAAGGATAAATAATAATATTTTATTATTTGCCGAGTCTGCGCCGAGTCTAGGTGCTGAGTCCCGAGTCCCGAGCCGAGTGGCCCTTGCCGAGTCTGCGCGGAGTCCGAGCCTCGGAACTATGGTATTTCATGGTGTAATAAGGCTGCCAATCTATACTTTGTTCTATCATCAATTTGTGTATGTTAGTTCATGTTTCATGTTTGGTGAAGACATAATTGAAAGAAGCAGAAATTAAATCAGAAATCAGTCCTAGGGTTTCATATTTGAAAATTGCAAATTCAGAAATACTGGTTCAAACCCTAGTTCGACACATTACAATCCTGCCCGCATGTCAAAAGAAGAGGTGTATAGTTGCCGAAAATGAGATGCTGCCAGATTTTCACATTCATGTTCTCAAGGATACATTTATTGAAGGTGATTTCTCTATGGAAGTTGATGAGACTCAAAATGATGGTTGGCGAAGTGAACTACTAGATGAAGATGTAATTCAGCAAGTGCACTTTGATGATGATTAGGTGCTTGAAGACTCAAACCTTGACGATTTTTCAAATTCAAATCATGAAGATGGGATGGATGAAGACATAACCAATGAGAATGATGAAGAGGTTTCCCAATCACTAGATGCACTGTTGTTGACAGTTGTAGATCTGGAAAGTCAAGAGCCAGTGATGGAAATTCTATATGAACAATTCCAACCTTTTCCAGAGGATGGCACATCGACTGAGTTCAAGGTTGCATATGTTGAAGACATGGATGAAGAACGCCAAATTTGATATGTGGTGGTTACAATTCCCACAAGTGTACTTTTGCCACAAGACCTTGCTTCATATCTTCAAAAGGAGGTTTTATACCTTCACCTATTGCAGAGGTTGTCCTCCATGGAAGAAGATCTACCTGAGCTAATGCATATCAATTAGTTCATCTTGAATTTCTCTCTACATGATTGTGTTTATCCACTAGAACCATGGCTTTTCGAGAGGTTGTTGCAGAGGACGAAAGACTATTTACTGCCACAGTTAAATTCTCAGCTCAGGAGGAGAGGTTCTTATTTTTCTGAACCTGTAAATGGTTTTGTATAACGGTTTTCGTTTCCCTTGTCCCCACTCAAAAAAAGAGCATTTTGTGTGTCAAATTGTTTGTGTAGTCTCCCATTTCGTAATGTTTTGTTAAATGTTATGTTTAGGTGATTTAGAAATGTCGTGTTTTAGGTGATTAGGTTTGTTTTGACTCCATTGCCCAACTGATAAAGCATCGGTCTACTTGCTAATCCTAGAGATTCTGAAGTCCTCCTATGCCATAAGTATATGCCATGGTCCCCAGACAGAGCCAATTGTTGTACCCATACAAAAAAATTCGTTTGTTGGTATATCTTATAAACCTTGATTCTTTAGCCCTTATAAATGCCAAGTCTTTTGTGATTTTCACTAACATTGCAGGTATTGAAGAAAGAAGATTTTGAGAACATGAAAACCAAAAGAATGCCTTGAAGGTGAAATGAGCACCTAAAAACACAAAAGCGCGTCTAATAACAAAGAGGCGCCAGAGTAAAGAAAAGCACACTATGAGCCATCAGAGCATGCCCTTAGGATAAGAAGTGCGCCTAGAGACCCAGAAGTGCATCCACTAGAGATAAAACATGCCTGGAGAAGGTTGAGTGCATATTATAAGGCAAAAGTGCGTCAAGGATCACCAAAATGCTCCAAGCACATAAAAAGTGCGCTAGAGAGAGGTTGGACATGCCAGACATAAGGGAGGCACGCTTGGAGTCAGTAAAGCATGCCAAGTTGTTGTTGCCCCTTCCATCTCGAGGTCGGTCCCTATTCTGGTACTTCACTTGATAGAAATTCGTCCATGGCAAAGCTTCTTTGCATTCATTGCTTAGTGCCAACCACTTTCTCGTATAATCATCAAATGTCTCACCTCGAGCTTGTGGTTCATTCTCCACAAACCTTTGCTGATCCAAAAATGTAGGCATGAGAGGTCTAGCCATGGATGTATGAGATGTATGCACAGGAGTACCACCTTGATTTTCGGAAGTGCTTGCACCATGATGCCCATTGTTGCCTCCATCACCATTGTTTCCATTACCTCCATTATTGCTGTTGCCTCCATTGTTGCCAATGTTATGCCTCAAAAATCTGTCCAAGAGATGATATAAATCTCGCTGTCCTCTTGCTAGGTCATTGAGCATTTCTCTTGTGCTTTGATCTTCATGACCTCTATCATTCATATTGCCTCCTTCCGAATCAGATCCAACAATACGCTGCCTTCTCCGATAAGTGATGTATTCTCTATCTTCAAAACTCATGAGCCAACATTAGATGAACACCACTTCAAAATGTCAATATAGAGCCCTGCAGGCTGGGAGGATCCAAGTTCTGATACCATTGTAATATCCCAAATGGGGATATTTTGGACAATTTTGGATTTATGGACTTTCCAAATTATTTAACTTTGGATTTCTAATCAAACCCTAAATTCTGAAATTTCTGAACTTAAAATCAGACTTCAATAAACACATAGGGCAGCCCATAAAACATATCAAATCACCATAATTAAACATCCACATGACTAACAAGAGTATGCTTGCATTCCACAACAAATTATACAACAAATCAACTTCAATTGTCCAACACAAATGACTTAAAATAAAATCAGAAGTCTACTGCTACAAAATCTGAGTTTTACAAGTCTTCAAATACATCCAAAATATAGGGTAAACATGACAAATATGCCCAACAATGTTCTGCCCTAACCCTAAGGGTTGTACATACCAAAATAAATAGCAAATTGAACTTCAAAATGATAGGAAATGATCTCCAATGAGTGCTGCTCCAATTAGGTCATGAAACCCTAAGTCTTCAACTCTCCAATGCAATGGAAATCAGCTCCAAAGTGGTGCACTCAGGTCTGATATGTCTTCTGCTCCAAAGAATGATGACAAAGTCTCCACAGAAGCCAACAAACATCCACAATCAACTCTCCAAAGGTGGTGCTCAAGAATTAGGGTCAAACCCTAGGCAAGATGACAACAATCCACCAAGGAAATCTCCTCCAAAGATGGGCGAATCAGGTCTGCTCTTCTGCTGCTCCAAATCAGCAACCCTAATCATGCACAAGAACCTCCAAATCGCCTCCAATGCTGGTCGCTTCACCTCCAAATGAAGGGCGCTCCAATCTAGGGCAACTCTTAATCAAATGATGATCAATCCATGCCAAAGGAATGCCTCCAAAAGTGATCTCCAAATCTGATTTGCAATTTGCTCCTGTTCTCCATAAAATACCAATGAAGTACAAGTGAACTCCCATCATAGAATCCTCCAAAAGAAAGAGCTAGGGTTTCGTCCAACTCCTCCTTAGAAACTCAAGGTTTTCGTCTTCCTTATGCCAAGAGATAAACTCCAAATGATCGAATGAATGCTAGATGATGATGCCAAATGCCACCAACTTAACTTGTATTTATACATAATTTCCTTCATCTCCAAAGCTGGCTGACCTAGGAGCATGAAATACTTTTTATTTTATTAATTTCCTCTCTAAAGAGGGCTGACCCAGCATGAGGAATTCTAGGCACCTAAAATCCAAATTAAAGATTTGAATTTATCTTTTTTTCTTCCCTCCAAGTCTTCTTCCTCCAACGTGCCAAGGATAGGTATTATTTTGTTATTTATTCTTTCCTTCATAGGTCGTTCCAACTAATAATACATCAAGTTAGATCTCCACAAGGATGGGCGCATACACATGATCAAGACATTCTAACTTATCCTTCACCAAGGTGGCATTAGACATAGAATGTGCTAACAACTTCATCTCATGGCAAATCTCCTCAAGATGACAAGTTTCCACACTCAAATCTCCTCAAGGTGGTTTGCTCCCATAGAAGGAAAATTACGTTAGATGAAAAGAATACATCAAGAGCATTAGAAAAATATGTCAAGTCATCTCCAATCTTCAATTCTCCTTCCAAAAATCTCGGCTTGTGAAAACTAGTCCATCAGATCTCCAAAGGTGATCACTCTGAAAATGGGGACATTACATTTAGGTTTGTCCTTTTCATTTGCTTTAAAATATCTAGAGAAAATGTGTTTTGTGCATAGAAGGGATCCACGTTGCTTTCTTTGATTGCTCTGCGCCTGTTCGGGCAATTTTGGGCGTGATAGAATGTAATGTCCCTATTTTCGAGTTCTCTTGCAGCTCAGTCAGAGCTGACTTTTTGGGTTAGTGACAGCATAATCAGAGGAGTATTTCGATGTCACCAGGGTGTTTGGTTGATCCAATGGAGCTGGTTGACAATTTTCGGAGAGATTTCGAATAACTTGTCTGTACTTACTATTTATAGTAAGTGCTTGCATGTCGACAATCTTTCTGGGTTTTTCTGGGTTTGTTCTCTTTGGTCCTTAGAGAACACTGCTATTTTTAGTAAGTGTCAGTTTGGCGCTATTTTGGTGACTTGGCAGTCAGCTGTTGGCTCTCCCAGATGTTGCATTGAGCTCAGAGTTATCAGATGGTTTGTGGATCCAGTTGGCACCCTCTGTGTTGGCTCAATTTGCTTATGGCCATTACTATTTTTAGTAAGTTTGGGTTCGATGTCGAATCAGGATTTTCAAAGTGGGGTTGGATTCGTCTTGTCAAGACCTTTCTGATGAGCTATAGATCATTGAATTCTGAGTTCATTTGGGCCTTCGTTTTAAAGTCCGTAAATTAATATTATTATTTAATATTGGACTTTGGGTTTATTGGTTAAGTGATGAAAAAATAAAATATTTAAAAGTCACTTAAGTCATTTTATGGGGCGTTCACCTTGGGAAATATTAGAAGTAAAATTAAAAGAATATTTCTCTCAAAAAGTGAAACACCCCTCTTGGAAAGTTATATAAGAGGGAAAAGTGATCTCATTTGATATGCTTGGATTATTATTTCTTCTCTCTTTTGAGATTTTCCCTTCGAGGGTTTTTGGAGCTTGGCTCTAGGGTTTGGTATTGTCTTGTTGGGATGAAAACCTCTGCAAGATAGTGTTGAACTTGGCTTCTGGGGATGAAAACCTCCATTAGCAAATACTTAATTGGCAGATGCATCCAGTATTCGCTTGGGGGCTTCATTGGAGTTCGTTCGAGGAGATTTTGGCACATATTTTTCATTCTTTCGCAGATTTGTTAGTGTTCAGCTAATATCAAATAAGTCACAGCAGATTTCAGAGATAGAGACGGAGATTATTGCAGCCATACCACCATCCTTGCTGGTCGTACCATACAGCAGCTTGGCCGTACCATTCATGGTGTTATATATTGAGTTTTGGAGGCTGTTTGACACTCTTTCCTTGGCGTTTGGTGTTGGAACTGAGGTGCAGAGATTGCTGCAGCAACACAGGTTTGTTTCAGCAGTTTGTAGTAAGTTATTTCATGTCCAGGCCGTAGAAGAGTGCTAGATGTGACATGGGGTCTATAGAGACTCAATCTTTCCTGTTTATTGCTTCATATCTTCTCAGTTTGGGGCATCTAGGGCTCCTATATTGCTGTCAGCACTTGTATACACAATCTTTTCTATTTCCTTGGAGTTTGGAGCGATTTTATATGTACCCATTTGCTGGTTCGGCAATAGCATTAAACTGAAGTTGCAAAACCGAACATGGGTATGTCATAGTAATTAATATTTGGTGATTTGATGAACTAGGTCATTGTTTGTTTATGCAAATTCATTGTACTTTTTCTGAGTTTTCAGTATATGCCATATATTGTATGCTCCGGCAACACACATCTATAGGAAAATTAAAACCCCTTCTGCATCTTCTCCCTAGTCTGAAAGAACACTCTAAAAATTAAAATTACACATAAAAAGATCATTAAAAATTATACAAACAGGTACGACACATTACATAGAACCTCATTTGTAGTGGCAGGCTGTTGTTCTGAGTTAAATTTGCAGCACCAACACTTTTTGCTCTTGATATGGGTTCCTTTTGTAATACAACAGGCATAGGTTTATCCTCTAATTGCCTCTTCTTGGATCTTGTGTTGACTGCAACACTATTTACAGGCATAATCACGCTATCCATAGGCTAGTTAAAAACACAAAAATCTTTAGGAGTCCAAAGCATTAGATTGGAATCAGAAGCAACCTCATTTGGTACCTTGGGGTTGTTAACTGCTTCCACCAATGATGCTTGTTGAGTGTGAAAATTTTGCACCATTAGGGCTCGTTCTTGCACTCCAAATGCGCAAGTGGACTAATTATGAGGCTGATTGCAAGGATAACAACAATCTACCTCATTGGCAAGATTGTTTTAGATAGGACCAAGGTCCTAACTAGGTTAACAGTCGGTATTTGTTGAATGGGTCTAACCATTTGTAAAGGTTGAATAGGGTTATTATTTGGGTATCTATTTGGCTGGTAACCTTGATTCTAATTTTGGTTTTTATTGGAATTGTAACCTTGACCCCAGGTCTGATTTGAAGACTATCCCTGGTTATAATTTTGATGAGGTTTAGGGGTGGTTTGGATGGCTATGGTATTGACTTTGTTAGCCATGTTGGCCACTAGGGTTTTAAAGTCATCCCCTTCTTGTGGAAGAGTAGATGTAGAGGCTTTAGGATCTGGGATGGGAGCAATAGTGGGTTGTTCGACTTGTGAAGGCAATTCTGGGAAGATAGGTATAGGAGGTTTGGGGGCAATTTTGCCAGTTTGTATTAAACAATTTTCAGCTCTCAAAGTTGTCTCATATGCATTTGGTAAAGTCTGAGCACCCATGGATTGCATCATAACAATTGTATCAAAATTTAAAGCTCTCAGAAAATATAAGAAAGCACCTTGTGGAGATGATCCGAGGAGAGCTGGAATTCTTTCCCATGTTCTTTGAAATCTTAAGTTGAAATCAACCATCAGCTCACTGGGAGCCCTCTTTATAGTTGTCAATTGTTCCAGCAGAGAGACATTATTTGCTCTTTCTCCAAATTGTTTGCAGACTACTTCTCCTACCTCATCCCAATTATGTATTGAAGTAGGGGGTAAACTCCTAAACCATTGAAGAGCTCTTTCCTTGAAGGACGAAACCAAGAGCCTAATAACCACATCTTCATCTTGAATATGGTGAACTGTGTTGGTTTTTTCCCAGACTGGATGCTTACTCCCAAATTTCCCTACAAGGTAGCCATCAATGATCAACAGGATCTCTGGGCCAGGGGCCAACAGTGTAGGAGATAGACTCTATATTTTATCTCCTCTTCTTCTTCAGGCTCTGTAAAACCTAGGGGGGTATTCCCTACTCAGCATCCATGAGGATATGCATACAAAGGCTGGGATGCTGACAGAAAGCAGATAAGTCCTCCTGTAAGTAGACCAAAACTGAAAGATAAGAGCAAAGGGGCTAGCTTTGGGCCTATTTGCAGTTGTAGGCAGAGGACTTGGATCCTAAAACTAATTCTACTGTCCTAATGGTTGTTTTGGAGTTTTGATTTTGATTTAATATTTGGATGCAAAGCTGGACATGGTATATAACACAAACACAAAGCTAGATCGGTGCCTATCCAGGGCTTGGAGTCAGTAGACATACACCTGTGAATGATCAGCATGAACAACTAAAACTGGATTTCAGGGGGACACATGTGATATCTGCCTTACAGATATCTCCCAATACAGAGTGTTAAGCTATCTATACTTATGGCATCCCTACTGCAGTATATCCTTCCCAATATTCAATCTAAGAACAATTTAATCTACCCCTTGAGTAGAAGTTAAGAGATTAAACATTCAACATAGGAATTCTATGTTCTAGAATCTTAGACATTCCTTGAATACCTAGACTCAGAAGAAAGATACATGCAACACTGGAGACAGAATTAGCACAACACATGCAAACATAGCATTATTCATATAAGATTAACCATGAAATCAGCGGATTCATGCAAAAAACATACAACAGGAGACATAAACTCACAAATTTTGCTGCACAGAACAACCAAAACCAACTGTATTGTATTATAGAGCCAAAAATGTTCAACTTTCAACAACCAAAACAATGGTAACATAGTCTGCTTATATCGGCCAGAAAGTGTACCTCTAGCAATTAATTACATGCTTTTGACAAAAAACCGCCATATACAGTCCTCAGAAGGAATGGCACTCAAAAGTTATTGCTGCAACAGACAAGAGAGTAGACAAGGGTGGCCTCGAGTCCTGTGCCACCATCCGGGAGCCTTCATGCCAAAAATCGGGTACATGACTGTTTAACAACTCGCCCACGCCTCAGCACAGTCGCCATTTATGGCTCAACCACCCGCAGCCACCGAGAAAACAGTTGCAGCATCCAAAAAGAACTTCCCGCCAAAACGTGTTTTACTGAAGGTTCAAAATATGCAGGGAGATTAATCCCACATGCATGGTGCGGAGACCACTTTAGCAGTTTAAAAACATAGCCTCATGTATAACAAATGTCGAGCGCCTTTTGCCGCGCTCGACGCATAAGCCTTCACCTAAAGCTCGTCGCCAAGACCTACACCATCGGCTCACCCCAAAAAACTCCTGCCGACCTCATGTGTTAAGCCGATGAAGCCATCGCAATCCTCTATCGCCCAGACATGGTCAATCGGCCAACCCAAAAGCTTCCCCGCCAATGAACAAAGTCTCACCGATGACCATTCCATACACGCCTGTCGCCAAGACAAAAACCATCGGCCAAGCCAAGCAAACTCTCACCGATCTCAAAGGTCTGGCCAATGCAAACTATACATTCCCCATCATCGGCCAGAGATAGACCATCGGGCTACCTTCCATCGACTAGGCCGACAATACAACTCACGCCGATAGACACCCTCCAAATTCTCATTGGCCAGACACACACCGACGACTCCCCGACGGCCAAACTCCTCGCTCCCATCGGCGAGATCAACACTATCGGAGCAACTGAACACTCCTTCGCCGACCACAATAGTCTTACCGATGGCACTTCGTCAACCCCACCCTCTTCGGCAAGAGATACGCCGATGACATCTCATCGGCCAAACATCCACTGTTGGCCCAACTCAGAAATCCTTCACCGATGATGCCGATCACCTCGATAAGACCAAAATCATAAAGCTTTGAACCATTGAACCTTGAAGAAAAGGGTTCAAGCAGGTGGTTCAACGCGGTGGTTCAACCATACCGAATGGATCACATAGATAAGCAAAGGACTCACTCACGGAAAATAAGGAACCAAAGCCCCTCCAATGAACAAGAAGACTTAGGGTTTAGATGAAGAAACCCTCCAACATGCAAGCTCAACCTCCAGGTCAAAATGAGTACCAACACTGGCTCTGTCTGGGGACGTGCAGGTGCAAAACTGTAGCGAGGACCTCAGAATCTCTGGTTTCGTAGATTGGGCCATATCTATTGGGCAACAGAGTCAATCATTGCACCAACCTGCACAAAAACTATATTTTTAGTCATCACTTGGGTGGCCCCGGGTAGCCAAAAAGGAAGAACCAAAATTTTTTCCTGCCAAATGCCTGATTCCAAACTGAAAGATCCCAATCCCAATTGAAAAGATTGGCATAGTTTGCCCATAAAGTCATCTGCTCAATTAGATATTCCACCATTTTTGACAACTTGCCACTTGTAGTACTGCCTCTGTCACTTTGTATTTCAAAATCAAACATGCAGCCATACATGCTAAAAAATCCTTCAGTATTAAGCAACATATGCATGTTATACTCTTCAGATGGTACATCATACTGCTCTTGGCAGTCTTCATCATTTATCTGGCTACTGCACACCATCAGGCACTCATCCAGCTGATCCAAAAACTCAAAATACTCAGAAAAAATGAGACCCCCAATATCTACTGATATTGAAAACAAATCCTGATCCACACACCCAATGTTGCACATATCTAAACCAGGTGATGATGAACATCCATTATTCACAGTTTGCAAATCCATAGTATCTTCACAGGAACTGAAGATATCTGATTCATATGCCCCCCACTCACAAACTGACGTAACACCAAGGTCAACAGTCTCTTTATATTCATCATCATCCTCAAAAAGAGGATTAATCCTACACCACTGAAAGTCAAGATTCACAGCATCAAAGGCACCTGCAGACTCATCATAAAGGGGATTAACACTCACCGCAAAGGCCTTTGCTTCTTCTTCATGATACTCCAATTCTTCTTCATTACTATCAGATCCAGAGTCATAAGAAGAACAAACCTGATCCATGAATTGATCATGGATATCATTTCTATCATCTGATTGCCCCACATACAAGATTTCTGCTACTTCAATGCATTTTGAAGTTGAGCTATCTGCATCATTTTCCAGGCCTCTAATACTTCCTGATGAAACTGATACTGACTGTTGATCCACATGATCACAACTTTGCACAACTGGATCATTTAAACATGAAGGCTCTTTGTTTAGGACTGGTATGCAAATATTACTTGAAAAATTATTATTTTCAACTTCATTTACTGGGCAAAACAGGACATCCTCCTTTATAACAGAAACATCATCAACTTGGAATGATGCAAAAATTGGGACAACAGGGGTGTGAGCATTTTGACATTCATTGTCAATACCTGAATTAAGACCTTTCATTAACATTGGGGGCTACAGGACAACAAAAAATTTCAGAAAAATAACCCTTTTGAATACCATATCTCCAATTGTTTTCAATATCTATTGCAAATTGATGCGCTTGATGCAATGTGGTGGGCTCCTTATCTCTCAATCTATAACTCTTTTTCTTATCAAAGGCTCCCAAATAGACAACTAAGCGCAATGCATCATTAGGTCTCATACATTCTGGTATTCTGTTCAGTGCCTTCATAAACCTGAGGTTAAAGGCTGGGATCAACTCATCTTCTTCAATATGGATGTACATGAAGTCACTAATAACTGCATATTCAGAAGTTCTTTCACCATATTGTACTAGAAATACAGATTTAAAACCATGCCAAGAGCTGACAGAGTGAGCTGGAAGGTAGGAAAACCAGTTCCTTGCATCTTCATCTAGAGATTGAACAAATAATCTCATAACCACGTCCTCGTGGTCAATCTCAAAGTCATCTATCACATTTATAAACTGCTGCAAGTGTCTCTCAACTGATTCATCCTTTGCACCACTAAATTTGGGCAAATACTTTCTGATTTTAGGTGGAAAAACATTTGGATAGCCACAGATGCCACTGAAATTTATGGGCTTGTACCTATCTATGTTGAAGCCTCTTTTATTACATGATTGGGACTGACTATTATATGTTTTTGCACTTGACACTTCACAAGGGTGCATAGGCTGATAATACATCCTTTATGTTTTTGCAACCCTCCTCTCTACTCAGATTTTCTACAAACAATGACTTTAGGCACTCAAAATTTAGACTGTTTTTTCAAACTTTCCTAAAGTCCTTTAAATGAGTCTTTTGAACAACATTGCATGCCCTTTGAAATACAGAGTAAGTTCTAATAGAAGCATGCAAGCTCTGCTTTCACCAATGTTTCCCTTTCAACCAGTGCTATCTCACCAAATAGGGAGTCTGTCAAACAATATGAAATACCTGGATATGTTGCAGGAGCTGCAAATTCTTTTCTGATTGATTTTGTTCTTTTATCAGGTTCTTTGATGCAGAGTCGCCACCTCCTTGAAGAGGAATGAGCTTCAAACAAGCTGAAGCTGCAAATTGATTTCTTTCTTTCTGGGCCATCCACCAGCAGAGTCACATATACAACCTTTTTCTCTGCTGCAACAAACACATCCAGGCCTAATTCTTCAATCTTGTAGACTCAAACTTTCATGGATATGACATTGATCTCCCCAGCAGAGTCGCCAATTTCTGTTGCGACTCGGATGGGCCACAAATATTTCACCAGGGAGGACAAAAAATAACAATTTTCAAATCGATCCCCAGTGGAGTCGCCAATTTTTGTTGGTGACTCGGATGGGCCACAAATTTATTCATTTTTATCAATCCATCCCTAGCAGAGTCGCCAATTTCTGTTGGTTTTTTCCCAGACTGGATGCTTACTCCCAGATTTTCCTACAAGGTAGCCATCAATGATCAACAGGATCTCTGGGCCAGGGGCCAACAGTGTAGGAGATAGACTCTATATTTTATCTCCTCTTCTTCTTCAGGCTCTGTAAAACCTAGGGGGGTATTCCCTACTCAGCATCCATGAGGATATGCAAACAAAGGCTGGGATGCTGACAGAAAGCAGATAAGTCCTCCTGTAAGTAGACCAAAACTGAAAGATAAGAGCAAAGGGGCTAGCTTTGGGCCTATTTGCAGTTGTAGACAGAGGACTTGGATCCTAAAACTAATTCTACTGTCCTAATGGCTGTTTTGGAGTTTTGATTTTGATTTAATATTTGGATGCAAAGTTGGACATGGTATATAACACAAACACAAAGCTAGATCGGTGCCTATCCAGGGCTTGGAGTCAGTAGACATACACCTGTGAATGATCAGCATGAACAACTAAAACTGGATTTCAGGGGGACACATGTGATATCTGCCTTACAGATATCTCCCAATATAGAGTGTTAAGCTATCTATACTTATGGCATCCCTACTGCAGTATATCCTTCCCAATATTCAATCTGAGAACAATTTAATCTACCCCTTGAGCAAAAGTTAAGAGATTAAACATTCAACACAGGAATTCTATGTTCTAGAATCTTAGACATTCCTTGAATACCTAGACTCAGAAGAAAGATACATGCAACACTGGAGACAGAATTAGCACAACACATGCAAACATAGCATTATTCATATAAGATTAACCATGAAATCAGCGGATTCATGCAAAAAACATACAACAGGAGATACATAAACTCACAAGTTTTGTTGCACAGAACAACCAAAACCAACTGTATTGTATTACAGAGCCAAAAATGTTCAACTTTCAACAACCAAAACAATGGTAACACAGTCTGCTTATATCGGCCAGAAAGTGTACCTCTAGCAATTAATTACATGCTTTTGACAAAAAACCGCCAGATATAGTCCTCAGAAGGAATGGCGCTCAGAAGTTATTGCTGCAACAGACAAGAGAGTAGACAAGGGTGGCCTCGAGTCCTGTGCCACTATCCGGGAGCCTTCATGCCAAAAATCGGGTACATGACTATTCAATAACTCGCCCATGCCTCAGCACAGTCGCCATTTATGGCTCAACCACCTGCAGCCACCGAGAAAACAGTTGCAGCATCCAAAAAGAACTTCCCGCCAAAACGTGTTTTACTGAAGGTTCAAAATATGCAGGGAGATTAATCCCACATGCACGGTGCGGAGACCACTTTAGCAGTTTAAAAACATAGCCTCATGTATAACAAATGTCGAGTGCCTTTTGCCGCGCTCGACGCATAAGCCTTCACCTAAGCTCGTCGCCAAGATCTACACCATCGGCTCACCCCAAAAAACTCCTGCCGACCTCATGTGTTACGCCGATGAAGCCATCGCAATCCTCTATCGGCCAGACATGGTCAATCGGCCAACCCAAAAGCTTCCCCGCCGATGAACAAAGTCTCACCGATGACCATTCCATACACGCCTGTCGCCAAGACAAAAACCATCGGCCAAGCCAAGCAAACTCTCACCGATCTCAAAGGTCTGGCCGATGCAAACTATACATTCCTCATCATCGGCCAGAGATAGACCATCGGGCTACCTTCCATCGACTAGGCCGACAATACAAGTCACGTCAATAGACACCCTCCAAATTCTCATCGGCCAGACACACACCGACGACTCCCCGACGACCAAACTCCTCGCTCCCATCGGCGAGATCAACACTATCGGAGCAACTGAACACTCCTTCGCCAACCACAATAGTCTTACCGATGGCACTTCGTCAACCCCACCCTCTTCGGCAAGACATACGCCGATGACATCTCATCGGCCAAACATCCACTGTCGGCCCAACTCAGAAATCCTTCGCCGATGATGCCGATCACCCCGATAAGACCAAAATCATAAAGCTTTGAACCATTGAACCTTGAACCGTTGAACCTTGAAGAAAAGGGTTCAAGCAGGTGGTTCAACGCGGTGGTTCAACCATACTGATTGGATCACATAGATGAGCAAAGGACTCACTTACGCAAAATAAGGAACCAAAGCCCCTCCAATGAACAAGAAGACTTAGGGTTTAGATGAAGAAACCCTCCAACATGCAAGCTCAACCTCCAGGTCAAAATGAGTACCAACAAACTGAACATACATTTGATATGTCTTTAATATGTTCAATAGGTTTAGTGGAACCTCATTGTAATGTCCCCATTTTCAGGTTCTTTTGCAACACAGTTGGAGCTGACTTTCTGAGTTTGTGATAGCTTATTTAGAGGAGTATTTCGATTTCACCAGTGTGCTCAAGTGATTCAGTGGAGCTGTATGGCACTTTCTAGAGGGATTTCGGACTTGTTTGTACCTACTATTTATAGTAGGTACTCGCATGACGACAATCTTTCTGGGTTTTTTTGGGTTTGTTCTCTTTGGTCCCCAGAGAATACTTCTATTTTTAGTAAGTGTCAATCTGGACACTGTTTTGGTGTCTTAGTAGTATCAGGTGTTTAATTGAGCTCTGGAGGTTACGATGAGCAGCACGCCACTTTTCGGGGTCACTGATGGAGTCGGTGTCAGCACTTCTATATTTTAATGACATCGGTAGGCGTCTGGTATGAGATTCTTGACATTTTAAGTGACTAGAGAATATGATTTTAAATGTCAAAAATATTAAAGTTAAATTAAAATATTTAACTTATAATATTTAAATGTTATAAAATTACTTTATTTCTAAAGTAACTAAAGGGGATATAAGTTATAATATTTGATGTCATTTTAAGGATGAGCGCTCAACATGGGAAACATAAGGGTTATTAATATTTAATAAAATATTATATTCCTCTATCTTGGGCGTTGGGTAAGGAAAAGAAATAAAAGATGAAAAAAGAGAGCTCACTGGGATCTATTGTAGTGCATAATATTTCTGAACTTGGTTTGTGAAGGAGTTGGTTTTTCCTTCCAGGGTTTGTGAGGACGAAAACCTTTATAGGACACATCCTCCATGTTGGTGAAAGATCCAATCTGGTGGGTTTTATGGTGGTTCTACAGCAGGGATCACAGTTGGACTCAATGACAGAGAGGAATGATTCTTTGGAGCTGATTGGAAAATGTATTTGTTAATGTATTGAATGTTTGAAAACTTTATTGATGCTGAGCATATAAATCTGAAGAGTTTGAGAAGGGTTTTGATATTTTTAAATATCAATTTATGTTGGTCCTACCATCTACAAGGGCCGTACCATTAGCAACTATTGGCAGTATTGTTGTGAGCAAATAATCCATTCAATGTTTGGCATTTAATTCTGAATTAATACTGCTAATATTACAGACTGAAACAATGCAGAAAATAGGAGTTTTTACAAGGGATATTGTGGAGGCATTGAATGCTGGAAGTTTGACTACTAGCTGGCCGTACTCCCTCATGACAGGTTGCACCATATGTGTCATTAAATTGCAAGGGTTTTGATGTCAGTTTCTACTCTCTTGTGGGTGCCAAATTCACATAACAATAGGCAGATTTATAACAGTGGTAAGGAATCAGGTTTTGGTGAGGGTTTCAACCATTGTTTGAAAACTCGCAACAAACTCGTGAGTAATTGCGAGTTCTCGCTAAGAAAATGCTCAGGCGAGTTATCGCCTGAATAACTCGCCCACGAGTTATTGCAAAAAACCGCGGTGAATTTTTCCAAAAACTCCCGATTTCCCGCACAAAATTCCCCAAAAACTCGTCCATGATTAGGTCAAACGCGTTTTATTTCGTTTTTAATTTTAGGTTTTGTGGGAGTGCGGGTTTTAGAGGACACAAGGAGAAACGACGCCGCCACCATTTGTGCTTGTGGACGCGTTTTGTGTGGAGTCGTGGACGCAGTTTGTGTGCATATAATATCATGAGACAATCCTCCGCAACACTGTCTACTCAGCTACTTGCAACAATTGGGAGTATTTAGGGTATGCCGCAATCCCAAGTTTAATAGCCACAACAACAATAGCGAAATTTAATACCAAATAACTATTAAGTATCGTATTATATTATGAATATTTATATATCTATGTATTATAGTATTAATTAGACCACAAAAAAATCGATTGTCATTATAGTATTATATTATAGTGTTATGATATAATATATATTTTATTATAGTATAAAATTAATCTATTAATATTATATAGATTATTAAGTATCATATTCTATTATTGATATTTATATATTATAAATTTTACAGTATTATATTAAATTATTAATATGTATATTTTTAATATTTATATATATTAAATTGTTTAATATTTTATATTATAATATATATTCATAATATATATTATATTATTAATATTTATATATTATAATATTATATTATTATTTGTTTTTGGTACAAATGAACCCAACCACCAAAAAAAATTTGCTAGATCTATGAATTCAAACCAAAACGGGCAATATATTTCATAAATTCAATAATATGTATGTTTGTAAAGCATATTTTTAAAAATTAATGTATTTTTTAATGTTCGATAACTTTGCCGAGTTATTGCCGAGTTTTTCCCCGAATTTTTGCCGAGTCTCGAGTTTTTAAAAATTTTGGGTCTGTCGAGTAATTGCCGAGTCTGAGTTTTTAAACTATGGTTTCAACAAGTTCCTTGCTGTAGTGGCGTTTCCAGCCCTGCCATACACCTCCAGGTTGTAGGTATGACTTCTTGGAGACTCAAGCGCTTCATTCCATGGACTCTATGCATGTATTGAGGGCAATTGGGAGTATTTGTTGCTGACTTCAAGGTTGTAGGACTCTAAGTATTGCTCTGGGTGATTTATAGTGGTCTCATATCACATGCAAACTGCTGGTTTCTGTATATTTGAGTTGCAACATTGAGAAGATGGAAATGGGTATGTAACTATAATAACATTTATGCAATTTCATTATCTAGGTATTCACCATTTTAAGTGTTTATGCTACTTTTTCTATGTCGGTATCCATGCATGTCATATATTTCTTTACTACGCTACAATATTATATTTGCAAAAATATATGAGCAAACAAAACCCACAACAGTGAACACAACCAAACAGAAAAAAATTGGTCACAGAGGAAACTCCTCAAATAGGGTGTACATTATACTCACCCATAAAGAATGGAATACTCTTTAGGGTTGAGATAGGTATGTCATTATGTGCATTTAGGGCTAAAGGACTACCTCCATTGAAGGTTATGAAGGGTAGATTTCTTGGCTGAGCCATATTTAGGATATTCAAGTTTATTCTAGGTATATGCAAGCCCCTTCTTGAATACTGAAACCTAACAGGAGGAGGTGTAGATTGAGATCTTAGAGGGGATGAAACAACACTGCTATTCCCTCTCACAGGAGACCTAGATAACCTAGTTCTTCTCCTTGAAGTAGCTAAAGGTAGTTCAACTCATTGATAATTCCTACCTCTTGAAGAAGCCGTAGTCTGCACTCTAGGCATATAATGTTGGACTGATCTGAAACCAAGAGCTAATAGAGTTGCCAGGTGAATGAAACTTGTCTGCCAAACTACAGAATACTGAGAACAACACCAATTTCTCAGCTCAACTCTTAAACCAGAGTAAAGTGGTCCCACCGGGCGTGCTAGAAATTGTTCACTTGGATTTGCACCCTATGTTGAAGCCTGTTTGCTGCAACAATCTAGTGAAACATGGGAGTGATTTCAAGGTGTGGGACCCTGCAAATGAGATCAAACCTCTAGAGAAGGTTGGTTCCTCTTTTTGAATATAAGATTCAGAGAAAACTATAAGACCAAACCTAATCTAACACCATTGGGAAAAGGGAAGAAGGAGAAAACTGAAAAGGGAAAGGTGATACACCAGGTTTAATGAAGAACACCCACAAAGCTAAAATGCACAGAATAATTTCACACAGCTGGTAGGATCACACAAATTCTGCAGATCTTAACAAAGGTAAAGAACAAAATAGAATTGCAAGGAATAAACATTCACCTGCAATAACTAGTTCCAGATTACACAGTTTAAAAAAATATCATGAAAAGGCAAAAATAACTAGTATTGTATTGATTAAAAGGCACAGTTACAGCAAGATAGGGTTCTGTTTGGAGCATAAAATATGTCTCTGCGTCCAACCTTTGTTACATTGATTTTTCATCCATATATAGCATTCTATTACATTGACTGAAGTCACCCACAAATATAAATTCGCCCATGGGCCTGTTAGAAGATATTTTGCAAAAGGAGTGTCTGTATAACTATACATCTATTCTGCAAAACATAAATGCAAAAAATATCTTGATCTGATCTACAACAATAAATATGAAAATATTTGAAGGATGGAGTAGCTAAAGAAAAATATCTGCATTGAATGTTAGTATTTGATTCATCTTCCTGCAATAATATAGGCACAACGACTACTTCCAGCTAGGAGTTGACCTGATCTTGCAATCATGGCGACTGGAGAGAAGATGGACATTTCAAAATATAATGCCCGCCAAAATTTCCTGTATAAAGCTTTTACAACACTTTAAAATATTTTAAAGCATTACATCATATATTACATGCTTTATATTCACGTTGATTTTCACTCTACTTTATTTCTGACCTTTGTTTTGCCTTATCGGCAAAACCTGTTTATCACAAACTTTTGCTAACTTTTGGTCCTTCCTTCCTTTCCTCCTTTTACTCTTCCTTAGTCACTTTCTGCCTTTAGTTGACGAAAATCTCCTTTTGCGAACTATTCATGTCTTTGCTTTTCCTTTAGTTGGCAAAACCTCCATTTCTCAAACTATCGCCTTAGCCGATTCTCTCCTTTTCTTCCCTATCGGCAAAATTTCCATCTTGCAAACCATTTTTGTTTTCTCCTTCCTTCATCTTTTGCCTATGTCGACAAGTTCACCAATCGGCGAACTTGCCGATTGACGAACCATTTGGTTTGCCAACTTTTCTCTTTGCCGACAACTCTTCCTTTTCTCATCCCTTTGACTTCTTTCTTTCCTTAGTCGGAGATTTCACCGATCGGCAAACTTTAAGTTTGCCAAACATAAAATTTTTGGACTAAGGCTAACTTTTTCCTTACCTTTGCCTTAGAAGAAAACCTTCCCGCCTTGGCTCTGAAGAAGCATTAAAGGAGGCCAGGAAGGTTACTGAGCAGTCCCGTCGCGTTAGGAACAGTAGAAAGAGCTAGGAAGACGAAACAAGTCGGGGCCTGACCAGTCAGATTTCCTCTGATTGGGCTTCCACCAATCGGCCCTTTGAAATGTGAAGAAGGAAACCTCGATCTCCAAAGTCCGAAAGGAGCAACAGGGAAATCGTTGGGCTTCGGAGATCGAGTGTTCACCATGCATCATACTTTTGAAAAGAAGAAACGCTCGATCCCCAACTCCGAAACACAGAAGAAATTATGAAGCTTGTCGAGAATCGGGCCTTGGACCTTCCACCTTCTGCCTTCCAAAAGAGAAAGAAGAAGAAAACTCCTACTTGTTGAAGTCCGAGTGACTTAGACGTTTTAGAAGTTCGGCGGATTTCGACGACTGGTCCTTCCGTATACTACTTGCCAAATGGAAAGAAAAAAACCGCAACCCTGGTCTCTAAGCTCCGCAATATTTAGAAACCTTTGAAACCGACGGACCTTGACTATCGGGCCTTCTGCTTTCCACCTTCAAAAAATAAGGAAGAAAAGAGAACTCCTACTTGCCGCCACTCGCAACACTTAGAAACACTGGAACTCGTTGGGCTTCGACAATTGGACCTTCCATCTACCGCTTATGAAAAGGAGGAAGAGGAACCTCTTGACCTCTGGCGCTCGAAACACTTAGGCGATTTTACGAATTATCAAGATGGAGCTTTTGGAACCGACGAGAAAGGCATGATGAAGAGGAGAACCCTAAACTCTGAAACTCTGAAAAGGCAGAAAACACAAGGAAAACACTTAGGATTTTTTGACTTAGCCATTTGGGGGGGGGGTTTCCTTGCACTTCAAGAGGGAAAACACTGAAATTTCATGGATCCTTGGGCTATTTGGCCTGAAGACAAAATAGGACAACAATTTTAGTTGTTTTCTTTTTAAATTTCTATTAGAGGGAGCTTCCCCTCCAAATTCGAAGAACAGTTCTACTATAGACGCTGTTTCGTTTTGTGTCGCACTGAAAGGTGCAAATTAAAATGCTAACATAGAACAAGGATTTTAGATTCAAGTCACCAAGATTCTTTGCCAAAATGAATTTTCAGTGCTTTGTCAATACGTTTGCTAGATTTTGTTGGAAGATTCACCAGAAGTGCCAAAACTAGCCAAAGCCGCCTTTTCCCTGAAGTCTATGTTTAGCTCGTGATAAAAATTATTTGTCATTAGTTCCAAAAAAGGAGAATAAATTCAAAATTTGTTATTTTTAGCCAACCTCCTATGTTATTTTAGCCTACGCTATTTTTAGTGTCAACTCGAGTTGGCACTTGTTCAATCGCTATGCAGAGGATGTGAGCAGAAAGTCAAGTTTACAACAAAATAGATCTTTAGTTTAACAAGAGATCGTAGATAATTGTATGATTTTAATCATTATTCGAGCTATAGTCGCATAGTTTTATTTCTAGTTTCAGTGGAGCAGATATTTTGTAATAAAGTTTGTATTCATGCAAACATCAATCAACTAAAATAGGAGTTTAGTTATTTTATTTTATTTATTTCATGCAAGTCTTTAAAATAGTATAAATAAGTGCTTTTGCTCATAGGTGTTATTTATTATTTAGTATTCATATATCAGTGTTGTACTATGATCAGTCAATGAATAAAAAGTAATGATAATTCTCATGTTTACAATTTGCTGAAATTGTTATTCGTCATATATTCATGTGATTGTGATTTTGTTACTCGTTCAATAGATTTCATTATGCCTGCCTTGCTTCAAAGTATCTATTGGAATGTGTTGTCTTTAGTGCTAAGGTTAAGTTGATTCAATGAATCTGTGAATTTTGTGCTACAGCGAAATTGAAGATATAAGTCATGGCTTTGTACAGTCTTATGCGTGATTTAGTCCTAACATTTGTGATTATATGAAATATCCCTCTTAGGATATTTACTAAAATTCTGATTTTTAAATGAACTCTGATATGATTTTTCTATATCTTATTTTTAAGTTTCTGCTCTTAATTCTCACATATGTTCTTCATATAAATCTAATTTTATCCTTCATACATAGGCTGCATAATTCATCAATATGAATCTGAAACACACTTCATTTTTCTGCCCCTTCTCTTCCTTTATATCTGCTCTAAACTCAGAAACAAATCATTTTAAATTGCTTTCTATCAAAGTCACCTTTCACTTTCCTTTTATACCATCTCAAGAGAGGCGATCCCTATGAATAGCTATGTCTCTTTCTAAAAAGACAACCTTAAATTAAGATACATTTCCTCACAACAAATCACAGCCTTTGTTAATTATTGTCTTCACACAACATGAATCGCTGCCTATTTATTAATCAGTTCCACTCAAACAAATCATCCTTAAATGTGATTGCTTCATTCTCTTGTAAAACACACTTAACAAAATAAAATCGTTGCCTTCTCCTTTTTAAAATTGCATTCCACACTTAACAAAATTGTATCTCCTTATATCTATTAAATAGCATGTGTTATCTTAATTTAAAATAAGACACTTTGTCTTATTATCTAGGCTCTTCCATATAGAAGGTCGGTTAGGTTTTACTTTAAACACTTTTTGTCTATTATGAAACTTTAGTCCACCACCTCTTGTCATAACAACATTCCAATATACCAAAAATAATAGAACAGCAAAAAAAAAAAAAAAAAAGTTGCTTTAATATTTATGCATGGAAGCATTAACACGGAAAGTATACGGGAATAGAGAAGATCCTAACAAAATTAAACCTCTTTTAATTATTGAAGAATTCAGCAATTCATAATGACTAATCTAGTTCCTTTATGCTATAAGACATTATAATAAGAAACAGAAAAAGTAACTGAGGAAAGAAAATAACACCTTAATTATTTGAAGAAGGAAAAGGTAGATCAATGCCTCTCAAGTCTTGTAATTTTAGCTTGAAAATTTGTCAGAAAATGTTCTAACGAATTCTTGTTTGATGGTTAAGCTTACAAAAGTATTTAAGAATTTATTGAGGAAGAAAGACATGCCTTTCAAGGCCCGGTAGCTCCCTACACCAATACTCTTTACGAACTCGCGTGCTCCTGGGGTATAGCTCGATATACTCTACTACACAGCACTCGGTTCACTCTCCTTTTACCTTCTTTTGTTAATTACACTCGTTGTTCCTTCCTGCCTTTCCTGTCAACACAAGCCTTAGCCAAGTGCGCCGTTGTCTTGAATACTAAACTCTAATCCCCGTTCCTGCAATTCTAGTTTTTATTCCTGAAATCTCCCATCTCCCATTTCTTCCAAGGTTTTAAAAAAACAAGAAGCCCCGATCAAGAAACGGTTTTGTCATTTTAAAGACTCGTTTTCCAGTCCCACTTCTCCCGTGAGACCACTCTCATTTCACCATTATTAAATTCCTCCGGCTAGAGAGAAAAATCTTTTGCGCTGGAGCTTAATCCACTTTAGAAATGATTGAAGTAATACGTTTTTAAAAGCTCCAAATTGAAGTTTGAAGTTCTCTAATGTTTTGATGAGATGATGCCCGCGCACAAGGAAATTTCTCTAAAATAAAATATTAAAACTCTTAAGTGGAAAGAAATAAACTTTCACCGCTGAGGTTCTCCCTTAAGAATTTAGTCCCTAATATTTTAATATAGGCACACATTGCATGGACCCCGGTTTAGCCTCACTTATTTAAATAGTTAGAATTGAAATTATTTCATTTAAAAGATTAAACTTTTCTTTGTTGGTTAATAATCTCATAAAAAGATTTGATGGACAAAGTGACTCGAATTGGAGATTAGGTAAAATTATAGATGTCGGTTTTATGTAAATAAATAGATAAAGGTTAAGTTCGTATGCGATGACTCGGCCAACTCTCATTTTATAAAATAATAAAAAAAAATAGATGAGGTGACGGTATCGACTATTGATTAAGGTTAAAGAAGTCTTACCCTTATCGTTGACTTAAGGTTATGTAGTAATTCGGTTTCTAATGTTCTCGTCCAAGAAAAACTATTATGACAGTTCCAACTTACTATTCAGATGGTATTGCATTCTCTTATGTACTACTCATACCCGATGATATTTTCCCCCCTTTTCTTGGGGATGACGATTCCTGCATTCACTCAAACAACGTAATAGTTAGCCGGTAACATATCACATTTTACCCCTATATTTATAAATATTCCAAAATTCATCTTTCCACATTTGAATTGAATGAAAACATACATAATATATCTCCAACTGACATCTGATCAACAATTTTTATTAAAATCTATTTTTCGGAGCTTAAGAACTTATCATATTTCCCAAACATACGTTATCAAAATTAAAAATATATGTAAATAGTTAATCCACATATCAAAATAGTTAAACCACAAGTGGGATGTAACATACCCTTCCCCTTGTGAATCATCATCCTCGATGATTTAAACTTTAAAGTATCAAAATTAACAGAGTTATATTGTTTAACCAAATATTAAACGAGGTTTAGCTATTATAAATATTAAACAAATGAGGAAATTTTTGCTGCATTTCAGTCATAGTTCCGAGACTCGGACTCGGTGCAGACTCGGCGAGGGTCACTCGGCTCGAGACTCGGGACTCAGCGCCTAAACTCGGCAAAAACTCGGCAAAGTGAAAAACCCAAGAAATTTAGAGATTTTTAAGGATTTAAAACTTGTTTCATGCACCCTTTATTAAATAAACCTTAAAGACACAATAACATCATCAAATAGAAGCTAATTGGATCACATACACAAGTATACATCGATCACATAAGTATAAATGCAAATTGTAGCTGAGCTGCTGAAGGAAATAGCACACTTAGATATATAAATATAGTCAAATGTATACAAAACTCATGGAATATGAAATCCATGACATCAAAATGATCAAATGTTCCAAGCAAATATGAAGTATCAAAACAATAACTAGAAGTCTATGGCTCAGAGGAGCCTCCATCCTTCGCCTTCCTACGAAGGCGTAAATGGTAGGTCTTCAATGATGCAGCAGCCATAATCTCTGCCTGTGACTCCATGCCACCCTCACCAACATCAGATGTGCCTGTGTCTGCTCGTGTTCTATCCACCTCCTCTGCCATGGTTACAGCCTCAGCCTCTCTATCTGCTTGGTCAACCCAATCAAAGTCCTCATCACTAAAGATAGGATCTGTAGCCTCAGTGATCCACTCAGATTGTGGATCGACCTCCTCTAGCCTGATTGGGGTGGAGTCATGGTCAAAAATTTGTTTGTGTCTAAGTCGAAGGTTGTAATGAACATACACTAGGTCATTCAACCTCTCGACGGACAATCTATTGTGCCTCTTGGAGTGTATGTGCTCAAACATACTCCAATTACGCTCACAACCTGAAGCACTGCATGGCTGGCTCAATATGCAAATGGCAATCCTCTGCAGGTTTGGTGTTTTAGCACCAAACATTTGCCACCATACATCTAAGATGAGAAACAGAAAAAAAAATCAATCTCATTTCCAATTTTAAGTCTCAAGTTTCAAGTTTCAACATTTAATAATAATATAAAAAAAGGAAAATTATGCCCTTAAATATATTTTTACCTGGCTGCAATGTTGTCCTACTCTCTTTGCACATTAGACGAGAAAAGAGGTCTCCTTGTGCACTAGTAAAGGCCTCTATCTCATGGACTATCGGTCTAGTAACTGCAGGCGCCATCCGCTCTATCACTAAGTAGAGCCCACCAAGAACCTCATCATCCGCCTTGAAATCAGGGCGGAATTGGAATGCCGGATTTAGGAAATAAGCTGCTGCATGGAGGGGCTTGTGAAGCTGGTGCTGCCATCTCCTATCAATGATCTCCCAAATGGGACGATACTTACCCTCAACTCCCCCATAGATGGATCTAATGGCCTCCTTGGCCCTATCCATGCCCTCATATATGTTGCCCATTGCGGGCTTCTCCCCATCAGCAACTCGTAGGAGAACTACCAAGGGCTCGGTGAACTGCAAATATTGTGAAACATTAACTTAAGTGTGAATAAAATAAACTATAAAGTTAAACAAATAAAAGAAAATATGAATAAAAATTAAAGAATACTAGAATTGAATTTTACGATTACCTTCACAATCTCTGTAGCAGGTGTTCAAAAGCCTGGCTCATCAAAAATGTAACTTGCCACTTCAATCCTTGCGGTGGAAGTACCATAGGATGAGGAAGTCCACTCCTCAGCAACAAACATACATCTCAAAGCTCCCTTTGACCGAATCAAGGATTGTAGTGTGATGAAATTTGTAGCAAATCTGGTGATGCCAGGACGAGCCAACTCCCTTACCCCCGTGTATTGCCTCATTAGGCTAAGGACCCATGTGTGATTGTATATAAATTTGCAAATATTTTTGGCGATATCCACACATGTTTTGATCCATGGAAGCTTGCCTAAATCCTCTAATATGAGGTCAAGGCAATGTGCGGCGCATGGAGTCCAAAATACTGTTGGGTGCCTCTCCATCAGTAGTATACCTGCAGCAACATAATTTGCTGCATTATTGGTCACTACTTGAACCACATTCTCCTCACCCACCTCAAATAGGACTTCCTCTATAGCCTCACAAAGGTATGTGGCATTTTTTACATGTGTTGAAGCATCAATTGACTTGATGAACACGGTGCCACCTGAAAAAAGAAGCAAAATCAATGGTTCAATAAAACATAAATTAAAAATATTAATTGTTAAATCAAATTCAAAATTCAAATTATTCAATGCATTGAGGGAAGTACAATTACTTGAAGAGGAAACAAGAAAATTCAGCAGTGTCCTATTTTTTCTGTTGGTCCAACTATCGGTCATGATCGTGCAACCCTTCTTGCTCCATACCAAGCGCTGCTCCTCTATTTCAGCTTTTACATCAGCCACCTTTTGTGTCAAAAGTGGGCCCCTTAAGTCATCTTCAGTAGGGCCTTTGAACCCCGCCCCACAAATAGTTATGGCATCAAGCATATTTTGCCAATAAGGAGACCTAGCACATGTAAAAAGGAGAGTTTAACTTTAAATTTGAATTCAACATACATCTAAAATTTAAATATAAAAATTCATGAGACAAAGAATCAAACTATAATAGTATAAATTTTAAAACAATCAAACAAAAAAGAATTACCTGGCTGCATGGAATGGAATGGTGCAATAGTACCAAAAGTCGCCAATTGCTCGTCTAGCTACGTCATGTGGCTCCTTATTCCAACCCGTGCTCTCAAGCGATGGTTGGGAACCAGGAGTAGTGCGTGGCAAAAAAAATGAATCCAACCTAGATTTACGAATTCTAGGACCAATGCTAATACTACCACTAGCACTAGTAGTAGTGGCAGCACTAGCACTAGCAGTAGCGGCAGCACTAGCAGTAGCACCAACAGTAGCAGAAGCACTAGCACTAGCACTAGGACGAAATGGAGGCTTGGAAGAAGTCTCTCCAACACCACCAATGCACGCTAACTCCTCCCTTTGCCTCTTTTTCACTTCTTTTTTCATTTCAAATGTTTCTAATTGTACTTGCACCTCACAAACAACCTCAACAGGTGCATCTTTGCATCCCAAAGCATCATGGACGGCTATGCGTGCAAGATGGTATTTCAATCTATTAATGCCTCCATGAAAAATTGTTTTGCAATAGAAACATTTTGTCTGTCCTTTTTTTTGCCCTGGAAAATTTTCAGAGTGTTTCCAAGCTGGGTCCTTTCGAACTGGGTGTGAAGAGTTAGACATTGTGGAAAATACAATTTGAACTTGAAATCAAGGCTGCTGCAATAACACATAAATACAAAAAAAATGAACATTTGTTAATTCATTTATAATTATTAAACTAATGCAAAAAAAAATGTAGGGTTTGTTTCAAAAATATGTAGGGTTTGTTGATTGTTCCAAAACAAAAGGTAGGGTTTGTTTAAAAAATATGTAGGGTTTGTTGATTGTTGAATGTAGGGTTTTTTAATTTGTTGAATGTTCAAAGTTCAAACTTCAAACAAAAGGTAGGGTTTTTTAATTTGTTGAATGTTCAAACTTCAAACAAAATAAGTAGGGTTTGTAACTTTGTTCCCCAAAAAATTTGAAATTTTACAAAACAATACAATTTTTGCTAAAAAACACAAAAAAAACCAAACAAAATCAAGCTTACCTCTCTACTGAAACTTGAAACGAAATGCAAAGTTGCAAACTCCTTCCAATCGCTGGTAGAGAGCTCTCAATGCACCAACTCTAAGTATGAAGCTGCTCCAATGCGATTTAATGATGGATTTTTCGTTCTACCTCCTTGCTATTTGCCCTACAATGCACACTCCTTTTTTTGCTCACAACTCTCTTTTCTCCTCCTATTTGGCCAACAAAATGAAATAAAGTTACTTTAAGTGTAATAGAGGCAATATAAGTAAAAAAAAAATCAACTTTTGACTTGAGTTTTTATGTTTTTTTTAAACTTTTTTCTCATGCCTGCGCTGGCTGAGTTTCATCATCGGGAATCGCCGAGTTTGGCGAGTTTCAGAGAATCGGCGAGTTTCGGCGAGTTTTCAGACGGGTCCGAGTTTGAGTCTCCAAGACTCGCCGTGCCTTGCTCGACTCGCGACTCGCCGAGTTCTGGCAAGTTCGGGCGAGTCTCAGAACTATGATTTTAGTATAATCCTCCCAAGTAGCACTATCTTCCAAATACTGGTCCCACTGGACCTTACATTGGGCCACTTCTCTGTTACGTAAGCGACGCTTATGTACCTCGAGCACCTTGGCTGGCTCGATCATTATTACCCCTGGGTCCTGCACCTGTAATGAGTTCCAATAAATCATATGTGCAAAATCAAATATATACTTTTTAAGGTAAGAAACATGGAAGACATTATGCAACCGAGTGAGGGCTGGTGGTAGAGCAATTTTATAGGCAACTGGGTTTATAACTTCCAGGACCTCAAATGGTCCAACATACCAGGGTGCAAGTTTAGTGGACTTCCCAAATTTTATGGCACTTTTATGTGGTTTAACACGTAGAAACACTTTTTCCCCCACTTCAAATTGTCTGGGGGTTCGTTTGGCATTTGCATAACTTTTTTGTCGATCGTTAGCTTCTACTAACCTTTTCTTGATCAACTTTACTTGTTCTTCCATTTCGGAGAGCATCTCTGGACCGAGGGTTATCCTATCTTCTAGCTTATCCCAGCTGATAGGAGTTCTACACCTCCTTCCATATAGTGCCTCAAAGGGTGCCATTTTTATGGATGATTGGTAAGAATTATTGTATGCAAATTCAACTAAAGGAAGATAATCTTCCCATTTGTACTGTTGATCCATATAGTACATCCGAAGAAGATCCTCTAAAATCTGATTAACTCTTTCCGTTTGGCCATCTGTCTCAGGATGGTAGGCAGAACTGATATTCAGTTGTGTACCCGGGGCTGAAAATAATGTTTGCCAAAATCAGGATGTCATTCTAGCATCCCTATCGGATATTATTTTCTCACGTATTCCATGTAACCAAAATATTTCTTGCACAAATTTATGAGCAATAGTGGTTGCACCATCCATCAAATTTTCGGGTATAAAGTGTGCTACATTGGTGAGCCTATCTACCACTACCAATATGGTATTATGTTTATGCCTGGACATGGGCAATCCCTGAATAAAGTCCATACTGATTATTTGCCACTTCCAGTTTGGAACTGCATGGGGTTGTAATAATCCCGTGGGATGCTGGTGTTCTGCTTTGACTCCTTGACACTCTAAACAACTTGCCACAAATCTTGCCACATCTTTCTTCAACCCTTTCCAAAAATACAGGGGTTTAACATCTACCATAAGTTTGGTAACCCCAGGGTGTCCAGAATATGGTGCGAAGTGCACTTCCTTCCAAATCAAACTCCTAAGCTCGGTATTTTTAGGTATGTACATTCTACCCTGATACCTTAACAATCCATCACTTTCTATCCGGAACCCTTCATACCTTGAGTCTAGTGGATTGAGTTGAAGAGCCTCGTTCTTATCATCTTTCAGTTGGTGAAGCACCCGGTCTCTAAAATTAGAATATATTGAGGTTATTGCATTGACATGCCTACGGCGACTTAAAGCATCTGCCACCCTATTTTCCTTTCCTTTGATGTAATTGATTTCGAAATCATAATCGGCAATCAATTCTAACCATCGCCTTTGTCTTGCATTTAGGTTTGGTTGAGTAAATATGTATTTCAACCCTTGATGATCAGATCGGAGCTTAAACGATTTTCCCAATAAATAATGACACCACATTTGTAGGGCATGAACAATAGCAGCCAATTCAAGATCATGAGGTGCATAGTTCTGTTCATAATTTTTAATTTTCCTAGATTCATATGCTATTACTTGTCCATTTTGCATGAGTACTCCGCCTAATCCTTCCCCCAAAGCATCGGTTACAACTACAAATTTTCTTTCAGGATCTGGTATTTTTAGCACGGGTGCAGAGACTAATTTCTCCTTAAGCATTTCAAATGCCTTTTGACATTTTTCTGACCACACAAATTTCTTTCCTTTTCTTTGCAATGAAGTAATTGGGTATGCTATTCGTGAAAAATCCCTTACAAATTATCGGTAATAGCCTGTCAAACCCATAAAGCTCCGAACTTCTTGTACATTTTTGGGAATAGGCCATTCAGTTATTGCTTGTATTTTAGCAAGGTCTACTGCAATACCTTTTTCAAATATAATGTCCCAGATATTTAACTTCTTCCTAGAAGAAGGTGCATTTGGATAACTTCCCATAAAGCTTGTTTTCACGCAGGCGCTGCAACACCAACTGAAGATGCTGAAAATGTTCCTCTTCATTCCTTGAATAAATCAAAATATCATCAAGGAAGACTAAAACAAATTTATCTAGGCAGTCATGAAACACACTATTCATTAAATTCATAAATGCCCCTGGGGCGTTGGTAAGGCCAAAGGGTAACACTGTGAATTCATAATGCCCGTAGCGAGTTTTGAAATCCGTTTTATGAATATCTTCTTCCTTGAGTCTCAATTGATGGTATCTTGACCGAAGATCTATTTTGGAAAAGACTGATGCTCCATGCATTTGGTCAAACAAATCTTCTATGCGGGGTAGAGGATACTTATTTCTGATAGTTAATTTGTTTAACGTTCTATAATCTATGCATAGTCGTAAGGTTCCATCCTTCTTTTTGACAAAGATCACTAGCGCTCCCCATGGTGACACACTAGGTCTAATCAATCCTTTGTTTAGCAGTTCCTGCAATTGAGCTTTCAACTCCATAAGTTCAACCATTGTCATGCGATAAGGGGCTTTAGACACTGGTGCGGCTCCAGGGACTAGCTCTATAGAAAAATCAAATATTCTCCTAGGTGGTAAACCTAGCAATTCTTCAGGAAATACATCCTGATAGTTTTGGAGATAGGGGTATTTTTCGGCAAAAGATTCCTATGGTTTCTCATTCGCCTTTTCACTTTGATTATAGCTGATTTTTTTAGTTTCATAAATTTTCTCCATTTTTACAGCAAATATTTGACAACCTTTTCTTCCACTCCTTTTTAATTGCATGGTGGAGAGTTGTCGTAACTGGACTTCATGCTGGATGCCTTGCACTTGCACTTTATTTCCTAAATCATCTTCACATTCAATTATTTTATCATAGCAATCTACTTTGACCTTATGTTTTTCCAACCAATTCATGCCTAATATGACATCATACGAGCCTAAGGGTGCTACATACAGATTTACTTCCGAAACAAGACCTAGAAGTTCAACCTTGGCTTCGAATAAACATTGCTCTACCCTAGCTCTCGATTGGTTAGCATACTCGACCATCCAAGAATTAGCCATGTATCTAGCTCTTTTTGGAAATCTACTCAACAATTTGGGTGAAATGAAATTCTCTGTAGCCTTTGTATCTATGAGTATGGTAATTGGATTTCCGTAAAGCATACCTGGAATCTCTATAGGTGGAACTGATACTCAGCTTGCCTATTATCCACTGCCGCATGGATCCTTTGTTGAAATGCTGTTTGTTGGGAAGGTAGAGGGCTCTTCTGCTGCTATCCTCCTTGACCTCTTGTGGGACATTGGTTTGCATAATGTTCCCCTCCACAAGTAAAACATCCTCCTGGGGGTCCCCTCCTCTCTGCACCTCTATTGTTCTCTTCATAAAACCTCCTAGGTTTGTCAAAACTCCTATCTCTTGACTGTTCCTGGCGTCTACCTTTATTTCCTTTCTGGTCCCTATTCCTATTGCTGAAATTACCTCCTTTCCTTTTGAAGGGCTAGGTACCTTGTGTCCAATTTCTTCTCTTCCTATTTCTGTCCCTGATGGAGTCATCCTTCTTAATCTTTTGCTCTTGTCTCACAGCCTTTTCATAGGCTTCGTTCATGGTAGTGGGTGCCAAAACATCTACTGATCCACCAATACGGTTATTAAGTCCCATGATAAATTTCCTAATTTTATACTTCTCATCTTTCTAAAATTGAGGAACATATTTAAGTAAGCGAGTGAACTTCTCCCAGTAAGCATGCACTGAAAGCTCGCCCTGCCTCAAGTCCTGGAAATCTGTTGACTTTTGCTCAAAGAATAATTGAGGTAACCATCGCTATCTAAAAACTTCTACAAATTGATCCCATGATATGTTCGCGAATGTCCAACCCAATTCTGCCTTTTTATTCTCCCACCAACCCACAGCTTCTCCGGTTAGCTGATAAGCTCCCCACACAGCCTTCATATTTTTTGTATAATCTCTTATTTCAAAATACTTTTCCATACCTGTCAACTAGGCCTCGGCGGCATCACCTACCTCAGATCCATCAGATCCATCATACTGGGTTTAATTTTCTTCATGTCATCGAAGATAATACCAAGCATTGTCCTTTCTTTACCAGGTTGGGTTATAGTGTGTTCCTCATTTCCAGTTGGATGGGTGTGAGCATTCTCAAAGTTTCAATCCTTAATTCTTGACTCATGTTCCTCATCTTGATTTTTGATGTACCTATTCTCTCTCTGCTCTAACTGTTGGAGCCTAGCTTGAGTATCATGCATCATCTGCAAGAGTTTATCTAGCTTAGCAATAGAGGTCTCTGGGGGTTCGGTTTCCCCCCTACCCTCAAATAAGTGAGCCATCGCTTCTCCTCCAACTAAACCTGTTAAAGTAATCATACCTTTAGACTTTATATGATTTTTGTTCACATAAATGCATAACAAAGTTACACAAAAAAAAAAATTATTTACACAACAAAATTTGGTTAGAATATATATATATATATATATATATATATATATATATATACAAAGTTTTCAGTGCAGAGCCCTTGTTTAAGAGCTTTCATCACTACCAGTTATGGGCTCTTCTTGCCCTTCAAATTCAGAGTAAGGAATTAATCGATAACCCAGAGTGGGTACACGAGATTACTTCAAATCGGAAGACATGTTTTTGTTTTCCAAAGAAATTACAGATTTGTTGACAGTTTTTTGTTTACTAGTCCCTAAGGAAGGGTTTTCCACTACTTTTCTCTTTGAACTTGCTTGGATCCGTTTTTCTCTTTTAAGTCGTTCGATAGCATTAGCTATGTTTCTTTATCAGAAGGTATAGTACAACATTGTTGATCACTTTTCGCATTTGCTAATTTCCAACGTGGAAGGTTACCTAGTTCTCGAGTTCTCTTATGTTTTGCTGTATAGACCCGCATCCTGGCAAAACCAAAATGCTTGTTTCAGTTCTAGAAGCTCTGAGTTTTCTCTGGATGATGAGCCCAAGGTTCAGTGTCGAACCTGGTAGCTCTGATACCATATGTCATAACAACATTCCAATATACCAAAAATAATAGAACAGCAAAAAAAAAAAAAAAATTGCTTTAATATTTATGCATGGAAGCATTAACACGAAAAGTATATGAGAATAGAGAAGATCCTAACAAAATTAAACCTCTTTTTAATTATTGAAGAATTCAGCAATTCATAATGACTAATCTACTTCCTTTATGCTATAAGACATTATAATAAGAGAAAAAGTAACTGAGGAAAGAAAATAGCACCTTAATTATTTGAAGAAGGAAAAGGTAGATCAATGCCTCTCAAGTCTTGTTTCATCTGATAACTTTCTATCTCCTTGCTTTGTTAAATTAGGAGGAAAAATATCATCAGGGCATTTATCCACCCATCCTTGGACTTCTAGTCCCCTGTGCTGTTTCTACTGAAATGACCCGGCCCTTCGCAGGGAAGTAACATGAAGAGAATCCAATGCCATCTGAGACTGGTGTTTGACCCTACATTTTTCCTAGCCGGTCACACACTATAGGTAACTCCTAACTAGTATGACCATCTGACTGGAAATGTATCCGGGGCAAGGAACTGACTGACACTACTTAGTGCGAATAGCATCACCTTGGCCAAGGTTTTGCACTGTGTACAACACGACTCCACTGGTCATGTAGTTCAGTTGTCACCCTACTCGGCTCGAACTTCTATTATTGGCATGTTTTATGTATTTAAACCATTGTGCTACTGCACGCAAATATGATGGAGATTATTCAACATTTTGATTAAGTCATAATCATCTTTATGAATGAGTAGGAATGAAATTCGGCAGGTATTGTTTAAAGGTTTTTCTTTTGTTTTAAACCTTGGAAGGCTTATTCTCTAAGCTTGTCTCCTTCTAGTTTTCCATCCCTGCAGTTAAAATTTTTGGTTAAGATTTCTTTGTAGCTAATAATTTCAAAGAGTGGAGTATGGACAAGAATTGAAAATCTGGTTAAAAGTGTTATTTACAAATCTATGCCAGACTGAGTTTTTTGGCCATTATTTTCTCAAGGTGGAAGGTTCATTATTTTGCTCAATTTTCCATAGGATAGTTATAAGTTTTTCCCAAATCAAGAAGAGACCTTAGGTATAAAAAGAAAAAAAAAGGTTCTCGGTTCTTTAAGAAAATTCTTTAACTATAATCGAAAGTTGTTCTAATTAAATTAAATATTTCTCATGTCATAGCTGGGCAATTTAGACGTCCCTAAAAAAAGACTCTTGCAAGAACAGTTTGCATGAAGAGAAATTCATCATTATCTAAAATGGAGGACAAGTTTCTTCTTGAGTTCATAAACTGACAGCATTTATTCGATACAAAAAGAAATTTGCATTTTTAAATTCTTTACTAATGACAGGTATTAATTTAGCTCTTTCGCCTATTGCTCAAAAGAGTCAAAGTCTAATTTTTAGCTTGAAAATTTGTCAGAAAATGTTCTTCTAACGAATTCCTGTTCGATGGTTAAGCTTACAAAAGTATTTAAGAATTTATTGAGGAAGAAAGACATGCCTTTCAAGGCCCGGTAGCTCCCTACACCAATACTCTTTACGAACTCGCGTGCTCCTCTGGTATAGCTCGATATACACTACAACACAGCACTCGGTTCACTCTCCTTTTACCTTCTTTTGTTAATTACACTCGTTGTTCCTTCCTGCCTTTCCCGTCAACACAAGCCTTAGCCAAGTGCGCCATTGTCTTGAATACTAAACTCTAATCCCCGTTCCTGCAATTCTAGTTTTTATTCCTGAAATCTCCCATCTCCCATTTCTTCCAAGGTTTTAAAAAAACAAGAAGCCCTGATCAAGAAACGGTTTTGCCATTTTAAAGACTCGTTTTCCAGTCCCGCTTCTCCCATGAGGCCACTCTCATTTCACCGTTATTAAATTCCTCCGGCTAGAGAGAAAAATCTTTTGCGCTGGAGCTTAATCCACTTTAGAAATGATGGAAGTAATACGTTTTTAAAAGCTCCAAATTGAAGTTTGAAGTTCTCTAATGTTTCGATGAGATGATGCCCGCGCACAAGGAAATTTCTCTAAAATAAAATATTAAAACTCTTAAGTGGAAAGAAATAAACTTTCACCGCTGAGGTTCTCCCTTAAGAATTTAGTCCCTAATATTTTAATATAGGCACACATTGCATGGAACCCGGTTTAGCCTCACTTATTTAAATATTTAGAATTGAAATTATTTCATTTAAAAGATTAAACTTTTCTTTGTTGATTAATAATCTCATAAAAAGATTTGATGGACAAAGTGACCCGAATTGGAGATTAGATAAAATTATAGATGCCGGTTTTACGTAAATAAATAGATAAAGGTTAAGTTCGTATGCAATGACTCGGCTCACTCTCATTTTATAAAATAATAAAAAAAAATAGATGAGGTGATGGTAATCGACTATCAATTAAGGTGAAAGAAGTCTTACCCTTATCGTTGACTTAAGGTTATCTAGTAATTCGGTTTCTAATGTTCTCGTCCAAGAAAAATTATTATGACAGTTCCAACTTACTATTCAGATGGCATTGTATTCTCTTCTGTACTTCTCATACCCGATGATATTTTCCCCCCTTTTCTTGGGGATGCCGATTCCTGCGTTCACTCAAACAACGTAATAGTTAGCCGATAACATATCACATTTTACCCCTATATTTATAAATATTTCAAAATTCATCTTTCCACATTTGAATTGAATCAAAACATACATAATATATCTCCAACTAACATTTGATCAACAATTTTTAATAAAATCTATTTTTCGGAGCTTAAGAACTTATCATATTTCCCAAACATATGTTATCAAAATTAAAAACATATCTAAATAGTTAATCCACATATCAAAATAGTTAAACCACAAGTGAGATGTAACACCTCTTCTTACAAATCACACTCCATGGTGTTTATTAAGTAGCACATTGTGTATGATTTAAATAAGACAGTTTTGTCTTATGTGAAGTTCTTTATGGGTCGGCCACCTTTTTATGATATTGATCACTTAAGACATTGTCTTAATGTAAGGTGCTTCATCTTTTCATGTGTTAATTGCTGCCTTAATGCACAAACTTTAAACTCCAATATGGGTTGGCCCACAACAATGTGTTTATTCTTCACCACATAATATCAAATAGAGAAGTCTCATGACAATCATAACAGCCACTGGATGTAATATGAGAATGATGATGGATTGGTCTCCTTTATCATTAATGACACTGTTGGTTATTTCCCTGACTGGATACTTTCTCCCAAATTTCCCTACAAGGTAGCCATCAGTGATCAACAAGATCTCTGGGCCAGGGGCCAATAGTATAGGAGATAGACTCTATTTTTATCTCCTCTTCTTTTTCAGGCTCTGCAAAACCTAGGGGGGTATTCCCTATTCAACACCCATGAGAATATAACTATGCAAAGATGGTATGCTGACACAAAGCAGATAAATCCTCCTATATGAAGACCAAAACTGTGGGATAAGTGCAAAGGGGCTAGCTTTGGGCTTATGTTCAGTTGTAGACAGAGGATTTGGGTCCTAAACTACTTCTAAGGTCCTAATGGTTGTTTTGGAAGTTTGAGTTTGATTTTATGTTTGGATGCAAACCTGGACCTGGTGTATAACCTCAACACAGAGCTAGATTGGTGCCTATCCAGGGTTTGGAGTCAGTAGACATACACCTGTGAATGATCAGCATGAACACAATAAAACTGGATTTCAAGGGGATTTGTGTGATATCTGCCTTATAGATACCTCCCAAAATAGAGTGTTAAGTTATCTCTACTTATGGTATCTCTATTGCAATACATCCTTCCCAACACTTAATCTGAAAACACTTTAATCTACCCTTTGAGCAGAAGTTGAAAGATCAAGCATTCAATACAGGAATTCTATATTCTAGAACACCAGACACCCCTTAGATATCTAGATTCAGAAGGACACATGCAATATTGGAGACAGAATTAACAAAACACATGCAAATACAGCATTACTCATATAAAACAAATCATGAAATCAGTAGATTCATGCATGAGACATACAACAAGAGATACATAAACTCACAAGGTCACCTGCATAGAGCAACCAGAACCAGTTGTATCTTATTACAGAGCTAGATATGTCCAGTTTTCAACAACAACAAATGAGCAACACAACCTGCTATATATAGTAGGAAGGTCCTGTTGGTGCCTGAATTGACTGTCAGTTTCCGAGCAATTTTTCATGCAAGCACCTTCCCAAAAAATCCAAAAAAGTTCTGAGTTTTGGCACCCCCTCAGTGTTTTTCAGCATCTACATCATAGTTCTTGAGGAGGTGGTCTTCATGTTTTGTCCATCGGCGAAAGTTTTGTTTTTTGAGTGCTCCGATTGTGTCTTTGAACTTTCGGTTTGAACCTCGCCGGCGAACCTCAGTGTTGAACCTCCCCATTGAACCATCGGGTTGAACCGGTTCAACAATTCAGGGGCTTTGGTTCCATATTTTCACTAAGTGAATCCTTTGCTCATTTTTTTTGATCCAATCAGTGTGGTTGAACCTCCCGCTTGAACCCTTTTCTTCAAGGTTCAATGGTTCGGTTCAATGGTTCAAAGCTTTAGTCTTCTTGTTCATCGGCGTAACATTTGAGATCGGCGGGGAAGCTTTTGGGTTGGCCGATAGACTATCTCTGGCTGATACAGGGGAATGTGATGGTGCGGTCGGCGAGACTTTTGATGTCGGGGTGAGTTTTTTGGAGTGTGTCGATGGCTCGGGTCTTGGCGATAGGCTTTGGACAAAGGCTTATGCGTCGAGCGCGGCAAAAGGCGCTCGACGCTTATTATGTATGCGACCACGTTTATAAACTACTAAGGTGGTCTTCTCACTATGCATGTGGGATTAATTTCCCTGCATTATTTTGAACCTGCGAAGAAGCGCTTTTTGGCAGGAAGCTCCATTTTGAACGCAGCGACAGTTTTCTCGGTTTCCAAGTAGGCCGTGGGTGGTTGAGCCATCAATGGCGATTGTAGCAGGGGTATGGGTGATGGTACGCATGATCAAGTTGCTCGATTTCTGAGTGAAGACTTCCAGATGGCAGCGCAGGGCTCGAGGTCTCTCTTGTCTACTGCAGCAATAACTCCTGAGCGCCATTCCTTTGTAGGATCTGTATCTGGCGGATTTTTGGTCAAACCATGTAATTAATTGCTGTGGGTACACTTTCTGGCCGATATAGGCAGACTGTGTCACTCTTTTGAGGTGGTTGAAGCCTGGGGCATTTTTGTGTAAATAATGAAGAACAGCGCATGATCCTGGTTGTTTTATCCCATTTTGGAGTTTATGTGTTGCAGCATGAGTGTATTTTGCACATATTTTAGTTTCAGTGTTGATTTTATATGAGAAATGCTTCATTGCATGTGTTTATCTGCTTGTCTCCATTTACTGCATGTTATTTTCCTTCTTCTGAATCTGGTTGCTAAGGGTTTCTCAGATTCTAGGATATGGTTTTCTATATCACATGTTTGATCTCTAACTTCCATTCAAGGAGTGGATTAAATTGTTTTAGGTTGAGCATGGGGAAGGTTGCATGTCAGCAGGGATATCTATAAGTAGAGGCAGCTAGATACCCTTTCTTGGGTGATGTTTGTAAGGCAAGCATCAAGTCCAACCCCCTAAAACTTGAGCGAAAGTTGCAAACCATCTGCTGTATACGTCTAGTTGACTCCTTGCCCAATGGATAGGCACCAGTCTACTTCTGAGTTAGTAGTTATGAGCCAAAACCCCTTGTCTTGCATCCAGGACATTATGTCCACCCATCTCATCACTTCCACCTGTTAGTTGTAAGAGTAGGATTAGGAACCCCCTGCATACTCTCATACTCAACCAGACATATATGTCCAAGAGTGTTGCCAACCTTGTGATCTATCATGCAGATCTTGGTCCATACATGAGAGTATTCTGCCTGTTGTTGTCAAATTAAATCTATCAGTCATTGAGCAAGTTAAGGTTACATCTTTAGTCATAGGGATACCCCCCTTGGTGCGGCAGAACCAGAAGTGAAGGGGAGGAGCTCACGCAACCTCCTGTATTTGGTTGGCTGAATCTGCCTGTGCATTAGAATTGGCAAACAGTAATGCTGATTCAGAAGAAAAACCAACAGGTCCTCAGCATTAGTTACATGGCAAAAGTCAAAATTCGCCAGATACAGCACATCGAGAAAATGGCGCTCATCGCATTGAATGCAGCAGGTAGGGGAGGAGACAGGAAGAGATCTCGAGCCTTGCGCCGCCGCCCGTGGATGTACAACTTCAATCGGGTACCAGATCCGTCCACGCCATCGCCCATACCTCTGCAACAACCGCCATTAATGGCACACCAACCCGCGGCCTTGGGAAAAATAATATACTGTGCATTGCAAACTTTTCCCGCCAAAATGTATCATCCTGATATTTTAAATCATGCAGGATCAAATTATCCCACATGCACCCCGCGGCAACCTCCTTAACACTTTATATACTAGGTCGCGAGCATATATGATGTCGGTGCTTTTGCTCCCGACGACACTAGTATAAGCCTTCATCATCATCACCCTCCAGCATGATATCCAGCTGCTCGAAATATCACCCTGACGTCAGCATCATATCTGCAATATCAGCCGCATGATAATCGCCTTCATCGGCACAACCTGATGCATCGGAGAAAGATCCTCCTGCCTTGCCAATACCAAATGTCTGGCCGATGAACATCCTACATGTCCACAAAAATCCTGATGACGTCAGCATCATATCTGCATACCGCGCATCTCCTCATATCCGGATGATGTCATCGTCATGTTTAGAACAAGGGTGATATTCGGAAGATCACCAGATGTTTGTAATATCACCCCCGCAAGAATATCGGGTAGCACTGTAGCTCCATGAAACATTCGGGTGATGTTAGAACATACCTGATATTTGGAAATATCACCCCGTCCTTAGAAAATGACGAAGCTGAAAGACATATCGCCCCGACAATGAAAATCCTGATGACGTCATCGTCACATTCAGGACTAGGGTGATATTCATAAGATAACCCGATATTCAGAATATCACCCTGACAATTGAAAATCATGCTGCTGATAAGAAAATATCACCTCTACAAGATCATGACGTCAGCAACATCGGGGAAGTTAAAACATAAGGTGATAAACTAACATCGGGGTGATCTTAACGAAGATCACCCGATGTTCAAATATGATGACCTCCAGGCAGGATGTCGGGCTGCAAAAACATGAAGCCCCCACAGGATATCCAGTCATGATGACAAATGACCCTTGCAAGGAACATCAGGGGGATGTCTAAAAAAATATGATGATGATGATGACGACCCCTTCCTTGAAAATATCATGATGATGCTCAAAATATTGAGAGGGTCCAAGACTTAGAAATTTCATGAAATCCTGGGAAGGTGCCTGCAAGCAAACAACCTGGAACCTGAAACATAAATTATTACCAACAGACACCATGCAACAATCTCTTCATTTTTCCTTCGACATCAATGATATTCTTGGACATTCCTTCTACACTCTTCCATATGCCTTTGACATCAAATTCCTTCTTTCCTTCTACACTCTTCCATACACCTTGTTGGCATTTCAATTCGCACCTCTGGAATGCGAGTTGGAAAGGGACAGCTATGCATAGATAAATTGCTCTCCTATTGGAAGGGGGAGTTCCCTTTTCGCTGATGTTCGCTGAAAAGATAAATAAAACAAATTTCGCCGATCTTCTTTTTGATTCTCAACTGCGAGCACAAGGTTATAAAACTCTAAACGCGGCAGAAGAGGTTTTTTCCTTTTTTAAAACTTCTACTACAACTAGGCTTAAACTAATGACGCTTTTAATCTTCTAAGTAAATTCAAAGCAAAGGGAATTAAAAGTGGATGAGGAATGATTGTTTTAATACAAAAACTTAAGTAAATTTCTTCCAGATTTACATCACAAGACTCATAGTACTTTAATGATGAAAGCTGAAATAAAAGTTATAGAAGCCACACATTTGACAACGAAACTTGATGATCCGAGATAGAATATCAGAGAAAAATACACATGAGATTTATATTCCAACATCACAAAGTTGATACAACTCCAGGACAACAATACTATAGCAAAAGGCAGGCATATAGCAAGCGATCAAACACTGGAGAACAAATTACACAGAGTGAACAAACACTTGAAATAACAAAATTTGCAGGCTAGAATAGTCATAGCAAATTTGCTATCCCAAAAGTAGCTCCTATTTACAATGGGCAAGTCTGCCCTTATTTATACTAAAATCAAAGGAGTAGGGAACCCTAAAATCTCCTTGATTAACCCTAACTTGCCAACTCGCAAGCTTTATTACTATTCTAAGACAAAGTACAACTAACAAACGCTTTAAAGCAAAGAAAAACTCCAACTAATACAAAGTGATTTCTTTCTAAAAATAGAATGGATGAGCTTAGGATGAAAGCAAATGCTTTAAAACAAAAAGCATCTGATTTAAAGCTACTTTATTTTGAAATGCATCCTCATCAACATTCTTACTTTTTGGTGATGTCATCCATTGATATTTTGGGAAACAATATCTTCTAAAAAGTGAGTGACCGCATCTTTGCCAGGAACACTGATACTCTGATTCTCTAACATTTCTTCACCATTTGCAACCATCTGAAGAAATTTATGAACTCTGCCCACAGCCTTGTCAAACTTCACTGTCATTGCGGCAAAACGACCCATCTTGCCGGCATTGATATCATCATTAAAATTACTGCGGACGAGAGTATGGAACTCTGCTTGCACTTCCCTAAGATCATACATGGTACCATCTTCTTTTTCATACAAACACGGGATCTGAAAAACAAAAGATCTCACAAACTTGAGAACATTTACTACCTTTTCTTTCCATTCTGTCAACTTTGAAATTATACTGTCATAAGTTTTTACTATGAAAAGATGTTGCGCCTTCCAAGTAGAAACTGTCTTCTTATCATCAATTGAATCAATAGAATCAAGTGCTATCTTCAAGTCGGAGATAATGATCTCAAACACCAGTCTATTTTCTGCCATAGTCTGCTGCAACCCCTGGATGCCTTGGCGTAAATCATGAGCGTCGTACTTTAATTGATAAAATTCTCAAAGTATAACTCTCCCTTTAGTCACAAATTCTTCCACCCAATTATTCATGTGCCTCCCATAGAGGACCAACTGACTGAACTGCCGCTGATCGGCTGGTGATTCAAGATTCGGTGAAAGCAGTAAATCAGCTTGTGATGTGCCATGGAAAAGGTTGGAAATATACTGTCGCAGCTGCCTAACTTCAGCTTTGAGAGCTGCTTTATCTTCTGCATCTTTCAACACCCTTTCCTTCAAATTATCCACCGCAACCTCGAAGAGATTTACATCTGTATGCCGAGTACTCCTACCAAGGTTAGCCTTGACAACCTTGAAGTCATCCACCTTAATATCATCAGCACTTCTATCTTTCGGTGGCATTGCAGTTTCATGGATTATTTCTCCATCTGCATTCTTTTCAATGCGAACCTGCTTCTTCAGCTTCTTGTCTGGTGTGTCTTGGTAGACGCTTTTAAGCTTTGTTAAATCCAACTAATATGAAGGCTTTCTCCTCTTCCTTCCCAGAATGTTTTCAAACTAGGATGAACCATCCTCTCTTGGAAACTCGGTTCTAACTTCATCAACTCTTGATGAACCAATATGTGTATCAGAGTTACAAACCGACAAATCTGGCTTTGAATCTATGTGGATAGGAGAAGTGCTCGGTGAAGGAGGAGAGACATGATCTAAAGGTAATGTTTCAACATGCAGCGTTGGTTCAACAGGAACTTCTGGTTCAACTGCTCGTTGTTCCTGCTAGACATGAGCTGGAGACTCATCCTTTTTCCTCTTTAACTTAGCCATTTTTGTTCCTTCTGGAAGAACACTCATAGCTTTAACCCTTCGTTTTGGTTTGGAAGTGGAAGGCTCTGATGGTTGTACAACTAGCGGCTCTGCTACCAAAATATCATCCTTCCGCTTATTCTTCAAGAATATCAAACTATTTTTAACTGCTCGACTCGTTCTTTCTTCAATGGAAGTGTTATCTTTTATTGACCAATTAACTAATGGCAACAGTTGTTGCTCAATTTGGTCTCTGAAATACGTGGGAAGTAGAACTTCACCATTTTCTGTCAAACCCTCTACATCTTCTGACAAGATATGAGACATCTGCTGAAGAGTAAACCTACTATAACTGCGTTCTCGCACTTCAAACTCATCAGCACAATTAGCTCAGAAGTCTTCAACTGCATGCGTATGCGCACAATTTTGACCAAGGTGTGATGCGCAAAAACATCACAAGGATCATATGAAGACCTCTTGTCAAAAAACTTAAGACCATACTTGGATGATTCATTACCAATTACCTTGGCATTTGCTCTAAATCTACATCTGTAAATATTCATCCCAATTGGAAAATTGAAAGCCGCCTTGCGTCTGCTACGCAAAAATGTATGAACTTCATAGGCTTGCCTCAAAAATTTCATAAATGCTATTTCATCTGTAGGATATCTCGGCAACATGGCTGGCTCTCCTGAAAAGCCATATACTCTGATGTAGGAAAAAGTGGGAAATTGGATAAACCAATCAGCCCATTCTGCCATTGCCATTCTAGCATCTGCTGAAAACCGTATATGCAACTCATTAGCCATATCTCACACTGTATGCATCAGGAATGCATCATTTACCTGCCTATAATGTCGTTCAGCCTGAGAAATTTCTAGCTGCGGGAAATGGTGATAAACATGTTGAATACCCAGAGTCCCACAACATTCAAACCTTTGAATTGACCTTGAAAAGCCATTAAATACACAAGGTATGACATCATGTGGAATTCATGAGCCCTTTGAAAATCAAGTATTTGTTGGTGGATACTATCACTGATGAGTGCCGACTAGTCATAGAATTCGATTCCATCAACAATCTGGGACATGATGTAAAATATCCAAGGCTGGAACTTGTTAGCATCTGCTTGACCCGTGATCCTGCTCAGCAGAGTAATCATTATTGCATGTTCCTCCTTGAACGCTCTGTTAGCACTAATTTTGGTCTGGATCTGAGCGCAGGATGTTGAAGGGTTTTTTCCTTTTTGGGCCCTAAGTTTCCTTGTTCATCGCTGTGATTTTCTCTATCGGCGAAACTTCTTTTTGGGTACTCAGATTTTGCTTGAACCATCGTTTTGAACCATCGCGTTGAACCCTTTTGGTTCAAGGTTCAACGATTCATGGGCTTAGGCTCCATCTTTTCCCGTCAGTGAATTCTTTGTTCATCTGTGTTATCGGCGTTGAACTTCTCGGTTGAACTTCTCTTTTGAACCATCGAGTTGAACTGGTTCAGGGTTCAATGGTTCAAAGCCTTATGATTTTGGTCTTATCGGCGTAACGTTCATCATCGGGTGGACGGTGGAGTGTTGGCCCGATGGTTTGCCTCTGGCCGATGGAAGGTTAGCGGTTTGCAAGGTTGGTTTCGGTGTGACACGTTCTATCGGGCTAATCGTTGGAGGGTTCACCGATATACAATGTTTGGCCGATGGATGTCTATCGGCGAGCGCTGTATTGTCGGCCTGAGTGTTTTGGGTTGCGCCGACGACGGGAGGTTTGGCCGATGAGGAGTCGTCGGTGTGTGTCTGGCCGATGGAGGAGCAGAGTGTAGCTCGTTGGTGCATCGACGAGACTATTGTGATCGGCTGGGGAGATTTTGGTTGCTCCGACGGTGTAAGTCACACCGACGGAGCTGGTCATCGGAGAGACTCATACTATCGGCGGAGATCTGAAGAGTTGGCCCGATGGTGCATCTCTGGCCGATGGAGGAGATTGTAATGTAGCGATCGGCAGGACAATTGAGGTCGACAGGAGATTCGTGGGCTTGGCCGATGGTGTTGATCTCAGCGATGGGCTTTGGGTGGAGGAGCGTGTGTCGAGCGTGGCAAAAGCGCTCGACACCTATTATGCAAGTGACTATGCTTTTAAACTACTAAAGTGATCTCCTCACCGTGCATGTGGGACTAATCTCCCTGTATAATTTGAAACTACGATAGAATGCGTTTTGGCGGGAATTTCTTTTTTGAAGTGCTGCGACGGTTTTCAAGCAGTCGCGGGTGGTTGAGCCATCAATGGCGACTGTAGCAGGGGCATGGGCGAGTTGTTGAACAGTCATGTACCCGATTTTTGGCGTGAGGACTTCTAGATGGTGGCATAGGGCTTGAGGCCACCATTGTCTACTTTCTGTCTCTACAACAGTAAATTTTGAGCGCCATTTCTTTGAAGGATCTGTATCTAGCGAATTTTTTGTCAAAGCCATGTAATTAATGCTGAGTACGCTTCTTTGGCTGTTATAAGCAGGAAGTGTTACTCATTTTAGGTTGTTGAAAGTTGAACATTTGGCTCTGTAATACAATACAGCTGATTTGGTTGCTCTGTACAGCAAAACCTCTGAGTTTATGTATCTCTTGTTGTACATTTTTGCATGAATCCACTGATTTCATGGTTAATTTTATATGAGAAATGCTATGTTAGCACGTGTTTTGTTAATTCTGTCTCCAGTATTGCATGTATCTTTCTTCTGAGTCTGGATATTTAAGCAATGTTTGAGACTCTAGAACAGAATTCCTGTGTTGAATGTCTGATCTTTTAACTTCTGCTCAAGGGGTAGATTAAACTGTTTTCAGATTGAATATTGGGAAGGGTATACTGCGATAGGGATGCCATAAGTATAGACAGCTTAACACTCTGTATTGGGAGATATCTGTAAGGCAGGTATCATATGTATCCCCCTGAAATCCAGTTTTAGTTGTTCATGCATATCATTCACAGGTGTATGTCTACTGACTCCAGGCCCTGGATAGGCACCGATCTAGCTTTGTCTTTGTGTTATATACCATGTCCAGCTTTGCATCCAAATATAAAATCAAAACCAAACTCTAAAACAACCATTAGGACATTAGAATTAGTTTTAGGATCCAAGTCCTCTGTCTACAACTGCAAATAGGCCCTGTTAGCACTAATTTTGGTCTGGATCTGAGCGCAGATGTTGGAGGGTTTTTTCTTTTTGGGCCCTAAGTTTCCTTGTTCATCGCTGTAACTTTCTCTATTGGCGAAACTTCTTTTTGAGTGCTCAGATTATGATTGAACCATCGTTTTGAACCACCGCGTTGAACCCTTTTGGTTCATGGTTCAACGGTTCAAGGCTTTGTGTTTGTGTTCGGCAAGTGTTCTTTTTGAAGTGCTCCGTTCTTGGTTGAGCCATCCGTTTGAACCGGTTCATGGTTCAAAGGTTCGGAGCTTTATGTTTTTGGTTCAACGGAGTGATCGGCATCATCGGTGAACTGTTTCTTGGTCCCTCCAATAGGTTTGGTTTGGCCGATGGATGTTCATCGGCATAACATTGAAGATCGACATAGGCATTTTGGGTTTGGCCGATGGCTTCGGTCATACCGACGGAGATGGGAAGCCAAGTTGCCATCGGCGTGACTTTTGTTATCGGCGAGCGCTGCTTTTGGGTTGGCCGATGGTTTTTGTCTTGGCGACGGGTGTTTTTTTGCTTGGCCATCGGTGAGACTTGTTTTATCGGCCTAGTCGATGGAAGTTGGCCCGATGGTCTATCTCTGGCCGATGAAGGGAAGTGTTGTGTATGGTCTTCAGCGTGACTTGTGTTGTCGGCGAGGATGGATTGTGGTGGGCCGACAGTGGGAGGTCTCGCCGATGAAGGAGCAGAGTATAATTTGTTGGTGCATCGGTGAGAGTGTGGTCTATCGGCAGAGGGATCTTTTGCTTGGCCGACGGTATTGGTCTAGCCGACAGGGGATTGCGGTGGCTTCATCGGTGTAACTGATGAGATCGGCGAAGGTTTGGATGGTTGGCCCGATGATGCATCTCTGGCCGATGGAGAAGCGAAGGTAGCGGTCGGCGAGACCGTTGAGATTGGAAGGAGAATTCTGGGGTGTGCCGATGGCTCAGGTCTTGGCGATAGGCTTTGGACAAAGGCTTATGCGTCGAGCGCGGCAAAAGCGCTCGACATTTGTTATGTGTGCGACCATGTTTTTAAAGTGCTAAGGGAGTCTCCGCACTATGCATGTGGGATTAATCTCCCTACATTATTTGAAACCTGCGAAGAGGTGCGTTTTGGCGGGAACTTCTGTTTGAAACACAGCGACGGTTTCCAAGTGAAACGCGGGTGGTTGAGACCTTTAATGGCGACAATGCAGAGATATGGGCAATGGTACAAGCGATCAGGTTGCCCGATTTTTGAGTAAAGACTCCCAGATGGCGGCGTAGGGCTCGAGGATTCTCTTGTCTATTGCTACAATAAATTTTGAGCGCCATTCCTTTGAAGGATTTGTATCTGGCGAATTTTTTGTCAAAGCCATGTAATTAATGCTGAGTACGCTTCTTTGGCTGTTATAAGCAGGAAGTGTTACTCATTTTAGGTTGTTGAAAACTGGACATTTTGGTCTGTAATAAGATACAACTGGTTTTGGTTGCTCTGTGCAGCAAAACTTGCGAGTTTATGTATCTCCTGTTGTACGTTTGTGCATGAATCCACTGATTTCATGGTCAATTTTATATGAATAATGCTATGTTTGCATGTGTTATGCTGATTCTGTCTCTAGTTTTGCATGTATCTTTCTTCTGAGTCCAGGCATTCAAGGAATGTCTGAGATTCTAGAACATAGAATTCCTGTGTTGAATGTTTAATCTTTTAACTTCTGCTCAAGGGTAGATTAAACTGTTTTCAGATTGAATATTGGGAAGGGTATACTGCAATAGGGATGCCATAAGTATAGACAGCTTAACACTCTGTATTGGGAGATATCTGTAAGGCAGATATCATGTATATCCCCCTGAAATCTAGTTTTAGTTGTTCATGCTGATCATTCACAGGTGTATGTCTACCGACTCCAAGCCCTGGATAGGCACCAATCTAGCTCTGTGTTGAGGTTATATACCATGTCTAGCTTTGCATCCAAAAATTAAATCAAACCATTTCATCCTTCCACCTGTTAGTTGTAGGAGTAGGATTAGGATCCCTGCGTACTCTCATACCCAACCAGACATATATGTCCAAGAATGTTGCCAACCTTGTGATTTGTTATACAAATCTTGGTCCTTACGTGAGAGTATTCTGCCTGTTGCTGTCAAGTTATATCTTTCTGTCATTGAGCTAGTTAAGGTCATACTTTTATCAAATAGGGACACCCCCCTTGGTGCGGCAGAACCAGAAGTGAAGGGGAGGAGCTCACGCAACCTCCTGTATTCAGTTGGCTGAATCTGCCTGTGCATTAGAACTGGAAAACCCTAATGCTGATTCAAAAGAAAAACCAACAAAATGGCGACTCTGCTGGGGAGATCAATGTTATATCCATGAAAGTTTGAGTCTACGAGATTGAAGAATTAGGCCTAGATGTGTTTGTTGTAGCAGAGAAAAAGGTTGTATATGTGACTCTGCTGGTGGATGACCCAGAAAGAAAGAAATCAATTTGCAGCTTCAGCTTGTTTGAAGCTCATTCCTCTTCAAGGAGGTGGCGACTCTGCATCAAAGAACCTGATAAAAGAACAAAATCAGTCAGAGAAGAATTTGCAGCTCCTGCAACATATCCAGGTATTTCATATTGTTTGACAGACTCCCTATTTGGTGAGATAGCACTGGTTAAAAGGGAAACATTGGTGAAAGCAGAGCTTGCATGCTTTTATTAGAACTTATTCTGTATTTCAAAGGGCATGCAATGTTGCTAAAAAGACTCATTTAAAGGACTTTAGGAAAGTTTGAAAAAACAGTCTAAATTTTGAGTGCCTAAAGTCATTGTTTGTAGAAAATCTGAGTAGAGAGGAGGGTTGCAAAAACATAAAGGATGTATTATCAGCCTATGCACCCTTGTGAAGTGTCAAGTGCAAAAATGTATAGTAGTCAGTCCCAACAATGTAATAAAAGAAGTTTCAACATAGACAGATATAAGCCCATAAATTTCAGTGGCATTTGTGGCTATCCAAATGCTCTTCCACCTAAAATCATATTTTTTTTGCCTAAATTTAATGGTATAAAGGATGAATCAGCTGAGAGACATTTGCAACAGTTTATAAATGTGATAGATGACTTTGAGATTGACCATGAGGATGTGGTTATGAGATTATTTGTTCAATCTCTAGATGAAGATGCAAGGGACTGGTTTTCCTACCTTCCAGCTCACTCTGTCAGCTCTTGGCATGGTTTTAAATCTGCATTTCTAGTACAATATGGTGAAAGAATCTCTGAATATGCAGTTATTAGTAATTTTATGTACATCCATATTGAAGAAGGTGAGTTGATCCCAGCCTTTAACCTCAGATTTATGAGGGCATTGAATAGAATTCCAGAATGCATGAAACCTAATGATGCACTGTGCTTAGTTGTCTATTTGGGAGCTTTTGATAAGAAAATGAGTTACAGATTAAGAGACAAGGAGCCCACCACATTGCATCAGGCACATCAGTTTGCAATAGATATTGAAAACAATTGGAGGTATGGAATACAAAAGGGTTATTTTTCTGAAAATTTTTGTTGTCCTGCAGCACCCGATGTTAATGAAAGATTTAATTCAGGAGTTGACAATGAATGTCAAAGTATTCACACCCCTGTTGTCCCAGTTTTTGCATCATTTCAAGTTGATGATGTTTCTGTTATAAAGGAGGATGTCTTGTTTTGCCCAACAAATGAAGTTGAAAACAATGGTTTTTCAAGTAATATTTACATACCAGCCCTTATCAAAAACCCATCATGTTTAAATGATCCAGTTGTGCAAGGTTGTGATCATGTGGATCAACAGTCAGTATCAGTTTCATCAGGAAGTATTAGAGGGATGGAGAATGATGTAGATAGCTCAACTTCAGAATGCATTGAAACAGCAGAAATCTTGTATATGGGGCAATCAGTTGATAGAAATGATATCCATGATCAATTCATGGATCAGGTTTGTTCTTCTTATGACTCTGGATCTGATAGTACTAAAGAAGAATTGGAGTATCATGAAGAAGAAGCAGAGGCCTTTGCGGTGAGTGTTAATCCCCTTTATGATGAGTCTACAGATGCCTTTGATGCTGTGAATCTTGACTTTCAGTGGTGTAGGATTAATCCTCTTTTTGAGGATGATGATGAATATAAGGAGACTATTGACCTTGGTGTTACATTAGTTTGTGAGTGGGGGGCATATGAATTAGATATCTTCAGTTCTTGTGAAGATACTATGGATTTGCAAACTATGAATGATGGATGTTCATCATCACCTGGTTTAGATATGTGCAACATTGGGTGTGTGGATCAGGATTTGTTTTCAATATCAGTAGATATTGGGGGTCTCATTTTTTCTGAGTATTTTGAGTTTTTGGATCAGCTGGATGAGTGCCTGATGGTGTGCAGTAACCAGATAAATGATGAAGACTGCCAAGAGCAGTATGATGTACCATCTGAAGAGTATAACATGCATATGTTGCTTAATGCTGAAGGATTTTTTAGCATGTATGGTTGCATGTTTGATTTTGAAATGCAGAGTGACAGAGGCAGTACTACAAGTGGCAAGCTGTCAAAGGTGGTGGAATATCTAATTGAGCAAATGACCTTATGGACAAACTATGCCAATTTTTTTAGTTGGGATTGGGATCTTTCAGTTTGGAATCAGGCATTTGGCAGGAAAAAATTTTGGTTCTTCCTTTTTGGCTACCCGGGGCCACCCAAGTGATGACTAAAAATATAGTTTTTGTGCAGGTTGGTGCAATGATCGACTCTCTTGCCCAATAGATATGGCCCAATCTGCGAAACCAGAGATTCTGAGGTCCTCGCTGCAGTTTTGCACCTGCACGTCCCCAGACAGAGCCAGTGTTGGCACTAATTTTGGTCTGGATCTGAGCGCAGATGTTGGAGGGTTTTTTCTTTTTGGGCCCTAAGTTTCCTTGTTCATCGCTGTAACTTTCTCTATCGGCGAAACTTCTTTTTGAGTGCTCAGATTATGATTGAACCATCGTTTTGAACCACCGCATTGAACCCTTTTGGTTCATGGTTCAACGGTTCAAGGCTTTGTGTTTGTGTTTGGCAAGTGTTCTTTTTGAAGTGCTCCGTTCGGCGTTGAACTTCTCGGTTGAACCATCCGTTTGAACCGGTTCATGGTTCAAAGGTTCGGAGCTTTATGTTTTTGGTTCATCAGAGTGATCGGCATCATCGGTGAACTGTTTCTTGGTCCCTCCGATAGGTTGGGTTTGGCCAATGGATGTTCATCGGCATAACATTGAAGATCGACATAGGCATTTTGGGTTTGGCCGATGGCTTCGGTCATACCGACGGAGATGGGAAGCCAAGTTGCCATCGGCGTGACTTTTGTTGTCGGCGAGCGTTGCTTTTGGGTTGGCCGATGGTTTTTGTCTTGGCGACGGGTGTTTTTTTGCTTGGCCATCGGTGAGACTTGTTTTATCGGCCTAGTCGATGGAAGTTGGCCCGATGGTCTATCTCTGGCCGATGAAGGGAAGTGTTGTGTATGGTCTTCGGCGTGACTTGTGTTGTCGGCGAGGATGGATTGTGGTGGGCCGACAGTGGGAGGTCTCGCTGATGGAGGAGTAGAGTATAATTCGTTGGTGCATCGGTGAGAGTGTGGTCTATCGGCAGAGGGATCTTTTGCTTGGCCGACGGTATTGGTCTGGCCGATAGGGGATTGCAGTGGCTTCATTGGTGTAACTGATGAGATCGGCGAAGGTTTGGATGGTTGGCCCGATGATGCATCTCTGGCCGATGGGGAAGCGAAGGTAGCGGTCGGCGAGACCGTTGAGATCAGAAGGAGAATTCTGGGGTGTGCCGATGGCTCAGGTCTTAGCGATAGGCTTTGGACAAAGGCTTATGCGTTGAGTGCGGCAAAAGCGCTCGACATTTGTTATGTGTGCGACCATGTTTTTAAAGTGCTAAGGGAGTCTCCGCACTATGCATGTGGGATTAATCTCCCTACATTATTTGAAACCTGCAAAGAGGTGCGTTTTGGCGGGAACTTCTGTTTGAAACGCAACGACGGTTTCCAAGTGAAATGCGGGTGGTTGAGACCTTTAATGGTGACAATGCAGAGATATGGGCAATGGTACAAGCGATCAGGTTGCCCAATTTTTGAGTAAAGACTCCCAGATGGCGGCGCAGGGCTCGAGGCTTCTCTTGTCTGTTGCTGTAATAGGGATGCCATAAGTATAGACAGCTTAACACTCTGTATTGGGAGATATCTGTAAGGCAGATATCATGTATATCCCCCTGAAATCCAGTTTTAGTTGTTCATGCTGATCATTCACAGATGTATGTCTACCGACTCCAAGCCCTGGATAGGCACCAATCTAGCTCTGTGTTGAGGTTATATACCATGTCCAGCTTTGCATCCAAAAATCAAATCAAACCATTTCATCCTTCCACCTATTAGTTGTAGGAGTAGGATTAGGATCCCTGCGTACTCTCATACCCAACCAGACATATATGTCCAAGAATGTTGCCAACCTTGTGATTTGTTATACAAATCTTGGTCCTTACGTGAGAGTATTCTGCCTGTTGCTGTCAAGTTATATCTTTCTGTCATTGAGCTAGTCAAGGTCATACTTTTATCAAATAGGGACACCCCCCTTAGTGCGGCAGAACCAGAAGTGAAGGGGAGGAGCTCACGCAACCTCCTGTATTCAGTTGGCTGAATCTTCCTGTGCATTAGAACTTGCAAACCCTAATGCTGATTCAGAAGAAAAACCCACAGGCCCAAAGCTAGCCCCTTTGCTCTTATCTTACAGTTTTGGTCTACTTACAGGAGGACTTATCTGTTTTCTGTCAGCATCCCAGCCTTGTATGTATATCCTCATAGATGTTGAGTAGGGAATACCCCCCTAGGTTTTGCAGAGCCTGAAGAAGAAGAGGAGATAAAATATAGAGTTTATCTCCCACATTGTTGGCCCCTGGCCCAGAGATCCTGTTGATCATTGATGGCTACCTTGTAGGGAAATCTGGGAATAAGCATCCAGTCTGGGAAAAAACTAATACGCTCTATGTCCAACATTCTTTGGCATGACATTCTGCTTTTCTTTTAACCACCTCTGACCAATCTTTTTCCTGTATTTTTCTTTATCATTGTTCCAAACCCTCTTGCATTCTTCAATTGAAACAGTTAAGTTTTCCCTCCAAATTGGTACTGTAAAACACTTCTCAATGTCATTTGGCCTCAGGCTACAGAGCACACGTCCATCTCTTGATTGAATTTCTCTTGTGACCGAATTGTAATGCGTCATGCAAGCAATTACAAATTTGATACTTTGCACTGTGATGGGAAAGGATGCTGCTGCAAGCAAACCGGAGTGTCCTAGATTCCTGATAACATTATTTCCTGCATCCTTCAAAGAATGTAAATTGATCACTGGAAGTACTTTATGCAAGTCTGTGTCACAAGTTCTCAGGTAATCGTGAACCAACGTCATTTTGAGTCTGATTTGTGTTGGAGAGTATTGCATACTGAAAGATTTGAAAATTGACTGTGAACACGCCTATGTCGGAAAAATATTGGACAAATGGCTGAAAATTACTTGCTGATTTTTAGAAAAAAACATAATTCGAGCAAAAAAGTTGGCACATGGGTTTTGTAGGCAATTCCATTTTGAAACAACCTAGATTGTCAGATTTTGAAAAAGTGGAGACTTTCCTGAAAAAGCAACAAAAAAGCAGATTCCCAAAAAAAGCAAAACTCCCAATCTTCAAGAGGATGAAATTCTGGATGGACCCATCTCAACGAAAACTGAAAAAGCTTTGGTCCAATTCCTGAAAAATGATCCCCTAGAAAAAAGGACCTTGAAAAAGCGTGCCTCCCTGCTTCCTCAACCCGAAACTATGAAAAACACTGAAAAAACACTTCGTTTGAGCCTTCGAATCTTTGTTGAAAGAAAAATATGTCTTCTTCCTCTGGATGCAACCTGCAAAAGATAATGAAATAAAGAAGCCAAATGCTTGTCTTTATAGATCTTTAGGGCGAAAAAGCAGCTTTCTATGTGAAAGAATAAAACTTGGATCTCATCCATGAAGAAAGCAACTTTTAAAGCACAAATCCAAGTGGATGTCTTCGAATAGGAAAAATCCCTATTTTGTAGCTGCCTATGGCTTCATGTGTAAGACGAAAAATATCTTCTTTTGACGATGTCATTGAACACACGAGTTGACAGAAGTGTTAGCCAATTTTTCTTCGTTTTTGACACTTCTACACTCGTTTTGACTCAAGCATGGCCTGTCTCTGACTTCAACAAGATGGCAAAATGTCATCGTTAACTGAAAAAGATGACTGATCCTGACATTTTGGAGATCTATCAACCGAGATTCCATCCCCAGCCTCCAACTGACGATTTGGCATCGTTCAATTGTGAATTTGACTTCTGGAAACGACCACCGGGCGAAGATCGGGAACAAAGGCTATCAGAAAACACTGCAGACCATGAAAAATTCTATATCTGGTGAATCTGGGCGCCCCTAGCCTCCAGGGGCACTTGACTTCTCATGCCTTAGTCATTTTTCTGAAGATTTCAACTTTTTCAACTTTTCGATCTACGTGCGTGTTCTGGTGGCTGTGGACCCCTGTTTGGCTGTCGATTTCTGTCTGCTGGAACAAAACTGAGTCTGATGATCTGGTAGATAAGCAGGCCTGATGAAAATTGAGCTGACTGTACTCTTTGTCTACCTCGAGGAACGTGCCAAACTGACTGTTGTGAACCGGATTGGGCTGACGGAGGGAGATTAACATTTTCTAGAAAAACTTAGAAAATAATCTAACTCTGGTGAGACTGGGGGCCCCAAGCCTCCTGGGGTGCTTGGTTTTCCGTGCCTTCAATTTTTTTTTGAAAATTTCAACTTCCATGTCATTTCTCATTTTTCCATGCCAACAACCTCTGTTTGATCTTCGTTTTCGGCTGTCCGGGTGACTGCTGAGGTAGGACCGGGGATGATCTGAGCAGCCTGGACATATCTATGATGAAATCCCAACTTTTACTGACGTTTGACTGAGTTTGACCAAGTTTGACCAACCAGGAACGAGCTGACGGAGGCATTTTTGATGTTTCTTGAAAAACGTGAAAAAAAAATCTAACACTAGAGAAGTTGGGCACCCCTAGCCTCTAGGGGTGTCTGAAATCTTCAGACTTAACCATTTTTTTGTTTTTCAACTCTCGTTTGCAACTTGCTTCGTTTTGCGTGCTGACAACTGCTTCTTGATGTCGATTTTGACTATTTCATCAGCCAACTGCCACTAGGTGGTGAATGAACTAGATAGCCTGGGTACATCTGACGAGTTTTCTAGCTTTTCAGGACCTGATGATCAAAATGACTGCTTTTATGCCCACTGGAATGGATTGATGGACACATTTCTCGCCTTTTCTCGAAAAACACAAAAAATTTCGAACACTGGTGGGACTGGGCGACCCAAGCCTCCTGGGGCGCCTGAAATCTTCAGACTTAACCAAATTTCATGATTTCTAGATTTTTCTCCTCACCTTGTATCCATCCTGCTCTATTTTGCGTGCTTCGTCGAGTCGATGACTGTTCGTCGGTTCTGCGTCATTGGAACAGTGTTGAAAACATGAGGATGAGCTCTGGCAGATGAACTTCCTCCATTGAAAACTTCAGAGCTCATGCTTCTCCTTTCGAAAAAGCAGAAATGACCCAATAGAGAAAACTCGATACTTTGTAGATTCCATCTAGACCATGCTGATTGTGAAGCAAAATCGACCAATGAGAATCAAGCGCGACACCTGAGTCGGAGATTCTATTTTTAGAAACTTTCTATTTTTATAAAGTTTTGCTAGCATCCATATCTCATAAAACCCAACAAACCTAATTTGATGTCTATTTTTAGAAATTTTGCTTTTTTGACTTTTTGACGAAAAATTTTCTAGACTTGCTCAAAATGCCTTAATGAAGTAAAATTTTTGATTGGGTACAACATGCCTTTGACATCGAATTCTTTTACATTCTCGTCCATACATCTTGGATAATTAATCCAACAATCTCCACAACAAACTCTTTGATATCAATGACACCCATCTTGTCCATGCACCTTTTACATCAATGACAACTATCTTGTCCATGCACCTTTGACATCAATGACAACATTCCAACAACATCAAATACAACCTATAACACCACAATCTACACTCCAACAACTACATGCAAAGCTTTGATACCAATATGATTTGTGATTAGATTGGTTAAGCCAATGTTTTAAATCATTAACATGAATATTGTCTTATGATTGAATTGTTTGACTATACACAAATTTAGTAAGATGCCCATTAACATCAATTCATAGAGTAATCATATTGCATAAATTACATGAAATGCTGAGAAATAAACATGTAAACATGGAAAATAAACATACACAACATACCCACAACAGTAAACACACAAAATTTACCCTGGAGAAACCTAGTGTAGGAAAACACTAGCAAGTGGGTGTCTCCAATCCATTATCACCAGTGAATGCAAGTTTATAAGCTCACAAGGCTATAGCGAATGATAATCAACCCATCTTCCGTGGTCTACATCTCACAATCTTTGTTTTATGCTACTCTATTCCCACCATGCTCTGCAATACCGAACTCAAACTCTAGATGATTGTTCAATTCCTCTCCAAGATTCTCTTTTACCCAAAGCATACTGTAAGAGGAACAACAGAAACCTCCAAACAACATACCAACCTAATACACAGCATACAAATTAGTCTATCTTCCAATATGGATGATTGCTTTAATTTCTGTCTTATTCAGGACAGTTTGGGTTCTGAACAAACCCATTGCTAGTTTTCTGGGACAGGTTCAATCATCACTGAATCCATCATGTGTTAATTAGAACGGGTTCAATCCAGCACAAAACCATCTCTAAGACCTGATTTTTCAAATAAAAATTCAAGTCAGAATTTGCAGAAAACTTTGTTGGGCTTGTCCACTACTTTGTAGATACTTTGCACCTGTTTCAACACTTTATAGACACCTTGAAAATTCGACCTCAGTCTAATATAAGTTAGGAGTGATCAAATTACATAAGGACGATTCTCTAGGGATCATAAAAGCCTCTTAGAGTTCCTACAACAATACAGATACAACCAAGGTGAAGTAAATTATATCACAATTGGATCCAATTTGGATCATTCATTCCAACTAATTTTTCTGTGTGAATTGGATTTATTATATCCCTGTTCTTTTTGGAAGAAATGTCAAACTTCTAAGTGCAGCCTTTGAATTTGAATAATTTATTTAAATCTATGTATGCTTATCATTTTCATGTTATTAATAAGCAATTAGCTTTACAATTGTTCAAAGTAGTATCCAAACAGGGAAGACTCCGAATATTTCTCATGATTTTTTTTTTCCCAAATTAGGAGGCTTTCATTAAACAATCTTAATGGAACATTACCGCCAGAGCTTGGTAACCTAACTCAGTTGGAAATACTGTAAGTTTGATGTATTGTACCTTGGAACTACTACTTTTGAAATGTAACAATGGACAAACATATGCTTCATAAAATTTGTGCATTCAGGGTTATTCTCATATTGATATTTTGTTCTTTTTATTTCTGTGCTTGATTTCATTTTGAATATTAAAATTACAATATTTTCTAGCATACTAGAATGCAACAATTTGTTTGAATAGCATCAAACTGTATCCTTCATTTGAGAAGGAACTCTATCACCTGTAATATCCCAAATGGGGATATTTTCTCCTATTTTGGATTCCCGGGCTTTCCAAACGAATCTTGTTTGGAATGACTGATTTTTCTAACTTTGAAATCTGCCCTAATTTTTGTACTTTAGATTTCTGCCCAAAACCCTAATTTCTGATTTTGTTTTCTTCTCTTAAACATGCAATCATAATGCACAAATATGCATCCAAACATAGCACATAATGATGGCAAATGATACTAAACATTACAACTCACATCTCCCATGAATTACACAATGAAATACACATTTTAGGGCGATCAAAACCAACATCCAAGTCTGATTAAACTCTGCTGCTACAACTGAAAGTTCTGATCTGAAATTTCAATGGATCCTAAGGCATAAACAAATCAAACATTGCCCAGAATTTCTGTAATGTCTTGAACTAGGGTTTTGACCAAAATTTCTGAATTTTCAATTTTTGATTATCCAAACCCTAGATCTGAATTGTGATTTTTATTTCCGCACCTTATAAATTGGATTTCACCAAGCATAGAATATAGTCCAAAACATATAAAAGTGATGGCAATTGAAGATATGCAATTGTAGTTCTATCATCCATGAATTTCACCATGAAATACATAATCAACATACATAAAACAGAATGCAAGTCTGCTGCTCCAAATTCAATAGATAAAATGGAAATTACATCTAGTTTATGGCTTAAACATAGCCAACAAGTCATGCACAAGGCTGCTGCTACAAATCAGACCTGAAAACTATTCCTCAACATACCAATTAGATTGTGATCTAAATGCTTCTGGATTTGACTGTGTTATTTTTTTTCCCTCATAACAAGGACTGTGGAAAATTAATGACTACCAATACCAATTAGATGTCAAAGATGCCAAACAAGGTGAATGAATTCCTCCAAAACTGATCAGCACTCCTCCAAGATGATGAATGATTGTCAAGTCTTCAAAGAGGCTGTAATATCCCAAAACGGGATATTTTGGACACTTTCGGATTTTAGGATCGTTTAAAATGCCTAACTTAGATTTCTGCCCAAACTGTAATCTCTGATTTCGTTTTCTGCACTTAAGCTTGCAATTATAACACACAAAAATGCATTCAAACATGGCATAACATGATGGCAAATGAAACTAAACATTACAACTCACAACTCCCATGAATTACACCATGAAATACACATTTTAGGGCAATCAAAATCAATGTCCAAGTCTGATGTAACTCTGCTGTTACAAACTGAAAATGAAATTACATCCAAAGCATAGACCAATCATACCAAACTCCAATCAGATCTCTGCTGTTACAAATCAGACCTTGAAATAAGCTGATCCAATTCAAAACAATAGCAAATAGAACTTAGAAAAATGATGGGAAAGATCTCCAAAAGGCTGCACTCCAACTAGGGCTTGAAACCCTAGGTCTTCAATCATCAAAACACAATAGAATGCAATCCCAAAAGGTGCGTTCAGGTCTGCTACAAATCAGCTAGGGTTTTGCTGCTCCAAATGATGAAAATGTCTTCACAATAACCTAGCAATCTCCTCCAAATGATGGCACACAAGTCTATTCCAAATGCTGCTCCAAAGATGATAATTTTCTGCTCAAAAGGGCGATGAGATGCTGCTCCAACAGTTGATTAGAATTCTGCTCCAAAGGGTGATGAAATGCTGCTCCAAAAGCTGATTAGAATTCTGCTCCAAACTTCGTAATCCTCCAATGAAGTGCAAGTAGACCTTCATTATGAAGTCTTCCCAAGATGAACTAGGGTTTCGTCTAATTCACCTCATATTCAAGGGTTTTCGTCCTTGGAATATGCTTCTCTAAATTGCAGACCCAAAAGGAATAAAATGATAGTTGAATGATGATTGAAATGATCCAAAATAACTTGCTTTTATACATGTTTTCTTTGCCTTTTTCAATCTGGCCGACCTAGGCAATCTTTTATTAATTGTTTTATTGTTTTTCCCTCTCAAAGAGGCTGACCTACCTTAATTTTCTTTATTTTATTAGTTTTCCCATAAAGAGGGCCGACCCAACTCTTGTGGAGAAAATTGGCCAACTCCCACACTCAAAATGCCTCACAAAATTAGCGAAGTGTGAAAATTGGCTCCAAGTCTCCTTATTAGGTGATCACTCCAAAAAAAGGGACATTACAGAGGCCTCTAGATTTGTTGGCATTTCAATTCGCACCTCTGGAATGCGAGTTGGAAACGGACAACTATGCACAGATAAATTGCTCTCCTATTATGAGGGGGAGTTCCCTTTTTGCTGATGTTCGCTGAAAAGATAAATAAAACAAATTTGCCTATCTTCTTTTTGATTCTCAGCTGCGAGCACAAGGTTATAAAACTCTTTTCACTACAGTTGTAATGTCCCCATTTTTAGGCCCTCGTGCAGTTTGGATGGTGCTGGTTTCTGGGGTGGTTCCAACACAGCCAGAGCAGAGTTTTTGTTGCTCAACAGGGTTCAGATGGACAATTGGAGTTGATCGACACTTTTTGCGCCTGATTCAGACAACTTGTCCAAGACTTACTATTTTTAGTAAGTCCCTATTTTTTAGGAGGTATGGGATCAGGCCCTGTTTGACCAGTTGGGAGTTCCTATTTTTTAGGGATGTTTCTTTTGTCAGCAGTTTCTACTTTTTAGGAGTTACTATTTATAGTAACCTGCTATTTTGGGACTTCGTGTCAATTGACCCTTGTAGGCTAGAGCAGATGGTTAGGGGTCTTATTTTGACAGTATTCGATGTGGCTTCGTCTTCAGTGATCAGTGAGAGTTCAGGTTTGACCTTCGTTGGACTCCGTTTGGCACACTTACTATTTATAGTAAGTTACTTTTTTAGGGAGTCGGGGTTTCTATTTATAGCAGGGCACCTGGACAGGTCTCAGATGCAGTGTCGACCAATGTTTGGGCCTTTGCAGATGTTTCAGGACTCAGTGGTGCGTACTTACTATTTATAGTAAGTCATATTTTAGGGTTACTATTCTTGGCAAGGCACCTGACATTAGTGGAGTTGCAGAGGGACACCTTGGTTTTCAGTTGGGTTAGTCGAGCCGGTTTCATTAATTATATCATTATAGTATCATTAATAAAGGGTACTTTATTAATGATTACTTTTTATAAAGTTAAAATATAAAGTTATTTAATGAATGGGGCCATGACCCATCATTAATGAATTATAAAGGCAAATTATAAAGTGGCTCTAAAACCAAGGTAAATAAAGTTATATCAAAAGCAAATATTCAAATATTATTTTTAATGATCAAAAAGCAATTTGGAAAGTCGTGCATGTTATGAGGAAAATATATAAGCTCTCAAAAGCCAAATCAACCTCATTATTTTATGAGCATTTGACTTTGGGAAATGTGTGGAGAGCTTTGGAAATTGTGTGAGATCAAGGTTTGCAGATTTATCAGCCATTGAAGACTGAAAATTCTTCATTGGAAAGTTGATTTGAGGTGGTGAAAGATCCACTGAATTTTGGCTGTTGAAGGACTTCATTCAGGGGTCCTCATTGTGCAAAATTGGAGAAAATTCATAGAGATTTCAGAAGTTTACAATGGTTTGAAGATTAATCATTTGACGAACTTAAATATATGCTGCTGTTACATTTCCAGCTGTTAGAGCTTTCTTCATTTGGCACGTGGAAATCATATTGGTGCAGATTTAGAGTATTTATCTCCGGAACTAGTAAGGGCTTTTAAATAGCTGATTGAAGACTCTATTTTCAGTGGTGTGAGGATCATTCTCTCTGCTGTATGACTGCTGCAAACTTTATATTTTATTCTGGCATCCATTTTCAGAGGGTTTCAAGGCATGTTTACTTGTGAGTTCATGAATTATAACTCCTGGATTTTCTGGGTATTGTTGTTTTAGATATTAGGGGTATTTTATGAACTGGGTTGTCAATACATTGTGAAAATACTAAGTATTTAAGATGGTATAAAAATTTGGAATTTTCAACTGTGTATTCCCAATGCAATTTCAGTTTTGAGTCAAAAAATTATTATTGCAACATCTCCTATTTTTTTGCATTAACTTGTTGTATCAAACATTGCCAATATATCACAAACATTCATCATTTGCCAAGCTTCAGAAACCGGAGAACTAGAGGGGTTCTTATAGCAGTAGAGGTTTTTCCTTTTTTAAAACTTCTAACTACAGCTAGGCCTAAACTAATGACGCTTTTGATTGTCTGAGTAAACACATAGCACATAAATCAAAAGTGGACAAGGAATGATTTGTTTTTAACACAAAAACCTGAATAAGTTTCTCCCAGATTCACATCATAAGACTCATTTTACTTTAATGATAAAAGATGAAAGAAAATTTATGCAAGCCACACATCTGATGACAAAACCTGATGATTAATGAGATAGAAAATCAGAGCAAAAGGCAGGCATGAGACTTCTATTCCAATATCATAAAGTTGATACAACTCCAGGACAACAATACTGTAGCAAAAGGCAGGCATATAGTATGCGATCAAACACTGGAAACAGATTACACAGAATGAATGAGCACTTGGAATAACAAGATTTGTAGACTAGAATAGGCACAACAAATTTGCTATCACAATTACCATTACCATTTCTCCTTCTGATTCTCGTTACTTACAATGGGCAAGGCTGCCCTTATTTATACTAAATCAAAGGAGTAGGGAACCCTAAAATCTCCTTGATTTACCCTAACTAACTTGCCAACTCTCAAGCTTTATTCCTATTCTAAGAGAAAGATAAAACTAACAAACGCTTTAAAGCAAATTGCTTTAAAACAAAGAAAACTCCAACTAATACAAAATGATTTCTTTCTAAATAAAGAATGGATGAGCTTAGGATAATGCTTTAAAACAAAAAGCATCTAATTTAAAGCTGCTTTCTTTTAAGTCACATTCTCATCTACATTCTCGCTTTATGGTGATGTCATCCATTGATATTCTGGGAGATAATATCATCTAAAAAGCGCGTGACCGCATCTTTGCCAGGTACATTGACACTCTCTAGGATGATATTCTGGCTTTCCAACATTTCTTCACCATTTGCAACCATGTGAAGGAGTTCATGGACTTCACCCACAGCTTTATCAAACTTCACTGTCATTGCGGCAAAATGATCCATCTTGTCGGCATTGATATCACCATTAAAATTGTTGCCGATGAGAGTTTGTAACTCTGTTTCTACTTCCCTGAGATCATACAGGGTACCATCTTTTTCATCCGAACACGGGAACTGAGAAACAAATGCTCTCACAAACTTAAGAGCATTCACACTTTTTCTTTCCATTCTGCTAACTCTGAGGTTAAATTGTCTTAAGTTTTCACTGTGAAACGATACTGTGCTTTCCAAGTAGAAACTATCTTCTTATCTTCAGTTGAATCAACAGAATTATGTGCTATCTTCAAGTCAGAGATAATGATCTCAAACACCGATCTATTTTCAGCCAAGGTCTGCTGTAACCCCTGAATGCCTTGACGCAGATCATGGGTGTTATACTTTAATTGATAGATCTGTGAAAGTACAACTCTTCTTTTAGTCACAAATTCTTCCACCCAATCTTTCATGTGCCTCCCATAGATGACCAATTGACTGAACTGTTGTTGATTAGCCGGTGATTCTAGATTTGGAGGAAGTAGTAAATCAGCCTGTGAAGTGCCATGAAAAAGATTGGAAATGTACTGCCGCAGCTGCCTAACTTCAGCCTTGAGGGTTGCTTTATCTTCTCCATCTTTCAACACCCTCTCCTTCAAATTATCCGCTGCAACTTCAAAAGATTTACATCTGTATGCCGGGTACTCCTACCAAGGCTAGCCTTGGCAACTTTGAAGTCATCAACATCAATATCATCAACATTTGTCTTCTGGCAGTGTTGCAGTTTCAAGGATCATTTCTCCATCCGCTTTCTTTTCAATGCAAATTTGCTTCTTCAGTTTCCTGTTTAGTGTGTCCTAGTAGATGCTTTTGATCTCTGTCAAGTCCAACTGATATGATGGCTTTCTCATCTTCCTTCCCAGAATGTTTTCAAGCCAGGATGAGCCATCCTCTCTTGGAAACTCGGTTCTAACTTCATCAACTCCTGATGAACCAATATGTGTATCAGAGTTATGAACCGGCGAATCTGGCTCTGAATTAATGTGAATGGGAGAAGAACTTGGTGAAGAAGGCAGAGAAACATGAATTGAAGGCAATGTTTCAACATGTGGTGCTGGTTCAACAGGAACTTCTGATGCAACTGTTGGTTGTTCCTGCTGAATATGAACTGGAGACTCAACCTTTTTCCTCTTCAACTTGTCATCTTTGTTCCTTCTAGAAGGACGCTCATAGCCTTAGTTCTTTGTTTTGGTTTAGAAGTGGAAGGTTCTGATGGTTGAACAATTGGCGGCTTTGCAACCGGAATGACTTCCTTCCGCTTATTTTTCAAGAATATCAAACTGTTTTTGACAACTCGGTTCGTTCTTTCCTCAATGGAGGTGTTCTCTTTGGCTGACCAATTAACTGGTGGCAATGATTGTTGCTCAACCTAATCTCTGAAATACATGGGAAGTAAAACTTCACTATCATCTAACAAGCCCTCTACATCTGCTGACAGGATTTCAGCCAACTGCCGAAGAGTAAACCTGTTGTAACTGTGTTTCCGTACTTCAAACGCATCTGCACAATTAGCCCAAAAATCTTCAACTGCAGGTGCATGTACACAATTTTAACCAAGGTGTGATGCAAAAACACCACATGGGTCATATGAAGACCTCCTGTCGAAAAACTTAAGACTATACTTGGAAGATTCATTACCAATTACCTTGGCATTTGCTCCAGATCTACATCTGTAAATACCCATCCCAATTGGAAAATTGAAAGCTGCCTTGTGCCTGCTACACAGAAATGAATGAACTTCATAGGCTTGTCTCAGAAATTCCATGAATGCTACCTCATCTGTAGGATATCTCGGCAGCATGGCTGGCTCTCCTAAGAAGCCATATACTCTAATGTAGGAGAAAGTGGGAAATTGGATAAACCAATCAGCCCATTCTGCCATTGCCATTCGGGCATCAACTGAAAACCGTATATGCAACTCATTATCCAGATCTCGCACTGCATGCATAAGGAATGCATCATTTACCCGCCTGTTATGTCGCTCAGCCTAAGAAAATTCTAACTGCGGGAAATGATGATATATATGTTGAGTGCCCAGAGTTCCAACAACATTCAAACCTCTGAATTGACCCTGAAAAGCCATCAAATATACAAGGTATGATATCATGTGGAATTCATGGGCCCTTCGAAAATCAATTATTTGCTGGTGGAGACTATCACTGATGAGTGCTGACCAATCATAGAATTCGGTTCTGTCAACAATCTGGGACATGACGTAAAACATCCAAGGCTGGAATTTGTTAGCATCTGCTTGACCAGTGATCTGGCTTAGTAGAGTAATCATTATTGCATGCTCTTCCTTGAATTCTCCACGTTCAATGTTCTTTGGCATAACATTCTGTTTTTCCTTCAACCACCTCTGAGCAATCTTTTTCCGATACTTTTCTTTATCATTGTGCCACACCCTCTTACATTCTTCAACTGAAACAACCACGTTGTAATGTCCCCTTCCAAGACGGCACATAGATGAGCAGTGGTTGACCTATTACCAAGGTTCCCGTAGGTCAGCAGAGTGGTTAGGGGACCTATCCAGGGGTAGTGGAGTTTCGTTGAGAGTCTTACGAGCCTTTTAGTTTGGTGTCAGTTGATGAATCCAGGGGTTGAATTGAAAATACTAAGAGTTGCTTTAATGGAATTGTGAAAAGTGAATAGTAACAGAAAATTAGAAGAGGAATAGTGAAAAGTGAATAGTAACAGAGAATTAGATGGTGAATAGTGAAAAGGTCCCCATCCTAGTAGCCCCAATGTTATTTTTAAAAGGTGGCCCTTCTTTTTCATGAGAAAGAGACCCTCAAGGTGGGTGTCCCCTTTTGGAGGGAATATTTTAATGTTTTTTGTGGAAAAAGGAGGATGGAGGTTATAAAGCAATGTATTGGGCTCACTTTTGAGCATTCTATTCTCATTTTCTAAAAAGCTAAGTGCAGGTTTGGAGCTCTGGATAGAGTTTTCAGCAGATTGCAGCTCTTCTGAGGACGAAACCCCTTGGAGGACAGTGGATTGGACGACAACCCAGTTCACATAACAGGGAAATCTATTCTAGGTTTCCGTTTGGGCTTCATTGGACGTCATTAGAGGTTGATATTGCAGTTGGAGTGATTGCAGCAGTGGATTGTCAGGGTATAATTGCAGATCGGGTCTTCATAGTAGCATATTTCCTCATTTTAGCACCTTTACTAGCTGGCTGTTCAAAATGGGAGTCATTTTCAGTCAAACCCTAGCTAGGAATTAGGGTTTCAGCAACTAAATGTTCCAAAAATTGAGCGTTGGTTTCCGGGTATGCGTTTATTGTTTTGGGTAGTTTAATATTGCATCATAGAAGGGCTTGGGGTTGCTGTTATAGTCTGATATAGTGGAAATCAGACCTCTAAAATTGTAAGTAGACTTGATTTAATCAGTTTAAAAGGGTCCTATTGATGTGCAAGTGTTGTCTTTTTATTTATTCAATAGTTCTCTTCCATTTTCTATGGTTTCCTTATGATTTGGTCGTAAAACAAAGCAATCATTTAAACTCAAACAACAAACAAATCAGCACTCAAGCAAAGACACCAACTTACACTTCGCTGGTCAAAGACAAAAAAATTGAAACAACAAATCAGCAGATCCAAAAATCAGAAAATTTAAGATCAGAATTGGTAGGGGATCTCTCACACGTTCTCCTTCCAGATTGGTATTGAAAAACACTTCTCGATGTCATCTGGCCTAAGACTGTAGAGCATATGTCCATCTGTTGATTGGATCTCTCTTGTAACTGAATTGTAATGCTTCATACAAACAATTATGAATTCGATACTTTGCACTATGATGGGGAATGAAGTAGCTGCAAGTAACCCAGAATGATTTAGATTCCTGATGGCGTTGTTTCCTGCATCTTCCCAAGGATGTAAATTGATCACTGGAAGTACTTTATGCAAGTCTATCTCGAAAGTTCTCAGGTAATCGTGAGCCAACGCCGTTTTAGGCCTGATCTCTGTTGGAGAATATTGCATACTAAAAGATTCGAAGAATGACTATGAACACGCCTATGCCAGAAAAAATCTTGGACAAAAGGCTGAAAATTACTTGTTGATTTCTTTTAAAAAACATATTGCGAGCAAAAAAGATGGCACATGGGTTTTGTAGACAATTCTGTTTTGAAGCAACCCAGATCATCGGATTTTGAAAAAGCAGAGACTTTCCTGAAAAAACAACAAAAAAGCAGATTCCTAGAAAAAAGCGAAATTCCCAATCTTCAAGAGGATGAAATTCTGGATGGACCCATCTCGATGCAAATTGAAAAAGCTTTGGTCCTGTTTCTGAAAAACGATCCTCTAGAAAAAAGGACCTTGAAAAAGTGTGCCTCCTTGCTTCCTCATCCCGAAACTATGAAGAACGCTGAAAAAATATTTCGTTTGGGTCTTCGAATCTTTGTGGAAAGAAAAATATGTCTTCTTCTTCTGGATGCAACATGTAAAAGATAATGAATAAAAGAAGCCAAAACTTGTCTTTATAGAACTTTAGGGTGAGAAAGCAGCTTTCTTTGTGAAAGAATAAAACTTGGATCTTATCCATGAAGAAAGCATCTTTTAAAGTGCAAATCCAAGTAGATGTCTTCGAATAGGAAAAATCTCTATTTTATAGCTGCCTATGGCTTCATGTGTGAGATGATTAAAAATATCTTCTTTGATGATGTCATCAATCATGCGAGATTGCAAAAGTGTTAGCTAGTTTTTCCCTCGTTTTCGACACTTTTGCATTTGTTTTGACTCTAATATGGCCTGTCTCTGACTTCACCAAGATGGCAAACTGTCACCGTTTGACTGAAAAAGTTGACTGATCATGGCACATTGAAGATTTATCAACCGTAATTTCATCTCCAGCCTCGAACTAACGTTCTGACAACGTTTGACCGCAAATTTGACTTCTTGAAACTATCGCCAGACGAAGTTTTAGAAGCAGCTGTCGAAAATGCTATCGAACATGAAAATTTTCTAAGGCATGAAATCTTGGGTGCCCCTAGCCTCCAAGGGCACCTCATTTTTTGTGCCTTAGTCATTTTTCTAAAAATTTCAACCTTTTTCAATTTCTTGATTTCCGCGCGCGTTCCGGTGACTGATGACCCTTGTTTGGCTGTCGATTTTCGCCTGTCCGAACAAAACTGAGTTTGATGATCTGGCATACAGGCAAGCCTGATGAAAACTGAGTTGATTGTATCCTCTGCCTGCCTCAAAAAATGCGCCAAACTGATTTCATGTGAACTTGACAAGGCTGATGGAGAAGGATTTGTTGTTTTCCAGAAAAACGAAGAAAAATTGTTAAGGCTAGAAAAAGTGGGCGCCCCTAGCCTCCAGGGGTGCCTAGAATTCTGTGCCTTAGCCAAATTTTGATATTTTCAAATTTTCATGCCATTCCTTGATTTCCGTACCAACAACTCCTATTTGATCTTCGTTTTTTATCGTTCATATGACTGCTGAGGTAGGACGGGAGGTGATCTGAGTAGCCTGAACACACCTGTGATGAAATCCCAGCTTTTACCAGTGCTTGACTGAGTTTGACCACCCGGAAACGGGCTGTCAGACTTTTTGACGTTTCTCGAAAAACGCGTAAAAATTTCTAAGGCATGAAAAGGTGGGTGCCCCTAGCCTCCAAGGGCGCCTAGAATTTTGTGCCTTAGCCAAATTCATGATTTTCAACCTCCGTTTATAGTTTGCTCCATTTCGCGTGCCAACAACTGCTTCTTGATGTCAATTTCGGCGATTTGTCAGCCAACTGTCACTGGATGAGAAATGAACTGGATAGCTTGGGTGTATCTGACGTGGATTCTAGCTTTTCGGGGCATGTTGACCAAACTAACTGCTTTTATTCACCTCGGAACTGACTGACGGAGATATTTTAAGCATTTTCTTGAAATACGTGAAAAAAATCTAACACTACCAAAGCTGGGCGCCTGGAAATCCATGCCTTAGTCAATTTTGACATTTTCCAACTTTTCTCCCCATTCTGGATCCATCCTGCTCCGTTTTCTATTTTTCGCCAAATCGACGATTGTTTGTCAGTTTTGTGTCGTCGGAACAACGTTGAAAACTCGAAAATGAGCTCTAGCAGATGAACTTCCTCCATTGATGACTTCGGAGCCCGAGCTTTGCCTTCTGAAAGAGCAAAATTGACCCAGTAGAGAAAACTTGACCTTTTGTAGATTCCGTCTAGACCACGCTGATCATGAAGCAAAATCAGCCAATGAGAATCAGGGACAACACCTGAATCGGAGATTTTATTTTTAGAAAATTTTGTCAGCATCCATATCTCAAGAAACCCAGAAAACCTAATTTGACGTCTATTTTTAGAAATTTTGACTTTTTGACTTTTTGACAAATTTTTTTTTAGACTTGCTCAAAATGCCTTAATGAACCAATTTTTTTTGATTGGGTACAACAAGATTTATGTTCAAGATGCCACAAGTGCTGTTCACCTCCTTCTATGCTAGCCACTGCCTCTTAGGATGATGAAATGGAGTCTAAAACACATCAATGCTGGTTGATCCACTTAGGAGTGTCAAGAAATGCAGATCCAATGAATTTTAGAGATGTCTGCCCCTCACAAATGATGCCAAAAGACCTTTATGCAGATCGGCTAACTCCAAAGCGATGTATGAAGTGAAATGCAATTCCAAGGTGGCGATGACTAGGGATTCTAGGCTTGCTGATCTGAAAATCTGAAACAACAATTCCAAGATTTGAATATTGCTCTCCAAATTTGGCACACAAGATCCCAAATGATGACGCTCACTTCAATTACCAATTATGCATGAAATTACCTCCAACTAGTTCTCCAAATCTGTAATATACAACCCCAATTTTTTTTCTAAAATATAGAACAATGATAAACAGTGTTAGCACAACTAAACTCCTCCGCACTTCTGATCACCAAGATCCCAAATCGGGCAAGGTGAGAGCATAATGTGCTTTAGATTACAATTAAAATATTGTGCAAACAAGTAGACATTCATCTGCATATGCAGGCATCCACAAACTGTGGGGATTCACCACTTTCAGTGGGTAAAGAACAAGAAAGAAATATTACAAAACCATCCACTTGTTCAGTGGGAATACTCCACTTATTCAGTGGGTGAGTAAAGATAGATAAACAATGTTTATTTACTCCACACTGGCGGTAAACCATCCAGGGGTCTTTAATGTTGTTGCATAAATGAAAGATTTCAATGTAGCAATACAAGGATGGCAAATAATACTTGAGTTATAACTTGATAAGTTACCCCTGAGTAATGAACATCATACACTGCACAGAAGTCTCTAAAATCAGATGCCAAATGACTGAGATTTGTTGCTGTTCATTTATTGCTGTAGAAAATCAGACTGTTACCAAAGGTATGGCTGCCACGATCAGACTTAAACCCACTTTTAACCACAGAAGAAGTATCTCCTTCAAATCAGTACAAACCAATCACTAAACAATGACTACCATGCACAGCAGAATTACATTGTTCAACTGATATAAACTACTGCCCATTATTGACTTGAATCCCTTCCCGGTCGTACGCTCAGAAGGTACGGATTCATTCCCAGCATACTGAAAACTTCATCAATTCATTGCAAACCAATTCCATGGTAATCGCCTATGTATAAATAGCAAATCACAAGCAATACAGTAGTAATAACAGCCTTAAAGAATTTAATTTTTCAAAGATCCTCAGACTGCCAGTACGGCCCAGCCAAGGTACGGATCCTCATTGCATTTAAAATACAAGATAAATAACTATTGAAACTGCTTAAAGAGTGACGCCTAGGCACAATAATGACATCCCAACACCAACTTTGGCACAAAGACTGATATTAAATTTCAAATGCAATTCGTCCAAATACACCATGTACGGCCCAGCAATGGTTCGACCACTAAGAACATTCACAATAATATAAAAATCTCAATCCAAAACAATCACTATCATATCAAAACTGCATCCCAGCAATATAGAAAGATTACAATGCAAAAACACCACAAACTATCAATCTCTATTCAGCTTCAGGAAAGCTCAAAGGCAAACTCTGTATGAGCTTGCTCCAATCTCTTCTTCAGCACAATGGTGATTCCTGTAGTGAAACCACACTCAACCTCAAGAGGGTTTTCGTCCTCAAGAGCATTCCACAAGAGGGTTTTCGTCCTCAAGAGAATAGGAAGAACTCGCAGGTTCATTCCGGCAACATAACAATACAAATCATCAGCCTCCCTTCAGCAATGAGCCCAACTCCTCTTTTTATAACTTTTTGAGAGAAATAAAATATTATTTCCTTTATCTCTTCATATTTCTCCTCAATCAATAAAAAATAATTCATTAAGTGTGCACAACTTAAAGTCACCACTTTTAATTAAAAGCTCTTTTTAGCTCCAAAGACCCCTTTATCAAAATAAATGAAATATCTGCTTCGCAAGGCCCCAAAATGATGCATCCATGATTTAATACTTTTCTTCCTCTTTCCAACGAGCTATAACACTTAGATTTTTATTAATTATTTTCACCCCTAGGAGCTTAAGTGAAAATAATAATTTAAATAGCTCACTAAATATTAAATTTTGCGGAAAATCCCAAACGGCCTCCGAATGCAAAATAAACTGAACCAATATGCTCTGTAAGGTTTGGGATGTGCAACAATGCCTTCCGGGTGACTTTCCAAAAATAGAAAACTCCTCCAAGAATCTTGGAGAGTAAACCAGAAGCCCGATCAAACTTTAGAAACCATCAATGTTACCCAGAACATCAACTGAGCTCAAAACCATGACAAAATTATCCATTTACAAAAGGAAAACCCAATTAACTGTTCTGCAGACTGAACTAAAACCACTCCAAGAACATTGGAGTTCTTCTCAAACATGTTGGATAGCCTCCAAAAGACTAGGAACAAGCACAAATGCCCATAATAATCAATGTGCCAAAAATGGAACATTACAAAATCTGAATTGAAAATCTGAAAAGTAATCACAGCTGATATGAAGCCAAGTCGGACATGAAATCTGCAACAAATCTTCACAAGGATGGTGTTGTACCCATACGAAATTTTTCGTATATGTGCCTAAACACACCTCCCAAACACCATGTAGCGTTGTCATTACTGCGCTAACTCTGCAGGTACAAGACATATCAAAAGATGGCAATGCAAGGCTCAAATGGAGGGAGATTTTGGTCAGCCAATCAGGCCTAAAGCGATGAAAGAACATCAAAAAAGTGGAGGTTAGAGTGATGAATTGAAGGCCAAAATGACATAAAGGAACCAAGGGAAGCAATGCAAATGCATCTAGCTAATCAAAATTCAATTTTGAAAATTTTGAAAATTTTTCTAAGGCATTTTTGGGCGTTCTTGGCTAAAATGTGTTCCATCTTGGAGTATAATTCATGGAGGAGAGGCTTCAATGAGAGCTTCGGATCATATGAGCTTGGTTTCCAAACTTCAAGGCATTCCGTCATCAGACGAAGAAGTTACGGCAAAAAGAAGATCTTGAGGCAGAGGCAAATGGTAGTAATCCAAGCAATCTCCGTGAAAGAAGCTAAGGCAAAATTCAAAGCCTCACAAAGTTAAGAGTCATGATGAATAAGCGTGGAAATGGCAAACCAATCACAAGGCTTTCATAGCAATCTCAAGGAAAGATCAAAGGTTTTTCAAAGGCCAAAGGACGAAGAATTGTATAAGGCAAGTCCCCATGCAAAACGTGCTCATTTTGAGCAAAAGGCACGCCTTTTTTCACCCTCAAAAAGGCGCCCTTTTCAAGCATTTCCCACGCCTTTTGATCACCTTCAAAAAGGCACCCTTTCTAGCTAAATCCCATGCCTTTTTGACTCTCAAAAGGCGCCTACATTCCTCATTTTGCATGCCTTTTATGTCTTCACAAAAAGCGCTCATTTTGCCTAAATCTCACGCCTTTTCACACCTCCAAATAGGCACTCAATTTGACTTAAACCCACGCCTATTTTATACCTCCAAATGGCGCGCCCATTTTGTTCATATTGCATGCCTATTTCACACCTCCAAAAAGGCGCCTAAAACCTCAATTTCCCACACATATTTGGTCTTCAACAAAGGCGCTCAAAATGTCTGTTTTCCACGCCTTTTGACACATTAAAAAAAGGCGCTCCTATTTGACCATTTACACTCCTTTTTCAAAGCGCCAAAATTTGCATGAGTTGGGCGTTGAGGAGAGAGAATATTGACGCCTAGGAGAGAGATTGGCAATCTTCAAAGCTATAAATAGTTCACCTCTCATTCTTTCATTTGTACATGGAAGACAAAAATAAGAGCATCTTATTTTTGGAAAAAAACACATTGAAAACCCTAGAAGGGTGGCATCCACTATAAAAGAGATCTCTTGCATAGTTATTATCATTTTCCAAAGGCAAGAGAAGGGTTTAGAGGCTGCACCTCACACATGGCGGCCATTAATGGAAGATAGAAGCTTGCAAAGGGCAGATTCAAAGGCTTTAAGGAGTGGATCTTCACATACAAGGCAAAATCTACACATTGTTGCATCATTCTATACCTTCCTACCACACTCCAAGGCATATTTGTTCACACGAAGACCTTTTATTTGCATTGGCGGCCATTGTTGAGAGTTTCAAGCTTTCTATTGCAAGTTTAAAAGACACTTTTTGGACCAGCCAAGTATCCAAGAGGTGAATTCATGACTTCTAGGCACTTTTTCCTTCATTCTCCATCATTCTAAGGCCTATTTGTACACTCAGGAGGCAGCGCCCAAGTCTAGAAGGCCATTTTTGATGATTTTTCAAGGTTTTTCTTTGCAGGTCTTGACTGTTCATGGACAAAATCACCACCTACAACCAAGATAAAAGTGATTTTTTAGGCCTATATGTCCAAAATTTCTTATTTCTAGCGCATACCTACTTCGGCAAAAGGCGTTTTCCATCATCTTCAACTGTTTTGAGCTCAGATTCATTGATTCTTTGAGGTTGCATCCATGTTCTGAAACTTCTCCCCTCAGCTTGGCCTGTAATCCGGTTGAGCATTGTGATCATGATTGCATATTCATCCTTGAACTGGCCTCGACCTACATTCCTTGGAAGTGTATTCCTTCTTTCCTTTAGCCATTTACAGACTATCTTTTGGCATTTTTCAATAGTAGAGGTCCACACTCCGTCACTTTCTTCTAGATCAAGGATGAGTGATTCTTTGAAAAGTGGGATGCCAGGGGCAAACTCTATATCATCAGATTTCAAGTTGGCAATCAATCTTCCATCCTTTGATCTAACTTCTCTTGACTCAGGATTATAGTGTTGAATGCACGAAGTACAAATTCAAGACTGTGAGAAGCTATTGGGAATGATCCGGCTTGAATGAGCCTTGAATTCTTCAAATTTCTTGCTGCTGCATTGCCTGAGCTTATTAGTGGTTCCAAGTCAAAACCCTCAGGTGAGACTTGACATAAGTCTATTTCCTTAACCTTGGAATATTCATGTTTGAGCAAGGATTTAGCCTCAATGGTGACTGATGAATATTGCATGATGACTTGGAGGGGTCTTGTTCAGATGCCTTTTTGTTTTGAAAATTACCAATCTGGAGCTCTGTGTGTTCGCTGCCCAAGAAAATCAAGTTTCCTTCTCACTGTCCAAATTTTAATTTTTTGTAAAAAAAAATAATTTTTTGCCCTTGGGAAATGAAAATTTGGTGCTGCAAATCTCATGCTAGTGAAGAAATGTTAGAAAATCAGAATATCATCTTAGAGAGTATCAGTGTTCCTGGCAAAGATGCGGTCACTAGCTTTTTAGAAGATATTATTTCCCAAAATATCAATGGGTGACATCACCAATAAAGCAGCAATGTAGATGAGGATGTGACTCAAAAAAAAGCAGCTTTAACTCAATGCTTTTTGTTTTAAAGCATTTGCTTTCATCCAAAGATTATCCATCCTTAAAATAGTAAAAAGTCACTTCATAATTGTTGGAGCTTTCTTTGCTTTAAAGCAAATTGTTTTAAAGCATTTGCTAGTTGTAATCTTTGTCTTAGAATAAAAATAGAGATTGCGAGTTGGCAAGTTAGTTAGATAAAATCAAGGAGATTTTAGAGTTCACTACTCCTTTGATTTAATATAAATAAGGGCAGCCTTGCCCATTGTAAGTAATGGTAATTGTGATAGCAAAGTTTGTTGTGCCTATTGTAGCCTGCAGAAATTGTTATTTCAAGTGCTCGTTCATTCTGTGATATCTGTTTTCAAGTATTTGATCGCATATTGTATGCCTGCCTTTTGCTACAATATTGTTGTCTTGGAGTTGTAAGAACTTTATGATATTGGGAATAGAAATATTATGCCTGCCATTTGCTTTGATTCTCTATCTTGCGATCATCTAGTTTTGTCGTCAAATGTGTGGCTTGTGTAATCTTACTTCCAGTTTTCATCTTTAAGAACAGTGAGTCTGCTGATGTGATCTGGAAGAAGTTATTTGAGCTTTTATGTTAAAACAAATCATTCTCCGTTAACTTTTGATCCCTTTGCTCTGAATTTACTTAGGTGATCAAAAGCGTCATTTAGTTTAGGCTTAGCTGTAGTTAGAAGCTTTAAAAAAGAAAAACCTCGACTGCAGCGAATAGAGTTTTATAACCTTGTGCTCGCAGCTGAGAAATAAAAAGATAGGCAAATTTATTTCATTTATCTTTTAAGCAAACATCAGCAAAAAGGGAACTTCCCCTCATAATAGAAAAACAATTTATCTGTGCATAGTTGTCTGTTTCCAACTCGCATTCCAGAGGTGCGAATTGAAACGCCAACAGTTTTATGGCAGCCACCATGGGGCACGAAGCATAAAACTTCAAGCAAGCTTAAGCTTATGTCACGGGAATGACTATCTGGCATCCTACTGCTCTTGTTCAACAACCAAATCTTACACCACCTACTATTCAATCAAATCTTGTACTTGTGGAAGGAGAGCAAACGAACATCATTAATAGCTTGAGGAGTCTCATATTTGCATGAAAGGAAAGTCCTGCTCAGTGGAGAAATACAGCTACTATTCTTGATGAAGAACACAAAGCAAATCTTGCGGCCGAAAGACCAGTACTACCACCTCCTGCATGGCAATAGATAATCCTGGCTCATAGGGTTTATACAAGAAGGGGAAGAGACGGTACTATAGAACCATTCTTCCAAGATCTTGTTCCTACAGAGGTTGGAGAAGCATCCAACATAGTTCCTGAAGTCCAGTTAGTTCCTGAAGTCAAGTAGGAAGAGCCTCAAGAGGAACTAGTAATCCAACCAAGAGCAATGGGTGATGCAAACAATAACAATAATCGCAATAATCAGAATCAGAGGCGTCCACCCCCATTACCTTGGGGTGATAAAATTGGACCTTTGGCCCTGCAAGCACATCATGAGTTACCAAAGGGGTCAAGGAAGCACTTTCCCCAGTTCCACAGCGATGGGACTCAACATCCTGATGAACACATCTCTACGTTCACAACGGCTTGCACTGTTTTGCATGTATCGCATGAAGACGTTGTTGTGTGTCTCTTCATTGAGACTCTTGTGGGAAATGCTGCCGACTGGTTCAATCATCTGGAGCCAAGCATCATTATAGATTGGGCAACTATGAATGAGAAATTCTTGGCAAGGTTCAAGCCTGCCGAAGACAGTCATCAATTGTTCGCCCAACTCTCAAATTCATAAATGGAAAATAATGAACCAATGAGGGAGTTCGTAGCAAGGTTTAATCGTTTGGTTACGCGCCTTTCTCATACACTCAATCCATCTCCAGAAATTCTGTTGTGTAGTTTTATTAACGCTCTTCCTTTTGAGATAGCCTTCTTTTTCAGATCGGCTGATGAAACAGAATTATCCAGTGCACAAGAAAATGCTATCAAGTTAGAGGATAACATGATTACCTCTAGCAAGATGAAGACGGATTCAATCAGGCCTCTTGTTCAGAGTTCTGCGGATCCATTGCTACAGAAGGTAGTAAATGAAGTAACTATTATGAAGAGGCAGTTGCCTACATAGGGGCAACCTACGCAACAGCTGTATCTGTCACCATAACAACAATATCAACCCCAACCACAATTTCAACCGCAGCAACAATATCAACCACAGCAACAATATCAACCACAACAACCATATCAGCCTAAGAAGAACAATTTTCAGCCTTTTAATAACTACAGGCCCAGGTTGCCAGCGTCTCCACCAAGACAAACAGTCAACGCTGCACAAAATGCAGTATTTTGCTCCTTTCATGAAACCGATGCACATACTGGTACCACGTGTCCTGAAAATTTAAGAATGAATCAGATTATGGGATATGTTGACGCTGCACCCATTTCAAATAATGTCCCTTCCCCAATGCGGATGTTGTCTTACCACAGACAGACAACTTCGATGGCGACTCTACTACGGAATACTTCTAGAAAGAACCCATTTTTAAAAAGGAAGAACAAGAGGATCTTCATCAATATTCTCTTGCGGTAAACCATGAAAATCTTTTGACGTCTGTGTTTACATGTGCTCAGCATTTCAAGGCACATAAAGAAGAAGAGGATAAGCAAAGATCAAAAGAAAAGGGGAAGGAAGTGGCTTCCACTTCTAATGTTAAGTCTCCGCATGAAAATGTCAAGGCTGCTGAAGGTCCGTCTTTGATGAATTTTGATATAGTGGATTCTATGATGAAGACAAAGGTGTAGATTTCCCAACTGGAATATCTTCAGGACCATCCAAATCAGCTGGATAGAATTGTTAAGTATGTCAAGAAGGAGACTATCATACATCCTACATTGCTTAAATCCTCTGTTCCAGCAGAAGAGAAGCCCAAGCCTTTCTATATCTCTCTGTATATAGGAGGCTATAAATTGAGTGATTGTATCATTGATTCAGGAGCCTCGGACAATGTCATGGCTTTGCAGGTGATGAATGCATTAGGACTCTCGTGCACCAAGATGCATGACAAGTGTTATTCGCTTGAGTCTAAGTCAGTGCCGTTAGTTGGACAATTGAAGGATGCTCAAGTACAGTTGGCGGCTTGTCTCGAGAAGAAAATAATGATGACTATCTTAGTAGCCGACATTCCAGCTAGTTACGATATGTTGCTAAGTAGAAGTTTCTGCAAAGATCTCGAAGGAGAAATACAACTGGATTGGTCATCTGCGACCATTCCTTTAAAGAAAAGCAGTTTCAAGTTGGAACCAAAAACCAAGTCTCGGTTCACGGTGGTGAAATCTCAGGATCCTCAAGCACAAGTGCTATATCAAGAAACGGATCCTGGTACCTATGCTATGCTGTCAGAAATAACAGAAGAGAATCAGGGGGTTGTGTGTGCGGTTGGTGAATCAAAAGAAGAATTTGAAGAAATGCACAACTTGCATTCTTTCTTTGAGGAAGAAGTACAACAATCTTCTCAATAGCAAAATTACGAGGAAGAGACCAAATATCCTGTAGAGAGCAATGGTGAATCCAATTTGTTCTTATTATCTTTTGAAGGTTGGTTTGAAGAATCTGTGTCAGATACATTCAAAGGAGAAGAGACCAAAGAAGCATTGCAATTGGAGCAAGAACAAGATCTTCATTTTAAAGAGGATTCATCATTGGAGGAATTTCTCAAAACCGGAGATCATATGTAAGATTCATCATTGGATCTTGACAGTTTTCAACATCACTTGGAGAGTGATTCTTCAGTAGAGGATACTGTAAATTTTCTTTTACAGTGTAGCCTGTCTTCCTCTTTGTCTCAAGAAGTTTTCATACACACTAGTGAAGAAGATGATGCTAAACTTTCAGAGGTTATCCATGAACTTGTGCAAGAAAGATATCATAGATATGATAAAGTCAACACAAAATGCAGCATATGAAGAAACTTGTGGAGAAGAAAAGTTCATGGAATATTTAGTCTTGGTTACTGAAGAGAATCAATTGTAGAAATCAGAAATCCTCGATAAGTGTATGGTGAGATATGCCATATGTGAGATCAATCAAACAAATGAAGAAGAAACACAAAGCTTAGAAGAATCTGTCTTTGATTCCACTTACCTATCAGAAGAAGAAAGATACATGGTTGCTGAAAATGAGACACTACCAGATATCTGCATTGAAGAAGATTTCTCTATGGAGGTTGATGAGACTCAAAATAATGAATGGCAGAGTGAACTACTAGGTGAAGATGTTATCCATCAAGTATACTTTGATAATGATCAGGAGCTCGAAGATTCAGATCTTGATGGTTTATAATATTCAGATTCTAAAGAATGGATGGACGAAGACATGACCATTAAGGATGATGAAGAAGTATTTGAATCACTAGATAAATCGATGATAACAGTTGTGGATCTGGTAAGTCAAGAACCAGTGATGAACATTTTGTACGAGCAACTTTGACCTTTTTCAGAGGATAATACATTGACTAAGTTCAAGGTTACGTATGTTGAAGACATAAATGAATGTCAAGTTTTATATGTTGTGACTACCATTCCCACAAGCATACTTTGGCCACAAGACCATGCTTCATATCTTCAAAAAGAGGTTCTGTACCTTCACCTATTGCAGAGGTTACTCGCTTTGGAAGAAGATGATCCACTTGAGCTCTGACGTATCAATCAGTTCATCATGAACTTCTCATGGCCTGAACGTGACTATCCACTTGCATTGTGGCTCTTCGAGTAGGTGTTGCAGAGGAAGAAAAGCTATGTGTTGCCAAGACAAATCTCATAGCTCAAGAGAAAAGGCTCTTATTTTTCTAAACCAATTGATGGTTTTGTATAACATTTTTTGTTCTTCTTGTCCTCGCTCAAAAGAGAGCATTTTTGTGTTTATGTTGTGTCTCCTTAATCGTTATGTTGTAATGTGTTTCCCCTTTTTGTAATGTGATAGTCATGTTTGTGTGTTTTCAGGAAGCTCCAACTCTTAGGTGATTTAGGAAGTCCGGTCCTAGGTGATTTTAGGGAAAAAGTCTTGTTTTAGGTGATTAGGAAAATGTCCTGACTCTATGCCCAATGGACAGGACACTGGTCTAAGCTAAAAAGTCCAAAGATTCTCGGTTCTTCTATGCCATAAGTATCTGACATGGTCACCAGACAGAGCCAATTGTTGTGCCCAAATCAAATTTTTGCTTCATTTAGGCATTTTGTAAGAGTCTAGAAAATTTGTCGTTAAAAAGTCAAAATTTCTAAAAATAGATGTCAAATTTAGGTTTTCTGGGTTTCTTGAGATACGGATGCTTGCAAAATTTTCTAAAAATAGAAAGTTTCTAAAAATAGAATCTCTGATTCAGGACTCCTGCTTGATTTTGATTGGCTGATATTGCTTCACAATCATGGTGGCCTAGACGAAATCTGTAAAAGATCAAGTTTTCTCTATTGGGTCAATTCTGCTTTTTTAGATGGCGAAGCACGAGCTCCAAGGCCATTAATGGAGGAGTTTCATCTGCCAGGGGTCAGTTTCAAGTTTTTAGGGCTGTTCAGAAGATGTAGAACTGTCGAGCAGCCGTCAATTGATGAGGAACTGAGAACAGAGTAGGATGAATCTGAAAAACGAGGAAAAGATGGAAATCATCAAAAATTGACTAAGTCTAGGAAATCCAAGCGCCCTTGGAGGCTGGGAGTGCCCAACCTTCTCAGTGTTAGATTTTTTTTACGTTTTTCGAAAAACGTCAAAAATGCCTCATCAACCCACTTTCAGGTGGTCAAAATCAATCAAATTCAGTCAACAAGCCCAGAAAAGTAGGGATTCATCTCATATATGCTTAGGCTATCCAGTCTACCCTCATCCTGATGCCTATCCTTGAAATCCTAAAATTGACTAAGTCTGATGTCATGAAGCCCTGAAAAACTGACTAACTCTAAAATCTGGAATCTGAGACCTATCTCAAACATCTTGAAAGTATATTTCAAAATATCTAAAGTATAGGAAATTCAATATACTTAAATATATTTTGAAATATACGTCAGGTAGGGACCTTCAAAATCTGGTGGAATTCAAGATTTACCGATGAAAATTGAAAAATTCCAAAAAATTTCTAAGGCATGGAACCTCAGGCGCCCCAGGAGGCTAGGGGCGTCCATCCTCTCCAGAGTTAGTTTATTTTTCATGTCTTTCCAGAGAATAAAGAGAAAAGTTGAAAATTTATTTTTCATGTCTTTTCGGAGAATAAAGAGAAAAGTTGAAAATTTGACTAAGGCATGAGTCCAAAAGCGCCCCAAGAGGCTAGGGGCGCCTAAGATCTCCAGAGATAGTTTTTTTTTCATTTTACACTAATGTCATCCATTAGCCGCTTCTCAATCTTCCTCCGGCGACGGTTTCCAGAAGTCAAAATTGTAGTCAAACATCGTCAGATCGTCAGTTCGAGGTTGGGGATCAAATCAGAATTGATGAAACTTCAAGATGCCATGACTAGTAAGCTTTTTCAGTCAACGGTGACAGTTTGCCGTCTTGTTGAAGTCAGAGGCAGGCCATACTGGAGTCAGAACGAATGCAAAAGTTTCAAAACTCCAATGTGGCCATACAGAGGTTGAATAAAGCAAGTACACAATTTGGATTGATTGAACAAATTAACATCACACAATTATGAATGCCAAGACCAGATCAACTATAAGGCAATGCAAAGATATGACTTATTCCTTCAATTTCACCTGCAACACAAAGTTTGCATATTTGTTGAATCAACCTAACCTTCAACACAAATAATACATTTTAATAGATATTTGGAAGCATAACAGGTGTACTGGAATCTATTAAATGAACAAAACAATAACACGATCAAGTGAATATACGAGAATGACAATCTAAACAAATGAGGCATGAGAATTTTCCTTGTTTTTTATTCATTGATTGAATACCATACTAAATATCTGGATACTTGAATACCTGGATACTTGAATACTGAAAACTAGAAAGCTAATTGCTAGAAAGCTTCGAAACAAGCTGACTAGCAATGAAATTGAATTCTAAAAGCTGTCTCCTAAAAATCTCTTGAAAAATTGAATCCTTTTACATGTGCACAAAGCACTTATTTATACCCTTCTACGAAAGGTGCATGAAAAAGAAAGGAAGAGTTAAACTAATACTCTTTAACCTAACCCTAATGTTGCACGCAAGCATGCAAGTTTATTAGCATTTAAAAATATACAATAAGTCTCATGCAATTCAGTTAACTGAACTTGCATGTTATTACAAAAAGAGTTCCACAAATAGATATTTTGCATGACTTCCAAAACAAATCTAAAAATAAATTTATCTTTGAAAAGCAAAGTTAGTTCTCAAAATAGAAACTGCTTTGGAAATCCCTCTAGCTGCTCAAAATAGATTTTCCTGCAAACACTGAAAAATGGCTTGAGATTTTGCTCAAACTCATCAACTTTAGCCTCATCTGGAACAATGATGAATGACGGAGTGAAGGTGAACAATCTTCATTTGCAGGATGACACTTGCATCTTCTATTGTCTTCGATAGATCCATATACTCCTCTTCTGCCTTGTATGAGTGTTCTTTGTCATTGTCTTGCACTAGAAAATGTAAAATCAGACCTCTTTTGGCTCGCCGTCCCGAAAAAATAGATCTTTTGAAAGCTGCCCTTGCAATTTGAGACAAAATTTCCTTCAAAAATCTCTTGAAATTTTGACCTCTCGATGCTCTAAAACAATAAAATCTGCCTTCTTTCAAGCTGGTCTTGCACAAAAATGGAAGCTTTTCTCCAAAATAGCTTCAAAATCCACATCTATATGGCTGGGAATGAACAAAAATGCTTCTTCTCTGTTGTAGCAATGCAAAACCAGCTCCAATCTCCAAAAACATAAGCCTCTATGGCAATAATACTTTCACAAATGAAGCATTGCTCTTATAAACCCTCAAATCTGCTTTTATTCTAAAAATAAGAGTGCTTTTATTTGCCCTAGGTATGCAAAATTGAAGCGTGAAGTTGAGACTTGAAGTTAAGTGCTTTAAATAGCTCAATGAAACCTCTCCATGAAGGGGTGCGCTCCTTGATTGTAGGGTCGGCCAATTTTAGAGAGTGCTTTTTTTGTTTTGATGATTTTCTATGGAGAGGTGCCTTTCTTAGGCGCGCTTTTCCCTTGGCGCGCGCACCTCCTAGGTGTGGGCGCTAATGGCGGAGTGCGCCATTCTCATGTGCACCTTCATCTTCCTTCCTTAGGCGTTTTCTTTGCTTTCTTTTTTCTGACTTCACTTTAGCGGAAATGGGTTTTGAGATGTGCTCTTCCTCCCTCCACTTTGCCTTAACAATTTTTAATGCTCCTTTCTTTCTTTGGTGGAGGCGCACTTTTGAAAACGTGCTTCCTCTATTTGTTATTTTCTTTGTCACTTATCAACTTGTCTTTGGCGCAAGCAAAAACTTCAAAATGCACTTTCTCCTTCAAGGTAACTTTGGTGCCTTTTCTCTTTGGTGGAGGTGCGCTTTACAAAACATGCTTCCTCTATTGACTTATCCTTTGAAAAAATTTCTTGCCTTTGATGCTTTTTGATTGGCGGAAGAGGACTTCTCAAAACGCGCTTCCTCCAAGTGATTTGGCCTTTGAAAATTTTCTCTCCTTTGACGAAAGAGGAACTTGGAATGTGCGCTTCCTCCAAGTGACTTTGCTTTTAAATTTCTCAACTTTCCCTTTGGCAGAGGAGGGTTTTACAAAGTGCACTTCCTTCAAATTTATGCCTTTGATGTTTTTGTGAGACCTTTTTACCTTTGGCGGAAGTGTGCTTGGGAAAGTGCGCTTCCACTTTTCCCTTAGTAATTTTTGTTTATCTTTGACCTTTGGTAGAAGAGGAACTCCAAAAGTACAATTCCTCTTTTTTACTATGTCTTTTTCTCGTCTTTCATCCATTTTTCTTGAATTTTGGCGCACTTTGCTCCGGAGATGTGTGTTTTTCACCTCAATTTTCCTTAACTTTGATTCTCACAATTTTCATCTAGGCATGCCTAGGCTCAAGCACGTGCGCCACGAGCCAGGCGCGCTTTTTGCCTTGCCTTAGAAAAATTTTCGAAAATTTTGTCTTTTGACGAAAATTTTATTTTTGCTCTTGGGCTTGTTTGGCCTTTCCACTGCACCTTTCACCGTTCTTTTAGCAGTATTCTGGTCTTCAACTTGATGCTTTAGGCTTCCGCTTCTTGACGATCTTTCATAGCCATAGCTATTTTGGCTTCTAGAACTTCAATTTGATCTATCTTTCCTTCAATCCTCTTTGATATATCTTGAACCTGCGGGGTTAGAAGAAAATGACAAGGCGACACGATGCTTGAGACTGGGTTTGATATCACTTTTTGGTGTTTGTATATATAGACGGAAAATTTTTCGTATGGGTACAACATAAACCAAACTCTCAAGAAACAAATCAGAAAATTCAGGGCAATGAATGAAAAAATTCAGTTAAGACAAGTCAGGGTTCTTACAGATTGCTGGTAGATGCATGCAGAGTCTATGCTTGTGCTTCATGCTTCATTGCAGATTTCAAGTTCTGTGATGTTCCTAACTCAGAAGATTCAACACCAATTGCACACAAAGATAAACATGCACCATGAAACAACAAGATTTGTAATGAAAGTGTATCCAATGTCTCAAATAATGATAGTATGATGAAATAATATATATAGCTGCAGTTACAAAGTCTGATACAAGAGTCTAATCTGAAATATCTAGGGCTTACAGCCCAAAATCTACTAAAACTGAAGGTGATCTGCCCAATATAAATTCGCTGCTCCTCAAATATGATTCGCTGGTACAAGATCAGCAGCTAGGCATGGTTTGCTCCTTCACAATGGGGCCTATGATGACTTCGCTGCTCTCCTAGGGAAGTTCACTGATCTCCAAGGGAGTGTTTTGCTCCTCCAAGATGGTTCTCTGCCCTCTAGGAAGCCTCCTAAGACTGTCGCTGGCCTTTAGGGTGAAGTCTCTACTCTCTAGGGTTGGAATTATGACTTCCTTGTGCTATTATAACTCTGAATTAGTATCTCCAATCGCTGCTTCAGATCAGATCTGCAATAAGGTAAGGAATGGGGTCATCTCCACTCCATTTGAGGGATCATCTCCTCAAAATCAGACAAAGACAAAGTGAACATACCAAGAAGGATTCGATGCTTGATGATGCAAATGACAGCTTCATGTCTCCTTTTTATACCAATCCTCATTCTAGAAGTTGGAGTTTCTAGAATGATCCCAAAGCTAGTCGGCCCAACTTGCAAGTGTATTCAAAGGTGGCGCTCACTTAACTTCTAAACAAGTCAGCCAAAGAGTGAGATGCATTAGTCTAGGTCAGCCATGGTAAGATCCAGTCGGCCCATGAAATGATGAAGTCCAAGTCGGCAAGGGAAAGATGCCAACTCCAAGTCGGCCTTTAGAGCAGATGATGTGTGAAGAAACTCAATCAAACCAATCTCAAAGGCATCCAAAAATTATATGAAATCTCAGAGTAAATTGGAAAATGGACAAAGAGTCTCAGTGTCATTCCCTTTGCAAGATGTTAGCCTACAGGAATGGGTGATAGGCTAACCCTGTGATCTCTTGATGGCTCAGTTCGGAAGTGGGGACATGACAGTCCCCCTCTCCCAAGATTTCTTGTCCTCAAGCAATTGAAGGTTGGGATGCTCCAAAATCTTCTCCACGTAGCATCCTCCAAAGGTAATCCTCTCCACCGTACTAGGTACTCTCGGATGACACGGTTACGCAATCGACGCTCTCTCATATCCACAATACCATCAGGCTCTAGAATCAGCATGCCCTCTTCATCGTGGGGCGGAAGATCAGGGGATGATGTCACATGTTGTCCCAAGGCCTTCTTGAGGCATGAGACATGAAATACATTATGAATCCGGCTCCCAGGTGGCAAATCAAGCTCATAGGTGACCTCACCTATCCTCCTCACAATCCTGTATGGACCATAGAACCTCGGCTTGAGCTTTTCTGCACCACTCTTCTTTAGAGTACTCTGTCTATATGGCTGTAAGTGCAAAAAAACCAAGTCATCTACCTCAAAAGTCCTGTCACTGCGATGCCTGTCTGCATAGATCTTGTATTGATTCTGTGCATGTTGTATGTTCTCCTTCAATGCCTTGAGGATGTCCTGTGTCTCCTGTATCATCTCCTTAGCCCGAGGGGCTCTACTATCACCAAAGGCCAAATCTACAAAAGATGGTGCATCATACCCATACAATGCTCGGAATGGTGCAATGCCAATGGACATATGATAGGTAGTATGGTAACAATACTCACCAAGGTTCAACCACTTGACCCAAGCACGCTGGTGTCCTACCACATAGTTCCGCAAATATCCCTCAACCCACTTGTTCACAATCTCTATCTGCCCATCAGTCTGAGGGTGATAGCTTGTGCTCAGAGTCAACTCAGTACCAACAAGGTGGAATAGCTCCCTCCAAAATGTACTAATTAACCTGCTATCTTGATCACTAACAATGGTCTTGGGAAGACCATGCAAGTGGAATACCTCTCTGAAAAATAGCTCAACCACCTGTAATGCAGAGGTATCTACTGCAATAGGATAGAAGTGTGCATACTTAGTGAGTTTGTCAACTACTACATAAATGCAATCCCTACCATGTACCTTGGGGAGACCCGTGATGAAGTCCATGGAAATGCTCTCCCATCTCTCCTTAGGAATCGGCAATGGCTGGAGTAACCCTGCAGGGAGAGTGTGCTCGGACTTGTTCTGCTAGTAGGTATACACTCTCGAAAATGTTGGAGCACATCCTCCTTAAGGCCCTTCCAAGAGAACCTCTCTCACACCTGTTTGTATGTCTTGAAGAATCTCGGGTGCCTGCGGTAGGTGAATCATGTACTGCTCTCAAGATTTGCTTCTTGAGTTTGGACTCGGGTACCAAGAAGATCCTGTCTTTGTAATAGATCACATCATCCACTACCTTGTACCTGTCATCTTGTACTATGCCATCCATGAGCTCACAAGCAAATGTAGACTTGGAGTACTCTACGAGCAACTGAGACTTCCAATCAGTAGAAATCTCACTCAGGGAGCAAATGGTAGGTCTCCTGGATAGTGCATCAGCCACCACATTCCTCTTCCCCTTGACATACTCAATGTCGAAATCATACGCCTGTATCTTGGAGACCCACTTCTGCTGCCTCTCATTCAGGTCCTGCTCCAAGAAGTACTTCAAGCTGTTATGATCAGTCCTTACCACAAACTTAGATCCCACCAGATACTGTCTAAACTTAGCCAAAGCATGCATGATGGCTAACATCTCCTTGTCGTAGGTGGAATAGAGGCGTTTAGGATCCCTCAGTTTCTTGCTCTCGAATGCTATGGGGTGTTGTTCCTACATCAGTACTGCTCCAATCCCCTTGCCAGATGCATCACACTCAAGCACAAAAGGCCTAGTGAAATTGGGCAGTGCTAAGATTGGTGTGGTACTCATGGCCTCCTTAAGCTTGTCAAATCATGCCTGTGCCTCGACAGACCAATGGAATGAGTCCCTCTTGGTGAGGTCTGTCAGTGGTGCAGCCAACTGTGAAAAGCCTCTAACAAATCTCTGATAGTAGCTACAAAGCCCAACGAAACCTCTCAGCTCGGTGATGTTTTGCAGTGTAGGCCAGTCCTGAATTGCCCTGATCTTCTCCTCATGAACTCTCACGCCATCTGCACTAATCAAATGTCCCACGTACAAGATCTCCTTCATCCCAAACTCGAACTTAGAAGCCTTAGCGCACAGTGACTGTACCTCCATAATTCCGAGGATCTCATCAATATGTTGTAGGTGCTCCTCCCATGATTTAATGTAGATTAGGATATCATCAAAGAACACCAACAGGAACCTTCGCAACTGCTTGCGGAAGACATGATTCATACAAGACTAGAAAGTAGCAGGTGCATTGGTGAGTCCGAAAGGCATGACAAGAAACTCATAGTGGTCGTAGTGGCATCGGAAAGCGGTCTTGTGAATATCCTCCCCTCACACCCTGATCTGATGATAGCCTGAACGAAGATCTATCTTTGAAAAGAACACGGCCCCATGCAACTCATCTAGAAGTTCATTGATCCTGGGAATGGGGTACCTGTTTTTGATGGTCTTCTTGTTCAGGGCCCAGTAGTCAACACATATCCTCATTGTACCATCTTTCTTCTTTACCAACACCACGGAGGAAGCAAACGGACTGGAAGAAGGTCTAATGTGCCCCTTGCCGATTAGCTCCTTGATAGTGTTCTCGATCTCCACTCTAAACTGTCGTGGGTGGCGGTATGGAGGAATGTCAATCGGCTTCGTCCCCCCTCTAGCTCGATTACGTGCTCGAAGCCTCTATCGGTGGCCTGCCAGGTGGAATCTCGCTGAAAACCCTGCCATGCTTATCCAGGATAGACTGTATGTCAACATGGTACTCTCCGTCGGAAGAAGGTGGAGGAGCGATGGTTACTTGGGCAGCCCATGCTATGTCATCATGACGGAATAGTGTCTCCATGCGCCTGGCTAATATAGTTCTAGCTCCTCCATTAGGTAGTGACCTCAAGATGACTTTCTTGCCATCGTGCATGAACTCAATCTCCATCTTCACATCGTGAGTATATCGTCCAATGGAATCCAATCATTGCATCCCTAGAACCGCATCCATCCCGGCCAAATTGACTATGTAGAAGTTGTCTGTGACGGTGTAATCTCCCAATTGGATGCTTAGTTGTTATACCTTCTGTCGGCAGTCTATGGTGTATCCATCGGCCACTAAGACAGTGAATCCTAGAAAATCCTCTCCTTCAAGTCCCTTCCTCTTCACTAGCTTCTCATCAATGAAATTGTGAGTGGCTCCACTATTTGCCAAGCAGGTGATCCATTGTCCCTTCAGCACTCCCTTCAGCCGAAAAGAGTGATATCTAGGAACTCCTGATATCGAGGCAATAGTCACCTTGCCCGAACCACCCGTACCCATGATAGGCTACTCCGTGTGCTCCTCTGCCTGTTCAACTTCTTCATCTTCCTCATGCATATCATCCTCCTCATCATCGGATAGTACCTGTATGAGACGGGATCTCCCTCTCTCAAGGCATCGGTGTCTCGGTTCCTAGGGTTGTTTGCAACGGAAACATAGCTTCTTCCTCCTTAGCTCATCTCTCTCCAATGAAGTCGGGCTGACCTTGCGAGGCTGAAAGTTCTTCTTAGGGTTGGAGCTCGATTCCTTGAAGAAATTCTTCTTGGGTGGGGTATAAGCCGGAGTGGTGTCCAAGTCCAAGGCTAGATCAATAGCCTCCTCCAATGTAGCTGATCTGTATACCTTCACCAATCCCTTGATCCTGCTGTCTAATCCCTCCACAAATAGCATGGTGATTCTCTTGTCAGGCATGTCAGGTACCATGACTGCTATCTTCTGGAACTCGTTCACATACTCATCTACTCTCCTAGTCTGCTTGAGGTGAGCAAGCTCTCGGTAATAGATCTCCACATCCTTTCGATCAAATCTGCTGACCAATCTTCTGACAAACTCATCATAGGATGTGATCTGATTGTGATGCTGCGAGACAAGTCCACTATGCCACTATTCATAGGCTAGACCCTCCAAGTGCATTGTGGCGAAATGTATGGCCTTCTCCTCACTCGTAGGTTTGAGAGTGAAGCAGGTATCCAATTTGTTGACCCAAGCTCTAGCACTGATTGCTCCACTACCATCGAACATGGGAATAGGTATCTTGTTCAAGGCATCTCGATACTCCTTGGGCCCCTGGTATTGTTGTGTTCTCCTGTTCCTTGGTGGATCTCTTCTACCTCTTCGGCTCTCTCCCCTCTAGCTCATGTACATGTTGAGGCTGACTCTATCTCGGATGTGCACGGGAAGGGCCTCATAGGCTTCGACTATAGCTATAAACTCTACATCAAAATTATCTTCTTCTTCTTCAACTCGTGGGTCCTCCACCGCTATCTCTTCTTTAGGCAAGAATGTAGGACACATGGGCCTATCCACGGTAGGTGTGCGAGATCTATGAGGTGGACTTGTGATGCTCTCTTCTCCTGAATTATTGGAACCGCCTCTAGGGTTGTTGTTGTTGCCTCCATTGGTTGATATATCTTGGAACAATCTCTCAAAGTTATGATTCATCTCCTGAAGTAGTCAGTCCATGTTTCCTTGAGGATTGTCTTGCCTTCTATCTCCCATGTCTTCAGCTCTTCTCCTTTGGTAATACCGCTGCAACGGACTAATGAGATCTCTCATGACACATAGGCTGGCAGGACCATTGGCTCTGATACCACTGTGATGTTCCTAACTCAGAAGATTCAACACCAATTGCACACAAAGATAAACATGCACCATGAAACAACAAGATCTGTAATGAAAGTGTATCCAATGTCTTGAATAATGATAGTATGATGAAATAATATATATAGCTGCTGTTACAAAGTCTGATACAAGAGTCTAATCTGAAATATCTAGGGCTTACAGCCCAAAATCTACTAAAACTGAAGGTGATCTGCCCAATATAAATTCGCTGCTCCTCAAATATGATTCGCTGGTACAAGATCAGCAGCTAGGCATGGTTCGCTCCTTCACAATGGGGCCTATGATGACTTCGCTGCTCTCCTAGGGAAGTTCACTGATCTCCAAGGGAGTGTTTTGCTCCTCCAAGATGGTTCTCTGCCCTCTAGGAAGCCTCCTAGGACTGTCGCTGGCCTTTAGGGTGAAGCCTCTGCTCTCTAGGGTTGGAATTATGACTTCCTTGTGCTATTATAACTCTGAATTAGTATCTCCAATCGCTGCTCCAGATCAGATCTGCAATAAGGTAAGGAATGGGGTCATCTCCACTCCATTTGAGGGGTCATCTCCTCAAAATCAGACAAAGACAAAGTGAACATACCAAGAAGGATTCAATGCTTGATGATGCAAATGGCAGCTTCATGTCTCCTTTTTATACCAATCCTCATTCTAGAAGTTGGAGTTTCTAGAATGATCCTAAAGCTAGTCAGCCCATGAAATGATGAAGTCCAAGTCGGCTAGGGAAAGATGCCAACTCCAAGTCGGCCCTCAGAGCAGATGATGTGTGAAGAAACTCAATCAAACCAATCTCAAAGGCATCCAAAAATGATATAAAATCTCAGAGTAAACTGGAAAATGGACAGAGTCTCAGTGTCATTCCCTTTGCAAGATGTTAGCCTACGGGAATGGGTGATAGGCTAACCCTGTGATCTCCTGATGGCTCAGTTTGGAAGTGGGGACATGACAAGTTCTGTGCTGAAGGATTTATTTATCAAATTTATTGATTTGCAAGCAAATATAAATTTGTTATTGGGTTCGAAGATGGGATTGAAGATTTTGGTGAAGGTTTTTTCCAGCTCTAGGTTTTAAAGAATCAATATGGAGGGGTGTAATGCATATAGAGGAGGGTTTGATGTTAGCGCCAAATTTATTATGAGTTTGCCTAGCCACAACCTTAGACAGATTGCAAGTTGTGTTTGGGATCCAAGCCGTGGACTTTTCGAGGGAAAATAAAGGTTTGAAGGAAGTGCCTTGATTAGTGGAAGCCGGCCGCTCAGCTTGGAGATCAAAATATTGTGTCATTTAGTATTCATGAAGTGAGCTGTCCCATCCTTGGGAATCAATCTGCTGCAGTAACAAACAGAAAGCATAGACCTGGAAGGAAGCATTGGATATTGTTTTTGAGGCACCATCTTGGGAAACCATTACACATGCCAGCCATTTAGTTGAAGATCATACATATTTGGTGCATTGAGCATATTCCTTGGTATGTATGTGAAGAGTTCAATGTATTACTGCTGATCTGATGTAGATATCCATTTGGGTATTCATGTAGTCCATTTTTGAACTATATTTATACGAGCTGCTAACTGTTTGACAAAATGCCCATCTATTATTATTGAAAGTTGAGTAGCAAATTCGGATGTTTCCTGATTATATACTCTATACAAGCTGTCCTACATTATTTGTAATCAGAATGTTCAGATTTATGAGCACATTGGTAAATGTTTGACAAAAAGTCTGCATAAGGAAAATCAGTAAACTTGTGTTTTTTTGAGAAAAAAATTGATAGGAGTTTTTACAGCATCAGATGCATTCTCCATGAATTTCTGATTGTCATCTATTCTGCATTGCTTTCATATGCATCTCCATGGATTTGACTGTCATCTATTGTGTATTGCTTTCATATGAATACAAGTTTCATTCCAATTATTTATGTTATTCCTTATTTCTACATTGCTTGTTTATTATGCTACATTGTTCTGAAATTATTGTCTATTCTAGTTAAGAAAACTACAAATTACATGGACGAAGCTGCTGTTCAGTTTGTAGTTCAAAATCACATCTTTCATCTGGCAATCGAAAATATATATAGCACCACCTTCCCACATGAATAATAAATAACTTAACACAGTTTTCTAAATCTTGATACTGTTTCTCAGAAAGTGATTGGTAGAAAGAAATTTTTTTCCAATGCAATGTAGTTCCTTCTCTAATATCTGCTCAAGCTCTTTATTCAGTATTTTTTTCTTCTCCATTAAATCAAATATCAAAATTTGTTGTTCTCGATAAGCTTTGGCTAGCACTTATCTTCAATTCAATAATACTATGGATGCGGGGGATGACAATACAAAGGAACTGCAATTTTTCATTTGGGCCACAGATATTTTTGAAATCCACATAATTATTAAAATTCATGTCGAAATGGTAGGTGGGAAACAAGATTGGATGTCAAATGTTTTTACTAAAACACAATTATTTTTTACTATTGAAGTATAGTGCACACATATGTAGGAAATCCCTCAGTTTTCCTATGTATGCATTATGCATAGTGCAGGCTTATGCCATCATAGGAACTCATGGCTTGTAAGACAGGTATATCATAACTTGATTGTAGACATAATCAAACTGCTGTTCATATGGATTATTTTCTGTTCAAATTATTTAAAAAAAATATAGTCATTCCAATATAACTGCCAGGTCCCTTCCTGTATAAATGTGTGCTCAAGGTTGAATCTCGATTGATGACAACATTTCCCCACTTATACTTTTTAAGGAAAAATATCTTTTATCATTAGTTCCTCCTACATTTTGTCTGCCATATTCTAGCAGGAGTTTCTTGGTGATGTTGTTTGATTATAAGACTAGTTTGTTGACTGGACAGGTATATTGATAGTGCTGGATTAACTGGAGAGATTCCGAACACTTTCAGAAATCTACAGAAATTGAAGAATGTGTGAGATTCTGCTGTAATTCTTCACAGCCTGTGTTCTTTATGTTAGATTTACAGACTTCATAATATGTTCCAGCTGTTGGGAGGGTAGACATCCTTATTTTTGTTTTTTGTTTGCAGATATGCATCTGATAATCTATTTACAGGTGCAATACCTGATTTCATTGGAAACTGGACTGATCTAATTGAATTGTAAGATATTTTTTCTGCAAATTTAGAATTTATGGTTTTGAGCTTATGTAACTCATTTGGAAATCAGTTTAATGTGTCGGTCCAGTGTACGCTCATGGTAGATACCTTCATTTAATATATGAATGAGTGTGCATGTGTGTGTCCACAGTAGTCCAGTTTTAATTACCGTATTGAATAAAATTGACCTTGTAACCTCTCTTGCAACAGGAGAGAAGTTATAGCCCTGATGTTGCAACAGAAAATTCCTGTTGTATGATACGTATATAAAATGACGCATACATAAAAATAAAGAGAAAGGTGTATATATGCATCTGTCTGTGTGTGATTGCAGACACTAGTTCCTTGATGTGACAACTTCATCAGCATTTGTTTAAAATTAGTAGAGTTCTCCTTGACTCGCATTTTCTGCAGTAACTGTAAATCTTGTTCTCTGCTGCACAATCCAATTAAGCAATTCCTGTAATGTCAAAAATGGCAGAGAGTGCCAAAAACTTTAAAATGCCATGTTTTTTTATTTACTTGTGCATATGCCACAACCTGAACACATTATTCTTAATATACCTTAAAAAGTGCAAGCATATCCGATGACTGTTTGAAGACAAGGTTTCTTAGTGGTGGATCTTGTATCTAGCTCAAGGGACTTTAAATTTATCTACTTACTTTGATTAGAAAGAAATTGTTACAGAAGTATTAGCAATTCAAAATGGTGATTTGTTAGTACACCTAACATTTTGTCTGCATCTTGTAGTTGTGAGAATCCAACTAAAATTTCAATTGCCAATATAATTAGAACCTTTAGTTTATGGGAGAACTAGATTGTAGATTGATTTCCTGTCACTGAGGTAGTAATATAACCGAATGACAAAATTGCTTTCTTACATTTGCTTTCTTACATTATACTGAGGACTACATTTTGAAATGAAGGATTCCCACAAGAGGACATAAAAGAAACTGTTCTCACTTCCATTTGTGGAGTTTTGACCAGGGTCTATTATTGGTGTTGAAATTTTCTCTCTTCTTGCCTACTATTTTGATGTCCAATCTTTTTCTATTCTATAGATTTGGGTATATATGTTTACCAATTAGTTATGCAGGAAGATTCAGGGAACTGCTCTCGAGGGTCCAATTCCTTTAAGCTTCTCCAACTTAACCTCTTTGACAACTCTGTATGTGTTGGTTTGTGTACTTTTTGGTGTTTGTGTTCATCTTGCCTTTGTTTACTTGATGTTCAGATGCAAGAAAGTGAATAAAATCATAAATTGGACCCATACCTCCATTTTTTGAGCCATTTTGTGTATTTTTATTCTAGCAGGAGAATAAGTGACTTAACTTTGGGCATCACGTCGTTAACATTCTTACGAGGCTTGAAGAATTTAAATCAACTGTAAGTAAAATAACTTGCACCTAAATGGAAAGCCTTTTGTTTTGTTAGTTGTTTATTACACAGCATTTTATAACATTTTATGTGTTGTGCAGAATCCTGAGAAACAACAAGATTTCTGGTGAAATCCCTTCATATGTTACAGAATTGAGTGACTTGCAGTACTTGTAAGCTAATGTTGCATTATGTTACAATTTTTAATTTGTTCTTCCTTTGTATCCTTTATTTATCATGATCATTTTCGTTTACTGATAAATCACATAGTGTAGACACAGTAACTGTAGATTCATTACATTCAGAAGAACAATTAGTCTAATTTCTTGCAGTGTACCTGATGTAGGGAGAAAATTATTACACATACTCAGCTACCTACATAGGTAAATCACTAAGACAGACTGTCTCAGAATATGGGTTCAAGAGAATTGAAAACCTTCTGGGTCAGTGGAGAACTCAATGATCCCCAAGCGATACTCCATGGCTGTCTTCTCCTCTAAGTAGGAAAGAGAACAAGAACTCCAAGGGGGTTCATGGCTCATGAAAAAATATTGGTCTTTCTTGAACACTGGTCTGTGGCCTTTAACCAATCAGAAGATCTCCCAAATAGGGTCCTAGTTTGGGTCAAACTCCTGCTGCTCCCAAGTAAATACTGGCAAGAATCTTCCCTTATGAAACTAGGAAATGCCATTGATGAATACATTATCGCCTAAGAGTTAACCAAAAACCTTGGAGTGCTGATCTATGCAAGCATTTTAGTCACAAAATAGACTTTGAAGAGCCCTTTCTTGATAGAATAGTTGTGGAAATACATGGAATAGAATGAGAGAAGCCAATAGATTATTGAAACATCCCTATTTAGTGGAGAATCTATCATGAACATGGTCACTTGGCTAGGGCATACCCCTCTCAAGGAACCCAAGAACAATGAATAGAGAACTCAAATGGTCCAAATTCTCAGCAGCAATCTTAGGAAGAGAATCAATCTACCTCTGCTGAAAAACAAATCAAATAGCAATACATCTTTGGTCTAAAGCTAGTGCAACAGTCATGAACAAGAAGGTGAGACTAAATTCCAAAGAGCATAGTCGAGAAAAGGAAAAGGATCACGAATAGCAAGCCAAATAATCTTAGTAAATTCTTTTGAAGCTATAGAAGATTGTAAAATACCCCACTAGATATGACTGAAATTTTTGCCTCAATTTTCTTTCAAACAATCAATTTCAAATGCAATACAATATCAATAAACACATGAACAATTGAATGCCAAATCTCGAATGCTTTATTATTCCTTCAATGACGATGAATACAAATGCTTATTGGCTGTTCATTATGACAGTCTGGGACTGTTTCATATCAGACCTTAATGCATACACAAAATGAGAACCAAATTACATCAAAACTCTAGATTATCAATGTCAATCCTATGAAGAATGATCAACATAACAACTCAGCTCAGTTATGGCTTTGCATGAGCCCAAAAATATATCTGATGTCACTATATAAGCTGCTGTTATGAATGCTGATATCACTGTATATGCCCAGCAATGAGTATGACAACAAAATCACACCAAAAGCCTCCTCCAATGCCAAGCGATAGACTCCTAGAGATGAGTGATTAGGCTGAAATGATCACCAAGGGCTTCAATCCAACAAATGACTTCAAATATTGATGATATCTGCTCTGAATCAGACCTGTAGCTTCATATGCTCGCCCAGATTTCATAGAATGAACAAATTAGTGCCAAATAATGCCTTCCAAGGCTAGTGATTACTCCCAAATGCTAGCAATTTGATCTTATGATGCTTGAATGTCTTCCAAACTCCAAATCCTTCAATGAAACCAAGTCTAAGAACCCTGAAAATGCATTACCAGTTTGCTGTCATAAAATCAGATCTTCATATAATATCAATTTCACATAAAATAGCTCTCTAATGAAGGTCGACTACCTTGGTAGTCTTTCAATATGATCAAGAGCTTCAAATGCAATAGCAGTCTCCTTCAAACTCCTCTAAATAAACCTACAATTCAAAAGCATGATAAAATCCTTCATGAAATCATCTCACACAAGATATGGGATCATCTCCATATCACATCAAGGGATCATCTCCTTGACAATATACTGAAAATAAGCAATTTCCAGCCAAATGCAAATAATAAGAGAACTTACCAAGTGGATCAATAGTTGCAAATTGATAGTGAAAGGCTCTATTTATCCTCCTCTTTGGTTGGTCGACCCAATTAGCTCTAATTTTGCAAATGATTTCAAGTCCACCAATGAAATGCCTTTCATTTGAACAATTTTAAATGCATTGGATCAATGAGAAACAATCATTTAAAATCCTTCTTGATTTTATTAAATGCATTAACCTCTAATTTCCCACGCCATGAGCTATAACAAACTCCTTTGCAATTTTTAATGAATTCCTCCTTGAGCGGCGGCCGTGAGAAAATAATATTTTATTATAAAAATTATTTTCCTTGGCTGGGCGGCGATTCCACATCAGCAAAACCAATTTTATTTAATAAAATTCCTCTCATCCTTGGCCGACGTCACTTTGACATTTGAAAATGCATTTTTATCTATCTCCCATATGGCTATTGGCTCATGATCCAATGTGCTAACAATATTTTATTAATATTCTGAAAATTCCTTCTATGCGTTGGGTGCATGATACAAGGAATATTAATATTTTATATTTTGCAATCCTCCTTCCAAGATACCTAGCGCATGATCCAAAGAACAATTTGAAATTACATTTTTTCTATTTGGACGTTGGCACAAAGCTCTATACAATCCATCTTCTCTTCATGCGTTGGCACCAAACTCAATGCAATTAGGCTTGTCCTCATGCGTTGGCACAATAGACTGTGGAAATCACCTCATCTTAGGTGTTGGAATTCTAGAGCAAATAGATATTTGAAAATGCAATTAAAGATTGACATTTTCCTTTGTCCACTTGGCATCAATCGATCCAATCAATGAAATGATGAAAATACAATTTGAATATTGCATTTCCCATTTTCCCAATCTCTATCCACTAGAAGAACTTTGATATTTGGCTAGATAAAACAATATCTCTTAACAACCCTTAGCCAAAAATCCAATCAAAACACTACTTGAGCCAACATTATCATTTTTTATCTTCTAAAACCAAGCTCAAACCCAAAATCATTCCCTTACCAAATGTATTAGCCTATGGGAATGGTGAATAGACTAATCATCAACTCCACATGTGATCACTCCGGAAATAGGGACATGACAGTCCTCCCTTCCCAGTATTGCTTGTCCTCAAGTAATCGAAGATTACGATGCTCCAAAATTTGCTCTCCTTCCCAAGTAGCATCCTCCAATGGCAATCCTCTCCATCTCACCAAATACTCTCTAATGACTCGGCTACGCAACTTGCACTCCCTCATATCAACAACGTTGTCAAGCTCTAATATCAACATGCCCTCTTTATCAAGAGGTGGAAGATCAGGAGAAGAAACCACATGTTGTCCCAATGCCTTTTTGAGGCATGAAACATGAAACACATTATGTATCCAGCTCCCAGCTGGCAAATCAAGCTCATATGCAACTTCGCCAACTCTCTTCACAATTCTGTATGGACCATAAAACTTTGGCTTGAGCTTTTCTGCACCACTCTTCTTCAAAGTGTTCTGTCTGTATGGTTGTAGGCGCAAAAAGACCAAATCATCCACATCAAATGTCCTCTCAATGCAATGCCTATCCACATAAATCTTTTGCTGATTTTGTGCCTGCTGAATGTTATCCCTGAGTATTCTAAGGATGTCCTATGTATCCTGCATCAACTCCTTAGCTCGAGGAGCTCCACTATCACCAAATGCCAAGTCCAAAAAAGAAAGTGCATCATATCCATACAATGCCCTGAATGGCGACATGCCAATCGACATGTGGTAGGTGGTATTGTAACAATACTCACCAAGATACAACCATCTGATCCAAGCACGCTGCTGTCTTGCAACATAATTGTGGAGATATCCCTCAACCCACTTATTTACTATCTCCGTCTGTCCATCCGTCTGAAGGTGATAACTAGTGCTCGGTGACAACTCTGTACCTGCAAGTCGGAATAGCTCACGCCAAAACATGCTGATGAATCTACTATCCCGATCACTAACAATGGTCTTTGGAAGGCCATGCAAGCGAAACACTTCTCGAAAGAATAACTCTGCAATGCAATGCTAAATAGTCTGCTACAATAGGATAGAAATGTGACATGTCCCCGTTTCCAACATGATCACCCAATGAGAAAATAGAGTTAGCCTATTTTATTCCCATAGGCTAGCCTTCAAAGCAAGGGAATAAAAATGGCGATATGAGTAGATGAGATTTAATGCATTTGCATTAATCTATTAATTGTAAATAATTAAATAATAATAATTTATTATTATTATTTAATTAAATCGCCTTGGAGGAAATTTTAAAATTAAATAATATTATTTAATTGAGGCCAAAGTTAATAATAAAATAATATTTGAAAGGGGACGCCAACTTTGGTGTTCAAATAAAATATTTAAATTTTAAAATAGGTCTGGACCTATTATTCATGTTGGAGAATGAATTCAAATGAGGCTCAACATTGGATCGCGTGCATTGGAGGGAATATCGAAATTCAAATCTTTAATTTGAACTGGCTATTTAAGAAGACAAGGAGCTTCATTTTCAATGATCACGACTACTCTCAAACTTCAACGAAACTGGATATCTTTGTTGAAGCAGACTCACTTCATATTCCGCCATTTGGAGTTTGAAGACATTCGCATAATATTCGAATTGGAGACTTGAAGATACACGAAGATTTGAAGTTATCACTTGGCGCAATTGAGCACTTACACATCATCCGAAGATCACTTGGTTTCTATTATCTGCAGCGCTGAACTATATCATTCATGATTGCCAATTCATATGGTTCTACTACAGTATCAAACACTCGCTATAGCACCACAAGTTATAAGGCGGCGGATTCCTATCAAGGAGTCGCGATATTGACATACCACTGAGCGTAGATTCAATGAAGGATATCATTCGCTGAGATCGTGACCCGATGTAAGCACACGGAAACACAAAGGGTGGTGATTTGTAGTATCGACGGTGGCATTCAGAGGTAACATCAAATGTACATGGACATCGAGAGTCATCTGCTAATGCTCAGAGTTGCATCGTGAGTTTGCACCTATGTTGTTTGCACTAAAACTATTGAGCTGGAGGAGACGTCTGTAATAGAGGCACCGCTCTACTAAGGGACTAGGTCCGTTCTGCCTAAAGACCCAAGTATCAATTAGTGTCATCAACCCACGGGTATGTTGGTCATTTCATTTCTAAAAATCGAAACAGTGGTCAAAGACTTGTAAATTGGCTATCATCAGAGCCAATATGGTTCTTGTAGCTGAGATTCAATAAATTGATCTATCTTTGTGATCTGTATTCAATTTGATATCATTGTACTCAAAGTTTTGTCTTGTAATAGATATGTGGAGATTGATCATATATATGTTGTCATAGATTTCATTTTTGAGTTATAGATTTGATTGTCGGAGACAATTGGAATTGTAGTAGATTAGATTAGTATTCATTGGGTAATTGAAAAGAACAAAAAAATATCATATCATCGAGAACCGCACATGTCAGTGGTATCAGAGTGAGAGATTCTACCAATATGCAGGGTATAATTAGAAATTGACAAAAGTCGTCTTCTTCCGGTAGCATTTCGTGCTTAAGTTTAGTGATGATATCCACCCACATCAGGCTGTGATTTAACACTACTCTTAGCCGGGTGTTATAAGTGAAAAAGATTGACCAAGTCGGAAGTAATTGTGATGCATACACCGACTCCATTTGGTCATACATACAGAAGAAGAATTGTGCAAGAAGAAGAGACTAATCCTTTTGCAGATATGGACAGAAACAGAAGAATGGCAAGCCCACCAAGAGGGAATGAAAATCCAATTCCATTGAACAGAACTTTGGAACAACTAATGGATACCCAGAATTGAATATTGCAAATGATGACTCAAAATATGAACAACATGAAAGTAAATGAAACACCAACATGAGCTGGAAGTGTAGTGGGTACACTGCGTGAGGGAAGGACACATGTATCTACATTGGATAGGCCCTTCTGGCCTAAGTTTTTGCCTACTGAAGAGGAAGAGGAAGAGAATGTTGAAGATGAAGAAGAACTAAATTTTGTTGAAGAACTAGCTGCCCAATGTGATGAGTATGATGCCCTACCTGAGAATGTCAGAAGAAGAATTAATATCAATCAATGCATGAGTGAAAGGAAGGAGAGGAAAAGAAACAAAGGAGGACAAAGACCTAAGAAGCCAACAAAACAAAACAAGGAATATCAAGATGCACTAAACAAGATACCTATACCCAATTTTGATGGAAGTAGGAAAATGAGTGCAAGAGCATGGGTACACAAACTTGATACATTCCTCACACTCAAACCAATGGACAAACAAAAGGCTATACAGTTGGCTACAATGCACCTTGAAGGGATAGCGTATGATTGGTGGCATCATGGACTTGTTTCAAAAAGACATGCAATGATCACTTCGTATGATGAGTTCACACAAAAGCTTATCACTAGATTTGACAGAAAGGATGTGGAAGTGTTTTACAGAGATTTGGCACAACTGAAACAAATAGGCAAAGTGGATTCCTACATCAGTGAGTTACAGAGGATTGTAGTAATGGTTCCTAATATGACAAAAAAGAGGACAGTGATGTTGCTTGTGGAAGGATTGAATGATAAATTGAAGGGATTAGTGAAGGCACACAAGCTTGCCACACTTGATGATGCTATTGAATTGGCACTGGATCTTGATACCACACCTGCATCATATTAGCCACAAAGGAAAGTTTTCAAAGGCTGTAGTTCAAATCAGAAAGGATTCAATCAGCACAAGTATCCACTTCCTAAGATGGATCAAGATACAAAGAATGAATTGAGAAGGAAGAAGCTTTGTTTTTCTTGCAAGGAGCCTTGGGAACTAGGACACCGATGCCTAGGAAAGGGCAAGGTTCACCTCATTGAAGTCTATTCTGATGAAGAGGAGGAGACTACAGAAGATAATTACTTGGATGATGTTGTTGATCATAAGGAACCACAGCTACAGTTGGAGATTGAATTGAATAATGAAAATAAAAAGCATGTAACCATTGCAACAATTTCAGGAGTACTGAGATATCGTACTTTTCGATTGAAGGGAGTCATCAATGGACAAAGAGTCACTTGCTTGGTTGACAGTGGAGCCACTCATAACTTCATTGATGAGGGCTTGGTAATGAAAAAAGGACTAAAAGATGACGATTTTTGTGGGTTCAGTGTGATAGTTGTAGATGGATTCACCATGGAGTGCACCAGGATGGTACCACAACTTAGTATTCAAATGGGAGACTACACTTTGATTGATGATTTCTATATGTTGGGATTGGGAGAGATTGATGTTGTTTTGGGAATGCAGTGGTTGCAGTCATTGGGTAGATACATACAAGATCTTAACAAGATGGAACTTGAATTCATTCATGATGGAAAGAAGATTGTCCTGCAAGCAATCTCAAATGGAGGCCCTAGAGTTGTGACAGCAAAGAGAATGGAAGCATTGTTTAGACATGATGATATTGCTTGGGCCGTATAGTGTGTTGTTTCATCTAAATCCTCTTCAAATGAACAGGAGTATCATGTGGATATACAATCTGTGCTGGATAAGCATAGTATGGTGTTTGGAGAAATTCCTCCTGGCAGACCACTGGATCGTGGATTTGAGCATGTCATTGAGTTAGAGGAGGGTTCCAAGCCCGTCATGACTACACCTTATCGTCATCCACGGCATTTCAAGGAGGAGATTGAAAAGACGATTAAGGAATTGTTGGAGATGGGGTTCATTTGCCCTAGCTCTAGTCCATTTGCATCTTCAATTGTGTTGGTGAAGAAGAAGGATGGCACAATGAGGATGTGCATTAATTATAGAGCTCTAAATAAGAAGACAATCAAGAACAGATATCCCATTCCAAGGATCAATGAATTGCTAGATAAGTTCCACGGGGCAGTATACTTCTCTAAGATTGATCTCCGTTTAGGGTATCATTAGATACGTGTCCGTGAGGAGGATATTCATAAGATAGCATTCAGATGTCACTATGGACACTTTGAGTTTTTGGTTATTCCATTTGGGTTAACCAACACACCTGCTACATTTCAATCATGCATGAATCACATCTTTCGTGAGCAGTTGCGTAAGTTTGTGTTGGTGTTCTTAGATGATATTTTGATATTCAGTAAGACTTGGGAGGAACATTTGCAGCACATTGATGTAGTACTGGGTATCATGGAGGCTCAGTCATTGTTTGCAAAGGCATCTAAGTGTGAGTTTGGTATGACAGAGATACTCTATCTAGGGCATATGATTGGAGCTGATGGAGTTTGAGTTCATCAAGAGAAGATACAAGCAATTTTGGATTGGCCACCTCTGCAGAACATTTCAGACTTGAGAGGATTTCATAGGCTATGTTGCTACTACAGGGGGTTTGTAAAAGGGTTTTCACAGTTAGCAACACCTCTCACAGATCTCACTAAGAAAGGAGCATTCAGTTGGTCAGATAAGGCTCAGATAGCTTTTGACAAACTCAAGGAGGTGATGAGTTCATGTCCAGTATTGGCAATGCCGGATTTCACACAACCCTTTGTGTTCTGTTGTGCCCATACGAAATTTTTCATATATGTGCCAAACACACCTCCCAAGCACCATGTAGCCTTGTCATTACTGCGCTAACCCTACAGGTACAAGACATATCAAAAGATAGTGATCCAAGGCTCGAATGGAGGGAGATTCTGGCAAGCCAATCAGGCCTGGAGCAGTGAAAGAACATCTAAAAGAGGAGGTCAAAGTGATGGATCAAAGGCCAAAATGACATAAAGGAACCAAGGGAAGCAATGCAAATGCATCTGGCAAATCAAAATTCAATTTTGAAAATTTTGAAATTTTGGAAAATTTTGAAAATTTTTCTAAGGCATTTTTGGGTGTTTTTGGCTAAAATGTGCTCCATCTTGGAGTATAATTCATGGAGGAGAGGCTTCAATGAGAGCTTCGGATCATATGAACCTAATTTCCAAACTTCAAGACATTCCGTCATCAGATGAAGAAGTTACGGCAAAAATAAGCTCCAGAGGCAAAGGCAAACGGTAGTGATCCAGGCAACCTCCGTCAAAATGGCCAAGGCAAAGTTCAAAGTTTTCCAAGGTCAAGAATCATAAAGAATGAGCCCTGAAATTGGCTAAGTCTAGTGTCCTGAAGCCTGATGTTCTGAGATCCTGAAAACTGTCTAAGTTTGAAATCTTGTGGATCCTCAAAAATCTAGAATCTGCATGTTGAATCCCATGGATCCGGGACCTATCTCAAACATCCTGGAAGTATATTTCAAAATATTTAAAGTATCATATACTTAAATATATTTTCAAATATACTTCCACCTAGGACACTTAGAAATTAGGCGGAAAAAGTTTAAGTCTTGAGATTTGCAAAAGGCACTTAAAACCATGAAATCCCATGCCTTTTTCAAACTCCAAAAAGGCGCTCAAATTGCTCAAAATGCACGCCTATTTTCACCTTGAAAAAAAAAGGCACTCAAAACACCAAAAAAGCACCCCTTTTCTTGCCTTGAAAAAGGTGCTCAAAATGACCAAATCTCACGCCTTTTGAGGCAATTGAAAAAGGCACCTAAAATGCCATAAACCCACGCCTTTTTGGCATGCAAGAAAAGCGCCCTTTTTGGGCTAAATCCAAGCCTTCTTGATGGTGAGAAAAGGCGCTCAAATAGGCCTATTTGCACTCCTTTTTGGTTGCTCAAGTTGAAGAGAGATGGACGTTCTAGAGAGAGAAGATGGGTCGCCTAAGAGAGAGAATCTTCAAGGTTATAAATATAGGTTGATCCCTCACTTCATTCATTCATTCTTCTTTGATGCATGGAGCTAAAAATAATTGCTCTCTATTTGTGGAAAAAAGCACATTGAAACACTAGAGGTTAAAGGCAAGCTATAAAAGGAGATCCTCATTGTTATTATCATTTCTTAAGGCAACTAGAAGGTATAGAGGCAGCGTTCAACTGGAGGCAGCCATTGATGAGGGTTTTCAAGCTTTTCTTTTTTTGATTTGAAGCATTTTTGGGCCAACAATACATTCAAAGGGCAGATTTGTGGCTTCAAGGCACTATTTCCTTCATTCTCCTTCATCCCAAGGTCCATCTTCATGCATACAAGGCAATGTCCAAGTCTAAGGAGCCATTTTTGAAGGATTTTCAAACTTTTTCTTCGCTGGTTGTGACTGTTCATGGCTAAAACCACCACCTACAGCCAAAATAAAAGTGGTTTTTGAGGCCTATATGTCCAAAATTTATCATTTATGTCGCCTACACACCTTGGGAAAAGGCGTTTTACACCATTTTTGACTATCTATAGCTCAGATCCGTCAACTTTTGAGGATTTAGCCTCATATTTTCACTTTCCAAGGGCAAAATATACATTTTTTTCACAAAAATCAGATTTTGGAAAGTGAAAGTAGAAACCTGATTTTCTCGAACGAGCATACAGAGGCCTAGTTTTGATCTTTTGAAGCAGAACAATGAAGAAGAAAGGCTTTTCTTGAAGCCTAAAAATCCACCATGCAATACTCTTCTATCACCATGGAGGCCAAATTGGCACTCATTCATGAATACTCGGAGGATAAGGAGTATACGGATCTATTGAAGACCATTGATGATGCAAATGTCGATCTACAGATGAGGACCATTCACCTGGGGTCAATTACCATACCAAATGAGGCTAAGGTTGATGAATTTGAGAGAAATCTCAATTCTCATACTTAGCCAATTTTTCACTATCTGCAGGGAGAACCTACTTTTGGCAGGAGGAGAGATTTCCAAAGCAGTTTCTATTTTAAGAACTGAATTTGCTATCTAGAGTTAAATCTATTTTTGGATTTTGCTTTTGGAAATCATGCAATTTTTCTTTGAGTGGAACTCATTGTGTAATAACATGCAAGTTCAGTTATCTAAATTGCATGACAAGATATTTTTATTTTTAATTGCTAATAAGCTTGCATGCTTCCCATGCAGCATTAGATCTAGAGTGAAGAGTGTTAGTTAACTCTTCCTTTTATTTCCTTGAATCTTTGCTTTCTAGGGTATAAATAAGTGTATTCTACACACTTAATTTTCCTAATGGTAAATGCTGAGACTAATTTTTGCTCGCATTTTATTGTTCAAGCAGTGTTATTTTTTATCTCTTTGATTAATGAGAATATGCATCATGGTTTCTGAGATCTATCTTGTTATCAAAGGTTGTGATAATTGTTCATGACTTTGTGCATGAACGATTGTTGTCAGATTATCATTGTTCCTTTGTGTCGAAATCTCCAAGTTGTCTCTTCAATTTCTTTATGCTTTGGATTTACTTAAAGGAATTGGAAGTGTATGTTGATAAAGTTTAGTTATTTTCTTTTGCAATACTTTAGAAAAGTCTTATAGCCTTGTAAAAGAGCTTCATTGTCTTGTGCTCGTGCACTGAGAAACTAAAAAGATAGGTTATTTTGTAAATGTCTTTTTAATTTCTTTGTTGAGGGAGCTTCCCCTCTGAATTTGAAGAACAATCCTACTGTACATGCTGTCTGTTTATCTTTCTCACCGAAAGGTGCGAAATTAAACACTAACATGTTAGAATGTGATGCATCTGGTACAGGCATTAGTGCAGTATTGCTGCAGAACAAACAACCTATTGCTTTTGAGAGCATGAAGTTGAGGGAGGCAGAAAGGCTCTATTCCACCTATGATAAGGAGATGCTCGCCATCATGCATGCATTGGCGAAGTTCAGGCAGTATTTGGTAGGCAACAAATTTGTGGTCAAGACCGATCACAATAGCCTGAGGCATTTTTTGTCGCAGACAGATTTGAATGAGAAGCAAGAGAAATGGGTGAGCAAGATTCAAGCATATGATTTTGATATTGAGTATGTGAAGGGAAAGAATAATGTTGTTGCCGATGCTCTATCCAGGAGGCCTACCCTTTGCTCATTATTAGAGATTTCATCAGATTGGAAGTCTCATCTCTTGTTTGAGTAGTCTAAGAACACAATTGCTTGTGAGATCTTGGATGGTAAGATTCAGGATGACAGATACAAGGTGATTGATGATGTGATTTACTACAAAGATAGAATCTATTTGGTTTCTAATTCAAAGCTAAAGAAGAAGATTATGAGGGCAATGCATGATGCCCCACTTGCAGGACATCCAGGATTCTTCAAAACCTATAGAGCGATGAGAGAGAGATTCTCATGGAAGGGTCTCAAAGATGATGTCATGCAGCATGTCAAGGAATGTATGAATTGTCAGCAGAACAAATCCGAGAATACTTTTCCAGTAGGATTGTATCAGCCATTGCCCATTCCAGAGCAAAGGTGGGAAGGTATTGTGATGGATTTCATCACCGGTCTTCCAAGGGTCCAAGGTAGGGATTGCATCTTTGTGGTGGTTGACAGATTGACAAAGTATGCACATTTCTTTGCAATTCCGATAGATTATTCAGCACTTCAACTTGCGGAGTTGTTTTTCAAAGAGGTGTTTCGTTTGTATGGACTCCCTAAGACCATTGTTAGTGATTGGGACAGCAGGTTTCTCAGTATGTCTTGGCAGGACCTGTTCCAATTGGTTGGAACGGAGTTGACACCGAGCACAAGCTATCATTCATAGACAGATGAACAGACAAAAGTGGTGAACAAATGGGTTGAAGGTTACCTTCGCAACTATGTTGCAGGGAAACAACGTGCTTGGGTCAAATGGTTGCACTTGGGTGAGTATTGCTACAATACCACCTATCACATGTCAATTGGCATGTCAACTTTCAAGGCCTTGTACAACTATGATGCTCCATCATTCGTAGATTTGGCCTTTGAACAGTATAGAGCTCCCAGGGCTAAGGAGTTGACACAGGACAGTCAGGGCATTCTGAAGGCACTCAAGGATAATATTCAGCAGGCTCAGAATCAGTACAAGATGTATGCGGACAGGTACAAGGTGGAAATAACTTTTGAGGTTGGTGATTTGGTCTTCTTGCACCTATAGCCATACAGACAGTCGTCGGTGAAGAAGAGTGGTGCAGAGAAGTTGAAGCCAAGGTTCTATGGACCCTACAAGATTCTGAGAGTGGGTGAATTTGCATATGAGCTCGAATTGCCGGCGGGAAGCAAGATTCACAATGTTTTCCATGTGTCATGCCTCAAGAAGGCATTGGGACAGAAAGTTGTTTCTTCACCCGATCTTCCACCTCTTGATGAAGAGGGCACATTGATTTTGGTTCCTAACAGCATTTTGGAGACGAAGGAGTGTGACTTGAGGAACAAGGTGGTCAAAGAATATTTGGTGAAATGGAAAGACTTGCCTTTGGAAGATGCAACTTGGGAAGGAGAACAGATTCTATAGCATCCGAATTTGACATTGCTTGAGGGCAAGCAATCTCGGGAAGGGAGGACTGACATGTCCTGGTTTCCGACATGATCACCCAATGAGAAAACGGAGTTAACCTATTTTATTCCTGTAGGCTAGCCTTCAAAGCAAGGGAATAAAATTGGCAATATGAGTAGATGAGATCTAATGCATTTGCATTAATCTATTAATTGTAAATAATTAAATAATAATAATTTTTTATTATTATTTAATTAAATCGCCTTGGAGGAAATTTTAAAATTAAATAATATTATTTTTAATATTATTTTAATATTATTTAATTGAGGCCAAAGTTAATAATAAAATAATATTTGAAAGGGGACGCCAACTTTGGTGTTCAAATAAAATATTTAAATTTTAAAATAGGTCTGGACCTATTTTTCATGTTGGAGAATGAATTCAAACGAGGCTCAACATTGGATCACGTGCATTGGAGGGAATATCAAAATTCAAATCTTTAATTTGAATTGGCTATTTAAGAAGACAAGGAGCTTCATTTTCGATGATCACAACTACTCTCAGACTTCGGTATGCTTTTGTATTTTGTTGTCATTTATTTCTTATAAAATTGGATGAAAACTTGGTTTTATCAACTAAGGCGATTTCATACAGACTTCGCATATTGTGCTTCATTGCGATTTCATTATACTTCATAGATTTATCATGGATAGTTGATTGGAGATCTGGTATATTGATTGTAGATGGAACTGGATATCTTTGTTGAAGTAGACTCACTTCATATTCTGTCGTTTGGAGTTTGAAGACATTCGCATAATATTCGAATTGGAGACTTGAAGATACGCGGAGATTTGAAGTTATCACTTGGCGCGATTGAGAAGGACTTACACATCATCCGAAGATCACTTGGTTTCTATTATCTGCAGCGTTGAACTATATCATTCGTGATTGCCGATTCATATGGTTCTACATCGTAGTATCAAACACCCGCTATAGCACCGCAAGTTATAAGGCGGCTGATTCCTATCAAGGAGTCGCGATACTGACATACCACCGAGCGCAGATTCAACGAAGGATATCATTCGCTGAGATCGTGACCCAATGTAAGCACACGGAAACACAAAGGGTGGCGAACTGTAGTATTGACGGTGGCATTCGGAGGTAACATCAAATGTACATGGACATCGAGAGTCATCTGCCAATGCTCAGAGCTGCATCGTAAGTTTGCACTTGTGTTGTTTGCACTGAAACTATCGAGCTGGAGGAGACGTCTATAACAGAGGTGCCGATCTACTAAGGGACTGGGTTCGTTCTGCCTAAAGACTCAAGTATCGATTATTGTCATCAACCCACGGGTATGTTGGTCATTTCATTTTTGAAAATCGAAATAGTGGTCAAAGACTTGTAAATTGGCTATCATCAGAGCCAATACGGTTATTGTAGTTGAGATTCAATAAACTGATCTATCTCTGTGATCTATATTCAATTTGATATCATTGTACTCAAAGTTTCGTCTTGTAATAGATATGTGGAGATTGATCATATATATGTTGTCATAGATTTCATTTCTGAGTTATAGATTTGATTGTCGGAGACAATTGGAATTGTAGTAGATTAGATTAGTATTCATTGGGTAATTGAAAAGAACAAAAAAATATCATATCATCGAGAACAGCACATGTCAATCCTCTCTTGCTGAACTATGCCTTAGCCGATTTTCTCTTCTTTTCCTTCTCTATCGGCGAAATTTCACTTTTGCGAACTTGCCCTACTTCCGTCTAGGTCTCTTTGTTGCTTCCTCTTATCGGCCCATTCACCCATCGGCGAACTCTTTGGTCGGCGAACCTAGTGGTTCATGAACCATTAAGTTCGTCGAGAAGCACTTAACCTTTCTCATTTGTCTTTGACTTAGCCACTTTCCTTCTTTTCCTTAGTCAGCGATTTCGCCAATCAACAAAGTTTTAGTTTGCCAAACTCGAATTTTGCCGACTAAGGTAAAAGACAAATGTAAAATACTTAGAATTTTTTGGGATTTTTGAAGGGAGACTTTCTTCCCTTTAAGCTTTCTCAGATCAGATATTTCTCACAAACCAAGCCCAAAATGACTCCCAAGGATGGCGCTCCAAGTGAGGGTAAAACCCTAGGCATTATCCCACATAACCAACCAAAGAGAGGCCTTCAAATCTGCTCAAGTCTGCTCCAAAAATGATGAAGTGCAAATGAATCCCCGTCACAGAATCCTCACAAGAAGAGCTAGGTTTTCGTCCAACTCCTCCAAGGTACTTAAGGTTTTCGTCCCAAGACCTTCGCTAGATATAAACTCCAAAGATGAATGAGAGAATGATTGAATGATGATCAAATGCCACCAAAACATCTTTTATTTATACATGAAATTCACCCTCAATACATGCTGACCCACCTAGGTACTTTTTCCATTATTTTTATTGTATTTTCCTCTCAATGAGGCCGACCATCCTCAAGACTCATGAGCGCCCAAACAAATCAAATTAAAGATATGATTTGATTATTGTTTTATTTCTCCCTCAAGCGCTATCATAAATATTATATTTTTATTTCTCCATGGGGCGCTAAAGTGAGGTGTTAGAGAATATTTGATCTCCTATCACTAGTCGCCCAAGGTAATAATAATAATGACCTCCATCATGATGTGTACAATGTGACCAAGAATGAAGGTGTAAGCGAGACACCCTTATACTTCTCTTGGCATGAATGAAAGCATCTCCTTATGTCAACATGGCATTCACACAACACAATATTATCCATCGACATGATTGTGTCTCTGCCAAGTAGTTCGCTCCAAGGAAGATAAATTATTTTATCCAAGATAAGTGCATCAAAGACATTAGAAAAATATGACAAGTCATCTCCAATACTCAAGATGTCTCCCAAAAATCCCAAAGTGTGGAGATTAGCCCAACCTCTCTCCAATGGCGACCATTCCAAAAATGGGGACATTACAGTCCTCCCTTCTCGAAATTGCTTGTCCTCAAGCAATGGCAAGTATGTATCCTTTGAGATAGTGTCAAATGACATGTATCTCCATCTATCTGCATGCCCGGTGGCCGTACAAATCCTCCACTAGTGGCCGCATCCTCCAAGAAGAATGTGAAGAATGCAATGCGAAGTGAACTCCGATAGCCAAAGCCATACACACTTGAGCCCAACCAAGCACCATCCTCCAGATTCTAAAAGTAATCCTGCAACCACAAGTGCAATACTCTCCAAAGCTCCCAAGGTGCCATTTCTCAGGAATGAAGCCTCAAAGAGAAATATGACTATCAACAAATGGCGTAAAGTGTAGCCTCTGAAACATGTCCACCTGTCACCCAGCCTTGGCTGCCTCACACTGTCATCATGTCATATATACCCTTGTTGTGTGTTTTTGCTGAAGGTAATTTTTTTTTTGTTTATATGCTGTTGGGTTTAGTTTGCTTGTTTGTGTTTCATCATAAACATAGCATACATGAAGCTCACCAAAGAATGACATAGCAATAACAATACTACTAACTTGAAAAGAGTGCAATACATCAAACTAATGAAACCCAGTTGACAAAATATCAATAATATAACATACCCATTTATGAGTTTATAATCTGCAGTTCTGATATGCCAATAACAGCTAGAGCTGGCTATAGATTTTCCACTCCAGCATCTTCAATACATCAACTTCCTCTCATACACTTGATGGATAGTAGAAATAACACCAAATCGCCCTTGCATGTATAGAAATAAGACCCAAATGTGAGGCGTTTGGGGTTTAGGACCCTTACTTCCCAACTAGTGATGGTATGGCCATGCTGTGGGTTACTTACAACAACAGTTCACCTCACTCAAACTCTAAATCTGCCATGAAACCTTCAATATAAACCTGTAGTCCTGTAAAAATCTCCTACGCCCAAGTTTGATATGAAATATCTTCAAAAAACACAAGGAATAGCTGCCACATATGGTACGGCCAGCATCTAGAGGGGTACGACCTACCAATGAGTAATATCACCACTCCAATCTGCTTTCAAAAATCACTTGAAACCCTACAGTTCGTCCATCAATATTTCTCACAAAACCTGCATAATAAACTTGAGCAAAAACTCCATAAATCCATCATTTGAAGTACCAGTGTAATCCCTGAATTGAGACTACCAGTAGATCCTCCAGATGATGTCTCTCAATCACGTAGAAGGTGTTGTTTGTAGAGGATTTTGTCCCTACAAACCCTTGAATTTTCCAACTTCAAAGCCAAAGCTCTCCAAACAAATGCACGACAATAAAGATGTGTAAAATGAATTCATTCTTTTCTTTTATTCTCCCCATTCCAACACCCAAGATGAATATTTGATTTTTATTATTTTAATAACATTTAACTCCTTGTATCCCCATGGGTTGGTCACCCCCAAAACACCTAGCACATTCACTTTTAAAAACAACATATGACTCCCTTTTATCAAGTTACTTTATAATATAAAATAACTTATACCTTCAAAGATATTATAAGCTAAATATTTAATTTAACCAAAATATCGACATTTAAAATATTATTCGTTGATCATTTCAAATGTCATGAGACAAGTGCTAGTTGCTACCACCGGTATTACTAAAAATGGAAATATTGAAACCAACTCCACCGTTGCCCTTGCCTAACTTACTAAAAATAGTAAGTCCTAGAAATTGTGTCCAAGACACCCTCGGAAAGGAAAGATGAACTCAAACAATCTTCTCATTATGTCAAAGCTGCTGGAAAACCCCACTGAAGTTCCATAACCAACAACCATTAGCCTATGGGAACCCTAGAATAGGCTAATTGCTCCCACCTGTCAAACTGGCTAAGAAGGGGACATTACACATCATCAATGTCCCAAAGGTGGTTAAGCAACCTATATAGATCCCAAGTACCACCGTTTGGATCCCAAATCATCACTCCTCCACATGTGCTAAATATGAGGTAGTGGAAGAATCTCGAGAAGTCCTCAACACCAAGCCAACCTCCAACTTCCACAGACCTCCCGTGAATGTGAAATATGCTTAGCATAAGCGCAACAAGGTGTATAACTGCTCCCACTGAGATGCTGATATGAACCCAAACAGCAACCCCATGATGGCAAATCAGCTCCATGATAGTGCAAAGGATGTCACTCATGACAAAGAATGATAGGATATCATCACTGTGCTACTCTCCCAAGATGAGGAGATGATCCAACTCTCCTCTCAACTCCAAAACATATGTCGTTCTCCATATACTCAGTATGAGATCCATGCACCATGAAGTAGAATAATCATCTCTCATCCATATATGCAAGAGAACCTCATGTACTAGGGCTGGAATGTCAATGACATCATGCTCACCTCCAACTCCAATGTCAAAGTCCAACTGTAAAATAAACCCCAGTGTCTCAAAATCAGAAATGAGAACATCTCCATACCTAGACATGTGAACCAATTTGCAATATCCCCTTTTTAGCCAGTGTCAGAGTTTGGTGGGTTAGAACTTAGTCTATTATCATTGGTTCCCCGTAGGCTAATGTGGTGATTAGGGGGCCCTTTGAGGGTGATTCAGAGTTATTTAGCTGACCCTTTGGGTGTATATTTCAGTACTCTCCTTCTCAGTGCATCAGTTCATTTGTGGTTGCCTTCTAGAGGTCTTTTAGGCTCATTTTATACACACTATTTTTAGTAAGTCACTTGGACATTTGGGTCCATACTATTTATGGAAAGTCATCTAGATGGTCAGAAGGCACCACGGTTATATCCGAGAAGTTAGCAGGATCAGTTGTTGGTTTGATATTTGGCATTTAATGGAGTTTAATGATTTAATTTAATTAATTAAGTCTAATCTAGCATTGAATTTGATATAATTAATTAAATTAAATATCTTTATGATTAAAGGGGATATAAGGGGTCAATGTGCATTTAATATATTAATGTCATAAAGTATTTAATTATTATGCCAAATGGGGTGCTAACATATGGAGTTATAAGGATATTAAGTGACTTTATAATGATGTCAATGACAAATTATAAAGTAAGTCACTTTTGAGGGGAAAAGTAAATTAAAAGAGGAATAAAATAAAGTATTACTTTCAAAAGGGAAAAGAAATATAAAAGGAGGAAAAAAGTGCAATGAGGATTCATTCTTGATATGTTATTTTGAAAAAAACTTTTCCTTGAGAGCTTGTGAGCTTTGGCTTGCAGGTTCAGTAAACCCTAGGACAAAAACCCTAGAGATTTTGGCTATTTGGATGAAAACTTAGATCAGCCCACTTGGTGAATTCATCTCAGGATTCACAGTTGCATTAAATTGTTTAGTATTTGTGTTGATATTGCTAGTTCATCATTGTGGTAGCCATTGGAAGGGTTTGATATTGCAGATTTCTACATATGATGGCAGCTAGGGTTAATGGGTATTGAAGATTTTTGCATATTCTTTCATGGCAGCCCCATTAGCAACAATTTGGTATCATGTTTGTGGCATTTTGACAGAATTTGTGGAGATTTTTGGCTTGCACGTTGGTAATTTGGTGTGCATGTTTGAAGAGTGATGGATTTTGAGGTTGTGTTGCAAATAATCAATTTGGGTATTTGAGTTTTGTAGATTTGAGCTATTGGGTGTTCCTACAATTTTTAGTTCCATCTAGGGTTTGATATGGGTGCTCACAAAAATCAGTTTTGGCATATGGGTATTGATGCAAAGTGGCTGCCATGAGGTTGGAATAACATATGCACTTCTAGGTATTCTTCATTTCATTGCATGATTCCAGAAATTATCAATCTTGACCTCTCTTGCATTGTAAGTGTCAACAATTTGGTATGTTACAGTCACCATTTTGCTTTTGATATTGTAACAACAATCCATTGTATTTTGGCTGCCTTAGAATAGGCATTTGTTGTAATTGGAATGATGAACAAATCTTAAATTTCTCTCAGTTAGGACTGATTCCGTTTTAACATCACTGTTATGATCATTTCGAGTTGAAATTAATATTGTCAATGCTGCCTATGTCTATTTCGTTCTTTCATCAAGTTTTGCATGTGCTAGTACTTGTTCATGTTGAAGAAGATAAATTTGAAGGTGCAGAAATAAGTTTCAGGTCTCAAACCTAGGATTTCATTAAGAAATTGGCAAAAATCAGAAATTTGATTTACATTCCTATCAGAGTTCATAAATAATTAGAATATCCTTAGAAGGGATATTACACAATTGTATCTCTAAAGTATGCTCCTCCAATGAAAGTGCCTCGGTATTATGCATCACCAAATTGGGACATAGGACAACCTTCCACACTACCAAAGGATCAACAAAAAGATAGAGTTGCATCACATGATCACCCAACTCTATATCTGCTCCAAGAATGATCAAGGGATCATCGTAGACTGAATCCCTTATGACTCCCTCTTCAAGTGAAGTCATATTAGTGGCTGATCCACTAAGTGTAGTCTCAATAACTCAACTAAACTCCCAAGCAGCTACTATTCGCCAAGAACTCTGAAGGGAATCTATGCACCATGAAGTAGAATAGCCATCTCTGAGCAAGGTATGGAGTAGATCCTCATGAATTAGGGCTGGAACATTAAGATCTTCATGCTTTCTTCCAATCCCCATGCCAACACCCAGATGAAACACAAGCATTAGTAACTCCAAACCAAACATCATAGCAATACCCTCATACCTTGTGTCATAGTTTAGTTGTACCACCATAGTATGCCCAACCAAAGCAAGAGCCTCCATGGCATACATCTGAAATAAGGTAGTTACATACTCCACCCAAGAGTCATCAACAGGATGGAACCCCTCACAAACAAACTCCTCAAGTGCTCCATGAAGAACCAAAGATCCATCCCAAACCGCATCATGTAGGTCTCCCTCAACATATGTAGTCACAACACTAGTCGTTGATCCACATAGTGTGTGCTCAATGATGTCATCCAAACATATGATATGAGCCTTCAAGTGGTTCTCCAAAAGAGGTGTCATCAAACCCTCAAGAAGCAAACAAGTAAAAGATTCTGTACCATGCCTCAAATCTGATTGCTCCACTTGCTTAGCCACCATACAAGACTCATGCCACATGTCATGTTGAACTAACTTGGTTCTCTTGGGTCCAAAATGAAAGCCGATGATAGAAGGGCTCTTCCCAATCCCATTCTCATGTGTAAGGGCTGTCAACATATGATTATGCAAGGGTGAAAGACTACTAATCCAAATAAAAGCAGAACCCTTGCCATACCTTTTTGTAGTGCCTTTACCCTTTTCGAACCTCTCCTTTATTGCTGTTGCATGCTCTCCATTCTAGGCTGATCCAACATGATTCCCTCCATAAAAATCACAAGCCTCAAGGCCGATCCCTTTGGCTGTCATGTCATGATGATGTGAAGTCAAGGGACTGCTGTTGCAAATCAGAAAATCAGGCCTTACCTCATGCTGTTGAGAGATGTCTTCGTAAACCCTAGTCTCTTCTTCCTCCAGGAGTAAGTGATCATCAATTAGGGTAGGTCCATCTGATGTCTCCAATTGAAAATCAGATGTGACATGTTCCTCAACTTCTGTCCCATGGCTGCAAGCTAGATCTTCTACCTTCATGACCTCATCATATGTTTCTTCAAAATCTCCTTCCATGTTTCCACTCTTTGCCATCTTCGTGTTGCATTGTCCTTCCTTGGATGTGGCTGCCATAGAAGTCTGAATTTCTATTGTGTATGATGAGGAATGTGCCATGCTCAACTCTCAATGAAGCTTCTTCACTTGATCTTCCGATTCTTGAAGGGCCTCTTGAGTGCTCTTCAAAGAATCCATAGTGTCCTTAAGTTCCAAGGTGAGCTTATCCATTTTATCTTCCTCCCTTCTCAAAGCGCCAACATATATCTCGCCCATCTTGAATAGGTGATCTCTATCCGCAAGTAGATGCAAGTAGTTTGACTTCGCCATAGCCACGGTCTCTTGGAGCTCTCAAAACTTGGCGAGGTAAAGATCTTCAAAGTGCTCATGCCTCTCTAGGGCTTTCCAACACAAACCTGCCATTATTTTATGAACCTGCTCAAAATGATTCAAGACAACCACAAGCTTACCTCCATTTGTCTCCAATTGTCCTTCCAAGTGATGAGACTTATGAGACCCAAGGTCTTCACAATCGTGCTTCTCCAAATCAACTCCTTCCTTGACATCTTTTCCATTATACTCATGTGTGAAAGCTAGGTCATCATTATGTTCTATCATAGGGTCTCCATCAAAGTAGTAGGTAGAATCTTCTACCTCATGATCTTCCTCCATGGCTGATCTAGAAAATGTGTGCACCTCTATGACCTCTTTATCTTGCAATGTCAAATAAATCTTATCCAATCCACTTTGATCACTTCCCATTGAAATTTCTGAATTGTCATTAAGAACATCCAACTCAAAGATACCCATACAAGCTGATTCCTTGCCAATATGATATAAAGGTGATGAAGCAATGCTAGGTGTTGGTTTTTCTTCTGAATCAACATTAGGGTTTGCCAGTTCTAATGCACAGGCAGATTCAGCCAACTGAATACAGGAGGTTGTGTGAGCTCCTCCCCTTCACTTCTGGTTCTGCCGCACCAAGGGGGGTTTCCCTATTTGATAAAAGTATAACCTTGACTAGCTCAATGACAGAAGGATTTAACTTGACATCAACAGGCAGAATACTCTCATGTATGGACCAAGATTTGTGTAACAAATCACAAGGTTGGCAACATTCTTGGACATTATGTCTGGTTGGGTATGAGAGCATGCAGAGGTTCCTAATCCTAATCCTACAACTAACAGATGGAAGGAAGAGATGGTTTGATTTGAATTTTAGATGCAAAGCTGGACATGGTGTATAACCTCAACACAGAGCTAGATTCATGCCTATCCAGGGCTTGGAGTCGGTAGACATACACCTGTGAATGATCAGCATGAATAGCTAAAACTGGATTTCAGGGGGATACACATGATATCTGCCTTACAGATATCTCCCAATACAAAGTGTTAAGCTGTCTATACTTATGGCATCCCTATTGCAGTATACCCTTCCCAATATTCAATCTGAAAACAGTTTAATCTACCCCTTGAGCAGAAGTTAAAAGATTAAACATTCAACACAGGAATTCTATGTTCTAGAATCTCAGACATTCCTTGAATGCCTGGACTCAGAAGAAAGATACATGCAAAACTGGAGACAGAATCAGCATAACACATGCAAACATAGCATTATTCATATAAAATTGACCATGAAATCAGTGGATTCATGCACAAACGTACAACAGGAGATACATAAACTCACAAGTTTTGCTGCACAGAGCAACCAAAACCAGTTGTATCTTGTTACAGAGCCAAAATGTCCAGTTTTCAACAACCTAAACAATGGTAACACAGTCTGCCTATATTGGCCAGAAAGTGTACCTCTAGCATTAATTACATGGTTGACCAAAAATCCCGCCAGATACACAGTATCAGAAAAATGGCGCTCAACGCATTACCAGATTGGCGCCCAAACATGAATGCAGTAGGTAGGGGAGGAGACAGGAAGAAACCTCGAGCCCTGCGCCACTGTCCATTGATGTACACCTTCAATCGGGTACCAGATCCGTCCATACCTCTGCAACCTTCGCCATTAATGCTCATCTACCTCGCAGCCATCGGGAAAACATCAAACAGTGCATCGCAACCGTTTCCCGCCAAAATACCTCATTGTGATATTTCAAAATATGCAGGATATCAATTATCCCACATGCACCCCGCGGTGACCTCTTCAACACTTTATATACTAGGTCACGAGCATATATGATGTCGGTGCTTTTGCTCCTGACGACACTAGTACAAGCCTTTCATCATCATCATCCTCCAATAGCATGATATCCTGTTGCTTGAAATATCACCCTGACGTCAGCATCATCATCGCAATATAACCTGCATGATAATCGCCTTCATCGGCACAACCTGATCCATTGGAGGAAGATCCTCCTGCTTAGCCGATACCAAATGTCTGGCCGATGAACATCCTGATGACGTCACCGTCATATCCTGCTAACGTCATTAGCATATCTGCCTACTGCGCACCTCCTCATATCCGGATGACGTCATCGTCATATTCGCAACATCGGGGGATCTTCATAAGATTATCAGTGTTAGAAATATAACCCCCCCTCGGACCTTGATGACGTCACCATCATATATCGGCATCAGGATGATATTCGGAAGATAACCGGATATTTGGAAACATCATCCTGATGCACAAAAATCATGCCGCACTGTAGCTCCACTATAAGATCGGGGTGATATATGAATATGACGGATATTTGAAATGATCACCCCCATTGGACAATGCATGAAGCCGACAGGCAGATATCTCCCTGATATCAGCATCATCATGATGCTAGAACAAACATACATCCGGGTGATATTCGAATATGAAAATATCACCCCCTTCTTCGGAAATATCATGATGCAGATAGGCAGAGAAATAGATATCACCCTGACATAAGAATGACATCAGCATCATCAGGGTGATAAAACAACAAACACAAAGTGATAAAACAACATCAGGATGATCTTGACTAAGATCACCCGATGTTCAAATATGATGACCCCGATGAAGATCGGATCATACTTAGGACTTTGCAGCAACATCATCAGGATGATCTTAAGTAAGATCACCCGATGTTAGAATATCACCCCAGCGAAAGATCATGCTGACAGAAAATATGATGACCCTCGTAAGCAACATCAGGGTGATGTCTGGAAACATGATGATGATGACCTCCTCCAAAGAAAATATGATGCTGATGTTAAAACATGCTGAGGAGGCCCAAAGACTCAGAACCTTTTTGGATTTTTTGGGAAGGTGCCTGCATGTTTATATGCTTGAAAACTGACTGCTCATGCAGGCACCAACACTAGGAACATCCAAGGAACATCAATTGAACCCATACCTTCTTGTAGCTGATCCAACTTGGCAATCTTCATGGTTGTACCTTCTTTGATCTTGTAGTCATCATGAAATCTTAGGTGTTCGCCACTTGCAATGTGTGATGCTTCCTTGCCCTTATCCTCATGGTGTGAGTCATCAACAAGTAATCCTTCCTCTTCCATGGTGGCCTCTTCTTCAACCTTGTGATCTTCATGGACACTTATGTGTTCTTCACTAGGTAATTCTCCTTTATCCTTATAGGGCTGCAAATCCCCTTTCTTCTCTTCCTTTTCTTTCACAGAAACTTCTGATTTTTCAAGAATGCACTTCCTTTTGGCTCTTGTAACTTTTTGAGGTTCATGTTGTCACTTGGATTTGCACCATGAATTGAAGCGTTGTGCTGCAACAATCCAGTGAAACATTGGAGTGATTTCCAGGTGTGGGACCTTGCAAGGAAATCAAACCTCCAGAGAAGGTTGGTTCCTTTTCTCAATATAAGATTCAGAGTGTGCTAAGACTAAACCTAATCTAATCACTATTGTGTAAAGGGGAAAAAGGAGAAACTGAAATTGAAAGGTGATTCACCAAGTTTGAATATTTGGCCCTAAGATCAACCATATATGCATAGAATAATAACAAACAATAGACGAGCATACACAAATCACAAACTGCCTGTAGAGGTAAAGAAACTAAATGAAATCCAAAAGGAAAGCAACATTCACAGATGGAGATCAAACAGAAGTATTACACAGAGCAGAAGAAGTGCATGAAAAGGTAAAAATCTATTGTTTCTTATCAAAGAGGCATGGTTACATCTGATACAAGATGTGGTTTTTAGACCAACAGCCAACATAATACATTCGATTTCATGCATTTTATAGCATTTTACAATGAGGCTCCATCACCTACTATAATAAATTCGCCCTATGGGCCTGTCAGAAGATATTTTACAAAAGGAATGTCTAAAAATATATGTTTGTCTTTGACATAAATGCAGAAAATATCTTCTCTGAAGTAGTTGAACAAATATTTGCGTTGAAACCTTGCATTTTCCTCTGCCTACAACAATAAATGCCCAACTACAAATTCCAGCTGAAGCTAGATGTTTGACTTCCACTCTAGCCTGTATTCTGCCTTATCAGCAATATTTCATCATGATTAACCATGGCGAATCCTGGATTCTGCCTCTTTTCCCTTTGTTTCTAAAGATCGCAGAAGCCATCGGAGATCGGGCCCCAGGCCCTTAGCGTTCTGCCTTCCAAGAGAGAAGGAAAAAGAAGAAAACCCCGCCCCTCGAGCTCCGCTATACAAAGGAAGATCACAATATGACATGTCCTCGTTTTCGACATGATCACCCAGCAGAAGGTTGAGTTAGCCTATCCTCATTCCCATAGGCTAACCCATTAGAGCAAGGGAATAACCTGGCGAAGATGGAAAATGAATTAATGCACTTTGCATTAATTATCAAAATGAAGACAATTAAATAATAATATTTTATTATTATTTAATTATAGCGCCAAGGAAGAAAATTAATAAAAATAAATTAAATAATATTACTTTAATATTATTTAATTTGAGCGCTTGCTTTGGAGTTGGAGAAATAAACAATGAAGGAGTTTCAAATTGAAGGAGGGAAATTCAAATTCAAATCTTTAATTTGAATTGGCGAAGATCCAAGTATAAATAAAGCATAAGGAGCTCATTTCGACATCACAAATCTTTGGCAAACTTTCGCACTTATGCTTGGCATTTGTTGTTTGATCTTCCAAGGATGAAAACCCTTGCGGAGTTGTGTGTTGGACAAAAACCCAATCACACGTGAAGGCGGATTCATACGAGGTTCGCAATTGTGCTTCATTGAAGATTTGATTGAGCTTCATTGATTCATCATTCGAGTATTGGTCGGAGACAATTGTGGTAGACTTACTGAATTCATTGCTACTTCATTCATAGTAGATTTCATTGGAGACTTGATTGGGAATTTGAAGATATTGAAGATCAGTCATAGCCGCTGCCCAAAACCCTCACCACCATCATTCCTAGAATCAAATTTGTATTACAACTCGGAGCGCTAGATCTTGGAGGGTTCGGCTAGTGATTGGCACATTTTGTAAAGTCCAATTGGCATTATTTGGGAGTGATCTGCATATTCCAGCAACAGCAGTCAGTAATAGGCAGCGATCAGCATATTATGATATCATTGTATGCCCTAGAGTGTTGATCTGCATTCCTAGAGGTAGCGACAGCATAGGAGAAGTTGGTATTGGAAAGTTTGACATCATAAGGAGCGGCGACCAGTAGCTATACTCATTATTGGCATCCTACATCAGAGATCTCTGCCCCAGCACCAGCGAACAGCCTTGTGAGGGTGATTTGTATTTCTATCTAATCATCATTTGGTATGTTTTCATTGCACAAACACCTCTGATTTGTAACAGCAGGATATGCTTTGTTATTGGATGTCATAGAGCCACAATTTGCTGATGTAATTGAAAGAATTGATAGTCTGACTTTGTAACAATGAGATTTGATTGCATTTCTCAGCCATTGCTATCATTGTAATTTGCAAAATTCATCTTGTAATCCCAATTGAAAGGCTGCCAATATCTATCTATTCTATTATAGATTTGTATTTGATTTCATGTTGTCAAAGACAAATTAGAAAGTTGCAGTAGGGAAATCCATTTTCAATCATAGGGTTCATTGTGTAATTAGCAAATTTTCAAGTTATATGTTCAAACCCTACTTTGGCACAAGTCACAATATTGGCAGACTTCGGGCCTCGGGCCTTCCACCTTACACCTTACCGGAGAAGGAAGAAGAAAGAAAGTCCGAGTCCTACAAGTCTAAAGACTTAGCCGTTTTTTGAAAGTTTTGGTGGAGTTTGGGCCTCGGGCCTTCCGTCTTCTGTCTTCCAAAGAAAGAAAGAGGGAAGAAAAAAGGTCCGAGCACCGAAGTCCGAAACACTTAGAATTATTTGAGACAGTTCGGCGAAAATCGGGCTTCAAACCTTCCATCTTACGCCTTCCTCGGTAAAAGTTAATCCAGATGACGTCACGGCCACTTGGCAGCTTCCCGCTGGTCTGCGGTTATAGACGAAGCTTCACTGAAATGCTCTGCGAAATGGTAGAAGAGTCGCAAAGTAGACCACATGGCACCCATCAGGTCGCTTGGATCAACTATCGAACCTTGCCGCATGTCTTCTTCCTGCAGTTCCGCAAGCCTCCTGTGGGTCCACCAAAAAGGCTTAGCAGAATGGTGAAATGCCTTAGAAAGAATTAACACCTATCGGGGTTCGGCGTCAGGCCATCTGCCTTCCGCCTTCCATGAGAAAAGGGAGAGGGAAGAAGAAAAGTCCGAAGTCCGATCCCCCAAAACACTTAGAGAAATTTCAAAAGTAGAGGGCGGAGTTCAGAGCGGAGTAGGATGACATGACGAACGAGAGAACTCTGAACTCCGAAACTCCGAAAAAGTTAAAAAAACAAGGAAAACTCAAGATTTTTGGACTTGGTCGATTTTGGGATACTTTTTCTTGCATTTCTAAAGGGGAAAACACTTAGAGATTTCATGGATTTGGGCTATTTGGCTGGGAAGCAAAATAGGACAACATTTTGGCGACTTCTCAGGGGTGTTTGCCTGCTAAACAAAAGGGAACTAGTGGCCTTAAACATTCATTGGGCATAGAGTCCAAAGGGCTCAAGTATGTTGGGAACAACTGAAACTCTGCCTTAAAACAACACCACAAAAGGAAAACAAGGCATGCATTCTCCTAATAAGAGTGTAGCCTGTGCAAGAGCACTTAGGGGAAAGGAAAACCTAAAGTAGAAACAAAATAAACAATATATACAAAATCTCAGACCAACCTTAGAAGTAGGGTTTGAGATGGATCCCATTCACTGAGATTGGTAGACCTTCACCATCTAGCCTTGAAAGATTGAAAGCATTGGCTTGCTTGCAGCTAGTGATGATAAATGGGCCACTCCATATTGCATCAAATTTAGTATGGCCTCCAAGTTTGGCTCTGTCATCATCCCATTTTAAAACAAGATCACCTTCCTTGAAAGTTTGATCCTTGGCCTTCCTATCAAAGTACTTCTTGGTCTGCTTCTGGTATTCTTCCAAGGTAGCCATGGCTGATTGTTTATGTTTTTCTAACTCAGTTAATTCAGCCATCCTTACAGACCTAGCATCTTTACCTTCTAACTCCAGCTGTTGGGCCAGTTCTAATGATGGAAGCTCCAAAGATAAGGGAAATCTAGCCTCTCTTCCATACACAAGAACAAAAGGAGAATTACCAATGGCTCTTTTATAGGTGATCCTATCAGCCTAGAGAGCCAATCTGATCTTATTATGCCACTGCCTCTGGTTTGTTTCCATGGTCCTCTTCAAGATTCTGATTAGGCTCTTGTTGGTAGATTCAACTAAACCATTACATTGGGGGTAATAGTTAGATGAAGTCTTCAAGAACACATTATACTTCAAAGCCCAATCAGCTATCCTAAAACCAGTAAACACTCTTGCATTATTAGAGATGATAGTGTGAGGAGTTCCAAACCTTGTCATGATTTCTTCCAAGAAATCCATGATGGCCAATTCTGTAGCCTCTTTAAGTGGGACAGCTTCAACCCACTTGGTGAAGTAGTCCATTGCAGTTAAAACCATTTGTGGCCAGCACTGGATGTAGGGTTGATCATGCCAATGAAATCCAGGCCCCATTGTGAGAAAGGTTGATTTGCCTGAATACGATGAAGTGGGAGGGCTGCCAATCTTTTCTTCCCAACAAAGAGAGCACACTCTTTGCACTTCCTTACCCATACATGGGCATCATTGAATAATGTGGGCCAAAAGTAAACTGCCCTCATTATTTTCATTGTTGTAGCTCTTGCAGAGAAGTGGCCTCCAGCTGGACCAACATGGAATTCACTGAGCAATCTATCAATCTGATTTGTTTCAATGCATCTCAGCAAGACTCCATCCAAATTCCTTTTAAAGAGAGCTCCATCCACCAAAGCATAAGGAGTGGACTGCAACCTGAAATGTCTTCTCTTGGTTCTGTCCAATCTATAAGGGTACTCACCAGTGGATAGGAACCTGGCCATGTCTGTTGTCCAGGAACTTACAACTACTGGTTCAGCTGTAGGTTTTGCCTCATTCAAATGATAGGATGAGTTCATTTCATCCATCGTATGTTGAGCTAGCTGTTCACATAGCCCTTTGCCTCTAATCAACTTAGTGGCTTTGATAGTAACATCATACTCCAGGGTCTTTGTGACCCAGCTTGTTCTCTTCTCACCGATTTCAATTCCCATTATATAGTTTCTCACACTAGGATGAGAAACTAATACTTTGATATAGTTATTTGCCAGCATATATCTAAATTTTTTCAATGCTCTTACAATGGCAAAAACTTGTTTGTTCATGGGACTATACCAGACCTCATAATTTTTCAATGTTTGTGTTGGTGCCTAAATTGACTGTCAATTTCCGAGCAATTTTCATGCAGGCACCATCCCAAAATATCCAAAAAGTTCTAAGTTTTGGCACCCCTTCAGTGTTTTTCAGCATTTGCATCTCAGTTCTTGAGGAAGGGGCCATCATGTTTTCTCCATCAGCATGAGTTTGTTTTTGTGTCTTCAAACTTCCGGTTTGAACTTGAACCCTTTGCTCAACGGTTCAAGGTTCAATAGTTCGATGCTTCGAGTTTCTTGGCCGCCGGTCAAGTGTTTTGCCGATGGGAGTATTTTTGATGTTTGAACCTCGGCGTTGAACCATCGGGTTGAACCGGTTCATCGGTTCAATGGGTTCGCGGGGTTGCTTTTATGTTGTCGACTGAGTTGGTATCGGCGTCGAACTTCTCGGTTGAACCTCTCTTTTGAACCATCGGGTTGAACCGGTTCAAGGTTCAATGGTTCAAAGTTTTATGTTTTTGGTCTTATCGGAGTGATCGGCTTCATCGGCAAAAGATTTCTTGAGTGCTCCGATTGTTTTGGTCTGGCCGATGGATGTCCATCGGCGTGTGTTTGGTCATCGGTGAAGCAATTTTTTGGGCTGCCGATGTAAGGTGTCTGGCCGATGAGGGATGTTCAAGGTGGTCGTCGGCAGGACTTGTGCTATCGGCCAAGGATTTTCTTGTTGCTCTGAGGGATGATGGTCTCGCCGAAGACCTAGGATATGGTATGCCATCGGAGTGAGATTGTGTATCAGGATAGTTATTGAAGGGTCCGCCGATGGAGTATTCTCTGGCCGACGGGAGGATAGAGTGGCTATCGAGCAGATTTCGCGTTGGTCTCACCGATGAAGTATTATCGGTGAGAATTGGTCCTATCGGCTGGGGAGATTTTGGTTGCTCCGACGGTGTCACACCGACGGAGGTGGTCTTCGGCGTGACTTTTGCCTATCGGCGAGGAGGTTTTTGGGTTGGCCGATGGTAGTAGTCTGGCCGACAGGGGATTGCAATAGGCATCGGTGTGATTGTTGAGGTCAGCAGGAGTTTTGTGTGGTTGGCCGATGGTAGTGGTCTTGGCGATGGGCTTTTGGAGAAGGAGCGTGTGTCGAGTGTAGCAAAAGCGCTCGACACCTATTATGCATGCGGCTATGTTTTTAAACTGCTAAAGTAGTCTCCGCACTGTGCATGTGGGATTAATCTCCCTGCATATTTTGAACCTTCAGTAAAACGCGTTTTGGCGAGTTCTTTTTTGAGTGTTGTGACTGTTTTCTCGGTGGCTGCGGGTGGTTGAGCCATAAATCGCAACTGTAGCAAGGGTATGGGCGATGGTACAAGCAATTAAACTGCCCGATTGTGAATGAAGACTTCCAGATGGCAGCGCAAGGCTCGAGGCCTCCCTTGTCTGCTGCATTGATGACTTCTGAGCGCCATTCTTTCTGATGGAGGTATCTGGCGGATTTTTGAATTTTGGTCATGTAATTAATGCTGAATACGCTTCCCTCTGGCTGTTTTTAAGCAGGAAGTGTTACTCATTTTAGAGGTTGGATGTTTTTGGGCTTTCGGCTCTGGCTCTGAACATAAGGTGTTCACATTTTGAAAGGCATTTTTTGCTACAGACTCGGTCCTTAGTCTGGTGTACTAGTCTATTTTGGCTTGTAAATGATGATTTTCTCTATGATGACTTTCTATGCAGATTGATTTTAAATGAAAAACACTTGTGTGTGTATTGTTTCTGATTGTCTCCTGTATGTCATTTGTTTTCCTTTCAAACAAGGTTGTCAAGGGCTTCCAAGTTTTTCAGTATATGCATACTGTGTGTCTGATTTATTGCGTCTGCTCAAGGAGTGGTTAAATAGGCTTTTGATCAGATACAAAGGAAAGTAGATTGCATCATAGGATCTGTTAAGTATGATCATAAGTAATACTCTTTCTTGGATATGTTGCTGTTAGGCAGTAGCATTCTTCTCAGGTCCTCTGGATATGAATTAGTGTTGTCAAAGGGAGACATTTACATTCTTAGATATGACTCTGCTGCCCAGATAAGGCACTGGTTTGGGAATCTGTCTGTTCAATGGGTCTAGGAAAGTCCCATCACTCCAAACATCAATTCAAACCATTTCATCCTTCCACCTGTTAGTTGTAGGATTAGGAGTAGGAAACCCCTGCATGCTCTCATACCTAACCAGACATTATGTCCAAGAATGTTGCCAACCTTGTGATTTGTTACACAAATCTTGGTCCATACATGAGAGTATTCTACCTGTTGCTATCAAGTTAAATCCTTCTGTCATTGAGCTAGTCAAGGTCATACTTTTATCAAATAGGGACACCCCCCTTGGTGCGGCAGAACCAGAAGTGAAGGGGAGGAGCTCACGCAACCTCCTGTATTTAGTCGGCTGAATCTGCCTGTGCATTAGAACTAGCAAACCCTAATGCTGATTCAGAACAAAAACCCAATAGTTTGACTGAAAAAGGCCAGGGGTTGCTCCATACCTTGGTCATTTTGCTGCATTAGGATAGCTGCAATGCTGCTCTCTCCTCCATGGGCATAAAGGACAAAGTCTTTCTCATAATTAGGATTCATGAGAGTAGGAGCCTAGGCAATTTTTTCCTTTATCTTCTCAAAGCCATCTTTCCCCTCCCTGGTCCACCTAAAAACATCCTTTTTAAGCATTAGGGTCAGTGGTTTGACCAAACCAGCACAGTTAGGAATGAATTTCCTAACAAAATTAATTTTCCACAAAAATGATTGCATAGCCTTCGTATCAACAGGAAGAGGAAGAGAAAGAAGAGCTGAAGTTCTTTTTGGATCTATGGAGATCCTATCTTTTGACACCAAATGGCGCAGAAGCTTGCCCTAAGCAACAAAAATACACTTTTTAGGGTTCAGAGACACCCCAAACTCTCTACATCTTTCGAAAACCTTCTCCAGATGCAACATATGATTTTCTCCTCTCTTGGAGAAGATTGTGATATCATCCAGATAAATTAGGATGAACTTCTTGATAAAGCCCTTGAACGCAATGTCCATTGCCCTCTAAAAAGTGGCGCCAACATTGGAGAGTCCAAATGGCATTTTTGCATACGCCATGGTTCCCCACTTAGTGGTGAATGTCGTCTTGAATATGTCCTCTTTCACAAATACCTGGTTATAACCAGAAAAACTATCAAGAAACGAAAACCTCTCTGCCCCTACAACAGTTTGCAAGATTTGGTCGATGGATGGCAGAGGATAGTGGTCCTTCAAAGAGGCGGGATTCAGATCCCGAAAATCTACACACATCCTTATCTCACCATTTTTCTTCCTCACTGGTACTAAAATAGCTACCCAAGTGGAGTACTTGATGGGAAAAATAATTCTAGCTTGAATGAGCTTTGCAAGCTCCTTTCTCATCAGTGGTTCGATTTTAGGGTTTATAGGCCACTATTTTTAACGACGGGTTTGGTGCTTGGGTCGAGATCTATGGCGTGTTGGGCGACATTAGGGTCAAAACCCTTTAGGTCCTCATAATTCCATGCAAAAACATCATTGTATTTCTGAGAAAGGCGAATAAAGGTTTGTTGTTCAGCATCACAACATACCTTTCCAAGCAATAAATCTTTGTCTAGGGCGATAGAAACATTCTGATAATCCTCCCTTTTGCACATAATGTTCCTCTCTTTGCCCTTGAATTCATCATCATGACTGAAAATAGCCTCAACCCTTGGGCAGCTTGTTCGTTTTCAATTGCATGATCTGGTCGTCATACCCTTCTTGCAACCTGGACTGCGCCGTTGATGAGAACTCAACTTCATTTTGGATGAAGTTTACAATTTGCTCATTACTGTCAAAAATCTACCAGTTCACATCATTGTCAGGGACTGAGGGCCTGACATGTTGATTAGGACCCTGAAAGAGGTTTGTGGGAGGAGAAAACTGAGCACCAACTGTTGCCAATTGGTCTGCCTTAGCATTTAATTTCCTTGGGATTACCTGTAGGTTGAAAGCATCAAAACTCTCAAACAGGGCCCAAATTCGGTGTCTATAAGCTCTTAGGAGCTGATTCTTCATTGCACATCTTTCTCTGACCTAGTTGACCACTAGTTTGGTATCTCCAAAGATCTCTAAATGTGTGATTTTCTTCTTTTCTACTAGTAGCAAGCCATGGACCAATGCCTCATATTCTGCAACATTGTTTGTGCAAGAAAAATGCAGTCTATGAGCAAAATATAGTTTCTTACCCATTGAAGAGATGAGTAATACTCCTGCATCAGCTCCATTTCTGCTCTTTGCACCATCAAAGGACATTTTCCATGGGCCATAAGAATCATCATCTGGTTTAAGTATAGAGGGGACAGAAGAATTCCCTTCATGAATCATGTAGGTGCCTAGTCTAGTTGTTTCAGTGGTGTCATAGGGATCGAAATCAAAATGCCCCTTTGCCCATTCATCAAGGAAAAGATCTAGGGTTGGAAGGGGTGAAGATATCGTCTCAAGAGACCCTAAATCATGCACTTTCTCACCTTAAATCATGCAATGAGGGTTCATAGGCTATGATCATAATTCTCTACATGATAGCTTGAAATTGGTTCAGCCTTAATGGTGAACTTTGTGCCATACCTTGTCCCAGCAGCATGTGAGACCAGTCAGAAGAGAGGTAGTCGCCTACCTTAGCTATGAAGTCTCTTGACAAACAAATAGAAAAGAAGGGAGGAAGATCAATGACTGAAATACCTTGACTAACAATCAAGTTTGGACAAGCATATAAGGTCAAATCCAGTCCTTTGATCACTCCAACAATGTTGACATAAGTACCATCCAGCTACAACACACCTGATGAAATAGGGGTATATTTGATGCCTAATGCATCTGTTATCTTCTTGGGCATGACTGAAACACTGGCCCCTGAATCTATCATGCAATTATGTACCAAGAATTTGCCAGTGATTAGAAACAAGTAAAATGGGGATGGCTTCTTTGTTGGGCCCTCTTACTCTTCACTTGGTTGTACAAGATTGACTAGGCCCTTTTCCTTCTGCTTTGTTGAATCGGATACTGGGAATTGCCTTAAGGCGTCTTGCAACAAATCCCTTTGAGATGGGATTAACAATGCATCCAACATTAACACATTTAGGCTTGTCTTTTTCATTTGTTCCACAATGTTTAGGGGGAAAGTTGTTGTCTTATGCATGGAAGGAATCCATGTTCCCCTCTTTGACTGTTTTGTAGCTTGTTCAGGCACTTTTGGGCCTGATGGAACCTCTTTTGCAGCAGCAAACCTGCTACTCTGAGTTGAATTCGCAGCACTAGCCCCTTTTGCCTTTAACATAGTGTTGGTGCCTGAATTCACTGTCAGTTAATTTAGCAATTTTCATGCAGGCACCATCCCAAAATATCCAAAAGGTTCTAAGTTTTGGCACCCCTTTAGTATTTTTCAGCATCTGCATCTCATTTCTTGAGGAGGGGTCTTCGTCTTTTCTCCATCGGCATGGGTTCGTTTTTGTGTCTTCGACATTTCGGTTTGAACTTGAACCCTTTTTTATCTAAGTTCAGTGGTTCAGCGGTTCAGGGTTCAATTTTCTTCTAACGGGTCGCATTATGCATTTGCCTTGCGCAAATATTGCATCGTTGAACCTCCCGCTTGAACCTTTTTGTTTTGGTTCAAGGTTCAATGGTTCGAAGCTTTGTTGCCTATGGAGTATTATTTTTGATGTTTGAACCATCGTGTTGAACCCTAGTGTTGAACCCTTTTGGTTCGGGGTTCAACGGTTCGAGGCTTTGTGTTTGTGTTCGGCGAATGTTCTTTTTGAAGTGCTCCGTTCGGCATTGAACTTCTCGGTTGAACCATCGGGTTGAACCAGTTCGTGGTTCAACGGTTCAACAGTTCAGCGCTTTACGTTTTTGGTCTTATCGGAGTGATCAGCCTCATCGGCGAAAGATTTCTTGAGTGCTCCAATTGTTTTGGTCTGGCCGATGGATGTCCATCGGCGTGTGTTTGGCTGTCGGCGAAGCAAATTTGTGGCCCGCCGATGTAAGGAGTTTGGCCGATGGAGGAGCAGTGTGTGGCTAGCGAAGATGTCGTCGGCGTGACCTTTGAGATCGGCAGGGAGCTTTTTGGATGCTCCGATGGTGTGTGTTACACCGACAGAAGGGGAAGAGCCAGGGTCTATCGGCATGGGTTGTATTGTCGGGTGAACGGTGAAATGGTTGGCCGATAGACTAATCTCTGGCCGATGAAGGGAAGTGTTGTGTATGGTCTTCGGCGTGACTTGTGTTGTCGGCGAGGATGGATTGTGGTGGGCCGACAGTGGGAGGTCTCGTCGATGAAGGAGCAGAGTATAATTCGTTGGTGCATCGCTGAGAGTGTGGTTTATCGGTAGAGGGATCTTTTGCTTGGCCGACAGTATTGGTCTGGCCGACAGGGGATTGCGGTGGCTTCATCGGTGTAACTGATGAGATCGGTGAAGGTTTGGATGGTTGGCCCGATGATGCATCTCTGGCCGATGGGGAAGCAAAGGTAGCGGTCGGCGAGACCGTTGTGATCGGAAGGAGAATTCTGGGGTGTGCCGATGGCTTGGTTTTGGCGATGGGCTTTTGGAGAAGGCTTATGCGTCGAGCGCGGCAAAAGGCGCTCGACACCTATTATGCTCGCGACCATGTTTTTAAGGTATTGAAGATGTCTCCGCGGCACCAATGTGGGACTATTCTTCCTGCACATTTGAAACTTCAGTAAAGTGCATTTTGGCAGGAACTTCTGTTTGAACGCAGCGACGGTTTCCAGGTAGGCCGCGGGTGGTTGAGGCCTTTAATGGCGACAGTGCAGAGGTATGGGCAATGGTACACATGATCATGTCGCCCGATTTTTGAGTGAAGACTCCCAGATGGCGGCGCAGGGCTCGAGGCTTCTCTTGTCTGTTGCTGCAATAACTTCTGAGAGCCATTCCTTTGTGGAGTCTGTATCTGGCGGATTTTTGATTTTTGACCATGTAATTAATTGCTGCGGGTACACTTTCTGGCCAATATAGGCAGACTGTGTTACCATTTTTGACGTTGTTGAAAACTGGACATTTTGGCTCTGTAATAAGATACAACTGGTTTTGGTTGCTTTGTGCAACAAAACTTGCGAGTTTATGTATCTCCTGTTGTACGTTTGTGCATGAATCCACTGATTTCATGGTTAATTTTATATGAATAATGCTATGTTTGCATGTGTTATGCTGATTCTGTCTCCAATTTTGCATGTATTTTTCTTCTGAGTCCAGGCATTCAAGGAATGTCTGAGATTCTAGAACATAGAATCCCTGTGTTGAATGTTTAATCTTTTAACTTCTGTTCAAGGGGTAGATTAAACTGTTTTCAGATTGAATATTGGGAAGGGTATACTGCAATAGGGATGCCATAAGTATAGACAGCTCAACACTCTGTATTGGGAGATATTTGTAAGGCAGATATCATGTATATCCCCCTGAAATCCAGTTTTAGTTGTTCATGCTGATCATTCACAGGTGTATGTCTACCGACTCCAAGCCTTGGATAGGCACCAATCTAGCTCTGTGTTGAGGTTATATACCATGTCCAGCTTTGCATCCAAAAATCAAATCAAACCATTTCATCCTTCCACCTGTTAGTTGTAGGAGTAGGATTAGGATCCCTGCATGCTCTCATACCCAACCAGACATCACGTCCAAGAATGTTGCCAACCTTGTGATTTGTTACACAAATCTTGGTCCATACATGAGAGTATTCTGCCTGTTGCTGTCAAGTTAAATCCTTCTGTCATTGAGCTAGTCAAGGTTATACTTTTATCAAATAGGGACACCCCCCTTGGTGCGGCAGAACCAGAAGTGAAGGGGAGGAGCTCGCGCAACCTCCTGTATTCAGTTGGCTGAATCTGCCTGTGCATTAGAACTGGCAAACCCTAATGCTGATTCAGAAGAAAAACCAACGAAATTGGCGACTCCGCTGGGGATGGTGATTTGAAAATTGTTATTTTTGTCCTCCCTGGTGAAATATCTGTGTGCCCATCCGAGTCACCAACAAAAATGGCGACTCTACTGGGGAGAAAATTGATGAAAAAGGGTTATATCTTGTGACCCATCCGAGTCACCAACACAAAATGGCGACTCCGCTGGGGATGGTGATGTGAAGTGATATCCTGCAGTCTCTGGTGAAGTTTTGCTCTGTTGGTGGAATGAACTCAGAAACATATTTGGTGAGCTTTCAGCTGCTGTAAATTTTGTCCTCTTTGGAGAGGTGGCGACTCTGCAAAAAATTCAAGTGCACATGAAAAGTTGATGTGTGTGTTGTGACAGAAAATGTGCTGTTCAGACTTCAGCATCTGTATAAGAAAGGTACCTTGTTCCTTCCCCTTTATATTTGCTGTTTTGCTATATAGATTAGACGCCAGGGGAGGTTACAGGTCTTAGGAATGCAAGGGATGTCTGAAAATAGAAATTTCATGAATCCAAGTATGAATTATCCCATACTCAGCAGTGAAATGTTGGATAAAAGAATAGAAGAGATAAGAAATAGGTTGATATTCTTAGAGGCTAAGTAGGCCCAGTTAAAAAGCACTAACCCTGTTGTGTCTGCCAGTCAGAAGGCTAAACCTCTTCTCAGCCCTTTTGATCCTTTGTATGACCAACTGGATTTGTCATGGGTGGATTATAAAGTAGAAACTATGCCTGCTAGGATATACTGTCAGATGCCTAGATTTAGTGGTCACAGTGTATGTGATGGGAATGCACATATCCAAAATTTTCACAGTTTTATGGGAAAACATTCATTTAGAGATGAGGATATGTGGATGAGGTTTTTTGTTAGGTCCTTTGATGCAAAAGCAAAAGACTGGTATTTGAGCTTTCCAAAGAGATCCTTTGCCTGTTGGGATGAGCTTACTGACTTTTTCAAAAAAGAATTTGCAAAAGAACCTGCTGATCTTGTTGCAGAATTGATGAGAATCAGAAAACAAGATGAAGAGCCATGTGTTGATTTCAGTCATAGGTTTGCAGTAGCCTTTTCACAGATCCCAGAAGTCTTCAGACCTGATATTTCACTTTGAGGCTTTTGAGGAGGGCTCTAGTGCATTACTGAGGGATTTCAAGGTGACAAGTATGCAGATGGCATACAAGTTCGTAGAAAATATAGAAAAAATCAGAAATGAGCACTTGTTGAAACCCCTGTCCACAGGCTTTGGTGTGAATAATGGTTGTGAAGCTGCAAATGACCAAGTAATTAAGACATCATGTGAAGATGAAAGGATGAATATTGAAGGTGCCAGCGAAAGGACTAATGAAGACTCCCATTGCAATGATGAGGCAGCTGGCCATGAAAACCACAACGAGGTTGTGGACAGCAATGAGCAACTGTTGGAATGGACCTGTGGAGACAATTGTGAGTATTGTACTCAAGACAGAGAAGGTGTTAGTGCCTAAATTGACTGACAGTTTTTGAGCATTTTTCATGCAGGCACCTTCCTTAAAAATGTTCTAAGTGTTGGACCTCCTCAGCATTTTTCAACTGCAGCATCATATTTTCTTCGATGGTGGTCAACATCATCATGTTTTCTGTCAACCGGTTTTTCATCAGGATCATCATGTTTCAATATCGGGTGATGTTTGGATATCATCCCGATCCTGCTGATGAGCTACAGTGTGCCCTGATTTTCTTGCGGGGGGTGATTTTTCAAATATCTGGTGATCTTCCAATTATCACCCTACCCTTATATGATGATGATGTCACCCCGATCTTCCGAAGGGGTCATTTTCTAAGTTGTTCAACCCGACCTGTTTTTTCTTAAGGGTCGTCATCATCATCATCATATTTCCGGTTATCACCGTGTTGCTTGCGAGGGTCATCATATTTTCTGCCTGCATGATCTTTCGCCGGGGTGATATTTTAACATCGGGTGATCTTGGTTAAGATCATCCTGATGATGTTGCTGTAGCGTTCTAAGTATGACCCGATATTCATCGTGGTCATCATATTTTGGACGTCAGGATGATCTTAGTCAATATCATCCTGATGTTGTTGTATCACTTCATGTTTGTTGTTTTATCATCTTGATGATGCTGACGTCATTCTTACGTCAGGGTGATATCCGCTTTTCTGCCTGTCTGCATCATGATATTTCCGAAGGGAGATATCCGCCTGTCGGCTTCATGCATTATCCAGTGGGGGGTGATCATTTCAAATATCTGTCATATTCATATATCACCCCGATCTTATAGCGGAGCTACAGTGCAGCATGATATTTGTGCATCAGGATGATATTTCTAAATATCCGGTTATCTTCCGAATATCATCCTGATGCCGACATGTGGTGGTGACGTCATCAAGGTCCGGGGGGTCATATTTCTAACATTACTCATCTTATGAAGATCCCCCAATGTTGCGAATATGATGATGACGTCATCCGGATATGAGGAGGTGCGCAGTAGGCAGATATGCTGATGACGTCAGCAGGATATGACGGTGACGTCATCAGGATGTTCATCGGCCAGACATTTGGTATCGGCTAAGCAGGAGGATCTTCCTCCGATGGATCAGGTTGTGCCGATGAAGGCGATTATCATGCAGGTTATATTGCGATATGATACTGACGTCAGGGTGATATTTCAAGCGACAGGATATCATGCTGCTGAAGGATAATGATGATGAAGTCTTATACTAGTGTCGTCAGGAGCAAAAGCACCGACATCATATATGCTCGTGGCCTAGTATATAAAGTGTTGAAAAGGTCGCCGCGGGGTGCATGTGGGATAATTGATATCCTGCATATTTTCAAATATCATGACGATGTATCTTGGCGGGAAACGGTTGCGACGCACAGTATTCTGCATTTCCCAAGGCCGCGGGTTGGTGCGCCATTAATGGCGAAGGTTGCAGAGGCGTGGACGGATCTGGTACCCGATTGAAGGTGTACATCAACGGACAGTGGCGCAGGGCTCGAGGTTTCTTCCTGTCTCCTCCCCTACCTACTGCATTCATGTTTGGGCGCCAATCTGGTAATGCGTTGAGCGCCATTTTTCTGATACTGTGTATCTGGCGGGATTTTTGGTCAACCATGTAATTAATTGCTGTGGTACACTACCTGGCTGTTATAAGCAGGAAGTGTTACTCATTTTTGGTTGTTGAAAGTTGAACATTTTGGCTCTGTAACACAATACAGTTCGTTTTTGTTGCTCTGTACAGCTAAACTTGTGAGTTTATGTATCTCCTGTTGTACGATTTGGCATGAATCCACTGATTTCATGGTTAATCTTATATGAATAATGCTATGTTTGCATGTGTTATGCTGATTCTGTCTCCAGTTTTGCATGTATCTTTCTTACTGCAATAGGGATGCCATAAGTATAGACAGCTTAACACTCTTTATTGGGAGATATCTGTAAGGCAGATATCATGTGTATCCCCCTGAAATCCAGTTTTAGCTATTCATGCTGATCATTCACAGGTGTATGTCTACCGACTCCAAGCCCTGGATAGGCACCAATCTAGCTCTGTGTTGAGGTTATACACCATGTCCAGCTTTGCATCCAAAATTCAAACTAAACCATCTCTTCCTTCCATCTGTTAGTTGTAGGATTAGGAGTAGGAAACCCTTGCATGCTCTCATCCCTAACCAGACATATATGTCCAAGAACGTTGCCCACCTTGTGATCTATCATACAGATCTTGGTCCATACATGAGAGTATTCTGCCTGTTGTTGTCAAGTTAGATCTTTCTATCTTTGAGCTAGTCAAGGTTACATCTTGAGTTATAGGGATACCCCCCTTGGTGCGGCAGAACCAGAAGTGAAGGGGAGGAGCTCACGCAACCTCCTGTATTAGTTGGCTGAATCTGCCTATGCATTAGAAGTGGCAAACCCTAATGCTGATTCAGAAGAAAAAGTCAACAGAAGGTATAAGCAAACAGAAAAACAGTCCCATGTGTGACCCATTGCCTACCTTTCAAACACATGGAGATCATGAAGAGCAGTCAGAAATTGAAATAAGTGCTAGTGCAGAGCATGATTGTTTTTCATTCAATGGCTGTTTTGCTTATGACACACAGGCTGATACTCCTCCACAGAGTGAATCCATTGGTGATGAAAATGCATGCTCTGCTGCCTATGAACCAATGGCATACTACGATGAAACTAATGCACCTGGGTCACCCATTTATGACACATGTGATGATGAGGATCTGTCTGAGTATGGTGAGGATCTAGACATTGTTTTTGACTTGGATTCTGTTTCTCATCCTGATGAAAGAGGAAACAACATACATCAGGTAAGTGATTGTAAAGATGTGCCAGATTGTAAAAAGATGCCAGAGCCTGATCTTTTCCAGTTTGGTGTTGCTATTGGTTGTGTGCATGATGTGCACAATTGTGAATTTGAAAGCTTTTCTTTTGAGAGGCCAGCGTATAAAGAGAGCTCTGTTTTTCCTAGTTGTGTGGTGGACTTCGAGTGCTTTCAATTTTCAGTCCAGCTAGGAAATCATTTTGCAATGCATAGTGATGATAACCTGTGTTCTATGCCATTTGAGTATGCATTGCTTGATACATTCTGCATCCATTTGTTGCCTGATGCTGAGGGTTGTTTGCATAAGGGTGACAGTGACAAACTGAATCAGAAGGTTGAACATGCAAATGACCAAGGTAGCTTATGGTCAGATCATGGCAGTACTCTCAGGCTTGACCCAGTGTATGCAGATGAGAACAAGGTGTTTGACAAGGGGAAATATTGGTTTTCCTTTTCTTGGTGGCCTTAGGCCATCAAGTTTGATTGGTCATGCAGATCATGGTAACTTCATGACTCTATGCCCAATGGATAAGGCACTGGTCTGCATCCCAGAGATCTGGGGTTCTCACTGCAGTCTTGCACCTGCACGTCCCCAATCAGAGCCACTGTTGGTGCCTGAATTCACTGTTAGTTAATTTAGCAATTTTCATGCAGGCACCATCCCAAAATATCCAAAAGGTATTAAGTTTTGGCACCCCTTCAGTAATTTTCAGCATCTGCATCTCATTTCTTGAGGAGGGGTCTTCGTCTTTTCTCCATCGGCATGGGTTCGTTTTTGTGTCTTCGATATTTCGGTTTGAACTTGAACCCTTTTTTCTCTAAGTTCAGTGGTTCGGCGGTTCAGGGTTCAATTTTCTTCTAACGAGTCGCATTATGCATTTGCCTTGTGCAAATATTGCATCGTTGAACCTCCCGCTTGAACCTTTTTGTTTTGGTTCAAGGTTCAATGGTTCGAAGCTTTGTTGCCTATGGAGTATTATTTTTGATGTTTGAACCATTGCGTTGAACCCTAGTGTTGAACCCTTTTGGTTCGGGGTTCAACGGTTCGAGGCTTTGTGTTTGTGTTCGGCGAATGTTCTTTTTGAAGTGCTTTGTTCGGCATTGAACTTCTCGGTTGAACCATCGGGTTGAACCAGTTCGTGGTTCAACGGTTCAACAGTTCAGTGCTTTACGTTTTTGGTCTTATCGGAGTGATCGGCCTCATCGGCGAAAGATTTCTTGAGTGCTCCGATTGTTTTGGTCTGACCGATGGATGTCCATCGGCGTGTGTTTGGCTGTCGGCGAAGCAAATTTGTGGCCCGCCGATGTAAGGAGTTTGGCAGATGGAGGAGCAGTGTGTGGCTGGCGAAGATGTCGTCGGCATGACCTTTGAGATCGGCAAGAAGCTTTTTGGATGCTCCGATGGTGTGTGTTACACCGACGGAAGGGGAAGAGCCAGGGTCTATCGGCATGGGTTGTATTGTCGGGTGAACGGTGAAATGGTTGGCCGATAGACTAATCTCTGGCCGATGAAGGGAAGTGTTGTGTATGGTCTTCGGCGTGACTTGTGTTGTCGGCGAGGATGGATTGTGGTGGGCCGACAGTGGGAGGTCTCGCCGATGAAGGAGCAGAGTATAATTCGTTGGTGCATCGGTGAGAGTGTGGTTTATCGACAGAGGGATCTTTTGCTTGGCCGACAGTATTGGTCTGGCCGACAGGGGATTGTGGTGGCTTCATCGGTGTAACTGATGAGATCGGCGAAGGTTTGGATGGTTGGCCCGATGATGCATCTCTAGCCGATGGGGAAGCAAAGGTAGCGGTCGGCGAGACCGTTGAGATCGGAAGGAAAATTCTGGGGTGTGCCAATGGCTTGGGTTTTGGTGATGGGCTTTTGGAGAAGGCTTATGCGTTGAGCGCGGCAAAAGGCGCTCGACACCTATTATGCTCGCGACCATGTTTTTAAGGTATTGAAGGAGTCTCCGCGGCACCAATGTGGGACTATTCTTCCTGCACATTTGAAACTTCAGTAAAGTGCATTTTGGCGGGAACTTCTGTTTGAACGTAGCGACGGTTTCCAGGTAGGCCGCGGGTGGTTGAGGCCTTTAATGGCGACGGTGCAGAGGTATGGGCAATGGTACACATGATCATGTCGCCCGATTTTTGAGTGAAGACTCCCAGATGGCGGCGCAGGGCTCGAGGCTTCTCTTGTCTGTTGCTGCAATAACTTCTGAGCGCCATTCCTTTGTGGAGTCTGTATCTGGCGGATTTTTGATTTTTGACCATGTAATTAATTGCTGCGGGTACACTTTCTGGCCAATATAGGCAGACTGTGTTACCATTTTTGACGTTGAAAACTGGACATTTTGGCTCTGTAATAAGATACAACTGGTTTTGGTTGCTCTGTGCAGCAAAACTTGCGAGTTTATGTATCTCTTGTTGTACGTTTGTGCATGAATCCACTGATTTCATGGTCAATTTTATATGAATAATGCTATGTTTGCATGTGTTATGCTGATTCTATCTCCAGTTTTGCATGTATTTTTCTTCTGAGTCCAGGCATTCAAGGAATGTCTGAGATTCTAGAACATAGAATTCCTGTGTTGAATGTTTAATCTTTTAACTTCTGCTCAAGTGGTAGATTAAACTGTTTTCAGATTGAATATTGGGAAGGGTATACTGCAATAGGGATGCCATAAGTATAGACAGCTTAACACTCTGTATTGGGAGATATCTGTAAGGCAGATATCATGTATATCCCCCTGAAATCCAGTTTTAGTTGTTCATGTTGATCATTCACAGATGTATGTCTACTGACTCCAAGCCCTGGATAGGCACCAATCTAGCTCTGTGTTGAGGTTATATACCATGTCCAGCTTTGCATCCAAAAATCAAATCAAACCATTTCATCCTTCCACCTGTTAGTTGTAGGAGTAGGATTAGGATCCCTGCATGCTCTCATACCCAACCAGACATCATGTCCAAGAATGTTGCTAACCTTGTGATTTGTTACACAAATCTTGGTCCATACATGAGAGTATTCTGCCTGTTGCTGTCAAGTTAAATCCTTCTGTCATTGAGCTAGTCAAGGTTATACTTTTATTAAATAGGGACACCCCCCTTGGTGCGGCAAAACCAGAAGTGAAGGGGAGGAGCTCACGCAACCTCCTATATTCAGTTGGCTGAATCTGCCTGTGCATTAGAACTGGCAAACCCTAATGCTGATTCAGAAGAAAAACCAACACAGAGGTTCTTTTTATAATACAGCAGGCATGGGGTTATCCTCTAACTGCCTCTTCTTGGATCTTGTGTTGTCTGCAATACTGCTTATAGGCATTATCACATTGTCCATAGGCTAGTTAATAGCACAGAAATCCTTAGGAGTCCAAAGCATTAAATTGGAATCAGAAGCAGCCTCGTTTGGTCCTCAGGATTGTTGGTTGCTTCCACCAATGATGCTTGTTGAGTGTGAAAATTTTGCACCATTAGGGCTCACTCTTGTGCTCCAAAAGCACAAGTGGACTGATTGTGAGGTTGGTTACAAGGGTAACACCAATCTGCCTCTTGGGCCAGATTGTTTTGAGTAGGGACCAAGGCCCTAACTAGATTAACAGACGGTATTTGTTGGATAGGTCTGATTGTTTGCAAAGGTTGAGCAGGGTTATTATTTGGGTACCTATTTTGCTAGTAACCCTAGTTCCAGTTTTGATTTCTATTGGAATTATAACCTTGATTCCAATTTTGATTTGAAAGTTGCCCTTGTTTATAATTTTGATGGGGTTTAGGGGCAATTTGAATAGCTATACTATTGACTTTTTTAATCAAATTGGTCACTAGGGTTTTGAGGTTCTCTTCTTGTGAAAGAGCAGATGTAGAGGCTTTAAGCTCTGGGATGGGGGCAATAGCAGGTTGCTGAACCTATGTTAGCATTTAATTTCACACCTTTCGATGAGAAAGAAAAACAGACAGCGTGTACAGTAGGACTATTCTTCAAATTAGGAGGGGAAGCTCCTTCAACAAGGAAATTAAAAAGACGTTTACAAAATAACCTATCTTTTTGGTTTCTCAAGGCACGAGCACAAGGTAATGAAGCTCTTCTGCGAGGCTATAAGATTTTCTAAAGCATTACAGAAGAAAATAACTAACTCTATCTTAAAACACTTCCGATTCCTTTAAGTAAATCCAGAGCATAAAGAAATCGAAGGAACAACTTGGAGATTTTCAACACAAAAGAACAAAGGTAATTTGACAACAATCATCCATGCACAAAGTCATGAACGATTTTCACAACTCTCGACAACAAGATAGATCTTTGAAACCATGATGCATATTCTCATTAATCAAAAGACAAGAACAAATAACATTGCTTGAACAATAAAATGCGAGCAAAAATTAGTCTCAGCATTTACCATTGATTGTTTAAATGTGTAGAATACATTTATTTATACCTAAAAAACAAAGATGCAAGGAAATAAAATGAAGAGTTAACTAATACTCTTCACTCTAGATCTAATTGCTGCATGGGAAGCATGCAAGCTTATTTAGCGATTAAAAATAAAAATATCTTGTCATGCAATTCAGTTAACTGAACTTGCATGTTATTACACAATGAGTTCCAACTCAAAGATAATTTGCATGATTTCCAAAAGCAAAATCTAAAAATAAATTTAACTCTAGATAACAAAGTCAATTCTCAAAATAGAAATTGCTTTGGAAATCTCTCCTGCAAAAAAAAATCCCTCTTGCTCATAGTAAAAATTTGAATAAGTATGAGAATTGAGATTTCTCTCGAATTCATCAATACTAGCCTCATTTGGCATAATCATGGAATCAAGGTGAACCGTCCTCATCTGTAGGTCTATGGCAGCATCCTCTGTGATTTTCGCAAAATCTTCAAATTCTTTTTCAACCTTGGCGAACTTTGATGCAATTTCTACCAGGAGATACATCTTGTCTATGTGGGGATTGTTGGTAATCATTTATGTTTAGGGTTTTGAGCTTGAATGTTTACAGGTTTTCTCTTGCAAACCCTAAAATTTCTGAGTCTTGGGGTCTTGCATTGTTTTGTCTATTCTGTTAGTGGCCTTCTGTGGTGGGTTCCTGGTTGTAAATCTCATCCTCATGTTTTAGTTTTCGTTGGTTAACCAACCCCCATGTAATGATTTACTGCCTTTTCCTGTCGCACTCATGAAAAATGCTAAGTTTTTGTATGTACAATTGCAAATGTACATCATCGGGCTTCTGAAATTTCCATCGGCCTCCACAAAATTGATAAAAACTGAATTATATGCATTTTATATGTATATCAGGCTATATACAAAGCAAAGTATACAAGAAGGTGCTAATATGCAATTGCCACAGTGGCGAGTGGAAGATACCTTCCTGGAATATTTTGTAGAAGATTCCACAGTTGTATATTAGGGGTTTGTATATTTGTGTTTGCATATTTGACATACAAGTGCGCAAATATACATTTGCTACAGTGTAGAGGCAGAGATGCATGTGGTGGGGCCCGTGGATATACAAGGCAGAATGTACATTCGAAAATATACAAAGGGCCCGCGACATGCAAAGTGAACAGTGCCGTGGACACTCAAAGATACATGCAGCAGAGCCACAAGTGGATGGGGCCCGCAGATATATACAAGTGAGTTTGTATATGGTCTATATACAAAGGAAATATGCATTCACAGATGTACAAGCCGGATTCCAAAGTGTTTCAAATGTGCTTTTTGATTATGGCAAAGTCTGACTTGTACATTGCATTTGTATATGCGATGTGCAATCAAATGTGCAAGGGAAAGAGAAAATAGGTCAGGTCCACCAGTTATATACAATGGTAATTGTATGTATGCCGACATACATGCAAAACATACAAGTGAAAAGGTGCATTCCGGACCCGAGTAGAATTTCAAGATGCTTCATACAAGTTTGGGGTCCGTAGCATGTATATTGGGTTTGTATATGCAGCATACAACCTGATATACAAAACAAAGATATGCAACCCGGACGTGAAGGAAGAGTCAAATACAACGAACAGTAATTTGAGGTCCGGGGGTTGTATAAAGCGATTGTATGCTTGTGCAATAGCCGATATGCAAAGAGATTATTGCCAAGACCATATGTGTCGGCCAACCTTTCTTGGGTTATTCCAATGGCCGATGGAGATCAAATGCACAGCAACGGAGGACGAGTCACAAGCTGCCACGTGCCTAGGAACTGTTGCATGTATATGCATTTCAGCACGCATATACAAGGGCAAAAAAGGCAAAATTGAAGATGGAAAGGGCCAGCGATAGAAACATAAGGTGCCAACATGGCACGATTTCACTAGGCAATGACTTTTCAACATTTTTGGGTGCCGTTGATCACAGCAACGGAGGGATGATCAATGGTCAAGTTTTGAACCTGCTGCGATGGTTTTTCCTGAGCGGGTGCGGCCATTTTTGAGTGGGAAATTTTTAGTGGTACGCCGTTGCTACATTTTAGAGAGGCTGTGGGTAGCTGAAGCGTTAATGGCAAAATTGCAGCGGTATGGGTTGGTGATGGACGGGTCAACAACCCGTTTGAAGATGAATGTCCTTGAATGGCAGCGCGGATCCCGATTCCATCTGCTCATTCCTCTCTGTCTCCCCACAGCGTTGAATGTTTCTAAGCGCCATTCCTCACACATTGAATCTGGCGGATTTTTGATTTGCCTTGTAATAAATTTTGCCGGGTACACAGTCTTGGTATAAAAAAGCCAAACTGTGTTATTTGTTGGTTGTTGAAAACTGGACAAATTTTTGGTGTTGTGATAAGATACAACTTCATTGGTGGCCCTGTTTTGGATGTTTTTGTGAGTTTATGAATCTCATGTTGTTTGTTTAATGCATAAACTTACTGGTTTCATGTTGATTTAAATGAGTAATGCTTCATTGCATGTGTTCTGTTACTTGTCTCCAAATTGAATGTATTCTTCTTTTGAATCTAAACAGCTAAGGGGTGTCTAGGATTCTTGAATATAGATTTGCTATGTTGAATGCTTGATCTTTTACTTCTACTCAAGGAGTAGATTAAATATTTTTAGTTAAAGTGTTAAGAAGAATATATTGCAGTGAGGATCATTTAAGCAGAGGTAACTGAATACCCAAATCTGGGAAATATTTGTAAGGCAGATATTAAACAATCCCCTTGAAACTTAGTCATTAGTATGGGTTTATGTGTACATTCATATGTGTATGTCTATTGACTCCGAGCCCTGGATACGCACCGATCCAGTCTTGTATTGAGGTCACAACCCAGAGTCCTAGTTTTGCATCCAAATACAAAAACAAACTCAAACTTCATATATAAACCTTTAGGACTTTAGAAGTAGTTTTAGGATCCGAAATCCTCTGTCTACAACTGAGCATAGGCCCAAAGCAAACAAGGATTTATCTGCTTTGTATCAACATCCCAGCTAATCCATGGATGCATTTTATAGATGTTGAGTAGGGAATACCCCCCTTGGTTCTGCAGAGCCTAAAGAAGAAGAGGAGATATTTATAGAGTCTATCTCCTATACTGTTGGCCTCTGGCCTGGGAATCCTGTTGATCATTAATGGCTATTTTGTAGGGATTACTGGGGATAAGCATCCAGTCTGGGAAAATTACCAACAGATTTTGGCGACTCCGCTGGGGAGTTGAAGTAAAAAAGAGCAGTATCTATGTGCCCATCCGAGTCACCAATAGAAATTGGCGACTCTGCTGGGGACTGCTTTGTAAAAGAACCCTGATTTTTTAAAAGAAAACAATTCCTAGTAATAGGTGGCGACTCCGAACCAATCTCCCAACCAGTAAAATAAAAATTGTATGCAAGGGAGAAGATCCCAACGTAACCCTTTGTTTGAAGAGTTACCCATAAAAATGATGTATAAGAAAAAAGGGACTGTTCGAGCCAGTCAAGATGGTTCTCCTAGCCCCAGGAAAAATAAATTTATTCAGGACAATCCAGGATCCTCAGAGCAAACAATGCCCTATTTTTCAAACACTGAGGCTGAAATCCAGAATGTATATGAAAGACAGCTGGGTGGTGCTCTGAGAGTAAGGTTAGAAGTTTTTCAAAAACTTCCTTTCTTGGATCCCAGTGATAGATTTGAAGAGATGGAGTCTCCAAGGGATGATGATAATGATGATCAGAATGTGATAAAGCCGTCTTCTTCTATGCCTAGAGAAGAAGAACTAGCTGACGAAATTAAGAGCTTAAGGGCAGAATCAGAATATCTACAGGCAGTAAAGATCAAAGATGACATGAGACAGAAAGTGCAAGCTCTGAGAGTTGCTCAGAATGATTCAGTTTCTACCCTTGGCAATGCAGATATGCAGAGAAATCAACACAGGAATGAAATACAGGGTCAGCACAATGATCAAAGACAGAATGCAAACAATGCTAGAGTACCATTAAATAATGTAAGAAATCAAAATGCAAATAGAAATGCAAATGTTATTCAGCCCGGTAGACAACCTATGCAACTGGATAGATTCAGACAGCTCGTTTTTTATGTCATTCCTGGTTATCCCAATCCTATTGACAAACATGTGAGGCTGCAAGTGCCAAAATTTTCAGGAAATAATACTGTATCAGGTGAAAACCACTTAAAGGCTTTTCAGAATATCATGGACAACTTTGAGGTTGAGCATGAGGATGTATTTATGAAATCATTTATGCAATCCTTAGTTGATGAAGCCAAGGAATGGTATAAAGGTCTACCTGACAGAAGCATTTCATCATGGGATGACTTCAGGAGGATATTCAAGGAACAGTATGGTGACAAAACTAATCCTAGTTTTTTTATTAATGAATTCACTGGAATCACCAAAGGATCAAATGAACAGGTTGCTGATTTCAATGCTAGATTCACTAAGGTATTGAACAAATTGCCACAGGATCTGAGGCCTAATGAATCTATGTGCATAGTGTTGTACATAAATGCTTTTGATGCCAAAACTGCTTATGGATTAAGAGATAAGGGTCCTCACAGCCTCAGAGATGCCTTCAAAATTGCAACAAATATTGAAAATAACAGAAAAGCATCTGGTAAAACAAACAGAAGGGATGATGTGAAAATTCTGCAAAATCCAAATACTAAATCTCAAAGTGTTCAAGGAAATACATCTACTTTTGAGGATAAAATAGATAAGTTGACAACTTTTGTCAGGGACCTAGGTTATAGAATAGCTAAAAATGAGAAGGGGATAGGCCCTGACAAACCAATTTACCAAAGGCAAGAAAGAAGACCATCATTACATGATATGCCATATAACACCAATTGGCCTAATGGTAAACCCATCCTTCCACACAACAACACAAATCAGAGGACTCAAAACATTAAGGAAACTCCTGATCCTTTAAAGAAGGCTATAAATATTGTTAATGACACCCCATGGTGTATAATATGCCAAATGCCTCATTCACAATCACAATGTATGATTGCTCAGTCTTTATACAATAATACTGTGGCCTATGATGAATGCAATGAGCCGCATTGCGTGGAGGACGACAATGTCAATATGCTGTCTACAAACAGAGAATACTCTTCTCATGATGCTGATGCAAATGCAAATGATGAGATTCAGTCTGGCAACAGTTTCCTTATGATGAAGACAACTATGCTTATGCTCAGGATTCACATAACTTTTTGAATAACTTGAGGAGACCTTCTGATGAAGAAATTAGAGCCCTCACAGCTACAGCGGTGGCTCAAGTCAAAAGCAATTACAACCTAAGAGGTAAAGCTCAGGTAAGCAATTCGCACCAACCAGAGAACACTTTTGAGAGCCGACCAGTGCAAAATTATAAGGGAACTGAAACATATAAGAAACAATGGAACAATAATAAGCAAGGTTTTAAGCAAAAAACAGGTTATGATTCTCAAAAAACAGAAAATACAGTTCCCCAGGTTGAGAATCAGAATAAAAATTTTCAGAACAAGAATGACAGTTAAGGAGCCATAAAAACTAAGGCTGGATCATCCCAGGATAAGGGTAAAATGGTGGAGCAAGTTACACTTGTTATTCAAAATTATGCTCCATTTGATATAACTCAAGTATTATCGCAAATAAAAGTTTCTGTTCCACTGATGGAGCTGATGAAAGTGGAAGAATTCAAAAATAAGGTTGTATCCTTAATTTCAGGAGTACCCTGTCAAGCCGAGTTGAGTGATGAACCTCAGGGTAAGAAGCAGGCCCTGTGTACTGATGAGGATGAAATTCCTGAGGTATATCTGGGGGTAACCATGACAAAATGCCCTTCACAAGTGGAACCATTTTATGTCTCCCTTGTCCTAAATGGAAAAATAATTAAGAACTGTATGCTTGACTCAGGAGCATCCACAACATCATGCCTTTGGCCATCATGCAGCAAACTGGGTTGAAAATAGATAAGGCATGTGGGAAGTGCTATGCCATGGACGCTAGGGAGGTACCTGTCATTGGAATTATGAAAGATGTTGATTTCAGACTAGCAGCATATCCTGAGAAGACCTACAAAATGAACTTAACAGTTGTTGATATCAAGCCACAATATGGCATGTTGCTGTCAAGAAGATGGGCAGCATTAATTGGTGGGAGTATGCAATTAGATTTGTCATATGCTATGATCCCAATGAATGGCAAGGATGTGAAACTGATCAGAGAAAAAAGGTCGTTAGAGACAGTGGAAGATCAAGAATCAGAGGAACAGATATGTTTTGTGAACACTGACTGTGATAATTTCAGGGTTGTCTCAGATGATAAAGGAGATAAAGGAAAAAATATTTGCATCCGAGAATTGGATCAACAAGGTCTATGGACTATGTATTTTGATGGAGCTTGTTCGAAGGAAGGCTCTGGTGCTAGAGTGGTATTTCTGTCTCCAACTGGTAAACTTCTAAAATTCTCTTTCTTGTTGAAGTTTGCCTGTACAAACAATATTGCAGAGTATGAGGCTCTGTTAGTAGGATTGAATGTTGCCTTGAAGCATGGAATTAAGATGCTCAAAGTATTTGGTGATTCAGAGTTAGTTGTGTCCCAAGTTAGAGATAAGTATGCATCAAAAAATAAGAGGTTAAAACAATCTAAGCATGCTGTTTGGGATACAATTGAATCATTTGATGCATTTTCAATAAATTGGATAGAGAGATCAAAAAATGTCAGGGCAGATTTTTGTCCAATGTGGTCATAAGGCCAGATGATATAACTCTGTCAGATGTGACAAATGTTGAGGTCAAGCTTAGACCTGCAGTGCCAGATAATGTATGCAGCTGGCAGGTATTTAATGATGATAAGGATTTACTGAGATTTCTACATTGTATTGATGAATATGAGAACCAAGAAATAGATTTCCAGAACTTTGTAGAAGTTGTAGATGGAAAAGAAACTCTCTTAGGGAAGGAGGTGATTCAACTCAAGACAAATAAAATCCCTAGAGAGCTGGTTGCTCTAGAGAGAGCTTTTGACAATAGGGACCAATTTGTTACAAAAGCATCTCCAACAAACAAGAATGATTTGGAGGAGATAAACTTGGGGACATTTCATGCCCCCAAAAGGGTGTACATTGGCAAACAGCTCAAACCACATATCAGAAGTATGCTGATTGCATTACTTAAGAAATATAAACATGTTTTTGCTTGGTCATATGAGGACCTGAAAGCTTATAGAGAGGATTTATTTCAGCATGAAATCCTTTTGAAGCCTGGAGCTAAACCATTTAGACAAAAACAGAGGCCTATAAACCCAACCTTAGCTCCAAAAATGCAAGAACTTATGAAACTTAGGGAGGCTGGAATAATTATGCCTATCAGACACTCTACTTGGGTGTCCAACCTTGTTCCGGTCAGAAAAAGGAATGGTGATATAAGGTTGTGTGTGGATTTTAGAAATTTAAATGTGTCTTCTTTGAAGGACAATTATCCATTGCCAAACATGGAAGCTATGTTGCAGAAGGTGACCGGCTGTGAACTTCTATCTATGATGAATGGTTTTTTAGGGTACAATCAAGTGAAAGTGAAAGAATCAGAACAATTCAAGACTGCTTTCACTACTCCATGGAGAACATATGTATATGTGAGGATGCCATTTGGACTGACAAATGCAGGTGCCACATTTCAAATGGCAATAGATGTTGCTTTTGCAGGATTGATTGATTCAATCTTGGCTGTGTATCAAGATGACTTGACAGCTTATTCAAAAAAGGAAGAGCAACACTGAATGCATTTGGAGCAAATTTTTATTAGAGCATTAGAGTATGGCATCTCACTTAACCCAAAGAAGTGTGCTTTTGGGGTTGTGGAAGGAAAATTACTTGGACACATTGTTTCCAAGGATGGGGTCAGGATTGATCCTGAGAGGGTGGATGCAATCGACAGAATTCAGGTCCCTAAAACAGTGAAAGATATTCAGTCCTTCTTTGGACAAATTAACTTTGTTAGGAGATTTGTGCCTAACTTTGCAGAGACCACAAGAGACATCTCCAAGATGTTGAAGAAAAATGCAATTGTCGAGTGGGAAGATGAAGCAACCAAGTCATTTCAAGACATAAAAGAAGCTATAAAGATGGCTCCTGTGTTAAAATCTCCTGATTTTTCTAAGCCATTTCAATTGTTTTTATTTGCTTCTTTCCACACTATTGTTGCATATTTATTGTAGAAAAATGAAGAGGGTTTTGAACAACCTATAGCTTTCTTTAGTAAGTCATTGCAGGCTGCTGAATTAAAGTATGACATCATGGAGAAACAGGCATATGCACTGGTTAGAGCAGTCAAGAGCTTCAGGCCATATTTGGTAGGCTCTCGGATAATTGCATATGTGCCTCATGCAGCAGTCAAAGATATCTTCACTCAGCAAGAGGTAACTGGAAGAAAATGCAGATGGATAAATAAGTTGCAGGAGTTCAACATAGAGATACAGATCACGAAATTGGTAAGAGGACAAGGTTTAGCAAAGTTGATGACACAGTCAAACCTAGAGGCATGCCAAGTGAATGTAGTGCATAATGAAGTTATAAATATGTCAGAATCTGAGTGGTATAAGGACATAATATATTATTTGCGAAACTTGAACTGTCCTTCCCACCTCAGTGATATCCAGAAGAGAACTTTGAAGCTGCAGGCTATCAAATACATCGTTGTTCAAGGAGAACTGTATTGTAGAAATCATGATGGTGTATTACTCAGGTGTGTGGATGAGAATCAGGCCAAGGACATTCTAAATGACATGCACAATGGAGTGTGTGGTGGACACTATGCTGCCCATACAACAGCCCACAAAATCCTCAGAGCTGGCTACTGGTGGCCAACTCTTTTCTCAGATGCACATAGAATGATAAGGAAATGTGATCCTTGCCAAAGGTTCTCAGGAAAGCTAAAATATGGAGGTGCATTACCCCATAAGACTGTAACTGTAGAAGCTCCATTTCAGCAATGAAGGATTGATTTCATAGGGGAGATCTCAGAAAAATCTAGTGGAGGACATAGTTGGATTCTTGTTGCCACTGATTACTTCACTAAATGGATTGAGGCCATTCTGACTAAAAAAGCCACAAGCAAAGTGGTGATGGACTTTATTTTAGAGAATATTATTATCAGATTTGGAGTACCAGCCAAATTGGTCACAGACAATGCTATGTGCTTCAGGTCTAGTGAATTTATTGATTTTTGCAATAATTATGGAATTGATTTGTCTCATACATCACCATACCATCCGCAAGGAAATGGTCAAGCAGAGTCAACAGGAGTCTCATGAAAATCATCAAAAGGATAGTGGATAAAAATAAGAAGTCTTGGGACTCAAAGCTGAAGTTGGCGTTATGGGCTAACAAGGTGATAGTGAAAAGAGTAACTGGAAGATCTCCTTTTAAATTGGTATATGGTGCAACAGCTAGGTTGCCTGTGAATAACCTCCTACCAGTTTATAAATTCATCCAAGGGAACGATGAGGAGATTAGAGACCCAATGACTGAAAGAATAAATTAGCTGGTCACACTTGATGAAATCAGAAGAGAAGCACAGAGAACAAACATCAAGAAACAACAAAAAGTGAAATATTTGTTTGATAAAAGGGCTGCAGCGAGAAGGTTTCAGATAGGTGACTTAGTGCTTATGTGGAATGCAAGGGGCCAGGATAAGGGCAAGCATGGTAAATTTGAACCCTTATGGACCGGCCCATATCAAATTAGCAATATCTATGAGAATGATTCTTATTTTCTCCAAGCCCTAAATGGTGAACTACTAAAATTGCCTGTGCACGGTAAATTCCTTAAAGCCTTTTTCACATAAATGAGTACCTTGTGTGCACACTGTAAATTAGGTGTAAATATTTTGTAGATGTCTTGGTGAGTCAGTCGTGTTTTGAGTTTTGGGTCTTGTCTGGTCTGCCCCGGAGTAGTCTGGTCCTCGCTACAGTCTTGCGCCTGCACGTCCCCAATCGGAGCCTGTGTTGGTAATCATTTATGTTTAGGGTTTTGAGCTTGAATGTTTGCAGGTTTTCTCTTGCAAACCCTAAAATTTCTGAGTCTTGGGGTCTTGCATTGTTTTGTCTATTCTGTTAGTGGCCTTCTGTGGTGGGTTCTTGGTTGTAAATCTCATCCTCATGTTTTAGTTTTTATTGGTTGACCAGCCCCCATGTAATGATTTACCGCCTTTTCCTATCGCACTCATGAAAAATGCTAAGTTTTTGTATGTGCAATTGCAAATGTACATCATCGAGCTTGTGAAATTTCCATCAGCCTCCAAAAAATTGATAAAAACTGAATTATATGCATTTTATATGTATATCGGGTTATATACAAAGCAAAGTATACAAGGATGTGCTAATATGCAATTGCCACAGTCGCGAGTGGAAGATACCTTCCTGGAATATTTTGTAGAAGATTCCGCAGTTGTATATTAGGGGTTTGTATATTTGTGTTTGCATATTTGACATAAAAGTGCGCAAATATACATTTGCTACAGTGCAGAGGCAGAGATGCATGTGGTGGGGCCCATGGATATACAAGGCAGAATGTACATTCGAAAATATACAAAGGGCCCGCGACATGCAAAGTGAACAGTGCCGTGGACACTCAAAGATACATGCAGCAGAGACACAAGTGGATGGGGCCCGCAGATATATACAAGTGAGTTTGTATATGGTCTATATACAAAGGAAATATGCATTCGCGGATGTACAGGCCGGATTCCAAAGTGTTTCAAATGTGCTTTTTGATTATGGCAAAGTCCGACTTGTACATTGCATTTGTATATGCGATGTACAATCAAATGTGCAAGGGAAAGAGAAAATAGGTCGGGCCCACCAGTTATATACAATGGTAATTGTATGTATGCCGACATACATGCAAAACATACAAGTGAAAAGGTGCATTCCGGACCCGAGTAGAATTTCAAGATGCTTCATACAAGTTTGGGGTCCGCAGCATATGTATTGGGTTTGTATATGTAGCATACAACCCGATATACAGAACAAAGATATGCAACCCGGACGTGAAGGAAGAGTCAAATACAACGAACAGTAATTTGAGGTCCGGGGGTTGTATAAAGCGATTGTATGCTTGTGCAATAGCCGATATGCAAAGAGATTATCGCCAAGACCATATGTGTCGGCTAACCTTTCTTGGGTTATTCCAATGGCCGATGGAGATCAAATGCACAGCGACGGAGGACAAGTCACAAGCTGCCACGTGACTGGGAATTGTTGCATGTATATGCATTTTAGCATGCATATACAAGGGCGAAAAAGGCAAAATTGAAGATGGAAAGGGCCAGCGATAGAAACATAAGGTGCCAACGTGGCACGATTTCACTGGCCAACGAATTTTCAATGTTTTTGGGTGCCGTTGATCACAGCAACGGAGGGATGATCAACGGTCGAGTTTTGAACCTGCTGCGATGGTTTGTCCTGAGCGGGTGCGGCTATTTTTGAGCGGAAAATTTTTAGTGGTATGTCGTTGCTACATTTCAGAGAGGCTGTGGGTAGCTAAAGCGTTAATGGAAAAATTGCAGCGGTATGGGTCGGTGATGGACGGGTCAACAACCCGTTTGAAGATGAATGTCCTTAAACGGCGGCGCGGATCTCGATTCCATCTGCTCATTCCTCTTTGTCTCCCCACAGTGTTGAATGTTTCTGAGTGCCATTCCTCACACATTGAATCTTGCAGATTTTTGATTTGCCTTGTAATAAATTTTGCCAAGTACACAGTCTTGGTATAAAAAAGCCAAACTGTGTTACTTGTTGGTTGTTGAAAACTGAACAAATTTTTGGTGTTGTGATAAGATACAACTTCATTGGTGGCCCTGTTTTGGATGTTTTTGTGAGTTTATGAATCTCATGTTGTCTGTTTAATCCATAAACTTACTGGTTTCATGTTAATTTAAATGAGTAATGCTTCATTGCATGTGTTCTGTTACTTGTCTCCAAATTGAATGTATTCTTCTTTTGAATCTAAACAGCTAAGGGTTGTCTAGGATTCTTGAATATAGATTTGCTATGTTGAATGCTTGATCTTTTACTTCTACTCAAGGAGTAGATTAAATATTTTTGGTTAAAGTGTTAAGAAGAATATATTGCAGTGAGAATCATCTAAGCAGAGGTCACTGAATACCCAAATCTAGGAAATATTTGTAAGGTAGATATTAAACAATCCCCTTGAAACTTAGTCATTAGTATGGGTTTATGTGTACATTCATATGTGTATGTCTACTGACTCCGAGCCCTGGATACGCATCGATCCAGTCTTGTATTGAGGTCACAACCCAGAGTCCTAGTTTTGCATCCAAATACAAAAACAAACTCAAACTTCATATATAAACCTTTAGGACTTTAGAAGTAGTTTTAAGATCCGAAATCCTCTGTCTACAACTGAGCGTAGGCCCAAAGCTAGCCCCTTTGCACTTATTCCACAGTTTTGGTCTGCGTAAGAGAGGATTTATCTGCTTTGTATAAACATCCCAGCTAATCCATGGATGCATTTTATAGATGTTGAGTAGGGAATACCCCCTTGGTTCTGCAGAGCCTAAAGAAGAAGAAATATTTATAGAGTCTATCTCCTATACTGTTGGCCCCTGGCCCAGGAATCCTGTTGATCATTAATGGCTATTTTGTAGGGATTACTGGGGATAAGCATCTAGTCTGGGAAAATTACCAACAGGGATCACCACAAAACCTTTGCAGATTGACTGTATATACTCCTGCAAATTGTGAACAAGGCAATTTATGCCTTCATCGCTGAAATACCTACAAGGAATGTTTTGGACAAAATCAATGGCATACTTTTCAATGCCCAAGAGTTTTTCTTTCCATGTAGCCAACTCCATGGCTATACCCTTAAAGGTGAAACTTGTCACAAGTCTATTTATTTGGCCTTGGAATATTCATGTTTGAGCAAGGATTTGGCCTTAATGGTGACCGATGAATATTGCATGATGACTCAGAGGGGCCTTGTACTAATGCCTTTTTGCCTTGAAAATTGCCAATTTGGACCTCTATGTGTTTTCCGGTTAAGAAAAACAAGTTTCTTTTTCGCTATCCAAAATTTAATTTTTTGTGAAAAAATTAAAATTTTGCCCTTGGAAAATGAAAATTTGGAGTTGTACCCTCAAGGATTTGACAAATCTGAGCTCAAAATGGTCTAAGATGATGGAAGATACCTTTTGCTGAGGTGAGTATGAGCTAGAAATGATAAATTTTGGACATATAGGCCTCAAAAATCACTTTTATCTTGGCTGTAGGTGGTGATTTTGCCCATGAAAAGTCATGACCAGCGAAGAAAAACCTTGAAAAATCATCAAAAATGGCCTCCTAGACTTGGCCGCTGCCTCCTGAGTGTACAAATGAGCCTTAGAATGATGGAGAATGAAGGAAAAAGTGCCTGGAAGTCATGAATTCGCCTCTTGGATACTTGGCTGGCCCAAAAAGTGCCTTTAAATCTGCAATAAAAAGCTTGAAACCCTCAACAATGGCCGCCAATGCAAAGAAATGGTCTTCCTGTGAACAAATATGCCTTGGAGTGTGAGAGGAAGGTATAGAATGATGCAACAATGTGTAGACTTTGCCCTGTATGTGAAGATCCACTCCTTAATGCCTTTGAATCCGCCCTTTGCAAGCTTTCAATCTTCCATTAATGGCCGCCATGTGTGAAGTGCAGCCTCTAAACCCTTCTCTTGCCTTTGGAAAACGATAATAACAATGCTAGAGATCTTCTTTATAGTGGACGCCACCCTTCTAGGGTTTCAATGTGCTTTTTTTTTTCTAAAAATAAATGTTCTTAGTTTTGGCTCCATGCACAAAGAATGAAGGATAGACCTCCATTTATAGCTCTTTGTCAATCCCAAAAAGGAGTGCTTTTTCATCATATTGAGCGCCTTTTCTCAAAGGCCAAAAAGGCGTGGATTTTGACCAAATTGAGCGCCTTTTCTAGGCATAAAAAGGCGTGGGATTTGCCCTATTTGAGCGCTTTTTGGATATGTCAAAAAGGCATGCATTTTTGAGGTTTTAGGCGCCTTTTTGAAAGGTTGAAAATAGGCATGAGTTTTTGATGATTTAGGCGCCTTTAAGTATATATTTCCTATACTTTAAATATTTTGAAATATACTTCCAGGATGTTTGAGATAGGTCTCGGATCCATGGGATTTAACATGCAGATTCTAGATTTTTGAGGATCCACCAGATATCAGACTTAGACATTTTTCAGGATCTCAGAACATTAGGCTTCAAGACACCAAACTTAGCCAATTTCAAGGCTCACTTTATGATTCTTGACCTTGAAAAACTTTGAACTTTGCCTTGGCCATTTTGATGGAGGCTTCTTGGATCACTGCTGTTTGTCTCTACCTCTGGAGCTTATTTTTGTTGTAACTTCATCTGATGATGGAATGTCTTGAAGTTTGGAAATCAGGCTCATATGATCCGAAGCTCTCATTGAAGCCTCTCCTCCATGAATTATACTCCAAGATGGAGCACATTTTAGCCAAAAACGCCCAAAAATGCCTTAGAAAATTTTTCCAAAATTTCAAAATTTTCAAAATTGAATTTTGATTTGCCAGATGTATTTGCATTGCTTCCCTTGGTTCCTTTATGTCATTTTGGCCTTCAATTCATCACTTTGACCTCCTCTTTTATGTGTTCTTTCATTGCTCTAGGCCTGATTAGCTTGCCAGAATCTCCTTCCATTTGAACCTTGGATCGCCATCTTTTGATATGTCTTGTACCTACAGGGTTAGCGCAGTAATGACAAGGCTACATGGTGCTTGGGAGGTGTGTTTGGGCACATATACAAAAAATTTCGTATGGGTACAACCTGTGAATGCAATTCTGGTAAAATGGGTATAGGGGGTCTGGGAGCAATTTTCCCAGCCTATATTAAACAATTTTCGGCTCTCAAAGCAATTTCATATGCATCCGGTAAGGTAACAATACCCATAGATTGCATCATAACAACAATATCATAATTTAAAGCTCTTAGAAAATATAAAAAGGCACCTTGTGGGGATGGCCTGACGAGAGCTGGGATTCTCTCTCACGTCCTCTGAAATCTGAAATTGAAATCCACCATCATCTCGTTGGGAGCCTTCTTTATGGTTGTCAATTGTTCCAGTTGGTTTTTTCCCTGACTGGATGTTCATTCCCAGATTTCCCTACAAAGTAGCCATCAGTGATCAACAGGATCTCTGGGCCAGGGGCCAACAGTATAGGAGATAGACTCTATTTTTATCTCCTCTTCTTCTTCAGGATTTGCAAAACCTAGGGGGGTATTCCCTATTCAACACCCATGAGAATATGCTTGTGGGTTGGCTTGGGATGTTGATACAAAGCAGAGAAATCCTCCTATATGAAGACCAAAACTGTGGGATAAGTGCAAAGGGGCTAGCTTTGGGCTTATGTTCAGTTGTAGACAGAGGATTTGGGTCCTAAAACTACTTCTACAGTCCTAATGGTTATTTTGGAAGTTTGAATTTGATTTATGTTTGGATGCAAACTTGGACCTGGTGTATAACCTCAACACAGAGATAGATTGGTGCCTATCTAGGGCTTGGAGTCGATAGACATACACCTGTGAATGATCAGCATGAACACAATAAAACTAGATTTCAAGGGGATTTGTGTGATATCTGCCTTACAGATACCTCCCAATACAGAGTGTTAAGTTATCTCTACTTATGGCATCACTATTGCAGTATATCTTTCCCAACACTTAATCTGAAAACACTTTAATCTACCCTTTGAGTAGAAGTTGAAAGATCAAGCATTCAATACAAGAATTCTATATTCTAGAATCCCAGACATCCCTTAGATATCTAGATTCAGAAGAAGGACACATGCAATACTGGAGACAGAATAACAAAACACATGCAAATACAACATTACTCATATAAAATCAATCATGAAATCAGTAGACTCATGCATGAGACATACAACAAGAGATACATAAACTCACAAGACCTCCTGCACAGAGCAACTAAAACTAGTTGTGTACTATTATAGAGCCAAATATGTCCAGTTTTTCAACAACACAAAATGAGAAACACAACCTGCTAAATACAGCAAGGAAGGTCCTCAGCACTAATTACATGGCAGATCAAAATTCGCCAGATACATTCCTTTTGAGGAAAATGGCCTACAAAGATTAAATGCAGCAGGGGACAAAACATGGAGAAGCAAGAAAAGGACGAGGGGCAGATAAGCTCGAGCCTTGTGCCACCGTTGGAAAATTTTCTGCCATAAATCAGGTACATGACTGTTCGACCGCTCGGCCATGCCTCTGCAAATCACCATTGATGGCTCAACCACCCACTTTCTTCTCTTGGAAACTGTCGCAGCGCTCACATGAAAAATTCCCGCTCAAAACATGCCTGAAGACACAAGAGAAACCCACATTCCAACTTTTAAACATGGCCGTCGATCATTTCCCTTCACAGGATCTACAGCCTCAAATCGCTTTGAAAAGTCGAGAACCACTGAGAATGTGCCACGCAGGCACCTTTGCTTTCGTTGACTCTTCAAACTCTGTGAGATGAAAAATCCCACATTTGCCCTGCAGGAACCCCTTGATCACTTTATAAGCACAACCGCATAAACACTAAGTGTCGAGCATTTTGCCCCACTCGACCCACGAACCCACCGCTAGCGGTCACCATTCCAACTCCTGCCTCCGTCGGTGTCACCTACACTATCGGCACCACAAAAAGCCCTCCTGCCGACAACACTAATCTCACCGATGAACACCCTTCGGCAAGACACCAACACATTGGCGCGCCCAAAAATTCTCCTATCGACATGCCGATCACACTGATGACCACTTCACATCCCCCGTCGGCCAAACCCGAACCGTCGGAGCAACACATCAAACCTACGCCGACGCAGAATGTCACGCCGACGCCCACAAGCCAATCCATCGGGCAGAGTAACCCTATCGGCCCAACTCTCCAAGATTTGCCCGATAAGCAAAGTCACTCCGATGCGCATCTCCATCGGCCTGACACCCAACATCGGCAAACCTCATACATGTCTGCCCGACACAGAAAGTCACCCTGATGAACATCCTTAAGCCACATTTCGCTTGTCAGCCAGACAAATCCCATCGGATCAACTCTCCCCAGTCTGGTCGATGGCATACATTACATCGATGGCATCTTTCCATCGGTAAGACCCAAGCATATCGGTGAACCTCAAAATTCCTTCGCCGATAGCAATACTCCCGCCGATGACCACTCTAAACGACCCTCATCAGCCTGACCATCATCATCGATGCGACATGAAACATTGCTGCCGATGGACAAAGTCATGGCGATGGTACAAATATATCAAGTGAAGAACGCGGTCGCCAAGACAAAAGTGAACTCACACCGATGGCCATAGAAATTTTTTGGATTTTTTGGGAAGGTGCCTGCATGAAAAATTGCTCGAAAACTGACAATCAATTCAGGCACCAACAGTTCCAACAGAGAAACATTGTCTGCTCTCTCTCCAAACTGCTTGTAGAGTGCTTTTCCTAGCTCATCCCAATCATGTATTGAAGCAAGGGTTAAACTCCTGAACCATTGCAGAGATCTCCCCTTGAATGATGAAACTATAAGCCTAACAGCCACATCTTCATGCTGAATATGGTGGATTGAACATACATTGGATATGTCTTTGATATGCTCAATAGGTGTAGTAGAACCATCACCCGTAAAGGATGAAATACTATTTAAGGCTGAAGAAGGTATATCATTATGTGCAGCCAAGTCTAAAGGGCTACCTCCATTGAAGGTTACAAAGGGTAGATTTCTTGCCATATTAGGGATATTCAAATTTATTCTAGGTATATGTAAGCCCCTTCTTGAGTATTGAAACCTAACAGGAGGAGGTGTAGATTGAGCTCTTGGGTGAGGAGGAACAACATTGTTATTCCTTCTTGCAGGAGAACTAGATAACCTAGTTCTTCTCCTCGAAGTAGTGATAATTATCACCTCTTGAAGAAGCTCTTGTCTGCACAGGCATATAATGTTGGACTGATAAAAAACTAGGAGCCTATAGAGTCACCAGGTGCATAAAATTTGTCTGCCAAACCGTAGAATACTAAGAACAACACCAAATTCTCAGCCTAATTCTTAATTCAGATTAAAATCGTCCAACCTGGAGTGCCAGAAACTGTTGTCACTTGGATTTGCACCCTGAGTTGAAGCGCTATGCTGCAACAATCCAGTAAAACATTGGAGTGATTTCTAGGTGTGGGTCCTGCAAGGAAATCAAACCTCCAGAGAAGGTTGGTTCCTTTTTTGAATATAAGATTCAGAGTGTACTAAGACTAAACCTAATCTAATCACTGTTGTGTAAAGGGGAAGAAGGAGAAACTGAAATTTAAAGGTGATTCACCAGGTTTGAATATTCGGCCCTCAGATCAACCATATATGCATAGAATAATAACAAACAACAGATGAGCATACACAAATCACAAATTGCCTACAGAGGTAAAGAAACTAAATGAAATCCAAAAGGAAAGCAACACTCATAGATGGAGATCAAACAGAAGTATTACATAGAGCAAAAGAAGTGCATGAAAAGGTCAAAATCTATTATTTCTTATCAAAGAGGCACGGTTACAGCTGATACAAGATGTGGTTTTTAGACCAATAGCCAACATAATACATTCGATTTCATGCATTTTGTAGCATTTTACAATGAGGCGCCATCACCTACTGTAATAAAGTCACTCTATGGGCTTGTCAGAAGATATTTTACAAAAGGAATGTCTGAAAATACATGTTTGTCTTTGACATTAATGCAAAAAATGTCTTCTCTGAAGTAGCTGAACAAATATCTGCGTTGAAACCTTGAATCTTCCTCTGTCTGCAACAATAATTGCCCAACTACAAATTTTAGCTGGAGCTGGATGTTTGACTTTCAATCTGTAATGTCCCCATTTTTGGAATGGTTGCCATTAGAGTTGATTTGGTCTTATCACACCGCTCCGAGATTTATGGAGGACACCATGGGTAATGAAGATGACTTGTTATATTTTTGAGATGTCTTTGATGCACTTGTCAAGGATGAGATAACTTGTCTTCTTTGGAGCGAGCTATTTGGAGGGTCTTTCATATGGATTTGTGTTATGAGACTTGACACAATCATACCAAGGGACAATAGTGTGCTGTGTAGATGCCATCATTACATCAGAGGATGCTCTTATATGGATGCCTTGTTCACGCCTTCATGGTCACATGGTATACATCATTATGGAGATTATTATTATGATCATCCTGGGCAGCTTGTAACTTGGAGGCCAAATATTCTCTACATCTCATCTTGGCGCTCAAGGGATGGAACAAAATACACTATACTTCCTATCTATGTTGGTGCTAGAAGAAGTCAAATAATGATAAATTATATCTTTAATTTAATTTATCTTGACGCCCTTGTAAAGGAAAGGAGGTCAGCCCTCTAGGAGGGAAAATCATGTTTCAAATATAATATTAAAAGGCCTAGGTCAACTCTATGTGAGATGAGGCAAAGTTGCATATATATACATGATCATTTGGCATTTGCAAATCATCAATTCAACATTCATTCATCACACATTGGAGAGCGATCTCTTGGAGAGGATCTTGGGACGAAAACCTCGAGCATAGTTGGGCAACAATCTAGCTTCTCTAATTGTGGATTCCATGATGGGGATTCAATTGAGCTTCACATCATCAAGCGCAGAATTCTACATCAGCTTTGAGAGCATCTATCATGGGTAGGGAAACACGGGGACGCGTCCCCTGCCCCTCCAGCCCCGTCCCCGTCCCCTGTGGCGTTTCTGGGACGGGGGGACGTCCGGGGATGTCCCCTTGCCGTCCCCTGCAAAACCAAAAGACCAGAAACGTTCCAGGGACGCTGTCAAAATTCAAGGGACGTCGATAGAAGGTTCGGGGATGTCTGGCCGTCCCTGGGACGGGCGGGGACATCCAAAACGGCCCTCGACTGTCCCAGGGACAGCTAGACATCCCCGAACGGTTTGCATAGTTTTTAAAAAAAAATTAACGCCAGCGGATATATCATATAACGAATAGGCTTTTATATGTGAGCATTATATTGCTCGGAATTGTCTCACGCCCTAAAAAAACAATCAGGCCAGAAAATTTTCTAAACTAATCGGTTATTTGTTTGCTGTCGCCATCACCAGTCTTTGCTCCGGTCGCAGTCCGTAGTTTAGAACCCATTAGTGAGCCATCATCGAATACTTCAAAACCCTCAGCTCCGTCGCAGTCACGATTAAAACCTCCTGTCGACTTTTTCCCTTAGGCTCGTCGAAGTCTTTACATTGTAGTCATCTTCTAAAAATTGCAGTCGCCTTCTCTCATGTCTAAGTCTCCACCCCTGCGTACTTCATGTTGCTTGCCTTTTCGACGGTCAGCCTATGGTCTCGGTCAGCATTAAAACGTTAGGGTCGGCATTCAAATCTTCCCAGTTGACTCTCTATAATGTGAGCATTATATTGCTCGGAATTGTCTCACGCCCTAAAAAAACATTCAGGCCGGAAAATTTTCTAAACTAATTGGTTATTCCTATCGGCGTATTCCTGTTATACTAGTGTTACTGTTTATAACTTTATTGTTTATTAGTTTACTCATTAATGATTGATGTTCATTGCAATGTTTATGACTATAAGTCTATATAGGACAACAGTTCATCTTCCCTAAGAATCGACTGGCCCAAAATGTTAAGGTTACCATTCTCCCTGTAGTCATAGTCACACTCATCCGGCTCTATATATTGAGATTGAAACATCTTCAAGTCTCGCATACTTTCTTCCATCTCTTTGAGAATCCTCCACGCTTCCTTCATCATATCATCTAGACCCGCATGCTGGTAAGATCAAGGCTCTGATACCACTGTAATATCTCAAATGGGGATATTTTCTCCTAATTTGGATTTATGGGCTTTCCAAATGAAACTTGGTTAGAATTTTTGGATTTGCCCTAATTTGAATTCTTCCCTAACTATTGCACTGTAGTTTACTGCTCAAACCCTAACTTCTGAAATAAAAATCAGACTGAAAATACCAACTAGGGCAGCCCATAAAACACTTCAAAACACCATAAATTTGCAATAGACATACTCATAATGTACTTGCATTTCACCATTATAAGAACATTAAATCCACTTCATTCAACCAACACACATAACTGAAAATGAAAGTAGAAGTCTACTGCTATAAACTGAGTATGAAATGTCTTCAAATACATCAATAGATATAGGCTAACACATGAGAAATAGCCCAGAAAATATCTGCCCTAAATTCAGAAACAAAATAACAAGTTTTTCTTCTAACCTTCTATCAAAAATGAGTCTCCAATCATTCAAAAATGTGGCGCACAGGTCTGCTGGTCTGCTGCTCTGAAAAAGATGGAAAAATGGCACAACGATGCTCACAAACCAAGCCCAAAATGACTCCCAAGGGTGGCACTCCAACTGAGGGTAAAACCCTAGGCATTATCCAACATAACCAACCAAAGAGAGCCTTCAAATCTGCTCCACAAGTCTGCTCTGCAAGACTGCTCCAAAAATGATGAAGTGCAAATGAATCCCTGTCACGGAATCCTCACAAGAAGAGTGTTGGGTTTTTCCCAGACTGGATGCTTACTCCCAGATTTCCCTACAAGGTAGCCATCAATGATCAACAGGATCTCTAGGCCAGGGGCCAACAGTGTAGGAGATAGACTCTATATTTTATCTCCTCTTCTTCTTCAAGCTCTGCAAAACCTAGGGGGGTATTCTCTACTCAACATCCATGAGGATATGCATACAAAGGCTGGGATGCTGACAGAAAGCAGATAAGTCCTCCTGTAAGTAGACCAAAACTGTAAGATAAGAGCAAAGGGGCTGGCTTTGGGCCTATTTGCAGTTGTAGACAGAGGACTTGGATCCTAAAACTAATTCTACTGTCCTAATGGTTGTTTTGGAGTTTGATTTTGATTTTATATTTGGATGCAAAGCTAGACATGGTATATAACACAAACACAAAGCTAGATCGGTGCCTATCCAGGGCTTGGAGTCAGTAGACATACACCTGTGAATGATATGCATGAACAACTAAAACTGGATTTCAGGGGAATACATATGATACCTGCCTTATAGATATCTCCCAATACAAAGTGTTAAGCTATCTATACTTATGGCATCCCTATTGCAGTATATCCTTCCCAATATTCAATCTGAGAACAATTTAATCTACCCCTTGAGCAGAAGTTAAGAGATTAAACATTCAACACAGGAATTCTATGTTCTAGAATCTTAGACATTCCTTGAATACCTAGACTCAGAAGAAAGATACATGCAACACTGGAGACAGAATTAGCACAACACATGCAAACATAGCATTATTCATATAAGATTAAACATGAAATCAATGGATTCATGCAAAAACATACAACAGGAGATACATAAACTCACAAGTTTTGCTGCACAGAGCAACCAAATCAGCTGTATTGCATTACAGAGCCAAATGTTCAACTTTCAACAACAGCAAAATGAGTAACACTTCCTGCCTATATCGGCCAGAAAGTGTACCTCTAGCAATTAATTATATGTTTTGACAAAAAACCGCCAGATACAGTCCTCAGAAGGAATGGCGCTCAGAAGTTATTGCTGCATCAGACAGAAAGTAGACAAGGGTGGCCTCGAGCCCTATGCTGCCATCTGGAAGTCTTCATCCAGAAATCGGGCAACCTGATCATGTGTACCATCGCCCATACCCCTGCTACAATCGCCATTTATGGCTCAACCACCCGCAGCCTACTTGGGAACCGTCGCAGCATTCAAACAAGAATCTCCTGCCAAAACGCGTTTTATCGCAGTTTCAAAAATGCAGGGAAATTAATCCCACATGCATAGTGAGAAGACCACCTTAGTAGTTTAAAAGCATATTCACTTGCATAATAGGTGTCGAGCGCTTTTTGCCGCGCTGGACGCATGCTCCTTCTCCAAAAGCCCATCACTATGACCTAAGCCATCGGCCAACCCCAAAAAACTCTTGCCGACCTCCGTTGTCTCGCCGACGCCTACATCGCATACCCCATCATCGGCCAGAGATGAACCATCGGGCCAACTCTCCAGACCTCCACCGATAGCATGAGTCTCTCCGATCGCTACTCCAAACTACCCTGTCGATGTGACCGACACCATCGGCCACCATGAAATTCCTCCTGCCGATCTCAATGGTCTCGCCGACCGCAAACTCCACATTCCCCTTAGCGGCTACCAGTCCACCTTCCTCCTCCATCAGTATGACCAAAACTATCCGGGAGACCACAAATTCCTTCGCCGATAGATCAAGGTCTTGGCGACCACACACATGCCCAAATCCCCATCGGCCTGATTAACGATATCGGCAGAGACCAAAACCCCTCTGCCCATAGCAATAGTCTCACCGACGGTCCTCCTGTCACCAAGACACACTCCCTCGTCACCCCGATATGCCAAACATCAACTCCACCATTGGCCAGACTCCCAACTGTCGGCCCAACTCAAAAATCCTTCGCCGATGATGCCGACGCCTCTGATAAGACCAAAAACATAAAGCTTTGAACCATTGAACCTTGAACCGGTTCAACCTGATGGTTCAAATGAGAGGTTCAACCGAGAAGTTCAACGCCGATACCAACTCCGTCGGCAACATAAAAGCAACCCCGCAAACCCATTGAACCGATGAACCGGTTCAATGGCGAGGTTCAATACTGAGGTACGCCGGCGAGGTTCAAACCTCCAAAACAATACTCCATTGGCAACAAAGCTTCGAACCATTGAACCTTGAACCGGTGAACTATTGAACTTTGAGAAAGGGGGTTCAAGTTCAAACCGAAATGTCGAAGACACAAAAACGAACTCATGCCGATGGAGAAAACACGAAGACCACCACCTCAAAAACTATGATGCAGATGCTGAAAAACACTGAAGGGGTGCCAAAACTTAAACTTTTTTGGATTTTTTGGGAGGTGCCTGCATGAAAATTGCTCCAAAACTGAGAGCCAATTCAGGCACCAACAAAGAGCTAGGTTTTTGTCCAACTCCTCCAAGGTACTTGAGATTTTCGTCCCAAGACCTTTGCTAGAGATAAACTCCAAAGATGAATGAGAGAATGATTGAATGATGACGAAATGCCACTAAAACATCTTCTATTTATACATGAAATTCACCCTCAATACATGCTGGCTGACCTAGGTACTTTTTCCATTATTTTTATTGTATTTTCCTCTCAAAGCGGCTGACCAGTCCTCAAGACTCACGAGCTTTCAAACAAATCAAATTAAAGATATGATTTGATTATTGTTTTATTTCTCCCTCAAGCACTATCATAAATATTATATTTTTATTTCTCCATGGGGCACCAAAGTGAGGTGTTAGAGAATATTTGAACTCCTATCACTAGTCGCCCAAGGTAATAATAATAATGACCTCCATCATGATGTGTACAATGTGACCAGGAATGAAGGTGTAAGCAAGGCACCCTTATACTTCTCTTGGCATGAATGAAAGCATCTCCTTATGACAACATGGCATTCACACAACACAATATTATCCCTCGGCATGATTGTGTCTCTCCCAAGTAGTTCGCTCCAAGGAAGATAAATTATTTTATCCAAGATAAGTGTATCAAAGACATTAGAAAAATATGACAAGTCATCTCCAATACTCAAGATGTCTCCCAAAAATCCCGAAGTGTGGAGATTAGCCCAATCTCTCTCCAATGGCAACCATTCCAAAAATGGGGACATTATAGAATGTTGGTAAGGGCGAGAAAATTCTTAATTCTAGCAATTGATTGATAAAGCTTGCACCAATCATCATTTCCCATAATCAACATATGGCAATACAAGTTAGTGGACCAAGAGAGACAATTTGAGTTATGAAAAGGTATTAGACATAAAAAGGCTGTTTTCAATTGTCAAAGCAAAGGTAGAATCTAATTTCTTTTGTCCAGGGTATTAGTACAATGAAAGAAATAAGAATGATGCTTGATAAAAATAAAAGATTGGTATTTCCCATTTGCATTGGGGCTGAAAATATTTTTGAATGCCTTGTTTATGTTGTAAATAAAACCTAAACTTTGTTCTCCCATCAAAGATTAGTTGACACATAAATCATAGGTCATCTAATTAATAATGATACATCATGAAAATGAAAGATCGGTAGTTTCCATTTGCAACAGAATTGACAACATTTTTGAATGCCTCATTTATATTGTGAAGGAAACTTAGAGCTCAATTTCCCAATCAAATAAGTAAAAATGACACAAAAAAATGGAAGATTGGTATTCTTCATTTGCAACAGATCTCAAAATAATTTTCAATTCCTTGTTTATGTCGGTAAGAAAACCTCAAGCTCACTCTTTCAATGAAGGCTAGTTAACACATACATTACAAATTACAAGCCACCTCGTTAACTTCAAGTTGTCTAATAAAGATGAGCTTTATATATGTTAAGCTAGATAAAATTCTGTTCAAATGAAATTTTAGATGCTTGCAATATATAACATCCTTCATCTTGTCTAGATATCATTGGCATATGTCCCCTTTGTCTTAAAAACACCTTGGGTGTTTCTTCCTTTATATAACATCAACATATTTGTTATTTACCTGGCATTCATATCTTGGTTTTTCACACTCCCTAGCCCTTATATTATTAAGAGTAATTGAATATTGAAATTTTTGAGAACAATTATATATAGACAACTAAGCAAAGGGGTTGTGGTCAAGTGGTCAAGTGGTAGGACCACTCAGTTCTCATGTTGGAGACCAAGGTTCAAATCTCCCCAAGTGACGTCTTAGTACTAGTAGGCATGACAATGTAGTAGTCCTACTTTAGTTGATTGATAGAGTAGTAGTCTCACAAATGATGCTGATGGAGTGCATTGGAGGAGTGGAGGAGGGATAAGGAGGTGCCCTGCAAGAGGAGATCGGAGCTGAAGCATATACATTGGAGGTTGTCCTGCAAGAGGAGGTAGGAGGTGACACATTCAAGCTAGAGGAACACACTGGTGGTTTGGAACTTTGGAGAAAGACAATTTTGAATTGGTTGCTTTGTAGGAGGAGAGGAGCCATTGCCCTTCAGGAGGAGATAGTTGAAATGTTATTGCAGCAATATCCTCTACTAGTAGAGCATAAGTTAAAGCGGTATTCCCACAAATGAATTGTATGGGATGTGGGTCCTATGAACAAACCCTCACAATTCAAGGGAAAGGGCTCCAATAAAACACCCACTAAATGATCCAAAAAAATTATATACATCTAATTAATTTGATCTTATTGTACTATACATACCAAAAAAACCTTTCTTATGCTTCTTTGTATTTCCACTTTATTTATTTAAAGTCATAGAACTATTGAAATGGTTTGACATTTCACGGAACTTGAATTTCTTCTAGTCAACTAAATAAGATTATGGTATCTAACTCCTAATTAGAAAATTGATTCCACTATACTCTTTTTGATTAACAAGTGCTTTTTAGGTATCTCCTTAGTTATATTAAAAGACTTCTCTTCTCTTGATTTGTATTGCAGTTGCTTATCATTTATGGTTGTGATAATTTCTTTTGGCAATTTTAATGTTCCATGATGCATGCCGACTCTTAATTATGATATCTTGTGACTGATTGACTAAAATTTCACAAGGCCATCATAGCAATAACTGTAGGGATTGAGTTTACAATATTCAATAAGTAATAGTGTTGTTATGCAAAGCTTCAAGGACCAAAAATTTGAAAAAAAAAGTCTAGTTTATGATACATATTTAATGTTTCTTGTGAATGATCTTATTTGTCTATATCTACTTATTCTAAACTATTTGTTTTGTTAGGGACTTGAGTTTTAATAATTTTACAGGAGAGTTTCCTGCTTCACTTCAAAATTTGAGCTCTTTGATATACTTGTAAGTGACTTTCCTTAATAAAACTATATTTGTTTGAATCATACAGGTATATTCACAAGTATTTTCATGCCAAAAATTATGTTACTAATCTCAATAGGGTAGTTCATAATGTCGACCTCTTTGAGCACAACTCATATTGCACCAATTGCAGGTTTCTTGGAAATAATAATTTATCCGGGAAGCTTCCTTCGCAAATGAGTTCATCCCTTAAATACATGTAAGAACTCTCTCTCTCACACACACACACACAAATGCACAAAGATACATGCATGGATACCTAGAATACTTTGTAATAACCACCCTAGTTTTTTTTTGAGATTTTTGACTAGAAATAAGATGCAATCATGTAATCTCCTCAACACTTTCTAATCACCAAGATCCTAGTGAGGGCAAGGTGAGAGCATACGATGTTTTGGACCACACATAGCTACTCTGATAAATGCAAACATTGAATGCTGCACTATGGCAGACAAGGCGGCAAGCCGGCCTTATCTTCACTTCTTTAGCAGAGTGTGCCAATGCAATACAATATGAACACACAATGTGGCTGGGCCGTCCTTATCAACGCTTATTCAATGGATGTGTGTTTGATGCAATTACAGAATAAGCACACAAGTGGCTGAGCCGACCTTATCAACGCTTACTCAGCAGATGTGTGCATGCATGCAAGACATTGATGAAATGTCTAAGCTGATTCAAACCAAAGTGGTTGATAGCATCAAGCTTGTTCAATGTCAAATGGGCCAGAAATGAATGCTATACTAATTGGCAACAAACCATCCAGTTTTACAATATGTAATTGCATGCAATAAAGACCACTGGTGGTACTACCATCCATGGTATTACAGAATGTGATTGTTGTCATATTTTGCCCAGCCAAAATATTCTAAACCCCCTTCTATCAAAAAGATCCAATCAAAGAAAATCCAAATAGGAGGTAAAACCTAAAACCCTTCAAAATCCAGTGAATTCCCTTGCAAAAATCCCCAAAATTTCATGTGGAGAATCCTTGCAAAAAACCCAGAAAAATCTAGGCCATTGCCTTAGTTTTTGGGACCCTTTTGGGTTTTATCGGCAAAAGTTCGGGTTCCTGAACTTGCAAAAAATCAAAAAATTGGCTAAGGCATGAGAGAGGGTTTTCTCCCTTCGGTCGGCAAACTTCACATTGTCACAATGCATGAACTTTTCCAAAGCTTGAATCTTCAGCGGTTCGCCAATTCGCCGACAAAGAAGGAGGGCAAGTTGTTTTCAAAATTCGGCCAAAGCAAGACAAAGGGAGCAAGTACGCCTTTATCGACAAAATGCCAAAAGTTCGAACTCTTCATGAGTTCAAAAATCCCTGGGTTCGCCGACAAGGCGGATACACGATAAAGCAGGGAGAAGGAGCGAGCTTCGTTAATTGTCTAAGGCATGAAGCAGAGGCAAAGTTCATAAAATTCGAACTCTTCATGAGTTCAAAAATCTTTCAGTTCGCCAACAGGGCGAATCTCCAACATGGTAGGGCACCAAAGGCAAGGTTCGGCATAGGCAGGATTCCACGACAAAGAAGGAATTTTTTGAAATCGGCTAAGTAAAGAGCAAGCATTGCCTTGTCGGCGAAGTGATGGTTCGGCAAACCAAAGGTTGACCAATCGGCAACTTCACCAACAGTATGAATAAAGGTGGCCGAGTTCCAAAAAGAAAAAATCGCTGATAAACCAAAAGGAGGAAGTTTGGCTAAACAAGATTTTGCTGATAAAGCAGTGATGGGCCGACAAAAGGGTAAAATTGGCTAAGGCATGGAAAAGTTTCCCTTTGTTGGGAAATCAATGGGGGACCGAACTAATGAATTAGTTCGGATATGTGAAAGTTCGCCGACAGGCGATTTTTCCAACAAGGTAAAGAGAGGGAGAAATCCGCCGATAGAAGGATTCCGCCAAGGCATTGATTGGTTCAGTAAATGCAAGTTTTGCTAACAAGGAAAAGTAATATGAAGACATCGGCAAAGAAGATGGTTCGACAAAGTGACTTTTGCTGATAAAGGAAAAACAAGCCTCAGTTCAAGAATTGAAGATTTCACCAATAAGGCGAAAATGACTAAGGGAAAGGTCAAATCGGCAAATCAGATAAGGAGGGAACTCGTCGGCTAGTTCGATTTTCTCTAAGTTTGCCGACGGGGCGAAAAGTTGATAAGGCTAAAATGAATCAAACGAAGTTCAGCAAATGCCACTTTTGCCGACAGCACAAAATGATGATAAAAGGCGCAAAGGGGCTTATAACATTTTGTTGATAGAAAGGAAAAGATAGGCCAAAAGCAAAGTTCAGCAAAAGTGACTTTTGCTGATAAGGCAGAAAGTGGCTAAGGAAAGATGAAGTTAGCCAAGGGTCACGATTTGGCAAAACAAGATTTTGCTGATAGAAAAGGCATAGTTCAAGAAGGGTTGATTTCGTTGATAAGGATGAAAAGGCCATGGTTCGGCGAGTGGATAAGTTGTCGATAAGACAAAATAGCGTCAGAAAGGAAAATGACGGTCCACGAATGCGGGAGTAGAAATGAAAATGAGGCCTGATAGTTATGAAGAAGTCACCGACCATGAAAATTGCGAAGGTGCCATGGAAGAAAATAGGTGCAACACATTAAAGTGTTGTAAAAGCTTGCCTCTCCCTAAATCATGTCATTTTTTTAGGGAGAGGTACGCAACATGTAAAGCTCTGTAGGTCAAGGCCGAATGAGAGTAGTTGGAACAAGTGGAGTCTTCAATGCTGGAGTACAGGTGCTGCAGGGCAGATTTGTGAGAACAAAAGCAAGACTTCCAGCATTCCCTCTTTAATGCTTGGCACCCATGTGTGTAGGCAATCTTCATTGCAGAATTACAAACCCGTTAGGGGCATGGGTTCCATCCCAGTTTGCAAGGGACTTCTGAGAAAAAAATTAAATGAAACGTGGGCTTGTCCTGGGTCAATTGACTAGCTTCTAGCGCCACTATTGTAGAGACTAAGTTATTATATATACATCAAAATGCAATGTATTTCTGTTAGCTGTTCTTCTGGGCTTGTTGACACCCAAAATTACCAATTCCTTAAGTGCCTCATTTTGCCCCCAAATCTCATATGAATCCCACTTGAACCTATAGTTTATAACCGATCAGAGATATTTTTCATAGGTTTTCATGTGTTTGCCATTTGAAAATACGAGGAAGCCCAAAATTGGCTAAGTCCAAATATCCTATGTTTCCCCTTGTGTTTTTTCCTTTTGTCGAAGGTCGGAGTTTCAGGCTTCCTCCTTCCGTTGTGCTTCCCCCTTTGGGCCCTGAAAATTGCCTAAGTGTTGAAATCCTAAGTGTTCAGTGGAGTTTCGGAGGTCGGAGTTCCTCCCTTCCGTCTTCCCAATGGCAAGCAAAGGGATGAAGGCCCGAGGGCCAACGCCCGCTCAAAGAGATGAAAATTATTCTAAGTATGAAGAATGTTGCGGAGTGTCGGACTTCGAAGTTGTGCAATTCAGCCTTCTTCAGTGTTGCGGTGAAGGGTCGGGCCGCAAAGTTCGATAGGTATGTTTGAAAATTCGTCTAAGTGTGAAGTATTCAGCAGATATTCAGAGTTCGGGCTTCCCCCCTTTTGCCTTCTCATTTTGGAAGACGGAAGGAGGAAGGCCCGACGGTCGACCCTCGACAGGTAAAAGTTTCCTAAGGCATTCCATTATTCCATGGAGCCTTTCGGTGGGCCTGCAAGCTAGCTTGCAGAATGGTGGAAAGTGGACACGTGGTAGTATCAGAGGGCGGGAGTCGGGGATTCGACTCTCCCTCTGCTTCAGGACAAACGCAAGGTGGAAGGCCGAAAGGCCGAAGCCTGCCTAAGGTCTAAAAAATATTCTAAGGCGGACTTCGGGGGGTCGAAATTATGATTTTCTTTCTTCTTCCTTGTGGAAGGCGAAACAGCGAAGGCCCAAGGTTCGAAAGTCCGACTTGTCAAAGGTTGACTTCCTAGCCTTCCAGACTCCTCCAACTACCTAGGAATGCACCAACTACTTTCGGGAATGCCATTAATGCTAAGTGGGTAGCTGAAACAATGTCTATTGTTCATGCTCAAGTACCAAATTTAATGGGAGGTGCAATGTTTCAGTATTCAATTTCTTCTGTAGTACCCCCAAGGACCGAAGTCAGTATGCAGGGCATGGGCGCCTCGAATTTTTGTCGATTCATCTGATTGGGCCATGCGCTACATTTATTGCAACGGTTGCTTGTTGACCAAATTTTCTAATGCCTTGGGCTACATGATGAAACAGAATTGCTATATATACATCATTTGAAGACATTCTCATGATTGGTCGCTGAGCCAATTGTTTAGTTTGGGAGAGCCTAAGGAGTTTCTCTGGCATCAACACATAATATATCTGTTTTGTTAGTGAAGGGATTTGTTCAACATAGAGTAGGAAGATTATGTAATGCAGATTTGAATATAATGAATGTCTCCACAAGAGTTTGTAGTGATTTTAGGAAGATTATGTAATGCTGGGTGGTGGAGTTCTCACCGGTAAAGAATGGTATAGCCTTTAAGGCTGAGGTGGGGATATCATCATATTGGGCTAGGTCCAGTGTGCTACCCCCATTAAAACCAACAAATGGAAGATTTCTTGCCATATTTTGGATATTTAGATTAATTCTAGGTATATGCAAGGTTATTCTTGAATACTGGAACCTAACTTGAAATCTAGCTGGAGCGGGAGCAGATTGGGCTCTTGATGGAGATCGAACTGCACTCCTATTTTCCCTCACAAGGGACCTAGACAATCTACGTCTTCTTCTTGACTTAGTAAATGAAAGCTCTATGAATTGGAAATTACCTCTGGAAGAAGATCTTGTTTGCACTCTAGGCATGAAATGTTGACTTGATGTGGGTATTGGATCAACAAAGTTGCCAGGTGCTTGAATGCTTCCATAGCAGTGAATAAACTGAGAATAGCACTAAATTTCTCAGTTCAGCTCCTACTTAGAGCGGAGAGTCCCACCGGGCATGCCAGAAACTATTGTTTTGTGAAATTGCACCCTGCTTGAAGCTCGTTCAAGCACTCCAATGACACAATGGGACTGATCTCAAGGTGTGGGACCTTGCTAATGAGATCAAACCTCCAAAGAAGGCTAGTTCCTCTTTCTGAGCTTAAGGCTCAGAGAAGCGAACTAAATCTAGTGCTAATGCTTGTAGGGGAAAAGGGATAGAAGGATTATTGAAATTAAAAAGGGTGATGCACCAGATTGAAGATGTTTAGTTGCAACTGACTCAACATAGTAATAATCTCAAAACTAAAAGAAACTCACACAAACTCATACTAATTCAAACAGAGGTCAGGATAAACAGGTGAAGGTATGAAAGGGACCATTTTATCCACAATACATAATTCACATCAAACAAATAGACAAAATGCAAGAATAATGAGAGAGGCAAAACATCAGTTTATATTGATTATAGAGGCCAAATAACCATTACAAAAGAGAGAATTATTGCAGAAGAATTAGACACAGAATACCCAATTACATTCATTGGTGAACCAACAACTAGAGACATAAAAAGGTCAGCTTCAAGCACAACGTATCAAATTCAGTTGGTTCGTGCAATTGCGTTACAAGGACTGGTCACAAGAACTCTCTAACCTGTATAATAGCCCAGAAGAATAGCTAACAACAAAACATTGTTTTCAGGTGTATTTATAACATTTCATCCTCATTCTACTACAGTGGGCGCTAAACTCTGGTCAATCGACCCAGGACATGCCCACGCTTCATTAACTGAATGGAACCTACAAATAGGGATGGTGGCCATACTCATTGAATTCTGCAAAACCTACAGAGTAGATTGCCTACATGCATGGGTGCTAGGCACATTTAAGAGGGAAGGCCTGCAATTCTATTTTGTCCCTTTCCTGTATTGGTGCATTGAAACATACTGTTGGCACTCATTTTGACCTGGAGGTTGATCTTTCATGTTTAGGGGATTTCTTCATTTGAACCCTATATCTTCTTGCCCATTTTTCCTAAGTGTTGAACCTCCTCGGCATTTTTCAGCTGCATCATCATATTTTCCTGAGGAGGAGGTCATCATCATCATATTGTCTTCGATGATGGTCATCATCATCATGTTCTCTGTCGACTTGTTTTTCATCAGGATCATCATATTTCAATATCGGGTGATGTTTGGATATCATCCCAATCCTGCTGATGAGCTACAATGTGCCTTAATTTTCTTGCGGAGGGTGATTTTTCAGATATCCGGTGATCTCCCAATTATCACCTTGCCCTTTTATGATGATGATGTTACCCCGATCTTCTGATGAGGTTATTTTCTGAGTTGTTCGACCTGACCTATTTTTTCTAAGGGTCGTCTTCATCATCATGATCATATTTCCGGTTATCACCGTGTTGCTTGCGAGGGTCATCATATTTTCTGCCTGCATGATCTTTCGCCGGGGTGATATTTTAACATTGGGTGATCTTTGTTAAGATCATCCTGATGATGTTGTTGTAAAGTTCTAAGTGTGACCCGATATTCACCGGGGTCATCATATTTGAACGTCAGGATGATCTTAGTCAATATCATCCCGATGTTGTTGTATCACTTCATGTTCGTTGTTTTATCACCCTGATGATGCTGACGTCATTCTTACGTCAGGGTGATCCGGTTTTCTGCTGGTCTGCATCATGATATTTCCGAGGGGAGATATCCGCCTGTCGGCTTCGTGCATTATCTAATGGAGGTGATCTTCTCAAATATCTGGCATATTCATCTATCACCCCGATCTTACAGTGGAGCTACAGTGCAGCATGATATTTGTGCATCAGGATGATATTTCCAAATATCCGGTTATCTTCCGAATATCATCCTGATGTCGATATGATGATGACGTCATCCGGATATGAGGAGGTGCGCAGTAGGCAGATATGCTGATGATGTCAGCAGGATATGACGATGACGTCATCAGGATGTTCATCGGCCAGACTTTTGGTATCGGCTAAGCAGGAGGATCTTCCTCCGATGGATCAGGTTGTGCCGATGAAGGCGATTATCATGCAGGTGATATTGCGAGGATGATGCTGACGTCAGGGTGATTTTTCGAGCAACAGGATATCATGCTGCTAGAGGATGATGATGAAGGTTTATACTAGTGTCGTCGGGAGCAAAAGCGCCGACATCATATATGCTCATGACCTAGTATATAAGGTGATGAAAGGGTCACTGCGGGGTGCATGTGGGATAATTGATATCCTGCATTTTTTCAAATATCATGACGATGTATTTTGGCGGGAAATGGTTGCGATCGACTGTAAGATGTTCTTCCCAAGGCCGCGGGTTGGTGCGCCATTAATGGCGATTGTTGCAGAGGTATGGGCAATGGCGTGGGCAGATCTAGTACCCGATTGAAGATCTGGATCCCTAGGCGGCGGCGCAAGGCTCAAGTTTTCTTCCTATCTCCTCTCCCACCTGCTGCATTGAGTGTTTGAGCGCCATTTTTCCTGATACTGTGTTTCTGGCGGGATTTTTGGTCAACCATGTAATTAATTGTGGTGGTACACTACCTGGCTGTTATAAGCAAGAAGTGTTACTCATTTGAAGGTTGTTGAAAGTTGAAGATTTTTGGCTCTGTAATTCAAAACAAGCAGATCTGGTTGCTCTGTGCAGCTTAACCTGTGAGTCTATGTATCTCTTGTTGTATGTTTTGGCATGAACCCACTGATTTCATGATTAATTTTATATGAGAAATGCTATCTTAGCATGTGTTTTGTTAATTCTGTCTCCAGTATTGCATGTATTCTTCTTCTGAATCTGGATATCTGGGTAGTGTTTAGATTCTAGAGCATAGAATTCCTATGTTGAATGTCTGATCTTTTAACTTCTGCTCAAAGGGTAGATTAAACTGTTTTCAGGTTGAACATTGGGAAGGGTATACTGCAGTAGGGATGCCATAAGTAGAGATAACTTAACACTCTTTATTGGGAAATATCTGTAAGGCAGGTATCACATATATCCCCCTGAGATCCAGTTTTAGTTGTTCATGCTGACCATTCACAGGTGTATGTCTACTGACTCCTGGCCCTGGATAGGCACCAATCTTGCTTTGTGTTTGTATTACAACCAAGTCCAACTTTGCATCCAAACTTAAAATCAAAGTCTAAATCTAAAACAATCTTTAGGACATAGGAATTAGTTTTAGGATCCTCGGTCCTCTGATTACAACTGCAAATAGGCCCAAAGCTAGCCCCTTTGCTCTTATCTTTCAGTTTTGGTCTACTTACAGGAGGACTATCTGCTTTCTGTCAGCATCCCAGCCTTGTATGCATATCCTCATGGATGTTGAGTAGGGAATACGCCCCTAGGTCTTGCAGAGCCTGAAGAAGAAGAGGAGATAAAATATAGAGTCTATCTCCTATACTGTTGGCCCCTGGCCCAGAGATCCTGTTGATCACAGATGGCTACCTTGTAGGGAAATCTGGGAATAAGCATCCAGTCTGGGAAAAAACCAACACATACCACAATTTCAACTACTCCCATTCGGCCCTGGCCTGCGGAGCTTTGAATGCTGGGTACCTCTCCCTGAGAAACGACTTGATTTTAGGGAGAGCAAGCTTTTACAACACTTTAAGTGTTGTACCTTTAAAATCTCTCATGGCACCTTTGAATTTATCATAGTAGGCGAATTCACCTCATATAGAATTACCTGCGTTTGATTTCCCTTTGGTCGGTGAATCCTCTGTTTTCAGAACCATTGAGCTCCATCTTCATCTTCTTTCCCGCCTTGTCGGCAAAAATGTATCTTTTCGGACTTGGCCGCTTTCATTTTGCCTTATCGGCAAAACTTTACTTTTCAAAACTATTCTTGCCTCCTTTTTCGCCTTATCGGCGAATTTGTCTTTTGCTAAACTTTTCCTATTTGGTCCATTTTCGCCTTATCGGCGAATTCTGCATTTTGCGAACCATCCCTTCTTCTTTATCGGCAAAATTCCATTTTGCTGAACCTTGCCTTTTGCTTCCTATTATCGGAAAATTTTCACTTTCCCGAACCTTGGCTTTGTCTCTTTTTGCCTTATTGACAAAATTTGCTTTTTACAAACCAAGTCCTTAGCGCCCTTTTGTCTTCATTTTGCCTTCTCGGCAAAAGTGGCTTTTGCCGAACCTTTTTCGCTTGCTATCCTCTTTTATCGGCTTTTTGCCCTGTTGGTGAACCATGAGAAAACCAAACTTTTGAAAGTTCTCTACTTTGCCAATTTGGCAATTTTACTTTTCCTTAGCTACCTTTCGCCTTATTGACAAATTCTCCAATTCTTGAACCGAGCTTTGATTTTTTGCCTTATCGAAAAAATCTTCATTTCTCGAACTCTTCCTTTGGCTTGCTTTCTCCTCTTTGTTGACAAGTCTATTTTGTCGAACCTGACCTCTTCAACCTTTCTCTCTATCGGTGAACTTGAGGAATTTCGAACTTGTGAAAAGTTTGCTTTCTTACCGATTCACCGATAAGGCTATCTTTTCTTTGCCCTAGCCAATTTTCATGCCTTGTCAGCAAAAGCCCAAACTTTCGAACCAAGTCCTTGTTGTCAAAAGTGTCTTTTTGCCGAACCACTTGCTTTGCCGATTTCTTTACTCTCATTTTGCCTTATCAGCAAAATCTCAGTCGACGAAGTTTGCATTTAGTGAACCAACCATGCCTTAGCTAATTTTCCCTCTATCGGCCCATTTGCTTCTTTGTGAACCTGTCCTTTGGCCTTGCTTCAACCTTTGTCAGCAAAGTCGTCGATCGACGAACTTAAGGTTCGCCGAACCATAAGTTTGCCGACAAAGCAACATTTGCTTCTTCTTTCCTCTACCTTAGCCATTTCCTGCAAGTCTTTCCTTTGTCGGGAAAGTCCCACTCCCTGAACTTTGTCTTCTTTTGTTCTCCTTTATCAGGGAATCACCAAATCGGCGAACCTAAGAATTTGCAAACTTTGGATAGTTCATGACTTTAGAAAATCGCCAATAAAGGCAACTTTACTCTCTTTGCCTTAGCCAACCTTTAAGAAACCTGCTCCCTAGCCCTTTGTTGGCGAATCGCCGAATTGGTGAACTTGCGAAATTTCAAACTTTTGGAAAAGTTCACCAAACATGTAAATTGCCGATAAAGCAAAGAGCTTTCCTTCTTGCCTTAGCCAAATTCTGAGTTTTCTTCCCTTTGTCAACGAATCGGCTAGTTGGCGAACTGGCCGGTTCGCGAACCTGGACTTTTGCCGATAAAGGCCAAAAAGGGCCTAAAAACTAAGGCAATAACTTAGATTTTTCTAAGTGTTTTTGGGTTTTTTGCAAGGATTCTCCACAAAACTTTTGAGGGAATTTTGCAAGGTTTAACACTAAAAACTAAAGGATGCCAGGCTTACCTCCTTCTATTTGGGCTTTCTCTGATCGAATTTTTCTAATAGGAGGGATTCTGGAATATTTTGGGCTGGGCAAAATATGACAACAATGACTTGAATGCTTAACACTCCAAATGTGGTGCACAAATCTAGGATAAAACCCTAGCTCCAATGATGCGCAAATGCCACAAGAATTTCACCTCCAATGCTGATCTAAAATCTAAATATGCAAATCTACTCTTCTCAACAAATCTCCAATGAAGTGCAAGTAGGCTTCTGTAATGAAACCTCCACAAAGATGATTTAGGTTTTCATCCAATTCACCAAGAATCAAAAGGGTTTTCGTCCTTGGATTCGTGCCCAACAAAAGTTGCAGCCAAATGAGATAAAATCAATGTGAAAATAGGAATGAATGATATCAAATGAACTCCAAACAACTTGTATTTATACATGATTTTCTTTATCTCCTCAAGCTGGGCGACCAACCTTTAAAATCATGTTTTATTTTATTTTTCCTTCCCAAGTTTGGCCAACCTCTTCAAGACAAGATGGGCACTCAACACACAAATTAAAGATTTGCCTTTTTTTATTATTTTCTCCTTAAGTCGACCTCCCTTTGGGCGCCCAAACATGAGAGATATCATTATTTTATATTATTCTATTTTCCCAACCTTCCATTCTCCAAGGGAGAACCACTTAGGCAGAAGATTCATCATGAAGTTGTCTTCAAAACAAGTCATTCTCTTCAAGAGAAAATATAAAAAATTATCCTATATTTTTCGATAGGCAATTTCCACATTTTCTTCTATTTTCCATCCTCCAAATGGGTCGTTCCACCTTAGGGCAATTTATTTTCTTAATGATGACTATATCAAAAATACAACAAAAATATGCCAAGTCATCTCCCATACTCAATTTGCCCTACAAAATTAGCCAAGTGTGAAAAATTGCCAATTAGGTCATTCCCTTAGCCCTCTGGCTTAGCCTATGGGAATGGAAATAGGCTAGCCAATTCCACTAGGTGATCACTCCGAAAATGGGGACATTACAGTCCTCCCTTCCTGGATTTGCTTGCCCACAAGCAATTGTAAATCTATATCCTGCAAAATACTGTCAAGTGACAAGCATCTCCATCCAATCAAGTGCTCCATGATCACTCTACTCCTCATTCTGTGGCTGCATCTCCCAAGAAGAATATGAAGAATCATATGCAAAGTGATTTCTGGTGGCCAGCAATGAAGCACAACTAGCCATACACACTCGAACTGAATCCGACTTCATTCCCCAAATTCAAAAATCCCACTCCTCCATGTGCTCTGCTTGTGTAGCTGTAGGAACAAGAATGCAAAACCATCAACCACAAGTGCCAACAACTCCCTTCCTCCAAAGGCTCCACTATCCATGAGTTCTAAGTCTATCAAATACCAAACACCATCCAAAACCAAAGCTTTGAAGAGGGTCATGTCTATCAACAAGTGATAAAGGATATGACCTCCGAAGCACGACCACCTAAATCATCTTCAACATGAAGAAAATTTTTCTCTTGCTTTAACTATGATGTCTCTTTGATACCTTGAAAGGAGATACCAACTCCTGATGACCAGACCTTGTCACTTATCCTAACATCAACTGAGATTGTTGATCATTTGTACTTGTGGAAACTTCTATCTTCAAAGTTGAAAAGTCCTTAGAAAGAAAATCTTGGTCACCTTCTTTAGTTGCATCTAACACAAATTCTTCAAACCACCCTTCAAAAGAAGATAAGAACAAATTGGATTCACCATTGCTCTCTATGACTTCTTTGCAATTCTGATCCTGAGAGCTTTGTCGCACTTCTTCCTCAGAGAAAGTATGCAATACTTGCATTCCTTCAGGTTCGTCTTCCAGCAATGGTCCTTCTTCAACCTCGAAGAATTGATGCAAACTAGGCAAGATTTCAATTTTTGATTCTTGTTCCATTTCTAGATCTTGACTATGCAGACACATGGAGTCACTTGAAACATGATTATGAAAATTATTCCTTTGTATATTCGATTTATATTGGGTAAATCCCATCACAAAGCCACCATCAGATTGTCTAAAAGACGTTCAGGACCATCTAATAATCCTTAATTTTCACTTGAAGCCATTAAAAGTTGCATGAGTCTTCTCATTTCAGAACAATTTTCTCCATTGTGTCTATTTGTTGCATGGAATAAGCAATATGTGTATGCAAAAGAATATGGTTCCACCACTTGACGCACAGGTGAAACAGGTTGCTCGCTGATGTAATTGATGAAAGACTCTTGATTACTTGGAGGAGATGGAACTTGTCAAAGAGGTGTAACCTTCAAGGGAACTAACAATCTGATTGAATCTTTCTGGATCTTTCCCAAAGTGATCATATTATCTTCCAACTCAATAGCAAACTTCTGAGCTTCTTGCAATCCCATTGAATTTCTTTGCTTGAGATAGAAAGAAACTTCAGAAGATTGTGCATTTGTGAAACAACTGAGAAGGATTTTTGACGAAGGATTCAGGGTGTTCGAATCTTTGCCAATTAGACGGTTGAACCTAGCCACGAACTCTCGCATCGGCTCACTTTTGTCCTTCTTGATGTTTGAGAGCTGAGCAAACAAAATATGACTATCTTCTGTAGGCTTGAAACGAGCAAGAAATTTCTCTCATTGTCATGTCCCATCATTAAGGCATTGTCTAAGACGATGAAGTCGCTTTCATAAAATATGATGTTTTAATAAACATATATATAATGCTTAATAAATGATATTAAATAATATTAAATAATTATTATATTGAAATATAATATATAAGATATAAGCATTAAATAATATAAATATGTGATAAATAATATGAATAATAAATAATAAAGAATAAAGTATAAATAATATTTTATTGGATATAAATAATAATTATAATTATTAATATAAATATTATTATAATTATTATAAATATATATAAAGAATATAAGTATTAAAAATTATAATAATATAATACAACTATTATCATATGATAATATAAATCATAAACATTAATAATAAATAAGCTCAGTTTATAAAGTCAGTGAAACTACTAAGGAAAGCATTTATAGTAAATGGGCAGCGATGGTTAAGGAGAAAGAGACGTCACCTTTGGGAAGATTGCAACCTTCCATGTAGAGGCATCAAAGACTATTAAATGATAGTGCACTCGAACAAAAAGGGGGGCATCTATCTCATTAAAAATATTTATTCTTTTTAAGGCATCAATCAATGAATGAATAATCGATCCAAAAAAAAAGTATTTTATCTCTGACATACACCAAACAGCAATCGATCAAGTTGGATCTTTGCTAAGATATCAGCAAACAAGAGGAAAGGAGCAGCGGTCATTGCAAAATATCATTGGATCTAAAGAGAGATATGGAGAAATAAGGAAAAAGGAATAAGAGCATGGAACGTCATAAAACAATCGAACGTCATAGCACAATACATCTGCGGATCAGTCAAGAGCAATTCACATTAAAGACATCTTATATCAGATTGGAATTAAGAGGCAAATATCACACAATCTGTCATCAATCAAGTAATATCCACTCCATTATAACAGCAGAAATAAGGAACAAAGTCTCCTAAGGTGGCAGCAAGATAAATATCAGTATCAAAGGAAATCAAATCATCATACTTCTATCAGCAATCAGCCTGCAATTAGATCAGCAAAGGTACGCACCATGGATCTCTATTACATGTTGAACTTATAAATGTCTTAAGGCAATTTCTGATATATGCATATGCTCAATCATATTGGAATAAGTAATATATACCTGCAAATACATTACTAAATGATACATTTGTAAATGATAGAAATGAATGACATTAAATAAGATATGATTAGCATATAGGGAATGCATTATATTGATTAGAAACAGCAATCAAATGAAATTGGTCATATAATTGACATAGGATATTTATATACATTATCATCATGAATAGGAAATCTTGATTACAAATAGAATAGATGAATAAATGAATGTTATTATAAATGAATATGCAAGGAAGAATGAATTAATATGATAAATATGTATATAAGGATGAACATGATCAATAATGATAATGAAATGTGATCATGCATTAGATCATATGAATATATGATGGGCCAATTATGATATGAGGCCAAAAATGATAAGACATCATAATGTCAACAAGGATTTAGAAATCATAGGATTGTGCTATATCCAAGAGAAGGATTAGCCTCATCATTAATCATCTTGTTGGTTTTTTCTTCTGAATCAGCATTAGGGTTTGCCAGTTCTAATGCACAGGCAGATTCAGCCAACTGAATACAGGAGGTTGCGTGAGCTCCTCCCCTTCACTTCTGGTTCTGCCGCACCAAGGGGGGTTTCCCTATTTGATAAAAGTATAACCTTGACTAGCTCAATGACAGAAAGATATAACTTGACAGCAACAGGCAGAATACTCTCACGTAAGGACCAAGATTTGCATAACAAATCACAAAGTGTTTGACAAAGGGAGATACATGTTTTTCTTTTCTTGGTGGCCTTAGGCCATCAAGTGTGTTTGGTGATGCAGGTCAGTGCAGTATTTGACTCTGTGCCCAATGGATAAGGGACTGGTCTGCATCCCAGAGATCTGGGGTTCTCGCTGCAGTCTTGCCCCTGCACGTCCCCAGACAGAGCCACTGTTGGTGCCTGATTTCACTGTCAGTTTCTGAGCAATTTTCATGCAGGCACCTTCCCAAAAAATCCAAAAAAGTTCTAAGTCTTTGGGCCTCCTCAGCATGTTTTAACATCAGCATCATATTTTCTTTGGAGGAGGTCATCATCATCATATTTCTGGACATCACCCCGATGTTGCTTACGAGGGTCATCATATTTTCTGTCAGCATGATCTTTCGCTGGGGTGATATTCTAACATCGGGTGATCTTACTTAAGATCATCCTGATGATGTTGCTGCAAAGTCCTAAGTATGATCCGATCTTCATCGGGGTCATCATATTTGAACATTGGGTGATCTTAGTCAAGATCATCCTGATGTTGTTTTATCACTTCATGTTCGTTGTTTTATCACCCTAATGATGCTGACGTCATTCTTATGTCAGGGTGATATCTATTTCTCTGCCTATCTGCATCATGATATTTCCGAAGGAGGGGGTGATATTTTCATATTTGAATATCACCCGGATGTATGTTTGTTCCAGCATCATGATGATGCTGATATCAGGGAGATATCCGCCTGTCGGCTTCGTGCATTATCTAGTGGGGGGTGATCTTTTCAAATATCTGGTATATTCATCTATCACCCTGATCTTATAGTGGAGCTACAGTGCAGCATGATATTTGTGCATCAGGATGATATTTCCAAATATCCGGTTATCTTCCGAATATCATCCTGATGTCGATATGATGATGACGTCATCAAGGTCCGGGGGGGTCATATTTCTAACACTGATCATCTTGTGGAGATCCCCCGATATTTGCAAACATGATGATGACGTCATCCGGATATGAGGAGGTGCGCAGTAGGCAGATATGCTTATGACATCAGCAGGATATGACGGTGATGTCATCAGGATTTTTCATCGGCCAGACTTTTGATATTGGTTAAGCAGGAGGATCTTCCTCCTATGGATCAGGTTGTGCCGATGAAGGCGATTATCATGCAGGTTATATTGCGATATGATGCTGACGTCAGGGTGATATTTCAAGCGACAGGATATCATGCTGCTGAAGGATAATGATGATGAAGTCTTATTCTAGTGTCGTCAGGAGCAAAAGCACCGACATCATATATGCTCGTGGCCTAGTATATAAAGTGTTGAAAAGGTCGCCGCGGGGTGCATGTGGGATAATTGATATCCTGCATATTTTCAAATATCATGACGAGGTGTTTTGGCAGGAAATGGTTGCGATCGACTGTTTGACGTTTTCCCAAGGCCGCGGGTTGGTGCACCATTAATGGCGAAGGTTGCAGAGGTATGGACGGATCTGGTACCCGATTGAAGGTGTACATCAACGGACAGTGGCGCAGGGCTCGAGGTTTCTTCCTGTCTCCTCCCCTACCTACTGCATTCATGTTTGGGCACCAATCTGGTAATGCGTTGAGCGCCATTTTTCTGATACTGTGTATCTGGCGGGATTTTTGGTCAACCATGTAATTAATTGCTATGGTACACTACCTGGCTGTTATAAGCAGGAAGTGTTACTCATTTTTGGTTGTTGAAAACTGGACATTTTGGCTCTGTAATAAGATACAACTGGTTTTGGTTGCTCTGTGCAGCAAAACTTGTGAGTTTATGTATCTCCTGTTGTACGATTTGGCATGAATCCACTGATTTCATGGTTAATCTTATATGAATAATGCTATGTTTGCATGTGTTATGTTGATTCTGTCTCCAGTTTTGCATGTATCTTTCTTACTGCAATAGGGATGCCATAAGTATAGACAGCTTAACACTCTTTATTGGGCGATATCTGTAAGGCAGATATCATGTGTATCCCCCTGAAATCCAGTTTTAGCTATTCATGCTGATCATTCACAGGTGTATGTCTACTGACTCCAAGCCCTGGATAGGCACCAATCTAGCTCTGTGTTGAGGTTATACACCATGTCCAACTTTGCATCCAAAATTCAAACTAAACCATCTCTTCCTTCCATCTGTTAGATGTAGGATTAGGAGTAGGAAACCCTTGCATGCTCTCATCCCTAACCAGACATATATGTCCAAGAACGTTGCCCACCTTGTGATCTATCATACAAATCTTGGTCCATACATGAGAGTATTCTGCCTGTTGTTGTCAAGTTAGATCTTTCTATCTTTGAGCTAGTCAAGGTTACATCTTGAGTTATAGGGATACCCCCCTTGGTGCGGCAGAACCAGAAGTGAAGGGGAGGAGCTCACGCAACCTCCTGTATTAGTTGGCTGAATCTGCCTGTGCATTAGAAGTGGCAAACCCTAATGCTGATTCAGAAGAAAAACCAACACATCTCACTATCCTAGGTGAATGGGTAAGTTAGGTGATTGTATGTTGGACCTAGGTAACCCTCAAGTGGATGAAGAACACTGTGTGGGTGTGAAGTCCTTGGGCCTATGGTATGATGAGCTCATCAATATTGAATGTGCCCAACGTGAGGTGACTCTTGGTGGGATGAAGAATGTTGTGTGGACATGAAGTTCCATCAAGCCAAATGGTGAAGAACTCTGTATGGGAGTGAAACCTTTGGGCCTCCGTATGGGATGGTAATTGGCTCCTTAATGAACCATACCTATGGAGCTAAAGATGGATTAATGATAAGGCGACACATAATCCTCTCAAGGATAGGGCATAAGGCCTTTGATCATGAATATGAATATGAAAGTGAATATAAAAATGATTATGAATATGAAAAATGGGATTATGAGGTCATAAGCATAAGGACATAAGTATGAAAGGATATTAATTAGATAACTAGAATAATGATATGAAATGGAAAATAGAACTCTAATGTTCTCTTTTGTAAGTTGAAATTGTGCAAAGGCCAAGAATTTTTTTTGGCTTACTAGAAGGGGACATTACACTCATGGACTCCCAACTCGTGATCGAACCAACAGTAAGGTGATTAAACCATTCAGCTGCCGTGCCTTGCAAGCTCTCCACAAATAAGCAAACTGCAACATCTTCATGTGCAACGCTAAGAATTCCATAGGCGGTGGTAAAGGCAGAAATATGCTCATCAAGATTTTGTTTGCCATCACCATGAAACTTTGGAAAAATTTTCCTTGAGCCTTTAGGAAGTTCATGGCTTTTCACCAATGCCAATGGACCAATTTGATTTCCCTGTGGCTAAGGTGGGCGATTATTGTTGACTTGGTTGCCTTTATGATCAGCCATGAGAAGCCTTCTATTGAAACTAAAAAACTTATGAGAACTCTGGACCTTTGGATTTTATAATGGATAAGATGGAGGTCTTATGTTGTTACCTAGTGGAGTCGCCAAAAACTGTTAGCATTTTATTTCGCACCATTCAATGCGAAAGCAAAATGGACAGATGTCCAGTAGAACCACTCTTCAAATTTGTAGGGGAAGCTCCATGTAAAATAAAACAAACTTAAAACTATAGAGTATGTACAATGTTTTCAAGGGTTTTTCATACTTGTGTTGAATAAAAAGGAAATTTGTGATCTTTTTGGGTTTGCAATGTGCAAAAGGTAGAAATACACATTCAACCTCGAAGCAAAGATTTTGTGCTTTTTAACTGGAAATAGAACCTAGGCTACATGCTTGCACTACTCAGCTAAATTTAGAGGCTAAGTAGGGTAAGTACACATGGATTAGATGGATTAACACTTAAAACATGAATGCCAAGATTAAATTGGATACAAGACGGGACAAAGCCACGACTCACATATTCAGCTTCTTTTACAACACAAAGTTTGCAAATTCATTAAAGACTTATCCTTGGGCACATATGATGATACATTTCAATAAGGATGTATCAACGAAAGCAAGCATAATAGATGTTTATCAAACAAACAACAAAATCACAATTCGAACACCAGGTAACTAGCAACTCCAACATAATGAAGGCATGAGAATTGTCATTTTCATTGATTGATCAAAATATAACACTGAATTCTAAACACTTGAATACTGAACACTGAAAAAGCTAATTGCTGAAAAAGATAACTCAATAATGAATTTGAATTCTAAAATCTAGATCCCTCTTTTGTGCTTGTGCAAAAGCACTTATTTATACTACTACAAAGCAAATGCATGAAAGGGAAAGAAGAGTTTAACTAATACTCTTCACTCTAGGACTAGACTTACATGCATGCAAGTCTTATTTGTAACTAAAACAAATAATAAAATAACCCTAAATCCATGCAAAAATCAATTAACTAATTATTGCATGTTTTTTACAAATTTTGTTCCAAAATTGCATGATAAAAGCATCCTAATTATAGCCTTTCAAAAAGGCATAATCTTTGCATGAAAGGTGCGCTCCAATGAAGAGGATAGATTTTTTGTTTAAACTGGAGTTTAAGATGGGGTTTAGGACACGCCTTCCTGCTGGCAGATGCGCCTTCCTACTGGCAGATGCGCCTTCTTGCTGGTGCGCGTGCCTCCTTGTTCGCGGATGCGCCTCGTTCAATTTTGAAATGTCTTCTATAGATTCAACATGCTTTCTCCTTAATAAACATGCCTCTATTTTGAAAATGTGCCCTTACTCCTCTTGAAATGCAAGACTTTAGTCCCAGACGTGTCTATTTCTAACCTCAGGCACTCTTTGGATATATCGAGTGTGCCTTAGTTAATTTAGACACATCCTTTGGATGAGAAATGTGCTTCCTTTCATGAGCATGCACCTTCTATGCAGGACGCACCTTGTCTTTAGGGAATGCATCAGCTTTGCCTTGGACGCGCTTGTTTGTGTTTAGAGAGCTTTTTTATGTCTCCAAGCGCGTCTCCTTGTCTCCAGGCGAGCCATTGTGGCTCCAGGCATGCCTCTGTGGCTCTAGGCGAGCCTCCCTCCTATCGAGCGCATTGTTTACTCTTAGAACACTTCTAAATACTTTGATGATTCCATTTGAAGAAATGGAGTGCCTACTAATTTGAATGCATCCTTCTATTATTGAGCGTCTTGACCCTTTTAAACACGTCTGCTTAGTTCATGCGTGCTTTATGGAAACCATACATGCCTGCTCAGTTTGAAATGTGCCTTTGTAGAGTCTCCATTTTGTGTCTAGTCACGTTGCGCCTATTATGGACACGCTCTTCTTTTAGGTGCGCTTTAATATACCTCGGCGCACCTCATTGTCTTTTGGCATGCCCTGCTCACTTATGGCGTGCTTCACCTTTCCTAAATGCGCCTTGATGTTTCCTAATGCGTCTCATTGCTTCTAGGCACACCAATCTTCTTCAGAGTGCTTCAGACTTCCTCCTGGTGTTCCCTTGCTGGTTTGAGTGCCCTTTGTTGTCTCTGAACGCGGTTCCACATTTCTTTAGAGCACTTTATGTTCCTAAGGCACGCTCCTTGGCTCCAGGTGCACCTCCTTGGCTCCATACACGCCTCTCTAGCTCCAGGCATACCAAACTGCTTCCAAGCATGCCTCCCTGGCTCCAGGCGTGCCAAACTGCCTCCAAGCGTGCCAAACTACCTCCAGGCACACCTCCCTGGCTCTAGGCGCACCAAGATGCCTCTAGGTGCGCCTTAAGTCTCATCGGCACTCCTTTTTCGGCATAGACGCTCTTTTGAGTTGGCAAGTGTGCTTTAACATTCTTTTTGGCATGCTTCAATTCTCTTCGTGAACTTACTTCTAAGTGTGCTTGCCATCCATAGGTGAGCTAGATCTTTGATAGGCACGCTTTTATATTTTTTGATGCACCTTCATGAGCTTTGGTGCGCTTTGTTGCTTCTAAGCGTGCCTTACTGATTCTAGGCACGCTAAACCTCTCTCTGGCGCACCTATCCTCAATCATGTGCACCAATTCTCCTCTAGGCATGCCTAACTTGCCCCAGGTGTGACAAACTTGCTCCAGGTGCGCCTAACCTATTTCAGGCGTGCTTCACTTGCCTTGGTGCGCTCTCTTGATCCCTGGTGCGCCTTTCTTCATATCTTTGCCTTGGATTTTCAAAATATTAATTCTTGGCCCTGCAAGGTTAGTCAATTACTACAGAAGACATAGTTGTATGAAGTTTTCAACAATCAAGACCAGTTGAAAAATTGGCGACATGTGGAAAAATTTCGGATGGGTACAACATGTTTCCTAAAGCATTTTATCTTGCATTAGGAGATCTTCCTCACATTTTCAATATATATTAAGATTAGTCAAACCCTTTCTTTCACATTTTATGCTTTCATAGAAGATGTATCTGCTGTTTTTTTTCTATTTCTATTTGCAATTGTTGATTTTTATGTTTTGAAATTGGATCATTGTGTTAATATCAACGTACTGAGATTTTTTTTCTATTTATAGAGAAATTGGGCTTGTATGAGCAGAAATCTCAAACTATCTGAGTTTCTTTATTTTGTGAAATCTCAGTTTTGACTTTTACTTGTAATTTGGACTTATTTAGTATTGATGTCCTATGTCCCAGAGATCTATCTTACAATCAATTTTCAGGAACTCTTCCAACCTGGTCAAATGACACAACTTTGAAGATGTAAGTCAAGGGGGAGTGGATAGCTTTATTGAAACTAAGTCATCAGTTGGACTTTTCAAGCTTTTTAGAAATGGATTTGATAAAACTCTACTATTCTGCCTCTTTTGCTCTATTTATACCTTTCTTTACTTTCAACTTTGTCTAATATATGCAGCTTATTTTGCTGAGTAAATGTGTCTATTGTTGGGAACTATATTCAACAAGGTTCTTTCTATCAGTTTCATTGTAATACATATGAAATTTAATTTTTGCTATGTGCAGAAATCTGGTTGGAAATTACTTGGGAATAAATGAGACAAATAATGTGTAAGAAAATCCCCTCTTTATTGTCATTTTTTATTAAAGAGTAAAGATGAGGGAAATATTGAGAAAACATTACAATCACACTAGTTCACATGCCACCATATAAAAGGAAAATTGTTACATCATTCTTTTTTAATCTGATATATTAAGTTATATTGTGTATGAATCCAAAAATTTTGCAGTTAAAGCTTAAGCCTGCATCTGTTTAGTACATTCCTAGATATAAACTGTTCCTTAAAACTAGCATCAAGCAGCACTGTGCATTCAAGTCAACGGCAATGTTGTTGACTGCAGACTTGCCTCAAGCAGACTGGCTTGCCTCCAACGGACGTTTCCTTGTAATAGAGGAGCTCCACGCTGTAAGTTATTCATGTTATTTTATTTTAAGTATAGCCAACTGAATTTAGGAGGTAAATAAGACCTTACACCTAGCAGGTGGAAGGAAATATTATTTTCCAGAGTTGTTTTTAGTATTAACAGTAACAAAATTACTACTATGAAACCTAAAGTACTTTGGTAAGGAAACGATGATAATATCAGACTTTAAACCAGTCCTTGGAGGCCATATGACCAAAGGCTCAAAAGACAAAAGCCAGAGCAGATACCAGAATTCAATGAAACCAAATACAAGGCCAAAAGGTCATGTTATTACATACCAAATACAGTTTATAGACATTGAAACAAATATAGAACATGTAAGAATAGGAAAATGATAAACATTTATTATTAACATGTCAGTAAAGGGTTAATCGAGGTTTAATTCCATCAAATACAAATTCCAAAATTTAGTATAGAGTTCTCAATGTCAATCAAATATCTACTCTCTAGAAGCTAGAGTGCCAGTATCACTAGTAACTATTAAGGACAAGTTACACAATATGTTCAACCATAAACAATGATGTTAGCCTTGGGAACAGGAAGCTTAAGCTCCTGCATCTTGACCCTTCACTTACATCATTTCCTCACCCAACAATGCAAAATCCTTTGCAACATAAGCTTTTCCCTCTTAGTGATCCACATTGAGTTGGGAACAATAATGTTGAGGTCAATCACATGATCATAATTGACATAGCCTAGTGATACTTAGATTTACAGTAAAATCTAGATAGACATTCAAAATAAAATTCAAATGCTCAAAATTCAAAAGAATCAGTGTCATTAAAAATTGAAAAATTGAATCTAGGATTTCAATTTCTTTATATGAAGGTGAAGGTTGTGGTTCACAAGAACAAGATCATTCTCTGTTTTTATTGTAACAAGTTGCCTTTCTTGGTGTGTATGTGTTTTAACATATTTCACAAGTGCTCACAAGTGGAAGCACTCCAAGGTGGGGTCAAAATACAAATAGCCACCCAATGACGATTGATGTAGAGTATAAGTGTCAAAATCATCCCACCATGCACCCAACATAATATGTTATAAGAAGTGTGAAAAATCTATCAAATTCAAAATTCAAATAATAAAGACAGAATTGAAAAGAAATCATAATAAATAATATGGAATCATTAATTTAAGAAAATAATTAGTACCTAACAACATTGACTTCGTTGTCTAAATTGCAATTGCCCGCTTGTACAATTACATTTGCTCAATTATTTTATTTCACACATCATTATCAATTTATCTATGCAAAAGCTAAATAGATAATCATTGACCATTCACCTCTGAATTGATTCAAAATGATTGTCATAAGTGAAAGATGAGTTTAGATGGTATCTGATAACATGCAAGATGTTATGTACCTATTTGTCCCACCACTTATCAATGATATTCCAAAACATGTACTTGGAGTCATCATATTTATATTCAATTTTGGTAGACCCTTCACACTATCATCACTTCATAATTGACTCAAAATGATCATCATAAGTGAAAGATGGGTTTAGATGGTACCTGATAAAATGCAAGATGCTATGTAGCTCTAACCCACCACTTATCAATGATATTCCAAAATGGCATGTACTTGGACTCATCTCTATATTCAATTTTAGTGGAATCCTTCAAACTATCATCGCTTCATAATATTATTCATTGCTATTTCTCTCCATCAACCATCCTCAAAACCATTGTTAGTGGTTATGAAATTGCTACAACCTCCTATTCATCCTTCCATAAGATCCCATGAAAAATTAGGTCTGATACCTCAATTAAGTCAATATGTTTGGCCTATTTTACTTTTGTCTACTCACTAGAAACAAGATTTTAGTTCATCTTATGTGAAATGGGCTTTCTCAAGGTCAGCAAATTGTTGGCAATTATAGAGATAGTTGGGTGAACAAGCTCCTTGTCTTTGTATGGATATATCTGTTCAATTATTTGATTTCATCCGTCATTATCAATTTATGTGTGCAAAAGCAATAAATTCAAATAAATAATCCTTGACCATTCACATCTGAATTTACTCAAAATGATCATCATAAGTGAAAGATGGGTTTAGATGGTATGTAATAACATTCAAGATGCTATGCTGCTATTCGTCTCACCGCTTATCAATGATATTCCAAATGGCATGTACTTGGACTCATCTCTATATTCAATTTTAGTGGAATCCTTCAAACTATCATCGCTTCATAATATTATTCATTGCTATTTCTCTCCATCAACCATCCTCAAAACCATTGTTAGTGGTTATGAAATTGCTACAACCTCCTATTCATCCTTCCATAAGATCCCATGAAAAATTAGGTCTGATACCTCAATTAAGTCAATATGTTTGGCCTATTTTACTTTTGTCTACTCACTAGAAACAAGATTTTAGTTCATCTTATGTGAAATGGGCTTTCTCAAGGTCAGCAAATTGTTGGCAATTATAGAGATAGTTGGGTGAACAAGCTCCTTGTCTTTGTATGGATATATCTGTTCAATTATTTGATTTCATGCATCATTATCAATTTATGTGTGCAAAAGCAATAAATTCAAATAAATAATCCTTGACCATTCACATCTGAATTTACTCAAAATGATCATCATAAGTGAAAGATGGGTTTAGATGGTACGTAATAACATGCAAGATGCTATGCTGCTATTCGTCTCACCGCTTATCAATGATATTCCAAAATGGCATGTACCTAGACTCGTCATTTTTATATTCAATTTTAGTAGTCTCCTTCACATTATCATCAGTTTGCAATATAACTCATTGTCATTTCTATCCATCATCCATCCTCAGAACCACCTCTAGTGGTTATGAAATTGCTACAACCTCCTAGACATCCTTCCAAAAGATCCCAAGAAAAATTAGGTTTGATACCTCAATGAAGTCAATAGTTTGGCATATTTTACTTTTGTCTACCCATTAGAAATTTTAGTTCATCTTATATGAAATGAACTTAATGTCAGAAAATTGTTGGTAAGTATAGAGATAGTTGGGTGAACAAGCTCCTTGTCTTTTGTATTGATATATGTGCTCAATTATTTGATTTCATCCATCATTATCAATTTACCTATGCAAAATCTATAAATTCATATAAATAATCTTTGACCATTCACCTCTCAATTGACTCAAAATGATCATCATAAGTGAAAGATCAGCTTAGGTGGTACCTGATAACATGCAAAATGCTATGCAGCTATCTGTCCCATCACTTTTCAACAATATTCCAAAATGGCATGTACTTGGACTTATCATTCTTCTATTAAATTTCAGTAGACTCCTTTACACTATCATCACTTCGTAATATAACTCATTGTCATTTCTCTCCATCAACCATCCTTGGAACCACCACTAGTGCTTATGAAATTGCTACAACCTCCTATGCATCCTTCAAAAAGATCCCAAGAAAAATTAGGCCTCATACCTCAATGAAGTCAATATGTTTGGCACATTTTACTTTTGTCTACTCATTAGAAACAGGCTTTTAGTTCATCTTATGTGAAATGGACTTCCTCAGGGTCAAAAAATTGTTGCGAGTATAGAGATACTCGGGGGAACTGGCTCCTTGTCTTTTGTATAGATATATCTTATTATGTGTGTGCCATTATCTGCAACATATATAATCCATTTGTGTTTATCGGTTTCCTCTAATAACCAATGAACACAAATGGCGGCACATGAAGTCCAAAATATGGTAGGGTGTCTCTCCATTAAAATCTTTTCATCTAAGTTGCAGGAGCTGTCATACTGGGTCCCCGTTTCACCATTTTACCATTTCCAAGACAAAGGAAACTTTTAGAAATGCCCTAAAATGTTAGGGTACACAGAAACATCTTGAAAGTGTTCAGGGACTTAAAGGATTCCAAACAGCATTTCCAGGCCATTTTCAAGGCTTTCCAGCTGTTTCCTGGCCATTTCCTGTAATATCCCAGACTAATTTTCTTGTATTTTGACAAATATTTGACCAAATGCCAATAAACCAAAAATGCAAGCAACTGATTTTATTTCTATCAATTTATGATTCATACAGTTCGCAATGCATTAATATTACAAATCAACTGAAATTATCCCCACAGCCGCCATACAGAAAAATATATCTATGGCTGGAAATAAACACAATATTAATTTCATTGATAAACTAGGAATTTTCTATCATTCAGTATTAATTCTGAACTGAAAATAGATGCAAATCTGACCTCAAACTGCTGAAATAATGTTCCAAGCTTGATCTAATAAAGGGGTCTGGACTGAACTTTATATATATGAAACTGTATGGCACACCAAATGCTGTCCTATCAGTTGCAAAGCCAACTCCAAAGCATGCAATCAATAGTTATGAGATGTGGCTAGGGTTTTTGAGTCTCAAACTCCCCCACATATGAAGTGCTTCACTCCCAAATCTTCATGCCCTCTTTAGAAACCTGTACGGCCAGATTAGGGATTGTAGAAGCCAATAAGGATGATGTGATCTGCTAAGAATGAACACCCAACATACAGAAGCTTGCCAATAATTTTCTTTATGTCTTAATACCAATCTCCAATCTATAGGGCCTCATTCACAAACTGAAAATAATATAGTATGGTAAGCATTAAGCATAAAACCTCCATAAAAATGTGGCAGCTGAGTTATGTAGGTTCTAAAATGGCACAGCCAGCAAGCACAACCTTCCAACTCTGATATTTTGATAAATATTCGCAAGCAAATGCTTATTCGTACTCTTGATTCTTCAATATGCAACTTTACAGGAAACCAAAGAAGCAAACCTGGAAATGATATTTCAACACAAATCTCCACAAAACTTCTTGCATTCAGCACAATGGTGATCTCTAGGTGAAATCACTTGATTAGCTAGGTGGGTTTCCATCCACGAAACAAATTGCCAAAAGGGTTTTTGTCTTTTTACTGAAAAATGAACGAAGTCCAATCTTGAACAATTAGGCGGGGTATCAAATACACTGAATGAACTTTTCTTCTCAAAACCTTATTTTTATACACTTTTGGGAAATAATAAAATATTATTTTCTGCAACTTTTCCATTTTCCCACTCAAGTGACTTTTAAAATCTTTTAATTTAATATTACTTTTGGACCCTATAATAAGTCACTTTAGAATACTGGCCATCCTTATATTAAAATAATTAATTAACATAAGTTGTCATTTAATATAAAATGTCCCAACAACTTAAGTTAATTAATTAATTAATTATTTGCGGCATATTAACCAAAGTTTTATGGAAAATATTAAATTAGGCCAAATATATGACCTCACCACCAACACCATAAGTGCATAGGACAACTGTCCATTTGAAAGTTGGCACTCTCCAAGAAGGTTGGAATGCTCCCAAAACATCAAATTCGCACATGGAAAGAACTGTTGTCCCTGCCTTGGCTCCAGGAACTCAATGCCACCATCAGAATTTCACTTTGGAAAAATAGGTGCTCTCCAAGAAAGTTGGAGTTTCCAAGAATATTGGAATGGACCAAAAAAGGGGACATTACATTTCCCTCATCGGCACAAATGTGTTATTCATCATATCTAACTAAAACATGAAATGTCAAATTTTAGTAGTGACTACCTAGATATTTCTTCTCTATGTTTAGTCTGTTAGGCACAAATTATATTTGTTATGTTAGTTGTAGTCGGCCAACTGTCGGCCAAATGATAAATGTTAATTAATTGTACAGTTAGGAGTGTTAGCGGGAACCATCCGGACGGTTGGTTGAATAGTTACATAGTGGTTGCCAACGGTTGGTATCTCAACTAACCTTGGCCAAGTTATATATTGAATCTACATTTTGTAGTTGGGACATGAAGAATATGATATGTAATGATCTGAAGACATGTAGTTGTTGTGATCAATGAATGAAATACCAATGCTTTATTCTGTGCAATACTGTTACAATTTCCTGTTCTATGCTATGCCCTATACTACTGCTTTATAGTGAAACACCACATTGCCAGTAAACATTTAGTGTCGTTGCCTGTTCGAAATCGGGTCCAAGTTGAGTCGTCAGAGACCATCGGACAAGTTGTGTCATGAGGGATGAGCGAACCATCGGGAGTACTTGGGGTTGAAGAAAAGACAATGAAGATGGTTGCATAATTGGTCAACCGATCCAATTGGAAGAGGAAACATATAGCAAATATCAAGTAGAAAGAACAAAGGAAGAATTACAAAGAATAAGGGAGGAAAGTGACAATGAACGAGAGCCAAACGATCGGGAAGACGATCTAACACAAGATCTCATCTTCCTGTGAGATTTATCTCTAAGACAACACGTCACAAATGAAGCCATCCGAAGAGACATTCCTGAGGAGATCATCAAAGAAAACCTAGAAGTCAATTCGGAAGTAGAGCGGCTTCTGGATCGTATACCAAGGTTGCTGGCAAGAAATTTGCTGATCCTCCAAGACCTCCGAGAGGAAAGAGATTGAGAACGAAGACAACAACAAATTCTGCAAAGATATGAAGAATGAATGAAACAAGAGGAAGAAGAGCGCGACACCAGCCGTCGTCGGGGACCGCATAGTCAATGATCGTGCGAGCAGAAATTAATGCCCATACAGCTTAACAAGGATAAGAATAAAATACCAAGTGGGCAAGAAACACCAGAGGAAAGAACACGAAGATCATTGAGATTAAAGGAACAAGAAGAACAAAGGAAAAGATTGAGACAAATTGCCGAAGAAGCCAATGAACATCATCATGAAATAAATCAAGATACCGAGTTACACCAAAACCTCGTCGACGAAACCAACGAAGGAATTTTCAAGACACCGCTGACAAATAAAGAAAAAAGGAATGAGAATGGTAGAAGAAATTGAAAACAGCATACGCTGCATCGAAGAGTTATCCATATTGAACAATGAAAGGCCGAGGATCAGAGGTGTTGGTTTTTTCTTCTGAATCAGCATTAGGGTTTGCCAGTTCTAATGCACAGGCAGATTCAGCCAACTGAATACAGGAGGTTGCGTGAGCTCCTCCCCTTCACTTCTGGTTCTGCCGCACCAAGGGGGGTGTCCCTATTTGATAAAAGTATGACCTTGACTAGCTCAATGACAGAAAGATATAACTTGACAGCAGCAGGCAGAATACTCTCATGTAAGGACCAAGATTTGTGTAACAAATCACAAGGTTGGCAACATTCTTGGACATGATGTCTGGTTGGGTATGAGAGCATGCAGGGATCCTAATCCTACTCCTACAACTAACGGATGGAAGGAAAAGATGGTTTGCTTTGATGTTTGGATGCAAACCTGGACCTGGTGTATAACCTCAACACAGAGCTAGATTGGTGCCTATCCAGGGCTTGGAGTCAGTAGACATACACCTGTGAATGATCAGCATGAACAGCTAAAACTGGATTTCAGGGGGATACACATGATACCTGCCTTACAGACATCTCCCAATACAGAGTGTTAAGCTGTCGATACTTATGGCATCCCTATTGCAGTATACCCTTCCCAATATTCAATCTGAAAACAATTTAATCTACTCCTTGAGCAGAAGTTAAAAGATTAAACATTCAACACAGGAATTCTATGTTCTAGAATCTCAGACATTCCTTGAATACCTGGACTCAGAAGAAAGGTACATGCAAAACTGGAGACAGAGTCAGCATAACACATGCAAATATAGCATTGTTCATATAAGATTAACCATGAAATCAGTGGATTCATGCAAAAACGTACAACAGGAGATACATAAACTCACAAGTTTGCTGCACAGAGCAACCAAAACTAGTTGTATCTTATTACAGAGCCAAAATGTCCAGTTTTCAACAACCTAAACAATGGTAACACAGTCTGCTTATAACAGACAGAGAGTGTACCATAGCAATTAATTACATGACTCTTACAAAACCCGCCATATACAGATCCTTCAAAGGAATGGCGCTCAAAATTTATTACAGCAACAGACAGAGGAACCTCGAGCCCTGCGCCGCCATCTGGGAGTCTTCATGTCAAAAATCTGGTACCTGACTGTGCAACAACTCGCCCATGCCCCAGCATAGTCGCCATTAAGGGTCTCAACCACCCATGTCTTCTCCTGGAAACAGTCGCACAACACATATGGAAATTTCCCGCTCAAAACGTGCCTGAAGCCACAAAGGAAACTCATATTCCATCTTTAAAACATGGCCGTTGATCCTCCCATCGCTTGAAAATCGACGGCACCAAATCCATGTTGAAAAGTCACTATCCTGCAAAAATGTGCCACGTAGGCACCCTGAAAATGCATGTTTTGCCTTGCATAGCATGCCATCGGCGTGACCAAGACCATCGGGAAGACCTTCACATCTGCATAAATCAATATCCCACATTCGTCCTGCAGAGACCATTCTATTACTTTAAAAACCAGGCCGCATGTATAATAGGTGTCGAGCGTTTTGTCGTGCTTGACACATGACCCTTCGTCCACAGCCCATCGGCCAAACATATACCATCGGCCTTCCTCAAAAAACTCCCGCCGACTCCAGTTGTCTCGCCGACGCCCAGAAGCCAAATACCACCTATCGGCCAGACCACCAACTGTTGGCCCAACAAAAAACACCTCTGCCGATGAACAAAGTCACCCCGATGATCATACCTTTCGGCATGATACCACTTCGTCGGCGCGCCCAAAAATTCTCCTACCGATACGCTGATCATACCGATGACCACCTCGCATCTCCCGTCGGCCAGACATTGACCATCGGAGCAAATGAAAACTCCTCCGCCGACATCAAAAGTTATGCCGATACAACTCCATCGGCCAGAGTACCCCTGTCGGCCCAACTTTCCACACTTCATCCAATGCACCAAGTCACGCTGATGACAACTCATCGGCCAAACCTACGCCGTCGGCACAACTTAGAAATCCTTCGTCGATCACACATGTTACGCCGATGAACACAATGGCTAAATCATCATCGGCCAGACCTAGACTGTCGGAACAACACCTGCCCGCTCACCCGATATACAAAGTCGTGCCGATGGCACATCAGAACCCTCGCTCCCATCGGCCAGACACATATCGTCGGAGCAACAAAAAGAACCCTGGCCGATAGCACTAGTCACAGCGATGACCAACAAGCCTCACCCTGCCCCCCTGTCGGCTAGACATATGCCCATCGGGAAACTAGAAAGAAGATACGCCGATGACAGAAGTCATCCCGATGGCACATCACCACCACATCGGTGGAACCAAAAAATACTCCAGCCGATAGGACAAAGTCTTGGCGATAAACAAAGAACACACCATGCTATTGATATGATCGCCAAGACACATGAAAACTCATGCCGATGGGCAGAACATGATGACCCCTTCCATCCAGAAAGGTGATGTGGATGCTGCAAAACACTGAAGGGGTGCCAACACTTAAAATTTTTTGGATTTTAGGGAAGGTGCCTGCATGAAAAATGCTTAAGAACTGACAGTGAATTCAGGCACCAACAAGAGGACCGAAGACTCTCGGACAAAGGGAGTACTAGAACGAAACCCAAGAGACTCGAAGTGCAAAGGACGCTGAACAGGGACGTGGGAAAGACCCGTATGTGGCCAAGAGTGCAGGAAAGGCACCGGGACGTCGTGGAAGAACCAGTCCAGTCAGGTCAAACACACAGAGAGGGCATTAGGGGACAAACATGGTAACTCCACCAGGTGAGAGGCAAAAACTACCAAAGTTCATGGGGAACGGGTCAGAGGATCCAGTACAGCATTGCAAGACGTGCGAGACCATATGGATAGCCAATGGGCAGGAAGACGAAGACTATTGGCTAAGAACGTTCCTAGCGACATTGAGAGGCATAGCCATAGACTAGTACACAGATCTGGAAGTAGCACAGAAAGCCTCATGGCAAGAACTGAAGAAGGCATTCCAGAATGAATTCAAACTGTTGAGAGATGACAATGAAATTGTAGAAGAGATATACAACACTAAACAAGGAAAACATGAGAACGTGAGAGTGTATAATCGCCGACTCAAGGAATTGCTGGGGAATTTGGAGACCCAGCCAGCTGATGGATTAAAGAAAAGATGGTTCATTGAAGGACTACTCCCGTCCTTAAGAAAGAAGATGAAAGTAGTACCTCCATCATTGTACGCAGAAGCATATAATCGAGCAATGGACATAGAAAGTGAAAATCAAACATCCTCCCAAAGTAAGAAAAGGACTGATGATGACGAGAGTATTGATGATGATAGCAGCTATGGAGAATCAAAAACCATCCAGGCACTAAGAAGAAATATGTTACACATGATGAAAGAATTCAAGGCTGACAAAGAAACAGCGAAAGAGGACCGAGAGTTGTGGTGCACTGATTGCAATGGAGGACATATAAAAGCAAATTGTCCAAAGAAATTGTTTTGCTATATTTGTCAAGTAATGGGACATTCCATCAAGTAACGGGACATTCCATCAAGGAATGCCCATACAATTTGAAAGCAAGGGGTACGCAAGTACTCTTCACTCAAGGAGAACTGTCCACACCGCCGAATACACCACCAAAGCCCCAGTACAATAGCCATGCATCCCCTGAAGGTTACCAAAGCAATAGAAGTCCGAGAAACAGAATACAATACGACAATAAGGGGAGGCCCATGATACAGTGTAGAAAGTGTAATGAATGGGGCCACTTCGCCTGAGAACGTCAAAATGGCCAAAACCCCGGGGGAAGACTATGCAAGTGGCGCGGACCAGGCTACCACAAAGATAACGACTGTCCGAAGCAGAAAGGCATCAACATGTTGAATGTGGAAGAGCAAAATTAGGAAACACTGGTGGTCACTACCAGAGCACAAGGAAAGAAGGCCATCTACCCAGATCCACTTACAGGAAAACAGAGAATGAAAGAAGCAAAAGTAGAGGTCGAGCAGGCAATGATGAAGGAAAACAAGATTGCTCTGGATATTCCAATACCTCCCGGCAAACACAGGCCGAGAATAACATCGTACGGTAAACTGCAAACCACCGTACCTATCAAGGTGACAGACCTTCTCCGAACTATGCCACAACTCGAGATGGCAATCACAAACATAGTTAGTAACAACCAACAAGAGGAGGGGCGAGGGAAGGAGATCATAACAGAACCACTACAAGGAGAACAAACCATCGACCCTATGTTGTTGATAGTGAACATCGAGAAAAGTCTGACGATCGTACAGATGGAGATCGGAGGGAAAGTTCTGGCAAACACGATCGTCGACGGAGGAGTAGGAGTCAACGTACTACCCGAAGATACATGGAAGAGTCTTGGGAAACCTACACTCTAGACACCAACATTCCAATTGGTGAGCGCCAACCAACATGGCATCAAGCCATTGGGAACATTGATCACATAGAAGGTGATGATCGGGACACAGCCATTCTTGCTGAACTTCGTAGTCATCCCAATGCAGAAGAGGGGGTATGACGCATTGCTCGGAAGAGGATGGCTGGTGGCAGCGAGAGCAGATCACAACTGGAAGAGAAACACACTATCCATAGAGAGCAACGGGAAAAAATGTGATCGACCTAGTAAATCAAGCAATGAGTGAAGAGCTGGCATCATCAGATTCAGAATCTGAAGGAGGATGCGAAATGGAGGAAGAAAGGGGAACTATAGAGCCAAATGACGAAGGTATTCTGGACCTCCATGAATGCTCAGAGGACGAGACAAGTTCACTAAACGGGTTATTTCATTGGCAGATGGAAGACTATGAATTCTTCCAACCGGAGTGTAACATGATTTCAATAAGAGAAAGTGGCAAATGCTCTCGGGCGACTAGTGAAACACTTGGCAATATTGGGCGCAGTGAAACATTGTTTACGAATGAAGCACTGAATGGATTGACAAACACTCGACCACTTGGCAAGAGCGAACCAGTAACGAGTGACAAAGGGGAGGAAGGCAATAATCAGCTGGAAGTAACAGAGCAATTAGTGGCAGAGGCAAGTCGACTAGAAAAGGCACATAAAGAATATATAGAGGGTGATGCCAAGATAGATGATACATTTACACATAAATTTGAACCAGACAAGGTGATCAGGTATGAGGAGCCATTGGCAAGTAAGGTGAATCGAGGTGATGGAACTAATCAAAAAGTGATTTTGGCGGGTAACGACTGGAACCCAGCATGGAAAGTTGTTGCAATTAAAAAAAAAATTGATCACAAGGATGCATACAAAGAGTTGAAGGGAATACCTTTGGAACTACGTATGCACAGAATCCCCTAGATCTCTAATGCACAACCGGTCAGAAAGAAACCATACAGAATGAATAAGGACTATACAGTATTTCCGTCAACTTGCAATTTTATGGCGATCGGTGAAAAGCAACAGAGAAAAAATGATGTTAAAAATTCAGACAGTTTATTTTTGCCGAACGTAGAACACCGCTCCCCAAAGACAACAAGAAAGGCACCCGACCCTGCCGACGGTTGCAAAATTAATAGAGGTATGTCCTCGAGTAAGAAAATTAAAATATTTAAATTGGAGCAAATTTTCAAATCAACGTCAGAGCAAAATTTCAAAAGGAAAAATATCATAGAAGGACAATGCGGAGAAGGAAAAAATATTGCAACAATTGAAGAAGACAAAATGTGGACCCTGTTGAAGAGAAATGGAAAAACTCGTTTCACTTTGTGGTGGATAGAAAATTGGGAGAGAAAATTGGAAAAAACAAAAATATATATATAGAGAGATATCAAGGAAAAAAAAAAAGAAAAAGAAAAAAAAGAGTGGAAAAAAAAAAAGAAAAAGGAAAAGAAGAAGAAAAAGAAGTTGACAAATTTTATAAAACAAATGAGGGCCATACGACTAAAGGCCGTACGACCCCCCATTACCGTACAATTGAAAACAAGAAGTAGGTGGCCAACAAGGTTGCTGAATTGGATAACAATATGGCAGTTGTGCCCGCATCAAACACAAGTGGTGCAGGTGCCAGTTATGCAGAGACATGGGGGGAGACACAGATATCATGAAACCCCCGACGCCAAAGGCAAGTAATGTGCATGAGTATCGAGCGGGAACTTTGTCGCATCCACAGAGGGAACAGATCTATGCAAAGTTGGATGACTTGGGTGGCAAGATGAAGGAAGTAGGGTACGTGCTTGACACAAGATATGTGCTACATGATGAGACACAGAAAGAGATAGCTCTAATGCATCACAGTGAGAGGTTGGCAATAACATTTGGACTTATCAACACTCCTCCAGGGACAACACTGTGGATAATTAAGAATCTCCAAGTATGTGGTGATTGCCACAATGCCATCAAGATTATATCTAAGATAGTGGAGCGAGAGCTTATAGTTAGGGATGCAAAACGTTTCCATCATTTTAAGGATGGGAAGTGTTCTTGTGGAGACTATTGGTGATGCAAAGGGAGAGTGGCAATGAGAAAATACCTTGTTTGAGTAACGAAGGAAGGACCTGCTTAATCGAGCCCTCACCTCACATCATACACATTACACCGTACGATCAAAGATAAAGAAACTACGTTGCAATCGTCAGAAAAGCAACAGAACTTGGGCGATGGAAGCAATCAACAACGAATAAGGGACGGACGACAATAGTAGAGCATGAAGACTTACCTTTATAATTGACGGCATAGTCAATAGTTTCAATCATAATTGACAACTCATCAAGGCAATCAGCGGTAAGAGCAATCACCAAAAAATGTGTAATGTCCCCATTTTTGAGTCCTATTGCAACACAGTTGGAGCTGACTTTCTGGTTTGGTGGCAGCATAACCAGAGGAGTATTTCGATGTCACCAAGGTGTTCGGGTGATCCAGTGGAGCTGGTTGACACTTTCCGAAGAGATTTCGGACTTGTCTATACTTACTATTTATAGTAAGTGCTTGCATGTCGACAATCTTTCTTGGTTTTTCTAGGTTTGTTCTCTTTGGTCCTCGAGGAACACTGCTATTTTTAGTAAGTGTCAGTTTGGCATTGTTTTGGTGAATTGGTAGTCAGTTGTTGGCTCTCCCAGACTTTGCGTGGAGCTCAGAGTTATCAGATGGTTTGTGGATCCAGTTGGCACCCTCTGTGTTGGCTCAATTTGCTTATGGCCATTACTTTTTTTAGTAAGTTTCGGGTTCGGTGTCAGATCAGGATTTTCAGAGTGGGGTTGGATGCGTCTCGTCGAGACCTTTTCGGTGAGCTATAGATCACTGAATTCTGAGTTCATTTGGGCCTCCGTTTTAAAGTCCGTAAATTAATATTATTATTTAATATTGGACTTTGAGTTTTATTGGTTAAGCGATGAAAAATAAAATATTTAAAAGTCACTTAAGTCTTTTTATGGAGTGCTCACATTGGGAAATATTAAAAAGTGAAATTAAAAGAAATATTTCCCTCCAAAGTAAAACATCCCTCTTGGAGAGTTATAAAAGAGGGAAAAGTGCCTCATTTGGGATATGCTTGATTATTATTTTCTTCTCTCTTTGAGATTTCCTCTGCTAGGGTTTTGGAGTTTGGCTCTAGGGTTTGAGGATTCAAACCAGAGGCTCTTGGAGATGAAAACCTCTCTGAGCAGCAGCATTCTACAAGTGTGCAATACCACCCAAAGGTGCTTCTGAGGTGGATACATCGAGTATTCACATGTGTGCTTCAATGGATGTTCGTGGATGAGATTTTGAAGATTATTTGAGCAGAGCATTTGTAGTTTTATTCTAGAGCAGCTGATATCTTTGATTGAGTGCAGATTGGAGAGAGTTTGTGGGGGTTTGTGGACTGTTTTGACACCCCCTTGCTAGCCGTACTCTTCCAAGTCTGGCCATACCACTTTGGAGGGAAGTTGGAGAGTTTTTATTGCAGATTATTTACTTCAGCTTGGTCGCCTACCATGTCCTACAGCCTGCAGACCATTACAGCGAAGAATCAAAGGCATTTGGATGAGATTGGTGGCTGGTTAGTCTTCTATCATGGTCGTACAGCCTTCCCAGAGGAACGTGGGATTTGGAAGTCTGACTAATCTTTGTTGCAGCTATTATATTCATCAATTTTGGAGGCGTTGGGGTTTACTTCAGTGCTAAAATCATTTATATGTTATACTCTTGTATTCCTTGGTGTTTGGAATGATTCTGGGTATGCCCATTGGCTGGTCCAACTACAACCACGACATGTAGTTGTAAATCTCCATATGGGAAAACTGAAAACCCCTTCTGCATTCTTCTCTCTAGTCTAAAAGATCACAAAAATTTAATAAAATAACACAAAAAGATCTTTAAAAAATACAAACAAGTATGGCACATTACAGTGGTGTCAGAGCTACAGATCTTGCCATTCTGTGACGTCAGACTCAGACATGCAGATGAAAATATGAGACATATAGCTTAGACTTGCATGCGAGTGATTAGCACTTACATGATTGTTCAGAGTCATGGACAGGTTTAGTGAAGAAGAATTACAAAAGAAACTATACAATGCTGGTAAGAAACTTGAACGCCTACCTCAGTCAAAAAGGGTTCTACGCAGTATTTTGGAGGAAATAGAATGGTGTCTTTACAAGGTTGAACACCCACCTTCTAAGTTGATACAACTTGCTATGGCTCCTGCGGTGCATTCTTTGGTTAAGCCAATGCTTATGAGACATCATAGTAAAAGGGTAAAGCTTTTGGTCACCAGCTGTCTTAGTGAGATCACAAGGATTACAGCTCCTAAGGAACCTTACGAAGATAACATTTTGAGAGAGGTTCTACAGCTGATTGTTGAGAGCTTTCATGGGCTTCTTCATGACGAAGGCCCTACCTTTGGTAGGAAGGTGAAGATGTTAGAAGTGATTGCAAAAGTCAGATCTTGTTATCTTTTGATTGATTTAGAATGTGATGATCTTATTCTTCAATTGTTTCAGAATTTCATAGCATTAATATGTGAGGATCATGGACATGCTGTTTTTTCCTACATGAGAACCATTATGGTCGAAATCATTGATGGATGTTACTATTCCCTAGCCGCTTATATCCCTGTTGATGACTATTTTGAGGCAAGAACAGGACGTCTCTATAGCTGCTTATGAGTTGATTGAAAGAGTGTTCAAACAATGTGAGGGAAGGTTAAAGCCTTTTTTGGATATTGGGGAAATTAATGCAGCTACTAAGGGTGAAGATGTGTGCAATAAAAGTGACAAAACTGCAGCCTTAGATACACATTTTGAGCTTCCCACTGAAGTTGATAACACAAATGCAAACGTTGGGATAATTGAGAGCATCAATATGCCTTCAGGTGATGGGCATATTGAAAACAGCTATGAAGAAGCCTTCAAAACAACTGATAATAATTACTCTACTTATATTTTCAGTAATGATGATATAGGTGGTGTTCTTGATTTTGAAAACAAATCTGATTTCACATTGCATGTAGCTGATCCTAAGCAGAGACCTTGTGGCCTTGTTGATTTAGATTCACAGTTCACTGTTGAGGATGATAAGGAAGTGGTACAGGTGATTTGGGACAGCCTTGGAGTCATTGATGATAGGTATGAAGGTTCTGATTTTAGTATTCATCATGACAACAATTCATTTCCTTTGCATGAATATGATTGCAAGAATAAATTTGTGGTGATTGTTGATAACCCATTACTTGAGATGGGTGTTGATATGACATGTGACAATCCACCTTTGAGTTGGATGATAGAGTTGTTTCCAGTTGTAGCATTGCACTTGGAAAAAATAACCAAGTGTGGGATCCGGGAGAGGATTCAGAACTTGAGTCAGAGCGTGGCACTCAGCTTGGTTTTGATGCAGGTTTACTTTGTGGGGAGTTCCCTAATGTTGACAATCAAGATTTGAGTGTTAAAAATGAATTATGTGATGCGGATTCAAGGCACAGCAAGTCTGATTTTGCAAATCAGACCTTAGAAGATGTGAATAAATCAGAAAATTTACTTGTTAATGACGGGTCCCAGGATAGCTCTTTGGATGAACATGCATCCACATTAGAGGCAGTAGTGTGCAATGATTATGTCCAATTAGCCACTTCTATTATGTCATTGGAGCCATCCCATGAGGTACATAACAGTATTACCTTTGTTGAAGAAGTGTGCAGAGCTGATAGCACACATGTGGATGCTTACCAATCGGTGAGTGATGATGATTCAACCTCTTACCATAGTGTAGAGTACAAATCAGAAAATTTGTGTGGAGACAATTTGTCAGAAGGGTCTAATCATTTGGCAGGGCAATTGAAGGTGAACGAAGGCATGGTTGCTTCAGCCTTAGAACACTTTTATGTTGCACAGCAGTTGGTGACACACTGTTGTTGGACTCTAGGTATATATGAGCACCTTGATAGTGGACTTTCCCTTGCTGAGTTTTAGGCACTTAGAGATGCAGTTGGGATCATGAAGAATAATTACCTACAGTTGTTTTCTAATATAGATCATCTTCTCAGGATCGACGATATTTATCATGATGCTCTGAGGGGAAAGGAAGAGGAGGTTGATGAGCTCACTTATGAGCTTGAGGTTACCACAGACTCTTTGAAGAGCACTCAAACAGCCCTTCAAGAGTCAAAGCTGCGGATAGATGAGCTTACCATGGAGTTGAGCTTGGCACAGTCTTCATCACCTACAGATACAATTCAGATATCTATGGCATCGTGTGGTGATGAGCATACATCCACGGATAGTGGTAATGAGTATGTGGAGGATGTGGCTACATCCATTTCATTTACTGGTGCAGGTGACACAGATGGGATGATTGTTTTGGATGAGTGTAGCAGGGAACAATATGTTGCACCAAGGGTTCCTGAGGTTAGTCCCATTTCAGGTGATGCAGAGCAGATGATTGATGGCTCTTGTGGTGTAGTAGTGGGTTTTCCAGTGAGTTGTGTGACAAATCATCACGCTGCTCCGTCTTTTTCACAGGAGATATGTAGGGCATCATTGAGTGGGGAGACCAACTCTTATGTTGATTTGTTTCCCTCTTGGAAGCAAATCAGAGTCTACATCCCATGCAGCTGATTTTGATTGACAACTTATTGAGCCACAGAGATGGAGAGATCAGCTAACGGTTACTGGAGAGAAAGTTGATTCAACCTTATCTCGTTTAGATTGCACTCATAGGAATGTTGAGAACCTTCTTTGGATAGCAGAGTTGGAGGAGAGACGGTATGGGGTCTTGGCTGGTACTCACATTCATGATTTGCAGACCATCAGGAGTGCTTTGGAGGAGGTAAAATTAGAATATCTCCAATTGTATCGTGATAGGGAGCATGCTATTGGGTACACAAAGAAGGCTGCCAGAGTATCTACCCAGTTAGCCATTCAGGATCAAAGACATGAGCCATCTTCTGATTCGTGTGATGAGAGTGTGGAGTGTGTTCCCCATGACTATGTTGGTCAACCGTTGACACAGGGAGGTGCTTTTTATTTTGACTGCATAGTGAGGAGTGCTCATCATTTCTCCTTTAGTCCACACACAGATGACCTGATGATGTGTAAGTGTGGATTGGCTCAAGATTTATACCATCCCTTGTGGCATGAAGGATTGCTATCTACAAAAGATGGAACCAGGGATTGCAGGTGGCTGGCTCAGATACATTCAGAGGATTATTTGCAGAGTTTGCAACTTCTTTGTCTCAGATCAGATTACCATCATGGTGATATGTACCAGATAGAGTTTGCAACTTCTTTGTCTCAAAAATTTCCATTGGAGGCATGGCTTCAGAGAGGTTGCAATGTCAATAGGCATGATGGCATGTTTAGTTTTTACAGCGGTGATGGAGGAGACTTATATCATTCAGATCTTGGACATATGTTTAGTTTTTATAGCGGTGATGGAGGAGACCAGAAATAGCAGATCTTGGACATATGTATCATGCTCCATTGTCAGTGGTTGATGCCCAGCCACTATTGAAGCAGGACAATGGGGAGGTTATTCAATTGGAGAGACCAAATGTGCCAAATCTTGTGCAGGAGATTGAACAGAAGCTTCATAAAAGTAAGTGGAATGCATGATTTTCTATGAGATGGTGGAAAGTAATCGACTATCACACTTTGAGTTGGCATGTGCGAGGAGACTTTTGGTCACTTAATCCCTATTTTGGTTGTGTTGTCGTCTAGAAGACGACTTGTTTTTTTGGGGGGGATGATGTTAGGCACAAATTATATTTGTTATGTTAGTTGTAGTCGGCCAATTGTCGGCCAAATAATAAATGTTAATTAATTGTACAGTTAGGAGTGTTAGCGGGAACCATCCCAATGGTTGGTTGAACAGTTACGTAGTGGTTGCCAACGGTTGGTTGGTATCTCAACTAACCTTGGCCGAGTTATATATTGAATCCACATTTTGTAGTCGGGACATGAAGAATATGATATGTAATGATCTGAAGACATGTAGTTGTTGTGATCAATGAATGAAATACCAATGCTTTATTTTGTGCAATACTGTAACAATTTCCTGTTCTATGCTATGCACTATACTACTGCTTTATAGTGAAACACCACATTGCCAATAAACATAGTCATCATCCCGAGCAACAATTCCCAGCATTGAGGCAAGGATCAGATTTGGAAGTAGGCTCAGAAGAAGTTGTTGGCCATGCAGTTGAAACATGTGCTGTCATCAATGATGAAGCTACGGGAAAAAAGAATGGTGATGGCTGCCTAGAATATTGTTGAGCTAGTATCCAAGGTCCATTTGAAGTTGAAGTATGGGGAGATCAAGAACTGTCACTGTAGCTGAATAGACATTTTTTTTCTTCTTCATGATCTTTCATTCCAATTTCTTACACACCTGCCAGACTTCTTCTTTTGCTTCAACTGGAAACTGGGACAAGGTTATGGGTTGCTGGGATTCCCAAATGCCTCCTTCTGAGTCATTGGAATTTACACATGCAGAGGCAGTCCAAGGGACTTTCTTCCTCAATATTCATCATAAAACTGTAAAGATCTTCAAATTCACTTGTCATGTCCGAGTAGAACCCTCATAATATACATATCCATTTTAATATCAGTCTGATGATTCTACAACTCATCAAAAAAGGTTCTGAACACATTTTATTTGAAGGCATTCTATATTTTGTCATTTTCCTCCTTATCCTCTTTATTTGGCTAAAACTTTAGTGACTGGAACCAGTCAACAACAAAAATGTCCAGAGAATTTTCTTTGGAGTGCACTTCAGGTCTCATTCTAGGATTTCATACTTACTAACAAGGACTTTCACAGGGTATGTTGGTATAAAGGCTTCATGTTCCACATTTCTACAGACTCCAAGTAAATAGACTTGCAGGCCCTGAGTAGGACTTTAGTACTGCCAAAATCTCCAGAGTTGTGACCACAAGAACCAAATACTTCTTTTTCTGTGGCAAAAGAAAATAAATATGCACCTTGAATCTTCATCTTTACCTCAACCGCTTTCTTCATCCAGATGATTGGATAGGAGGAAGAAGAAGAAGAAGAAGAAACATTCTAGGGGGAAACTGGCCAGTTCTTTATGGGAAAAAAAATAAAAAACAACTATTTTTGAATGACCAAGAACAAATAAAAAGATGACAATGATGCTATTGCTTCCTATGAATGAAGCATTTAGTTTAGTTTGGTACTGTAATATATTTAAGTTTATTCCTCACAAGAAATAAATAATAACCTTTTATTTTCTTGTCCAAAAAGTGCTGGAACATATTGCTGGTTTTACATTTTGAATTCTAAATTTTCAGATTCTCAGTTTGCAATAAACTGTGGCGGCTTACAAATGACTTCCCAGCTAGGAATTGATTATGAAAGTGACAACGAAATACTTGATGCTGCCTCATTTTATGTGAGTGATACACAAAAGTGGGGAGTCAGCAATACTGGAAATTTTCTGGACAATTCAGCAGAGAATTTTACACAAGCCACTCTATCTCAATTTACAAAAACATTAAATACGGAACTCTACCAAACAGCACGCTTATCGCCCAGTTCACTAAGGTACTATGGTTTAGGGCTTGAAAATGGACAATATACAGTAACACTACAGTTTGCTGAAATAGACTTTCTAGACACAGAAAGCTGGAATAATCTTGGAAAACGCATTTTTGATGTTTCTGTTCAGGTATGTGTAACCCACTTTTCTAATGGTTTGATTTCTATTACCTCTTGAAAAACCTGTCCATGTATTTCCTCTTTTTGTACAGGGAGAGCTGGGTTACAGATTATTTTCTGCATTTTTTCCCTTTTATGGTCATTTGCTTTTTGCAAATGGCAAGTGTGCATGACATCAAAAACATTAGTCTGACAATCATAATGCATGCAATCTCGTTTGGATTCTTTATTTTCTCACCTCAGTTCTACAACTTTTTGTCCCCTGATGCTGTAGGGGAATAAAGTATTAACGAATTTCAACATCCAAAAGGAGGGAGGAGGTTCATTTATACCAGTTGATAGAAACTTCAGCACAAATGTGACTGAAAATTTCCTTGAGATTCATTTTTTCTGGGCTGGGAAGGGAACATGCTGTGTCACAAAACAAGGAGTCTATGGACCTTTAATATCAGCCATAAGTGTTACACCTGGTAAAGAAAATGGCGGGAACTTTATCCTACTTTATTTAATTTAGTGAAGATATAAACAGAACATATTTCTGTTGGGGATGAGGGCAATGCATTAAAATGAGCATTCTTTTACTACAATGCATTCTTTAGCAGTTGTCTGCAAGTTTATTTACAGAATTTACAACATTAAATGCATTGCAAACCCTAGACATCTTTATTGCTGAATATTTTATTATGTGTGTAGAATTCAAGCCTGCTGTTTTGGATCTTCCACCTTCCGACTCCCCTCTAAAGAAAACCAAGACTGGAGCAGTGATTGGAATTGTTTTTGGTGGAATGGCTGCTGTTTTGACATGTCTTGTTTTTATCATTTTTTGGCGGAGGAGAATCAGAAAATCCTTAGAAGCACGTGATCAGGAACAAGAAGGTAATGGCAAGAGCTTTTAGGAGGTGAAATTTCATGAATTATAGTTATCAGGAACAAGAAGGTAATGTCAAGAGCTTTTAGGAGGTGAAATCTCATGAATCATAGTTATATCTTTCTCCCAATTGGGTTGACTTTAATTTGGAGGAATCTGGTACTGGTATTGATACCCATCACATCTTGCTTCTTTATCAGCACTTAAAGGACTCCACACAAAACCAAACATTTTCAGCTATGCTGACATGAAGAATGCAACAAGTGATTTTCATGAAGAAAATAAGTTGGGCCGGGGAGGATTTGGTACAGTTCATAGGGTATGTTAATATGCATTCCAGTATTTACATTCACTTGTTTTAGATTTGTGTACACATAAATTCTATAGAGCATAAATAACGTTCTTCATAATTTATGTTTCCTATTAAATTTTTCTCACGGCTTATGCCAATTACAAATCATTCTCTATCCTCAAACTTCCCCTTATAATTTATCTGGTTTTTCTTGTGCTCTACCATGGCATTATAACAGGGCATTCTTCCAGATGGTAAATTAGTAGCAGTGAAGCAACTGTCATCTGAATCTAAGCAAGGAAAGCGTGAGTTTATAAATGAAGTAGCTGCAATATCTGCAGTGCAACATAGGAACCTTGTTAAATTGCATGGATGCTGTGTAGAAGGAGAACATCGTATTTTGGTCTATGAATGTCTGGAAAACAACAGTCTTGCACAAGCTTTATTTGGTAACAATAAATGGCCACACCAGTTACCTTGATTTTTGAGAGTTTTGTATTCATTCACAACATAGCAACAAATTTATGAGTTTTATGTGTGCTAAATCACAGGAAATAAAAGATCTGAAATCCACTTGGACTGGCCTACTCGGCACAACATTTGCATTGGCATTGCACGTGGGCTTGCTTACCTTCATGAGGAAGCCAATGTCCGAATAGTGCATCGAGACATCAAAGCCAGTAACATCCTGTTGGATGACTCTCTGAACCCTAAGATTGCAGATTTTGGGTTGGCTAAGCTATTTGATGAATCCAAAACTCATATCAGTACCAGAGTTGCTGGCACGATGTAAGATCACCTTGAGTATTAGATTTCGGTTTTCTGAAACCTATCAGATATCAAGTTTCCTTACACTCATTGAAAAAAAATATAATGTTCTGATGTTGTAAGATCCAATGTGAACAAGATATTCTTCCTGGTCACAATCTTGTTTATCTGTTCACAAACGTTTTCTTTCCTTTTTTACATGTATGAATGCAATTTTTGTTTTGTGGGGCTGATTGATAAGACTACTATACATATTGAAGCTTTTGAAAACAGTTGAAAGTTGCCTTGCCTACTTTCACATGATCTGATTGGAAGTGTTTGTGTTTGAAGAGGATACCTGGCTCCGGAGTATGCAATGCGAGGTCACCTCACAGAAAAGGTTGATGTTTTCAGCTTTGGGGTTGTTGCTTTAGAAGTGGTGAGCAGCAGAAGTAATGCAGACACAACCTTGCCACAAGAGAGTGTCTATCTTCTGGAATGGGTGTGTACTAGTGTTGTAAAGTTTCTTCAATTATGTAGTAATTTTAATTTTAGTGTAGTGTAGCCATTACTAATGGCCACCGCTTATTGGTCAAATTATAGGCTTGGCAACTGCATGAGCAGAAGAGACTGCTGGAATTGATGGATCCTCAACTAAGACCAACATACATAGAAGAAGAAGTCCTCAGAGTAATTGCAGTAGCCCTTCTTTGCACACAAGCTTTGCCTGCAATGCGCCCATCAATGTCTCGAGTGGTAGCAATGCTGACTGGTGATGTAGATGAAATTCCTGTTGCTTCTCGCCCTGGCTACATCACAGATTGGCAATACAACAACCATTTGGCTGTTCAAAAATCTGGAAGCGCATCTATTGCACTAACACCACAGCAGAGAAGCACAGAAATCATGCTGCCTGCTGCATTGTTCTCACCTGCAAATGAAGATATGACTCTATCAATGATCCACTAGGCTTTAGGTGATGACCGATGAATACTGAAATCAAGAAACAATATGGAGACTTTGTCCCTACTAATGTCCCCACATCTCGTAGTGACTATATTTAAATGTAATGTAGCAGTACCCTTATTCATATACTCCCATACAATATCTCAAATTTACCTTCACTGTATCTCACATCTACAAGTGATTATAATGCCAATCTATCTTGAAATTTGGGAGTAGGGATACAATTGCTGGTTTTTATGTTTTGTGCTTCATTGTATTATTTAATATGTCGATGCTTGTTATGCAGTAATTTATTGGTGAGTGTTGTGGATGAGTTTTCCTCATATGTTGATATGAGAGATCAAATGAAATTTAAAATTTCAGGTTTGCTTCCTGCAGTATATGTATGTCCTGAAAGCACTTAATTTCGTGGTTTTGTAAGATTTTAGATCCACATACAACTCTCAAACACAAAATGAACTTAATTTAATGTAGACATTAATGTCCACAAGTGATCAACTATGGAAAATGAAACTGCAAAAAAATATGTAGCTTAAAAATACAGAATGGAAGGGCCTAGTGCATCTCCAATATGCATACAAATATGAAAACAAAGATATACAGATTCTTGTTCTTGTCTTTGAATGTATCTACACCCACGTATTTCCATATGTGTGCCCATACATGCAGGTATAAGTATTTGCATGGTTACCCTTGATATTCAGATATCATTCAAGATTAGTACAGTTGAAATTATATGTAATTCTGCAAAACCAACACCGATTTCAAATTTGTACAATTGCTCACACATCAAATTCTACGAGATATACAATTTGCTTTCGTACGGTTGCCAAAATGGCATATTGACACTTTTTGGGTTTTGTTAAAATTGAATGCATTGTCTTCAATTCTAAAGATATCTAAAATATGACATTAGCTTGAAAGCACATTTAACTAAAAACTTGATATATTTAGGGGGTTAGATACAAATCAAATAAATGAAGAGCTAGCAAAAATAAGAGACGCATTGCGTTAGGTTCTGCCATTGTAATGTTGAATAAAATGAATGACATTGTAATTGATGATAGTTTAAAGATTTAGTAGCAAAAGCATTTAGATTAACGAATTTGCAATTTTGACAATCAATTTTGTTAAAATAGACAACATGTTTGTTTACATATTTAGTTTATACAATTTAAATGGTTTACCAATTAAAAGAAGAATTAATATAGAATATTTTATTTAAACAATTTTATATTTAAACTATTATCCAATAATTATTAAAGAATATTAATTAATAATTAATACTTTTGATACTATGTTTAATATATATAATATATTTAATAATTATTTCATATAATTTAAATATAAAAGCACATTTAATTGTTTGGATTTTTAAGAATATAGAATATTGGTTATCTAAAAAAATTAAAGTTGTCATTAAAAATCCTGGATAAATCAGCGTGTTAGAGGTAATTCTCATCTGAGAATCACCACGGGGTAATCTGTAAGATCACATCAACACAAAGCAATACCATCTTGTGAGAGTAAGATAGCCCGCCTCTATATGTGCTTCGTACTTGATATGTGTGAACGTTTAATTTGCAGTATCCAGAGGGAACCAAAACCTCCACAATATCTTGTCGTCCACAAGAGTCTTGCAATCTTGTAATAAACAAATCAATTAGTACTTCCACATTTCGCATAGTTGTTCACAAGTGGATTTGCAACTGCATCATTTGACAAAAACCACTTCCCTTTTTGTTCTGATGGATGTCCATAATCTAAGATTCCCCACGCTGTCATATATGCATTCAACCGAAATCTTGTTGTTACGTGAAGGATGGAGATTGCTGCTTTTGGCTTTATACCTGACGTTTGCATTCTCTTAAAAGTTTGTACAGCCTTTTCATGAATTTACTGCATTCACCCCGCGGCAATCCATGAGATGACGAGTTTTGTATTCACGACTATAAGGCACTGTAGCCACTTTTCCATCACTGTCTTGCACTCCTATTTGCATAATAATGTTGGCTAATGATGATAGGTGCTTACTATTCCATATTTGACACGAGGGAATTCAACAGTAAGTTTGATTTGCGAGAGAGTTGCATGTCGTGGGAGATTGCAGAGAAATGGGGTGGCACTAGATGCTGCAGGGAAACAACAGACCTCTGGATATCATCCGGTGACACAATAAAATCCCACAAGCTTGCTTCCTACATTGTCATTTTGTCTTTGAGACATATGATCACGTGCGCCACCGTGTCTAATTATATAATTATAGTTAATATAATTATTATATTATTATAATTATAGTATATTATAATTATATATTATTAATTATTAATATATTTATTAATTATAATTACTATAATATAACTAATTTATTATAATATAACTTATGTATAATAGTATACTAAATTAAATATTATAATAGCTTCTGAGCATTTAGATGGCTGGAAGATTGATGAGTGGGAGCAGGTTCCTCATGAGTTCCGACATGTCTTGGAGAAGATTCTTGCTGAGGATGGGAATGGTATTGGTGAAGGATGATGTTGTTTCATACTTTGTATGGTTGTTTCTTATTTCCTGGGGCCTTGGCCCTTTGATGTTTTGTAATGCTCTTTTCTAAATTTCAATAAAGTTTTTACCCCTTTTATTAAAAAAAAAAATTAAATATTATAATAGTTATAAATATTATATAATAACTATATAATATTATTATTATATTATTAAATTATAATATAATAAATTAATAATAATATATAATAATAATATAATAATTTATTTATAATATAATTAATATAGTATATAATATATATCAATAGTAATTATTAATTAATATTATAATTATAATATATATATTAGTATATGATATAATATTAATATTATATAATTATTATATATTATTAGAATTATTATTACAATTATATAAACGGATTATTGCACTCCATGATAAGCACAAATGAATATATTTATAAGGCATTAGAAACTCTCAAACAAATGTATTTGGCCGACATTAAATTTGTATGAAAAAGCTTTGAAATTAAAGAAGTCAACTCTAAGTTGAAAATACTTAGTCACAACTATCCCACTAAGTTAGAAATTATAGTTGGCGGCATCGCGGGAGCATATATATGTGTTTACCGCCAATCCGATGGTATTAAAGTAGAAGCCCGCGATATAGCGGGATTGGTTCTTTGCTACCGCTAACCTACCAGATCTATTTGGGATGCCCACGGTATAGCAAGATAGAGAAAAATAAAGGCTATCAAGATCAACGGAGTTTTTCTGGTAATGTTTTTGATAGTTATCTGTCGTGTAACACCTATCTTCAATGATGATCATTTTGGCAAAATTGTTTCTTTTGTATGTAACGCATTTATGCTTTGATGGATGTCCATACCCTCTTCCAAAACTCTCATTTTAGCATAGGTTGTTTGTATGCTAGCAAATGTGAACTGACGAAAAACAAAACTGAGCCTGGAATAGTATATTTCCCACATCACCGCATACACTTTAGGGTTTCTTAGTGGGGATGCAAGGAACTCTCAAACTGCCTCCCGCAAGCCCGCACATGGTTTGCTTTGGCTTCGCGGGGCTGCGGGATAGACTGCTTCTGTATACTTTCTTCCTCAATAATTTGAGTGATTTGTTGTGGAATAATATTAGCTGCAACTCAGGGTTTGTGGTACGGTGGGATCATTAGGGAAGAAATTCTTCATGAAAAGAGATTGGTTTTTTGAAGTCAAACTTTTTGATCCAACTTCCATTTGCCAAACCAACATCACCATATTGGTCCATGACTACATAATTCCATTGATAGGCAATTCCTTCAAAGGGTTCTTCAGATGATTGAGAGGTGAAAACAATAAGTCACTAGTTTTTGGCAACCATGTCATTTACAGCGAGCCAATCTTCACCATTTTGGGGCATTCTTGAGATTGGAAACCAGTATTTCATCAATCCAGCTCCAAAGGAATGGCAAAGCCAGATATCACTATCGAAATCATACATGTCCAACACAAGCCCCCTTCGTGGCTTCGTTTAATGCTTGTCCTTTAACCAACAGCATATGTATTTGTTGATTTATTCTCATCTTCATGCCTTCATAATAGTGCCTGGTTTCATGTTAATGTAATTGGCATTAGAAGCACAGTTTACAACCATCGTCCAAAGAAATATACTGCACATCTCTTGGCTCCATACGTTAGCAACTACAGCACCGAGGAGTATCATCAAGTTCATGTGAAGTGCAATAATGCTGCCCCCAACTGACGAAAAACAAAACTGATAGAAAAAAGAACAGCCAACATCGGAAAGAGAAAATCCGGACCATTGGACAATGTCAACTTCAGTACGTACTTGGATAGTGTCAACTTGGTACTCACACAATGTCAACTTAGTACTCACACAGTGCTTCAACTATAGTGATATTGCCAAATGAGTTTAATACTCAATGCTCATTGGTCAATTGAATTTTAATATAATTAAACAATAAAAAATTTCATTTTTCACATTACTGTTCACCCAATTGACCAATAGCACAACAGATAAATTACATTTATTTAGTCATTAAATAAAAAAATTAACTTTCAACTTTAGGGATTTTGCCAAATGAATTTAATATTCAATGCTCATTGGTCAACTAAATTGAATTAATTGCATCAGATGAATGCAATAGAATTCCTACCTTGGCAAAAACTAAAAAAACAGTTAGCATTCATTAATGGGACTTATATGGTGATTTTAGGCCTAGACAATTCCCAAAGATTCACATCCATTCTCTAGCTTGTCATGTCCCCTTTTTAGCCCTAGGTGATCGCCTTGGTCCCTTAGCCTATTTTTAATTTTCTGTAGGTTAATGGGTTGGAATTAGATAAAATATTTTAATAATACTTAACCCCGGTCTTCTTTTTATTTTATTTATTGTAAAAGACCACTTTAATTATTATTTCTAAGCTGCCTAAATGGGGCACAATAAGGCCTTTGTGACTCTTAGTGTTATTTTATTTATTTTTGGGTAGAGTTATTAAGTCAATTTAAAATTCAATTTTTGGAAGAGAAAAGTAAATATTTTAATTTTAAATTCTCAAGATATAAAAAGAGTTAAAAGACTCATTTGCAACTCTTTGTCAAATTTTATCAAAACCCATCTATTTGAAATTGAGTTTTGAGTTTCTTACTGAAGGACGAACCTAAAGGCATATGGGATTAAGGACGAAAACTCTCTATTCCAAATGAGAAGTTTCATACAGGGATTTCCATTGAGCTACATCTACTTTGTATTTCAGTTTGTGATGTTAGGGTAGGTCCCCATGCGGCTACTTAGAGAGCAATCTCATGGAGCTGCTAGAGGATCTATTTTTGTGGAGCAAAGGGTCCCATGGAATTCAAAAAAGTCTGCTAATGCTTAAATCGAAAGTAGCTATTGTTTAGGTGGTTAGTTTTCAGCGGGTGCAGATGGGGTGGGGTTGAAACTTTCCCCCACCAGCTTAGGGAGTTAACTAACAGTTTATAATTCCCACCACTTAGTTTAGGGGAAAATTTGGAGGGAATTTTTCCAACTTCCTAAAAAATCTCTGCTAAATTATTTAGCATAAACTATTGTTTAAAAAACTTCATGAGACCACCAGCTTCCATAAAATTCGGAGCTTAAAATTTTAAGCATACCTGCAAATACAAAATTCATGAGACCACCCATTGTAAAATGCTCCTAAAAAATCTCAGCAGCACTACTGAGATAATTTAGGAAGCCCCCTCCCATGGGACCGCTTCCTTAGCTTATTTTGGCTAGCAGCCACTGCTCAACATTTTAAGGAGTTATTTGTGGAGCTACTGGCCTCATGAACATTTTATTTTTCTGCTTACTCTAAGCAGTTATCTTTAATTGTAGTTTTTTACTATATATATATATATATATCAATAAAGAATTATTTATTAATATAAAAAAATTCAGAGGATAAAAGTCAGAAGATATAAAAATTAATTTAACAGGTTCAAAGACTCTCAGCGCCTCATTCAGATCTCAAGCGTACCAATACAGAAGGAAAACGCCTTCTATTTACCTCTCCACATGCTTATGCCAAGAATGGGCGTTAAAGAATGAAGTCTCCACGAATCTCCACAACAAAACATGCCAGTTTAAGAGACTCAATGCATGTTCAAACAGGAGTCAAGCAACTTCAATGTAAATGAAATGCACCTCTGCTCACACTTTCACCAAAAATTAGAAGCGCTCCTCAAGACCATCACCCACGCCTTCTTTAAAGCAATAAAAAGATCTTAAAAGACCAAAAGCGCCGCCCAAATTTGCTCACGTGCTCTCATCAAAGGCGTCGCATATAAACTAATAAAAAGGAGGATTAAAGGTGTTCATGTCTACAGAAAACCGTGCCTTATCAACATGGAAAACTAACAGACAAAGAATGCCTCTGTTCAGTTTCAAAAGCGCCAGAATAAGAGTTCAGAAGTGCCTCTTCAAACAAAAACAAGCCGAAAAAAAAAAGAGAATCGCACCTAGGAGGAAGTGAAAGTGCTTGCCAGTAGAAGGATGTGCCTTGTATAAGGCAAAGTTCCTGGAATCAACACGCCTCCCATCTTCTAAAACGTCCAACACCAGTAAAAACGCCTACTAAGATATTCAAGACAAAACCAAACTGGAAAGATGCACTCAGAAGAAGAAGAAAGACTGAAGAAGATCACGCCAATGTAAAACCAGCTCCTAATGCCTTGAATGCACCAACAAGAAGAGTCGTTTCTGTTGAGGTGTGTCCCATCTCAGTTGGGCACGCCTAAAATAAGAAAATTCTAAATCATTCCAAGCCAAAAGCGCACCTATTCAAATATAGACTGTTTGGTCTCGTGGACGTTATCGAATGAATGAATGAAGAATTTTAATGACGTCCATGAGGCCAAACAAACAGCCTAAGGGACCACGAGCCACAGCCCTAAGACATTTTCAAATTCTTTTCAATGTCAGCTCTTCTATTATGTGACTTGACCAAAAAACCGGCTGTCACGAGAAGCTTTGCATCCTCAAATAGGACATTTAAACTTCCCCCCTTCAAGAAGTTTCCATACTGCAGGGGGATATCTTCATATGCAGCACACTCAAAGACGAAGTGTCATTCAATTTCGACGACCCTTTTGCTGCAAAACGTGCAAATCCTATCCTCCCAAACTTCCTTGGGGACCGTCCATCTACCAGTTTCGCACCTTAGATGGTGAAACCGGTCCTCAACTAAGCAATAAGAAGTCTAGCTTTACCCTTAAGAGCAGCATGCAAATAGGTTTTTTCCCCGTGTTCCCATGTGGTGTTGAACTCCTTAACATAATGCAATTTTTTTCAACCCAATTGCTTGGTCCACATGGCAGTCCTAAATTTTTCTAGCACAAACTATTTAATTTCAGCTTTGGTTTTAGGACAATCCTGTAAATTAATATCCCATTTGTTCATCCACTTGTTGTTTACTTCATCCATGTCTTTTTCCTACGATCTAACCTTTCCTCCACCACCAGCTTAGGCCAACGCTAATTATCCATGTTCTCCACCTTCTTTAGGTAGCAAAGGAGCCGAATAATCGCAATAGCCTGCAACGGGTAGGCGTCTGCCTTGGCCAAAAGAATCTCATAGGGAACAATAGCCTTGACTTTAAAACTACAAGTGATAAGATGTTTTTGGATTCTCTCTAATTGTCTCCACTTGTGATTTGACACACTACTGCCCCAAACCTCGCAGCCATATAAAACAACTGAAGTGACTAACAAACCAAAAAGAGTTTTCTTGGTTTTCCAATCCCAAAGTTCTGCTTTCCTACATCTATTCTGAAGCATGTAGAAAGCTCTCCAGGCCCCTTGAACCCTCTTTGTTCTGCAAGTGTCCCAATTGAGCCTATTGTTGAAAACAATACCAAGGTACTTGTACTCTTCAACAATCTCCAAAGAGTTTCCTTCAAAAATAAAGTTAGTATGTTGTTGCTTCCTTTTTAAAGAGAAAATCATGACTTTGGTCTTGCTAGTGTTCACCTGCATCCCCACCTCTTAACAAAAAAGCTCTAATTCCTTCAGATGTTCTCTCAAACCGAAAGCGGACTTGGTAACCAAAATAAGGTCATCGGCATACAAAACTAACTTCACCACAAAACCAACTAACTGAATACCTTCCCCAACCGTATTGTTTAACCATTCTTCAAGTTTGTCAATATAAAGGCCAAATAGCGTGGGGGAGAGGGGGCAGCCCTACTTGACCCCGATGTCACTACCAAAACACTCTGACATACCCTCTTTACTTCGAATTTTAGCTCTAACCCATTTGTAAAGCTTGTGGACAGCAGCCCTATACTCATTAGGAATCCCAAGTTCTTACATCCTTTTCCACAATTTGTCCTTGGGTACCGTGTTAAAAGCCTTTTTAAAATCAACAAAACAGCAAAATGCCTCTCCCCCCTGGGTGTCCCAAACTTTTTCGATCAAGTGCCTAAGAGTGATGCAATGATCAATGGTAGAATGCCTTGGTCTAAAACTAGCCTGCCCTTTTGCTCTCTTTCCCTCTTTTTCTGCCCAAATGCTGATCCTACGCTCTATCAGGCTCCCAAACAGCTTTCCAAGGAGAGGGTTCACCATGATAGTATGATAGTTGGATGGATTGTTGATATCACCACTCTTGAAGAGAGGAATAACGACACTAATAGTCCACTCAATCGAAAAGCCCCCTTTTGTGATGCCATTGAGGAATTCAGCCTGCAGCCCATCTATATCTTTCGTTTTGCCACTTGCCAGCTTCTTAATACACTACTTGATGTCTTCTACTAAGAAGAGTTCAGCAGATGTGTTAACTATAGGAGGGTTGACTTTCATTTGTGCCCATTCATATAAAAGCCTCGCATATTCAACCCATTGCTCATCTGTGATATTGTTTTCAATATGCTTTCTTTCTTGGTGTAACTCCCTCCAAAAGCCTTTGGGGTTGTTTTTACCCAAAGATATGAGCTCATTCCTTTTAGAAACTACATAGCTTTCTTTTTTGGATTTTAACAAACTTTCATATTTTTTCCTACTTTCTTTGTCAGTCCCACTCATTTTGAAGGCTCTTTTTGCCGCCTTGCACTCTTCATCGAACCATGGATTGGTTGGAAAGGTATTTGAGATCTTCTTCTTCGGTCTAGACCTCTTGCATACCAATAAAGCCTTGTGGATAAGAGGGATCAACCTGTTGTTGCAAACCTTGTTCTCTGTTTCCTTGTTTGTATCGTTGCTCTCTACGCTGTTTTTACTCATTTGCAAGTGCTATTTCAGAGCAGCAACAAAGATCACCTGATTTTCTTGGTTCACCAAGATTTTACCTTGTGGGTGAACTGTCTTTTGTATGCTTTGGCCCTGCTCACCTTTGTGAAAGACTGGTTGAAAGCCAAACTTAACGAAAAGAAGCATATGATCTGACTTCAAATCAGCATTGTAGTCCCCAATGACAAAATCTAACAACCTGGGAGTACCCTTTTGAGAACATATAACATAATCTACCACACCTTGACCATTGTGAGTTTTACAAGTGATACCCCTGGAATTAGGCCAGTTTCTCATACCATTACAAATAACCATATCGTGAAGGCTACACAGCCCTAAAAGCTCCACTCCAAAGTGATTCACACAACCATTACCATCTTGTGAGGTTCTTTCCCAAAGCATATCTTCGCTTTCCTCTAACCATAACGGATTGTAGTCCCCTCTTTCCTCACCGTTCAAATGAAGAGACTGGTTGTTTGCTGTCCTAGCATTAAAATCTCCAAATAAAACAATTTCCCCCATGGTGCTAAAAGTAGAAATGTCTTTCATAAGAGTAGCAAATGGGTCTTCATTGTCAAGATTTTTTTTTTGTAGAACTTTGACCCTTTTGGGGCAAAGTAACATGCTGCCAATCTTATTGTAGTCTCATTATCAATTATTTTTAACCATATGTACTGCCTGTTTGGGTCCTCTTTCTCAAGCTCCACGATCCCTCCCCATAATTCTTTGATTAGCACAGTGATTCCCCCATTCCCTTTACCTGTTTCAGTTCCTTCATTCCAAACAGAAATTTTTTTGTACCCTTCAAAACTTGGCACTTTGCACCCATCATGCTCATGAGTCTCTGTAAGGATAATCATGTCGACGGGCCCCAACCCCGGTCCTCTTCTCCACAGATAGCCTCTACAATTCCAACTTACAATCTGTAGATACTCTCATGGGGCCCCGAATCCCTATTTTTTGTTTGGAAATCTCTCGCTGATTTGGGCTTTCCCATTTTTCAACCATGCCCACTTTCCATTGTCCCTTGCTATTTTCACTTTCTCCCACTCCTTCCTACTCTCTTCTTGTTGTGCAAATTGCAAATCATCATCTAAGAATATGCTTGTGCCTTTGAGCAGCCCCCTATTCTTTAGAATCACATTAAAACTCATTCATTCATTCATTTAGACGCGCTCTTTCAAAGACAAGCATGCCTCTTTGAACGCTTTTCTATCAAACTCAAGTTTTCATTCTATTTTTAGCCAATCACTTCAATTACATACATGACTTTTTCGAAGGCAAGACTAGCTTAACTAGCAGTTGCATGTTTGCACGTCAGTTGAGCTAGCAGTCGCATGTTTTTAATTTCAGTTCAAGTGGAGCAGATCAATTGTAATAAGTTTGCATGTTGGGCAAATAGTAGTTAGTTAGAGTTGGAGTTCAGTTAATTATTCTCATGCATTTGGTTTATAGTAGTATAAATAAGTGTTTTTGCACATTCATTCAAGAGATTTAGAGGAGAGAGATAGGTTTTAGATTTCAACTTCATTGTTATTTAGCTTTTTTCGAAGCTTTTTAGCAATTAGCTTTTTCAATATTTAGTATTCAAATATCCAAATACTTAGTGTTGTATTCAATAGATGAATAAAAAAATAATAACAATTCATATGCCTCAATTTGCTTCACTTGTTATTTGTCCAATATTCACCTGATTGTGTCCTTGTTTGTTCATTTAATGGGTTCCAGTATGTCTGTTTTGCTTCCAAAGATCCATTGAAATGTATCATTTGTGCCAAAGGTTAGGTTGATTCAACAAATCTACAAACTTTGTGTCGCAAGTGAAATTGAAGGAATAATTCGTATCTTTGCATCGTCTTATAGTTGTTTTGGTCTTGGCATTCATAATTGTGTGGTGTTAATTTGTTCAATCAATCCAAATTGTGTACTTTGTTTATTCAACCTTTGAATTTAGCCTAGTAATGCAAGCGTGTAGCCTAGATTCTGATTTCAATCAAAAAGCACAAAAATCTTTGCTTCATTGTCGAATGTGCGTCTCAGTCTTTCCGCGCATTGCAAAACCAAAAATATTGCAAATTTCCCTTTCATTCAGCGTAAGTATGAAAAACCCTTGAAAAGTTTGTTCATATTGTATAGTTTTAGTTAAGTTTTATTTTAAGGGTTTGAGCTTAATTGGTTAAAATGTCGTGTTCTCATTATGGAGACCCAAGTTCAAATCCCCATAGGGACATCAGACATCTAATGTGGAATTCTAAGTTGTGACTCTTGGTCTTCCATAGTTGGCTTGTAATGTGGATGTGGTTTCTAAATAAAGTGGATTTCTAAGTAGTGACCCTTGGTCTTCCATAGGTGATTTCTAATGTGTTTGCTCGTAAAGAGCTTGTATTGGTCTCATGTTGATGCTCGTATGAGTAGAATATTTGTAAACAATATGTAATAAAAAAAAATGTATCCTCTTATTTGTTCAATTTCAAGAAAGATGTTGTAGAAATGCAAAGAATATATGAAGAGGCTAGTGGTACATTGCAAATGTGGAGGACGAGGTTGGTGATCACTAGCATTCCCAATTCTAAAGGTGTCATCTCAATTTTAAGCAAGTTCAAGGTCCTCCAAGCCAAGTTGGATGCATCCCAGAAAGCAGGGGCTGAAACAGGAAAGAATGCTATGGATGCGCAAGTGGAATCTAATATGATGGATGAGGAAGGTAAGGAGTTGTCTTCACAACTATTCTTTGGATTTTCATAGTTTGTTATGTCAAAACTCTTTTTATTGTTTGAGATTATGTCTCGTTTAATGTTTCATTAACTTTATTTTATCGTATTTGGTTAGTTGTATAAGACAATTACACGAGAAAGTTGGTTCCTCTCTTTTACCATATAATGTATGGGTAAAAGGGAAGGAAGGATCTTTTGGTGGAATTTTCTTTTCATGGCTAGATCATTGAACATTTTGATTCGAGGAGTAAGGGGGATATTTGATATAGTATATGTGGTGTTATTGGTTTCATAAATACAAGAGGAAGATTGACATTGGGTCCATTATTTCTCTGTATATTAACCATTTATTCTTCCTATGTTGGATGTGTGGTGTATTGAATCATGATATCTGCATTTGTCTATATGAAATATTGATAACCTGCTTCTTTTATGAGTATATTGCCATCGGAGTGTCTTCTTTCTTATGTTAGAATTTAATGCGAAGGTGGTGGTTCAATTGTTGTGATTCACTCATTGACTCTCTTCCATTCATGTGTCTAGAGGAAGATCATAATAAACTATTATTTCGAATAAGATCTTTGCCTGCAATACAGTGCATGTTGTGGTTTTGATAAATTTTATATTTGTTGAAAATTGTCTTTCTCACTTTCAAGTTAAAAGTGCACCAAAAAACTATTAAACTTATCATAAGAAGGGAGTTGTACCTTCTAAAACATTTAGAGGGCAATTTATAAAAAATGTCCAACTGTTGGTGGAGTTTGTTGCTGCTAAACTGGGTAAGTCTATATTAAACAAGTGGTGACAAAATCTGTTCACTAACAACTAATGCTCCTGCTAATTTTCAATCATGTATGAATCAAGTGTTTAACAAGTGATTGAGAGAATTCATTTTTTGGTCTGCTTTGATGACATACTCATCTATAGTAAGATGTGGGAAGAACACTCTAAGAGTTTGGATGAAATTTTTGGTATTTTGGAAGCACAATTTCTATTTTCCAAAGAGTCCAAATGTGAGCTTGGTATGACTGAAATCTTATATTTGGGGAATGTGATCAACACTCAAGGGGTGCAAGTTGATCAAGAGAAGATTTGGGCCATCTTGGATTGGCCTCCCCAAAAACATTAACACAGTCGAGAGGGTTCTTCGGTCTTTGCAGCTACTACCGAAGATTTGTGAAGGGATTTTCTCAGTTGGCAGCGCCATTGACTGATTTGACAAAGAAAGGGACCTTCATATGGACCAAATCAATGCAGCAAACTTTTGACAAACTCAAGGATGCAATGAGTTCAAGTTCAATGCTGGACATTCCTAACATATCTCTTCCCTTTGTGTTGGAGTGTGATGCATCTGATGAAGGGATTGGAGCTATTCTAATGCAAAATAACATCCCATTGCTTTCAAGAGCCACAAACTTAGAGGACTAGAAAGAGGGTTCTTCATTTACGACAAGGAAATATTGGCCATCATGCATGCCTTGGCCAAGTTCAGACAATACCTTGTGGGTGGAAAGTTAGTGGTGAAAAATAATCACAATAGTTTGAAGTACTTCCTAAGCCAAAAGGATCTCAATGAATGACAGTAGAAATGGGTAAGTAAACTTCAAGCTTATGATTCAAAGGGAAAAAGAACATAGTGGTCGATGTTTTGTCTAGAAGAGCCACTCTATGTTCTATGATGGAAATTATAGCAAATTGGAAGCATAGTTGAAAAACTCACAAAGTACTCACATAACTCACTAGTCAAAAACCCTAGCAAGTTACTCGCCAGTGATTTTTGATAAAACTCACCAATAAATAGCTAAAAACTTGTGATTTTTCATGAAAAACTTGCCTAAATGAGTATAATTTCATTTTTTTTCACCTAATGTTAAAAACTTTATATGATATTTTAAACATTTTTATAAACAAAAAAGTCACAAATACCTAATTTCTCCCTTAAGTGATGAAATTGTGAAAATGGTGTGCGCCATGAAGGTTTATGTGATTTCAAAGGCCTTAATTTGGTCTTGGTGGTGGGGCTTTGCCTCTCGACCTCGCTCTATGTCACGATAGGGAACACACCAAGAGCACCACCCTCAGACCTCGAGAGGGGTGTTGCCCCTCAACCCCATTGGGGTTTCCACTCCCAAATCCCCACTAGTTATTGGGATCTCTTGTCACATAAGAAACTTGATTAAAATGAGGGAGTGATGAGGAATTGGGATATATAACTCTTCAGTGTGCTGATTTAGATGTTATTATCACATAACTTGCCAAAAATATCTTTAGATGAGGCAACTTCTACAAATGACATGGCTAGTGGAAGTGGCATTGTAATTTATTTAGAGGTTGAACTCATTTCTTGGTCTATGATATGTATTAAACTCTAATTTTGATTTATATATGATGGAAATCAGTAATATGTTCTACAAATTTAGTAATTGTGTGTTTTTCAAAAATATTTTTAAAAATTTATGTATTTTCAAATGTTCGATAAATTTGCCAAGTTATTGTCGAGTTTTTCCTCAATTTTTGCCAAGTCTTGAGTTTTTAAAATTTTTGGGTTTGTCAAGTAATTGCCAAGTCTAAGTTTTTCATCTATGGTTGGGTGGTTCAAATTTTAGTGGAATACTCAAAGAATGCCTTCGCCACTAACATCATGGAAGGGGGGTTGAAGGATGTTAGATATGTAGTGGTTAATGAACTCATCCTATACAAGGATAGGGTCTTTTGGGTGCCTAAATCTAAAATGAAAAGAAAGATTTTAAGGGTTGTCCATGATACTCCTTTGGCTAGCCATCCAGGGTATTTCAAGACCTACAAGCAGATTTAGGAGAGTTTCTCACGGAAAGGACTTAAGGATGATGTCCTTATACACATTAGAGAGTGTCTTACCTGTCAACAAAACAAAATTGAGAAAACATTTCCTATTGGTTTGTTGCAACCCCTACCCATTCCAAATCAGAAATGGAAACGTATTTCAATGGATTTCATCATTGGACTTCTAAAATTCCAAGGTAAGGACTCCATTTATGTTGTAGTGGATAGACTCATGAAGTATGCACACTTCTTTGCCATCTCTTTGAATTTCAAGGCATCACAAGTTGTTGATGTTTCTTTTAAAGAAGTGTTTAGGCTCTATGGATTGCCTAAGAACACGTGAGTGATAGAGATAGTTGGTTCTTGAGCTTATTTTGGAAAGAGCTCTTTCATTTGGCTAGAACCAAGCTGACTCTTAACACTAGCCACCACCTCCCAAACAAATGGTCAAACTGAGATTTTGAACAAATGTGTAAAAGGCTACTTGAGGAATTATGTTGTTGGTCATTAAAAGGCATGGATCAAATGGCTCCATCTGGAGGAGCATTGTTATAGCACTACTCATCACATGTCTATTTGGATGACACCTTTTATGGCTTTGTATGGATATGAAGCTCTATCATTTGTTGATCTTGTTATTTCTAATAATAGGGTGCCAAGAGCAAGTGACCTGGTAAGTCAAAGCTAAGATATTTTGAAAACACTCAAAACTAATCTCCAAAAAGCACAAAATTAATAGAAGATATACGTAGATTGACACCGCTTGGAAAGAACCTTTGAGGTTGGAGATATGGTATTTTGTGACGTTGTAGCCATACAAGAAATCCTCTCTCAAAGAAAGTGGATCTGAAAAGATGAGGCCTTACAAATTTTTGAGAAGGATTGGTGAAGTTGCCTACGAGTTGGAATTGTCAGAAGGGAGTAAGATCCATAATGTGTTCCATGTGTCTTGTCTCAAAAAGGCACTTGGGCGACATATTGTACCTTTGGTTGAGTTGCCTTCACTTGATGGGGAGGAAAAATTGATATTGATTCCTGAAGCAATTGTGGACATGAGGGAGGGAAGTTGAGAAACATAAGCATCACTGAATACTTGGTTTGTTGGAAGAATCTTCTGGTGTGTTGGGTCCCAAAAGCACATGTCCACAATCCTAGAGTATGTTTTCACCTTCAAGGCTAGGGGTTGTCATCAAGAAGGTAAAATAGGGGCTCATTGATAGGTTGAGGATGGTTAAAGGCCAATTGATAAGAGTGGGTATGCTCTCCTACACTTCAGGTTCAACTAGACCCAAGAGGGTATTCCTAGAGGTATTCTTAATAGGGTTTTAAACCAATCAAAATAAGCATGACCGAAACAATGGCAACTATAGCCAATGTACATTTGACCCCTATATTTGTCACTAGGTTAAGACCTCTTATAAAGATGAAATAACACCCTACACATGCACCAATAGATAACAACAATATTATAATCCCTACAGATGAGAAGTCATAATATTTCAGACATAGTGGCAAGGTGCAGACATGCATGACATGATTTAGCAATATGTTTCACTTATTGTAGTTTGCAAAATATATTTTCCTTGGTTAAATCACTGAATCATGAAAGTGCATACAAATTTTTAACCTAGCCCTAAACTACTGATGAAATATTTTGTTCAATTTCAGAAATATGATTAACCAAAACTTCTAATACTGGTACCTATCCAATGGGTAATAGTTACAGATTCCAAGAAATAACAACAAAGTGAAAACAATAGGGAATGATCCAAGCATATGCATGCATTAACATATAATACCCATCATCATAATACAAAATCTCATATGTAAAACATAAATGACCATTACAAAGCATGTAATGAAAAAAAATATTGTCAAATTTACCAAATACATGTTACAAGCATACTAACAAATGTGGTAGGAGGAAACCCCAACAAAGTCAATATTTCCCTAAAAAATGCACATGACCATGGAGACATTCAATTAATAGATATCAACTACATGATTACAATCTTCTAGTGAATCACAATTACATTGCTTTCTAAACAAGCTGGACATGTAGGAGTTGAAACCCTAGAAGAAATTGTGCATCTTTTTGGCTCTTGGAAGTGAAAATGATCAACCCTTTGATGAATAACAAGTCTATCTTTATAGCACTGGGAAAATCATGTCCTGATCTATGCATGAGAATCCAAGGTACTTTAGGAGGTTGAACATTAAATGAAATCTACATCCAACATCTAGGATCCATGACTGAGAATGTATCTTGCCCAAAATGAATGGTTCAGATCATGGACGAGTACAACATGTAGCTGAGAAACCACCTACTGCATTCATGACGTTCCTAGAAAGTTGTTGAAGTACACCTGGGTCAGTGGGGTGTTTGAATGTCCATCTGCACTACATTGCTACCTTAGACAATAATATGTCAGGTTGTTTTCTTATTTTGGCACCCTTTTCCTTTTATCCTTAGCATATTTAAAAATTTAAGACTTTGCTTTGCTTTTTGGCAATTTAGCTAGTTTGCGAACCTCTGAACTAGCTAAAACATTTCTCTCCTCTTTACTCTTTGTTCTTTCTTTTCCTTCCTTCTTTGTGTTTTGATGATTTGGCAAGTTCGTGAAGCTATGAACTTGCCAAAACATTTCACTTTATCTTTCCTTTTTGGTGTTTAGGGGAGTTCACGAATTGATAAACTTGCCAAAACATTTAACTTTGAATTTCTTCTTTGTCAGGGTTTTAGCAAGTTTGTGAGTTAGTGAACTTGCCAAAACACTTCACTTTCTTTCTCTTTCCTTCTCTTCTTTCAACTTTTTGGGCTTCTCACGAACCAAAAAACCTTTTCGGTAGGTTCATCAATTCGTGAACCTACTAAAAATTTGAAATAGTCATCTTTTTTTTACTTTCTTCTTCCTACTTTCTTTAGTGATTTAGGCCTTTGGAGAAATTAAAAACTTTTCGGTAGGTTCACCAATTGGCAAACCTACTAAAAAATGAAATGTTTGACTTTGTCCTCCTCTTTGATGTTTTGGGTCAAATAAGAACCTATGAACCTTTCGATAGATTCACTAGTTCATGAACTTGCTAAAAAGCCAAAACATAATGCTTTTTGAGCTTTCGATAGGTTCATGAACTAGAGAACCTACCGAAAGGTGTTGAAATGCACAAGACAACTGAGAGGGATGGGTGAATCAGTTGTAGCACAAACTTAACTTCTTTCAAACATCAACACATTAACCACTTAATTATGATTTAACCATGAAAGCATATAATCAGAAACTAAAACATATTCACACATGAGACACATGAGACACTAGATTTTTATGTGGAAAACCTAATAAGGGAAAAACCATGGTGAGTGTTAGCTCACAATATAAATGATATATCAAAATTTACAACAAGGCTCACTGCTGGAGGATCACTGCCCAAAATGCTCACTACAAAAGAAGCAGCTCACTACCAAAAGAAGGGGCTCAATGCCAAAAGGGCTCACTGCCAAAAGGGCTCATTGCGAAAAGTTGGTGAACTGAGATAGTAGCATCTACACTATGCCAAGGTTCAGTTCCATTGAAGCACAACAAATCTGCTTTGCTCTACTCTACTTTTTCACTTCACACTTATCTTCGCATCATTATCAATCATTCATGACTTCATTACATGTATTTATACAATTCATCAACCTTGGAATGAACAACAAGGTTGGCATTACAATCATCAACCATTGGAACAATCTCCAAGGTCGGCATATACACATACATTAGAATAGGTCCGGACCTAAACAGATTTATGAAGGAAACAGAGTGGTTTCAGGTGATGCAATTTTGGATATATGTTTATAGGGTCCTTATCTATCTTTATTCCAAAGGATTTGTGATTTGGTGCTTCAGAAAGCAAGTTATTAAGTAGCAGAGCTTAGCAATGTTGATTGTAAGTTGTCTTCAAGTGAGATTTGTTGTCATCAAGTGAACTTGTTGTAGCTAGATTTGTTGGCTCCCAGGTGATTTTATGTTGTTTGTGGATGTCTCTAGATCATGTTGAAGGCTTGTGCTTGGTCTGCAAGTTATTGGAAGCATGTGCCTAAAGATCCTAGTGTTAACACCAGTTTTGGCCGACCTGGTTGTTTACACTCTTTATGGATGTGCTTTGTGGATTGTGGAAGCGTGTTGAAGCGTGTGAAGATGTATTTAGATCCAAACCAAGATATGAAATGTTCTACCTTCATTCCTTTGCTTCACAAGAATGTTTAGGTCCATACCTAATTTGAATTGTGTATGTTTGCCGACCTTGAAGATTGTTCCAAAGGTTGTAGAATGTATTGCCAATCTTGATGTATGTTCCAAGGTTGATGATTGATAAAAATAAGTGAAAAGAATTCATGTGTTTGTGAGAAGTGTGTGAATATATGAAGATAAAGATGTTTGTGTTGGAAAGCAAAAAAGGTGATATGTATTGTGCTTCATTGGAACTGAACTCAGGCATGTGGTAGATGCTATCATATCAATTCATGGCAGTGATCCACCTCTTTGGGCAGTGAGCCCCTTTGGTAGTGAGCCTCTTTGTAATTCGGTATTGATACTACTATATATTGTGAGCTAATCCTCACTATGGTTTTTCTCTTTTAGGGTTTTGCATGCAAATTTGGTGTTCTCTTGTGCATGGTGTTGTTGAGATTAAGTTTCTGTTGTCTGTTTTTTATGTTTAGATCATCATAACAGAATTAGGGTTTATGTGAATTGATGTGGATGTATTTATGTTTGTGAAGCTTAAAGTTTTTGATACAACTGATTCACCCCCCCTCTCAGTTGTCTTGTGCATTCAACAATTTTTTGAAAGACTTGAAGTTTTTTGGATTTTTTGAAGGTTTTCAAACACACAATAAGCTCAATGGGGAAAAAAAAATGCAAAATGCAAGCAAAATAAGAAAGGACTTGGATGGATTTGAAAATTTCCAAACTCGATCCCAACATTGGCTCTAATATGGGATGCATAGAGAGAATCCAGAAGAATTCTCTTGGAATAGACCACAAAAAGGGGACAAATCACACTTCATCATGACAAACAAGGGTCACAATTACACAAAATAGAAACACACAAGGAAAATGTACAAGTCAAAAAACCTCACTACTTAAGAAAAATAATGTGTTAGATGCTGAACCTGAACTGGCAGCTCCATAAATTCTCCAGTCAAAGTCTTGAGATGATAAACATTGTGACTATACTCATCAACAACTTCATATGACCTAAACCATTAGAGATCAAACTTTCCATGCTTTCATTTGTCCTCTGATCTATCATTCCACATGAGAACCATATCTCCAACTTGGAAGTTCCTTTGAAGTGCCCTTTTATCCAAAAGTTGTTTCATTGTTTGCTTCTATGATAAGACCTTATCATATGCAAATCTCCTACTTTCGTCTAGCTCTATGAAGTCTAATATTCTTTGACGAACTACACCACCTTCTTCTTCTTCTTTAATATCATGCAACAACTTATACATTGACAACTCTAATTTGATTGGAATTTTAACTTTTAATCCATATATAATTTCAAATGGACTCTTACTAGTAACATGTTTGTAAGTTATCCTATCAACCCATACTATATACTTCAATTTATCACCCCACCTCTTCTTATTCACATCCAGAGTTCTTATGATCTTCATGAGGCTCTTATTGCTAGATCTAACTTGTCCATTTCTTTAGGGATGATAAGGAGATGAGTGGATCAAATTAGTTCTATATTTAGAACACATATTTAAGATATCCTAGGATCTCAAACACATAGCATTATTAATAATAATCCTTGTAGGCACACCAAACCTGGTTATTATGCTACTCATCAAGAATTATACTACCACCTTAGATGTCACATTGCGGGTTGGAATTTCCTCAACCCACTTGTTGAAATAGTCAGTCACTACAAGGATCCATTTATATCCATTACTAGACCTCTCTTGAATTTCTCCTATGAAGTCAATCCCTCATTGCTGAAAAGGAGATTTAACTGCAACTACTGAGGGAGAGAGCACCTACAAACTTTATCTTACTTGAAAAACATTGGCAGGAATCACATTTCCTTACTATTTTAGCAACATCCTTAAACAATGTTGGCCACCAATATCCCGCCCTAAGGATCTTGTGCATAGTGGTCTTAGTCTTGAAGTGCCCTCCACAAACACCTTGATGACACTCATTTATCACTCTTCTAGATTTTTCTTAATCTAGACACCTGAGCAATAGCCCATCATGATTCCTCCACATTAGGTCATATTGTATCAGTACATACCTTTGGGATTACAGTTTGAGTGTTCTTTGCTAAGTTTCATTCATTTCAAGATTCTAGTATATGTTTTCTAAATCAAAAATGACATCCTTATACCATGAGTCATCTTTCAAATGTCAGGAACTGGCAACACAAATGGAACCTTCTTCGTTCATCTTTGTTGCATCTAGGTTAGTGTTATCAATTGGAATTGGACCCTGCTTGAAGTTCGTTCAAGAATTCCAGTGACACATGGGATTGATCTCAAGGTTTGGGACCTTGTAGTCGAGACCAAACCTTTAGAGAAGGTTGGTTCCTCTTTCTAAACTTAAGGTCCATATCAATTAACTAAACCTATGCCACTGATCACTAGGGAAAAGGGAAAGAAGGAGAAACTGAAATTAAAAGAGGTGATGCACTAGATTTAGGGTGTTAGCTGGGACTAACATAACACAACAATGGCCTCAAATACTGACAGAGACTCACATAGACTTATAGCTTTAATAGAGGCTCAAATTATAATATTGTAACTATCAGAGGGACCATTTTATCCATAGAATGAGTTACAGATTTCAAGTAAACACAGAGCAAAAGCATAAGAGAGGAACAATATCAATGATTATATTGATCATGAAGGCTAAATAGCCATTACAAAATAAAGACACTTTCTTACAGAGAGGTAGACACAAAATAGCCATCTACATTCATTGGTGAACTGCTATCAGAGACATCAAAAGCTCAGTTTCGAGCACAATGCATCAGATTCGACTGGTTCTTGAAAATGTGTTACAAGGTCTATAATAACAAACTACCCAACCCATATAATAGCCCAGAAGAATAGCTAACCGACCCAAAATACATCTCTTACACATGCATATATAACTTTTACAAATCACTTTAGTAGTCATGGACGTGGAAAGAGTAGTCAACAAGGAAAACTGTCACCATATTGCAATAACTTCACTTTTGTGTCCTTGGAGCACACCCACATGGCTCTACCCATGAAATCCGTTGAAGAAGATCATTTGCCCATGCCTTGGGTATAAGAGATTCAATGCAAAGGAGCTACAGTGGCATGGGGCGCAAGAAATCTATTTCCAACAAGCAATCAAGTTCTGAAGAAGCATTAATGGCGGCTAGGAGGGTCGCTAAATAGTCTCATTATGTCTTTAAACAATAGAAAGAGTTTGGAAGGCAAATAGGTTGGGCCTTGACTAATCAGGCGTCCTCCGATCGGGCTTTTGAAAGGTGAAGGAGGAAACCCCAACCTCCAAAGTCTAAAAGAAGCAAAAGGGTGCATCGTGCTCTTGAAAATAAGAAGCGTTCGATCCCTACTTCCATAGTACTTAGAAAGGAATTATGAAAGTTTTCAAGGAACGAGCCTCAAGCCTTCCACCTTTCGCCTGCCCACAGAAAAGGGGAAGAAGGAGACCCCACCTACCGAAGTCTGAAACACTTAGATAGATTTATGAGCCTAACAAACTTTGACCATGTGTTAATAGTTTGCATTAGCATGCCCCTCATCGGTGATGAGTGCCAGGTAGCACCCAAAACAATACACCTTTTTACCTCTCTTTTTTGACTCCTTTTATTCTATTGTCTTGGTAATTGCACCATAATAGACTAATAAGATTTGTTTTAATTACATTAATGAGAGATGAATTGTTGAAGGTCATGATTTTTATTGAAGGACTAATGTGCAACAAACTAATGAAAATGTGCAGAAAAGTCTCTTTTTGCATCTACAGGTGTAGTTGTATGGGCAAAGGCAATTTTGAGCATCTCTGGAGATAGTCCTAATAATCTCCGGAGTTGACATGAAGGATACTACACCAAACTCCAACATTTTTCCAATGTGTTGGAGGTATTTTGAAGCAGGGGAGCCAAGGGTGGATCATCTCTAGAGCTATACAGGAGTCATGGGTGCATCTCCAGAGCTCCTAGCGACATCACACATCTTCAAAGCTCCTAGCGACAGTGTAGAGTCTTCGACGCCGCTATCAATTTACATCTCTGAAGGCAACTGTAGTGCTCTGGAGTTTACTCAGCCAACACCAGAATGACCTAGCAAAGACTCTAGTTGATTTCTAGGGATCTAATTCCTCTTTTATTGATCTTGAATGAGTTCTGAAAGACTTGTTAAAGACCTACATTTCAGGGCCTTGCTGCCCAGTTGTTCTTTAAGTTAAAGACTCTAGATTTAGTGGGACTTCTGTACCACTAAAACCTATTTTAGTTTGCATGATTTTACTTTAGAATTAAACAGTTGTTAAAATAATAGATTGATGATATCTCATAGATAAACTGATAGTTCAAATAGATAGATATCTCATCACTTGATTTGATATATGTTAAGGTAGGAGCAACAGAAAGATAGATAGATTATTGCTATTAGATTATTGTAATTTCCATTTTCCAGATTCGACATACTCTTTGAATACAATCATACTGATGGAATTAGAATGAGGAAAGACTATGTTATTATATTTTTGTACTGAGTTTTTTCTTTAACCTTCAATCCTGAAGGCGAGGAGCAAGAGCCCACTCCTGGCATCAAGACATGAGGCTATTATCTCTTTATTTCATTGTCTTGTTTTAGATTTTATTAGGAAGATAAGTTTACTACTTTCATAAAGATATATTTATTTCTATTTAATAGTTGTTTCCAATAAATGCATATTTTCAATTGTGTGGATTAGAATAGGTCAATTTCAGCAATTTACTATTTCAGCATTATTTTAGTGTTTTTAGAATTTCCTTTCACAGAAAACAAATTAGTGGTATTAATCTTTGAAATAGTCAGATCAGTAGAAGTAGTTAGTGGACTAGTAACTATGGAACCCCTTATTGCAGATAGCCTAGGATATAGCCCTAGATTTGACACATGAAAAACATGATTAAATGCCAAGGTCCAATGACCCTTGTCATTTTTGGCACTATTGCCAGGGACTCTTGTTTTAGTGAGGAAAACTTAGTTAGCAGTCCTTTTTAAGTTAAATTGAATCTGTATGGTTATACCTAGGGATTCAAAAGGCAGATACATAAGACGAACACCTCAGCAACAAACTATAGGAGAAAGTAGTAGGGTGGCACAAGATCTTATTGAAGAGGAACACTTAGAACCTACCTTGGAAGCTACACCCCAACTTGACATTCCCTCAAATCCTCAAAGTCCTTCACTCTCTAAGTATATCCAAGAATTACAATAAAGATATCAAGTAGATCCATTACCAGAATCCACTTCCTTAGAACCCCATACAGAATCTCAAATGGAAGAAACACTAGACACGGATGATAAACATGATGAGGAAGATAATCAAGCTCCCTTGACCTTCTCATACCCTAATGTCTTTGCTCGTGGAGATAATGCCCCTATGAATAACATTTCACCTTCACACTTACCAAATTTCAAAGGTCTTTCTTGTAAGGATCTAGCTCAGTTTCTATTTGAGTTTAAGGTTTTATGCCAAACCTATGACTACGGATCAAGCAATCAAAAACTCAAACTTTTCCCATCAACCCTGAAAGATTCTACTATGAGATGGTTCATGGGCTTACCCCAAGACTCCATTCACTCATGGGATCAAATGTAAACTAAATTCCTGGGCAAGTACCAGATTACTATAGGGTTAGTGATAAAAAGGAGAAACTGTTCAAAATTAAACAAAGAGAGGATGAAAGCTCAGAGGACTATCTAGATAGGTTCAACTTTGCCTTGAGGAGATATGGCAATCCTGTGGCTCATCCCTTGGCCAGAACACTGTTTGTAAAAGGATTAGACAAAGAATCAAAATAGGCACTAGATCTAATGGGGAAAGGAAACATTAACAAGATGGATATGCCTATTATAGAAGAACTCTGTAGAAACTACTCTAGAACCCAAGATGGAGTGAGAATGCCCAGATCTTTTAAAAGAAAGAATAAAATTGGACAGTTAATGGAGGAGATTGCAAATCTTAAGATAGATACTCTGGTCCAACTGAATTCCACATTAGATGGGATTCAAGCAAAGACTAGAACAACTGAACAAAGTAGAGGGTGATCCCACAATACTGGGTTACACTTTTTGGCCAAACTTGACATTGAAATGAACATTTTGAACTAAATCTTCACTTTCGGACACCTATAGTTGCTAAACTGTGGGGAATTTGAAGATGATGCAAACTAGTGATTTGTGACATTTTGTCTGTAGAGTCTAAATATATATTTTTTAAAAAAATTGGAATCAAATTGCATTTATTTTTCCATCTCCTTCGATAACTAGTTTTTAACAATAAACACCATTTTTACAGAGTGATGTGTACTGTGTAAAACATAACTTTTTTTTTCTATGAAGGATAAAATTCTAATTTTTTTGAATTTAGATTTGTAACTACAATATCTAGAGGATGCATTTGGTTTCATAATCTTTTATTGAATATTTTTTTTTAATTAATTTTTGAAGTCAAACCTATTACAATTTAGACATAGGTGTACTATAAAGAGTATAAATTTTTTTGTATGTATCGAAATTCAATTCTTTCTTTTTTGTTGGAATAAGGACATCAATACCTAGAGGACATATATTTTTTAGAATTTTTTCTATATTTTCCTATTTTTCCATATGTATGAAACAAAGACCTTGATGTTCATTGAAAAACCTATATTCACAAGAAATAAAAAATGAATATAATAATCAAATTAAATGTATCTAAATTTATACTTTTTGGGAAGCTTATAATAAGGAAGTACATACTTACAAAACATAAATTTTAAATGAATTCATTTGATCCCCAAAAGGTAAATCAAAAGTGGTTTTTTATCAGCATTTTGATAGGTGTAGAGGAGACTCCATTATAGGTATGGTTTAAAACTAGTGGGATTCTATCCAAGGGGGTTTGATCAAACTCTCTTCAATTAAAATCCTTTAAGTAGAACCTTTCAAGGATTAAATCATTATATTTTCTAAAAATATGTGATTTCAGCAAAAAATAGGATGTCCCAGAAAGTGTAACCCATTATTGTCTTAGATGTAGGAACAAACACCTCTTGAGAGAATGCCCTTTAGATAAATCAGAAATCTATCAAATCTATGACATGGAGCACCCTACTAGTCAGTTTGATCAGCTCCCGCCTTAAAAAAGATGCTAAGAAGAATGCCATAGTAGAGGAGGAGTTGAATTATGTAGGACAAAAATAGACTGGCATTTTCCCTTATAATCAGTACCCAAATCAGGCTTCCTATAGGGGTCCTTCAAACTTAGGAAACAATCAATGGAATCCAATGTGGTAGGGGCCTTAGAATATTCCCCCTTGGGGATCACAGAATTGGTCACACCAGCAATGGCAGAACCAACATTGGCAAAACCAGCCCTGGGGAAATAAATAATGGCCACAACAGTTCCCACAACAATTTGGATTGCAAAATATGCATCCTTAATAGGGTCCTCAACATGGTTATAATCAACAACACCAAGGACAACTTAGACGTTTCCAACCTCAATAACAAACACTACTAACTGGACCTCCCAACACACAGGGACAGTCACAAAATGAGCCAGTTAGTCAACCACCTTTACTAGCCCAACGTATAGCAAATCCACAAAATAAACAGGGAGCATTTGTTTACATGACAGAGCAAGAAAATATGGTTGGTGTCAATATTATTTATCTCAATAACCTCCAGCTATGTTCTAGGAAAGCACTTCCAAGACCATCTCCCCTGCTTATAGTTGAAGTAACCAATGATGTAGAACCTGAAAATCTATCCACTCAACCTCAGGAGGATGTTACTATCGAAATTGTGCTAGAAGAATAGCCCTTAGGTAACTCTGAAGTTCCTCCTAAAGGAAAACCTCTGGAGAATAACTCTAAAGCCACTTCTGTAAAGAACTCTGGCGCTGCTCTGGAGGTAGAAAAACTAACACCTTACCCAGAATGGCTCAAAAAACACGTCCCTTAGAAAACCATCCTACAAAAACAAGTCCAACCTACCATGTAATCAGAACTTCTACAAGAAATCAGATGGCTGAACATTGAAATTCCACTCTTACAAGCAATCAGGGATGTGCCTAAACTAAACCAATTCATCAAACAACGTTATGTTAAAATCCAGGGCAGTAGGAAAAACTTCCCTGCCACCATTCAGGTGGAAGGGAAAGTAGTGGACCTTCTTGTGGGAGAAATGCTCCTCCCAAAATATGGAGACCTTGGGAACCCTGTCATAACTATCTATATTTTAGGGGTAGAAATATCTAATGTTTTGGTTGATTTGGGAGCAGCAATAAATGTGATGATAGTGCACACCCTGGACAAATTAGCTTTGACTGGTGTCCAAGCCACATCTACAATTCTCCAACTGGATGACCAGTCAGTAGCTATTCCAAAGGGGGTATTAACCAATGTCCTAGTCGTGGTGGAATCATGGGAATTTCCATTAGATTTTCTGATATTAGAACCTAGAAACCAACAAAATGCTTACCCCTTGATCTTAGGAAGACTATGGTTGGCTATAGCAGCAACATCTATTGATTGTTGAATAGTAGACATGGTCATTTCCAATGGGATAGATTTGAAGAAAATTTCTTTATACCCTCTAGCTAAACCATCAATATATTACTCAGGAAAAGTGTGGGTAGATGAGCCTAATAACATGGGAAATAGTGCCTCAATCGCTATGGTTACAATCAAGGAATATTTGGGTGAGTTAGAAGAAGAAATAAACTATGACACACCAGAAGACATCACCCACATTCTTATTGACAAGGATATAATTGAATTAGCCCAAGACTCAAAAAGAGAATTCTTTACTACTACCCATTGTACCCTTGCAAACATTATTCCTTGCGGAGAAACCTTTTGTAGTGACTTGGCCACATTCCATATGGTGCTTCCACATTCATGTCCTCTTAACACTATAACTCCAGGATATGGGGTAGGAACAACTATGGATCAGATTATAATGTAGGTCATGATTTTACCTGGCAAAACATTGAATATCAACATCCGGTTAGAAGAAAAATAGGAAGAAGCACTTCTGACACTCCCGGTCTCCCATTCAACAACTTTTGCTTGGGAATATCAAGATATGAAAGGCATCCCTCCTGAGAACTGTACTCATCATATATACATTGAAGATGTCAAACCTATCAAACAATCCCAGAGGAGATTAAATCTTGCCTTGAAAGATATTGTTAAGATTGAGATAGAGAAATTGCTGCAAGCAGGGTTCATATATCCTATCTCAGATAGTCAGTGGGTCTCACCCCTAGTCATAGTACCTAAAAAGAATGGGAAGTGGAGAGAGTGTATTGACTATAGAGAACTAAACAAAGCCACAAAGAAGAATTATTTTCCCTTACCATTCATTGACCAAGTGCTAAACAACCTTGCAGGGAAAAAGTACTTCTCATTTTTAGATGGGTTTAGTGGGTATAATCAGATTCAAGTAGCACCTGAGGAATAGGACAAGACAACTTTCACTTGTTCTTGGGGAACTTTTGCATATAGAGTTCTTCCATTTGGACTATGTAACACTCCAGCTACGTTTTAGAGGTCTATTTTAACCATTTTTGCTGAATTGGCTAATAAGTGTATGGAAGTCTATATGGATGACTTTACTATGTATGGAGACACCTTTGAGGAATCTCTCACAAACCTAGATAAGGTGCTATAATGTTGTGAAAAAAATTAACTATCCCTAAGCCATGAAAAATGCTTTAAGATGGAATAGGAGGGAATTGTACTTGGACATCACATCGACTCAGCAAAAGGGATCAAAGTAGACCAAAATAAAATAGAAGTGATAAAATAGTTACCCTCACCTAAAACCAAATAGATGTTAGAATCTTTCTAGGTCATGAAGGATACTACAGGAGATTTATAGAGAATTTCAATAGAATAGTTGCTCCTATGTTTTCCCTGCTTACCAAAGATGTTGACTTCTCATGGATAGATGATTGACAATCAACATTTGAAACCATTAAAGAGAAACTTACTGTCACACTTATTTTGAGGGGACCCAATTGGACTTTACCATTTCACATACAAAATGATGGTTCAAATGAGTCCATTGGGGTAGTCCTAGGATAGAAAGAAGAGGGAGAAGGTTTGCATGTCATCTACTACATTAGTAAGAACCTTACTCTAGCAGAAAAAAAACTATACCACAACTGAAAAAGAATTCTTGGCAGTCATATATACTATTAACAAATTCAAGCATTATATCACAAGATACAAAATATTTGTGCATATTGATCATGCAACTATCAAATACTTAATGAACAAACCTGTAGTAGGTACAAGGATAATTAGATGGCTGTTACTATTGTAGGAATTTGACATTACCATAGTTGACAACCCAGGGAAATTCAATTTGGTTGTTGACTTTCTGTCAAGGTTGCATACAAGTGGAGAAAACCAACCAATGGAGGACAAATTCCCAAATGAACATCTCTTGGCTATTTCCTCTACTACACCTCGATTTGCTAACATAGCTAATTTCTTAGCTATAGGCTTGTTTCCATCTCATTTCACCTCAAAACAAAAGAAGAGATTGGTAAAAGAAATCTTATCTTACAAATGGTTAAATAGTTTACTGTTTAAGTGTGGTCCTAACTTTATTTTACGTAGATGCTTGAGATCTGATGAAATTTTTTATGTCTTGAGAACATGTCATGATGAACCCTCTGATGGACATTATTCCTCACAAAGAACCATTCACAAAATTCTAGGAGCTGGTTACTATTGGTCATCTCTTCATAGGGACACCAAGAGTTCTGTGCAACAGTGTGATCAGTGCCAAAGAGTGGGTCAGCCAACCTTTACCCAAGAAATGTCACTGTACCCTGAAGTAATGTTGGAACCATTTGAACAATGGGGTCTAGATTTTGTGGGATCGATTTCTCTACCATCTTCATGCAAAGAATATATTTTAGCCTGCACAGACTATGTAACTAAATGTACAGAAGTTCAAGCATTGCAATTTGTAAGGGAAGAGAAAGTTACTGATTTTCTCTATAACAGAATCTTCTTGAGGTTTGGAGCTCTGAGATCCATAGTTTCAGACAGAGGACCACAATTCACTTCTCAAGTAATTCAAGCTTTCACAATTCTATACCAAGTTAAACATAGAAAGTATTCACCTTACCATCCCCAAGCTAATGGGCAGGTAGAGGTGACTAATAGGGAGATGGAAAATATCCTAACAAGAACAATGGCCATGAATCAAAAGGATTGCACTAGCAGGTTACCTGAAGTAGTTTGGGATTACAATACCACCTAGAAGTCCACAACCAAGTTCTCACCATATGAATTGGTTTATGGAAAGAAACCCATTCTGTCCATAAAATTTGAATTGCAAACACTAAAGACCTCATTGGATATTGGCCTACCATTGTCTATAGCACAACAAAACAGGATTCTTCAACTCAATGAGCTAGATGAAATCAAGATAGATGCCATACAAGAAATAGAACTTGTTCAATACCAAAGGAAATAGTGGCATGACCAACACATTAAGAAGAGAACATTTCAGCAAGGGGATTGGGTTCTCCTATATGATTCTAAGTTTAAGGAGTTTAAGGGGAAGTTACAAACTCATTGGATGGGACCTTACCAAATCAAAGAAGTTTATGAGAATGGAACAGTTGTGCTAGCACCCATTAATGGAGGTGAAGGCACATTATTAGTAAATGGCCACATAATTCAACTCTATACAAGACTAGCTACTAAGGAAGAATTTACCAAGGATTTGTGCTTGGTGACAGGGGTCACAACCTCCTCCACAGGTTGAAGAAATTCAAGGACAATATATGAATTTTTTTTTTTGAAAGCTAGCAAATGGCGACCTTTCTTAAAAAAAAAAGTTTAAAACCAACAAATGGATACCTTTCTAAAAAAAAGGAGAAAGATAGAAAACCAGTAAATGGATGTCTTTCTGGCCAGGGGGATTGAAAACTAGTAAATGGCAATTCCCTTTTTCTTGCAAGATTTCAGCAGATGATCTCCGAAGCTAACCAAGCACCCAGGAGCCACTAGAACACATCTTTGGAGTAGTCTAGGAGCACCTTCGGTGCTTCACCAATAATGAAACCATCTCAAAGAATAAGGGGGTGGACCCACCTCTCCAGGCATCAAAGTGGGGACACCACATGATGAGGTCAGCATGACACATCCTCCACCTTTGAAAAGAGAGCAATGAGGTCAGCATGCCTCATCATCCACAATCAAAAAGGAAGTTCTACTGCCTGTGCGCATCATCGCGGCTACTCCTCATGACATCATCTAACAACATATCATTTTCAAATCTACTCATGAGGAAAGATTTCAAACCACGTGACACTAATGATGCTGACGCCATTCCAAGCGATGCAGAGGCTGCACACATGTCAAGTCACACCACACCTCATCAAAGCCACGACGTAGTAGCCAAGTAAATCGAGCCATCATTATGAAAAGTGATCCATGTAATTCACTCAAGTTAGTTAATTCTTACGTGTCTTTTTATTTCTATTTTTAGGTGTAGTTACTTTGACATGTACCCCTGCCATTATTTGCCTTTTCAACCTATGCATGCCGCCTAAATTGCCACACTATCAACCTCACTCCGGAGTGTCATATCATTCCCTGTGATTATGACGGAGCCATTAATTCAAATTAATTGAAGTTGATTAACCCTCCCATAATCCAAGCAATTTCCATTAATGGATATCAAGCCCCTAGTTTCAGAAATTGCAGATCTTTCCAAACCTTAGAGGTAATCTTTAAGATTTTACAACCACAGTCTTCCAAAAGAGAAGAGGAAAAGAGCAAAGAAAAAGAACTAAAGAGAAGACCAAGGGAAGGTTTATTCATAAGGGGTGAAATAATACAGGAAGATGGGAGTGAAAAAGAAATTAGAACCTAAAAATGCAACAGGATTGCTACAAGACCAAGCTGCAGTAGATATCTTAAGAAATGTTGGGTGGTTGGAATTTCTAGAGAAATTTGAAGGATTTAAGGAGGACATTGTAGATGATTTCCTACGCCACTTAAGGAATAACCAAACTATAGCATGAGGGGTTCCAATCAGTATCTCAGCCACCATTATCAACCATATTTTAGGGCTACCAGAACAAGGTGAGAGATTCTATCATCTCAAAACCCTATACACTAATTTAATTAAAAAATTCTTAATAGAAGGTGAACCTCAAAATCCAGTCGCACTTAAGTAAAAATGAAGCCAAGGGAATTGTTAGGACCTCACTCACACAACCATGGCAATCTCTAGCTATGTGGTTAATGAAATATTTTACATGTGATGGGCAATTCTCTTTGGTTTTAGGACCCATAATGAAGATGCTAATTTTCTTAAGGCATGGGCATGGCCATCCAGATTTTAGAATGAACCTCCCAAATAAGTACTCTACTATTGTAGCCTTAGCAAATAAGTATCAACAGAGGAAGGGTCACATGAAACACCACGACCTCATTTTCTTGATTGTAAAACACCATTTCCTATCGCAAGTTGATGGAGAGGCTTTATGGCAATCATTCTTAGATGACAAATCTCAGGCTAGGACACCAAGCAGGGAACAGGGTGTAGATGAGACTTCTTCTACTTAGCAGGATGAGGAAGAAGTACCTTCTACTTCCTCCCTAGCCAAAAGGGAGAGCAAGGGAAAGAAAGAAATAATGGAGGAAACACCAACTTTTGCCCTTACTACTGAGAAGAAAAAGAAAGGGAAAGAAGTTTTGGGAGAAGCCTCAGCTACCACAGAACAGCTGGAAGAACCAATTACAGAGCAACACTTCCATATGACTCACTCAGTAAAACAAAAGATAACCTTAGCTGAGGAGTCTACTCTAACCAAGCACATTAGGGGAGCTATCATCATGGAAGAGGAAATAACACTGACATTTACCCAGACTTTCGACCACAAAAGGCATAGGAAATAAATAGGACAAAAAGAGAAAACAAAAGGACTCCAAGAACACCTAAGTCCAACATGCATCAAAGGGCTGAGGAAGAGTCTGATGAGTCAGATGAAGTCCCTCTGATTAGAAGAAGAATAAAAAAGAAGAGTAGTTGAGGGAACTACTCTGAAGTCTCCCACTCATTCAAGGTCTCAAACTCTAGAGCCACAACACACTCAAGCTTCAGAAACAATAGAGAAAGAAACCCTAACCATTTCTTCAGATTCTGAGGGTAATGAACTAGCTCTAGAGACACAGGCTCCACTAGTTCTCCAGAGAAGCAAGAGGAAGAGACAACCTACACAGGTTGAATAGGACACTGCTCTCTTAGCTGAGGTCCTCATGGGCTTCAGAACTTCCATGGAGGAAGCTGGACCTTCATCAGTCCCAACATTTGTAGAAGTAAGCCAAGAGGAAGCTTAGGAAAAGGAGACCTCAGGGGATGATGAGGACAAGCAGGGGGAAGTAGCTGACAATGTGGGCCAGGAAGACACAGAAACCTCTAATGAGGAAAGAATAAAAGGGGGAGAAACATGAAGTTACTCTCATCCCTCTGATCAAGAGGATGTAGAGGTCCCAAGAGAACAACAACTAATGGAAGAAATTTATAATCTAAAGAGACTACTATGGGGTAAGAACCTAATCATCACTAACCTCAAGAAGGTCATGAAAGAAAAAGAAATAGAATAGAAGCAGGTAATTGAGGAGCTGACAAATGAGCTCAAAGAGAAATAGGGGATTATTCAAAAGAGGGATGCTGAAATTAGAGGGAAGGAAAAGGAAGCAGCACAGAATACCTCTAATATTGTTAAAACTAGAGACAATGGTCTCACATTAATTGCAACACTAATTGAAAAGACGCAGAGTCAGGCTAAGTAGCTGATATGGGCCAACAAGAAGATGGATGATCAGGAAGAGCTGCTTCATGAGCTGACCAATCCAGTTGCTACCATGGAATAGGGGACTCAAACATATGCATACCTAGGGGTGCTCCCAATAGACATCCCTAAGGCCCTATTTCACTAGGGAAGGAGATGTTAGGAATATGAGGAATCCAAGCCAATTCTACAACTACAAAGGGTAGTGACTACCATGTCAGAAAAAGTATAGGCCCTAGAGGAGAAGGTCATCAAGGTGGCCACTCTCTCTGCTGAGATCATATCTTGTAGACCTCCCAGTGGCAGTTAATCTCTATTTTTGTAAGAGCAAATCCACTAGAGGAAGATATCATTGGTCTTGTTTGATTTAACTAAGAATATACAAATAGAGGAAAACTTCATGGAGGTATACATGAAAATTTCTGATGAAGATAAGAATTTCCTATGTGAACTATATTTGCATGACTTTTTGCATTAAAGATTATACTTTCTTTATCAACTACTTTATAGGAGAATGCTAACTCAGAGAATTTATGTCACTAATGAGAACTCATCAGATTTGGAATGAAAGGATGGAGTCCTACACAAAGAAAGATGTAGAAACAAGCCTCTTCCTCAGGAGAGAATGCCCAAACCCCATGGGTTTTTAGATTCATTTTACGGTAAAAATTTACTCCCCAGAAGGTAGAAATTTTTTTTTCCCTTATATCAGAAACATCTACATGAGTGTGCTATTGAATTTGGTCTCCTCATGCACAACTCATCCAGTTAAATGCTCCCAATAGCAAAGAAAAGGTGGAATACTCTAACTACAAAGCAAAAGATGAAAGAAGTAGTGTCCCATGCCAACCTTAGGTTATTTATGAGGAAAGCTAGAGCAGTGTCCAAATTGATGGACAAATACAAACAAGATTAGATAGGTGGCCTCTTTAGACCTCCTCTCATTATTGAGCCATTGCCCATATGGGCGAAACAGATGGAAGATGCCAAATTTCAAGAATGGCTAAAACAGGTTGAGCAGTTTAGGGGGAATGGCAATACAAACCACACTACTTGGTCCACATATGAAAAAAAGTTCAATTTGACTGATAGAATATTCCACCTCAACAAGTCCTGGTTGTGAAGTGTAGGAGGACCTACTAACCTTCAAGTTCGGGTGGAATGATGAGTACCAGGTAGCACCCAGAACAATACACCTTTTTACCTCTCTTTTTCCACCCCTTTTATTATGTTGTCTTGGTAATTGCACCATAATAAACTAATAAGATTTGTTTTGATTACTTAATGAGAGATGAATTGCTGAAGGTCATGATTTTTGATTGAAGGACTAATGTGTAGCAAACTAATGAAAATGTGTAGAAAACTCTCTCTTTTTGTGTCTACATGTGTAGTTGTATGGGCAAAGGCAATTTTGAGCATCTTCAGAGATGGTCCTAATAATCTCTGGAACTAACATGAAGGATACTACACGAGACTCCAACATTTTACCAATGTGTTGGAGGTATTTTGAAGCAGGGGAGCCAAGGGTGGATCATCTCTAGAGCCATACAAGAGTCATGGGTGCATCTTTGGAGCTCTTGGCGACAACACACATATCCGGAGCTCCTAGCAATAGTGTAGAGTCTCCGACACCGCTATCAGTCTACATCTCCAGAGGCAACTGCAGTGCTCTGAAGTTTACTCAGCCAACACCAGAATGACCCGTTGAAGACTAGTTGACTGCTAGGGATCTAATTCCTCTTTTATTGATTTTGCATGAGTTTTGAAAGACTTGTTAAAGACCTACATTTCAGGGCCTTGCTGTCCAATTGTTATTTAAGTTAAAGACTCCAGATTTAGTGGGACTTCTATACCACTAAAACCTATTTCAATTTGCATGATTTTACTCTGCAGTTAAATAGCTGTTAAAATAAGAGATTGATGATATCTCATAGATAAACTGATAGTTAGAACAAATAGATATCTCATCGCTTGATTTGATATATGTTAAAGTAGGAGTAGCAGAAAGATAGACAGATTATTACTATTAGATTATTGTAATTTCCATTTTCTAGATTCGACATACTTTTTGAATTCAATCCAACTGATGGAATTAGATTGAAGAAAGACTATGCTATTATATTTCTATATTGAGTTTTTGCTTTAGCCTTTAGTCCTGAAGGCGAGGAGCAAGGACCCACTCTCACCATCAAGCCAGGAGGCTAGTGCCTCTTTGTTTCATTGTCTTGTTTCAGATTCTATTAGGAAGATAAGTTTACTGCTTTCATAAAGATAGATTTATTTTTGTTTAATAGTTATTTCCAGTAAATGCATATTTTCAGTTGTGTGGATTAGAATAGGTCAATTTCAGCAATTTACTATTTCAGCATTGTTTTTGTGTTTTCAGAATTTCCTTTCACAACAAACAAATTAGTAGTATTAATCTTTGAAATGGTCAGATCAGTAGTAGTTAGTGGACTGGTAACTATGGAACCCCTTATTGCAAATAGCCTAGGACATAGCCCTAGATTTGACACATGAAAAACATGATTAAATGCTAAGGTCCAATGACCCTTGTCAATCGGGTCCCACCTAACTAATGTTGTGATTATGTGCTCCATGAAATATTTGGCTAACCATGTACACATGGCAACCTATCGCAATTGTGTAGAGTTGACTTGGCTCTAACAACTATCCCCTACACTAATGCACTATTGATCAGAGCTCAGACCTCGGGACTCCCATCTTACGCCTTGCAAAAGAAAGAAGAGGGAAGAAGGAACTCCTGACCTCCGCCACTTGAATAACTTAGTACTATTTGAAACATGTCAAGCCTCAGAAGTTGGACCCTCCATCCACTACCTGCCGAAAAGGAGGAGGAAGACAAACCTTCTGACTCCCAACACCTGAAATACTTGGATGGATTTCCAAAGGAAACAAAGTGGACCTTGGCACTGGGAAGAATGTCATGAAAAAGAGGAGAACCCCAAACTCTGAAATGCCAAAAATGTAGAAAATACAAGGAAACACTTATGATTTTTGGACAACCATTTTTAGGGGGGTTTTTTCCTTGCACTTCAAAAGGGAAAACACTTGGAAATATCATGAATCTTGGGATATTTGTCCTGGAGGCAAAATAGGACAATATTTTGGTGACTATGCAAGGCTGTTTGCCTGCTAAACACAAGAATCCAATGGCCTTATCAATCCATTGGGCACAGAGTCAAAATGATAGAAACAAACTGAAATAGAGGGTGGCTAGATTAACATAAAACTAAACATGCCTCCAAGAACAAAATGCCACAAAACAAGAAGGCAAACAATCTCCTAATGAGAATGTAGCCTGTGCAAGAGCACTTATTGAAAGGAAACCTAAAATAGAAACAAAACTAACCTAAATCTAAACTAACAATAAGGAAATGGCTTTAAACAAAGCCATTAACTGATTCTTCAAAATAATTACCCTTTCTCAACAATCTATAGTGATTCACATGTTTATGGGTAGTTAATAGGAGATGGGGAAGGAGTTTATGTTAGACTTAGGACACACAACTGAGAGGGGGGGTGAATTAGTTGTCCAAAACTTTCTCTAATTTCTCACTTAAATCTTCTTAGCAATTAGTAGTATATCAATCATGAAACATCATGTAATTAAACAACAAGCAGAAACTCATCAACACATAAGACACCAAGATTTTGACATGGAAAATCCGGTTAAGGGAAAAACCATGGGGTGATTAACCCAAGATTGTATTCTCTGTTAGAAGAATAGAAAGAACAAATGGCACATGCCAATTAGGGCTCACTACTTGAGCACACTACTCACAAGAGGCTCACTGCCTACAAGAGACACACTGTCTACACAGTAACAAGCATTACAAACTTGGACTGGAGAATAGCATCTTTACCATGCTTGGATCAGTTCCATTTTGGCCCAAAACTTCTGCTCTGCCTTTTGCTCTCTTCTTTGCTACCACACTCTCATCTCCACAAGACACACTTTGGAATGACTTCACAATCCCTTATTTATACAAGGCATCGACTTAGGAACAATCATCTAAGTCAGAAAACACCTACAAGAACATCCGTAAGATGTGTAATACATCCAGTCGGCCAGTCTCAGGAAGAACATCAACATCCAGTGGTTATTCTTCAAATATGAACTTTCACTTAAATGCGGACCACCAACATGAACTGCACATGATCCACAGATCACCACAAGCTTTCCTGAATCACCAAGAACATCTGCACTTCGTCTGCTTACTGGAATTCTTCTCTCCTTCATCCAGAACCTCAAGAACACAGTCTGTCATCACTGTCACAAAGGAATAGGTTCTTCCGGACCTTCAAACCATGAACCAATCTACTTGACACTTCACAAGGACATCCTCAACACTTCCTAAAATCCGCAGAATGGGATAATGCATTTCTGGATCTCACCGGACCTATCTGTGTCACTCTGTCACCTCTGAACACCTGCCGAAACTGGTTCTACTTGAGTGACCATAACTTCTTCAGATCTTCATGCGGACCTCTAAAAACTTGACTGGAGCATCTAAAGACTTATATCTATAAACCCTTTAAACCACATCCTCTAATCCTCAACTTATCTTGGACTTTTACCTTGTTGTCATCACTGTTCTTCACTGTTCCTGATTGAGAATAATTTTCTCAATATCCTCAGCACATAGCTCATCCAATCCTTCTCATTAATGCAACATGAGTATGTTGACATCAATGACAACACTGGTTAGACCCATACTTGCAACAATCTCCCCCTTTGTCATTGATGGCAACATAACATGTGAAAAACCATCAAGACAAGAACTTCTCCTTACTGCCACAACTCCCCCTATCAGCAACAACTACTCACATGTCTTCTCTTCCTTTACTGCTCCCCCTTTGATCATCAACCACTTGTTTCTCACATGTCTTCTCTCCCCCTTTGACATCAATGGCAAAGGGCGCATACTTGCAACTCCAATACTTTAGAATCATACCTGTTGCTCCCCTTGAGTAGCAGCTCCCATCAATCCGTATCACAAGATATGACTGTGATATCCACCAGACTGATGCACCTTAGTGCACCTTAGTTCATCACCGGAGGGGCAATAACCCCTAACTTCTCCCTGAGATACTCAAAAGAGTCCCTAGGAAGAGGCTTAATAAAGATGTCTGCATTCTAATCCTTGAAAGGCACAAACTCTAGTCTGACTTCATCCTTGTTCACTTGCTCTCTCAGAAAGTGAAACTTAATAGATATATGCTTAGTCTTAGAATGCAACACCGGATTCTTAGATATATTTATTGCACTTGAATTATCACAAAAGATTGTGATAGGCTCCTCATACTCTTCTTTGATATCTCTTAGCATCTACTTCATCCACAAAACTTGAGTGCAACTACCTGTTGCTGCAATGTATTCTGCTTCAGTTGTAGACAGGGATATTGCCTCTTATTTCTTGCTTAGCCAAGAAACTAATCTTTTTCCCAAAAAGAATGCTCCACCACTGGTACTCTTTCGGTCATCCACATCTCCTGCCCAATCTGCATCTGTATATGCATGAAGAGAGAAATTATGATCTCTAGGATACCACAAACCATACTCAACTGTCCCTTTTAGATATCTAAAAATCCTCTTGATTGCCATGACATGAGATTCTCTGGGATTAGCCTAGAATCTAGCAACAAGACCAACAATCTGCATTATATCTGGTCTAGTTTGAGTGAGATACAACAATCCTCCAATCATTGATCTGTACTTTGTCTGGTCTACCTTAGGAGAGTCATCATCTTTACTCAACTTACATCCAGTTTCCATGGGAGTGTTCATTGGCTTTGAATCTTCCATCCCAAATTTCCTCAACAATTCTTTCACATATTTGGTCTAAGAAATGAAGATTCCTTTCTTTGTTTGAGTAATTTGCAGACCCAAGAAAAAATTCATTTCACCAAGCATAGACATCTCAAACTCACTTTTCATTTGATTTGCAAAAGTTTTACACATACTATCTCTTCCTCCAAAGATGATATCATCAACAAATACTTCAACAATCAAGATGTTTTCATGATCAATTTTGAAATATAAGTTACTGTCAGCAGTACCTTTGTTGAAACTAATCTTCAAAAGATGCTTATCCAATCTTTCATACCAAGCTCTTGGGGCTTGCTTCAATCCATACAGTGCCTTCTTCAACTTGTAGACCATATCACCATGATCAGACAATTGAAATCCATCCGGTTGCTCTATATACACTTCTTCTTGTAAGTCACCGTTTAGAAAGGTAGACTTGACATCCATCTGATATACCTTGAAATCCTTGAAGATAGCAAAGGCAAGAAATAATCTGACTGCTTCAATTCTTGCCACCAGAGCAAAAGTTTCTTCAAAATCAATTCCTTCTATTTGAGAGTGACCTTTGTAGACCAATCTGGATTTATTTCTAATTACTTCACCAACTTCATTTAGTTTGTTCTGGAAGACCCATTTGGTCCCAATCACATTCTTTTTTCTAGGTCTGGGAACAAGATCCCAAGTGTGATTTTTCTCTATTTGCACTAGCTCTTCCTCCATTTCTTTAGTCCAGTTTTCATCATTGCAAGCTTCATTCACTGTCTTAGGTTCAATCTTTGAAATCAAACAATACTCTTCTAAATCTTGAGCAATTCTCCTTCTTGTTAGAACTCCTTTGCTTTTATCACCTATGATCTGATTTTCAGAATGGTTTAGTCTTACATACCTGGGAACTTTGGGAGTTTCCTGCACTTCTAACTCTTGATCAGGCTCATTATGACTCATCTCTTCTCCCTGAATTACCGGATCTGTTTGATTCTGAGTACTGGAAGGAGTTTGGGCTCCTTGAATCAGAACACCATTCTGATCATCTTCATCATATTCATAAAACCTTGAAGGTTTCTCGATTCCTTCATCAACCTTCACATTTGTACTTTCTATCATCTTTCTCAATCTCTTATTGTAACACCGGTATGCTTTGCTTTGAGTGGAGTAACCCAAGAAAATTCCTTCATCACTTCTAGCATCAAACTTGCCTAGATCTTCATATCTTTTAATGTAACATTTGCTACCAAACACTCTGAAATACCTCACAGTAGGAGTGATGCCAAACCAAAGTTCATAGGGAGTCTTACCGCTACTGCTTCTGATTTGAACTCGATTGAGAGTATAGACTGTAGTGCTGACAGCTTCTCTCCAAAACATCTGAGGAACATTTGCTTCCATCATCATTGTTCTAGATGCTTCTTGGATGGTCCGGTTCTTTCTCTCCACTACTCCATTCTGCTGAGGAGTCCTAGGAGCAGACATCTGTCTCTTTATACCATGCTTCTCACAAAAGTCTATGAACTCACCGAATGTGAATTCACCACCTCTATCAGACCTCAGACACTTCAATTTTAATCCGGTTTCATTTTCTACCATAACCTTGAAAATTTTGAACTTCTCAAAAGCTTCTAATTTCTCTTTCAGAAAGGTGACCCACATCATCCAGGAATGGTCATCAATTAATAGCATGAAATATCTATCACCTTGTACACTCTTGATTCTTGTTGGACCACATAGATCAGTATGAACTAAGTCCAATAATCCGGTAGAAGATTGATCCTTACTCTTGAATGTGATTCTGGTCAGCTTACCCAACTGACATTCTTTGCACAAGCTATTAGTAGCTTTCACCAATTTTGGAAGATCTCTTACAGCCTGAGTATTGCTTATTTTGATGATATTATCAAAATTCACATGACACATTCTCCTATGCTATAACTAACTCTGATCAACTTGAGCAAATAAGCAACTTTTACCAGTGCCAACCAAGTGGAAGATATTACCTTTAGTTTGGGTAGTAGATGCAATCTCTGTTCCTGAGCTTTCAAAGATCTTGCATTTTCCATTCTTGAACCGGAGATCATAGCCTTTGTCCACCAACTGTCCAACACTGAGAAGATTGTGCTTCAAGCCTTCAACATATAGAACATTACCGGTTTTGTTCCTTCCATCAAAAGAAATAGTTCCTCTTCCTCTGATTCTACCAGCATAATTATCACCAAACTTCACCACTCCTCCTTCATACCTTTCCAAATCTATGAACTTATTTTTGTCACCTGTCATATGGTGAGAGCAACCACTGTCAATGACCCAATCATCCTTTTCTTCAACTTGGATAGCCAGAGTTCTTTCTACAACTTTATGATTGATAGATACAGAGGATATTGGTTCTTCTTCCATGATGGCAATAAACACCCATTCACTTCCAGATTTGTTTCCTGTCTCTAATTTATCATTTGTTACTCCTTCATTATCATCTTCTTCATGGACATAGTAACAATTCTTTTGGAACCTTGATCTGTTAGGATTTTGCCTTGAAAATCTTTCTGGACATTTTGAGGCAAAATGACCAATCTTATTGCAGTTAAAACACTTAAAAGGCAATTTTCCTTCATACTTACCAGATCCTCTTGGCAGTCTCTTGGCAATGAGGGCTTCAAGTTGAGTAGTTTCTACTTGTTCTTCTTCCAGGTCTTTTCTTGCTTTTTCATACTGTTGGTTTTTTCCCAGACTGGATGCTTACTCGCAGATTTCCCTACAAGGTAGCCATCAATGATCAACAGGATCTCTGGGCCAGGGGCCAACAGTGTAGGAGATAGACTCTATATTTTATCTCCTCTTCTTCTTCAGGCTCTACAAAACCTAGGGGGGTATTCCCTACTCAACATTCATGAGGATATGCATATAAAGGTTGGGATGCTGACAGAAAGCAGATAAGTCCTCCTGTAAGTAGACCAAAACTGTAAGATAAGAGCAAAGGGGCTAGCTTTGGGCCTATTTGCAGTTGTAGACAGAGGACTTGGATCCTAAAACTAATTCTACTATCCTAATGGTTGTTTTGGAGTTTTGATTTTGATTTTATATTTGGATGCAAAGCTAGACATGGTATATAACACCAACACAAAGCAAGATTGGTGCCTATCCAGGGCTTGGAGTCAGTAGACATACACCTGTGAATGATATGTATGAACAACTAAAACTGAATTTCAAGGGGATACATATGATACCTGCCTTACAGATATCTCCCAATACAAAGTGTTAAGCTATCTATACTTATGGCATCCCTATTGCAGTATATCCTTCCCAATATTCAATCTGAGAACAATTTAATCTACCCCTTGAGCAGAAGTTAAGAGATCAAACATTCAACACAGGAATTCTATGTTCTAGAATCTTAGACATTCCTTAAATACCTGGACTCGGAAGAAAGATACATGCAACACTGGAGATAGAATTAGCATAACACATGCAAACATAGCATTACTCATATAGGATTAACCATGAAATTAGTGGATTCATGCAAAAACATACAACAAGAGATACATAAACTCACAAGTTTTGCTGCACAGAGCAACCAAATCAGCTGTATTGCATTACAGAGCCAAAAATGTTCAACTTTCAACAACAACCAAAATGGTAACACAGTCTACCTATATCAGCCAGAAAGTGTACCTCTAGCAATTAATTATATGGCTTATGACAAAAATCCGCCAGATATAGTCGATGAGAAATGGCGCTCATAAGCCATCAATGTAGTAGGTAGGAGAAACCTCGAGCTTTGCGCTGCCAACTGGAAGTCCTCATGCCAAAGATCAGGTACATGACTGTTCAACAACTCGCCCATGCCTCAGCACTGTTGCCATTGATGGCTTAACTACCCGCAACCACCAAGAAAACCATAGCGCTCAAAGAAGAATTTCCTGCCAAAACGTGCTTCACCACAGGTCCAAAATAATACAGGGAGATTAATCCCACATGCATGCCACGGAGACTCCCTTAGCAGTTTAAAAGCATAGTCACTTGCATACCAAGTGTCGAGTGCTTTTGCCACGCTCGACGCATGTTCCTCGGCCAAAAGCCCATCGCCAAGACTACCACCATCGGCCAAGCCCACAAATCTCCTACCGACCTCATGTGTTATGCCGATGAAGCCATCGCAATCCCCTGTCGGCCAGACTACTACCATCGGCCAACCCAAAAGCTTCCCCACCGATAGGCAAAAGTCACGCCGATGCTTATTTCACACCCCCTCCGTTGGTATGACCAAAGCCATCAGCGAACAACAAAATGCCTATGCTGATAGAGCTAGTCACCCTGATATACACATCCTTCGCCATCAGCCAGACCAACGCCATCAGCCTAGCATGAAACTCCTTCGCCGACATAACAACTCCCACTGATAGACATCCATCAGCCAAACAAATGCCATCGGGCTAACACCTGCCCACTCACCTGATAGTCTACGTCGTGCCAATGGCACATCAAAACCCTCGTCAGCATGACTAACTCCGTCGGGTTAGCCAAAAACTCATCCACTGATAGCTCATGTCACACCAAAAGCACCTCCTTCGGCCAGACCTAGCACGAAGTCTTCCTGATGGCTAAACTCCTCGCTCCCATCGGCCAGACACACATCGTCGGAGCAACTGAAAAAAAACACTAGCCGATACTCCATGTCATATCGACAAAGGCTCAAAACATACTTTGTCGGGGAGACCTGCACCATTGTCACCCCGACATGTCAAACACTAATATCACCGTCAGCTAGACCTTCAATTGTCGGCCCAACATGAATTCCCTCGCTGATGATACCGCTCACTCCGATAAGACCAAAATCATAAAGCTTTGAACCATTGAACCTTGAACCGTTGAACATTGAAGAAAAGGGTTCAAGCGGGTGGTTCAACATGGTGGTTCAACCATACCGATTGGATCACATAGATGAGAAAAGGATTCACTCACAGAAAATAAGGAACCAAAGCCCCTGAACCGTTGAACCACGAACCATTGAACCTTTGAACCTTGAAGAAAAGGGTTCAAGTTCAAATTGAAAGTTCAAAGACACAATCGGAGCACTCAAGAAAACTTTCGCCGATACGCCAAGCTCTTGCCGATGGACAAGAAGACATAGGGTTTAGATGAAGAAACCCTCCAACATGCAAGATCAAACTCTAGGCCAAAATGGGTACCAACACTGGCTTTGTCTGGGGACGTGCAGGTGCAAAACTGCAACGAGAACCAGATCTCTGGAATGCAGACCAGTCCTTATCCATTGGGCATAGAGTCATAAAACTACACTGACCTGCATCATAGATCACATTTTAAAACATCACTTTGGAGGCCCCGGGCAGCCAAAAAGGAAGAACCATAATTTTTTCAAGTTAAATGCCTGATTCCAAATTGAATAATCCCAACCATAGCTGAAAAGATTGGCATAATCTACCCACAAGGTCATTTGCTCAATTAGATATTCCACCACTTTTGAAAGCTTGCCACTATCATTTTCAACTGTCATTTTGGATTTCAAAATTATACATATAACCATACACATAATATTCTTCAACATTAGGTAACACATGTATGTTATATCCCTCAGACAGTACATCATACTGCTCTTGGTAGTCTGCATCATTTATCTGGCTGCCGCACACCATCAGGCACTCATCCAGCTAATCCAAAAACTCAAAATAGTCAAAAAATATGAGACCCCTAATATCTATTGATGTTGAAAACAAACCCTAATCCACACACCCAATGTTGCACATGTCTAAATCAGGTGATGATGAACATACATTATTCACAGTTTGTAAATCAGCATCATCAACTTCAAACAAAGGGTTAACCCTGCACCAATGAAGGTCATGACTCACAACAATAAATGCATCCAGAGGCCCATCATAAAGGGGATTAACACTCACTGCAAAGGCCTCTGCTTCTTCTTCATGACACTCCAATTCTTCTTCATTACTATCAGATCCAGAGTCATAAGGAGAACAAAGCTAGTCCATGAATTGATCATGGATATCATTTTTATCATCTGATTGCCCCATATACAAGATTTCTGCTGTTTCAATGTACTCTAAAGTTGAACTATTTGTATCATTTTCCAGCCCTCTAATACTTCCTGATGAAACTAATACTGACTGTTGATCCACATGATCATAAATTTGTACAACTGGATCATTTAAACACGAATATTCTTTGATAGGAGCTGGCATGTAAATACTACTTGAAAAACCATTGTTTTCAACTTCATTTACTGGGCAAATTAGGACATCCTCCTCTATAATAGAAACATCATCAACTTGGAATGATGCAAAAACTGGGATAGCAGGGGTGTGATTACTTTGACATTCATTGTCAACATCTGAATTAAAACTTTCATTAACATTGGGGGCTACAGGACAACAAATTTTTTTAGAAAAATAACCCTTTTGTATTCCATACCTCCAATTGTTTTCAATATCTATTGCAAACTGATGTGCTTGATGCAATGTGGTGGGCTCCTTGTCTCTCAATCTATAACTCATTTTTTTGTCAAATGCTCCCAAATAGATGACTAAGCACAGTGCATCATTAGGTCTCATGCATTCTGGAATTCTATTCAATGCCCTCATAAATCTAAGGTTAAAGGCTAGGATCAACTCATCTTCTTCAATGTGGATATACATAAAGTCACTAATAACTGCATATTCAGAGATTCTTTCACCATATTGTACTAGAAATGCAGATTTAAAACCATGCCAAGAGCTGACAGAGTGAGCTGGAAGGTAGGAAAACCAGTCCCTTGCATCTTAATCTAGAGATTGAACAAATAATCTCATAACCACATCCTCATGGTCAATCTCAAAGTCATCTATAACATTTATAAACTGCTACAAGTGTCTCTTAGCTGATTCATCCTTTGCACCACTAAATTTGGGCAAATACTTTTTGATTTTAGGTGGAAAAGCATTTGGGTAGCCACAAATGCCACCGAAATTTATGGGCTTATATCTATCTATGTTGAAGCCTCTTTTATTACATGGTTGGTACTGACTACTATACATTTTTGCATTTGACACCTCACAAGGGTGCATGGGTTGACAATACATCTTTTTATGCTTTTGCAACCCTCTTCTCTACTCAGATTTTCAATCACAATATGACCTTAGGCCCTTAAAATACAAACTGCTATTTCAACTGCCTAAAGTCCTCTATATGAGTCTTTTAAACAACATTGCATGCCCTTTTAAAATATAGAGTAGGTTCTAACAAAAGCATGCAAGCTCTGTTTTCACCAATGTTTCCCTTTTAACCAGTGCTATTTCACCAAATAGGGAACTTTTCAAAAACTTGAAATACCTGGATATGTTGCAGCAGCTGATAGATTCATTCAACAGAGTCGCCACCTCCTTGGCAGAGGAATGAACTTCAAATAGGCTGAAGCTGAAAATTAATTTCTTTCTTTTTGGCTCATCCACTAGCAGAGCCACAGATAAAACTTTTTCTTTTGCTGCAACAAGGCACCTCCAGGTTTGATTCTTCAATTTCTTAGACTCAAGCTTCGCAGATATGACATTGTCTCCCCAGCAGAGTCACCAATTTTCTGTTGCGACTCGATGGGCCACAAATATTTCACCAGGGAGGACAAAAAATAACAATTTTCAAATCACTGCCCATTAGAGTCACCAATTTTTGTTGGTTTTTTCCCAGACTAGATGCTTACTCCCAGATTTCCCTACAAGGTAGCCATCAATGATCAACAGGATCTCTGGGCCAGGGGCCAACAGTGTAGGAGATAGACTCTATATTTTATCTCCTCTTCTTCTTCAGGCTCTGCAAAACCTAGGGGGGTATTCCCTACTCAACATCCATGAGGATATGCATATAAAGGCTGGGATGTTGACAGAAAGCAAATAAGTCCTCCTGTAAGTAGACCAAAACTATAAGATAAGAGCAAAGGGGCTAGCTTTGGGCCTATTTGCAGTTGTAGACAGAGGACTTGGATCCTAAAACTAATTCTACTGTCCTAATGGTTGTTTTGGAGTTTTGATTTTGATTTTATATTTGGATGCAAAGCTGGACATGGTATATAACACCAACACAAAGCAAGATTGGTGCCTATCCAGGGCCTGGAGTCAGTAGACATACACCTGTGAATGATATGTATGAACAACTAAAACTGGATTTCAGGGGGATACATATGATACCTGCCTTACAGATATCTCCCAATACAAAGTGTTAAGCTATCTATACTTATGGCATCCCTATTGCAGTATATCCTTCCCAATATTCAATCTGAGAACAATTTAATCTACCCCTTGAGCAGAAGTTAAGAGATCAAACATTCAACATAGGAATTCTATGTTCTAGAATCTTAGACATTCCTTAAATACCTGGACTCAGAAGAAAGATACATGCAACACTAGAGATAGAATTAGCATAACACATGCAAACATAGCATTACTCATATAGGATTAACCATGAAATCAGTGGATTCATGAAAAACATACAACAGAAGATACATAAACTCACAATTTTTGCTGCACAGAGCAACCAAATCAGCTGTATTACATTGCAGAGCCAAAATTGTTCAAATTTCAATAACAACCAAAATGGTAACACAGTCTACCTATATCGGCCAGAAAGTGTACCTCTAGCAATTAATTACATGGCTTATGACAAAAATCCGCTAGATACAGTCGATGAGAAATGGCGCTCATAAGCCATCAATGTAGTAGGTAGGAGAAACCTTGAGCCCTACGCTGCCAACTGGAAGTCCTCATGCCAAAGATCGGGTACATGACTGTTCAACAACTTGCCCATGCCTCAGCACTGTTGCCATTGATGGCTCAACTACCCGCAACCACCAAGAAAACCATCGTAGCACTTAAAGAAGAATTTCCTGCCAAAACGTGCTTCATTGCAGGTCCAAAATAATACAGGGAGATTAATCCCACATGCATGCCACGGAGACTCCCTCAGTAGTTTAAAAGCATAGTCACTTGCATACCAAGTGTCGAGCGCTTTTGCCACGCTCGACGCATGTTCCTCGGCCAAAAGCCCATCGCCAAGACTACCACCATCAGCCAAGCCTACAAATCTCCTTCCGACCTCACGTGTTACGCCGATGAAGCCATTGCAATCCCCTGTCGGCCAAACTACTACCATCGGCCAACCCAAAAGCTTCCCCACCGATAGGTAAAAGTCACACCGATAGAGCTAGTCACCCCGATATACATATCCTTCGCCATCGGTCAAACCAATGCCGTCGGCCTAGCTGAAACTCCTTCGCCGACATAACAACTCCCGCCGATAGACATCCATCTGCCAAACAAATGCCATCGGGCTAACACTTGCCCGCTCACCCGATAGTCTATGTCGTGCCGATGGCACATCAAAACCCTTGTCGGCATGACTAACTCTGTCGGGTTAGCCAAAAACTCATCCACCGATAGCTCATGTCACACCGAAAGCACCTCCTTCTGCCAGACCTAGCACGAAGTCTTCCCGATGGCCAAACTCCTCGCTCCCATCGGCCAGACACACATCGTCAGAGCAACTAAAAAAAACACTGGCCGATACTCCATGTCACATCGACGAAGGCTCAAAACATACTCCGTCGGGGAGACTTGCACCATTGTCACCCCGACATGTCGAACACTAATATCACCGTTGGCTAGACCTTCAATTGTCGGCCCAACATGAATTTCCCTCGCCGTTGATACCGCTCACTCCGATAAGACCAAAATCATAAAGCTTTGAACCATTGAACCTTGAACCGTTGAACCTTGAAGAAAAGGGTTCAAGCGGGTGGTTCAACGCGGTGGTTCAACCATACTGATTGGATCACATAGATGAGCAAAAGATTCACTTACGGAAAATAAGGAACCAAAGCCCTTGAACCATTGAACCACGAACCATTGAACCTTTGAACCTTGAAGAAAAGGGTTCAAGTTCAAACTGAAAGTTTAAAGACACAATCAGAGCACTCAAGAAAACTTTCGCCGATACGCCAAGCTCTTGCCGATGGACAAGAAGACTTAGGGTTTAGATGAAGAAACCCTCCAACATGCAAGATCAAACTCCAGGCCAAAATGGGTACCAACACATACCATGACAGTTTCCTTGATGAGTTCTCTCCCAGATCAAACCTTTAATTACCTTTTACAGAGGCACTGGATTTGAATGCAGATTCAGTCTTGGGGGGATCATCTCCAAACTTGGTCATTTCAAATGCAGCCAATTTTCTAGCCAATTGATCTCTTGTGACAGTTGTATGTGCTCTGAATTCATCAATGGCAACAACCTTGATTTTGTAAGAAGCAAGAAGGGATCTGAGAATCTTGCCAACAATCTCAGTTTCATCCAAGACTCCACCAGCATTTCTAATTCCACAAACAAGCTCATTTACTCTTGGCATAAAAGTAGTAATATTTTTATCATCTCTCATCTTCAGGTTTTCAAATTTCCCTTTAAGACTCTATAACCTTGCACATTTAACATACTGATCTCCTTCATGCAAAAGTTCCAATTTTTTCCAAATCTCAAAAGCAATTGGTAGGTCAATAACATTTGAGAGCTCTGTATTAGATAATGCACTTAGAAGAGCTTCTATAGTCCACAGATTGTTTTCAGCATCTGTGATTTCATTTACAGCTTTTGGACCACCCTGTGGAGATACATACTGTGTTGTAACCATGGTCCAGTATGCCGAACCCATGCATTGCAAGTGACACTTCATGCGACCTTTCCATAGATTAAAATTTGTTCCATCAAACTTTAGGCTATCCTTCTTGTAAGATGATATCCTGGATCTCCTCAAGTGGTTAAGCTCCTTTTAGAGGAACTTGGCTCTGATACCAATTGTTAGACTTGGGGCACACAACTGAGAGGGGGGGTGAATCAGTTGTCCAAAAATTTCTCTAATTTCTTACTTAAATCTTCTTAGCAATTAGTAGTATATCAATCATGAAACATAATGTAATTAAACAACAAGCAAAAACTCATCAACACATAAGACACCAAGATTTTGACGTGGAAAACCCGGTTAAGGGAAAAACCATGGGGTGATTAACCCAAGATTGTATTCTCTGTTAGAAGAATAGAAAGAACAAATGGCACATGCCAATTAGGGCTCACTTCATGAGCACACTACTCACAAGAGGCTCACTGCCTACAAGAGACACACTGTCTACAAAGTAACAAGCATTACAAACTTGAACTAGAGAATAGCATCTTTACCATGCTTGGATCAGTTCCATTTCGGCCCAAAACTTCTGCTCTTCCTTTTGCTCTCTTCTTCGCTACCACACTCTCATCTCCACAAGACACCCTTTGGAATGACTTCACAATCCCTTATTTATACAAGGCATCGACTTAGGAACAATCATCTAAGTCGGCAAACACCTACAAGAACATCCGTAAGACATGTAATACATCTGGTCGGCCAGTCTCAGGAAGAACACCAACATCCGGTGGTTATTCTTCAAAAACAAACTTTAACTTCAATGCGGACCACCAACATGAACTGGACACGATCCACAGATCACCACAAGCTTTCCTAAATCACCAAGAACATCCACACTTCATCTGCTTACTGGAATTCTTCTCTCCATCTGGAAACTCAAGAACACAGTCTGTCATCACTGTCACAAAGGAATAGGTTCTTCTAGACCTTCAAACCATGAACCAATCTGCTTGACACTTCACAAAGACATCCTCAACACTTCCTAAAATCTACAAAATGGGATAATGCATTTCTGAATCTCATCGGACCTATCTGTGTCACTTTGTCACCTCTGAACACCTACCGGAACCGGTTCTACTTGAGAGACCATAACTTCTTTAGATCTTCATGCGGACCTTTGAAAACTTGACTGGAGCATCTCAAGACTTATATCTACAAACCCTTTAAATCGTATCCTCTGATCCTCAACCTATCTTGGACTTTTACCTTGTTGTCATCACTATTCTTCACTGTTCCTGATTGAGACTAATTTTCTTAATATCCTCAGCACACAGCTCATCCAATCCTTCTCATTAATGCAACATGAGTATGTTGACATCAATGACAACACCGGTTAGACCCATACTTGCAATAGTTTACATATAACATATTGATGAAACACTTCCCTAATAATAGGAACAAACTCACTTACCCACCTGAATAGATTATTGATGCAACTACCTGGAAGTGGATAAATGGGTTAGCCCCACTTATTTGGATGTTCAACTTCATGCTCAGTCGTGAGCATGACAAGTGGTGACTCTTCATGGTCTATCTCTAGCTGGGCTAGATGCTTGATAGGACATCCCCTTGAAATGATATGCAAAGCAACAAAGCTGATCACATGCCTTTGTTTTGGTTGTTCCTCTTCTTGCTGGTCTAAATGCTCTGGCTCCTATGGTTCAATTGAAAAATGGTTGCCTCCACCTTGTGATCATGTTGCTTAGTGAGGCCATTTGAAATAGAATTTATAAAGAAGCCCTGAACTTGCTCAATAGAGAAATCTCCTTTAGGAGATGGCATTTTGATGTCATATCTTGAGAAGAAAAGATCTATCTTATCCTAAAAGAGGTCTTCAAGCTCCTTAAAGCATGCATTTATGAGAAGATTCACCTTGACCTCATGGTTTTCTAAATTAGGCTAAAAAAATGAGCCCTGCACATGCTTAATGGTGAAATCTCCTCCACCAAGAAGCTGATATCCCTATTGAATAATCAAGAACAAATCTTCAATTTGTTCTTTCCCATGCTTGATCTCTACATCGTTATCTTCTATGAAAGGTGGGAGCTCCTCAAACACGTCTGTGCTATCCTCAAACACGTCTGTGCTATCAACCTCTGCCTTTTCCAATATAGAGTTGCATGTATGCTCCTTTTCGTGAGATGGAACCTCATTGTTATGTCTGACCTCACATGCTAGCAACCTACCATCATTTTTAATGTCCTTATGCTTCTCCAGAACTGTAGCCAATGTGGACATTTGCATGCCTTCTTCATCTTCAATGTAGTTGGGCAGTTCATGAAACAAGGTAGCATCATCCACTTTTGGAGCTATTGGAGCATTCTCCTCCACCATGCCCTCATCATTCGAATGCAACTCCACTGCATTTTGTTTGAGCTACCTCTGCAAGTAGACCTTTTCAACATGCTTCTTCTGCATTAGGGTTTCATTCATCTTTTTCAAAGCATGGGAAAACTCCTCAAATGAGCCAAAGTCAAGAGGCCTCAACCCTACACTAGGATCATCACTAACCTTATGCTTGGTGCACTACTGCTCTATTAGATCTGACTTAACCTTATCTTGTAGCAGGTCTGAATTTTTAGTTTTAATAATTCATGAGGGTTGATTATTTGCAAGTGGCTCTTTTCTAGTTGCAGGTATCTCCTTCCTCAGTTCATCCCTCCAATTATCCTAATAAACAACAGGTCCACCTTTTAAAAGTCAAATAGTGTTAGGGAAAGAGGAATGACAGGGAATAGGGACTAGAAGGGCTCCCTGAGAGGGTCATTCCTAAGGAATAATAGGTTGGACTTGCATAGGAACAGACTCTCATGAAGGTTGAGGGCCTCTAAAACTTAGGATTTTAAAACTAAAAGGTGGTTCTGGAGGATCAGAGGTTTCCCCTGCCTCAAGCTTGGGATCTTGAATTTGGGGGTTATTTTGACTACAAGCTGAACTTGTGTAGAAGGGAGGAGTTGCTTGAAACTAGGAATGGAGGGGACTGACTGGGCCTCCCACCTCTTCATCTGGGTAAGCAATTGCCTTAATTGTTCTTCCTTAGCTGCAATCTCCAAAGCCAGGCTTTCTTGATAAGATCTTTCCTCCACCTCCAACTACTGCTGGTGAAGGAAGGCCTAATGAGCAAGCTCATTTTGCTGTCGTTTATACTCTATTTCTCCCTGAATTTCATTCCACTCCCACTGGAAACCTAGGAGTATCTCCACATCATCAACCTCATTTTTTATGATAAAATTAAAGTCCTCCTAAGGCTAACTATACCCTACTTGTCTGTTATATTATCTAGATGTTCTTTAATCTCTAGTAGAGCAAAGTAGTTCTTGTGAGGTTGATAATAGGCATTATTAGGCTGACATGGAGGCTAAGCAAGGGTGGGTGGGAGGCAAACATCATGAGGATGTTGATATTCTATAGCAGGTGTATAGGGCATAAAAATAGAGGCATTTTGGGCTTGAAATTGTTGATATGGGGGCATACAATTTTCATTATGGCTAGGTGGAGGGGAGTAGCCATAGTTTCCATAAAAATTTGACACTTTAGCACATCAAAATGCTAGATAATCATAGAAAATGTCTGAAACAAAGAAAAATAGGTTTGCATCTAGAGAAAATTAGATACATACCAAAAGAGAGTCAACAGGTGATTGCAGTGCTTCTGAAAGCAAGTGAGACCAGGAATATCACCAAAATCCTAATCCTTAAAGTTCTTTAAGCGCTTGAACTAGCTGCACCAGTAGGTTTGTCTAGCAGAGTCACTATGATGCTTGTAGAAGGCTGCCTCGAATGGCAAGATACACTAAAGAACACTCCAAATACTTCAATGGATGATAAATCTCATCAAACTGGTCCCACTAGGCATGCTAGAAACTATTATCGCTTGGAATTGCACCTTGTGTGATGTTTGTTCAGAATTTCAATGATACATGAGATTGGTCTCAAGGTGTGGGACCTTGCAGTCGAGACCAAACCTCTAGAGAAGGTTAGTTCCTATTTCTGAACTTAAGGTCCAGAGCAATTAACTAAACCTATGCCACTGATCACCAGGGAAAAGGGAAAGAAGGAGAAACTAAAATTAAAAGAGGTGATGCACCAGATTTAAGATATTAGCTAGGACTGACATAACACAACAATGGCCTCAAATGCTGATAGAGACTCACACATACTTATAGATTTAATAGAGGCTTGAATTAGAAGATTGTAACTAACAGAGGGACCACTTTATCCACAGAATGAGGTATATATTTCAAGTAAACATAGAGCAAAAGCATAAGAGAGTCAAAATATCAATGATTATATTGATCATGAAGGCTAAATAGCCATTAAAAAAGAAAGATACTATTTTACAGAGAGGTAGACATAAAATAACCATCTAATTTTATTGGTGAACCACTATCAGAGACATCAAAGGCTCAACTTTGAGAAAAATGCATCAGATCCGATTGGTTCTTGTACATGCATTACAAGGTTTGTAATAACAAATTACCCAACCCATATAATAGCCCAGAAGAACAGCTAACCAGCCCAAAATACATCTCTTAGACATGCATATATAGCTTTTACAAATCACTTTAGCAGTCATGGACATGGAAAGAGTAGTCAACAAGGAAAACTATCACCCATATTGCAATAAATTCACTTTTGTGTCCTTGAAGCGCACCCACATGGCTCTACCCATGAAATCCGTTGAAGAATATTGTCCGCCCATGCCTTGGGTACAAGAAATTCAATGCAAAGGATCTAAAGTGGCATTGGGGGTGAGAAATCCATTTCCCACAAACAATCAGGTTCTGAAGAAGCATTAATGGTGGCCAGGAGGGTTGATGAACAGTCCCATCGTGATCTTTGAATGGTAGAAAGAGTCCTGAAGGCAAACAAGTTGGGCCCTAACTAATCAGGCTTCCTCTTATTGGTCTTCCACCGATCAGCCTTTGTAAGGTGAAGGAGGATACCCCAACCTCCAAAGTTTTAAAGAAGGAAAAGGGAAAATGTCGGGCTTCGAAGATCGGGCCTTCACCGTGTATCGTGCTCTTGAAAAGAAGAAGCGCTCGATCCCCACTTCCGCAATACTTAGAAAGGAATTATGAAAGTTGTCGAGGATCAGGCCTTGGGCCTTCTGTCTTTCGCCTGCCCATAGAAAAGGGGAAGGAGACCCCACCTGCCAAAGTTTGAAACACTTAGATAGATTTATGAGCCTGACAGACTTCAACCATGTGTCAATAGTTTGCATCAACATGCCCCTCATTGGGTCCCACCTAACTGACATTGTGATTATGTGCTCCACAAAATCTTTAATTGACCATGTACATGTGGCAGCCTATCGCAACAACATAGAGATGACTTGGCTCTAACAACTATCCCCTGTGCTGATGCGCTATTGATCAGAACTTAGAGCTTGGACCTCCCGTCTTATGCCTTCCAAAAGAAAGAAGAGGGAAGAAGGAACTCCCAACCTCCGCCACTTGAATAACTTAGAACAATTTGAAACTCATTGGGCCTCAGAAGTTAGACCCTCCATCCATTATTTGTCCAAAAGGAGAAGGAGGAAGACAAATCTTTCGACCCCCAGTGCCTGAAACACTTGGATGGATTTCCAAGGGAAATAAAGTGGACTTTGGCACTAGGAAGAATGTCATGATGAAGAGAACTTTGAACTCTAAAACTATGAAAAGGTAGAAAATACAAGGAAACACTTACAATTTTTGGACTTAGCCATTTTTTGGGGGGGTTTTTCCTTGCACTTCAAAAGCGAAACACTTGGAAACCTCATGGATCTTAGGCTATTTGGCCTGAAGGCAAAATAGGACAATAGTTAGCATTAGCCCTTAGTTTGGCTAGGCCTTGACCTCTAACCAACTTGGTAATCTGCACCTCCATGTCATATTTTTGGATCTTATTGATCCATCTACATCTCTTACCTAAGGCTTCTTGTCTGATGAATATGTCCTTTATTGCTCTATGTGGCACATAAGCAATAATTTTTGCACCCATAAAATATGACCTAAAATTCTTAACAACCTTAACAAGAGCATATACATGTTTTTCCATGATTGAATACTTCAGTTCTGTATCTTGTAAGGACTTGTTAAAGAATGTAATAGGCCTCTCATATCCATCCTTATGTTTCTAAAGTAGAATAGCAGCAATGGTATAAAATGATACAAAGGAAAACAACTAGAAAGGACTAGAATAGTCCATACTTACTAAGGCTGGTGCATCTTTGAGAGATTCCTTTATTTCACTAAATTCTTCAGCTAGTTCCTTGCTCCATGTGATTGATTGACCTTTCTTTAGCATCTTGGATATGGCTTTAGTCTTTTCAGCAAAGTTGGGGATATTGGGACCAATATTTCTTGGCCCCCAACTTGCAAATATTTATGAAAGTATGTCTCTAGTCCTCTTGTGTCTTGCTTGATTCACATCCCTCAAAAAACTCTAAAAATACCTAAGTTCTGTCCTATTCTTGGCCCTTTTAGGCTTCATTGAATCTTGTTGACAAGTTTAATGGTTCTTAAACTCGTTGAAATTGTGACAAGGTTCCATGGTTTAACACTTCACTGAAATTGTGACAAAGAGGACATGAGAAGGGGGTGTTGGCAATTTTAATAGTTCATGAACTTGCATAAATGCCATTGTGGTTCAAAACTTCAACTAGGTGCCAAAACATTGACAAGTTCAGTGGTTCAATGGTGCTCCAAAATGCTGACAAGATGAAGGAAAATATCAGAGCTTTCAGAGGTTCAAGAACATCTTGAACCTACGATAAGGTTCAATGGTTCAGTGGAGCATCAATTCACCAACAAAGAACAAAAGAAAAGAAAGAAAAGAAGGTGAAGAAAAAGAGGTGTCTTTTTTGCAAGTGTAGAGGTTCTTGAACTCACCGAAATGGTGATGAAGTTCAATATGTCATCATATCATTGAAAATGCTGACAAGGTGCAAAGATTCGATGGTTCATTGGTTTTTCAACATGCTAAAATGCCAGCAGAGGATGGTAGAAACAAAAAATAAAATAAATATAAATGGCTCATCAATGAGTTCAAAGGTTCTTGAACTTGACGATTCATTGACAAGAGGTCCAATGAAGCCTCGGATCACCAACAAGGTGAAAATGAATATTTTTAATGCATTTTTAACATGTTTTTTCATGGGTTCCTAGTTCAAATGACTATATACCTCCAAAAAATGCCATCAATGCCTATATTGAATGAATTGGAGGTAGGTGAGGATTTGTTGGGGTTGAATGCAGTAGGTACAATGGTAGGTGGAATGCTGAAATTGGTTTCCCACCCAAACAACAAGAGTGAAATTATAATGCTATATATTCAAGAAATAGGATGTATTTGTTGGTTGGTCTTTGAATCAATTTATAGATGCTTGTAGGTGCTGAGTTTTCTTTAGGGTTTCAATTCATGCTCATCTAGTTCTTCAGAAAGGCATTGTTTTGTTAAAACTCCTAGCTAGAAATAATGTAAAGGGATGTTATCAGTAGAATGTTGCCATAATTGTGTATATATTTATAGAGGAACTTGTAACATCAATTTAAGGTTTCTTCTTACCACACTTGTTGGTGTGGTTGTAATGTAGATTTGATAAGTGTCACGACACTTTAATTCATTGCAAGCTTTTGTAATGGTCATTCCTTCTTTGCACATGGATTTATGCAGTATGATCTAGATTATTAAGTATGTTCTACTATTTGATGTTCCCTCATTTGATGTATCCATATGCTTAGATCTTTTTCTATATGCTTCACTTTATTTCTCTTTCTTTGGTAAATTGTAACTTTATTACCCAATGGATAGGCATAGTTCTTGGTGGTTCTTGATCAATCATGCTTCTTAAAATGAAAGTCCTTTCATTCAAAAGTTTAGTTTAGTTTAGGCCCCTATCCTGCCCTCATCCAAAATCCATTTTCATTACTTGTGTTATATCTTAGGAGAGTTGGTGTCAGATAGATAATGCGAAGACTATAATGATGTGGATACAAGCTATAAGTGTGTATGAAAGGTTAAAGTGAATCATCTTTGGTGATTGAAGTTGATTATCTTTTGGGTGCACTTATATGCTTGTATATTATTTGCTATTAATGAGTTCTTGTGTGCTTATTCCTAACTACCATTAGGGCATGGTAGTTAGAGCTATGTTCCAATTTTGATCATATGTTGTGACCTTAAGGGAATACCTCCTAGGTTTTGTAGATCCTAAAGAAGAAGAGGATCAGCCCTAATCCTATGCATTGACCTTTAACTAGCCTCTTTATTAGTGTATCATTCCCCTTTCTTGAGATATCTTGTTCCCCTTGTCTCATCCTTGCTTATGGTGCTAGAAGAAAGGGCCTAGGTACGATTTTGGTACCCAATAGTTAGAAACTTTGCTAGGGACTTAATATAGAGTTTTGTCTTGTCCTGGGTTTAGAACAAATTAAAGAATCTGTTGGTTGGAGAGCCATAAATGTTTTGGCCTTGGTGATTCTACATGCTCGAAGGATTTCCTCATCATATGAGGTGATGACTCTGCAATGCTCTTTAGTGTTTCTATTGTTGTTGATGCTCGCTAGTGGTGCAACAAGTTTAATTCATCTAGTGTAACAATAGGTCAAGGTATTTTCTTGTTTCTTCTTTCCTCCCTTGAAGCAAGAGTTGTGCAAAGAAATATTTTTGGAAGAATAATGTAGTTCTATTTTGGCATGATGTATGTTGTATAGTTATGGATCATTGGTTTAAGAGATGCAAAAATCTAAACATTCATTGGATGTGTTAGTGCCCATATTTTCCAACCCTAAATTTATAAGAAAAGTCTATGTTTGCATCCCTCTTGTGCTCAAAATGCACCTTGGTGTCTACTTGTTTCCCCCTTTCACGTTGATGTCTTTCCCAACTTGATGAAATGTCAAAATTTGTCTAAGTGTTAAACTTTTCAAGATGTTCATAGGTTCACAAACCTGTCGAAAACCTGAAAGACTTTGTGTTTTGACCTAGAAGTTTGTGAACTAGTGTACCTACCAAAAGTTTTACAGGTTTTTAGTTCATTCAAAGGCTCGAAGGAAAAATAGCAAATGTTGGAAGCTTTACTTCTTCGACTTTTTAGGTGCTTTGAGAACTTGTAAACTACATAAAAAAGTTCATTGGTTCGTGATTTCCATGAAATTCCAAAAGAGAACAAGGTGGAGAATGAGAAAGAAAGTGGATTTTGACAAATTTGCAAGTTTATGAACTCACCAAAAAGCCAAAGAAGGTTCGTCAATTTCTAAAATACTTAAAAAGCCAAAGTGGGAATGATGAAACAAGTGTTTCAGTAGGTTTGTGAGTTTGCAAAATTGTTGAAACATTGAAAAAGGATCAAGAAACAAATGTTTTGGTGAGTTTGTGAGTTTATGAACTCACCAAAGCACCATGAAAATAGAAGAGAGAAGAAAAGAAGACAAACATTTTAGCAAGTTCATGAGTTCGTAAACTCGCTAAAATATCAAAAGACAAAAATGAGAAAAAAAAGAAATAGGCCTTTCGACTGGTTTGTGAGTATTCAAACTCGCCAAACTGCTGAAAGGTAACAAAAAGCTAGGGAAGGTTTTAAATTTTCAAATATGTTATAAAAGGAAAAGGCCACCAAAGAAAAAGTACCCTATCATAATGCAGTGCAAGCACACATTCAAATGCCCTAGCCACTTCAATGATTTCTAGGGATGAAATGAATGCAATAGGTGATCCTCAGCTACCTATTATACCTATGGGAAATCTAGGCCATCCATTTTGAGTGGGAAGATTGTAGATGCAGATGATCATTCAATGCAGAGTAGGGCACAACATCTGAAGGCTATAAAAACAAACGTTGTATTCATTTTTAAGACTTGGTCATTGAACCAATTTGTGATTGTATGTGCTGCAGCAAGTTCTAGGGTAATAAATGATGTAATGTCCATCTCTATAAATGATGTTGCAATCTTGTAAATCAAGGGAAAAGGTAGTCTAGCAGGTTTTTCTTGTATATGTTATGTCTCCATGATAGGCATGTAATATCTTAAGAGGGATTTCAAACCTAATTGCTATCTCTCACTTGCCATATTTGTTGGCAGGATTGTAACAAAAGTTGATTAATGTGTTGATAGACATTTTAATGCATTACAAAGCTTTTGTAATGGTCTTATTTTGTTGCATGTGGGATGTTATTGATTGGTTCTAGATAATTAAAAATGTATATCTATAGGTTTCCTTATTTCATCAATTTGTTTGAATGTGCAAACATGGTAACATTGCTGATTTGTAGACTTGTTCTTCATCCTCTTTGCAAGTTTGGACTCTATAGCCTAATGGAGTAGGCATCAATCTAATTGGTGAAGGACCAACAATCTTTAAATCATAAATCTCTACTTTTGTTAGCGATAGGAGTAGATTAGGTTCCACCATGCATATATGATTCAATGTTATAAACTATACCATATCTTGTGCAAACCTGAGATTCCACTCTTATCAGTTTGACAGTGTTGTCAGGAGGATAGAGATTGATGATAGTGCAACAACATATGATAGGAACATAGATGATGATAGCAGTATTTATATTGATTTGTGCTTAGATAGGTCAATTCATGGATTTGAAAGTGATGCTGACTATTTATTTGATCAACCCCCATTCTTTGTTCCTCTTGACAATGATCTTGATGGTGCTGAGGTAAGTAAGGAAGTTGAATTGCAACAACTCTACTTTTCATTTGATGTGATTCCTTTCTTTATTGAGCCTATGGATGATGCTCACATTTTCCTTGTTATAAATGAGATACATGAGTGTGAAGGTGTGAATGATATTGTTGTTGCTTCAGATCTAGAGGCTTTAATTAACCTTGGTGAATTTTTATACCTTGGTCTGGGACAACTATCTTATGATGATGTGATAGGCAAAATTTAAAATGCAAACATAAATGAAAGAAATCGAAATCAAATACAATTCACCTTTCCATTGCATAGACAAATTTGACTTCACTAATCATGCGTACTGAAGTGCACCCTACTCCAATCGATTGCTCTTTGCTCTTTGATTATTGTGGATTGTTCAGTTTGTCAACACAACCTTGTGATGAGGAGGATAGGATCTAGAGTGATTTCTACAGTGTAATGTTGTATGAAGATCAGAGAGGATTAGATGGTTTGGAGAATGTTTTATTTATAGATTTCCAATAGTGAAGATCAATGGTTGAGGATGATCTGAGAGATCAATGGCTATAAAATGGTTGAGAGGATGTGCACGAATGAGAGAGTGACAAGTGTCCTTGTCCTCTCATGCATAAGGGTAGTTAACATATCTAATTAAGGAGTTGACTGAATTGATTGATCAGATGACTAAATTGATTGGGTAGTTAACTAAATTGATTAGAGAGTTGACTAGATTGACTAACCTATTAACTGATTTGATTGATTTAGTTAACTAATTTGATTGATTAGTTATCTAAACTGATTGAGAGTGAATTATGGATGAGAGGGAATAATAGGAAATTAATTAAATAAATTATTTAATTTCATGCACATGGATAAATAAATAAAATATTGAATTTTATTTATTTTGAAGAAATGGAATATTAGCTTTAATTAAATAAATTATTTAAATTTATTTAATTAATGTGGAGGAAAATTGATTTAATTAAATAATCAAAATTATTTAATCAAATATGGAGGATAAATTGATTTAATTAAATAATCAGGATTATTTAATTAACATGGAGGACAAATTGATGGTGATCGATAGATGAACTTAATCAAATAATTAATAATTATTTAATTAATGAAGTATGATAGGTGAAAGCTTGATCCAGGAACAGGTCAATTTTCGGTGTTGAGATGGTGTTGAGAAGTAACATCATTTCAAAGAAGTTTAAAACATAGTGCTATGTTGGATAGAGGAAGATATTGGTTTAGAAGAACAATATAATTGGATTAGAAATGACGATGCCCCAGTCGGGTAGAAGTACCTAGTAAATTAATTAATAGGTTGAATGATGCCCCTTCGAGAGGATAGATGAATTGGAAGAATACGAGTGTGCTCTCACAATGAATGGATATGAAGAAAAGAGGAAGATAGAAGATGGAGAACAAAATAGATAAAAATGAAGAAGATAAAAGAATGGATGATAGAATGATGGATTTATGAATAGTTATGTTGCCTTGAGTAGAGCAATCCTATAGTTTGATATAGCACTAGACATTATACACCAAGGTATAAGTACTAGAGTGATGATGTGTCTTGTGCACCCAACATAATACAACCTTGTTGAGACATATGAGGAAGGATACTTAGAGCATTAAAGTCCTAATGCACAGAAGGTATGATATGAACTTAGATGCAAAGGATAATGCAAAAAGATATTCCAACATACACAAGATATGAATATTAACTATAAATATATGGATTTGATATAAATGCAAGATAAAAAAGATGACGTGCATAAGCAAGCAAGCATGCATGCACAAATGATACAAAAACAAACAAGGTATTACCCCTATCAAGCTATAAACCGATGATCGATTGATTGACTGATTGATTTGATGATGGTGGTGTTATCATTGTGGGGAATAATATATCCCTAGATCAGCACAAGGATGTGGGAATGATATATCCCATTGATGATTGATTGATGATGATTAATTGATTTCGTTTATGACAATATTAGGATCAAGACCTAAGAATGTGATTGGGTGATTTAGCTAGATTGGTTGACTAGATTGGTATGGATTACGGATGACTTGCAATTGGTTTATTGCTTGGATTTTTTGAATATGTGATTTTTTTTTTTGTATTTTTGAGATTTTTTGTATTGTTTTTTGAATATTTTTGAGATTTATTGATTATTTTTGGATATTTTTGATATTTTTTGGTTGTTTTTGGATATTTTTGTTTTATGGGATGGCATTGTATTGGAGTTTGGATAGCCTTGTTGCTAGATACCAATGACAAGGGAAAACCAAGTACAGATGCAAGGAGGAAAATGGGATGAGATAAGTGGACAAACGGATGGGTGATAACAAATGGGATGGAAGACACGATAATGTGATGGATAAAAAGGTAGGCGGTAGTGTGTGGGATGGATATATGCATCATAAGTGAGCTAGGACATGATCTCCAAAGACTATGTCATATAGGAACAACATGCCCCATTATAGGTAGTATGTTTAGGATTTTACATAACAAAATTTAAGACGAGAGGATAATTGGATTGGTTGGCTTAGGACGAAAGGATGATTGGATTGGTTGAAAAGGATGAGGTATATTGAGAGATTTTCTAAAGAATTTTTCAACATTTTGCCCCTATGTCTTTATCAAGATCAAAAGGAGGAAGGGAGGATGGATGGATAGATGGGATAGGTATGTGGGTATAATGGCTAAGGATGGTAGGATAGTATATGATACGATGAGGGAGATAGGAAGGAAATGATAGGCTGGATGAGACAACATGCCCCCAAGTGTAAGACACATAGATAATCAACCTACACATGACACCTGTTTGCCAAGTTTTCATCATGGTACTTATCCAAGGTGCCTGTTTACCAGGTTTTCACCTTTGGACGAAGGGATTTCTCTTTACTTTTTTTTTTTAATTTTTATTATTTTTTGCTTTGTATGCTTGGATGGAAAGGGTGGATATGGACAAGAAGGACTCAAGCATCTAGTTCCAAGAAAGGTGATGGTTCCAATTAAAGATGGATGACACACATGGACCATGTCAAATGTCATTATGCTCATAGATGTTGGTAAGGGATTGCATGAGAAGGAGGTGAAGTAGGTAGATAATAGATTATGATGTGGACTACATATGGAAGGATTATATAAGGATGGATGGGAGATAGTGGAATATGATGTGGATTATGGATGGAAGGATAGTGGATTATGATGTGGATATGAAAAAGCATGGACCATAGGGATATGATGGGTGAAATATGTAGGACAATGGATTAAATATGGGGAGATGGAGGTTTGTGGAAATTTTGTGGAATGGAAAGGAATCAATACCAATGGTTGCACATAGTGTGATAAACATTGAAGCTTTTGATTAGGAGGTGTAGGAAGTAATGGATGCATTTTCGGAGGGGATGCTCGATGTAGGAATTTAGGTACCCACATAGACTTAGGATTTTTATGATTTTTGCATTGGGATTTATGGGATGAAGGAATTTGGGATTTTTGGATGAAGTGAGATTTTTGGGATGACGGAACTTGAGATTTTTGGATGAAGTGAGATTTTTGGGATATTTGGGATGTGGATGCTTAATTTTACTTGATTTCTTTTTTCTTAGGGACCCAAACCATTTTATTTTTGAACTTTTCTTGTGAAAGTAAGGGCTTGGGTAGACTTTTGGATAGATTTTTCTTGGACTCTTTGCCTTGATGCCCTAAGGCATAAGTATTTTTAGGAGTTTTTCTTTATGGGTAGAGGCATCCAAAAATTTATTTGTGAATCCCATGGACTTGGTGGAAGCTTCATGTTTGGTTGATGTGTGCATTTGTTGATCATGATTAAAAATTTGAGGAGATTTATAGATGGAGGGAATAAAAGTGGATTTATGGATAAATGGATAAGGGGATTGGATGTTAGGGATATAAGATGTTGGGATAAGTGGAGGTAGAGTGGATGGAGGGATATTAGGAGTTGGAAGTCGTGGAGGTAAAGTGGATGGGGTAATATTAGGAGTTAGAAGTAGTGGAGGTAAAGTGGATGGAGGAAGGTGTATGGTCACATGCTTTTGGGATTTATAGGATAATGGGTGAGGAATGGCAAGATATGTTTTGGGGATATGATGGAAAGGAGTGGATTTAGAAGGTATGGAGGTAGTGCCAACATCTTGAGATTTCTTTTCTTGGGGAATATAACCAAGGCCATATGATTGTGGAGGGACTTTTACATGGATGGGTTCCAAAATACCTTGTTCATGAAGGCTTAAGCCTTTACCTTGATAGTTCATTTTCTAGAGTATGCGGTGAACAATGGGATTATGGGTGTTGTGGACACTAGATGCAAGCTCATTATTTGATGGGGAAGGTGAGGTGGTAGATAATGGTTGTTGCTATCCTAAGGAGGAACATTCATGGATGATGGTGGTAAGACCAAGAGTATATGATGGTGGATTTGAATTATGGTCAATTTCAAAGGACAAAGTATCAATAGGATCTTGATTATCATTATGCTCATTAAGATCCATGTTATTTGTTTGATCATCTATGTTTAATTGGGAGTCAAGTGTCTCATCAATGGAAGTGGGTGTTGTTAGATCATGTATAGGACTAGGTGGAGGATGGATAGGAGTAGTGGAGGTTTCTGTTGCAAGTGTGGGCCTAACAAGTGTTGTCATTGATGTCAACATACTCATGTTGCATTAATGAGAAGGATTGGATGAGCTGTGTGCTGAGGATATTGAGAAAATTAGTCTCAATCAGGAACAGTGAAGAACAATGATGACAAGAAGGTAAAAGTCCACAATAGGTTGAGGATCAGAGGATGCGGTTTAAAGGGTTTGTAGATATAAGTCTTGAGATGCTCCAGTCAAGTTTTCAAAGGTCCGCATGAAGATCTGAAGAAGTTATGGTTGCTCAAGTATAATCGGTTCCAGTAGGTGTTCAGAGGTGACAGGGTGTCACAAATAGGTCCAATGAGCTCCAGAAGTGCATCATCCCATTCTGTGGATTGGAGGGAGTATTGAGGAAGTCCTTGAGAAGTGTCAACTAGATTGGCTCATGGTTTGAAGGTTCGGAAGAGCCTGTTCATTTGTGACAGTGATGATAGACTGTGTTCTTGAAGCTCCAGATGAAGGAGAGAAGAATTCCAGTAAGCTGATAAAGTACAGATGTTCTTGGTGGCTCAAGAAAGGCTGTGGTGATCTTTGGATCATGTCTAGTTCATGTTGGTAGTCCACATTGAAGTTAGAGTTTGGATTTGATGAATAACCACTAGATGTTGGTGTACTTCCTGAGACTGGCCGACTGGATGTATTACACATCTTCCAGAGGATCTATAAGTGTTTGTTGACTTAGATGAGTGTTCCTAAGTCGATGCCTTGTATAAATAAAGGATTGTGAAGTCATTCCAAAGTTAGTGATGTGGAGATGAGAGTGTGGTAGCGAAGAAGAGAGCGAAAGACAGAGCAGAAGTTTTTGGGCTTTAATGGAACTGATTCAAGCATGGTGAAGATGTTATTCTCCAGTTCATGTATGTGATACTTATTTCTTTGTAGACAGTGTGTCTCTTGTAGGCAATGAGCGTCTTGTGAGTAGTGTGCTCAGGCAGTGAGCCCTAATTGGCATGTGCCATTTGTTATTTCTATTCTTCTAACAGAGAATACATTCTTGGGTTAATCACCCTGTGGTTTTTCCCTTAACTAGGTTTTCCACATCAAAATCTTGGTGTCTTATGTGTTGTTGAGTTTCTTCTTGTGATTTGAATGCATTATGTTTCATGTTTAATATACTGCTAATCACCAAGAAGTTTTAAGTGTGTAAATTAGAGAAAGTTTGGCACAACTGATTCACCCCCCCTTTCAGTTGTGTGCCCTAAATCTAACAATTGGTATCAGAGCCAAGTTCCTCTAAAAGGAGCTTAACCGCTTGAGGAGATCTAGGATGTCGTCCTACAAGAAGGATAGTCCGAAGTTTGATGGAACCAACTTTGCTCTTTAGAAAGGTCACATGAAATGTCACTTGTAGTGTATGGGAATGGCGTACTGGTCCATGGTTACAAAGGTGTATGTACCTCCACAGGGTGGTTCGACAACCCTAAATGAACTCACAGATGCTAAAAACAATCTGTAGACCAAAGAGGCTCTTCTAAGTGCTTTATTTGACTCAGAGCTCTCAAATGTTATTGACCTGCCAACTGCTTTTGAGATTTGGAATAAACTAGAACTTTTGCATGAAGGAGACTAGTATGTTAAATGTGCAAGGTTACAGAGTCTAAAAGGGAAATTTGAAAGGCTGAAAATGAGAGATGATGAAAATATTACTACTTTTATGCCAAGAGTAAATGAGCTGGTTTGTGGAATCAGAAATGTTGGTGGAGTCTTGGATGAAAATGAGATTGTTGGCAAAATCCTCAGATCCCTTCTCGTCTCTTACAAAATCAAGGTTGTTGCCATTGATGAATTCAAAGCCCATACAACTGTCACAAGAGACCAATTGGCTGGTAAACTGGCTGCATTTGAAATGACCGAGTTTGGAGATGATCCACCCAAGACTGAATCTGCATTGAAAGCCAGTGCCTCTGTGAAAGGTAAACAAAGATTTGATCCAGGAGAGAACTCATCAAGGCAACTGTCATGGTATGAAAAAGCAAGAAAAGACCTGGAAGAAGAAGAAGTAGAAACTGCTCAACTTGAAGCCCTCATTGCAAAGAGACTACTAAGAGGATCCGGTAAGTATGAAGGAAAATTGCCTTTCAAGTGTTTTAACTGCAATAAGATTGGTCATTTTGCCTCAAGATGTTCGGAAAGATTTTCAAAGCCAAATCCTAACAGAGCAAGGTTCCAAAAGAATTGTTACTATGTTCATGAAGAAGATGATAATGAAGGAGTAACAGATGATGAATTAGAGACAGGAAATAAATCCAGAAGTGAATGGGTGTTCATTGCCATCAAAGAAGAACCAATATCCTCTATATTTGTCAATCATAAAGTTGTAGAAAGAGCTTTGGCTGCCCAAGTTGAAGAAAAGGATGATTGGGTCATTGACAGTGGTTGCTCTCACCATATGACAGGTGACAAAAATAAGTTCATAGATTTGGAAAGGTATGAAGGAGGAGTGGTGAAGTTTGGTGATAATTCTGCTAGTAGAATCAGAGGAAGAGTAACTATTTCTTTTGATGGAAGAAACAAAACTGGTAATGTTCTATATGTTGAAGGCTTGAAGCACAATCTTCTCAGTGTTGGACAGTTGGTGGACAAAGGCTATGATCTCTGGTTCAAGGATGGAAAATGCAAAATCTTTGAAAGTTCTGAAACAGAGATTGCATCTGGTGCTCAAACTAAAGGTAATATCTTTCACTTGGTTGGTACTGGTAAAAGTTGCTTATTTGTTCAAGTTGATCAGAGTTGGTTATGTCATAGAAGGATGTTTCATGTGAATTTTGATAATATCATCAAGATAAGCAATACTTAGGCTGTAAGAGATCTTCCAAAATTGGTGAAACCTACTAACAGCTTGTGCAAGGAATGTCAGCTGGGGAAACAGAGTAGAGTCTCATTCAAAAGCAAGGATCAATCCTCCACCGAATTATTGGAATTAGTTCATACTGATCTATGTGGTCCAACAAGAATCAAGAGTATGCAAGGTGACAGATATTTCATGTTACTGATTGATGACCATTCCTGAATGATGTGGGTTACCTTTCTGAAAGAGAAATCAGAAGCTTTTGAGAAGTTCAAAATCTTCAAGGCTATGGTAGAGAATCAAACCGAATTGAAACTGAAATGTTTGAGGTCTGATAGAGGTGGTGAATTCACATCCAGTGATTTCATAGATTTTTGTGAGAAGCATGGCATAAAGAGACAGTTGTTTGCTCCTAGGACTCCACAGCAGAATGGAGTAGTAGAGAGAAAGAACCGAACCATCCAGGAAGCATCCAGGACAATGATGATGGAAGCAAATGTTCATCAGATGTTTTAGAGAGAAGCTGTCAGCATTGCAGTCTATACAATCAATCGAGTTCAAATCAGAAGCAATATTGGTAAGACTCCTTATGAACTTTGGTTTGGCATCACTCCTACTATAAGGTATTTCAGATTTTTTGGTAGCAAATGTTACATTAAAAGAGATGAAGATCTAGGAAAGTTTGATGCTATAAGTGATGAAGGAATTTTCTTAGGTTACTCCACTCAAAGCAAAGCATACTGGTGTTACAATAAGAGACTGAGAAAGATGATAGAAAGTACAAATGTGAAGGTTGATGAAGGAATTGAGAAACCTTCAAGGTTTTATGAATATGATGATGGTGATCAGAATGGTGTTCTGATTCAAGGAGCCCAAACCCCTTCTGGTACTCAGAATCAAACAGATCCTGTAATTTAGGGAGAAGAGATGAATCATAATGAGCCTGATCAAGAATTAGAAGTGCAGGAAACTCCCAAAGTTCCCAAGTATATAAAACTGAACCACTCTGAAGATCAGATCATAGGTGATAAAAGCAAAGGAGTTCTAACAAGAAGGAGAATTGCTCAAGATTTAGAAGAGTATTGTTTGATCTCTAAAATTGAACCTAAGATAGTGAATGAAGCTTGCAATGATGAAAACTGGACTAAAGCAATGGAGGAAGAGCTGGTGCAAATAAAGAAAAATCACACTTGGGATCTTGTTCCCAGACCTAGAAACAAGAATGTGATTGGAACCAAAGGGGTCTTCTAGAAAAAACTGAATGAAGTTGGTGAAGTAATCAGAAATAAAGCTAGATTGGTCTACAAGTGCTACTCTCAAATAGAAGGAATTGATTTTGAAGAAACTTTTGCTCTGGTGGCAAGAATTGAAGCAGTCAGATTATTTCTTGCCTTTGCTGCCTTCAAGGATTTCAAAGTATATCAGATGGATATCAAGTCTACCTTTCTAAACGGTGATTTGGAAGAAGAAGTGTATATAGAGCAACCAGATGGATTTCAGCTGTCTGATCATGGTGATATGGTCTGCAAATTGAAAAAGGCACTTTATGGTTTAAAGCAAGACCCAAGAGCTTGGTATGAAAGATTGGATAAGCATCTTCTGAAGATTGGATTCAACAAAGGTACTGCTGACAGTAACTTATATTTCAAAATTGATCATGAAAACATCTTGATTGTTGAAGTATTTGTTGATGATATCATCTTTGGAGGAAGAGATAGTATGTGTCAAACCTTTGCAAATCAAATGAAAAGTGAGTTTGAGATGTCTATGCTTGGTGAAATGAATTTCTTCTTGGGTCTACAAATTACTCAAACAAATAAAGGAATCTTCATTTCTCAAACTAAATATGTGAAAGAATTGTTGAGGAAATTTGGGATGGAAGATTCAAAGCCAATGAATACTCCCATGGCAACCAGATGTAAGTTGAGCAAAGATGATGACTCTCCTAACGTAGAACAGACAAAGTATAGATCAATGATTGGTGGATTTTTGTATCTCACTCAAACTAGACTAGATATAATGCAAACTGTTGGTGTCATGGCTAGATTCCAGGCTGATCCCAGAGAATCTCATTTCATGACAATCAAAAGGATTTTTAGATATCTAAAAGGGACAGTTGAGTATGGGTTGTGGTATCCTAGAGATCATGATTTCTCTCTTCATGCATATACAGATGCAGTTGGGTAGGAGATGTGGATGACCGGAAGAGTACCGGTGGTGGAGCATTCTTTTTGGGAAAGAGATTGGTTTCTTGGCTAAGCAAGAAACAAGAGGTAATATCTCTGTCTACAACTGAAGCAGAATACATTGCTGCAACAGGTAGTTGCACTCAAGTTTTGTGGATGAAGCAGATGCTAAGAGACATCAAAGTAGAGTATGAGGAGCCTATCACAATCTTCTGTGATAATTTAAGTGTAATAAATATTTCTAAGAATCCAGTGTTGCATTCTAAGACTAAGCATATATCTATCAAATTTCACTTTCTAAAAGAGCAAGTGAACAAGGATGAAGTCAGATTGGAGTTTGTGCCCTCAAAGGATTAGATTGCAGATATCTTTACTAAACCTCTTCCCAAGGACTCTTTTGAGTATCTCCGGGAGAAGTTAGGGGTTATTGCCCCTCCGGTGATGAACTAGGATGCACTGATGTGCATCAGTCTGGTGGATATCATAGTCATATCTTGTGATTTGGATTGGTGATGGAGAGCTGCTACTCAGGGGGAGCAGCTGGTATGATTCTGATGTGTTAGAGTTGCAAGTATGAGCCCTTTGCCATTGATGTCAAAGGGGGAGAGAAGACATGTGAAAAACAAGTGGTTGTTGATCAAAGGGGGAGCAGTAAAGGAAGAGAAGACATGTGAATGGTTGTTGCTGATAGGGGGAGTTGTGACAGTAAGGAGACGTTCTTGTCTTGATGGTTTTTCACATCATATGTTGCCATCAATGACAAAGGGGGAGATTATTGCAAGTATGGGCCTAACAGGTGTTGTCATTGATGTCAACATACTCATGTTGCATTAATGAGAAGGATTGGATGAGCTGTGTGCTGAGGATATTGAGAAAATTAGTCTCAATCAGGAATAGTGAAGAACAGTGATGACAAGAAGGTAAAAGTCCACAATAGGTTGAGGATCAGAGGATGCGGTTTAAAGGGTTTGTAGATATAAGTCTTGAGATGCTCCAGTCAAGTTTTTAGAGGTTCGCATGAAGATCTAAAGAAGTTATGGCTGCTCAAGTAGAACCGGTTCCGGCAGGTGTTTAGAGGTGACAAGGTGTCACAGATAGGTCCAGTGAGCTCTGGAAGTGCATCATCCCATTCTGCGGATTGGAGGGAGTATTGAGGAAGTCCTTGAGAAGTGTCAACTAGATTGGCTCATGGTTTGAAGGTCCAGAAGAGCTTGTTCATTTGTGACAATGATGACAGATTGTGTTCTTGAAGCTCCAGATGAAGGAGAGAAGAATTCTAGTAAGCTGATAAAGTGCGGATGTTCTTGGTGGCTCAGGAAAGGCTGTGGTGATCTTTGGATCATGTCTAGTTCATGTTGGTAGTCTGCATTGAAGTTAGAGTTTGGATTTGATGAATAAACACCAGATGTTGGTGTACTTCTTGAGACTGGCCGACCGGATGTATTACACATCTTCTGGAGGATCTATAAGTGTTTGCTGACTTAGATGAGTGTTCCTAAGTCAATGCCTTGTATAAATAAAGGATTGTGAAGTCATTCCAAAGTTAGTGATGTGGAGATGAGTGTGTGGTAGCGAAGAAGAGAGCGAAAGGCAGAGTAGAATTTTTTGGGCTTTAATGGAACTGATTCAAGCATGGTGAAGATGCTATTCTCCAGTTCATGTATGTGATACTTATTTCTTTGTAGACAATGTGTCTCTTGTAGGCAGTGAGCCTCTTGTGAGCAGTGTGCTCGGGTAGTGAGCCCTAATTGGCATGTGCCATTTGTTCTTTCTATTCTTCTAATAGAGAATACATTCTTGGGTTAATCACCCCATGGTTTTTCCCTTAACCGGGTTTTCCACGTCAAAATCTTGGTGTCTTATGTGTTGTTGAGTTTCTGCTTGTGATTTGAATGCATTATGTTTCATGTTTAATATACTGCTAATCACCAAGAAGTTTTAAGTGTGTAAATTGGAGAAAGTTTGGCGTAACTGATTCACCCCCCCTTCTCAGTTGTGTACCCTAAATCTAACAGTTTCTTGCTCACGGAGGGTTATGGTATTATGGATAGATGGGGTAATAAGATCTTGACCATGGAATGCATAAAGTTGGCTAAGAGGATCATCATGGTTCTCTTGATCATAGATAGGATCTTGATCATAGATGGGATCTTCCTCATAGATAGGATTAAGTGTGATATGGATGGGATCAATTTGCTCGTGTATAGGTTTTTCATCAAAGATAATATCTTGATCATAGAAAACATATAGGTTATGGATGGGTTGGATGGAGGTGCTTTGATCTTGATTTGGATAAAGGGTTGATGTTTCCATATGCGTTAGATTACACTCTTGACATAGCTCTTGATTTTGGATGGAAGTGGGAGTGAGAGACTCTTGGATAGGTTTTCTAGGCTGTAGATGCTCAACAAAATGAGGGTATAATAGATTTTGACTTGGACTCATGGTAGGAGACTCTTCAATGGGCTTGATGGGTTGTGGATTACATGATGGGGTTGAAGGAATGGACATGATGTTTGAATGCTCTTTGATAGGCTCTTGGATAGGTTTTTGATGACATGGAGATGGTTGATTCCTTGATAATAGCCATTGGATCACATCCTTCATGAGTGTATGGGTGGATTGGCAATATAATGGATGAATAATAATGGTGGATGGTGTTGTAGGCTTAGGATGAGGATTAGATGTAGGGATAATAGGGGTGGATGTTGTAGGCTTATGATTAGGATTAGGTGGAGGGATAATGGTATTGGATAGTTTTATTAGGGGTAGCTTAAGTAATGTATTTTGGATCAATTATCGTAGGGTCATCTCTGAGGGATCTGTTGGTGGAAGATTAGAGGAACACGGGGATGAAGGGAATGAAGGGTTTGATGGATTAGAAGGTTGATGGACCAATGGACTATGATAGGGAATAATACATGGTGGTGTTGTGATAGGACTAGTGGGCTCTTGTATTGGCATTTGATTGGATGATGTTGTAGGGTACTTACCCATAGGATGCATAAGCTAAAGTGGTGTTCCCCTTGTCAAAGGTACTATGAGGACTTAAGGACACTTGATTTTGGTGCAAATGGTAATTTAGACTTGCATTTTCTTGTTGTGAAGGAACTTGGTATCCTTGTGAATGGATTTGGTGGTGAGGTGAAATGTTACAATAAGGAGTTGGATGTTCTTGAGGTATGGATTGATATAGATAGGGGTTAAGAATGGAAGAAGTGGGATAGGTTGATGTAGGGGTAACATGATGTGTGGATGGATTAGGTTGGGTTAGATGTACTTGAGGTATGGATTGATATAGATAGGGGTTAACTATGGAAGAAGTGGGAAAGGTTGATGTAGGGGTAACATGATGTGTGCTTGGATTAGGTTAGATTATATGTTCTTAAGGTATGCATTGATATAGATAGGGGTTAACAATGCAAGAAGTGGGATAGGTTGATGCAGGGGTAACATGATGTGTGGTTGTATTAGGTTGGGTTGGATGTTCTTGAGGTAGGGATTGATATAGATATTGGTTAACAATGGAAGAAGTGGGATAGGTTGATGTAGGGGTAACATGATGTGTGGTTGGTTGGTATGAAGTTAAGGGGGATGACACATAAGATTGAAGAGGATATTTGGTGATAAGATGTACTAATGACATTTGGAGTGCTTTAAATTTTGCCTTGTTGATAGGATCCAATCTGTTATAGTCATGTATAAGTTTTTGTAGCCATGTCTCAAGAGTACTAGGAGATGTGTATGATGGAGGTTGGTATGATAGTGACATGTGTTGGATTGAAGATATAGCTTGGGGATGGGATCCATATAGGCGTTTAAGTTCCTCTATGTCTGCATCATCTAGGTATAATGGGGATATTGGTTGAATTGGAGATGAGGGGGGCTTAACCTAGGCTTATTGATTATCAGGACCATTTTGAAAAGTGATGGATTAGATGGGGCTCAAGAATGGGATTATGATTATGATGATGAGATGGGTGAAATTGATTGGATTATGGATAGATTGGGATGATGGTGTGGATGATTTGTAATGATGTCCCCTTGAGAGGATAGGTGGGGTGAAAGATAGGGTAGAATCTCGAAATGGGTTGAGATGGATAATGATTATGAAGGTGTGGATATGACAAGTAGGATGATGAGGGTTTGGATTACAATGAAGATGACTTGGCTTAGGATGGATTTGATGAGAAGAATGTTTAGGATGATGTGGGATGTGTTATTATGTTGAGGGCTTGACTTAGGCAATATTCAAACAAAAGATTTCACATGTACATGCATGAATCACACACACAAGACACAATGGCAAGTTTGTATTTCAAGATTGATCAGTATGATTATGAAGACACTTGAAGACACATCAACAAGCCTAATATTAATAAAGTGGGTATGGCCAATAGGTCATAGTCTAGGATACACAAGTGGTCTAGGGATGTCCCCAATATACTCAAGGTATAGGGGGCCTAATTCTGTGAAATGAAAGTGAAATAATGCCACACAACTAGGAGAAGAGGGTAACCCACCCTTCACCTTTACTTCCCCTAGGTATAAAGTTCTTGGGGGTTTAGCCTAAGTGACAAGATTTCCACTTTCAAGAGGCATATCTTTTGATTCACTCCTCACTATTTATACTCTAGAAGAACACAAGAGTTGAGGTCGTCCCTTGGAGTGGTGTGTCTCCAAGCAAGCCTCCTAAGAAAGGTGACAATAGCGAATCAATTGGTGTGTTTGATCTCACACACTTGACTCACACTCACAAATGCTAATTCACCCTTAGAAATGGAAATGTGTGTGTGAAGATGAATGGATGAAGGGATGTTTTTGATTCTCAAGATCACATGAAGTGCATGAAAAGAGCATACACACCCTGAATCACACTCAAATCCACCAAGACTTCAAGCAAAAGTTCATTTTAATACCCAAATCCAAATGTTCTAATGAATACACATGTTCATTTTAAACCCAATGTCACGTATGAGGATGCAAATAGTTGTTTGTTTTAAGCCCAAATCAAAGTGTGATTGCAAATAAGGTTTTTGATTAAATGACAAGACAAAAGTTGTGTTGAGTGCACCTAGAAATTTTAGCTTTAGATTCGATGCAAATGCGGATGTTGTGAAGCTCCTGATGTCCTCCTGGATTCCACCAAAACAAAAAAGAACAAAGAAACATGCAAGCCAACTTGTTAAGTGAAAAATGAGTAATCTGGAAAATTTCTGAGAAATATGATTAATGACAGCAAAATGGATAGTATGATTAGATTCTACACAAAATTCTATGTGGTTTTAAAAAAACTTGCTAAAATCAGATAACATTTGCACAAGATATGACCGTTTGAATGTAATGTGTCGTACCTGTTTGTATTTTTAAAAATCTTTATTGTGTGATTTTTTATTAGATTTTTGTGTGTTCTTTCAGATAGACAGATGATGCAGAAGGGGGTTTTATGTTTTCCTACAGATTTAGTGCCAGAACACACAATGTATTGCATATAATAGAAACCTAGAAAATATACAATGAATCTGAAGAAACGAAGGACAACCTAGATAGTAAAATAGCTAGGAAACAATTACTATCACATACCCATATGAAAATATGCAACTTGGTACAACCGCCGGAAATGGACCAGCTAGTGGGTATGGCTGTAACTGCATCAAATCTCCATGGATTGATATAGAATGCCAATACAGATGATAACAACAGATAAATAAGCCCAAAACGCTACACAATGGCCAAGAATGAAGCTACAATGAAAGAGGAAGAGCCTCCAAAGGACCCACACCTCAATGGCACATAGTACGACCAGCAAGGGGAAAGGTACAACCGCAATGAACTACTTCAAATACTCAGATTCCTGCCTTCTATACCATCCATTATCAGCTTATAACAATAATAGAAAAAGATCTTTCAATCAACACAATGAAACAACCTCGAATGTCTCCATTACATATGTGAATGCCGAATACATCCACCGTCAATGGCACCGTTGGGTGATCTTTCACACCTGTGGGATACCATTACTTAGGGAGGTTTCTATCTCTAAGAGCCTCTGGTTCAAATCTTCAAACCCCAAACAATATGAAACCCTAGCAGAGCTCAAAATTAGAAATATCATAAACATAACATAAATGAAAATGAACTCCAAAAACTCCTTATATTCTCCCTCCAAGATGGGCGTTGTAATTCAAGAGGGGGCTTTTTTTCATTTTAAAATAACTTTCACCTATCTAGGGAAGGGCACCCAAGGTCACATCTTGCATTAAATATTTATTTTCCAAAAAGTCACTTTTCCGGCAACGTAATAAAGTCCATATGAATATAAATTAATAAATCTTCGGACTTTAAAATAACTATGAAGACGACATCATAATTCAATGATCTTGAGCTCATCGGAAAGGTCTTGACAAAACACATCTGATCCAACTCTGAAAATATTGAATCGACATAGTACCCAAACTTACTAAAAATAGTAAGTAACGACCAAGAGCCCACTGAGCCAACCACGAAGGTGCCAATTGGATCCATTGAATACGAACCATAACCCAAGCACCGACAAAGACCTCTAGAGCTAACTAACCACAGTTCCCTAACCAAACTGCTAGCCCACGAGAACTCCATGATGGACTAACCAAGTGTATAGAAGGCGACATTATAGTCCGCCCTCCCTAAGATTGCTTGCCTCAAGCAATCTTAGATCAGGATGCTCCAGAATCCACTCGTTCTCCCATGTAGCATCCTCAACCGGTAGGTTCTTCCATTTGACCAGGTACTCTCTGATAATCCTCCTCCTCAAATTATGATCCCTAGTGTTAATGATTGCTTCAGGTACTAATATCAACTTCCCATCTTCATCAAGAGGAGGCAACTCAACTAAAGGTGTCACATTGTGCCCCAATGCCTTCTTGAGGCGAGAAACATGGAACACATTATTTACCCTGCTCCCTACTGGTAATTCCAACTCAAAAGCCACCTCACCAATCCTCCTAGTGATCCTGAAAGGTCCATAATACTGTGGCTTCAACTTCTCCGTTCCACTCTTCTTGAGAGTAGATTACCTATAAGGCTGTAGCATGAGGTAAACCATATCACCAACCTTAAATGATCGCTCAGTCCTCTGCTAGTCTGCATACTACTTCTGCTGATTCTGAGCCTTTTGTATGCTTTCCTTCAATGCCCTCATGATATCCTGACTCTCCTGAAGGAAGTCTTTGGCCTTTGGCACCCTGCTATCACCAAACAGTAAATCAACAAAGCTCGGTGCCTCATAACCATACAATGCCATGAAGGGTGACATCTAAATGGACATGTGGTAAGTGGAATTGTAGTAATACTCCCCCATGTGAAGCCACTTGACCCATGCCTTCTGCTACCTTGACACATAGTTTCAGAGGTATCCTTCCACCCACTTATTCACTATCTCTATCTGACCATCCATCTAGGGGTGATAACTCGTACTGGGTGTGAGCTCTATCTCTGACAACCTGAAGAGCTCCTGCCAAAAATTACTGAGGAACCTGTTGTCCTTGTCACTGATGATACTCCTAGGCAACCCATGAAGTCGAAATACCTCATGAAAGAACAACTCTACAACCTGTGTTATAGTGTAAGTGGTAGGAATAGCAAAGAAGTGTGCATACTTCGTCAACCTGTCCACCACCACATAAATACAATCCCTGCCTTGGACTCTAGGTAAACCTGTGATAAAGTCCATAGAAATGCTATCCCACTTCCTGTCAGGAATGGGTAGGGGCTGCAATAAACCTCCTGGAAGTGAGTGCTCTTGCTTGTACTACTAACATATTGGGAACTCTCTCACATATTGCATTACCTCAGTCTTGAGGCCCTTCCAGGTGAACCTCTCTCTGACCTGTCTGTAAGTTTTGAAGTATCCTGGGTGCCCTGCCATAGGCAAGTCGTGAAATACCCTCAAAACTTTTTGCTTCATCTATGAACCTGATACCAAGAAGATCCTATCCTTGTAAATGATTAAATCATTTACCACTATGTACCTATCATCTTTGATGGTACCATCAATCACTCTAGTAGCCCACTCATCCTTGGCATACTCTGCTGAAATCAATTCTCTCCAATCATCTGCAATAGCCCCTAGTGCACACAAATGAGGCCTCCTAGATAAAGCATTGGCAACAACGTTCTTCTTCCCCTTGACATAAACAATGTCAAAATCATAGGCCTGCATCTTGCTGACCCACTTATGTTGCCTCTCATTTAAATCCTTCTACCCAAGGAAATGCTTCAGACTGTTGTGATTCGTCTTAACCACAAATTTACTGCCCACAAGGTACTGTCTGAACTTAGCCAATGCATGCATAATGGCTAACATCTCCTTGTCATATATGCTGTAACTCCTCTCCACACCCCTCAACTTTCTGCTCTCAAATGCAATAGGGTGCTTATCCTGCATGATTACTGCACCAATGCCTTCACCTGAGGCATCACACTGTAGCTCGAAGGGTTTGCTGAAATCAGGAATAGCTAACACAGGGCATGTACTCATGATTTGTTTGAATTTGTTAAAGCACTCCTGTGCCCTATCTAACCAACTAAAAGCATCCTTACGAGTCAAATCCGTAAGGGGGGCAGCCGACTGTGAGAACCCTTTCACAAACCTGCAGTAATATCCACAAAGGCCAAGAAATCCCTTAAGGTATGAGAGATTCTTAGGCGGTGGCTAGTCCACAATTGCCTGAATCTTTTTCAGATCTACCTTCACAGTACCAGCACTGATGATATGACCCAAGTACAACAACTCGGTCATCCCAAACTCACACTTCGACATTTTAGCATACAATGACTCCTCTTCCAAGATGCTCAACACAATGTCAATGTGTTTCAGATGCTCTTCCCATGTCCTGCTATAGATCAGTATGTCATCAAAGAAAATCAGCACAAATCTCCTCAACTATTCTTTGAATACTTTGTTCATGCAAGACTAGAAAGTGGCCGACGCATTTGTCAAGCCGAATGGCATGACTAGGAAATCAAAGTGTCCATAGTGACACCTAAATGCTGTCTTCTCCACATCCTCCTCTCTGACTCAAATCTAATGGTAACTGGATGTCAAATCAATCTTGGAGAAGTAACAAGCCCCATGCAACTCATCAATCAGCTCATCAATCCGGGGTATAGGGTACCTATTTTTGATTGTTTTCTTATTGAGCTCCATATAATCAATGCACATCCTAAGAGTCCCATCCTTTTTCTTCACCAAGACCACCGATGATGTAAACAGACTCTTACTAGGTCTGATGTGACCCATCTCGAGAAGCTCTTTGATATCCTTCTCGATCTCATCCTTATATCTCTTTGGATGCCTGTAAGGTGTCGTGATTACTGGCTTAGCACCCTCCTCCAACTTGATCACATGCTCAAAACCTCTATCAGGAGGCTTACCTAGTGGAATATCACTAAACACTTTGGTGTGTTTAGTAAGTATAGATTGTATGTTAGGAGGATACGCATGCTTCTGCTGATCTACTGCAAGCATCACCATAACCTCAACTGCCCACTTCACCTGATCATGTTGAATCAACTGCTCCATCCGCTTGAGAGAAACAACTCTTAACCCACCATCTAAAATGCCTTTGAGCACATGTCTGACTCCATCCACCTCAAACTTCATTTCCATCATCCGCAAGTTGAGTGTGAACTCCTCAATATCATTCAACCACTTCATACCCAACACAACATCCATTTCACCCATGCCGACAACATAGAACTCTGATTAGCAAGTGTATTTGTTTAGTTGGATTGATAGATTGGGTATCCTCCTAGTGCAGGTGAGTACAAAACCATCTGCAACCTTCACCTTAAAGTCCTCAAATTCCTCAGTTTTCAGCCCTCTCTTGGCGACCAAGCCCTCGTCTATGAAGTTGTGAGTGGCACCTGTGTCAAGTAAAGCAATACATCACTGCCCACCCAATACTCCTCTTATCCTAAATGATCCTTCCTTCTGAATACTTGTGATACGTGCTATAGGTAGAGCTATATCATTCTCTCTATCTGATGCTTCCTCTGAGCCCTCTGATTCTGCATTCTTGGCCTCTGAATTGTAGTCCGAATGAGGCTCCCCATCAATAGACTCATCGGCTGAAAAGTACTCCAACTGCTTGGCCTTTCCCTGGGCAGCACACTTGTGCTTAGGATCCCAAGGTTCCCGACACTGAAAGCAGAGCTTCTTCCTCCTCAAATCATTTAGCTGATCACTATCCAGTCTGGAAGAACTCTTATGCTGTTGTCCTGCATCTCTCTGGAATGGTCTCCTATCTCTCCCCTTATCTTTCCTTGGCGGAAACCCTTTGGATTGAAACGTATTCCTCCATACTGATGACTCCATGTATCGGGCCTTCTTCATGGCCTCCTGTAGTGTAGTAGGGTCAAAACCCTTAACCCAACCACGAAGTTGATCTGACAATCCATCAATGAAAAGAACAACCAATCTGCGCTCAGTAATATCTGGTACCATAATGGATATGTCATGGAAATTAGCAATGTAGGAGTCTACTGATCCGCTCTATCTCAACTGAGTCAACTCCTTGAACTGTAACTCTGGATCCTTTTTATCGAACCTATCAATCAGCCTAGCTGTAAACTCCACATATGAAGTGACCTGATCGTGACCCAGTGTGACCTTCTTGTTACTCCACCATTTGTGAGCAATCCCCTCCAAGTGTAAAGCTGCATATGTAATAGCATCCTCCTCTGGCATGGGATTAATTTGCAAATAGCTATCTAATTTTTGGACCCAAGCTCTCGTGGTGGTCGTACCTGATCCGTCGAAGTAAGGAAGTGTCATCTTACTCACTTTCCATTGCAGTTCTTGGTTCTGTGATATGCCTCCCCTCTGAGGTTTACATCTAATCCTCATTTTAGAATATTCAGCAAATGTCATCTCATTTCTGAAATCCTCAATGGATGCTCTCCAATCCATCAGAATCTCATCCTACAACTCTGCTTGAGTGGGATCCTGTTCAGGAACTTGGTTCCTGGGAGCAAATATCAGAATGCCAGGTCTATCTCTTGTAGTGAACTACAGAGCCCTTTGGTGGTTAACCGAAGCCTCATCCTCATCATCTCTATCCCTGCGTCTATCATCATGATTCCTGTCCCCATTATTCCATTCTCCCTAGTTCCTGTCAACATTGTACCTATCATTCCCATCATTCTTGTTCCTTTCTCCTCCATTATGTCTGTTTCTATCACCGTCCTGGTACCTGTTCCTATCACCTCCGTTGTATCTATTTCTATCACCTCCATGGTACCTGTTTCTGTCACCTCCATTGTACCTGTTCTTGTCACGGTGATTATCCATGTCATTACCCAACCGTTCGATGGCATGTGTCAACTCGGCCTTTGCCTCTACCATCTCTCGTCGAGACTCCCTCATCTCTTGAGTGAGTGCAATCAAAATATCACATGCACTAAGTTCCAGTTCTTCCCTGTTACTCATCTCTCCTATAGGACTTGTAACTGGTGGAAGCTCTCTAGAAAATGGGTCCGTCAGTGATACCTGAGAATCGTCCTCAATAGCTGCTACCACTATCTCTGGTTCTGACTCAGAAGGATCTATTATGGGTACTGGATTCTCTGGAATAACCAACTGTGGAACCTGTATTTCTTGCCTTGCCCTTGTGTTTCTGAGAGGATATCTATCTGTAGGTCGCATGTCTCATTTTTACTTCTGCATGTTACAACTGAACTTCATAGGATGGCAAGATCTTTAGCTCTGATACCACTATAATGTGCCATACCTGTTTGTATTTTTAAAAATCTTTATTGTGTGATTTTTTATTAGATTTTTGTGTGTTCTTTCATATAGACATAAGACGTAGAAGGGGGTTTTATGTTTTCCTGCAGATGTAGTGCCAGAGCACACAATGTATTGCATATAATATAAACCCAAAAAATATACAATGAATCTAAAGAAACAAAAGACAACCCAGATAGTAAAATAGCCAGGAAACAATTACTATCACATACCCATATGAAAATATGCAACTTGGTACAACTGCCAAAAATGGACCAGCTAGTTGGTATGGCTATAACTACATCAAATCTCCATGGATTGATATAGAATGCCAATACAGATGATAACAGTAGAGAAATAAGCCCAAAATGCCACACAATGGCCAAGAATGAAGCTACAATGAAAAAGGAAGAGCCTCCAAGGGACCCACGCCTCAATGGTACATAGTATGGTCAGCAAGGGGAAAGGTACAACAACAATGAACTACTTCAAATACTCAAATTCCTGCCTTCTGTACCATCCATCATCAGCTTATAATAGCAACAGAAAAATATCTTTCAATCAGCACAATGAAACAACCTCGAATGTCTCCATTTCAGCACATATGTGAATGCCGAATACATCCACCGTCAATGGCACCATTGGGTGATCTTTCACACCTATGGGATACCATTACTCAGGGAGGTTTCCGTCTCCAAGAGCCTCTGGTTCAAATCTTCAAACCCGAAACAATAAGAAACCCTAGCAGAGCTCAAAATTAGAAATATTATAAACATAGCATAAATGAAAATGAACTCCAAAAACTCCTTATATTCTCCCTCCAAGATGGGCGTTGGAATTCAAGAGGGGGCTTTTTTTCATTTTAAAACAACTTTCACCTGTCTAGGGAAGGGCGCCCAAGGTCACATCTTGCATTAAATATTTATTTTCAAAAAAGTCACTTCTCTAGCAACGTAATAAAGTCCATATGAATATAAATTAATAAATCTTTAGACTTTAAAGTAACTATGAACACGATATCAGAATTCAATGATCTTGAGCTCGTCAGAAAGGTCTCGATGAAACGTATCTGATCTAACTCTAAAAATCTTGAACCGACATAGTACCGGAACTTACTAAAAATAGTAAATAACGACCAAGAGCCCACTGAGCCAACCATGAAGGTGCCAACTAGATCCATTGAATACGAACCATAACCCAAGCACTGACAAAGACCTCCAAAGCCAACTAACCACAGTTCCCTAACCAAATTGCTAGCCCACAGGAACTCCATGATGGACTAACCAAGTGTATAGAAGGGGACATTACATTGAAGTTTGCAAAGAAGAGTTGACTTTGACTGAGTGTAATCGATAAATATGATAAAATTACCTGACAATACATGTGTCACAACAAAGCTGGGCGAGTCAGCTCTCCAATGCTACTGGTTTCGCAAAAATCCAACCTTGTATGTGAAAATTATGTAAAAAAGAAAAAAAAGGCCCCTTCTAGGGCATTTGGAGGGCAAGAGGCAAGCCGTTGGCGGTTAAGTGACCACTAATAGTTAAAGTACAGTTTGATCACATTGGCAGTTTAGAGTTTTAGCAGTTAATTTTACTATTTGGGTGTTAAGCAGGCCCCTGGTCACCCATGTGACCAAGGGCTAAGCGACTAGAAAAAAATAAGTTAAAAATAAAAACAAATAAAATTAAAAGTTTTAGGTTTTGTTTTTAATAATTTTTTTAATTGTTGTTTTAAGTTTATTTTATTGTTTGTTTTTATTTATTTTTAATTATTTGTTGGTTGTTCTATAGGGTAGGGTTACAAGGCTTGGAGAATGCAGAGAGTGGCAGGGAAGGGAGAGAGGTTGGGAATAGGCGGTGGGGAGGGGAGGGATGAGTAGGGGGTGTTGGGGAGTAGCAGGGTGGAGTAGTGCTTGGGGAGCTATGGGAGTAGGGTGGGCAAGGATTGGCGTAGGAGTAGGGTGGGCAAGGATGGGCACGGGTGTGGGTGGTGGGGGGGAGCAATGGGTGAGGGGTTGTTGGCAAGAGACACATTGTAGCTTCATGATTGTTGTCATTGATAGCAACAAAGTTCATCCCACACATCTGCAGGACATGGTGTGCCTATACCGGAAGTCAGATTGAAGAGTGTTATGGTCCGGTAAGCAAGAACAGAGCATGTGGCAAGGTCCGACAGTCAGGTCTGGATCTCTAAGAGGAAGTATCTTAGTAAAGTGCGGACTTGGGGAAGTCAAGAGGTGTACCTTGACTAATACATTCCAGAGATTGAGCCTCTGGTGATGAAAGAGTGAAAAGATATGAGCACCTAAGTGTTGGGCTCCTGTTTGGCAAAGTTGACAGAAGAAGAACTAATCGGCAGAGCATCAGATCTTAATCCAGATGAGTTATTGATTGTGATCAAGTTTCTTAAGGTATCATTCATGATTGGCCGACATGATTGATGACTTCTATAAGCATCTCTTTGATACGCATCACTTGATAAGCAAGGATTCAGCCGACAGACCAAGAGTTTGGGAAAATAGTAAGTATTCTGGATGCTGACTAGAAAGTGGATGAAATTCTTGGTGCGGATATATATACCAGATTGATTTTGGTATGAAGGGGTGTGTGTGTTGTGGTGTACGCATAAAAGTAGAAGAGCAGTGTGGAAGTAGTAAGGCAGGTCTGATATGTGACAGGACAGTAGCACCAAGAAGATGAAGAATGAAGTGCAGCAAATCAATATATTGAACCTAACCGAAACTGAACCTCAGCATATGTGGATGCTTCTCATCAATTCAAGTATCTAGTTTCCTTGTATAAACTATTATAGGTAGTGAGCCTCTTGTGAGTAGTGTGCTCAGGCAGTGAGCCCTAATTGGCAAGTGCCATTTTGTACTATCATATTCTTTTAACAGAGAATGCAATCTTGGGTTAATCACCCCATGGTTTTTTCCCTTAACAAGGTTTTCCACGTCAAAATCATTGTGTCATGTGTATTGATGTTATTTCCACTTCATGGTTATGTTTGCTTATATGATTTAATGCTGCATTAATTTTTAAGGAAGATCAAAAAGTAAAAGTAATTAAGATAACTGATTCACCCCCCTCTCAGTTATCAACAATTAGTATCAAAGCTAAGTTCCTCCAAACAGAGCCTAACAGCTTGAGGAATATCTAGAATTCAAATGGATGTGTATGGTATGAGGGAACAACTTCAGTCTGCCCTAGATGATCTTGAGCAATCTAACTCTGAAGTCAATGAATTGAAGGAAAGACTCAAACATGCTGATGATTTCATAAATGAACTAAAAGGGAAACTGAGTATCTCTATGAAAAAGAGAAAGGATCTACTTCAACAATTGGCAAGTCAAGGTGAAGATAATGATACAAATGAAGATCTGAAGGAGAAAACCAAGTTATGTGGAAAGTTATCAAAAGAGGTCATTATGGTAAGACATGAAATGGAATCAGGAGTTATGAAATTTACCCAAGAAATTGAAGAGAAAAGGAAACTGAAGACGATCTAAGACAATCTCTCAAAGAGAAATCAGAAGACTACCACAAAATGGATAGAATAATCAGGCATCTTGAATCTGATCTTGAAGAAGCTAGGGATAATGAAGAACAACTTGAGAATTAGATTGACACTCTTAAAAAGGATCTTCAAACAACAAATGAATACAAAGAGAAATTCAAGATAAGCTCTGCCCAACTTGAAGTTCTTCAAAGCCAAAAGAGGGTAGATGACAAGCAAGGCTTGGGGTATGAGAAAGGTGAAAGCTCTGGATCCAGTCAAAAGAACTCTAGATCAGAAAATCCAAGAAACAAGCCTGGAAGACCTCTGGTAAGGCAACCTAATGTTAAGAGATATCCATCCTTCAATGGATACTGCCACAATTGCAATAATTTTGGTCATAAAGCAAATCAGTGCAAAAGAAGAATGAACCAGACTAATTCATCCTTCTTCGGATAGTGTTTCAATTGGAAAAGGTATGGTCACAAATCTCATGAGTGTAGAAATATGCAAATAAATAATTTATTCAATAGAAGATGCTTTGCATGCAATAGAATGGGACATATGGCTAATTAGTGTAGATCAAGAGGATATCAGTCAAATATTAAAAAGAAATGTTGTCTGCTACAATTGCAATAGATCCGGTCATATTGCCAAATTCTGCAGAAGTAAGAATCAGAACAATAAGGGTCTGGTACATCATAATAAAAACCAAGACAAAGGAAAAGGAAAAATGAATGCAGATGAAATTCAAAGGGAGATGAACAAGATTTGGGTAAAGAGGAGTACATAAAATGTTGAGGATGGATCCGCACCAGAATCTGGTGCTAATATTCCTTCCAAAAACTAAATAGATGAGCTCTGGCTCAGGGGGAGTAACAAAAGAAAAACATTTTCCCCCAGCCAGTCATTAGGTGTCCAAAATTGGCACATAAAAGGTTGCGGATTAAAGGATTCTCAAACATTTTCCCCCAGCCAGTCATTAGGTACCCAAAATTGGCACATAAAAGGTTGCAGATTAAAGGATTCTTAGAGAAACATCTAAAGAAGGTTTGGTAAAGATATGAAAGATCTGCAAGAAGGTTTGAAGAGTCTAATCTTCCAAGATAGATCTGGTTTGACTGTCATCTGGTAAAAGTAGGATTCTCATAGTTAGATCTGGCTTGATTCAAAATTGAGGAATCTTGATTTGCGGAGAGATCAAATGATTATGGAAAGGAAGATAGATTGTCTTTATTCACCAAGAATAACTCTAAGTGTATCTTAGTGATCCAGAAAAGATGTATGTCAGATTAAGAAGAACAAGGCAACCAGAATAACTTAATTTGCACATTTATTGCAATATGGATTTAAGGTTTTCTCAGAAATAAAAGAGTTCATTCGCTCGTCATTTGTACAGTTGCATTCGAGAAGAAAAGAAAGGAGCTCTAAAACAAATTGTTTCAAATTTCTCAAAGATCAATCACTGAAGTCGATTCATCTAGCAAATCAATCCAGCTCACTCCGTGAACCCTAGAAGCACAAAAGGTATTTTCTGTTATTGAATATCTCTCTGTAAATCTTTTGAAAGATGGCTACTCCAAATATTGTGAAGATCACTGATAGGCCTTGCCCCAAATTCAATAAACATCCCTACAAATCCCTGGAAGTAGATCCCCGAGGGGCTTTTTCTGGTGTTCCGCATGGAGTTCTACATGTAGAAGATATTAGGGTTTACATTCACGCAAACATTGAAGAATTTGGAGAATTCAAGTTGAGGGATATCTACCACAAGGAACTGATAAATGAATCACTTGAACTTAAACCCCAATATAAGGCCATCCGGGAAAAACATTTTGGGTAGTGCATTCATTTCCCCTATTTTACTGAAGATGAGTGGGTCCGGTATGTTTTGAGTAGAGTGCATGACAACTTCATGTGGCTGAATAGACCATTCAAGATCAAAAAAGATGCTATTAAAGTGGTAACCAATTTGCACTCATCTGGAGGGTTACTTGTTCTCAAATTAGTCAAGAATCAAACTGTGAGTGAGGCTACCAGATCAAGGTTTGACAAGAGAGCAATGATAATAGAAGATATCACTGATCCGGATATCAAGTTTGCCCCCATGATCATCAGTTATAAGATATATCACTCTAGCAGGGAAAATTTAGTACCTGGAACTGCAATTTACACTGCTTATGAAATGTTAAGAAAAGATGCTGACTATGACCTTTGTGAGCTCCTTCTAAACCAACTTTTGGAGAACCTGCAGAAGATAAAGAAGGATAAGAAGAATTCCTTCAAATATGGTGGCCTAATACTCTATCTATTCTTCTACTACATGAATGAGCTACCCGGATCTAATGGGTGAATATGGAAAAATGACAGACCAATAGCAATACAAATCAGAGACTATCTGCATGGAATTGGCAATGCCAATGCACAAAATACAAGACCGTGGGGTTATCTCAAAAATTTCCAAAGAACAGTCTATGCCCCCTCCAGTTAGATTCCAATATTCAAGAAGAACCTTGCATATACCCATAATTAATTTGAATATCCACAATATGGCTAGGAACCTTCCCTTTGTTGCCTTCAATGGAGGGAGCCCTCTTGACCTATCCTAGTATGATGATATTCCTACCTCTGCTCTGGAAGCAATCCCATTTTTTAATGGTGAAAATTCTACCACCCCTACTGAGCATATCCAAGATATTGCCAATGTGTACTCTATCCATAATGTCACTATCGACAACATTGCTGTGAGGCTTCTGGTCTCTTCTTTTAAGGGAAAATCCCTTCAATGGTATAGAGGTCTCCCAGCTAATTCCATCCATAATTGGGATGACTTGGGAACAATATTGTGCCAACATTTTGAGGACAAGAGTGACCACCTGTCTCTAATGGAACAACTAGCTACAATCAAAACAGCCCCCCATGAATATATGGTGGACTTCAATTACAAGTTTCATAAGACATGAGACATGATCCCATTATTGGTGAAATCCTCCCCAAATACTACATTTATTTATTATTTGAAATCTTTGAATCCTGACGTTGTTGTCATGATTCAATCTATGGGAGGGACCGTGCTACCAAACACATATGACATAGCAATAAGGGTAGAAAACTATCTAATTGAGACTGGAAAGATTGCTCCTAAACCACCAATGCCCTTATTTCCAGACCTGCCCCTATTATTCAACCTATTGTGGATCTAATTCCTGCAACAGTCAACCCTGTTACTCCTCTAATTACACCTTCAATTGAGTAATCAGAGGATAAGGATGCTACAATAAGAAGATTGACCAATAGAGTGGTAACATTAGAAAGACAACAAGCATGGTCCAATAGACCATATCAGCCCTCTAATCAGATGTATCAGCATAACATACTGCCATATCAAGGTAATGTATAGAGGCAAAACCATCCCAGTTACATTAGTCCTCTAAATGATGTCCATGCCAACATTGCAAGCACATCTCGACCCTTAGCACGCCCATACAAAACAACATGGCTTAAGACAACAATTGGTGCTATCCATGCAATCAGCTACATGATTAGAATTTGTGCCAAGGTGGCCATTTTAGTTAGGCCTTGACAGTGCAAAGCCAGTCAATTCCCCTAGAACAAGTTAGTTCTAGCCAAGAGATGGTAGGAGGGTAGGAACAAATACAAAACAATTCCACCTTGATGAATTGGACATATGACGATTTGTGTGGTGTTAATCAAGGTGTAGGCCCAATAGCATACAACACAAGGGCCAAAAGAAGACCCACTGAGGATGCATTAGTACCTGTAGTTGGTCGGGCATCTTCTTCTCATGCATCCCAAATGGCTACAATTGAAGGACTAGTAGCCAAGAGTCCTTCAAAACAAGTGAATCAAACTATTGGTAAGGCAAATTCAGTGCAAGAACAATAGCCTTAGACCAGTCAACAACTAAAGGTTGACTCTGCTATTGCAAAAGCTTCCTAGAAGGTTATTCGAGTTCTCTTCAGCATAGTTGATCAAATGAAAAAGACTAACCTAAGTGTCACTATGTGGAATGACATGTTAATCCTAGCTCAGAGAAATTTACTTCAGGAAGCTTTTAGAATCTTCAATCAACTGCTAGAGAGACAACAAAAGAAAAAGTTGCCACCCCAACAAGCTTGTGCTAACCAGAAGAAGAGGCAAGCACAAGTAAAACCAGTAAGCTCCCTCCATTTTATGTTTCCCTAATCATTGGTGACAAATTGTTGCACAGTTGTATGATAGATTCTGAGACGGGTACTTTTGTTATGCCTAAAAATATACTAGCTAATAAATTAGACATTGAATATGAGCATGTGAATAAGGGGGTAGTGTAATTAGATGACACTACTATTAAGATAGTAGGTGTGATTAAGCATTTAAATCTCACTCTACATGCATATCTTGGCTACCCTATTTCACAAGAGATCTCAGTTATTGACCTCCCTATATACTTTGGCATATGCCTATCTAGGGATTTCACTACAAAAATAGGTGGGTACCTATCTTTTAATTGGTCTCATATCTTATTTAGAACTAGATATGGCACTAAGGTGACCATTAAGGCTGAGCCTATTACCAATGACTATGTAGATCCCTACTCCCCTAACCCCACCAACATGAATTGTACAATCCATGAGCTAGAGGAGGATGACAACACTAGGCATGAGGCCACCACACCTGTGGAAGACATCCCTGATATACTACTTTATGTGTGGGAAAAATGTTTTCAATTTGATACTCCTGACCATTTAGAAGACACAAGGCTGGGTAATATTGTATCCATGATGAAGATGTCTTTATCCCTAATCTTGTGAAGCGAACAACAAATCCAAATGGGATATGACAGTTATATTTTGATGGATCCAAAAGCAAAAATGGAGCATGTGTTGGGGTTGTACCGATTTCACCCCAAGAGGAAAGTTATTTCTCTGCTTTTAAATTACAGTTTAGTTGTACCAAGAATGTGGCTAAATATGAAGCCTTAATTCAGGGTATACATCTAGCACAAAAGAGGGGAATGAAAATTTTACAAACATTTGGTGATAGTGAGCTAGTTGTTCACCAAATCAGATCACTAAGCACTTCAAGGAATGACTTTCTCAAGTAATATAAACACAGAGTCTGGGATGTGATTAAAGACTTTGATGCCTTCAATATCTAGGTAGTGCCTAGTCAGAGAAACAAAGATGCTGATAGGCTGGCTACAATTGATGCTCAGTTTGACATTCCTTGAAATGTCAAACAAAAATCAAATCAACATGTAAAGATTGCTATGAGGCCTTCTATGTCGGATAACATATCTAGCTAGCAAGTATTTGAAAATGACCATCAAATTGTAAATTTCTTGCAAGATGAGGCAAGGTTTGCTGCCAAGAATTAGTCAAAATTATAAGAGCAGTATGGTGACTAGGTGATCCAGCTGAAGATCGATAAACTGTCCAAAGGATTAGTTACTCTAGAAAACACATTTGGTGTTGATGATCAACCAAAGAAGGAGAAATGAACATGACAGTCAAGAAAGAGGACTATGAAGAGGTATAAATTGCTCAGGGTAGATTTATCAAACATGGCAAGGTATGTGATCAAGCTAAAAGACAAGGTTTTGTCAAACTTTGTAATGAATTTGATGATTTAATTGTATGTGATTATAGGGATCTAAAATGTTTCAAACCTAGTTTAATCCAACATACCATTACTTTAGACCCCAATGCAAAACCTATCCACCAAAAGCAAAGGCCAGTCAATCCCAAAATTAAGCCATTAATGAAAAAAGAGTTATCCAAGCTCCGAGAGGCCAAAATCATTTATCCAATTAAACATTCCTCTTGGGTGGCTAACCTTGTCCCAGTCAAGAAGAAGAATGGGGAAATTAGACTATGTGTGGTCTTTAGAGACCTAAACAAGGCCTCCCTTAAAGATCACTATCCACTCCCTTCCATGGAGCAAATCCTCCAAATAGTAGTAGGAGCTGAAAGGTTTTCGCTCCTAGATGGCTACTCAGGCTACAATAAGATTCTTGTAAAAGAATCACACCAATACAAGACAACCTTTACCACCAAGTGGGGTACTTTGGATTATCAAAAGATGGCATTTGGGTTGACCAATGTTAGGGAAACCTTCCAAAGAGCAATGGATTTGGCCTTCAAAGGCCTAATCAATGATATTATTTTAGTGTATCTTGATGATCTAACTATATATTCCAAGCATGTAGCCGACCATTTGGGTCATTTGAGAAAAGTCTTTGAGAGATGTGGGGAATATAGCATATCATTGAATTCAAAGAAATGTGTGTTCTCTATCTCATAAGGCAAATTGTTGGGACATGTAGTCTCAAAAGAGGGGTTGACCATTAACCCTGAAAGAACCAGTGCCATTCTATCTCTTCCTCTTCCTAGTCACAAGAAAGGCCTACAAAAATTCCTAGGAAAGATCAACTTTGTGAGGAGGTTTATACTACATTTTGCTTCAATAGCAAAACCCCTCACCGCTATGCTTAAGAAGAACACCACCTTTACATGGTCAAAAGAAGGTAGGGACAATTTTGAAGCTATCAAGAAAGCCATTGCATAGGCTCCCATGCTGATAAACCTAAGTTATGAGAAGGATTTTATCCTTTACACCTTTGGAGGAAAAGAGGGCATATCAGTAGTCCTAGCACAATAGAATGAGGAGAAATCAGAACATCCAATTGCTTTCTTCAACCAATCTCTCAAAGAATATGAGCTGAGGTATGGTTTTGTTAAAATATAGGTGTTTGTTGTGGTGAAAGTGCTCAAAAAGTTTAGGCATATGCTTTCAAACAACAAGATACAGTTGATGGTGAATCACCCTCGCATCAAAGAGTTTCTTTTAAGCAGAGATGTCAATGAAAAGAGGGCTGGGTGGATCACAAAGTTAATGGAGTATGATTTAAACATCAACATAACCAAGTTGGTATGAGGCAAAGGCCTATGTGAGCAAATGGTTGTGGACCTTGAAGCCAGAGATGACGTTGTATGTGTTTTTGGGCAAACACAACCAGCTGGTTCCCATGCTCCAACTGACTGGTACCATGATATGGTCACATTTCTATAGTTAGGTAGATGCCTAGAGGGACTGGATCAAGAAAAAAGAAGGTATTTCAGGCTCTTGTCCATTCCTTATGTCCTTGATGATGGTGTCTTGTTTAGGAAAGACATTAATAGGGTTCTTCTTAGATGCATTGCACAAGATCAAACCTCTAGGGTATTAAAAGAATTTCATAATGGCCATGATGGTGGTCATTATTCACCAAGAACCACTGTCAGTAAGATCATGAGGGATGGTTATTATTGGCCCAATTTATTCAAAGATGACCACATATGGGCAAGAAGCTGCAAAGAATGTACATTATTTGCAGGTAAACAAAGGTTGGTTGCTCTTCCCCTGCGCCCAATTCAGACTGATTAGCCAATTGTTCAATGGGGTTTGGACTTCATTGGAATGATCAATCCACCCTCCAGTGCTGGTCACAAGTGGATTTTAACAACCACTGATTATTTGACAAGGTGGACAGAGGTGGTTGCACTGAGGGATGCCACAGAGGCCTCCATTTTTGAAGGTATAGTTACCAGGTTTGGTGTTCCATTCACCATCATTTCTGATAATGCTAAGGCCTTTGTAGGTACAAAATTCAATTAATGGGCACTTAACTATGGAGTTTACTTAAAGACATCATCTAATTACTATCCCCAAGGGAATGGTCTGGCCGAGTCCACTAATAAAAACCTGATCAAAATGATGAGAAGGACAGTAGAGGATAGTCACAGAGCTTGGCATTCCAAGTTGAAGATAGCTCTCTGGGTTGACAGGATCACGCCTAAGAGGGCCATAGGCAATTCCTCTTTCATGCTTGTCTATGGAAGGGAAGAAAAAGTTCCATTATCATTAGAGTTTCCTTCCGTTGAGCTAGCACAACAGCTGGAACTACTCGAGAGTGATGCCATGATAGTCATGTTTGCTAAACTAATGGAGCTTGAAGAAAAAAGAGACGTTGCCATGAAGACTCTTGAGGCTCATCAGGATTAGGTCAAAAGAGATTTTGATAGAAAATCAATTGGCAAAACATTCAGTGAGGGAGATTTAGTGTTGAAATGGGATGAAGATAGAGCTAAAGATGGGAAACATTCAAAGTTTGAAACCATGTGGAGTGGCCCTTATATTATTACCAGCTGCAAACATGATAATGCATTTCAACTTTCCAAGTTGAATGGAGGGGTTCTTCCAATCCCAGTCAATGGGATCCATCTCAAACCTTGCTTTTAGCATGGTTGTGGGATTTTGTAAATATGTTAGGTGTTTTATTTCAATAAGTGCCCTTGCACTCTATTGTATTCTCATTAGGAGGATGTTTGTTTTGTTTGTTTTTCTTTGTTTAGTTTTTCAGAGGTAGTGTTTAGTTTTGTGTTGGTCTAGCCAACCCCTTTTCTTGTTGATGTGCCCTTTGAATATGTGCCCAATGGATTGACAAGGCCTCTAGATCCTAGTGTTTAGTAGGTAAACACCCTTGCATAGTCACCAAAATGCTATCCTATTTTGCCTTTCAGCCAAATAGCCTAAGGATTCATGAGATCCTAGTGTTTCCACCTTTTGGAATGCAAGATAAAACCACCCAAAATGGCTAAGTCCTAAAAATCCTAAGTTTTCCTTGTATTTTCTGTGTTTTTGGAGTTTCAAAGTTCAAGCTTTCCCTCTTTGTCATGCCATATTTGTCAGCTCTGAACTCCGCCCTTTTCCTTTCAAAATATTTCTAAGTGTTTTGGTAGTTGGAATTTGGACTTTTCTTCTTCCCTCTTCCTTTCTTTTGGAAGCCAGAAGGCCCGAAGGCTGAAGTCCACCATTTTCAAAGGAAAGGCAAAGCATAACAACAAAAGTAAAAAAGATGTGCCCGCATGCCGATGCAAAATGGTGCCACATGGCGAGCCGGTGTAACCTCTTGAAATTTTTGTCTCTAGCACTGGAAGAAATTGCATCCTGCAACACGCAACATTCATGGAGATGCATCATGGAGAAAAAGACATGGCCCACTGCTTTGAAAAAAGTTGGCGCATGAAGTTGCCACGTGGTGGCTTCGTGCATGCACATGGAGAAAATAAAGAAAAGGTGGAAGGCTCAAGATTTGAAGGCTGAAGTCTGCTGAGCTACATATATTTCTAAGTCTTTTAGAAAGTAGAGGTTAGGAGTTCTCTCTTCTCTCTTCTTCTTTTTCAAAAGTGACAAGTGGAAGGCTAGAGGCCTAATCTCTGCTGAGTTCTCGAATTGGCCAAGAGTTGCAGAGATAGGGGTCAATTTCTTCTTCTTTCCAAAGAACAATGTAATGGTGAAGGCCTGACCTCCAAAGCTCAATGATTTCTCTTCTCTTAGACTTCAGAGACCGAGGTTTCCTCCTTCATGTTTCCAAAGCCTGATCAGTAGAAGACTGATAGGAGGAAGTCTAATCTGTCAACGCCTAACCCTTTTTCTTTCCATACGCATTTTCTACCATTAATAGACATGATGTGACTGCTTAGTGACCCTCTTGGTCGCTATTAATGATTCTTCAGATCTTGATTACGTATAGAAATAGATTTCTCACCTCCCCATGCCACTGTAACCTCATTTGCATTAAATATTTGTACCCAGGGCATGGGTAGACACTCTTCTTAAGTAGATTTCATGGGTAAAGCCATGTGGGCGCACTGCAAGGACACATAAATGAGTTATTATAGTATGGGTGACAATTTTTCTTGTTGACTCTTCTTTCCACATCCATGACTACTATAGTATGATCAGAAAAGCTATATATGCATGTAAAAAAGATGTTTTGTTGTTGGTCAGTTGTTCTTCTGGGCTATTATACCAGGCTGATAGTTTGTTATCATAGTCCTTGTAACACATCTTCAAGAACCAGTCAGATCTGATGCATTATGCTCGAAGCTGAGCCTTTGGTGTCTTTGATAATGGTTCACTAATGAATGTATATGGTTATTTTGTGTCTACTTTCCTATAACAATTGATCTTTCTTTTGTAATGGCTATTTATCCTTCATGATCAATATAATCACTAACATTTTGCTTCTCTTATGTTTTTTCTCTATGTTTATTTAAAGTCTATAACTCACTCTATGGATTAAACAGTCCCTCTGTTAGTTGCAGTTTTCTATTTGAACCTCTATTAAAGTTGTAAGTATGTGTGAGTCTCTTTCATTATTTGAGGTCATTGTTGTGTTATGTCAGTCCCAGCTAACACCCCTAAATCTTGGTGTATCACCTCCCTTTTAATTTTAGTTTCGTTCTCTCCCCTTTTCCTTAGTGATCATTAGCATATGTTTAGTCAATTAATCTGAACCTTAAGTTCAGAAAGAGGAACCAACCTTCTCTGGAGGTTTGATATCATCTGTAAAGTCCCACACCTTGAGATTAGTCCCATTGTGTCATTGGAATGCTTGAACATGCTTCAAGTAGGGTGCAATTTCACGTGACAACACTTCCCTTAGAAAAAAAATGGTTCATTTAAGGCCTTTGTTGGCCAATCAACAAAATCATGAACTATTGAAGTTGCCGAATAGGTTCACAGGTTTGTGATTTTGCCAATTTTCTGATTTACCAAAAAAGAGGTAGAAAAAGAGAAGTTTGAAAGAATGTTGATGTCTTCTTTGGAAAAATTGTTTAAGTTAAAGTGTTTGTCAACGAATCGACAAAGTTGTGAAATGAAGATTTCACTGACTGAGTTCATGTATCCATAGTTTTTCTGATTTGTTGATAAGGCAGCAACATTGGCGAAGGTAGAGGAAAAAATTTCTAAGTAGAGAAAGAAGGGTCGAGTGCTTGTCGGTGAAATTGGAGGTTTGTGAAACCCCAAGTTCGCTGATAGAGGTTTCACCGAAAGAGGGAAGATTTGATAGAAGAAAGAAGGAAGGAGAGAGATAAAATAAAGGCTATGGTGAAGGAAGAAAAATTAAGAAGTAAAGACAAAGAAAGATAAAGAGAAATTAGGAAATTGGTGAAATCACAAACTCACCGACCAGTTATGGTTTCTCAAGTTGGCTGATAAGGCAATTTTCTGTCCAAAGTATATAAGAGGAAGAGAAAATTTAAAGAGAACAAAGACAGAAGAAATAATTGAGAGAAGACAAAAACAAAGTAGTTCATGAAGGATAGATTTTTTTGATAAGGCAAAATAAAAGTAAAAAAGAAATCAAAGTGAAATAAAATGAAATAAAGCATGTAATATGATGTAATGCTTTAAAATATTTTAAATTAGATTTAAAATATTTTAAGTGTTGTAAAAGATTTATACAAGAAACTTTGGTGGGCATTGTAATTTAAATGTGTCTTCTCTTTAGTCACCATAATTGTAGGATCAGATTGAGTACTAGATAGATTTAGTTGTTCAGCAAATTTATTGTGCAGGTGGATGAGTCAGCTACTGGTCTTCAATGCAACAGATATTTCCTTCAGCTACTTCATCCCTAGATATTCTCTACATTTATGTTTTGTAGAATAGATGTACACAGACATTCTTTTTGCAGAAATATCTTCTAACATGCCCATGGGGCGAATTTATTGCATTAGGTGAATGTGCTACCAATGTAAAATGCTATATATAGATGAAAAATTAATGTAACAAGGGTTGGATGCAGAGGCTTATTTTTTGTGCTCCAAATAGAACCCTACCCTTTTGTAACCATACCTTTGATTAATATAGTACCGGTTATTTTGCCTCTTCACGATATCTTCAGCACTATAATTTTGAAACTGATCTTGTATTGTGAATGTTTGGTTCCTTACAATTAAGTTTTATCCTTTACCTCTATTAAGATTTTAAGATTTGTGCATGTTAATTAGTCTTTTAAAATCTTTTGTGCATCTTAGTTTTGTGGGTGTTCTTCACATTAAACCTGGTGTATCACCTTTCCCTTTCAGTTTTCTCCTTCTTCCCCTTTTACCAGTGGTGTTAGATTAGGTTTAGTCTTATAGTTTTCTCTTAATCTCATATTTAGAAAGAGGAACCATCCTTCTCTGGAGGTTTGATTTCATTTGTAGGGTCCCACACTTTGAAATCATTCCCATGTTTCACTGGATTGTTGCAGCAAATGGGCTTCAACATAGGGTGTAAATCCAAGTGACAACAATTTTTGGCACGCCCGGTGGGAACACTTTACTCTGAGTTCAGAGTTGATTTGAGAAATTGGTGTTGTTCTTAGTATTATACAATTTGGCAGACAAAGTTTCATGCACCTGGCGAATCTATAAGCTCCTGGTTTCAGACATTATATGCCTAGAGTGCAGACTAGGGCTTCTTCAAGAGGTGAGAATTATCAGTTCATTGAATTACCTGTAGCTGCTTCAAGGAGAAGAGCTAGGTTATCTAGGTATCCTATGAGAGGAAATAATAGTGTTTTTTCATCTCATCTAAGATCTCAATCTACACCTCCTCTTGTTAGGTTTCAGTATTCAAGAAAGGGCTTGCACATACCTAGAATAAATTTGAATATCCTAAATATTTCTCTACCAAGAAATATCCCCTTCGTAACCTTCAATGGAGACAACCCTTTAGCTCTAGTTGCACATAATGATATACCTACCTCGACTCTAAAGAGTATTCCACTCTTTATGGGTGAGGGTTCCACTACACCTACTGAATGTAAGGAAAGCACAGGTGCGGAAAACAGCTTCCCTAATGTTAATTCCCAGGGGACAGTGTAGACCAGTCACTTTTTAAATTACAATAACACAGATGAATACACAAGAGAAACCAAAATAGACAATAGTTAGAACACAGACACACAGAATTACGTGGGAAAACCCTTACGGGTAAAAACCCACCACCACAAGAAAACAATCTTTATTACAGTAAGATATACAGTTACAATAAAGAACTCAGCTTCTTGCTCAGGTGTTTGATTCTCGACATCATACACAGTTCATCTCCCTGTACATTTACAGAACGAACCTTTATTCAAGTCTCATCATCATAATACCAACGACACCTATAGACATATCATTCTATTTCCAATCTGCAAGAACAAGAGTCGTTACAGACTTCTGCTCTAACTGATAGAACAAATTCCTCATACGTCGCTGCCATCTAACCGTCGCAACGGTTCACATTTCAGTGAGGCGTTTAGTCCCACATGTACCAAGTCACAAAGGACTTTGCAGTTTATAACCGCCAACAGGCGAAAGAGTATTGTCAGCAATTTTGTTGCCGACAATACCAAGCCTCCAAGTCCATCGGCATAACAACTCCCATCGGCCCTCAGACTTCACCTCCCACCGATGAGCATTGTCTCCCCGATCACCAAGGTTACCATCGGTATGACATTCTCCATCGGCAAAAGATCTAGCCCTCGCTCCGACAGAGGTTTGTCTCACCGATACCAATAAGACTTCCATCAGGATGTCCGCAGTACATCGGCCCAACACCTTTAGCCGACGGGTATTCTCTTGCCGATAGACATACGCCATCGGAGTGACTACTCCTGTCGGAGTAACTCCACAAAGTTTGGCCGATAGGCCTTGTCTTGCCGACGACCGTATCCTTCGTCGGAGTGACTACTCCTGTCGGAGTAACTCCACAAAGTTTGGCCGATAGGCCTTGTCTTGCCGACGGTTGAATGCTTCCATCGGGGTGACACTCAGCATCAGACAAACCTTCGATGCTTATTCCGACGGCCCTTGTCTCACCGATGCCAATGGTCTTCAACACGGTCCTGCCGATAGTGCTTCGTCACAGCGATGCCGACATCGCATATCCTCAGACCAATGAACCAAGGAACAGTTGAACTAAAATTCATTGAACCTACCAAATGAACTCTAGAAAGGTTCAACAAAGAGGTTCAAAACATAGGTTCAACTAAGAGGTTCAAGTAGTAATTTGAGACACAAGTTCTCTTCAATCTCCCACTTGTCGAAGACATTACTGCTACCTCTTAGTCCTCATTCAATTATTGAGAACTATGGGCCCGAAGACCCATTTCATCTGAGCACCATTTGAACTTGGTTGTGTTCACTGGTTTAGTTAAGGCATCAGCAACATTTTCCAAAGTGTCAACCTTTTCCAGCTTCACCTTCCTGTCTTCCACCATATCACGAACAAAGTGATATTGGACATCAATATGTTTTGTCCTAGCATGAAATGTAGGATTCTTTGCCAAACATATGGCACTTTGACTGTCACAATGAATTTGTATTTGCCCTGCATTAAAACCAACATCAGAACACAACCTTTTCAACCAAACAGCTTCTTGGCATGCACGAGTGGCTGCCATGTACTCTGCCTCTGTTGTGGACAAAGCGACTACAGCCTGTCGCTTGCTCATCCAACTGATAGCACCACCATGTGACATGAACACGTATCCACTGGTGGATCTCCGACTGTCAATGTCCCCTGCCCAATCAGAATCAACATATCCCTGAATACTGATAGATCTCTTAGACCCTTCTGAGTTTCCATGATAACAAATAGCATAGTCAGAAGTTCCCTTCAAATACCTCATAACTCTTTTCACAGCATCCCAATGTGATCTGCCTGGATTCGCCATGAATCGGCTCAAAACTCCCACTGCTTGGGCAATGTCTGGTCTGGTACAGACCATTGCATACATTAAACTGCCAACAGCACTTGCATAAGGTACTCTCTTCATGTCATCAATTTCATTTGAAGATTCTGGACAATCTTCAACAGATAATTTCGTTCCCTGCAAAACTGGAACAACTAACTGTTTAGAATCAGACATATGAAACTTATCAAGAACATTGGTAATATACTTCCTCTGGCTGAGCCAAATTTTTCTCTTAGATCTGTCCCTTTTGATCTCCATTCCCAGAATGTACTTTGCTGCCCCCAGATTTTTCATTTCAAATTTCAAGGACAACTGAGATTTTAATTCTGAGATCATCCCCTTACCATTGCCAATGAACAACATGTCATCCACATATAGTGCAATTATAAGAATCTGGTCACCTTCAGTTTTATAATAGACACAATGATCAGATTTAGATCTCACATACCCCAAGGATAAAACATACGTATCAAACTTTTGATACCACATTCTGGGAGACTGTTTCAAACCATAAAGAGACTTCTTAAGTTTGCATACCAGATGTTCTTTACCTTTTTCCACAAACTGCTCTGGCTGAGACATATAAATTTCTTCTTCAAGGTCTCCATGAAGAAACGCTGTTGTCACATCCATCTGCTCAATTTCAAAATCATATGCTGCTGCAAGTGACAACAGAAATCTAATGGATGTCAACTTAGCTACAGGAGAAAAGATTTCTCCATAATCAATACCTTCCTTTTGGGAATACCCCTTAGCAACCAGTCTTGCCTTGTACTTCTCAATACTACCATCTGGACCATATTTCTTCTTAAATACCCACTTACAGCCTACAGGTTTTCTTCCTTCAGGCAAGGGCACCAGATCCCAGGTTCCATTCTTCTCCAATGATGTCATTTCACTATGCATGGCTTCCAACCAAGAATTTGAATCAGGTACACTAATAGCTTCTTTCACAGTCCTAGGTTCATCAGTATTAGTAAGTAAAGCATAGGCACAAGTTGAATCAGGTACTGAAAATCCATACCTATTTGGTTGTCTTCTTTCACGTGTAGATCTCCTCAAAGGTTGAGGTGCAGGTTCAGGTTCTTGCTCTGGATCAGAATCTTCGGAGCTACTTGAACTCTTATCTGAACCATCTACACTTGGTGCTTGTTGTTCCTCTTTTACAGGAGTCAGAGGAACATTCACAACACTCTTTTCTTTCTTTTCTTCTGTCTTTTCTGGTTGAGGATCAACAACCAATGGTTTCAGCTCTCTGAAAATTACATTCCTGCTGTAGATTACCTTTTCAGTTTCAGGATTCCAAAGCTTGTATCCTTTAATACCGACTCCATAGCCAACAAAGATACATTTAACTGCCTTGTTATCCAACTTAGATCTTTTAACTTCAGGAATATGAGCATATGCCTCACAGCCAAAGACTCGAATATGTCTTAGAGAGGGCTTCTTACCAGACCATGCTTCCATAGGTGTCTTATCAACCAATGCTGATGTAGGAGAACGATTCAGCAAGTAACAAGCTGTAGCAACTGCCTCAGCCCAGAACTTCTGTTCAAGACCAGCATAACTCAACATACTTCTTGCTTTCTCCATCAACGATCGATTTAACCTTTCAGCAACTCCATTCTGTTGTGGAGTATAAGGTGTAGTTTTATGCCTTTTAATTCCATGGTCTACACAATACTTATCAAAATCCGCATTGCAATATTCACCACCGTTATCTGTTCTCAAGCATTTTAGTTTTCTACCAGTCTGATTTTCCACAAGAGTTTTAAATTCTTTAAATTGACTGAACACTTCTGATTTGTTTTTCAAAAAATATACAAATGCCCTTCTTGAATAATCATCAATGAACGATACATAGTATCTTGATTTAGATAAAGAAGGAACATCAACTGGACCAAAAACATCAGAATGCACATAGTCCAGAACACCAGAAGATTTATGAGAACTAGAGTAAAATGAAACACGGTTTTGCTTTCCATATATACAATGTTCGCAGAAATCGAACTCCAGATTACAATCAATCAGCCCATCTACCAGATTTTTGTTTTTCAAGGTTTTTAAACCTTTCTCACCTATGTGACCAAGTCTATGATGCCAGAGCATTGTTTTCTCTGCAGGAAGTTTAACTTCCATAGAATTTACGTCATGTGTTACAATAGTAGCCTTTTCAGATTTTGCAGAGACATTATTACAGCACACTGGTTTAGCATCTAACCTATACAGAGTTCCAATGCGTTCACCTTTTGCCAGAACAATAGAACCTCTAGTCATCTTACAGCCACCATTCACAAAAGTAACTTGCACTCCAACATCATTAAGTTTACTAACAGAAAGTAAATTTCGAGCCAGACCTGGTATATGAAGAACTTCATTCATTCCCTTTATTCTGCCATCCGGGAACTGGATGCTGACTCGACCTCGGCCAACAATTTCCAGTGTTGAATCACTAGCCAGGAACACCTTGCCACCAGCATAGGGTTCATACTTTGTGTACCACTCTCTATGAGATGTCATATGAAAGGATGCTCCTGAATCAATCAGCCAAACATCTTCAGAAGCAGGTGTTGCCAGAGCAGCAATGAAAGCATCAGCATCACTGTGTGAAGACTCAGAGTCAGAGAAGTTCTTCTTCTTTTTCTCCTCTTTGCAGTCTTTCTTGACATGACCTTTCTGTCCACAATTCCAGCACTTCACCTTGGACTTCTTGCCAGGAGATTTTGATTTCCCCTCTGATTTGGACTTAGACTTCTTGTCCTTCTTCTTGCCTCTTTCCTTTAATCTACCACGAACTGACAGAGCCTCTTTGGCCATTCCAGAAGATTTCCTCCGCATCTCTTCAGACAACAAAGAGGCAACAATAGTTTCCTGAGAAAATGAAGTTGTTGTACTTCCAATAGCCATCACCAGATGGTCCCACGAGTCAGGTAAGGAACATAACAGAAGCATACATCGATCTTCCTCTTCTATTTTTACACCTATAGATGTCAACTGAGCAACAATCGTATTGAATGCACTCAGATGTTCTGCTACAGATGCACCTTCATCCATCTTCAGAGAATACAATTTCTTTCTGAGGAAAAGTTTATTTACCAAGGACTTGCCCTGATAAATATTATTCAACTTTTTCCACAAATCACTTGCAGATTTCTCCTCATGGATGTTCAATAGAACAGAGTCAGATAAACTCAGTCTTATCAGTCCTTTGGCTTTTCTGCATATCAGTTCCCAATCTTCTTGCTTCATGCCTGTAGGTTGAACTCCAGACACAGCAACCCAAAGATCTCTATAGACTAACATGTCTTCAACTTTAAGTTTCCACAACTCAAAGTTTGTGCCATTGAATTTCTCAATGTCTATTTTGTCTGATGTACTTGCCATCTCTATTTAATTTAAAAAAAATAACTTTCTACAGAACTCCCACACAACAGAATTAACACAAAAAACCCAAACTACCGACAAGGATAACACAACGGGCCAGGCTCTGATACCACTTGTAAGGAAAGCACAGGTGCGGAAAACAGCTTCCCTAATGTTAATTCCCAGGGGACAGTGTAGACCAGTCACTTTTTAAATTACAATAACACAGATGAATACACAAGAGAAACCAAAATAGACAATAGTTAGAACACAGACACACAGAATTACGTGGGAAAACCCTTACGGGTAAAAACCCACCACCACAAGAAAACAATCTTTATTACAGTAAGATATACAGTTACAATAAAGAACTCAGCTTCTTGCTCAGGTGTTTGATTCTCGACATCATACACAGTTCATCTCCCTGTACATTTACAGAACGAACCTTTATTCAAGTCTCATCATCATAATACCAACGACACCTATAGACATATCATTCTATTTCCAATCTGCAAGAACAAGAGTCGTTACAGACTTCTGCTCTAACTGATAGAACAAATTCCTCATACGTCGCTGCCATCTAACCGTCGCAACGGTTCACATTTCAGTGAGGCGTTTAGTCCCACATGTACCAAGTCACAAAGGACTTTGCAGTTTATAACCGCCAACAGGTGAAAGAGTATTGTCAGCAATTTTGTTGCCGACAATACCAAGCCTCCAAGTCCATCGGCATAACAACTCCCATCGGCCCTCAGACTTCACCTCCCACCGATGAGCATTGTCTCCCCGATCACCAAGGTTACCATCGGTATGACATTCTCCATCGGCAAAAGATCTAGCCCTCGCTCCGACAGAGGTTTGTCTCACCGATACCAATAAGACTTCCATCAGGATGTCCGCAGTACATCGGCCCAACACCTTTAGCCGACGGGTATTCTCTTGCCGATAGACATACGCCATCGGAGTGACTACTCCTGTCGGAGTAACTCCACAAAGTTTGGCCGATAGGCCTTGTCTTGCCGACGACCGTATCCTTCGTCGGAGTGACTACTCCTGTCGGAGTAACTCCACAAAGTTTGGCCGATAGGCCTTGTCTTGCCGACGGTTGAATGCTTCCATCGGGGTGACACTCAGCATCAGACAAACCTTCGATGCTTATTCCGACGGCCCTTGTCTCACTGATGCCAATGGTCTTCAACACGGTCCTGCCAATAGTGCTTCGTCACAGCGATGCCGACATCGCATATCCTCAGACCAATGAACCAAGGAACAGTTGAACTAAAATTCATTGAACCTACCAAATGAACTCTAGAAAGGTTCAACAAAGAGGTTCAAAACATAGGTTCAACTAAGAGGTTCAAGTAGTAATTTGAGACACAAGTTCTCTTCACTGAACATATTAAAGATATATCAAATGTATGCTCAATTCACCATATTCAATATGAGGATGTGGCTATTAGGCTCCTGGTTTCATCATTCAAGGGAAGATCTCTTCAATGGTTTAGGAGTTTATGCCCTTCTTCAATACATGATTGGGATGAGTTAGGAGAAGTAGTCTGGAAATAGTTCAGAGAGAGAACATATAATGTTTCTTTGCTGGAACTGTTGACAACTATAAAGAGGGCTCCTAGCGAGCTGATGGCTAACTTCAACTTCAGATTTCAAAGAATATGGGAAAGAATTCCAGTTCTCCTCAAACCATCTCCACAAGGTTCTTTCTTGTATTTTGTGAGAGGTTTAAATTTTGATATAGCTGTTATGATGCAATCCATGGGTGTTCAGACTTTACTAGAGCATATGAGATAGCTTTAAGGGTTGAGAATTGTTTAATACAAGCTGGGAAAATTACCCCCAGACCTCCTATACCTATCTTCCCATAATTGCCTTCACAAGTTGAACAACCTACTTTTGCTCCCATCCCATGGCCTAAATCCTCTACATCCACTCTTCCACAAGAAGAGGATGACTTTGAAACCCTAGTGGCCAACCTAGCTAACAAAGTCAATACCATAGCCATCCAAACCATCCCTAAAACTCAACAAAATTATAACTAGGTGTAGTCTTCAAATCAGACGTAGGGGCAAGGTTACAATTCCAGTAGAAATCAAAACTAGAATCAAGACTACCAGCCAAATAGATACCAAAATAATAGCCTTGTTTAGCTTTTGCAAATAGTTAGACCCATTCAACAAATACTGGCCATTAACCCAATTAGGACCTTGCTTCCTATCTAAAGCAATTTGGCTCATGAGGCAAATTAGTGTTATCCTTGCAATCAACCTCATATTCAGTCCACTTGTGCATTTAGAGTGCAAGAACAAGCCTTAATGGTGCAAAATTTTCACACTCAACAAGCATCATTAGTAGAAGCAATCAATAGCAACCCTGAGGTACCAAATGAGGCTACTTCTAATTCCAATTTAATGCTTTGGACTCCTAAGGATTTTTGTGTTGTTAATCAGCCTATGGATAGTGTGATTATGCTTATAAATAGTGTTGCAAACAACATAAGATCTAAGAAGAGGCAATTAAGAATAACCCCATGCCTGTTGTATTACAAAAGGAGCCTGTAGATCAAAAGAAAAGGTGTTGGCACTACAAATTTAACTCAGAATAGCATGCCTGCCACTACAAATGAGGTTCCATCATGTCCAAAACTACCTGAATAAACCATAGAGCAGTCAAAGAAAGGAACGTGGATCCCTTCCATGCACAAAACAACAACATTTCCTCCATTGTAGAGCAAATGAAAAAGACAAACCTGAATATGTCCATGTGGGATGCATTGTCAATTCTTTCTCAAAGAGATTTGTTGTAAGATGCTTTAAGTCAATTCCTAGCAACTAAACCAATAGTTCATAAAGAAAGGGGCCTAGTCAATCTTGTACAACCATGCAAATAACATGTAGGTCCAACAGAGAATCCATCCCCATTCTACTTGTCTCTAATCATTGGGAAGTTCCTAGTGCATAACTACATGATAGACTCAGGAGCTAGTATTTCAGTTATGGTAAAGAAGATATCAGATGCATTAGGCATTAAGTTTTATTAGGTGTATTGCAGCTGGATGATACTTTTGTTAATATTGTTAGAGTGATCAAAGGACTGGATTTGACCTTGCATGCTTTCCCAAACTTGACTATTAGTCAAGAAATTTCAGTTATTGATCTCCATCTATTCTTTGCTATTTTCTTGTCAAGAGATTTCACGGCTAAGGTGGGTGGTTACCTTTCTTCTAATTGGTCTCACATGCTTCTAAGGACAAGATATGGCACAAGGTTCACCATTAAGGCTGAACCAGTTTCAAGTTATCATGTAGAAAATTATGATCATAGCCTGGTGAACCCTCATTGCATGATTTAGAGTGAGGAAGTGAATGATTCATGATCTCTTGATGTAGTATTTTCACCCCTTCCAACCCTAGATATTTTTCTTGATGAGTGGGTGAAAGATCATTTTGATTTTGATCCCTATGACACCACTAATATGACTAGGCTGGGCACCTACATGATTCATGAGGGGAATTCCTCTATCCCTTCTATACTAAAACAAGATGATAATTATAATGGCCTATGGAAAATGTTCTTTGATAGTGCAAATAGCATAAATGGAGCTGGTGTAGGAGTATTACTGATCTCTCTGACTGGCAAGAAGCTACACTTTGCTCATATGCTGCATTTTTTGCACAAATAATGTTACAGAGTATGAGGCATTGGTCCCTGGATTATTACTAGCTGAAAAGAAGAAAATCAAACATCTAGAGATCTTAGGGGACACTGAGCTAGTGGTCAACCAGGTCAAGGAGAGATGTGCAACAAAAAATTAGGTTCTAAGAGCTTATAGACACATAGTTAAGGGCCTGTTTGAGAGTTTTGATGCTCTCAACCTACAGGTGATCCCAAGGAGATTAAATGTTGAGGTAGACCAATTGGAAACCATTGGTGCTTAGTTTTATCCCCCCACATACCTCTTTGAAGGCCTTGATCAACATGTCAAAATAGTGGCCAGGCCCCAATCCCCACTAATGATGTGAATTGGCAGATATTTGACAACAATGAACAAATTATAAACTTCATACAAAATGAAGCTGAGTTTTCATGAAGTGTAGTCTAAATTGCAAGAGGGGTATGGCGATCAGATTATGCAACTAAAGACAAACAAGTTGCCCAAAGGATTATTCACTCTTGAGTCTATTTTTAGTCATGATGATGAATTCAAGGGTGAGAAGAAGAACATCACATTCAAAAAGGAGGACTATCAAAATGTTTCTATACCCAAGACAAAGATTTATTGCTAGGAAAGGTATGTTGTGATGATGAACAACAAAATTTTATTCACCTTTCTTAGAAATACAATGATGTTTTCGCATGGAATTATGAGGATCTGAAGGGTTTTGACCCAAATGTTTGCCAACATGCCATAGACCTTGATCCAAATTCCAAACCTGTTCACCAAAGACAATGATTTGTAAACCCCAAAATCAAGCGTTTGACGAGGAAAGAGCTTGCAAAGCTCATTTAGGCTGGAATTATTTTTCCCATCAAGTATTCCACCTGGGTGGCTAATTTAGTGCTAGTGAGGAAGAAAAATGGTGACATAAGGTTATGCATAGACTTCCATGATCTGAATCGAGCTTCTATGAAAGATCACTACCCTCTACCATCCATGGACCAAATCTTGCAGACTGTGGTAGGGGAAAAAAGATTCTCATTGCTCGATGGCTTTTCTAGTTATAACTAGATTTTTGTGAGGGAAGAGGATAGGTTCAAGATAGCTTTCACCACTAAGTGGGGAACCATGGTGTATGAAAAAATGCAATTTGGGCTCTCCAATGGTGGCACCACTTTTCAGATGGCAATGGACATTGCATTTAGGGGCTTTATCAACAAATTCATCTTGATCTATTTTGATGATATTACAGTCTTGTCTAAGAGAGGAGAAAATCACATGGAGCATCTGGAGAAAGTTTTTAAAAGGTGTAGGGAGTTTGCGATGTCATTGAACCCCAAAAAATGTATATTTTTTTTCTCAAGCCAAACTTTTGGGCCATTTAGTGTCCAAGGATGGGATCTCCATAGATCCAAAAAGAACTTCAACTCTTCTTTCTCTTCCTCTGCCAACTCATAAAAAAAATTTGTAGTCATTTCTAGGGCATATTAATTTTTTTAGGAAATTTATTCCTAACTGTGCTGATGTGGTCAAACCATTGACCCTAATGCTTAAAAAGGATGTTATTTTTAGGTGGTCCAAGGAGGGGAAGGATAGTTTTGAGAAGATAAAAGAAGAAATTGCTCAAGATCCTACCCTCATGAAACCTAACTATGCAGACATTATCCTTTATGCTCATGGAGGAGAGAGCCACATTGTAGTTGTTTTGATGCTACAAAATGACCAAGGCATGGAGCACCCACTGGCCTTTTTCAGTCAAACATTGAAAGATTATGAGGTTAGGTATAGTCCCATGGACAAACTGGTTTTTTCCATTGTAAGAGCATTACCAAAATTTAGATATATGCTAGAAAATAACCATATCAAAGTATTGGTTTCTCATCTCAGTGTGAGAGACTACATAATGGGAATAGAAATTAGTGAAAAGAGGGAGAGCTAGGTTACAAAGATCCTAGAATATGATGTTACTATCAAAGACACTAAGTTAATTAGAGGCAGAGGATTATGTGAACAATTAACTCAAAATATAATGGGTGAGGTGAACTCATCTTATCTCTTGAATGAGACAAAACCTATGGTGGAATCTGTTGTGCCCAAATCAAATTTTTTGCTTCATTAAGGCATTTTGTAAGAGTCTAGAAAATTTGTCATCAAAAAAGTTAAAAATCCAAAATTTCTAAAAAATTTCTATTAGTAGAAAGTTTCTAAAAATAGACGTCAAATTTAGGTTTTCTAGGTTTCTTGAGATATGGATGCTAACAAAATTTTCTAAAAATAGAATTTTTGATTTAGGAGTCATGTCTGATTCTGATTGGTTGATTTTGCTTCACGATCAAGGTGGTCTAGACGGAGTTTGCAAAAGGTCATGTTTTTTCTACTGGGTCAATTCTTCTTTTTTAGATGGTGAAGCACGATCTCTAAGGCCATTAGTGGAGGAATTTCATTTGCTAGGGGTCAGTTTCAAGATTTTAGTGTTGTTCAGAGGGTGAAGAACTGCTAAGAAACTGATGACTGATGAAGAATGGAAAAGGAAGCATGGTGAATTCGGAGAAGAAAGAAAAGTTAGAAAATTATCAAAATTTGACTAAGTCTGGAAAATCTAGGTACCCCAGGAGGCTAGGGACGAAGCATGGTGAATCCAGAGAACAAAGAAAAGTTAGAACATCATCAAAATTTGACTAAGTCTAGAAAATCTAGGTGCCCCAGGAGGCTAGGGGCACCCAAGCAACCCAGTGTTAGATTTTTTTTGCATTTATCGAAAAACATCAAAAAAGGCCTCGTCAACCCGCTTCTGGGTGGTCAAAATCAGTTAATTTTAGTCGACAGGCCCAGAAAAGTTGGGATTCATCTTAGATATGTTCAGTCTATCTAGTCTACCCTCATCCTGATGTCTGTCACTGAAATCATGAAATTGACTAAGTCTGATGTCCCAAAGCCCTAAAAAACTGATTAACTCTAGCCAAAGTAATTGGTAGTGAATCGTCCAAGTATGGCCTTAAGTTTTTTGACAGGAGGTTTTCATATGATCATCATGGTGTTTTTGCATCAGACCTTGGTCAAAATTGTGTGCATGTGCCTGTGGTTGAAGATTTCTGTGCTAATTGTGCAGATGAATTTGAAGTACAGAAATGTAATTACATCAGGTTTACCCTTCAGCAGTTGGTTGATATCCTGTCAAAAGATGTAGAGGGCATATCAGATGATGATGAAGTTTTACTTCCCATATTTTAGAGATTAGGTCAAGCAACAACAACTGTCACTAGTTAATTGGTCTGCCAAATAAATCACCTTAATTGAGGAAAGAATGAGCCAAGTTATCAAAAATAATATGACATTCTTGAATAATAAGAAGAAGTGGAAAGAAGCCATTCTCGTTGTAGAGCTGCTAGTAGTTCTACCATCTTTACCTTCCACTTCCAAACCAAAATGAAGGGTTAAGTCTATGAGCGTCCTTCTAGAAGGAACAAAGATGGCCAAGTTGAGGAGAAAAAAGGTTGAGTCTCCAGTCCATAGTCAGCAGGACAACCAACAGTTGCATTAGAAGTTCCTACTGAACCAGAACCGCATGTTGAAACAATGCCTTCAGTTCATGTTTCTCCACCTCCATCACTAATCTCTTCTCCCATTCATATAGATTCAGAGCCAGACTCACCGGTTCATAACACTGAGATACATATTGGTTCATTAGGAGTTGATGAAGTTAGAACCGAGCCTCCTAGAGAGGTTGGCCCATCTTGGCTTGAGAACATCTTGGGTAGGAAGAGAAGAAAACCTTCATATCAGTTGAACTTGACAGAGCTTAATAGCATCTACCAAGACATACCAGACATGAAACTTAAGAAGCAAGTTCACATTGAAAAGAATGTTGATGGAGAAATTATCCTTGAAACTACAACACTGCCAAAAGATAAGAATGTTAATGAGATTGAGGTTGATGACTTCAAGGTTGTCAGAGCCAATCTTGGTAGGAGTACCTGGTATATAGATGTAAATCTCTTCGAGGTTGCAACAAATAATTTAAAGGAGAGGGTGTTGAAAGATGGAGAAGCTAAAGTAGCCCTCAAGGCTGAAAATAGGTAGCTGCGGCAGTATATTTCCAATCTTTTTCATGGGACTTCGCAGGCCAACTTACTGCTTCCTCAGATTATAGAATCATTGGCTAATCAGTAGCAATTGATTCAGTTGGTCATTTATGGGAGGCACATGAAGGATTGGGTGGAAGAATTTGTAACTAAAGGCAGATATGTACTTTCATAGATCTATCAATTAGAGTACAATGCTCATGATCTGCGTCAAGGCATTCAGGGGTTTCAATAGACTATGGCTGAAAACAAACTCATTTTTGAGATCATAATCTCCAACTTGAAGATAGCATATAATTCTGCTGATTCAACAGAAAATAAGAAGATGGATTCTACTCAGAAAGCACAGTATCTTTTCATAGTAAAAACCTATGAGAATATAACCTCAGAGTTAGTGGAATGGAAATAAAAAGTGACAAATATTCTCAAGTTCATAGGATCTTTTGTTTCTCAGATCCCGTGCTCATATGAGAGAGAAGATGATACCCTGCATGATCTCAGGGAAGTACAGATAGAATTCCAGACTCTCATCTACAACAATTTTAATGGTGATCTCACTGTTGGCAAGATGGATCATTTTGCAGCAATGACAGTAAAATTTGATAAAGTTGTGGGTGAAGTTCATGGATTCCTCCAGATGGTTGCAGATGGTGAAGAAATGTTAGAAAATTAGAATATCATCTTAGAGAGTATCAACATTCTTGGCAAAGATGCAGTCACTAGCTTTTTAGAAGATATTATTTCCCAAAATACCAGTGGATGGCATCACCAATAAGGCAACAATAAAGATGGGTATGTGACTCAAAAAGAAGTTTTAACTCAATGCTTTTTGATTTAAAGCATTTTCTTTCATTCAAAGCTTATCCATCCTTAAAATCACTTTGTAATAGTTGGAGCTTTCTTTACTTTAAAGCAAATTGTTTTAAAGCGGGTGTTAGTTGTAATCTTTCCTTAGAATAGAAATAAAGCTTGCGAGTTGGCAAGTTAGTTATCTAGGATCAAGGATATTTTAGGGTTCCCTACTCCTTTGATTTAGTATAAATAAGGGCAACCTTGCCCATTGTTCAGGGAACAGTAATTGTGATAGCAAAATTTGTTATGCCTATTCTAGCCTGCAAAAATTGTTATTTCAAGTGCTTGTTCACTCTGTGTTATCTGTTATCCAGTGTTTGATCACATATTGTATGCCTACCTTTTGCTACAATATCATTGTCCTAGAGTTGTAATAACTTTATGATATTGAGAATAGAAATCTCATGCCTGCCATTTGCCTTGATTCTCTATCTCACGATCATCTAGTTTTGTCGTCAGATGTGTGGCTTGCGTAATCTTACTTTCAGTTTTCATCTTAAAGAACAATGAGTCTTCTGATGACCTGGAAGAAGTTTATTTGAGCTTTTATGTTAAAACAAATCATTCTTTGTTAACTTTTGATTCCTATTCTTTGAATTTACTTAGGTGATCAAAAGAGTCATTTAGTTTAGGCCTAGTTGTAGTTAGAAGTTAAAAAGAAAAACCTCTGCTGCATTGATAGAGTTTTGTAACCTTGTGCTCGCAACTGAGAAGCAAAAAGATAGGCAAAATTTAATTTATTTATCTTTTAAGCAAATATCAGCAAAAGGGAACTTCCCCTCATAATAGAAGAGCAGTTTATTTATGCATAGCTGTCTATTTCCAACTTGCATTCCAAAGGTGCGAATTGAAACACCAACAGTTTTTTGGCACCCACCGTGGGACACGAGGCATAAAACTTCAAGCAAGATTAAGATTATGTCATGGGAATGACTATCTAACATCCTATTGCTCCTGTTCAACAACTAAATCTTACACCACCTACTATTCAACCAAATCTTGTATGTGTGGAAGGAGAGAAAAGAATCATCATTAGTATCCTGAGGAGTTTCTTATTTGCACAAAAGGAAAGTCCTGCTCAGTGGAGAAACATGGCTACTATTCTTGATGAAGAAGAACACAAAGAGATCTTGCGGCCAGAAGACCAATATTACCACCACCCATGTGGCAATAGATAATCCTAGCTCACAGGGTTTATACAAGAAGGGGAAGAGACAGAAATACATAACCATTCTTCCAAGATCTTGTTCCTACAGAAGTTGGAGAAGCATCCAACATAGTTTCTGAAGTCTAGTTAGTTCCTGAAGTCAAGCAAGAAGAACCTCAAGAGGAACCAGTAATCCAGCCTAGAGCAATGGGTGATGCAGATAATAACAATCACAATAATCTGAATCAGAGGTGTCCACCCCCATTACCTTGGGGTGATAACATTGGACCTTTGGCCCTATAAGAACATCATGAGCTACCAAAGGGGTCAAGGAAGCACTTTCCCCGGTTCCATGGCGATAGGACTCAACATCCTGATGAACACATCTCTGTATTCACAACAGCTTGCGTTGTTTTTCATGTATCCCATGAAGACGTTGCTATGCATCTCTTTGTAGAGACTCTTGTGGGAAATGCTACTGACTAGTTCAATCATTTGGAGCCAAGCATCATTATAGATTGGACAACTATGAGTGAGAAATTCTTGGCAAGGTTCAAGCCTACCGAAGACGGTCATAGATTGTTCGCCCATCTCTCAAATTCAAATATGGAAAATAATGAACCGATAAGGGAGTTTACAACAAGGTTTAATCACCTGGTTACACACCTTTCTCATACACTCAATCCATCTCCATAAATTCTGTTGAGTAGTTTCATTAACGCTCTTCCTTCTGAGATAGCTTTTTTCTTCAGATCGGCTGATCAAACAAATTTATCCAGTGCACAAGAAAATGCCATCAAGTTAGAGGATAAAATGATTATCTCTGGCAATATGAAGATGGATTCAATCATGCCTCTTGTTCAGAGTTCTGTGGATCCATTTCTATAGAAGGTAGCAAATGAAGTGACTATTATGAAGAGGCAGTTGCCTACTCAGGGGCAACCTATGCAACAACTGTATCAGTCATTACAACAACAATACCAACCCCAACCACAATTTCAACCACAGCAACCATATCAGCCTAAGAAGAACAATTTCTAGCCTTTTAATAACTACAAGCCCAGGTTGCCAGCACCTCCACCAAGAAAAGCAATTGATGCTGCTCAAAATGTAGTGTTTTGCTCCTTTCATGAAACTGATGCACAATTTGGTACCACATGTCCTAAAAATTTAAGAATGAATCAGATTATGGGATACATTGATGCTGCACCCATTTCAAACATTATCCCTTCCCCAAGTGTGAATGTTGTCTTACCACAAATGAACAACTTCAATGGTGACTCTACTATGGGATACTTCCAGAAAGAACTCGTTTTAATAAAGGAAGAACAAGACGATCTTCGTTAATATTCTCTTGTGGTGAATCATGAAAATCTTTTGACGCCTATGTTTACACGTGCTTAACATTTCAAGGCACAAAGAGAAGAAGAGGATAAACTAAGATTAAAATAAAAGGGGAAGGAAGTGGCTTCCACTTCTAATGTTAAGTCTCCACATGAAAATGTCAAGGCTACTCAAGATCCGTCTTTGACAAATTTTGATATAGTGGATTATATGATGAAGACAAAGGTATAAATTTCTTAGCTGGAATATCTTCAATATCATCCAGATCAGTTGGATAGAATTGTTAAGTATGTCAAGGAGGCTGTCATACAACCTACATTGCTTGAATCCTCCATTCCAGTAGAAGAGAAGCCCAAGCCTTTCTATATCTCTCTATATATAGGAGGCTATAAATTGAGCAATTGTATCATTGATTTAGGAGCCTCAAACAATGTCATGCCTTTACAAGTGATGAATGCATTAGGAATCTCATGCACCAAGATGCATGGCAAGTGTTATTCTCTTGAGTCTAAGTCAGTGCCATTGGTTGGAGAATTGAAGGATGCTCAAGTACGGTTCGTGACTTGTCCTAAGAAGAAAATAATGATGACTATCTTAGTATCTGACATTCCAGCCAGTTACGAGATGCTGCTAAGTAGAAACTTCTGCAAAGATCTTGGAGGAGAGATACAATTGGATTGGTTATCCATGACCATTCCTTTAAAGAAGGGCAATTTCAAATTGGAACCAGAAACCAAGTCTCGGTTCACGGTGGTGAAATCTCAGGATCCTCAAGCACAAGTGCTATATCAAGAAACGAGTCCTGGTACATATGTTATGCTGACAAGAATATCTGAAGTAAATTAGGACGTTGTGTGCGCGATTAGCAAATCAAATTAAGAACTTGAATAAATGTACATCTTGCATACTTTCTTGAAGAAGAAGAAGTGCAACAATCTTCTCAAGAGAAAAATTACAAGGAAGAGATCAAATATGTTGCACAGAACAATAATGGATCCAATTGGTTCATCTCATGTTTTGAAGGTTGCTTTGAAGAAACTGAGTTAGATGCATTTAAAGGAAAAGTGAGCAAAGAAGCATTGCAGTTGGAGCAAAAACAAGATTTGCATCTTTTTGAAGATGATCTATCATTAGAGGAATTTTTCAAAACTGGAGATCATATGGAAGATTCATCATTGGATCTCAACTATTTTCTACATCACTTGGAGAGTGATTCTGCAATAGATGATACTATAAATTTTCCCTTACATTTTAGCCTGACTTCATCTTTGTCTCAAGAAGTTTTCATACACACTAATGAAGAAGAGGATGCTAAAATTTCAGAGGTTATCCATGAAACTGTGCAAGAAAGAGACATCACATATATGATAAAGTCAACACAAAATGCAACATATGAAGAGACTTGTGCAAAAGAAAAGTTCATGGAATATTCAGTTTTGGTCATTGAAGAAAATCATATGGAAAAGTTAAAAATTCTTGACAAATGTTTTGTGAGATATGTCATATGTGAAATCAATCAAGCAGATGAAGAAGAAACACAAAGCTTAGAGGAATCTTTCTTTGATCCTGCTTACTTATTAGAAGAAGAAAGGTACGTGGTTACTAAAAATGAGATGCTACCAAATATCCACATTCATGATCTCAAGGGTACGTTTATTGAAGAAAATTGCTCTATGGAGGTTGATGAGACTCAAAATAATAAATGGCAGAGTGAACTACTAAGTGAAGATGTTATTCATCAAGTGTTCTTTGATAATAATCAGGAGCTCAAAGATTAAGATCTTGATGATTTATCACATTCAGATTTTGAGGAATGGATGGATGATGACCTAGTTGAAGAGAACCATGAAGAAGTACCTGAAACACTAGAAAAATGGGTGACAACAGTTGTGGATCCGGTAAGCCAAGAATCAGTAATGAGGATTGTGTATGAGCAACTTAGACTATTTTCAGAGGATGATACATTGACTAAGTTCAAGGTTGCATATGTTGAAGACATAAATGAACATCAAGTTCTATATGTGGTGACTACCATTCCCACAAGCATACTTTGGCCACAAGACCTTGCTCCATATCTTCAAAAAGGGTTTTGTACCTTCACCTATTACAAAGGTTGCTCACTTTAGAGGAAGATGCTCCACCTGATCTCTGGTGTATCAACCAGTTCCTCATGAACTTCTCATGGCCTGAACATGACTACCCGCCTGAATCGTGGCTCTTCAAGAAGATGTTGCAGAGAAAGAAAAGTTTTATTTTGCCAAGACAATTTTCATAGCTAAGGAGAGATGGTTCTTTTTTTTTCAAACCAGTTGACAGTTTTGTGTGACAGTTTTTGTTCTTTTCATCCTCGCTCAAAAAAGAGTGTTTGTGTGCACTTTCTACTCTTGTAATGTGTTTCCCCTTTCCATGATGTGATTGTTATGTCGTAATGTATTTCCCTTTTCGTAATGTGACAGTTGTGTTGTTTGTGTTTCTGGGAAGTTCCAACTCTTAGGTGATTTTAGGAAGTCCGCTCTTAGGTGATTTTAGGGAAAAGTCTTGTTCTAGGTGATTAGGAAAATGACCTAACTCTATTTCCTAATAAACAAGACACTAGTCTAAGCTCAAAAGTCCAGAGATTCTCAGTTATCCTATGCCGTAAGTATCCAACATGGTCCCCAGACAGAGCCAATTGTTGTGCCCAAATCAAATTTTTTGCTTCATTAAGGCATTTTGTAAGAGTCTAGAAAATTTGTCATCAAAAAAGTCAAAAAGCCAAAATTTCTAAAAATAAAAATTTTCTATTTTTAGAAAGTTTCTAAAAATAGATGTCAAATTTAGGTTTTCTGGGTTTCTTGAGATACGGATGCTAGCAAAAATTTCTAAAAAATAGAAAATTTCTAAAAATAGAATTTCTGATTTAGGAGTCATGATTGATTCTAATTGGCTGATTTTGCTTCACGATCAAGGTGGTCCAGACAGAGTTTGCAAAAGGTTGTGTCTTCTCTACTGGGTCAATTCTACATTTTTAGATGGTGAAGCATGATCTCCAAGGCCATTAATGGAGGAGTTTCATCTGCCAAGGGTTAGTTTCAAGATTTCAGTGTTGTTCAGAGGGTGAAGAAGTGCTAAGCAACCAACGACCGATGAAGAACAGAAAACGAAGCATGGTGAATCCGGAGAACAAAGAAAAGTTGGAAGATCATCAAAATTTGACTAAGTCTAAAAAATCCATGCACCCTAGGAGGCTATGGGCACCCAAGCAACCTAGTGTTAGATGTTTTTTGCATTTGTTGAAAAATGTAAAAAAAGGCCTCGTCAGCCCACTTTCAGGTGGTCAAAATCAGTCAATTTCACTCATCAGGCCTAGAAAAGTTGGGATTCATCTCAGATATGTTCAGGCTATCTAGTCTACCCTCATCCTGATGCCTATCCCTGAAATCCTGAAATTGACTAAGTCTAATGTTTTGAAGCCCTAAAAAACTGACTAACTCTGGCAAAAGTAATTGGCAGTGAATCATCCAAGTATGGCCCTAAGTTTTTCGACAGGAGGTTTTCATATGATCCTCGTGGTGTTTTTGCATCACACCTTGGTCAAAATTGTGTGCATGTGCCTATGGTTGAAGATTTCTGGGCTAATTATGCAGATGAATTCGAAGTGCGGAAACGTAATTACAGCAGGTTTACCCTTTAGTAGTTGTTTGATATCCTATCAGAAGATATAGAGGGCTTATCAGATGATGATGATGAAGTTTTACTTCCCACATATTTCAGAGATCAGGTCAAGCAACAACCAATGTCGCCAGTTAATTGGTCCGCCAAAGAAATCACCTCAATTGAGGAAAGAATGAGCCAGGTTATAAAAAATAGTATGATATTCTTGAATAATAAGAAGTAGAAATAAGCCATTCCAGTTGTAGAGCCGCCGTTAGTTCTACCATCTGTACCTTCCACTTCCAAACCAAAACCAAGGGTTAAGGCTATGAACATCCTTCCAGAAGGAACAAAGATGGCCAAGTTGAGGAGGAAAAAGGTCGAGTCTCCAGTCCATAGTCAGCAGGAACAACCAGCAGTTGCATCAGATGTTCTCGCTAAACCAGCACCGCATGTTGAAACAATGCCTTTAGTTCATGTTTCTCCACCTCCATAACCGAGCTCTTCTCCCATTCATATAGATTCGGAGCCAAACTCGCCGGTTCATAACACTGAGACACATATTGGTTCATCAGGAGTTGATGAAGTTAGAATTGAGCCTCCTAGAGAGGTTGGCCCATCTTGGCTTGAGAACATCTTGGGTAGGAAGAGGAGATAGCCTTCATATTAGTTGAACTTGACAGAGCTTAATAGTATCTACCAAGACATACTAGACAGGTAACTTAAGAAGCAAGTTCACATTGAAAAGAATGTTGATGGAGAAATTATCCTTGAAACTACAACATTGCCAGAAGATAAGAATGTTAATGAGATTGAGGATGATGACTTCAAGGTTGTTAGAGCCAATCTTGGTAGGAGTACCCAACATACAGATGTAAATCTCTTCGAGGTTGTAGCAAATAATTTAAAGGAGAGGGTGTTGAAAGATGGAGAAGATAAAGCAACCCTCAAGGCTAAAAATAGGCAGCTACGACAGTATATTTCCAATCTTTTTCATGGCACTTCACAGGCCAACTTACTGCTTCCTCAGATTCTAGAATCACCAGCTGATTAGTAGCAGCTGAGTCAGTTGGTCATTTATGGGAGACACATGAAGGATTGGGTGAAAGAATTTGTAACTAAAGGTAGACATGTACTTTCATAGATCTATCAATTAAAGTACAACACTCATGATCTATGTCAAAGCATTCAGGGGTTTCAACATACTATGGCTGAAAAAAGAGTAGTTTTTGAGATAATAATCTCTAACTTGAAGATAACATATAATTCTCTTGATTCAACAGAAAATACAAAGATGGTTTCTACTTGGAAAGCATAGCAGCTTTTCACAGTAAAAACCTATGAGAATATAACCTCAGAGTTAGTGGAATGGAAAGAAAAAGTGACAAATGTTCTCAAGTTCGTAATGTCTTTTGTTTCTCAGATCCCATGCTCATATGAGAGAGAAGATGGTACCTTATATGATCTCAGGGAAGCATAGACAGAATTCCATACTCTCGTCTACAACAATTTTAATGGTGATCTCACTATTGGCAAGATGGATCATTTTGCAACAATGACAGTAAAATTTGATAAAGTTGTGGGTGAAGTTCATGGATTCCTCCAGTGGTTGCAGATGGTGAAGAAATGTTATAAAATTAGAATATCATCTTAGAGAGTATCAACGTTCTTGGCAAAGATGCAGTCACTAGCTTTTTAGAAGATATTATTTCCCAAAATACCAGTGGATGGCATCACCAATAAGGAAACAATAAAGATGGGTATGTGACTCAAAAAGAAGTTTTAACTCAGTGCTTTTTGATTTAAAGCATTTTCTTTCATTCAAAGCTTATCCATCCCTAAAATCACTTTGTAATAGTTGGAGCTTTCTTTGCTTTAAAGCAAATTGTTTTAAAGCGGGTGTTAGTTGTAATCTTTCCTTAGAATAGAAATAAAGCTTGCGAGTTGGCAAGTTAGTTAGCTAGGATCAAGGATATTTTAGGGTTTCCTACTCCTTTGATTTAGTATAAATAAGGGCAACCTTGCCCATTGTTCAGGGAACAGTAATTGTGATAGCAAAATTTGTTATGCCTATTCTAGCCTGCAAAAATTGTTATTTCAAGTGCTTGTTCACTCTGTGTTATCTGTTATCCAGTGTTTGATCACATATTGTATGCCTACCTTTTGCTACAATATCATTGTCCTAGAGTTGTAATAACTTTATGATATTGAGAATAGAAATCTCATGCCTGCCATTTGCCTTGATTCTCTATTTCACGATCATCTAGTTTTGTCGTCAGATGTGTGGCTTGTGTAATCTTACTTTCAGTTTTCATCTTAAAGAACAATGAGTCTTCTGATGACCTGGAAGAAGTTTATTTGAGCTTTTATGTTAAAACAAATCATTCTTTGTTAACTTTTGATTCCTATTCTTTGAATTTACTTAGGTGATCAAAAGAGTCATTTAGTTTAGGCCTAGTTGTAGTTAGAAGTTAAAAAGAAAAACCTCTGTTGTAGTGACAGAGTTTTGTAACCTTGTGCTTGCAGATGAGAAGCAAAAAGATAGGAAAAATTTAATTTATTTATCTTTTAAGCAAACATCAGCAAAAAGGGAACTTCCCCTCATAATAGAAGAGTAGTTTATCTATGCATAGTTGTCTATTTCCAACTCGCATTCCAGCAATAGAATCAATAGCTATAAGTTATTGGACAATAGACATGGCCAGGTTCCTATCCACTGGTGAGTATCCTCATGAATTGGATAGAACTAAGAGAAGACACTTTAGGTTGCAATCCATTTCTTATGCTCTGGTGGATGGGATTCTTTTTAAAAGAACTCTGGATGGAGTCTTACTGAGATGCATTGAAGAAAATCAGATTGATAGATTGCTTAGTGAGTTTCATGCTGGCCCAACTAGAGGTCATTTATCCGCAAGAGATACAACAATGAAGATAATGAGGGCAAGTTATTTTTAGTCCGCATTGTTCAATGATGCCCATGTATGGGTAAGGAAATTCAAAGAATGTGCTCTCTTTGCTAGGAAGAGATTGACAACTCTTCCACTTCACCCTATTTAGGTAGATCAACATTTCTCATAGTGGGGCATAGATTTTATTAGCATGATCAACCCTACATCCAGTGCTGGCCACAAGTGGGTTCTAACTGCAAAATGATTACTTCACCAAGTGGGTTGAAGTTGTCCCACTCAAAGAATCTATAGAATCAACAATCATGGATTTCTTGTAAGAAATCATGACAAGGTTTGGAGCCCCCCACACTATCATCTCTGATAATGTAAGAGATTTTATTGGTTTTAGAATAGTGTTGTCCTATTTTTCTCCCAAGCCAAATAGCCCAAACCCATAAAAGTGTTTTCCCCTTTTGGAATGCAAGGAAAAACCCCCTAAATCGAATAAGTCCCAAAAATCTTGAGTTTTCCTTGTGTTTTTAGCATTTTCAGAGTTTTAGAGTTCATAGTTCTCCCCTTCGTCATGCCATTCTAATTGGCTCCAAACTTCATTTTGTTCCTTGAAAAATTTGTCTAAGTACTTTGGGCACCAGAGATCGGGAGTTTCCTCTCTTCCTTTTCTTCTAGCAAAAGGTGGCAAATGGAAGGCCCAAGGTCTGAAGTTCACTAAACTCATGTATTTTTCTAAGTGTTGTGGATCTTGAGAAGTAGGATTCTCTTCTTCTTCCCTTTCTTTTAAAAGGTGTAAGGCTGAAGGCCTAAGGCCCAATCTCTTGTAGTTTCTCAAAATCATCTGAGGTCTGATATAGTTTCTTCATTTATCTAAGTATTTCAAGGTTGGGTGATTCTCTACTTTTCCTCCAAAGGCACACGACATCACCCCATTTACTCCATGGTTGACTCGTTCAAGAAAGATTCGATGGTGCACTTTAAAGATCTCCAAGCTTTATATAATTCCTAGTTTGCACCATGCTTACACATGGTGAGCCGACACAACATTTTGAAAGCTTTGTCTCTAGCACCAAAAGGAATTGCACCTTGTAAAAATGTGGAATTCACGAAGATGCATTGCGGAGGGAAAAGACATGGCCCACTGCTTTGACAAGAGCCGGCATGTGAAGCTGCCGCGTGGTGCTTTCGTGTATGCATAGGGAGAACTTGTGTCTGGACTACAAAGAACCTTGCCGACAAAGGGAGAAGAGAAAGAGAACACTAGAGGCTGAACATTATTCATAGAGAAGGAATTTTTGTTGATAAGGCAAAATACAAGCCAGGATTTGAAGGTTTGGTGTTCAGCTCCAGCTGGAGTTAGTTGTTGAGCATTTATTTTTGCGAGTAGAGACACAGATGTTTTTTCAACATAGATTTTTGTTTCTCAACTACTTTAGAGAAGATATTTTCTACATTTATGTCGAAGATAAAATAGATGTATCTAGACATTCCCTTTGCAGAAATATCTTCTGATAGGCCCATAGGGTGAATTTATGGCAGTAGGTGATTGCACATCAACGTAAAATGCTATATAAGCATGTAATCAAGTGTGTTATTTTTGGCTATTGGTCTAAAAAACCACATCTTGTATCAGCTTTAACCTTGCCTCCTTGATAATAAATAAGAGATTTTACCTTTTCATACAATTTTTTTGCACTGTGTAATACTTCTATTTGATCTCCATTTGTGAATGTTTCTTTCCTTTAGGATTTCATTTAGTTTCCTTTAACTCTATAGGTAGTTTGTAATTTGTGTATGCTGATCAATTATTTGTTATTATTATGTGCATATATAGATGATCTGAGGGTCAAACATTTAAACTTGGTGTATCACATTTTCCCTTTCAGTTTATCTTTCTTCCCCTTTTCCCCAATGGTGATTAGACTAGGTTTAGTCTTAGTCTACTCTAAATTTCATGTTTAGAGACAGGATCCAGCCATCTCTAGAGGTTTGATTTCCTTTGTAGGGTCCCACACCTAGAAATCACTCCAATGTTTCACTAGATTGTCACAAGAAAAGCACTTCAACACAGGGTGTAAATCCAAGTGACAATAGTTTATGGCATGCTCAGTGAGACCACTTTAATATGAATTAAGAGTTAAGCTAAAAATTTGGTGTTGTTCTCAGTATTCTATAGTTTGGCAGACAACTTTCAAGTACCTGCCGACTCTAAGCTCTTGTTTTAGATTAGTCCAACGACATTATATGCCTAGAGTACAAATGTGAGCTTCTTCAAGAGGTAATAACTACCAATTTGTTGAACTACTTGTTGTTGCTTCAAGAAGAAGAACTAGGTTATCTAGGTCTCCTACAAGAAGAAATAGCAATGTTGTTCCATCTCATCCAAGAGCTCAGTCCACACCTCCTCATGTTAGGTTTCAATACTCAAGAAAGGGATTATGTATACCTAGAATAAATGTGAATATCCTAAATATGGAAAGAAATTTGCCCTTTGTGACCTTTAATGGAGGTAGTCCTTTAGACTTTGCTGCACACAATGATATACTTGCCTTAGCCCTAAAGAGTATCCCATACTTTATGGGTGATGGCTCTACTACACCTGTTGAATATCAAGGACATATCAAATGTATGTTCAGTTCACCATATTCAACATGGAGATGTGGCCCTTAGGCTCATGGTTTCATTCTTCAAGGGGAGAGCTCTCCAATGGTTCAGAAGATTAACTCCTACTTCAATACATAATTAGGATGAGCTAGGAAAGGTAGTCTACAAGCAGTTTAGAGAAAGAGAAGACAATGTTTCTTTGCTAGAAAAACTAATGACCATAAACAAGGCTCCCAGTGAGATGATGGTTGACTTCAACTTTAGGTTTCAAAGTACATGGGATAGGATCCCAACTCTTCTCAAACCATCTCCACAAGGTGACTTCTTATATTTTTTAAGAGCTTTAAATTCTGATATAGTTGTTATGATGTGATCTATGGGTGTTGATACCTTACCAAATGCATATGAGATAGCCTTGAAGGCTAAAAATTGCTTAATACAGACTGGGAAAATTGCTCCTAGACCTCATGTACCCATTTTCTTAGAATTGCCTTCACATGTTCAACAACCTATTATTGCTCCCATTCCATAGCCTAAATCCTCTACATCTTATCTTTCGCAAGAAGAGAGTGATTTTAAAACCCTAGTAACAAATCTGATTAACAAAGTCAATACCATAGCAATCCAAACTATCCCTAAACCCCATACAAATTATAACCAGGGATAGTCTTCAAATCAGAACTAGAATCAGAGTTATAATTCTAATAGAAATTAGAACTAGAACCAAGGTTACCATCTAAATAGGTACCAAAATAATAATTCTTCTCAGCCCTTGCAAGCAATTAGACCCATCCAACAAACACCGGTTGTGAATCCAATTAGGGCCTTGGTTCCTATTGAAAACAGTGTGACCCAAGAGGTAGATCGGTGTTATCCTTGAAACCAACCTCACAATCAGTCTACTTGTGCATTTGGAGCACAAAAACAAGCCCTAATGGTGCAAAATTTTCATACTCAGCAAGTGTCATTGGTAGAAGCAGTCAATAATAACCCTGAAGTATCAAATGAGGCTGCTTCTAATTAAAATTTGATGTTTTGGACTCCTGAGGATTTTTGTGTTGTTAATCAACCTATGGATAGTGTGGTAATGCATGTAAGTAGTGTTGTAGACAACACAAGAACTAAAAAGAGGCAATTATAGGATAACCCAATGTCTGTTGTATTACAAAAGGAACCTATATCAAAGGCAAAAGGTGTCAGTGCTACAAATTCAACTCAGAGTAGTAGGCCTATTACTGCAAAAGAGGTTCCATCAGGTCCAAAAGTGCTTGAACAAGCTATAGAGCAATCAAAGGGAGGAGCATAGATTCCTTCCATGCACAAAGAAACAACATTTCCTTTGAACATTGTAGAAAAAATGAAAAATACAAGCCTAAATGTGTCCATGTGGGATGCATTATTGATTCCCTCTCAAAGGGATTTGTTGCAAGAAGCCTTAAGGCAATTCCCAATAGTTGAATCAGCACTCCAGAAGGGAAACGGCCTAGTCAATCTTGTACAACCAAGTGAAGAGCAGGCAGGTCCAAGAAAGAAGCCATCCCCTTTCTATTTGTCCCTAATTATTGGGAAATTCCTAGTACACAACTACATGATAGACTCAGAAGCGAGCATTTCAGTTATGCCAAAGAAGATAGAAGGCTTTAGGCATCCAACATACCCCTATTTCATCAGGTGTGTTGCAACTAGATGGTACTTCTGTTAATATTGTTGGGGTGATCAAAGGATTGGATTTGACCTTGCATGCTTGTCCAAACTTGACCATTAGTTAAGATATTTCAGTCATTGATCTTCCTCCTTTCTTTGCTATTTTCTTGTCAAGAGACTTCATAGCTAAGGTAGGTGGATACCTTTCTTCTGATTGGTCTCACATGCTACTGAGGACAAGATATTGCATGAGGTTCACCATTAAGTTTGAACCAATTTCAAACTATCATGTAGAGAATTATGACCATAACCTAGTGATCCCTCATTGTATGATTTAGGGTGAGGAAGTGCATGATTTAGGGTCTCTTGAGACAGTATCTTCACCCCTTCCAACCCTAGATCTTTGCCTTGATCAATGGGCAGAGGAACACTTTGATTTTGATCCCTATGACACCACTAAAACAACTGGGTTGGGCACCTACATGATTCATGAGGGGAATTCCTCTGTCCCTTCTATACTCAAACCAGATGATGATTCTAATGGCCAATGGAAAATGTTCTTTGATGGTGTAAAGAGCAAAAATGGAGTTGGTGTAGGAGTATTATTGATCTCTCTAACTAGTAAGAAGTTGCATTTTGCTCATAGGCTGCATTCTTCTTGCACAAACAATGTTACAGAGTATGAAGTACTGGTACATAGCCTGTTGATAGCTAAAAAGAAGAAAATCAAACATATAGAGATCTTTGGAGATACTGAGTTGGTGGTCAACCAGGTCAAGGAAAGATGTGCAATGAAAAATTAGCTCCTAAGAGCTTACAAACATAGAGTGTGGGGTCTGCTTGAGAGTTTTTATGCTCTCAACCTACAAGTGATCCCAAGGAAATTAAATGCTAAGGCAAACCAATTAGCAACAATTGGTGCTCAATTTTCTACCCCTGCAGACCTCTTTCAAGCCCTTGATCAGTATGTCAAGCTAGTGGTTAGGCCCTCAATCCCTGATAATGATGTGAACTAGCAGATTTTTTATAGTAATGAGCAAATTGTAAACTTTATTCAAAATGAAGCTAAGTTCTCATCAACTACATAGTCTAGGCTACAAGAAGGATATGATAATCAGATTATGCAATTAAAAACAAACAAGTTGCCTAAGGGTTTGGTCACTCTTGAGGCTATTTTCAACCATGATGATGAATTCAAGGGTGAGATGAAGAACATCACGTTCAAAAAAGAGGATAGATTCAAGACAACTTTCACCACTAAGTGGGGAACCATGGCGTATGCAAAAATGCCATTTGGGCTCTCCAATACTGGCACCACTTTTTAGAGGACAATGGACATTACGTTCAAAGGCTTCATCAACAAGTTCATCCTAATTTATCTGGATGATATCATAGTCTTCTCCAAGAGAGGAGAAAATCACATGGAGCATCTAGAGAAAGTTTTTGAAAGATGCAGAGAGTTTGGGGTGTCTCTAAACCCTAAGAAATGTATTTTTGTTGTCTCTCAAGGAAAGCTTCTAGGTGATTTAGTGTTTGAAGATGGGATCTCCATAGATCCAGAAAGAACTTTAACTCTTCTTTCTCTTCCTTTACCTACTCATATGAAGGATTTGTAGTCATTTCTAGGGAAAATTAATTTTGTTAGGAAATTCATTCCTAACTGTGATGGTTTTGTCAAACCACTGACCCTAATGTTTAAAAAGGATGTTACTTTTAGGTGGACCAAGGAAGGGAAGGATGGCTTTAATAAGATAAAGGAAGAAATTTACCAGGCTCCTACCCTCATGAACCCTAACTATGAGAAGCACTCTGTCCTTTATGCCCATGGAGGAGAGAGCAGCATTGCAATTGTTCTAATGCAACAAAATGACCAAGGTATAGAGCAACCCCTGGCCTTCTTCAGTCAAACATTGAAGGACTATGAGGTTAGGTACAGTCCCATGGACAAATACATTTTTGCCATTGTGAGAGCACTAAAAAAGTTTAGATATATGTTGGTAAATAACCATATCAAATTATTAGTTTCTCATCCGAGTGTGAGAGACTACATAATGGGAATAGAAATCAATGAAAAGAGAGCAAGCCGGGTCACTAAGATCCTAGAATATGATGACTATCAAGGCCACTAAGTTGATTAGAGTCAGAGGATTATGAGAGTAGTTAGCTCAAACTACAGTGGATGAAGTGAACTCATACTATCACTTGAATGAAACATAACCTATAGCTGAACTAGTAGTTGCAAGTTCCTGGATAGCAGACATGGCTAGGTCCCTATCTATGGGTGAGTACCCTTCTAAACTAGACAGAACCAAGAGAAGATGTCTCATATTGTAGTCCATTCCTTATGCTTTGGTGGATGGGGTTCTCTTTAAAAGAAATATGGATGGAGTCTTGTTGATATGTATTAAAGAAGATCGGGTTGACAGATTGCTCAGTGAGTTTCATGTTGGTATAGTTGGAGGCCACTTCTCTACAAGAGATACAATAATGAAGATAATGAAGATAGGTTACTTTTGGCCCATATTGTTTAATGATGCCCATGTATGGGTAAGAAAATTCAAAGAGTGTGCTCTCTTTGCTGGGAAGAAAACATTGACGGCCCTCCCACTTCATCCTATTCAGGCAGATCAACCTTTCTCATAGTGGGGCCTAGATTTCATTGGCATGATTAACCCTACATCTAGTGCTGACCACAAGTGGGATCTAAGTACAATGGACTACTTCACCTGGTGGGTTGAAGTAGTCCCACTAAAAGAGGCTACAAAATCTGCAATCATGGATTTCTTGGAAGAAATCATGACAAGGTTTGGAGCTCCTCACACTATCATCTCTAATAATTAAGAGATTTTAATAGTTTTAGGTTAGATGATTGGGATTTGAAGTATAATGTGTTTTTGAAGACTTCATCTAACTATTACCCCAAGGTAATGGTTTAGTTGAATCTACCAATAAGAACCTAATCAGAATCATGAAGAGGACCATGGAAACAAATCAAAGACAATGGCATAATAAGATCAGATTGGTTCTCTACGCTCATAGGATCACCTATAAAAGAGCCATTGGTAACTCTCACTTTATTCTTGTGAATGGAAGAGAGGCTAGATTGCCCTTATCTTTGGAGCTTCCTTCATTAGAATTGGCTCAACAACTAGAATTGGAAGGAGAAGATGCTAGGTCTGTGAGGATGGTTGAATTAACTAAGTTAGAAGAATTAAGATAGTCGGCCATGGCTACATTGGAAGAACACCAGAAGCATACCAAGAAATACTTCGACAAGAAGGCCAAGGATCAAATTTTCAAGGAAGGTGATCTTGTTCTGAAATTGGATGCTAACAGAGCCAAGCCTAGAGGCCACACTAAGTTTGATGTACTTTGTAGTGGGCCATATATCATCACTAGCTGCAAGCAAGCTAATGCTTTCAATCTTTCAAAGTTGGATGGTGAAGTTCTACCAATCTCAATCAATGGGATCCATCCCAAACCTTACTTCTAAGGTTGGTTTGAGATTTTGTATATACTATCTAGGTTTTATTTCTATTTTAGGTTTTTCTTTTCCCTAAGTGTTGTTGCGTAGGCTGCACTCTCATTAGGAGAATGTAGGCCTCATTTTCCCTTTTGGTGTTGTTGTTTTGAGGAAGGGTTTCAATTGTTCCTAGTATACTTCAGCCTTTTTGACTCTATGCCTATTGAATGCTTAAGGCCACTGGACCCCTTTGTTTAGCAAGCACACACCCCTGAGAAGTTGCCAAAATGTTGTCCTATTTTTCTCTCTAGCCAAATAGCCCAAACCTATAAAATCTCTAAGTGTTTTTCCCTTTTGGAATGCAAGGAAAATCCCCCTAAATAGAGTAAGTCCCAAAAATCTTGAGTTTTCCTTATGTTTTTAGCATTTTCAGACTTTCAGAGTTCGTAGTTCTCCCCTTCGTCATGCCATCCTAATCAGCTCCAAACTATGTTTTGTTCTCTGAAAAATTTGTCTAAATACTTCGAGTGCCAGAGATCAGGAGTTTCCTCTCTTCCTTTTCTTTTGGTAAAAGGTGGTAGATGGAAGTCTCAAAGTCTGGGCTCCAATTCTTTCCCTTTGGAAATAGTTCTAAGTGTTTTGGGCGATAGGCTTTGGAGGTTTCTTCTTCCCTCTTCTTTCCTTTTGGAAGGTGGAAGATGGAATGCCTGAGGCCTGATCTCTACCATTTGAAAACGTTCCAAGGTAAAGCGCATCACGTGACAATAACAAAAAGAAATAAGATGTGGGGCAAGCTAATGCAAAACGTTGCCATGTGGCCATGTCCACTGGGTTTAAAAATCTCTAAGTGTTTTGGGCACCAGGGGTCAGACCTTCCTCTTTCCTCCTTCCTTTTGGAAGGCGAAAGACGAAAGGCCCGAAGCTTGACTTCTGTTGAACCCTTTTTTTTCAACTAAATCACTTAGGAAGTGGAGGTCTGGGGTTTCACCTTTTTCCTTTTCTTTTAGAGGCCCGAAGGTGGAAGGCTCAAGGTCTAAAGTCTGCCGAACTCATGTATTTTTCTAAGTGTTGCAGATCTTGGGAAGCATGGTTCTCTTCTTCTTCCTTTTCTTTCAGAAGGTGTAAGGCTGAAGACCTGAGGCCCGATCTTTGACATTTTTCAAAATTGTGTGAAGCCTGATCTCTGGTAGTTTCTTCATTTATCTAAGTATTTTGAGGTTGGGTGATTCTCTCCTTTTCCTCCAAAGGCATGTGGCATCACCTCATTCACTCCATGGCTGGCTTGTTCAAGAAAGAGTCGATGGCGCACTTTAAAGAACTCTGAGCTTTATAGAATTCCTGATCTATGCCTTGCTTACACATGGCAAGCTGGTGTAAAATTTTGAAAGCTTTATCTCTGGCACCAGGAGGAATTGCACCCTACAAACATGTGGCATTCATGGAGATGCATTGTAGAGGGAAAAGACATGGCCCACCAATTTGAAAAGAGCTGATGCGTGAAGCCGCCACGTGGTACTTTTGTGCATACATAGGGAGAAGTTGTACCTAGACTACAAATAACCTTTCCAACAAAGGGAGAAGAGAAAGAGAACACCAGAAGCCAACCATTATTCATAGAGAAGGAAGTTTGCTGATAAGGCAAAATACAAGCCAGGATTTGAAGGTTTGGTGTTCACCTCCATTTGGAGTTAGTTGTTGAGCATTTATTGTTGCAGGTAGAGACTCAGATGCTTTTTCAACATAGATTTTTGTTTCTCAGCTACTTCAAAGAAGATATTTTCTACATTTATGTTGAAGACAAAACAAATGTATCCATACATTCCCTTTGCAAAAATATCTTCTAACAGACCAATAGGGTGAATTTATGGCAGTAGGTGATTGCGCCTCAATGTAAAATGCTATATAAGCATGTAATCAAATGCATTATTGTTGGTTGTTGGTCTAAAAAACCATGTCTTGTATCAACTGTAACCTTGCCTCCTTGATAATAAACAAGATATTTTTACCTTTTCATATAATTTTTCTTCACTTTTTAATACTTCTGTTTGATCTCCATTTGTGAATGTTTATTTCCTTTTAGATTTAATTTAGTTTCCTTTATCTGTGTAGGTAGTTTGTGACTTGTGTACGCTGATCTATTGTTTGTTATTATTCTGTGCATATATAGATGATCTGAGGGTCAAACATTCAAACTTGGTGTAATCCAACCACTTCTCTTTATTAGTGCTAGTAGACTGCTTACAAACAACATATACTTCTTTGAAATCTTCATCACTCTCATATATCTCCTTGAGTGCTTCAATCCCAACACTTTGTAACTAAATTTCTTGCACCATTAATGCTCTTCTACTCAAACCATCAACCACCTTGTTACTTTGCCCCTTCTTGCGCTTGATTGTGAAAGTGAAATTTTGTAATTATTCAACCCACTTAATATGCCTTTGACTGAGTTTTTCTTGGCTATTGATGAATTGCAAGGCATGATTGTCTGTATAGACCACAAACTTCTTAGGTAGAAGGTAGTGACTCCATTTTTTTAGTGATTGAACCATTTCATACATTTCCAAGTCATATGAAGAGTACTTCTTCTTTGCATCATTTAGTTTTTCACTAAAGTATGCTATTGGTTTGTTGTCTTGGCTCAAAACTACCCCTATAGCATGTCCACTAGCATCACACTCTATTTGAAAGACTTTATTGAAGTCAGGTAAGGACAAGATAGGATGCTCTGTCACTCTCTTTTTTAGATATTCAAAACTCTTATCATCTTGTTCAGTCCACATGAATTTCCTTTTCTTATCCCCTTTTATAGTGTCTATGATAGGTGCACATATATGACTGAAATTTTTGATAAATTTCCTATAAAAACTTGTAAGACCATGGAAACTTCTTACCACTGTGACTGATTTAGGTGTAGGTCACTCCAAAATTGCCTTCACTTTGCTTGGATCCATCTTCAACTGTCATGTCCCAATGTTAAGACATTGTTTAAATTAAAGATTTAAACATCATGATAAAAGACAAAAGTTGCTTTCAAAAAATACGGATAATTATTTATGTATACATATAAATAATATTATTAAAATATAATAAACAATATTAAATAATATTATTATATATATTCTAATATAATTAAATTAATATAATATATATTATTTAATATAAGTAACAAATATAATTAGTAATAAAAATATAAGTATTATTATAATATATATTATTATATAAATATGAATAAATATTATAAATTAATTAAAAATTTAATATCATAAAATAAATATTATAACTCATATATATATATAGATATATTTAAATTAAATAATATAAATTAAATAGTTTAAATAATATATAAAGTAACTATATTAATAAGAGGGGGCCCGATCCCCATTTTGATGACAAAACCCTTTACAAAGGGAAAAGCCTTAAAGGCAATACATTAAGGGAACTTAACGAATCACTAAGACCATTACAACATATGATTGATAAAAAAAGCATTGGGTTAATAGAGGGCCGAGGCTGCGATTTAAATTAGCAACGATTAAAGACAACAATCCATGTAATATCATGATTAGTTATCAAATAGTAGCGATTAAAGAGGTGTAATTTGTGAAAAGCTATGTCACCTTTCATAAGGGACAACCTATGATACTTAAGGAGAATCTATTGCCTCAAAAAAGGCATGGAAGATAATAGATTGAGCAGCAAGTAAAAAATCATATATTTATAATAAATTCAGATCTGCACAAGGAAATAAAGGGACTACAAATAAGGTAATATCAACAGCTGGTAAGAATTATTCAATTTAAGTAATAATTATTAAGTATAAGTTTGGGAGATTATATGTGTGTATATATCTATGTATGCATATTATAATAACAGTGTCATCTCATAATTTATATGAATCCATGCGAATTATTGTAGTTTATAATGAATATTGAATTGATATCTATATTTAGACTTAAGATCCAACAATGATGAACAATTGCATAAAAAAAAGAATACCGTATAATGGTACTTCAATTTGTAAGATGAATGTCTTTAATTCATGCACTATGATGATGATGGTATAATAAAATTCCATCTAGAGTACAAGGGAATATTGAAATAAAGATCATATTTTCGTAGCCCTTATTACTTCATCCAATGAGGAATCATGGGTATTGTAGGGAAAGGCGGGTGTAATTCTAGGTCGTAAATCTTGTATTGACCCCAAGGGCTAGGGACCTAGTTTCTCAAGCTGGGTTAGTGATCTTGTATTGACCCCAAGGGATAGGGACATAGTTTCTTGAAGCTGGGTCAGAGATTCGTGATTAGACCCTAAGGGCTAGGATATAGGTTCCTGATGCTAGGTCAGAGATGGTTTCCACATGCCCCAGTCATGTAAAATCTAATTCCTTAATGAAGAATAAGAGGGGAATATATGGATCTTGAAATATGTTTAATATCCACCCTAATGTACTTATGGAATATATTATAGAGTAGTCATGAATGACAAGAAGGAAATGAATAATCCTTTGACAAGAATGAAATATTTATCTTATCTTTGATCTCATTAGATATTATCACTAAATTTTTTTGATCTCTAATGTTACTAATGTCTCTTTGAGAATCATTTTGAATGCAGATTCAGGTTTAAGTGCTTCCTATAAAAAGGGGACATTACATCAACATCCCCTTTGAAACCACAAAACCAAGGTACATTAGTTTTGTCTTCATGAATTCACACTTTTTGAGGTCAATCAGCAATTTTTCCTCTTGTAGCCTATTTAACACCAAATTCAAATGACACAAATGTTCTTCTTTGTTAGAACTAAAAACCAATATGTCATCAAGATAAACAACAAACTTACCAATGTATGGCTTGAGGACCTCATTCATGAGCCTCATGAATGTACTAGGTGCATTTGAAAGACAAATGGCATAACAAGCCACTCATATAGGCCCTCATTTGTTTTGAATGTTGTTTTCTATTCATCTCCTTGTCTGACCCTAATTTAGTGGTATCCACTTTTGAGATCTATCTTTGAGAAGTAGCTTGCCCCACTCAAAAAATTCATTAAGTCCTATATTCTTGGAAGTGGAAACCTATATCTAATTGTGATCTTGTTTATTGCCCTGGAATCAGTGCACATTCTCCATTCACCTCCTTTCTTAGGTGCCAAAATAGTTGGAACTATAGAAGGGCTAAGACTCTCCTTGATTAACCCTTTGTCAAGCAACTCGTGTACCTATTTTTTGATTTCTTCATTTTGTTAGGTTGTCATCTTATAGGCTACCTTGTTTGGTAGACTAGTCCCTGGTATGAAGTCTATATGGTGACTGATATCTCTCATTAGAGGCAAGGAATTAGGAAGTTCATCCACCACTATGTCTGCATAATCCTTCAACATGTATTGAATCTCCCATGGCAGCGCATCAATTTTTGCTGCTGTTATGATAGTCCTAGCTCTGACCAGCACTACAAAGCTATCTTTTCCTCCTCCATTATCTTTATAAATTCTTTTTCACCCACTAACATCACACTTGAGCCCACCTTTTGGTCATTATCTTCCTCTTTCAAAGGTGCTAAGGTATAGGTAACTCCATCCTTCTCCAAAACATAGACATTCTTTCTACCATCATGCATTGTTTTCCTATCATATTGCCAAGGCCTACCAAATAATACATGGCACACATCCATAGGAATGAGATCACATAACACCTTGTCCTTGTACCTTCCTATTTGGAACTCTACCCAACATTGTTCATTGACTAGTACTTGTTGTCCTTTATTCAACCATGAAACTTTGTATGGTGTAGGATGAGGTAATCTCTTCAAATTTAGTTTCTCTACCATCTCAACAACAACTAAATTATCAGTACTACTAGAATCTATAACAACTTGACAAAACTTACCTTGGCACTTGCAACAATCTTGAATAATGAATTCCTTTGAGGTGGCTACTTCTCCATTGGAACCTTGATCACTTTCCTTCTCATCAACAAGGATTCTCCTCTCTCTGGCTCTTCTGGTTGTGGTGAGGAGTTAACACTTTCTTCATCTCCTCCTTGAGCAACTTGAGTTCTTCTTTCATTCCTAAAGGTGGTAGTTGATTGCTCTTCTGGACACTCCCAAGCTTGATGACCTACAAACTTGTTGCACTTGTAGCATTTACCTATGAAACCATTGAATCCTCCTCTTTGTCCAAATCTGCCCCTAAAATTAGGCCTTCTTCCTCTAAAACCTCCTCTTGGATTTGGTGCTTGTTCTTGGGAGGTTCTTGCCTCGCCTTGAATTCTTTGTGGTTGTCCTCTACCAGCATATGAACCTCTACCTCTGAAATTCCTTCCACTACCTCTATTTTACTTTTCTTTCTTCCTATTCAACTTCTCCTCAGCCTTTAAGGCTAGTTGGTAGCACTCTTCAAGTGTCCTAGGGCTTGTAAGGCTCAACTCATCTTGTAAGTTATACTTTAATCCATTAAGGTATCTTGCAACCTTATCAATGTCATCCTCCATGTGTCCTAATCTGATACTCAATTTGTAAAACTCTTCAGTGTACTCTTTCATTCCCATATCCTTTTGTTTCAAGTTTTGCAACTTCCTATACAACTGAGTCATATAGTCACTAGGCATGAATTTGCCCTTCATCTTGGAAATCATCCTATCCCAAGAAGTAATCTTGGATATGCCTTTCTTTCTCCTTTCTTCCTAAACATAATCCCACCATAGGGATGCATGGTCTTTCAACTTAGTCCTGGCCAACTTTACTTGCTGCTCTTTAGGTACATCCTCAAACTCAAAGTACTTGTCCAACTCCCTTATCCAATCAAGGAGTTCTTCACCATTCAAACTCCCTGCATACACTAGAAGTTCCATCTTCACCTTGGTTCCTTCACCCTTGACTACCTTCAGCAATCTTTCCATCCTTAAATCATCAACATCCATCTCTTCTTGAGGTTCTTCTTGTGGTGCTTCATCCACCACTTCATCTTGGTCACTCATATCTCTTGTAACCACTCCTCTTCTTTGGTTAGCATCCACTGCAGTGAGTCTTGCATCCAAACTGACTCTCATTTCCCTCATTTCTCTAGCAAGGGCTTCTCTTAACTATGTTGCTATTCTCTCTGCCACCCTTTCAGCTGCATTGACTCTTGGAGGCATCTTTCACCCTTTCTTTGATTGTTAACCCTTTCTTGGTTTTTTTGGATTAACCTACTCTGATACCAATAATGATGTAGAGGGATAAACAATAACAAGAAACAAGTGTTTTTAGACTCTATGGACTCTCCTGAAAGTGTTTCAAACCTACCTTTGCAAGATTTCTACAAGTTTTCACACTAGGCTCAAACCCTCAAGGAAGACCTAATTGAGCTGCTATTGAATCCACACTCAGTTTTATGCTCTTTTAGGCTTCTCAACCTTCAATGCACTCCTAAGGATCTCATCAAACTCTCACAGTGCTATGGTGAGTTCAAGAAATGTGATTTCCATTAAACCCTTAAGGACACCTAGGGTTTTAACAGTTTTAAGGACAATGCACACAAATAGACCTGCAGAATTCACTCATATGATTTAATTAGGACTTCTACTTTTGTGGGCATTGGGGCAGCAACTTAAGGAAGGGTTTCACCAAGTTTCATCAATTTTCAATGGACAGAACAAAAGATATGAATTTATTTCACCCACTGGAAACCCTAGTTTAGTAACAGGGTTGCTAGTAGTAATTTTACTATAACTTGCTCAAAACTTCATGAAATTTAATAAAACCAAAAGCATTTGAACTTGAAAACATAACACTATCATTCCATCCACTCTTAGACCTGCATCTATTCTATACAGGGTTGTACAAGGCTATTTTCATATTGTAATTGTAGAAAATTGACCAAAATGGTGAAGAAATAGGGTATTTCAACCAAAATTCCTTTCCAGCTTCTTGGAGCATGTATTCCCACTAATTCAAGGTGGATTAACATTACAAAAATAGTTTCCATCGAAATTACATGATTTTCCATCAAAACCTAAATGTAACCTAATGTTTTATGCCTTAAACTTGCAAAATATACATTTTTATACCCTAGACATGAAAACAAGACATGGAAAGAGACCTTAAGAGGTCAGTCATGGTCTTTTAAGACCTTTTTAGACTCAACCAACCCAAAACTACAGCTGAGGAACAAACCCCAACCTTCTACAAGCTAAAAATCACCTAGAAAATTTAGATTTGTATTTTGGTGGGAAAAGCAAAATTTGAATTTCTAGGCCTATTTACACAACTTAGACTATTGAAAATGATCCTAATGGATCCCCTAAGACCTACCCTAACATAAATAAGACTCCAAACATCAAAATGAAACATTAAAAAATTATGAAAGTGATGCTCCTACATCAATATAACAATAGTGGATAAGCCTGGGAAAGATAATGTGGTGGCAAATTTTCTATCTAAATTGCCTACACAATTAGAAGAGGGTGTTGTAGATGATTCTTTTCTAGATGAGCATTTGTTTTCTTTCAATATACACACACCATGGTTTTCTGACATTGCAAATTACTTAGTGGCAGGGCAGATACCATCACATTTCTCTCCTAGAGAAAAGAGACAACTAGTGTATAAAAGCTTTCCACACTCTTGGGTTGTTGGTTATCTATTCTACACTAGTCCATATCATATCATGAGGATATGTATAAGAGAAGATGAGATCTTTGATATCCTAAAATCTTGTCATGATGAGCCCTATGGGGGTAACTTTGCAGCCAAAAGGATAACATTTAAAATCTTAACACCATGCTACTATTGGCCAACTCTTCATAAGGATTCAATCAAGTATACAAGGAGTTGTGATAGATGTCAAAGAATGGGCAGACCAATAAGGACAAATGATATGCCTTTATAGCCGTAGATGGCACTAGCACCATTTGACAAATGGGGGCTATACTTCATTGGGCCAATTTCACTAGCATCTAATAATAAGGAATATATTTTGGTTTGCACAAATTATCTGACAAAGTGGGTTGAAGTCAAAGCATTACACTTTGCAAGAGATGGAAATGTAGCCAAGTTCTTGTATGAAGACATCTTTACTAGATATGGAGTACCCAAAGAAATTGTAACTAATCAAGGTCCCTAATTCACTTCTGAACTTATTTCTTTATTGGTTAAAGAATATGAAATCAGACAAAAATTCAACACCTTATCACCCCCAAGCCAATAGGTAGGTGGAAGTTACAAACAGAGAGATTGAAAACATTCTGACTAAAATAGTGCAAATTCATAGAAAAGACTAGGCATCCAGATTACCAGAAGCAGTGTGGGCATACAGGACAACATGGAAAACAACTACAAGATTTACACCTTATGAATTAGTGTATGGCAAAATGATAGTTCTGCTAATTAAATTTGAATATAAGACACTAAGAACAACAGTAGAACTTGACATGGACTTGATAGTAGCACAGAAGGGGAGGCTACATATTCTGAACGGGCTAGATGAAATTAGAATGGAGGCTATCCATCACACAGAGATAGTTTAAAAATAGAGGACTAAATGCCATGATCAGTTTATCAAGACCAAATAATTCCATGTGGGTGACTGGGCTTTATTGTATGATTCCAAATACAAAGATTGTAAGGGCAAGTTACAATCTAGATGGTTAGTCCCCTATGAAATACAATAGGTATTCCCCAATGGAGCAGTTAAATTGTAGACCATAGATGCAGTCAGATTCTCATTGCTAGTTAATGGTCACAGATTGAAGTTATACACAAAGCCAACAAAATGGGATGATTTTCTTCTTTCTCTAATGCATTGCTATGGTCCAAGCCCTAATTATGATACCAACATAAACTTAGCAGCAGACACTATAGGTTCTCACAATGACTCAACAGATGAGATACATAGCTCACCTAATGAGGTCACTCATATATAATTCCTTAACCTTCTTCACGTGAACACACAACACTGGTGCCACAATCTTCATGGAGATAGTTTCACTATGTTGTAGGGACCTATAACAAGCAAAATAAAAGCTACCACAGTTCACTTCAAGACCTGTTGATGAAGGTACATGCAATAGCTATCTATTAGAACATTCAAATTTCATGTCGAGTTAATTGCACACCCTCAACATTTACTCCACTTTTCTAGCACATGAACCTGTCATCCGTCCTATCACTAGATGCGAGCTTCCTCAACTCATTCACACACACCAACATGTCATTCACTCCGTCTCCCATAATAATTATTTCACATCCAATCAAATTCATGTTGCGAACATATTTCACAAATCTACACTCGCGCGGAGTTCTATTCATTTCACCTCAACAAGTACACATTCTAACTTTCCATTATTAACACAAATTTTCAATACATACTATATGTGCTTGCATTTAATTCAGCATAATTCTCATTATTAATCTTATTTCCATATTCTTGAAATCATTACCCTCCTCTCGTACAACTATTAAAGTGAGGTCACTTCCAGATTTTAGTTGGGGGGGGGAGCTAGTATATGTTCAAAACAAGATTTTTTTTGTCACCAAAAGCCACCAAAATGCAAACAGATACAACCTTTTTCCTTTGGCCTTCTTGCATCTATAACCTTTTGTCTTGTCAACTTCCTAAAATCCTGAGTTAGTTCAGGCTGGTTCAAGCTTAGTGTATGCAAGTATAATAGGGGGTTGAGCAAAGGGTTGTTGAATTTGAAGTGCACACAAGTTTAATAGAGGGTTAAGTAGAGGGTTGTGAAAAATTTGAATTTGAGTTAAATTGGCAGCATGGGGGTGATCTTATTAGAAGGGAACCAACAATATATCAGATAATATTGGAAGACTAATTAGCCTTGCCAATTTTTACAAGAGCTGGATGGCTCAATTATTTTTTGAAGCTCACATAATATAATTAAGGCATGACAAGGCAATTTGAAGCCACATTACACCATGATGAAGCCACTATCAAGGGTTTGAAAGTGGATGCTTCATAGGTTGCAACTGTAGAAGTGTCTGGTCTACCCAAGAATGGAGAAGAATTCCCTATCAAGGCAGATGTAGTAGCTGCCAGGGATGAGTTCAACGTGGCAGGAGAGTGTTAGAAATGAAAGCAACACTACTTCAATGGAAATCTGATTCAAATAAAATTTTGCAATCTTTTAAGTGTGTATTATCAATGGAGATTGTAACATGAAAAGAAACTATGCTTCACAGAAATGCAAAATTAGAAATCTAAACACATAACATAATGTTTAATGTGGAGAAAACCCTTTCAGGTAAAAAACTCCACATAGGAAAGAGGCCCAATGTTTGTATTAATCTAAAAATGATTGTACAATACAACAACACCACCAATCTCTCCTTCAGTCTTCAATCTGACAACATTCTAGCAGCACCTGAGTACCTAAAATTCTTATTGCAGCAACAAATACATGGAAAAATACTTATATAGAATTCCTCTCACACCTCCATAGGCGTTCACTTTCTCTCTCACGAGATTCTCCAACCTGTAAACATTTAATGCCATCTTACAAGCACCTTACACTTGTCCAAAAAATAGCCATGCAAGGTTGGATGCCCAAGACTAAATCTAGCCTCTTACAACATCTTATGATGCATCATTACCGTCATAGATTCCACCAAAGAGTATCTTTCCAAGATAGGAACCTTGGGCTAAACATAGCAACTTACAACTCATTAATATCTGTCATATGTGTCATAGTTCATAGAATCTTATGACAACTTGCAGCTGTCATAGATTCTTTACATGCACCCACCAAACATTATGACATGTGTCATACATGCTAAAAATAGTAGATTCTCACAAGGTGGTGCCTACACTCATTTACTTTGAGTTTTTACAATTGCCAACTGTAAATGTCACTCCATAACTACCGCCAGTAACTCTAAAATTACCATTGCCAGTGACACTACCACATTCCCTTATGGGTAATTACAAATTACAAACAATAAAATGGAATTAAATACAATATTGGTATTTACAAGGTTAATGGCATGTTATCCCAACATTCTCCCACTTGACATTATACATTGTAAATCAACCCATAGGAAATCAAATGAAAAATAATCAGGCACTAGAAACAAGGCCCATGGCCCCTCTATACCACATGAACTTCTCTGTGCTTACTAGTTTGGTCAATGAATCTGCAACATTTTCCTGATTGTCTATCTTCTTCATCTCAATCTCTCCATTTGCAACCAACTCTCAAACAAAGTGATACTAAAAATCAACATGCTTAGTTTGAGTATGATACATAGGATTCTTGGCCAAACAAATAACACTCTGGCTATCACAACCAATCTGAATGATCCTGCAATCAAATCCAATACCTATACAGAATCTCCTCAACCAAACTGCCTCCTTAGAGATATGGGTAGCATCCATATACTCTATTTAGTTGGTGGACAAAGCAATTGTGGGCTACCTCTTACTCATCCAACTCACTGCACCTCCAAACAGAGTAAACACATAGCCTCTAGTGGACCTTCGACTATCCAAGTCACTTACTTAATCTGCATCAACAAAACCTTGTATGTCCAAAGATTTATCAGCACTATTAGTGCCAAAATAAACCAAACAATGATCAGGAGTACCTGCAAGATATTTAAACACCATCTTTGCATAATTCCAATGTTGTCTATCAGGATTAGACATAAATCTGCTCAAAACTTCCACTGCTTGGGCAATATTTGGTCTAGTACAAACCATTGCATACATCAAATTCCCTACAACACTAGCATAAGGCACATTAGACATATCCTCAAAATCATCCTCAGTCTTTGGACACATATCTAATGAAAGCTTAGTACTAATGGGTAAAGGAACTCTAACTGGGTTACAGTCCTACAAAATAAACCTCTACAAAATAGTATTCACATACTTACTTTGTGACAACCAAAGCTTTTTGTTACCTCTGTCTCTTCTGATCTCCATTCCTAGAATATACCTAGCAGCTCCAAGATCCTTCTTATCAAATGCACCTGAAAGTTGGGCTTTAAGCTCACTAATCATACCCTTAGTATTGCTGAAAAATAACATGTCATCAACATACAATGCAATAACCAGTATAGAATCACCAACACAATAAATGTAAACACAGTGATCCTTCTCACTTCTAACAAAACCCAATTTCAAAATAAATGAATCAAACTTTTGATACCACATTCTGGGGGACTATTTTAGACCATAGAGAGACCTCTTCAACATGTAAACCCAATGTTCTTTTCCTTTTACCTCAAAACCTGTAGGTTGTTGCATATATATTTCTTCTTCAAGATATCCATGCAAGAATGTAGTCTTAACATCCATTTGCTTAATCTCCCAATCATATGTTGCAGCAATGGATAAGAGAAATCTAATAGAAGTCAATTTAGCAATAGGAGAGAAAATCTCACCAAAATCAAGTCCCTCTCTCTGGGAGTAGCCCTTGGCTACCAGTCTAGCCTTGTACTTCTCCAATGATCAGTCTACTCCAAACTTCTTCTTGAAGACCCACTTACATCCTATGGCCTTTCTTCCTTTGGGAAAATGAACAAGATCCCAGGTGTTACAAGAGTCTAAAGCCATCATCTCCTCATGCATGGCTAATTGCCAAGACTCACTATCATCTGCAAAAATAGCTTCCCTATAGGATCTAGGTTCATCGTTAGTACTTAATAAAGCATATACACAATGAAAATCTGGTGGGATATACCTATCAACTAGATTATGTTGTCTTGTGGATCTCCTCAAGGGTGGAGTAAGAGACTCTACTCGTTCTTCTACATGATCATCTGCACTAACTTCTTCTGTAACAATAGACTCATCTTCATCAGAACTACTTGAATCTTCTTCTTTTTCTTCACCCCCAATCCATCATTATATTCTTCCTGATGTGCATCTTGCTTCTCTACATCAAACTACACCTTCTTTACCTTTTGTTCTTTTTCTTTTGGCTGCTCAGGATTAGAAATAGCTCTAAGTTCCCTGAAAATAACATCTCTAGAAAAGATAATCTTGCAGGTTAGTAGATTCCAAAGCATATAACCTTCCACATTATCACCATATCTAATGAATGTACACTTTTAAGCTTTTGGATCCAACTTAGATCTCTTTTCCTTAGGCACATGAACAAAAGCCTTATAGCTAAAAACCCTTAAATGTGAAACAAAAGGTTTCTTACCTGTCCACACTTCATAAGGTGTCGAATCAAGAGCCTTACAAGGAGATCTATTTATCAAGTAGCAAGTAATACACATAACCTCTACCCAAAAACATTTATCCAACTGTGCATCACTAAGAATACTTCTGACTCTTTCCATAATTGTTCAGTTCATCCTTTCTACAACACCATTCTTCTGTGGTGTATATGAATTTGTCTTTTGTCTAATTATACCTACATCCTTGCAAAACTCATCAAATTCCTTAGAGCAATATTCCCCTCCATTGTCAGATCTTAATATTTTTATCTTTAAACCTGATTGTTTCTCTACTAAGACTTTAAATTCCCTAAACTTAGTGAAAACTTCAGATTTATGTTTCATAAAATAAATCCATGTAAATCTGGATACATCATCAATGAAGGTGACAAAATAAAGAGATTTTCCAATAGATTCATTATCCACAGGCCCAAACACATCCATATGAATAATTTCTAATTTCTCTTTTGCTCTATTGATTCCTGAAGGAAATGATTTTTTGTTTTGTTTACTAAAAACACAATGCTCACAGAAATCAAAGTGCTCATCAGAATAAGAGAAACCATCCAACAATTCTTTATTCTTAATAGTTTTTAATACATTATTGCTTGTGTGGCCCAATCTGCGGTGCCACAATATACAAGTGTTTTCAGAAGCCTCAGAAACATAAGAGACATTACAAAATGTAATGGCTTCAAGCTTAAACAAGTTCTTGAATCTCTTCCCTTTCGCTACCACCAAGTTCCCTCTCACCAATTTGTAGCCATGCTTGTCAAATGTCACATGCATTCCCAAATCATTCAACTTTAAAATTGAAATCAGATTTCTAGCTAATCCAGGAACATGCAAAACACCAGGGAGGGTTTTAATCTTCCCATCACTGAAACACAACAATACCTTTCCTTTCTCAACAATTAGATATGAAGAGTTGTCACCAAGGTAGATATTACCTCCATCATATTCTTCATATGTGAAGAACTACTCCTTATACGGGATCATATGAAATGAGCATCCCGAGTCAACCAACAAATGATCATTAGGAACAACATTACATGTAGAAAGTAAAACATCTTCACCTGTACTCGAGGACTTATTCGAAGAACTCTCACACCATTTCTTTTTGAAGATGATAAATCCTAAGTTTGAGCCTCCGGTGTGAAGAATTGAGAGAGTTGCACTCACCAGAGTAAAACCTACTTTTTCTATAAGTTCAGTTGGGACAGGGACAAAGTATTCTGCTCCACATTTCTCCGCAATGAGGTATTTTGCTCTGTAGCTCTAGAAGGAAGTCTGGGATGATGATAGGTGCCTACAATTGTAGTGGTTCAAGTTTTGGTGATCCGCAAGCTATCTTCTTTTATGACAGTTGAAGATAGTGAAGTTCATGTGCTCCAATGTGAAGATTCCTATGGTTAAAGTGGTTAAGGTTTGTGTGGTTGCTCCTGATGATTATAACATGCTTGTGGATGCCTCCTGATCATGTTCCTATCCTGACATTAGTCCATAGCAAGGAATTGAGTTCATGTTTGAAGATTGTTCCCAGACAATGTAGCGGGTACCCAGTCTTAGTCGACTTGGTTAATTCCAGTGGTTGCAGAGATCCCTTGAAGATTGTGGAAGCATTTTGTTGCATGGAAGATCATATTTGAGCCCCAGCTAAGGTGTGGCATGATCTACGTACACTTTTACTTCATCTCCCTTCCTTAATGTTGTAATAGGTCAAGACCTATTTTGTAAATGTTTGTAATGCCGACCTTGTTGATCATTCCAAGGTTGTTAGAGTGTATAAATACTTGTAGTTGAGTCACGGAAAAGATGCCCTTGTGCGAAGATGTAAAGTTAAGGAAAAAGGTCCAAGAGGTAGAGCAGAGCAGAGACAGAGAAGAGTAGAGGAGAGAAGAGAAAAGGAATTGTTGTACTTCAATCACAGACATAAAGAAGATGTTGATCGTGGTAGTGAGCTGCTAGTAGGGTTTAACAGCCCTCAAGGTTTAACAGCCCTTATTGTAATCTTTCTAGGTTTAGGGTTGAGGTAGTGAACCTACTAGACCTAGTTGTTCTTCATGGTAGTGAGCTAGTATGTTTAGGCCCGTGGAGTGACCAGGCCTGAACATTATTATTTCAAGATTGCAATATATATTAAGAGCTAATCCTCTTTGCAATTTTTCCCCACCTTGGGGTTTTCCACATAAAATCTGGTGTCTCTTGTGTTTGATGTTGTATCTGTGGTTAAGTTTCTAATTTCATGCATTCATTGTTAAATCATAATAATTGTGGATAAGTGATTAATGTTTAAATGCAGATGTGATTGAGTTTTTGAGACAGCTAATTCACCCCCCCTCTCAGTTGTTTGAAGCATATCAACAACTTCTGGTGGGTTCCTATTGTTGGTTAATAGATTTGTCACCTAACTCTATATACTCACACCCAGACAAGTGACAAATGTAATCAATAGTTGAGACCAATATATTGGTATCCTACACAGGCTCTCTGCTTATTTAACAAGGCGCGGCTACCTTCAATAGATATTTTGAGGAATATAAACTTGAGGTTGCTTTTAACCAGAAAGTAAGATAAAGGTAGAGCTTTTAACCAGAAAGCTATAAAGGCAAATCTACAACTCTAAATCTAACTCTAGAAGTTCACAGACTTCCAATTACATAACATACATTAAAGATATCATAGTTACGCACATGAATTCACCACCTTAAATGAAATATCAATAAATAGATTGTTCAAAGCAGTGAGCAAGATTTAATGACATCCAACCACCAAAACACATGAATACCATTAACATCTATAGAAACACATCCAACTTAAGAAGAACATGAATTCAAATAATCATAACACAAAGTCCATGATCATCCAAATCTCCACTATATTAACTGTATTGCATATATCACAGTAGCTGAAAAACAAAATTAACTATCACCCTTTGCAAAAAGATCCATAATTCGACCAACCATCTAGAATATATAGCTAGGCCAAACCATAACTGTCTTGAAAACCATAACGGCCTCTTGAAACAGTCAATTAAAAGATTGTTTAAACAATAATAATAATAATAAAGGGCCCTTTAGAGCCAATAGTTTTCGAGCAAGCAAGAGATAACTTAAAAGCATGAAATTAAAAATCAATTGAGAATTTGCAAGTCCTCATCGTCATCGTCAACCTCATCCATCTCTTCATCTTCCCTTGACTGTCTGCCTACTCCGGTGACAATTTGCACTTCCTAAGGTACCTTTGCCTGCAATCTGGCCTTGTATGCCCTATAATTGTTGATAACTGGCGTTAAGGACATGTCTGGTGGAGTTTCAGTCATGCTGATACGATGCTTCCTTTTCATGATAGCCTGGTCGGAGTCAGTCACTTTATGATATGCTTCATCGATACCACCCCTACAAGTGTTAATGTAGGTTGCCAATTTAGAAAGTCTCCCCAACGACTCTTCTGTAATTGCATTGTAATTTACTATCTCCTCTGTCACTATCCTTTTGAAATTTTGTTTGATCATCTTAACATCCAACAGTTTTTCATCATCAGCTCCATTAGCCTCTACCTCTAACGCAGTGAAATCTCTTTTAATCCTCATCATCTCTTTGTAATAAACTGCCACTGCCTTTCCCATCTCTTCCTTAGCTACAGAGATAATACAAATTTTCCATTCTAATGCATCAACCCACACAGCAGTATCTAGTTCCATAGGATCAACTATGACTTCTTCAACCATTAGAATACCAGGGTCCATGTTGTCAATTTCCTGCACTTCCTTAGAGGCTAAATTCAAACTGTGGTGGTCACTTCAAGCTTTCTTAAATTCTACTATCAAAACTTCTCTTTTAGCAAGAATGGAATCAAACAATTTCACTGCCTCCTCGATAAATATGAGACCATCAAAGATGATCCTCTCAACCCATTGGTCCATAGCTTTCCTTAGAGGCAAAGAAGTTTTAACTTGTTGAAGCAAATTTAGGTTGAGGGTAGGGAGTTTGATAGTGGAGGAGGTTTCAGTTGAGGGAGTTATCACTTCAGCAATTGAATTGGCAAAAGAGGACAGAGAACTTACATTTGCTAGCAGCCTCAAATTTTCATCTTACAAGTCTTTCACCCTTTTAGAGATGTTTCCACTAAATAGTGCATATGATATAAATCACCTTCGATAGTTGATGGCCCTAGATCCACTTGGGTTACTCTGAAGTCTTCTTCAGTTATTTCATTTTCATTCTTCTCGACCAATGGGTCTGCAATTTCTAAAAACTAGTTTCCCGAGGTGGCATCGGTCACTATTCTGGACATCCTCTTCACACGTTTGGGTTTTGGCACCATCTGCAACAAACTAGCAATAGTATCGATGCCCTCATCAACTGGAATGGTGTACCTCTTCTTCTTTTGGACTACTTTTTTCAACTAGTTTGGGGATGAGACTGGCACATTAGCAACATTGGTAGTGGCCATTATCGGTGCAGGATGAGGGTTTTACTCAGGCATCTCTTTTTGTTCAGGGGAATTTGGTGGACTGAGTAAAGAATGCAACAAATTATCTTCTCCAATTTTTGAGAAGATGATAGAATCGGAATCACTTACATAATTGCTTGGTGGGGGCACATGGTCAACCTTAGATGATAAGGCAGCCAATCTAGTATTTCTCTTCATCATTTGAACATCTTGCTCACAAGTGGTTTTCAACCTACGAATCTCCTCAGGTGGCCCTTCACTGTCGCCATTCAATTGTGAGTCGACTCTTTGCAGAGTCAGGTCCAAACTAGATGACCTTCTGTGTGAGGTGGCGGTTTGGGATCTGGCTTGATTCTGAGAGGCTGAGTCCCTTGGTGTTGTTGAACTAGGACACTCCTTGGCCTTTGCCTGTAACCACTTTTCTATTCTCCTTAAAACATGAAATAACAGCAACATAATATCAGTAACTTCCTTTTTAGACCATTTTATTGGACGCAAAGGTTCCCTTGACATTGTATCATATTCTTCACCCAAAAGATTTGAAAAATCATCAATTATATTGGGGACATGAATATTCAACTTGAAGGCATGGACTTGATCAATAGTCAACCTCATCCATTTTCTCCTTTGAACTTCTCTTTCATCAATACAGTCCTCCCAAAAATATTCAAGTTGGGGAAGATGTGAGTAGGAACCACCTCCATGCATATTTTCTTTTATAAAATTTTTGCTGTCAGATGATACATAGGGGGACAAACTATGAAGGCTGAATTCAAACAACTTATCCACATTCTGAGCATTATCATTACTTTTGCATGAATAAAAAGACAAAGACACAGGAAAAGAATATCCTTTCTTTTTCATTGCCTGGTATTTGACATTTACTGTTGCCATTTGGCAGCATACTTCTAGCAACACCAAATAATCAAAGGGGTACGGAGGCAATTTTAATGGGGCATTTTCATAACCCCCAATTCTCAAATATGAGAAGCAATCAAAATGAATATAAATACTCCCAAATTTTGTGACCAATGCAAATGCTTCTACAGAAAATATTTTCTCTATTGAGCCATCAATTCTTTTAGCTAGCAACATAGAAAAAACGTCATTCACACATTTGAAATCTTTCATACCTTCACTTTGCAACTGAGGCAAAATTTGATACATAGGCATACTTGCCAAAGAACTCCTTTGAGTCCTCAGACCAGGCCAAGCAACTTCTCTTCAAGCCAAGATGTAGACCAATTGGGAACACATATGAAAGCCCACGCTTCATGTAAAATTCACCAGCTGCTCATGTAGACAATCACTAATGATTTTCAGCCAGTCAATTTGGTGATCTCCGCAGATTAATAAAATAAACCTCCACATCCAGAACTTGAAAACATCCGACTTGGGGCTCCTAACTACTCTATTCAGCAGGGTTATCATATCTAAGATTTCCTCTTTAAAATGGCTCCTTTTCAGATTAGCAAGTAGCCAAGACTTACTCGTCTTTTCTTCTTCCAACCAATGCTTGGCAACACAGGTGCGACACCAATCATTTTTCTCATTATAGTAATTCTAGGCCAAAGATACAGAAACATTAGAGTTATCTTTCATACTCTTCTAAGTTAAGGGCCGAGACAACAGATTCAGAATCAATTCTTTCCACCACGACACCACGAGGAGTCTTTATCTCCTGAGAGTCTAGGAAATAACCATTGGCACATGCAACAATTAATTCAGGACAATGCATAGCAAGCGAAAAACCACCAGCTTTATGTAAGCCATTGCTGATAATTTTCTCCGCCAAGGGAGTTCTTTTCTCAGACCACATTCTTCTCCAAAAATCATCTAAATCCATGTGCCCCAAGTTTGTATCCCTCACTTCAGAAAGACCATCCTCCACAATGGAAGCCACAGGGGTCCCTTGGAATTTAAACTTCATTTTTATGTTTTCCAGAAACCAAAAAATAAGAGACTCGGAGATACACGTAGAGAGCAGAGGATGAGGAAAAACACCAACAGATAATTCTTTGTGCAAATACATGGGAAATAAAAGTCTCTAACTCCTTAAAGAAGATATGAAACCTTTATAAAGAGAGAGGAAAGAGTTTCTAGCTATGTTGACCCGTGAGAATGAAACTATGCTGAAATTTTGCACGTAGTAGACTAGCCGTTTGTTCTTCTGCAATGCATTATCTTACATATAATATCACCTTAGGCAGGATTAAGAATTAATTCAAGTCACTTCTCATAAATTCACCCAAGAAATATATTAAATATTGGTGGCAAATTTGCCAATACAACTCATAAATGCATGCCTCAACTTTCCCTCTGAGAACAGTGCCACTATGTCCGCACGTACCTCAAATTGAATGTGAAGTGACAAGTGTCATTCTTCTGTACACTATGCCAATGCAACTAACACCATTGGGAAAGTACGCTACGTGAAGTCGGTGAGTCAGACAAAAGATGAACTTTTGAACTAGGAGTCAGGGATTCAAAACTTCAAAGAATCTCCGACCTCCCAACTACAAAGGAAAGACTTCATACAAAGACACAACAAAACACTAAGTCTATAAGTTGAGTGGTTCAAGAACTTGTGAACCTGCTGACTTGACTTCAAAAATGCAAAGGATTGCTGACTCACCAAAGTGACTAAGTGAATTTGGCCCAAAAGAAAGAACTAAGTCAAAAAGGCTGACAATGAATGGGAGGGAAAAACAAAGAATTGGGTTAGGACACCTTTTTAAAAAAAGGGGGGCAACACCTATGAACATTTGCTTTGAGACATTCTAGAAAAGGTGCCTGAATTTTCTTCCTTAGTAAAGGATCCTTTGCTGGAGTAGTTGATGGTCGTTTGGCAACTTCTTCTTGAGACGATTCTATGGAAGGTGGTAAAGTTGCCTGAGATTGTGTTGGGGAGAATTCCTCCTGATTTTTCTTGGGGTCGCACTCTGTAGGTACAAGAAGAGTCTCAAGTTCTATGTTAAGTTCCTCATCTAGTTCTTTTGTAACTTCAACAATGGTAGTTTGATTAAGTGTTTTTCCTGACCGCAATAGATAGCATTGACCCCTGCCATGTTTTCTTGATCAGCAGCATATACCGGGGCATTTTGATGTGTGTTCTTGGGATTAGGAATGAGTTGTGCCGATAATGGTGGTTGATTGACTTGTTCATTCTACTGAGGGTTTTGAGGAGTCGTTAGAAGGTTCTTATGCAGATTTGGCATTCATCTTGGACCACTATAGAATTAATTTGGTGGTTGGTTCCATTGTGGGGTTTGATATTGAGGGTGCCATTGTTGATTTGGCCATTGGGGATTTCCCCAAGCTTGGTTAGTCCATTTAGGTGGTCCCCAAGGTGGGTAAGCTCCCCAACTAAGTGGTGTTGAAGGCCATGGAGCTGTCCACTATGTATTGTTCCAAGTGTTTGGAGGTCGCCACGTGGGGTTAGAGTTTTGACCATAAGAGAAATTTCCTCCAGGTCTCTGTCCCATGAAATTGATTTCCTCCTCAGTGTGAGATGGTAATTTTTTAGAACTCTTGATGGCATTCAGGATCTCACATTGATCAGTGGCATGACTCTTTTCATAAATTTGGCAAATGTTAGCCTTATCCAAAGGACATTCTCTTAATAGATGCTTGTTTCGACACCTAGGGCAATAGATGGATAAAGTCTCAAGATTACGTGTTTTAGCCTATATTCCATCCAAAGTGGTGTTCAACTGAACAAGAATGTCAGTCTTCAGATTTGCTATTTCCTCCTGTAGTTTACCTATTTCATTTGATCTCCTTAGAAGGCTAGATTATCAGATACCTCCTCGAGTATAGGAAACATTCTGGCATAACTTAGAGATATCACCCAATTCAATTTGGGACACATCTCCCTTCCCCATTAAATCTAAGCTTCTCCTAGCATCCTCATCAAGTCCTTTAAGAAATATAGTCTTTAGAATATTCAAACTTATGGCTTCCTCATCACATCGTTTGGTTAGGAAGATAAACCTATCAAGGTAATCTTCCAGGCTCTCATCTTCTTTTTGTCTTAGTTTGAACAACTCTTCTTTCCTATCACTAACTCTGCAATAACTCTGGTATTTGTCTAGAAAGACAGTTTCCATTTCATCCCATGTAGTTATTGACCTAGAAACTAGTCCCATGAACCAATGCATTGCAGTGTCTCTCAGAGTGGAGGGAAACAGTTTAAGCTTTTGGTTATCATTCTTGTAGTCGTATGTTTGACACAAGACTTTGAACTCAAAGAGGAACTGGTCAGGATCTTTAGAAGGAAGCCCCTTGAAAGTCGACAAGATGGATGGTGCAATGTTTTTTATTGGTGCATCATCATCTTCATTGAGAGAAATAGGGTAGGTAAAGGTTCATGCTGCCGGTCTTCTCAAGTTATCATCATTATGGAGATTATGACCCATAGTGTCAAAAGGAATATTCTCTTCCTCAAAGATTAGGTTGGTTGGTTGAATGACTATCTCCTCAAAGATTGGGTTAGCTGGTAAAACTTCTAGGGTTCTTTAGGAGGTCTCAAGTTGATCCTGCTCGATCAATTCATAATTTAGTTCTTCAACTGAGACTTCTTCCTCCCTATTTATGGTTGGAATTACTATTGGGGCGTTTTTGGTAGAAATATTCCATGTGGGCCTCGTTTCCTGACCATACAGAAAGAGAGGTTTGGTGATGATTTTTGGGTGTTCACTACAAGAGATTTCCAAGCATTTCCCTAATAAGACTTAGAAAAGATCATGTGTCCCCAACAACGGTACTAAAAAGTGACAGACTGTCGTAAGGTCCTAACACTTTAGTTGAAAATTATTAGTTTATCGGGTGGGGTAGTGTCCAAGGCTGTATGCAATAGGGAGTTTGGATATCTCATTAAGAAATAGTTTTCGAGTTTCTTTAAAAGATTGGAACAACATATGAAATGGAAAAACAATTATATCCTTCTATAGAAAGCATTGAAACTTTATACTAAGAAAAACATGAAAACTCTATACTAGAAAGCATATAAACTCTGCACTAGAAAGCAAATAAACTCTACACTAAAAAGAATATAAACTCTACACTAAAAATTCACGAGTGCAATCCTCACTCTAATTTTGAACAATGAAAAATTCTAACTACAAACACTCTAACTTCCAACTATCAGTAAACAATAGTTTAACCAAGGCAAATGGGCCAGAAACATTTAAACAACACAGAGTTTTAAAACAGCAACACACAATAGTTTAACTAAAGCAGCTGCTCCAGAAACATTTAGACAACACACCCTGCAGGTTCACAATAGAAAACTAAACATAAAATAACATCAGCTGAATGAAACATCCACAAAAATGAAAGTACTTATCTATTCTATAGTCCCGCGAGTGGCCAGCTCTTGGGAGAAATTTGTCTCTAACTCAGGTCACATTTAGTCATTTCCACAGTGACATGGTAACTCAATTCAAATCTTTATATTTCAAAAGAAATTCCTCAGAGCAACACCATTTGCATTCATGGAAAAATTGTAGTACACAGCTATGATTATTTTCAAAAACTAAGGGATTGATTTTCATCCATCCATAGTATATATTTATATCCATGTTTTGAGCATCAATTAAAAATTGAACTACATTCAAACTCTTGAATTTCAAATGGCGGGAAAATGCCATTTGAAAAAGTCTTATAACTAAAAAATAGAATCTTTAACTACTGGTGTGTTTTTAAACATAAAAAGGACTCCGAGTGGAGCCATAATGTCTTTGGGTAACTAACATAAATAACATAAATTAAACAAAGCCTTCACTTAATGCACGCCTAAAATTTCTAGCGCCCTCAAATTATGGTGACTCGACCTCGGCTGCATGAAGTCCACTTCTTTTGTAGGAAATGCATTAACCTGCACAATTACCCAACTCTACATGCCATTATATCAACATTTAAAAACTAATTTCAGTCAATTTAGGAAATGAAGATTTGTACAACATTTTATTAAAAATAGATAAATATTGCTTATAAAAATAAATAAATTGGCAAGGTTAGGGGATTGGGTAATGCATAAAGGGTTATTTATTTCATCAAAGAAATGAGGTTATTTATACCTCATCAGTACTTTGGGA